>OZ019972.1:30974122-32375572 GCA_963970395.1 Ephialtes manifestator
GTTAAAATAAAACTGAATTTAAGCCAACTGAATACAGCTTAGTTAGCACAATGCCTTGTAATTTGGTCTTAATAAAGTTTATCTACCTCAATTTAATTTATTTTGAGCTAAATTAATATAGCTCGGTTAGTTCAATGAAATTTAATTTGAGCTAACCGAATTCAGTTACCTCCATCTAAATGGTCTTTTTCCTCAGTCTCCTCGTTCTCGATATATTATATTAATTATTGCTCAAAGTAAAATTGAAATGGGATGAATTATTATAAAATGCTCGTACCAATTAAGCAAAATATGAGTCAAGTAAATATAAGCCTGGTTAGCTCAGTTGAACTAAATTTAAACCAACTAAATTTAGTTTGGTTAATTCAGTGAGTTTCATGAGAGTCGAATTAATTGAGTTTGGTTAGTTCACTAAACTTAATTTGATAATTTCAGTAAACTTACTTTGAGCCAAATGATAACTCGGTTAGTCCGATTGAATTCAATCTAAACCAACACAATACAGACTAATGAGTTTCATTAAGCTAAATGAGAACTAACCAAATATAGCCTAACTCACCTGAATTTAATTCGGTTTAACAGAATATTCACAAGCTCGTTAAAATAAAACTGAATTTAAGCCAACTGAATACAGCTTAGTTAGCACAATGCCTTGTAATTTGGTCTTAATAAAGTTTATCTACCTCAATTTAATTTATTTTGAGCTAAATTAATATAGCTCGGTTAGTTCAATGAAATTTAATTTGAGCTAACCGAATTCAGTTACCTCCATCTAAATGGTCTTTTTTCTCAGTCTCCTCGTTCTCTGTCAGCGGAGGTGATCGTAAAGCTGTATTTTTAAAGCCCACGTAAAATGTTTGAGCCGGAGGGAGTTCCCCCCCCTAAAGGAAGTCGGGATAGGGTTGAGCCGCATGAGAAAAAAAAAACGTGCAAAAAATACAGCAAAATGAGTAGCAAAAAATCTGAACGACGAAGCGTAGCGAAACACGAGAGGGTCTCGGGATCTACAAAGTGAGATTGTACAGTGGAAAAAGAAAATAAAGAGAGACGGAAGAAGTAGAAGCAGAAGAAGCAGATTATCAAATTAAACGAATTATAAAGTTACGGGCACACGGGATATAATAGTGCATATAGCGACAGGACGGTCGTGCAGCAATTTTCAAGAACATCGTAAAGCCTCACCTCTGCTTTTTGCTCTTTCTCTCTCCGTGTATATAGTATATATATATATATATATATATATATATATATGAATATATAGATATATGCTGGGCACCAAGTGCACTTTTATCCCGGAGATAAGGCGGATACACTAGATTCTCACGAATCTCTCGTGGTGAAAATTTTTCATTACGCTGATAGTATAGACGACATTATTTACTTTTATCTTTTGCAGGAAGGAAGAAATAAAAATATTATCGACCAAGCGGTCTACGACGACTAGACGGTTTATGTCGTTCGCTATGAACAACGCTGTCTGCGCGTTTAAGTGCAACCACGATAATTTAAACCAAAAGCACATGCTTAAAAGATCTATAAATTAATCGTGTCGTAAGAGAAAATTTTGCTGAACAAGAAATATGATTTACCGTCGGGTAGTTTATTTTAATCGGTAGATAAACGTACCGACATTTTATTAAATCCAAATTTAAAAAAAAATTCTTACTAAATGTCAATAATAAAATAATGGGCGAGATAATATATAATTTTTTATTTCGAGATTTTCATGCCAGTATGCTTAGAATTGTCCAAAACGTCGAAAAAAGTGGTTTAGAAAAAATGTCCGTATGTATGTCCATTACTCAGTAACCGTTCGAGCGATATGGGTCAAATTTGGAACGCAAGTGGAGTAGTTGCCCCGCTTTGAATGTTAAGATTTAAAAAAAAAAAAATCAGCCATTTTGATTTTATGGTACTTTTAATTTTTTGATAAAAGGGCGTGATCGCTCTAACTTTCGTAAAAATTATACGATTTTGCTAAATAGTTGTTTATAAATAAATATACGTTCAATGTTGTTTGGCATTGCATTTGGGCGAAATCGGTAAAGCGGTTCAGATTTTATAGATGTTTGAATTTTTCGAAAAAAATCATTTTTTTTATAAATCACGTAGAATTTCACCAATTTAACCGAAATGTTTTACAGACGAAAAGGAACATGCAGCTAAGCCACGTACCAAATTTGACGATGATCGGTAAAGTGATTCAGATTTTACGACATTTTGAAATTTACAAAAAAAAACGATTTTCGCTCTAGCATCAGCAAAAGTTGATAATGCGAGACAAAAGTTTGTACTCAATGGAAATAAGAATGCAAAGTAGAACTTTACACATTGCTTCATCAATAATAATTATTTTGTTAAATTTATAATAACCGCTTGTCCCAAAATAGAATTGCTCATAACTCTCGAACGGCGTGACGAATCGAGATGAAAATTTACACAAAAGAGGAGGATAAACTCCGTTTTCGTTATTTCGATTAAGGTAGTCCTTGTGCATTAAGCTGAGGTCAAATAAGTTTTCGAAAAATGGGAGGGAATTGCAAACCCTTTTCGCCAATATAAACAAGGCTGCAAAGTAGAACTTTGCAAATTGCTTCCTCATTATTGTTGGATTTTTACAAAGCTTCCTCTACGAGAAAGCCAAAATAGATTAACATGCTTCCTCATAGAGGTAGATTTGTAAAAATCCAACAATAATGAGGAAGCAATTTGCAAAGTTCTACTTTGCAGTCTTTTTTATGTCACCAACAAAACATATAATTGACGTTAAAAAAGATTTAAAAAAAATGTTCACTATCCTGCTAGACGTCATTATTTACTTTTATCTTTCGGAGGAAGGAAGAAATAACAATATTATCGAAGCCTCTTCTGCGACTAGACACAACCTATATCGATCTTCCCCCAAACATCTACGTCTGCGTTCTCGTAGGTGCTCAAGTTTATCGGGTCCACGACGCTCTTTATTTTATTTTTTTCCTCCTCTTCTCGACCCCCGTTTTTCTCTCAGTAAAGCAGAGATAAGGGCCGCCTGAGTGCGTATAGTTTTCCCCGGGAATTACGAGGGAACGATGCGATCTATGGTACACACACTTGCAGTATAACACTACTACGATGTGTGTAGTAGCATATAGCGTTGCATGTAGGAAGAGGAGGAGAAGGAGGAAACTCGGCATTATCCTTATCGTGGAAACGAGGTTGACCGCGTCTACGAGAACCACGTTTACGTATACCAATATCTATATACATATATATACGCCTCAGTGGTAATATACATATCTACATAGAACATGCACCGCTGGCGGTGCTGCTACTGCTGTTACTACTGCCGCTGCTGCTGCTGCTAAGCTATCGATCCGATGGGAAGTCGAGCGTGCGGAAACAGCAGCACTGTCGAAAAGTCCAATTGACCGATGTATCGGCTCGAAACGTGAGCCCTGTTCGTCGACTATGTCGAGCGGAAAGCCACAATTTCCCAAGAGATATATACGAAAGAGCCTACGTACATCGTCCACATATTGGATACAAAGTACTATCGTGGCGCACCAAGATTCGTGTAAATATTCAAATTGTCGTATAGCAACCGCAGGCACGTTTATACCGATAGGTCGATTGGCTCGCGATCCACTATACAACTTCTAGCAACGGTATAATCGACGTTAGTAGTAACTGGCTGCATTGGTCAGACCGGATTCAAACATCAGGGACATGCAATGTATCGACTATGGTATTACATTCGATAGCGATGCCTTCGGGCATTTATGTTAAACACATGCTTCGGGCCAATCGATTGAAATGTATGAAACATCTGCGGCTTTTCTCTCTAGATATGGATTCACCATCTGAATTATTATTGCTTTGTTGGATTACAATGTTGCATTTCCTTGCCTTTCTCCATGGCGAATCTATGACTGTGAAAATGGAGATCAATTATCGGAGATTTAAGTGCAAAAGTAATTTTTTTTATGTATATTTTTTGTTTCATTTATACAAGATTTTGAGGGGAATGTAAAAATTATCTTTTGAATTTATGATTAATATATTTTGCCTGATTATTCATGAATGCGAGAATTCTGGTCTGTTAATTTTATCAACACTTTTTGTTTTTCACATTTATAATTTTAATATTGTTTTTAATTCGACTAATTTTCATTTTTTTGTGTCCATTCTCGTCGATCAATGAAAATTCGTAATTATGATAAATAATTTTTCCCAATTCCGTTTTACATTTTTTATTTTATTGTCACTTGTAATTTCAACATTTTTTTAACTTACACCAATTTCCACTCTTTTTTTGTCCTTTCTAGTTGACAAGTTCGTAATTTCGATAAATATTTTTCGCCATTTCAAAATAATTTTATTTTGTTTAGTTTCGTCCAATTTCCAATTTTTTTTCCTTTCTAGTCGACCAATACTAATTCGTAATTCCGACAAATATTTTTCGTTACTTTTAATTAAATTTTTTATTAAATTCGTCCAATTTCCATTTTTTTCCTTTCTGGTTGACCAATATAAATTTGTAATTCCGACAAATATTTTTCATTACTTTTAATTAAATTTTTTATTAAATTCGTCCAATTTCCATTTTTTTTCCTTTCTAGTTGACCAATACAAAATCGTAATTTTGACCAATGTTTTTTTTTTCTCAATTCGATTGTACATTTTTTTTTGCTACCTCTAATTGAACAAATACAAATTTGTCAATAAATATTAATAATGCGAAAAAAAATGAAGGAACAAAATCTATTTTAATGTGATTTTAGAATATTTTGTAAAAGCAGGTTGGATTTTTCGTCTTGTTTGCGCATTGATTCGGAGAAGCAGAGGGGCGTATGAAATAGATGACGCAACTGACAAGAACAAAAAAAGGAAATCACCCAATATTTTTTGTCGCTTTTAATGTAAATTTTTTTTTTTTAAATTCGTCCAATTTCCAATATTTTTTCCTTTCCAGTTGACCAATAAAAATTCGTAATTTTTACCAACTTTTTTTTCTCAATTCGCTCGTACAATCACCCAATATTTTTCGTCGCTTTTAATTTAAACATTTTTTTAAAATTCTTCCAGTTTCCAATATTTTTTCCTTTCTAGTTGACCAATACAAATTCGTAACTTTGACCATCTTTTTTTTTCTCAATTCACCCGTACAATCACCCAATATTTTTCGTCGCTTTTAATTTAAACATTTTTTTTACTTTGTCCAGTTTCCATTTTTTTTCCTTCCTAGTTGACCAATACATATTCGTAATTTTGATCAATTTTTTTTCTCAACTCGCTCGAATAATTTTTTTTCCTCCTAATTAAACAAATACAAATTTGTCAATGTTCCAAATTTTCTTTCTAGTTAACCAATACAAATTCGTAATTTTGACCAACTATTTTTTCTCAACTCGCTCGAACAATTTTTTTTTCCTCCTAATTAAACAAATACAAATTTGTCAATGTTCCAAATTTTCTTTCTAGTTAACCAATACAAATTCGTAATTTTGACCAACTTTTTTTTCTCAAATCGCTCGTACAATTTTCTTTTTGCTCCTCCTAATTTAGCAAATACATATTCGTTAATACATATTAATAATAATTCGTCCCGTTTCCAATTTTTTTCCTTCCTAGTTGACCAATACAAATTCGTAATATTGACCAACTTTTTTTTCTCAATTTGCTCGTACAATTTTTTTTTGCTCCTCCTAATTAAATAAATACAAATTTGTCAATACCTTTTAATAATGCGGAAAAAAATAAAGGAATAAAATATATTTTAATGTGATTTATGAATATTTTGTAAAAGCAGGTTAGGTTTTTCGTCCTGACTGCGCATTGATCCGGAGAAGCAGAGGGGCGTATGAAATCAATGACGCAAATGACAAGAACGAAAAAAGGAAATCACCCAATATTTTTCGTCGCTTTTAATTTAAACATTTTTCTAAATTCGTCCAGTTTCCAATTTTTTTCCTTTCTAGTTAACCAATACAAATTCGTAATTTTGACCAACTTTTTTTTCTCAAATCGCTCGTACAATTTTTTTTTGCTCCTCCTAATTTAACAAATACATATTTCTTAATACATATTAATAATAATTCGTCCAGTTTCCAATTTTTTTCCCTTCCTAGTTGATCAATACAAAATCTTAATTTTAACCAACTTTTTTTTCTCAATTGGCCCGTACAATTTTTGTTTTGCTCCTCCTAATTAAACAAATACAAATTTGTCAATACTTTTTAATAATGCGGAAAAAAATAAAGGAACAAAATATATTTTAATGTGATTTATGAATATTTTGTAAAAGCAGGTTGGACTTTTCGTCCTGACTGCGCATTGATCCGGAGAAGCAGAGAGGCGTATGAAATAGATGACGCAACTGACGAGAACGAAAAGGAGATCACCCGAGGGCACAGCGCACAGCCCGATGCGTTTTCTGTCATATCGTTTCGCTCCCGACGCGAATGAGGCGCCGGCGGGACAGACTGTGTGTGCCGCTTGCTTGGTTCCTCTCGTCGTCTCGCTGTTTCCTCTTTACAGATCCTGTCGCTTCAACCAGCGATGACTACACTACGGCCCATTGTTCCATGTACACACTCGAAGTGTAACGACGTGAATATTCGCACGCGGCAGGGAAACTTAAAGCCTCAACGAGTAGCCTCGGGAACTTGAGTAAATATACACCGGTGTACGCTTCACGACTTTGAAATTGCTTTCCGCGAATTTCATCCTCTCTTACCTTCACTCAGGAGCATGCGAGCTCCGCTAGGAATTCCCCGCCCCCTTAAATTGAAACTTCCGCCTGTACCTAATCATTTCTTTCCCGCTATTATAGCACGCATATTTCGTATGAAACCTAAAGAATAATTAAGATAATCGGCTTTCCTGCGGAAAAACCGTATATTTATTATAAATCATCTTTACTATAAAACACATGCGAATGACATGTAAAAAAAATTTTTTTTTGCAATTATTGTAAATAATTTATACTAGGTATTTTTTAACAATTACTTTTCCAGGCGAAAAGCATAATTACTATTCTGGAAAAATTGTAAAACTAAGCAAGAGTCCTCAAAATTTTTACTGGCCCTTTTGGAAATTTTAGCGTCAATAATTAAGATAATTGGCTTTCCTGCGGAAAAACCGTATATTTATTATAAATCATCTTTACTATAAAACACATGCGAATGACATGTAAAAAAAAAATTTTTTTCCAATTATTGTAAATAATTTATACTAGGTATTTTTTAACAATTACTTTTCCAGGCGAAAAGCATAATTACTATTCTGGAAAAATTGTAAAACGAAGCAAGAGTCCTCAAAATTTTTACTGGCCCTTTTGGAAATTTTAGCGTCAATAATTAAGATAATCGGCTTTCCTGCGGAAAAACCGTATATTTATTATAAATCATCTTTACTATAAAACACATGCGAATGACATGTAAAAAAAAAATTTTTTTTTGCAATTGTTGTGAATAATTTAAACTAGGTATTTTTTAACAATTACTTTTCCAGGCAAAAAGCATAATTACTATTCTGGACAAAATTGTAAAACGAAGCAAGAGGCCTCAAAATTTTTACTGGCCCTTTTGGAAATTTTAGCGTCAAACAAATATCCACAAAATTGTATTAACCCTTCTGGAAAATTTATAAAATAAACGAGTGGTCCACAAAAACTATAAAAGTCCAACTGGAATATTTGTGAAATATAGCAGATATTTAAAAAAAATGTTAAAGCCCTTTTGGAAAAAATGTTGGACGTAGAAAATTAATTTAAAAAAGCGTTTTCGTTGACATTATAAGTTCTACGAAAAAAATTACTTTGAAATATATTTTGACGTAATATAATGAGTACACGAAGTACTTTCTTTTTTTCTCCCTCGTTTATGATGGTAAACGGCCACGAAATCGATTCTGATGACGAATCGTCAGTCAAGCTATTGTGGAGTACGTTCGAACTGTGGAAACTCGTTGTACAATGGCTTTAGAATTGAAATAACAGTAGAACAATGAATTTCTCCGAATCCATTTCCATCCTGGACGGAGGACGAATCGTCAGTCACGCTATGGTGCTCTCGAATCCTGGAAACTGGTACGCATCGCATAACAGCTTTAGGATACAATGATAATGGCATGCCCGTTACAGATATACCAACGCATAGTCATTACATGGTGGTTCCGGAGAGCTCACGACTCTGCCACTATGCGATACGTGCGATTTTCGTGTTATCTGTGTATGCGTGCGTGACCCGACTGAAGAGAATTGCCATTACCACGTTTACGCACCCTCAGCGGTACACTAGTTAGCTTAAATAACGATCTTCACTTGTGTAAACGCTCGAAAGTATGAATTTTACAGTTTAAGTACCCCAGATAATTATAGACATTTGCACAAGGCTTAAGCTCTTTTTTTGTTTCACCAAAATCAGGCTTAAAAAAAAGAATGCAAAATTGGACCTTTCACATTTCTTCCTCATTATTTACCTTTCGTATTTCTATATTTACCAGGAAGTGTATATGGAGTAAATTTGGATTCCTCTTAAAGGAAGATTTGAGAAAGATGCAAAAAATGAAGTAGAAATATGTACAAGGAATTATCAAATTTTTTTTAAGTGGTAAGGGAAAAAAATGTAAGTTGTATAAAATTTGAACGTGAAAATTGTTAAAATTTGAAATTATGGACATTTGCACAAGGCTTAAGCTCTTTTTTTGTTTCACCAAAATCAGGCTTAAAAAAAAGAATGCAAAATTGGACCTTTCACATTTCTTCCTCATTATTTACCTTTCGTATTTCTATATTTACCAGGAAGTGTATATGGAGTAAATTTGGATTCCTCTTAAAGGAAGATTTGAGAAAGATGCAAAAAATGAAGAAGAAATATGTACAAGGAATTTTCAAATTTTTTTTTAAGTGGTAAGGGAAAAAAAATGTAAGTTGTATAAAATTTGAACGTGAAAATTGTTAAAATTTGAATTTGAAAATTTGAAATTATAGACATTTGCACAAGGCTTAAGCTCTTTTTTTGTTTCACCAAAATCAGGCTTAAAAAAATAATGCAAAATTGGACCTTTCACATTTCTTCGCAATTATTTACCTTTCGTTTTTCTATATCTACCAAGAAGTGTATAGGAGAGATGGGGGCAAAACTTGCAGGGGGGCAAAACGGGCATCACGACTGAAAATGGGAATTGGGCGCAAAACGGGCATCGTTTCAACTTTTTCGAACACGACTTTTTTCAATTTCCTGACATTTCTTACTTGAAAATTTCGGAAAATAATTGGTGATGTCAATAAAACAGGCAGGGAGGCAAGACAGGCATCTCGGCTAAACATAAGTATCGGGGTCAAAATTGGCACCAAATCATAAAATGAGAATTTCGTTCTAATTGATTTCTTTATGATATACCGACTTTTTTTTTCAAAGAATTAATTTGATTATAAAATTTTTGAAAAATTCATTTGACTATATGTTTTTTTCTTTGCTCAACAAAGTATCAAAAAAAAGTTCTGAACGGATGGTTAAAAAATTCTGATCTGATGAAGATTATCAATTTTTTTCCACCACCAATTTGACGTATTTTCCGCACTTTTCCTATCTAAGGAACGTAAAAAACTGAGACAAATCGTTTTTACGAAAGTTGAGACGGTGCCCGTTTTGCCCCAAATCCCGATTTTTAATGGAGCTGCCCGTTTTGCCCCCCTGCCCGTTTTACCCCCATCTCCCCTATGGACTAAATTTGGATTCCTCTTAATGGAAGATTTGAGAAAGATGCAAAAAATGAAGAAGAAATATGTACAAGGAATTTTCAAATTTTTTTTTTAAGTGGTAAGGGAAAAAATGTAAGTTGTATAAAATTTGAACGCCTGTATCGGTTTACACTAAATTGGGTACTAAATATCCGTGCACGTTATTATGTGCGTGTCTAAAGTTTCAGATCATTTTGTCGGATACTTCGAAAGCAGAAGCGGTTTAAACTTGGAAAATTCAAATTGCTTTAAACCTTATACGCCTTTATCGATCTTCTCCAAATTTGATTTATAGCACTGATGAATGAGTCCCTGTCAAAAATTTTACCTGTGTTTCTCGAATTTGTCGTAAATCAATGTGAATGAAATAAAAATCTGGCGTTACATAAAATCCGAACCGTTTTACAAATTCAACTCAAATTCACTACAAAAAGGCTAAAAACCTACCAGCTAAAAAAAATGATATTCTTTTTCAGTCATCAGATTCTCGCTCCGACCTCTAATAAAAATTTCTCTCAATTTTGCTAACATTATTTTATTTATTTATTTTCTGAAACTAGATTACAATTTCATACTAATAATCTGCAGTGATTATAAAATTTTTATTTAAATAATATTGTTTTGAATCAAATTTATCCTAGAGTGCCATTCATTAAATTAATTTATTTTCCATAAATAAAAAAACACCCAATTAAATACCGACGTTATGAAATTTTATAAAATTCAATAAGGAATTTATTTGGTTTAAATAAAATTCCATTGAAATAAATCCATTGTACTAATTTATTTCGGTGTGTTCCATTATTATTAGACGGGGAATTACTATTAATATATCTCAAAATGAATAGCTGCACTTTTCCGATGAATCTCGACATTCGTTTCTGACTGTGTTACTGAAGTATTCAGCTCATATTATGTTGAACTGGCGGGCGGATGGTCGAACGAGAATCACGCGAGATTTCCACCTGCCAGTCACGATTGTCGACCGTATCGAGGTTGTCGCTTCTTTGCGACTCACAAAGTTTCGAGAATCTCAGTCTCCTGATTTCATCATCGCGCAAAAAGATGATGAATTATGAAAATAAGTGTAACGTTACTTCAATATATCGACTTGCTGCCATTCATATTTAGATCGTGAAGCTAAGCGAGTTTTTTTCAACAAATGTAATTTATTAATTTACATTTGTAACAATTTTTATGTTTTTTTTTTCATTTTTGACTTTTTAATAATTGGTAATCACTAATTAGCAGTTACCGCTAATATCACTATGAATGTTATTAATAATTGCTGATAAAACTTTCGATTTACCAACGTGGCACATTTGTTGCGATAGAGAATTATTTTTTTAAGCATGTTCTAAAATGTTAACATCAAAATTCTAAAAAAATTAGACAAATAGTGGAATTTTATTGTAAACAGATCCTAAATTTTTATTTTTATTTAAACAATGTATTAACGGTTGAAAAACGCACTGATTGATTTTAAAGTGCGATTATCAAATTATTTTTATTCAGAATATAATTTAACCGTCGAAATTTTTATTTCCAATAATTTCAATGTCCCAAATTGAAGGGTTAATATAAGCCACTCCAAACCGGACATTGCTCGATAAAATGTTCAAAACTTTTCGCACCTTCGTCGCTAACTAAATTAGCAATCCCTCATCCGCTATTTAAAACCATCATCCGGAAGTGGTGTATAACAAAATGGAAATTAACGCGTACCGTGTGCGCGCGTAATGTATAAATTTGGCAACTATATCAGTGAGGATCGTGTTCGTTGCGACAGAGAGAAGAAGTGGAATGAAGAAAAGGGAGGATGAAAAGCTTGAAAGATCCAAGAGAGATTAGAGCTACGAATCTTGGACGAATGTTCAACACAGTCGATTACATAAACGCACGCTGTTGGTAGTCATTCGCTTATGCGGTAATAGTACCAAAGGCGAAAATGCGTGGGATGACTGACTGAAGGGGTTGGCAACCCCTGACGCCTGTTGCTAGGCGCTCGTCAGCTGTCCCTGTGTAAGTTAGGCTTGCACCAAGAACAGCACCAACGCGATGCATGAAACTCGCTGCACTGATCGACGCAACTGCGCATGCGCGCTCATTTGTAGCCCCCTCCACTCCCCCCATCCCTCCTCCCCTCTTGGATGTCTTCCCCTCACGGCAAGCTTCTCTCTGTTTCAACGCCGGTTTGTGTGACTCGCGGCTTTCAATGCGCACCTATATATATATATATATATATATATGTCTATATGACATATAGTCAGAGCACATAGTCTCTATGTACCGCATCTCTATGTAATGCTATAAATCTACGAATACCCACGCACATTATATCCCTATTATCTATCCATGTGCGTGTTTGACAGTAAAGAGACTATAGCGTCTGATGGATATATATATATATAATGTGTATATGTAGTCTGTGTGTATATATACATAGTGGGTGCACAGACTGTACTGTATACTGTATAATATGCTGCAGAAACGTACATACGTCTAACCTCTTTAAAGCCAGACACACACATTACATTCTGCAAATATGTAACAATAAAATAATGCGTTGTTTGGTGGAACGAATTGGGGAATGTCGATGTTGAATTAGAAAGGATTAATAATAATGGTTTGTTAAGGGAGAATGCCATGGTGGTGTATAGAATGAGAGACTCATTTGGTATTTTGATTTATTAAAAATGGGAATTGATTTTTTTTATTTTTGGAAATTGGAAATTGAGAACTGTTTGGTCATCTGCTGGAGAATTGGGTTTGGGTATTTTGATTAGAAGACTCTGGAGGGTTCGAATTATAAATAGTATTATTTTGGAGAGTTAATGTATAATGCATTTTGTTATGGGGTTAATTTTCATGTTGGTAAAATTTTCGAATATTGATGTGGTCAGTTTTTTTGAGAGAAAGTAAATTAATCAGCATTTGTGGTTATTTTGAATAACCACTTTTAAGCAATTATGTAAATTAATTCAGCAATATATTGAGTGTGACTAATGCAGATCACAGTAATTATTATATGTACATGATATTTGTGGATTTTCAACAACGTGAATTAATTAATGTTTATCGTATTGGAGGTACGCTTAAACTAAGATTTTCCTTGCAATCATCAAAAAAGTTGTATCGATTTTAATGCTAGAGTTACAAAGAAATTTAGTGAAAGAGTTAAGCAATTTACTAACCAAGGAAAAATTGGGTATGTTTTTTTCCAATAAAAGGTTCATAAGAAAAATCTTTTATAAAATTGTTTGATTTTTGTAGTGCTACTTTCTATCAAGGCAAAAATGTCGTACATGCAATAGCAATACCATTTAATTTTTATGATTCTTAAACGACAATTTATTGAAAACGACTAAAGTGAACATTTTTCAAAATCTTTCTACATGTCTTCTTAATATATCGATATAACTACGGATTCGGATTAAAACTCAAAAACCCTGATATTTACAAATGTCCGATAGAGTATTTTGATCAACCCGCTCTTCAGAACTGTCAATATTTATAGAAACGAATTTAAAAAATTGCATTAATTTTTCATCGTATGCGACTATTCTCGGTTAATATTTTGAATGATGTAATTTTTGCGAAGCACATTTCGGTTTCAGCTTAAAATTTGTCGATTATAGCTGCAGCTATAATTAATTCATCAAGCATGCTTGATAAATTAATTAAATTTATTAAGCAGCTACAGTCGATATTTATAAAAGATTCGCATAAGTGAAATTTGAATGAGGCTTTGGTTTCGCCCGCTTTGAATCTAGCGATCAAAAATTCCATCATTAAAAATATTGACTGAGAAAAGTCGCATACGATGAAAAATTAATATTAACAGGTCGCCGCCTATAATATACTATGATTAAAAAAAAATTAGCGCTGATTTGACTATCAGAACTACCTTAAGTCGTCACCATTAGCCCGTTGTCCCCCATACATATAGTGTATTGAGTATCTGGCGTATCGGAACTAAAATAGATGAACTATTATTATTTATAGACATGAATTTAAAAAATTGCATTAATTTGTCATCGTATGCGACTATTTTCGGTCAATATTTTGAATTATGTAATTTTTGCGAAGCACATTTCGATTTCAGCTTAAAATTTGTCGATTATAGCTGCTTGATGAATTAATTTAATTTATTAAGCAGCTACAGTCGATATTTATAAAAGATTCGCATAAGTAAAATTTGAATTGGGCTTCAGTTTCGCGCGCTTTGAAACTAGCGATCAAAAATTCCATCATTAAAAATATTGACCGCGAAAAGTCGCATACGATGAAAAATTAATATTAACACGGTCGCCCTCTATAATATACTATGATTAAAAAAAAATTAGCGCTGATTTGACTATCAGAACTACCTTAAGTCGTCACCATTAGCCCGTTCTCCCCCTCATACATATAGTGTATTGCAGTATCAGGCGTATTTGGTTGAGGACTAACGATGATGAGAATGACGAGATGGGGTGGTGAACCTAAGTGCATGGCAGGATCTCGAGCCTATACAGTGTCTCGAGTCCTTAGCCTCCTCCTAATCCTCACATAGTGAGATCTACAGCCAGGGAGTGGAGTGTATATATATATATACATACATATGAGTAACTATAGACGTATGTACATTTACGTGTATGGATGTTTGCACGACCCTTGTGCGATGCATTGTCACCCCGCGGAGTGTTCGAAGGGCGCGAACGTACGCACATCCCCGATGCACGAGTGCGCTCAAAAGAAAGCTTCGAAAGGGTGCACAAAGGGTGCGAGACCTCACTTACACCCTCCCTCTGTCTCATCTCCGCGGTGCCTGTTTCTTCGTCGTCACCCTTTTTTCTTTTTTTCTTTTTTGTTCCTCTCTAGAATTTCGCGCTCGTTTCTTCTTTTCTTTATTTTCGCCCACTCGCCAATTCCACCTCTGCACCCTATCTATCTTCTTCTCTCTGGGATGCTGCATTTTTTCTTTTTTTTTTCATTTAGTCTTCTCGGCGTACGTCGAGGCGCGCATTGCATTGATTAAACAAGCTGACGACCGAGGGTTAATCCAGACCGAGACTTCTTTCCACTGTTAAAGCCTCTCTCTTCACGGTCTTTCGCTCTTTTCTTCTCTTTATTTCAACTCGTTCTGTATTCCTATTCAGGCTCCACTCGTCGACTCGCACTCGAGTAGATTTGACGTGACATCGGTGAGTCACGCGGTCGGTGAGGACTCGAGGGATCTGGTAGTAGATAAGAAGAATTCGAAATCACGGAGCAAAAGTATTTGTTAGAAAGAAAGGAAAAAAAAACAACAAAAAATGAGATGGTGCTGTTTCGTTAAAAGTTTTCTCAAGAATATTAAAAACTTTATGTCAGACTTTGCTGGTATGATTAATAATACATATTTGTGACTCTTGAAAGACTCGCAGAAATTGTGACAGATCTGACAATTATACGATTGTTTTATATATATTTATTATGCTAATATTTTATATATTTAATTATGCAAATATACGAAAAATTATGCGAAATATCGAATATTGGTGATATTTTATTTTATTATTATATTATATTATATTATATTTAATATACAAATTAGAATTAGTAAAGTCGTTTATTCAGAATCTATTCCAATTTATTTATTTTCTAAGTTTTTATTTTTCCTTTTCTTTTAGTAAGATTGGAAAAGTATACAAAAAATATAAATATATCTTTTTTCATTGTCGGAAAATTTTCTTAATATTTATATTGAAAAATGTAAATCAAATATTTCTGATTTTTCTGTGAGTAAATGAACAAGACTATTTCAGAAGATTCTCCAACCTAGATACGTCAAGGATTGGTTGAAGTTATGCGTTAATTATAATTCTACATGTGGGCAGTATAGATTTTTCTTCCACGCAGTTCTGCCATGTATAGTGCACTATATCGGTCGCACGTACGTCCCATAAATATAATACGGCTATTGACTTCCCGCGAGTTACGTCCACGTACACGACGAAGAGTATTATAGTCTTCGTAGGTGACGCTTCGTTAGTTCTAGGGCTCCAAAGAGGCGCCGCATTGGATGCTTTGGTAAGCTCGTTTCTTATATATCTCTCTCACACTCTCTCTTTCTCTCAAATGATTATTGACACCAATGCACCTTTTAACTTGCTCAAACGGTCTTCGTTATTTACACATTAGATTGACTGGTCACGATGAGGGCAAGTGTCGAGTCAATATATATATTTTTTCACGCACGAACATACGTAATACGTCAAGTATTTTCCAGTCATGCACGCAGAAAAAAAGATTGGTTACAATTACCAAAAAATTGGTTAAAAATGTTATCAAGAGATACCAAGTTATTGACTAACACAACGAAGTTATTAGCTAACATAAGCAAGGATTTGATAAGACAACCAAGTATTCAGTACGCCGAATCAATAACTTGGTTGCGCCTACCAAATTTTTCTTGGCTAAATTTTTAACCAAAATCTTAGTAAGCCCAACCAAGCGTTTTTCTCCGTGTGTTCTAGAATGACTTTTATTTTCATTCACGTCATGGATGGCACGAAACGATTTATCATAATATTTCCTCATAAACAAAGATTTTTTTTTCATTTAAAATATTTTTATTTTTGATCTCAGAGTTGTAGAATTATGTGAAACGTTCAGAAAAGTGGTTTTAAAAAAATTGTCAAACAAAATTGGAATCCTACGTATCGATTGAATTTTAAAAAAAAGTTTTTATATTTTATAGCAACTTTAACCTATTTACTAGTAATATAGTGCATTTGCAACACAGTGAGAAAATTTATTTTTAAAAAGATAGTTATCAATTCCGAAGAGAAAATGTTGAACAAATTTAACCTGTCGATAGATTTAATTACAAATGCATCCCACATCACAACAAAAAATAAAAATGCATTTAGGTGCGAAAACTCAGAGATTTTTTTTACATGCACTGTTAGAAAAGATTGGAAGTTTTTATTAATAAACTCGTAATCGAAATTTAATATACAATTGTGGTATAAAATTCATGTACTTTTTCAGTAAAATTAAAGCAAATTATTAAAATTCAAGTACTTTTACTGTAAAATTAAAGTAAATTATTGAATGTGCTGTATCATACATTAATTTTACATTACACTTGTATACGAAATTTAATATACTAGTTTATGAATAAAAACTTGCAGTAAAAGTACACTAAATTTCAAGTAAATTTTTTTTACAGTGTGCCATTTTTCACTACTGCAATTAGAAAAAAAAAAGTTTGCAACATTTAAAAAATGAAACCGTCAAAAATGCATCTGAAAAGGTGTTTCAAGACAAACATAATGTCATGCAATGCCATTTGATGTGAATTTGTATTTTCTTTCTCCTCGCACAGTCATTGTTATAAATAATAACAACATTTAAATAAAACTTTGACTTTCCTCCTTGCCAATAACAAAACAGTATGAATAATAGCGCGGTCACTTAAGTAGTCACTCAAAAAAGAACGTCTCTTTTCAAATAAAAATCTTCCACTGAGTCACGCTTAGATGGTCAGTGGGAGTAAAAGAAATTAAAAAAATGATTGAAAAGAATTCATATACGAGGCTAGTGGTTCAGTCGTCCTTCGGGAAGGGCAGGTCTGGTTTAGTTCTACATTTTTCGTTTTTTTTTCCTCCTCTTCTTCTCCAACAACTCGTTCGTCCCTTTCCCTGCTCGCGACTTTGCGTCGTTTCGTGTTTCACGTCGTCGTCGTCGTCGTCTCGTCTCGGTCTGTTCGCTCTTTCGTTCCAGGCATCACCAGGAGATCCGTGGTTGCTCTCCTTCTTCTTCTCCTTTCCTTCCCCTCGTTCCTCCCCCTTCCGGCACGCGATATAGCGAAACCCTTGCTGGTCAAACGGTACAAGGGATCCTTTTCACGATGGCCTTGACCGTGACTAGTCGAAGCACTCCTCGAATAGTGGAGGACGCACGTGATCGCCTATAGGAAGTCCCGAGGCGAAATTACGTCACCTAAACTCTCAGCAGGTCTTTTTTTTTTTTACTCGAGAGACCCGCCGACGAACATAGACGACGTGCAGTGTTTCATGGACAGAGAGGTTCTCTCCCTGCTCCTGCTGCGTTGCTCTACTCTTGGGAATGTCCTTCGATCAGGAGAGAAGCTCACGAGGAACGGGAATGTCCCGCTGATTCATCGCGATCACATCAATTCAACGAGATATACGCTGTTTCAAGATTAATGGTTAAGTTCGATCAATCAATACTGGTTACGGAGTGGCAGGGTACTCGACAAGCATTACTGGTTCTTTGACCTACCATCAGAACTGTGTGTGTATGTGTGTATGTGTGGGTATATTTGTAGTCGACTCAATACAAGTGATTACCAAACTTGTAAAGTGACGTTACTTTGTAAAATAATTTATAGTGTAATTTACTTCGTATTAATATAAATTAGTGACTTTCAATGAGGGAAAGAAATTGGGGATTCATTTTAAAATAAATTGGCAGAAAGATAATTTGTAAAATAGAATGATAATTATAAAATTTGACGAAGAATTGTGAGGGGAAAAAATTGTATATTCATTCGTTAGATGATTTTTAAAAAATGTATAACCTTTTGCTATTATTATTATTCAAAATCAATGTTCTCTTTAATGTCATTGTTTTTGTTCTGATTTTTTTTAATTCTAATGAGATCAAACTTTTGGTTACGAATATAAAAACTCTTTTAAGGAATTATATAAATTAATTCTACTTTTCACAATTATTGAGAATTATTCATGTATAAAAGCTGCACATAATTATAACTAAAACTATTGAATAATTTTTTTTTAAGTATAAAAATATTGTAATTAACTTAAAAATCACTAGTACCTTTTTCCATATATTTACAAATATATTCTGTGTTTAAGGAGAGATAAAATGTGACTTGGTGCAGAGTCAGTCATTTCTACTGTTTTCTCTTTTGCTATTATTATTATTATTCAAAATCAATGTTCTCTATAATAACATTGATTTGGTTCTGATTTCTTTTTTTTCAAATTCTAATTAAATCAAACTTTTAGTTCAGATTATAAAAACTCTTTTAAGGAATTATATGAATTAATTCTACTTTTCACAATTATTGAGAATAATTCATGTATAAAAGCTGCACATAATTATAACTAAAACTATTGAATAATTTTTTTTTAAAGGTGTAAAAATATTCTATATAACTTAAAAATAACTAATACCTTTTTCCATATATTTATAAATATATTCTGTGTTTAAGTAGAGATAAAATCTGACTTGGTGCAGTCAGGCATTTCTACTGTTTTGTCTTTTGCTATTATTATTATTATTCAAAATCAATGTTCTCTATAATAACATTGATTTGGTTCTGATTTCTTTTTTTTCAAATTCTAATTAAATCAAACTTTTAGTTCAGAATATAAAAACTCTATTAAGGAATTATATAAATTAATTCTACTTTTCACAATTATTGAGAATAATTCATGTATAAAAGCTGCATATAATTATAATTAAAACTATTGAATAATTTTTTTTTTAAGTATAAAAATATTATATTTAATTTAAAAATAACTAATACCTTTTTCCATATATTTATAAATATATTCTGTGTTTAAGTAGAGATAAAATGTGACTTGGTGCAGTCAGGCAGTTCTACTGTTTTGTCTTTTGCTATTATTATTATTATTCAAAATCAATGTTCCCTTTAATAACATTGATTTAGTTCTGATTTATTTTTTTCAAATTCTAATTAAATCAAACTTTTGGTTAAGAATATAAAAACTCTTTTAAGGAATTATATGAATTAATTCTACTTTTCACAATTATTGAGAATAATTCATGTATAAAAGCTGCATATAATTATAATTAAAACTATTGAATAATTTTAAAAAAGTATAAAAATATTCTATTTAACTTAAAAACCACTAATACCTTTTTCCATATATTTATAAATATATTCTGTGTTTAAGGAGAGATAAAATTTGACTTAGTGCAGAGTCAGTTATTTCTACTGCTTTCTCTTTTGCTATTATTATTATTATTTAAAATCAACGTTCTCTTTAATAACATTGATTTTGTTCTCATTTCTTTTTTTCAAATTCAAATGAAATCAAACTTTTGGTTAAGAATATAAAAACTCTTTTAAGGAATTATATAAATTAATTCTACTTTTCACAATTATTGAGAATTATCCATGTATAAAAGCTGCATATATGGGAGATGGGGGTAAAACGGGCAGGGGGGCAAAACGGGCATCACGACTGAAAATGACAATTGGGGGCAATACGGACATCGTTTCAACTTTTGCGAACACGACTTTTTTCAATTTCCTGACATTTCTTACTTGAAAATTTCGGAAAATAATTGGTGATGTCAATAAAACAGGCAGGGAGGCGAAACAGGCATCTCGGCTAAACATAAGTATCGGGGTCAAAATTGGCACCAAATCATAAAATGAGAATTTCGTTCTAATTGATTTCTTTATGATATACCGACTTTTTTTTCAAAGAATCAATTTGATTATAAAATTTTTGAAAAATTCATTTGACTATATTTTTTTTCTTTGCTCAACAAAGTATCGAAAAAAAGTTCTGAACGGATGATTAATAAAATTCTGATCTGATGAAGATTATCAATTTCTTTTCATCACCAATTTGACGTATTTTCCACACTTTCCCTATCTAAGGAACGTAAAAAACTGAGACAAATCGTTTTTACGAAAGTTGAGACGGTGCCCGTTTTGCCCCCAATCCCGATTTTTAATGGAGCTGCCCGTTTTGCCCCCATCTCCCCTAATTATAACTAAAACTATTGAATAATAAAAAAAAAGTATAAAAATATTCTATATAACTTAAAAATCACTAATACGTTTTTCCATATATATTTATAAATATATTCTGTGTTTAGGGAGAGATAAAATGTGACTTGGTGCAGAGTCAGGCATTTCTACTGTTTTGTCTTTTGGACTTTGAAAAAAAAACTGTGTTGTTCTACACCTGTTCGAAAAATAGAGAAACGGGTGCCGGGAGTTAAAATGTTGTTTGAAACAACCACTATTAGCACCAAAGCATTAGCCGGAGGTACAGAAAAGGGAGACGAGACACAGCCGGTAGTAGTGGAAACGTATAGAGAAAACGTGCAGTAGAGAGTTGCGATCTGGGAATGCGAGTGCCGGAGCTAAAGCTAGTGAATACGAACAGAGTTTTCGTGTTAGCCAGACTTCAGTGAATCCCATAGGATGAATACAGCACCACCTGTATATAGAACGAAGCGAGGGTACCGCCGTCCTAGGAATTTGCATTTCGATCATTAGATCAACGAGGGACGTTTCTGACTTTTGAAAATGCCTTTTGTGCCCTCGTCCGTCGGGACTCCCGTGTTGTCGTGCTTCTAAACGTTTACTCTCGCATCTCCCAAACGTCGCAGTGTCGCGAGCATCACAGACGGCCGAGAAAATTGCTCGGGGATAAAGACTACGACGAAAAAGAAAGATGCTGCTGTGAGCTCGAGAATTTTCTACAGAAATAACGGACCGAAAGACGGAATATACGATAGAAGAAAGATTCTGAGCTACGAAAGCAAAAAAAAAAGGAAACTAAAAGCTTTGGAAGCGAAATACGCAGGAAAATGAGGGTTAAATCGGCAGCAAGGATTTTTTTCTCTCATTCACGAAAATCTCTGAATTATATGATTATTAAAACGTGAAATACACGAATTCAGAACAATGATGAAGATCAAAATATGATATCTTGAAGAAACAAAAAAAAAAGTGTAATCAATTATTCTGTATACAAATCAGAATTTTAAGCCTAGCCACATTTATGAAAAACATATTCATCGAAAAATTGTAGCTAATAGTATTTTTAGTATTTCATTTCCATTCAATGGAAAAAGAAGGAAAAAAAAACGCATTTACACATAAAAATATAAACCCACCCACATGGAAATAGAAATATATGCACGATATATTCGACGTATAGAACTTTTTGGCGCTAAACGTATATAAATATATTTTACATATATTCCATACACATATCCCATATATTTTGAATATATTTTTACACACATATATGCAGAATATATGCAGCATATAGAACTTTTTGGCGCCATATATTTAACGTATATGTTACATATATATTTTTCTATGTGGGCAAGTTCATCAAAAGCGCAATTTTTCCACTAATTTGATTAAAAAAACGTGTCCAATGTAAAAAAATATATTTTTTCGAACAAAGAGTGTAAATGCGTTTTTTTTTCTTCTTTTTCCATTGAATGGAAAAGAAATACTAAAAATACTATTAGCTACCATTTTTCGATGAATATGTTTTTCATAAATTTGGCTACGTTTAAAATTCTGGTTTATATACAGAATAATTGATTACACTTTTTTTTCATATCTTTTCCATTCAATGGAAAAAGAAGAAAAAAAAACGCATTTACACATAAAAATATAAACCCACCCACATGGAAATAGAAATATATGCACGATATATTCGACGTATAGAACTTTTTGGCGCTAAACGTATATAAATATATTTTACATATATTCCATACATATATCGCATATATTTTCAATATATTTTTGCACACATATATGCAGAATATATGCAGCATATAGAACTTTTTGGCGCCATATATTTAACGTATATGTTACATATATATTTTTCTATGTGGGCATGTTCATCAAAAGCGCAATTTTTCCACTAATTTGATTAAAAAAACGTGTCCAATGTAAAAAAATATATTTTTTCGAACAAAGAGTGTAAATGCGTTTTTTTTTTTCTTCTTTTTCCATTGAATGGAAAAGAAATACTAAAAATACTATTAGCTACAATTTTTCGATGAATATGTTTTTCATAAATTTGGCTACGCTTAAAATTCTGGTTTGTATACAGAATAATTGATTACACTTTTTTTCATATCTTTTCCATTCAATGGAAAAAGAAGAAAAAAAAACGCATTTACACATAAAAATATAAACCCACCCACATGGAAATAGAAATATATGCACGATATATTCGTCGTATAGAACTTTTTGGCGCTAAACGTATATAAATATATTTTACATATATTCCATACATATATCCCATATATTTTGAATATATTTTTGCACACATATATGCAGAATATATGCAGCATATAGAACTTTTTGGCGCCATATATTTAACGTATATGTTACATATATATTTTTCTATGTGGGCAAGTTCATCAAAAGCTCAATTTTTCCACTAATTTGATTAAAAAAAACGTGTCCAACGTAAAAAAATATATTTTTTTTTCAACAAAGAGATTTGGTTATTAAAGATTCGAACAAGACGTTTTTTTTTTATTATCTCATCCGTCTTACCCCCTGTCAATTTTATCCCAACATCCCTTATATATATATATCCACACGAAAATATCTGGGAGCTGTGTGACTATCCACCCCTCACAATGCTCAAAAATGCATGAAGTGTCGCTGTTCGAGTGAGTGAGGAAGAAGAAAATTGTTGAGACAAATTCTAAAGGTACATAAGGTATTGTGAAGGGCGAGCGCTATATAGCTAAGTATAAACTGTGTATAAGCAGAGAAAGCAGCAATGTGTCCCACGGGCTTCAACCCAACAATCTTTCTCTCTCTCTTTCTATCATCACTCGTGCGTTCTACCCGGAAGTATCTCAGGAATATACAACGTAGAGCAGAAGCAGCATCGCTGTGGGCTTCCTCGAGAGTTTTTTTTATCGCATGAAGCAGAGCTTTGCACCGAAGGCTTTTTCGCTGTACGCGTACTCGAGTGTATGCCATTATATATGCCGACAAACCGTCTCGTATCTCGTCAGTCTTACACCCGTCGAAAAGGAAAAATTCTCCTGCGTCGTTTTGTGATTATAAAATGTGTTTGATGCTCCTGAACAGGAGGAGGAGGAGGAGGAGGAGGAGGAGGGAAAAAGTTTCGGCGAGTTGGTAAAGACGAAACTTTAGAGAGTGGAGGCTTCTTCTTCTTCTTGTTCTTCTTCTTCTTCGGATAGATACATTAATAACTGAAGCGAGCCAAGCAAGTAGTCAAAGAATAAGTCTGGAAAGAATGGATGAGTTATGGAAGAAACCCGAGCACCGCTTCGTCCTATCCCATCTTGCTCTATTCTTCGGCGTAATAGTAGAGAGAATTTGCATATACCGCGAGACGAGGAAGAAGAATAAGCCAGAGGGAAAAGGTAGAAGGCAGACGAAAAAAAAGTAGAAGGTCGATTACGGGTGTGCCGGAGGATTTTCTCTCCTGCTCTGCATTCCCTTCGCCTTCGGTTATTTTACGTTTTTTTTTTTCTTTTTTTTTTTGGTGGATTGTTCTATTTTCTTTCAGTATATACGCGCTACCACCAACGTACAATCGACGATTCTCCTCCGCTAGCATTTTAAATCTGTTCTAAGCCCCTACGTAATCTTTCGTCCGTGCAGGGCGCAACCTCGAGCTTTCTGGGCTGCGTCGGTTCAGCCGAGTTTATCAAGAGACGTAGAAGCGTTTCGACGCCACGTATTTAAAAAGAAAAAAAAATTGTAATGCATTAAAGTACTTTTTTATAATGAGGAACTTACTTTTACTTTTTTTCGCACCCTTCGCGGTCACTTATAACCCTTCAACGCCCTTTAACGCTGAAAACATTTATTTTTATGTGTAAATGTGTTTTTTTTAAATTACATAAAAATTGAGGTTTCACTTCTAATAGAATTCCAATATCGTTGATATTGAACTCATACTTTATTTGATTATTTATTTTATCGATCAATTGGTAATAATCATTATTTTGGAATAATTTTTAATATTGGCAGGAAATGAATGTCACATTTTAGTGAAAATAAAAATATATATATTTCTCGAAATCCATTTGAATGAAATAAAACAAATTTGTTGCAGATAAAAGATCAATGGTAAATTGAAGATTTTTTCGCGATCACGTATAACCCTTCAACGCCCTTTAACGCTTAAAACATTTATTTTTATGTGTAAATACATTTTTTATTTAAATTAAATAAAAATCGAGGTTTCACTTCTAATAGAATTCCAATCTCGTTGATATTAAACTCATACTTTATTTGATTATTTATTTTATCGATAAATTGGTATTAATAATTATTTTGGAATAATTTTTAATATCGGCAGGATGTCACATTTTAGTGAAAATAAAAATATATATATTTCTCCAAATTCATTTGAATGAAATAAAACAAATTTGTTGCAGATAAAAGATCGATGGTAAATTGAAGATTTTTTCGCGGTCACTTATAACCCTTCAACGCCCTTTAACACTAAAAACATTTATTTTTATGTGTAAATACATTTTTTTTAAATTAAATAAAAATCGAGGTTTCACTTCTAATAGAATTCCAATCTCGTTGATGTTAAACTCATACTTTATTTGATTATTTATTTTATAGATAAATTGGTATTAATAATTATTTTGGAATAATTTTTAATATTGGCAGGATCACTTATAACCCTTCAACGCCCTTTAACGCTGAAAACATTTATTTTTATGTGTAAATACATTTTTTTTTAAATTACACAAAAATCGAGGTTTCACTTCTAATAGAATTCCAATCTCGTTGATATTAAACTCATACTTTGTTTGATTATTTATTTTATCGATAAATTGGTATTAATAATTATTTTGGAATAATTTTTAATATTGGCAGGATGTCACATTTTGGTGAAAATAAAAATATATATATTTCTCCAAATCCATTTTAAATGAAATAAAACAAATTTTCAGCAGATAAAAGATCGATGGTAAATTAAAGATTTTAGGCCAATGTAAA
Source organism: Ephialtes manifestator (assembly GCA_963970395.1). Taxonomy (NCBI): domain Eukaryota; kingdom Metazoa; phylum Arthropoda; class Insecta; order Hymenoptera; family Ichneumonidae; genus Ephialtes; species Ephialtes manifestator. The sequence goes on from OZ019972.1 coordinate 30,999,610, forward strand.
TTAAACAATAATTATGGAATCTGTAAATGATACAATAATTATGAATAAAAAAAAATCCACCGATTTCAACGAAAGAAGAAGCTTCGTTCGTGGTACAGCGAGAAAAATAGATAGAACGAGAAAGGGAGATGAGAGAAGCGGGGTAAGAGGTAGTATTCGCTAAATGCGGAACGAAACGGCGGACCCCGTCCAAGATGGCTAAGCGGGGGTTAAACGAAGTTGGATTCCGGCCAACCTGAGCTTGCATCGAGGATATTTATGGCCGGCGCTAGAAGGCCCATATGATTAAGGTCTTCAAAGTTCCTACCTCAACCCACTGTACCAGAACCGGCGGCAGCAGCAGCAGCAGAAGCAGCAGCAGACGAAGCACACGAGCAGTTCAGCGTATCTGCTAGGACGTTCGGAAAGACCGAAAGAAGAAGATGAGAACGTGGCATAAGAAGAAGAGATGAGGAAGAGAAGGATGTGAAATAAGAAAGAAGGAGAACGCAGTGGGATCGCTCGCAATACCCGGGCGATTTATGGATTCGACCCGATTCCCAAGCAGTACCAGCAGAGCATAGCGCAGCCTTCGAATCTCACGTGGCCCTCCTCTTCCTATATCACACTTTTTCATCTTTTTTCTACCTGCCAAAGCTCCACTACGCTCTTTCTCTTTCTCTTTCTCTATTTTTCTGTAGCTCCCGGTTTTATTCGTCTGATTTCAGACTACAGTCTTTTTTCGTTTTTATTCCGGCGCCTGGTCTAGAAAACACGAAGATCTCTAGATTCTTCTTCGTCTCTGTGTGCCATTTTGGTTTTCAGTGGATGCCCACACTTTTTCATCTTTTTTTACCTGCCAAAGCTCGACTACTTTACTTCTTGATTTTTCTGTAGCTGCCGGTTCTATTTGTCTGATATCAGACTACAGTCTTTTTCGTTTTTTCCGACGCCTGGTCTGGAAAACATGAAGATCTCTAGATTCTCCGGCTGTGTGCCATTTTTGTTTTCAGTGGTAGCGTAATACGAAGATACGAATGCAGATACGAATGAGGTAGACTATGCCGATTTAATTTTTAATGCTAGAGAATAACCAATGGAAAATTCCTGTGAGATAAAAGAAATTCCTAACTGACAAAATTGAGCGCCCAAACGAAAAACCCCGAAGATCTCTACACTTTTCTTCATCCATATTTTCTCCCTGTGTGCGATTTTGGTTTGTAATCGAAGCACCCGAAGATCAATGTATCATCGAGGAATAAACAGACGAAAGTATTTTCTGACTAAAGTTTTCCATCCCCAAAAAAATCCCTACTTTCGAATTTAAAAATAGGAAAAACCGATGCGAATGCGATGGACTATGCCGATTTAATTTTTAATGCTAGAAAATAGCCAATGGAAAATCCCTGTGAGACAAAATAAATTCCTGACTGACAAAATTGAGCGCCCAATCGAAAAACCCCGAAGATCTCTACACTTTTCTTCATCCATATTTTCTCCCTATATGCGATTTTGATTTTCAGTCGAAGCATCGAAAGATCCATGCATCAGCGAGAGGAAAGTATTTTCTGACTAGAGTTTTCCATACCCAACAAAATCCCTACTTTCGAATTTAAAAATAGGAAAAACAGATGCGAATGCGATGAACTATGCCGATTTAATTTTTAATGCTAGAGAATAGCCAATGGAAAATCTCTGTGAGATAAAAGAAATTCCTGACTGACAAAATTGAGTGCCCAAACGAAAAACCCCGAAAATCTCTATATTTTTCTTCATACATCTTTTCCCCCTGTGCCCATTATGGTTTTCAGTAGAAGCATCCAAAGATCAATGTATCAGCGAGGGATAAACAGAGGAAAGTATTTGCTGCCTAAAGTTTTCCATACCCAACAAAATCCCTACTTTCGAATTTAAAAAAAGGAAAAACAGATGCGAATGCGATGGACTATGCCGATTTAATTTTTAATGCTAGAGAATAACCAATGAAAAATCCATGTGAGACAAAAAAAATCCTGACTGACAAAATTGAGCGCCCAAACGAAAAACCCCGAAGACCTCCACATTTTTCTTTATCCATATTTTATCCCTGTATGCGATTTTGGTTTTCAATCGAAGCACCCGAAGATCAATGTACCAGCAAGAGGAAAGTATTTTCTGACTAGAGTTTTCCATACCCAAAAAAATCCCTACTTTCGAATTTATAAAAAGGAAAAACAGATGCAAATGCGATGGACTATGCCGATTTAATTTTTAATGCTAGAGATGCCAATGAAAAATCCATGTGTGACAAAAAAAAATCCTGACTGACAAAATTGAGCGCTCAAACGAAAAACCCCGAAGACTCCACATTTTTCTTCATCCATATTTTCTCCCTGTATGCGATTTTGGTTTTCAGTAGAAGCATCCAAAGATCAATGCATCAGCGAGAGGAAAGTATTTTCTGACTAGAGTTTTCCATACCCAACAAAATCCCTGCTTTCGAATTTAAAAAAAAAGGAAAAACAGATGCGAATGCGGTGGACTATGCCGATGTAATTTCCATGCTGGAGAACCGCCGATGGAAAAGCCCTGTGAGCGGCCTCTGCATAACAGGTTTAACGCCCGCCAGGATATATCCCTATCTCTGTCTTTCTGCACTGCCACGGTTTCCGAATCGACCGGATTGCGGTGGACGATCCTGCGCAGAGCTTCCGGTCCTGCCGGTGGTATTACCGGGCTTTTGCTACTGGGAAAGGACCTCTCCATTCTCTATATCTGTCCCTCTCCTCTCTTCTCTGTGTATGCGTTTGTGGAAAGGCTCGCGCCACTCCCGAAGGTCCAACAAGACGGAGAAAGCCGAGAGAAAGGAAAGAAAGAGGATGGAAAAAAACCAGCGTTGAATGAAGGATGGAGAGGGCGAGAGAAAGACTAAAGCGAGCAGTAGGAGGATGAGGATGAAAAAAAAAAACGAAGAATAAAAAAACTATGAAAAAACGCTCGATACTCCTGCACTGTCCGTAGGCGAGGCCGAGACCTGCAGGTGAACTTTTCCGTGGACTTTTCACGTTAAAATGTCTCGCCAACTCGGAAATTAAAATTCTCATCGGCTTTAACTGCATACGTTAAATATTCTGCATAGATATATATTAAATATGTGCAACGAGTATGAACCTCCTGCGGTAACAATTTACATTCGTCACAATACAGCTGTGCACCCTCACACAGTCTTGTTTTACAATGACGTCTCTCCGGGACGAAATATTGGTATCGTGTTTTTTCTTTTTTTTTTACCTCGGCAAATTGCTTCGTGGTCGAGCGGATAACGGCCCTTTTTGCCTGGCGAACGCAGGGCCATAGTAATAGGCAGCCGAGAGACGTTATTGTTGCTACGTGAGCTCGGAAACGCGTGACGACGACGACGCCGACGACGACGACGATTCTCCCTCGCGAGAGAAAGTTTTGCCAATCCAAGGTCTGTCCCCGCTCAGGATTTATCTACTGCAATTTAATCCTCGGCCCTTCCATATTGTTTTGCTCGCTCGTCGGTACAGACGACGATCAGAGCGGTGTCTGACCATACACGGGACTTATCTACTTGCAACGTGACGTAATTCCGAACCGCGGCCAGTGGTACCAACAGAAAATTCAAACGAAACTAATCAATTAAACCAGAGGTATTATTTCGAGTGGCATCGTCGATGTGACGTTACGCAACATTGGTTTGAAGATTGGCAAACCGTGAAATACAAGAAACGATACGGGATTGAAGTTCGAATGACGTACTAGACGTCAGATGGTCTGCAGTTATACGAGCTGTGTATACCGATTGAATCATCTCTTGTTGCGCAATATCGCCTAGCGATTAGATAATCGTAATCGCGTAAACGCTCATTGTTCAGAAAGTTTTTTTTTTAATATATGTATGGTACAGCACAATTTGAAGAGCTATAATCATAGACGTCTGTCTGATTGTCTGGATGTATGTCTGTGTCCTTCTGAACGAGAGACTCTTCATGATTATATACATCCTTGCAGGAGGATGAAGAAATTTATGATGCCAATGGGTACTCTAGTAAAAGTCTATACTGATATATTATGCGGCTACCAACACGCAGACATGATTTACGTTCCCATGGTGGCTGCAGCCACTTTTGCACTATAGTGCAAAACGAGAAAGTCGAGCCTTAAGCTGCTTGGGAATTTGAGACCTATATAATTATATCGCAGGTGTGGGTGGAAACGTCTCGATGACTGGGAGAATCGTGTCGCGTGTTCGGCCCCCTGACCTTGACTCTCTTTCCCCTCCACTTTTTCCCTCTTCTCTTCCCCAAAACTCGACCATATTACATGGCCACTGTATTGCACCGAATAACCTCTTTGTCAAGGCTGTTTTTTGTATAAGGAAATACATTCATTTTTATAAATTAATGCACAGGCATTTCTAACAAACGTTGAAAATATATTTTCGTTCGTTTTTAATAATTTTGAATAGTTGATTGTCAATTTGGTAAAGTTTAGGAAATACATTCATTTTTATAAATTAATACACAGGTCTTTCTAACAAACGTTGAAAATATATTTTCTTTCGTTTTTAATAATTTTGAATAGTTGATTATCAATTTGGTAAAGTTTAGAAAAATCGATAGCAAATCATTCATAGACTAAATAAATAGAATTATATTAGTATAAAAATTTGTTCGATGAAAGACAGAAAAAAATTGCGTGAATATAAAATGTCATTAATATGCCTTTAATATATTCAATACTTGCGTTAATCTCGTTCAATGTGTCTTAACTTCAGATCCAACTTACCTGAAACACAAAATAAATAAAAAACATTAGATTATTTTTACCACTTTCAATTTATTTCTACGATTATTATTTCCCAATATTACAAATAATCTGCATTATATTCATTTCGAAATAATATCTTCCGATTTTATTTTTAGCGTTCACCGGATGCAGTGTACATTTTATACACACTGCATATAGACTTAAAAAAAATGTAATTATTTAAAATATACCTGTAAGTTAATTACAGAATATCACGAAAATAAATATAATGCAATATGCACTTTTGTTCACTCATAAAAATGTATGAAAATTTTTTCCAAATATGGTACCCTAAAATAAACCATATTTTTCTCTTCCTCAAAACTCTCTCGTATTACGTGTCCGCCCTTTTGCACAGGATACCGTTATTTTTTTTGTAAGGCTATATTTTCCACAAGGAAATGCGGTAATCTTTATAATTGCATGCACAGGTTGGGCCTGTCTATCCTGCACGCCACGATATATGTATCCAGACGGTATATCATCGTGTTAATTTATGTCTATGTGTCTGTAGAGATATATACACATATATATATACACATATATATATATACATATATATATATATGAAGATAGCGAGAGACTGAAGGTGGAGAGAGCGAAAGAGGAGGACAGAAGAGGGTTCGGTCGGAAGAGCGTCGAAAGGAGGGAAGTGGGGAAGAGGAGGATGGAACACTCATGGCGTCAACTGGAGGGAGAAGTCGTTCAATGTCAAGGTTACATAGGCGCACGCGCGATCGTTAGAGGCCAGCCACAGACATCCAGCCAGTCAGCCAGCCAGCCAGTCAGCCAAGCATCGTCGTGAGCCCCCGGACTGCATGTTGCAGCGATGCACACGAGAGGAGATGATGCATCTCTGGTTGCATCAGATCCTCTCCAGCGGCCAGAGTGGTATTATGTACCCATGTATATAGATGGACAATTTTGTCTGACAGGGAGAGAAGGGAGGAGAATGGACCGATGTAACATCAGCGATGGGGGAGACACAGGACGAGACAGAGAGCCATTGAGTTATATCCCGGATGAAGGGAGAATTCGACCCTCGTAATATCGATTGATTCCGAAGCTCAATCCCAGGTGATTTCCTGCTGATCGATGAAGGAGGAATCACTTCCAATCCAGACTTCACTTCAGAATAGTCGGATATTAAAACGGTGTATCGTCATTAGTATGTTTAGACAGCGATGTATTTTATTGTTGTTACTATCTGTGTCCAAAAAAATCTGTCCATGTGGAAGAATCAGTGTTGTAAAGTCTCATTAGTTTAAAAAATATAGTTTAAAGGACAATTCGGTTTGCAGTAATGATTTCGCAATAATAACCTGCAGTTTTTATGAAATTGTATGTGAACTTTTATAGAATTGAAAAGAAATCTCATTTTCAATTAAGTCTTGGAATAAATCTTGGAAAAGAGTACAACCCTTCATTATTTTTATTTTCCTCCATTTTTTCAAGAAGATTACCATGAAATTGAATTGGAAAATCATATTTTTTGCACCTATTCAAAAGTTTAAACATCATATTATAATCGCCACATATTAGTTTTATGGAAATGTAATCATAAAGCAAATTATATCATCGACTATATTTCTAGAAGAATTAGAGATTTACAACTCTGGTAAGAATCTACAAAGGGACGTCTATTATAAATTCCCTAAATGGAATGTAGACTTTGCGATTGCAAAATGATTTGGAACCAGTTGAAGGTGATTCGGATAAATTAGTCAGTTCACCTGCCAATTTCCATAATCATATTAGTCCAATTTTTAACTCTATAATAAATCCTAACACAGCAACTCATATGCACTCGTTTTTTTACTTTCTTCCTCGTGTCTCACCTTTCGTCTTGACGTCTAGGAACAATTCACCAACTGGAATAATTATGATTACATCCGGGAATGTCGATTTGGTAATTGGAAAAAGATCTAGAACAAATCTAGACAATTTCGGATATGTTGTCAAGTTCTTCTTCTACACGTCGACAAATTTCTGTGTTGTGACGATAGGAAAACAAAAATCGTTACATCAGGCTGGCAAATCTTTTGTTCGGCTGACAAATCAGTTTTGCTATGCTGACGAATCTTTTTGCTGTCCTGACCAATTTTTTTTGTTAGCCTAACAAAACGGTTTTTGTTGTCACCGTTTTATGTTGTCACGACACAGAAATTTCTCTCCGTCTAGACTTTCCATAGACGTCCCTTAGTAGATCCCCGTGCAGAAATTAGTTCAGGCAGCCGCGATTAAATAAGGGGCCTTTTTAGGAAACCACTCTAGAACCCTACTAGGCTCAACAGAGGCGGCCACGACAAACTTCGGGGCCTAATCAGGCTTAAATGTGGAACCCTCACTAGGGTCGCCCATATTGAGCCTCTAAAGGCCCGTATTTTCAATCGTGACTAGCCTAGTAGGGCCCGTACTACAATAAGGGCCATCTAGAAAGGGCCAAGTTGGAGCCCCAACTATATTTCTGCACGGATTTTTGTAGATAAATCTACGATAGCTTCAAATTATGATCTTGTATCCAGGCAACCCATGTGCACTCGTTTTTTTTCCCTTTCTTCCTTGTGTCTCTGTTTCTCTCGTAGTGTATTTCTCCCTTCGGTTTCGAGCCGATGAAACCCTGCAGGGCTAAGTTTAATTCACTTCCAGCCGGTTAGGACGTGCGCCACGGCTGCCAAGGCGTTGAGTTTTACGTGCAATTTAAGTTAACGTTCCGATAATGCGTGGAATCGACGTCGACAACGATGTCGTGGAGTGCGACCGAGAAGCATGAGGTAGATGGTGATGAGAGGTACGGGAAGACGTGTATCCACTACCTGCAAGAGAGAGTGCTTCAAGTAAATTAATTAATTGTCTCTCTTGGAAGGATCCGGAGATCCCTTCGTGTCTCCCTCGTTGTCCTTCGTCTCTTCGTGTCTCGTCCTTCTACGAGGAGAAAACTCGTCGTGGAGTGAAGGTGACGAGCTGGTCGACGGGTTGGGCCATAAAGTTAACCACCGAATCACCCGTAGCCACAGTGGAACACCGCCGTTCTTCTCTTTCTCTTCTTCCTCTCACTCTTCAGCATTGCTGGACTTTCAGTTCAACTTAGAAGAAACTTGCGACGCGCTACGTGCTGCACGCGATTCATCGATCTTCGCTGTCTCAGACTCTGACACTTTAACGTCAAACATTAAACGTCAAACCAATTAATTATCATCCACATTTATGTTACATTATGTTACGCAATAATGACATGTGAGGCGTAATTATTGAATGATGAAATGGGGAAAAAAGGACACGTGCGAAAATTAGATAAGGCGAGTAACTTGAAGTCAATTCCACACGACTGATATGTCCCAATGAGGAAAAGATAGGAAGTTGGTTCTGCGCTTCGTTCTTTGTATTATTTTTGTAAATGTACTGTCAGACCATCGTTATCACTGCACGTGGGCCTGGCGCAGTGGTTGAATGATTTTATCGGCGTTATATCAGCTCATTCAGAATTCCCAAAGGCTTCAGAAGTGACGTTGAAAGTGGTAGGCAAAATTGGCTGACATCATATGTCGCAGATGATGAATCAATAAAGTCATTTCACCGTACACGGAAAGAAAGGCTTGGTTAAAACAACCAAGTGCTATGGTTATATATGCGCCAGACAATTAATTGGTTAGACCAACCAATTTCTTGGTTAGGCTACCAATTTCTTGGTTAGGCTACCAATTTCTTGGTTAAATTAACCAAGTGACTTGGTAAGCTAACCACGTGACTTGGTAAGCTAACCAAGTGACTTGGTTAGACCAACCAAGAAATTGGTAGCCTAACAAATTACTTGGTTGGTCTAACCAATTAATTGTCTGGCGCATATATAACCATAGCACTTGGTAGTTCCAACCAAGCCTTTTTTTCCGTGTAGACAGATTACATTTGGTAATGGTAAATACAAGCAGATCGTCAAAAAAAGCCTCGCAACCATATTTAAAAATTGCTGTAACTATTTATTGTGAATCCATTTGAAAGTACAGCTCATCAGACAATATATTTTTCAATGAGTCACGTTGACAGTCCTATGAATCCATGTAACTATGAAAATAGTTGTGCCAAGTGACTTGGTAAGCTAACCAATGAATGGTCTGGCGCATATATAACCATAGCACTTGGTAGTTCCAACCCAGCCTTTTTTTCTGTGTAGTCTTTAGGTTAATTCGTCATAACGTTGTAGTCGATTCCCTTGTTATTTGTCATCAATAAGAAAACTACAATTATATCCCTAGTTGGTGAATCTCATTGATTGATAAACCCTATAAATTAATTTGGATATACCCAAAAGTCTATCAAGCATACAGTCAGCCAGACACAGACAATTTTATGGATAATCCAGACGAGGAATTGCCCAAAACTCCGCCCCATCTCCGTCAATCCTGTTTCCGAAACATCCTCTCCCTGCAAATGTATTTCCATCTACTTTTACGCGATAATGGTGACGACAGAACGGGAGTTGAGTATGGTGGGCTCATCGTCAGAAAGAGGCGGCCTAAAGAAGCGCAACGCTGTAGGTTGCGATGGGCCGGGAGCAGCCCGGAGGTTATTGGATTCCGTAGTCTGCGGAATACCATGCGGACAGACGAGTCCATTGTAGAGCGGGAAAAGCCAGTTAAAGTTTTATTCCGTTCGTTGGTGGCCTGGCATATATATATATATATGGATATAACGACGCCGGTGGGGCAGGAGGAGAAACTCAGCTAGCTAACAGCTAACAGCTAACAGCAGCAACACAGTCGACGCGCCGTTCTAGCAAAATCAACCCCTTTCCTATTCCCGTTGTCGGCCCTTCAGGCTCGGGGCTCCACGATGTGCTACTGCAGCGGGTGCCTAAAGAGGGTAGAGGGAACGAGAGGTTTGTGTGTGTGTGTGTGTGTGTGTGTGTATGTGGAACGTACCGGCCGCACGCTAATACAGAATTCTCTTTGGCGATCCACGAGAGCGTTATCCCGATTGCCTCGTTCCTCCTCGGTTCTCTTGGCCTTCCTACCGCCTCTCTTTCCTTCGTCCAGCCAGACGAAACGCCGTTGAGGGTGGTTGAGCAAGAAGTTGGTGGCAATAGGAAGGCTCTGCATGGAGAACTTCCACAGACGAGCGCGCCCCTGCGTGGCTCACCGATCAGACCTGTGTAATCGTGTGTATAAAAGCCAACGCGATACTCGCTTTAGGTATACGCCAATATGGGCCAGAGCTGAGAAAGCGAGAAGGAGAAGAAGAAGAAGAAGAAGAAGAACGATCTGAGCGGACAGCAGATTGGTGAATGAAGGAGTGGGGATTGGGGAAGTTACTACGGACCAGAATGAGTTTCGGAGAAGGAAATGAAAGAGGTAAAATATATAGGTAAGCGAAAAAGAGACGGGACAAAGATAGGTATAGGAACACTGAACGAGGGAGAGACGAAAGCCAGGCCAGTGCACCGAGTCTCAAAGCTCAAAGAGATTCTTAATAAATTCTGGAATAAAATATAATCCTCGAACGTTCTCTGACTTTTACGGCGCGCGGAATACTTTACTAACGGCGAGAGATTGGAGGGGGAGGCAAAGACGGAAAAAAAAGAGACGGGAAAGAGATGCCAGCTGCTTATTCCGTCTCTTTTGGCTCTCTTTCTTTTTCGTCCGTTAATATACGTGTATAAAGCTATGTCTGTACGTTCTCTGCACCTTCACCTCCCTTCTTTCGCTTACTCTTAGCCTCGCCTTGGAACGCGCGTCGCTTCGAGACCGTACCATTCGTTCCTTTAATTTATACCTAACGGTAAAACTGCCGGTGAAGTTTTTAGTGCTGGTGGTGCAGTTTTCGAAAAGCTCCGAGGCTATCCGCATACTGGGCGTACGAACGAGAACTCCATCCCTGTACCTCGTGCAGTTAAGGCGCTGGTAACGGCGAAGAACGACCACAAATTGACGTCAATAAAGAGTCAACGGGAAAAGAATGTTTTGTGTTTCGTTTTGGATCAAATGCCTTTTCTTAGACTCACTAGAAAATTCCACTCTGGGAATAGAATTGAGTTTTAAACATCTCATTCATTGTCAACCCACTTTGCTTGTTTGGTCTATAAATAATTTTTAAAGAAATCCTTCTTTCAGAATAGTTGTAACGAAATGTCTAAATATTTTATTAGATACAAACGAGGGTTTTCCATAAAAACTAATTTAGACATATCACAAAAATCAAAATGGTGGAGAATATCAATGCCATTTTGTTTTTATAACATTTTTAAACGAAGCTACGTTGGAAATGCATTCATTTTAGTTTTTAATACAATTCATTTTAGTTTATACATTTTATTATCAATATGGTAAAGTATTGAGATAAAAAGAGTATATTATTTATATAATGAATAAACAGAGTGAATTCGATAGTAATGAGATGCTTACAACTCTGGAAGGCAGCGACATGTAGTCACTAAGTTTTTTTTTTTACATGCCACGCCACTGGAATCCTCCGGAAATGGTATAAGCATTACATAATCGTGCACAGGGAAAAGCATCTGGTTCAATCTGCCGATGACATTTTTACCACGTTCTAGTCTCGCCGTTTGCATTCTCGTATTTCAAATTCGCCCCTTTTCCCCCCCTTTCCTGCGTGGTACACTTTTACCGTCCATATCTATATATCAACAGCGTGCAACCCTCGCTCTATTCCAGCACCTCTATTATTATTCTTCGTTGAGGGAACATTCCCATTTGGAATGCACGAATAATCCGGACTTGGAGGATTCCACTGAGACAGTGATTCACCGGAGGGGAGTCGTTTTACGAAAGCCCTGAGCTATATATTCCGGGATCCTTAGTAATGTCTCAGCCTCGTGCCTGGAAAATATCGTGTATTAATTATGGACCATTCAATCAAAGAAAGTACTCCATTATTTGGCTCTTCCATTTAGGTGATAATTGTATAGCAACTCATTAAGATTCAATGGGCTTTTGAAAAGTGCCAATTTGCTCCAAGTCCTTTCAGAGCTCTTTTCAAATTGCGCAAAATTGATAAAACCATTTCGGGCCAAAACTTTATATCAACTTAAAAGTCTCCCAAAATGTCACACTAGCGTAATTGACCATTTAGCGACCGTAATACGAGACTCTAAACGCAATGGGTTGAAATGAATTACGAGTATTTGCCCTTCAGTACATACGTCACACGGAAAAAGAAATTCAGAGAAGCTAAGACTACTTTTTTTTTCCTCTCATTTTTTTTTTCTTTTTTTATTTCTCCCCACAATGACGTTAGCTTTCCCAGGGAAAACTGTAATAATGCTAAGGTCTCAACGAGCCAGAAAAAGGTCGTTCGGAGATGCCAATTTAACAGAGCAGGGGACGAAAAGTTGAGGAATACGAATATTCTGGGAGTGTCGAGTCGAACGAAGTGATATGCTTGGTGCAAGACCTTTTTTCCTGCTACTTTTTCCTCGTTCAGAGGGTAAAGAAAGAAAAGCGTACCTTTTGGGATTGGGAATGATTTCCACAGCGAATTTCCGGGTTTAAAAATTTTGTGGGAATGGAAATGGGGAAGATCAAGAAAAAATCTAACGAAAATCAAACTGGAGGATTGTCAGAAAAAATATGCAATAGTCAGTGCGGGACGAGATGTGCAAACGGGTAACACACCCAGCAACGAGCATTAGACGTAACACTTAATAATAGAACACTGGATGATGCTCGAGCGAACCGATCGATCACCGGACGAGCGCGGCTTGACTTTGCCGTTGAGGCAATTACGCAACACGAACGCAAAGCTTATGCTGGATCAGCTCGAGCGTATAACGACTGGCACTCGTGTCATTCGTCTATCTGTATATTTTGTATTTGTTTTTCTTCCATTTTAGCCATTTAACAGGATGACTGCATGTTAAGGGTATTTATCACCTTTAACTGTTAACTTTCGTAAAATATTCAAACATCCAGGAAAATCATTTTTGTTTTGTGGTATCATCATCACTTAGAGCAATTTTTTGGTCATTACTTTAAAGAAATTTATGGGGATTTTCAACGTGATCCTCATTTCAATCATAAAACCATCTTTTTCACAATTGCAACTCCTTTTTTTGTGTCAGAACCAAAGAAGAATTTGCTTAGTTGATCTTAACAGTTATACATATAGATCCCAATGATAATTGAACATTTATTATGATTTTCTATTATACAATTATCAAACAAAAAATAAATAAATACTATGTATAAAAAAATATATGATCTTCAAATACATTGATAAAATCCATATGTATAAATTTCAAGATTATCCAAGCAAACCGAAGTTCAATTACAATGAAAAATAGTGTCGCAATCCTGCACTTTCTTAATACTGCACTTGGTATATTTTTTAGTACTTAAAATAATCTTCAAAGCATGCTCTAAGTAATTTTGAATCACGATAAATAAAATACATGAAAACTAAATTAAAGATATCTCCTTAAAATTTTTATGAAATGCATCAGTTCATTGTATCACCTTAAGGGAAACGAGCCAATCGATCAACGCATTACTATTTTCGCTTTTTGCTTCAATATAAGACAATTCAGTGACACGGTTTTATCGTGAAAATTAAAGAACATCGGAAAATATATATTTAACAATATATTAAACTGTTAACTATTTACATTAGGGACATGATATATCATATTTCGATTTTTTTCCAAAACTTACAATCAATATGTAGTTTGAAATTTGGTTAACGAGACTTATCGTCACGTCTTAGTCAGGAGATTGCGGCGATGTCAAACGTCGAAAAAATGGCGTACAACGTGCATCAAGTATCGCATTTATATGCGAATTGATTAAATGGTAAAAAAAAATTTAGAAATCCATCAGTTCATTGTATCGCCTTAAGAGAAACGAGCCAATCGATCACCGCATTACTATTTTTGCTTTTTTCTTCAATACAAGACAATTCAGTGACACGGTTTTATCGTGAAAATCATAGAGCATCGGAAAATATATATTTAACAATGTAGCCGAACTCTCGAATAATCCAGACACAACGTTGGGAGACTTTAGGAACCCTTAATTAAGGCTTTAGACGGAACTCGAAGGGTGTTTAACGAGACGAGGGTTAACCCGCGATTGGATGAACGACCCCCTGTTTGACGGGGCTCTCTGAGCGACTCCAGCATAAGTATCGATCCGACCCGGAAGAATGTGGCTATGTCGAAGCTCTCACAGACCCTGACGTGGATTCATGTGCGGGAAGATCGCACCGGCAAGAATTGCAACGGATAGAATACGAGTATAGCGACGGAATAGTGGAAACGGTATGAGAATAAAGAGAGATGGCGAAAGATAGTATAGCGGCAAGTTAGAGGAGGTGAACGGGAAAGATCGAACAGCAAAGAGAATACGAGAAATATCTTAGACGTCTTTTGGGAAGAGATGACGCTGTCAAGCAGCGTACAGAGTCGATTGTTCCAGCTTTCTTCCTTTATGTCTCTTTCTTTTGGGTACGTGATCCGACTTCGCTCTTTTCGCTCGGATATATATACAGAGACACCGATTTTCCGTGACTTTCGTCTTATGGCTTCGCAACGTCGGGACCAAAAGATCTTGACGTTCTTCCTTGGCCAGACTTTGTCTCTTCCGTGTCTGTACGACCCGTCACTTTCCGCCATCGAATGCATCGCGGAGCCATCAGTTCGTCTACGTCCTGTCTCTCGGAGAATCTCGGTAGCGGCGGAAAGACGTGAACTCGTTTCATGAATGCGACGTTAGAATGAATCCGACGCTGTGTAAAGGAAGGCAAACCGTGTTAAGGGATACGAGGGAAGAAGGAACATCGGAAAATATTTTTCATTGATAACACCTGAGCATGAAAAAGTATTATGGAAATTGTCGACGAAAATTTGGACGCGATTCTAACCCAAAATATCGTGTAGAATCTCAAGAATCTAGAGAATATATTCCAGGGTTCTAAACAATACGTCCAACTTTATTTTCATTATTCCTATTCCAGATTCCAAAGAACCTATACCAGCATTTTAACAAATTTCACACGCAAAATGGATGTAATCTTAATTCCGTACAGAATTTAAAAAAATTGAAACTGTAGGGGAGATAGGGGCAAAACGGGCAGGGGGGCAAAATGGGCATCACGACTGAAAATGACAATTGGGGGCAAAACGGGTATCGTTTCAACTTTTTCGAACACGACTTTTTTCAATTTCCTGACATTTCTTACTTTAAAATTTCGGAAAATAATTGGTCATTTTTATTGGTCAAATATTTTTCATTGATGAGACCCGAGCATGAAAAAGTACTATGGAAATTGTCGACGAAAATTTGGACGCGATTCTATCCCAAAATATCGTGTAGAATCTCAAGAATCTAGAGAATATATTCCAGGGTTCTAAACAATCCGTCCAAGTTTATTTTCATTATTTCTATTCCAGATTCCAAAGAACCTATACCAGCATTTTAACAAATTTCACACGCAAAATGGATGTAATCTTAATTCCGTACAGAATTTAAAAAAATTGAAACTGTAGGGGAGATGGGGGCAAAACGGGCAGGGTGGCAAAAAGGGCATCACGACTGAAAATGACAATTGGGGGCAAAACGGGCATCGTTTCAACTTTTTCGAACACGACTTTTTTCAATTTCCTGACATTTCTTACTTGAAAATTTCGGAAAATAATTGGTCATTTTTATTGGTCAAATATTTTTCATTGATGACACCCGAGCATGAAAAAGTATTATGGAAATTGTGGACGAAAATTTGGACGCGATTCTATCCCAAAATATCGTGTAGAATCTCAAGAATCTAGAGAATATCTTTCAGGGTTCTAAACAATCCGTCCAAGTTTATTTTCATTATTCCTATTCCAGATTCCAAAAAACCTATACCAGCATTTTACCAAATTTCACACGTAAAATGAATGTAATCTTAATTCCGTACAGAATTTAAAAAAATTGATACTGTAGGGGAGATGGGGGCAAAACGGGCAGGGGGGCAAAACGGGCATCACGACTGAAAATGACAATTGGGGGCAAAACAGGAATCGTTTCAACTTTTTCGAACACGACTTTTTTCAATTTCCTGACATTTCTTACTTGAAAATTTCGGAAAATAATTGGTCATTTTTATTGGTCAAATATTTTTCATTGATGACACCCGAGCGTGAAAAAGTATTATGGAAATTGTCGACGAAAATTTGAAAGCGATTCTATCCCAAAATATCGTGTAGAATCTCAAGAATCTAGAGAATATATTCCAGGGTTCTAAACAATCCGTCCAAGTTTATTTTCATTATTTCTATTCCAGATTCCAAAGAACCTATACCAGCATTTTAACAAATTTCACACGCAAAATGGATGTAATCTTAATTCCGTACAGAATTAAAAAAAATTGAAACTGTAGGGGAGATGGGGGCAAAACGGGCAGGGGAGCAAAACGGGCATCACGACTGAAAATGACAATTGGGGACAAAACGGGCATCGTTTCAACTTTTTCGAACACGACTTTTTTCAACTTCCTGACATTTCTTACTTGAAAATTTCGGAAAATAATTGGTGATGTCAATAAAACAGGCAGGGAGGCAAAATAGGCATCTCGGCTAAATATAAGTATCGGGGTCAAAATTGGCACCAAATCATAAAATGAGAATTTCGTTCTAATTGATTTCTTTATGATATACCGACTTTTTTTTTCAAAGAATTAATTCGATTATAAATTTTTTGAAAAATTCATTCGACTATATTTTTTTTCGTTGCTCAACAAAGTATCGAAAAAAAGTTCTGATCGGATGGTTAAAAAAATTCTGATCTGATGAAGATTATCAATTTTTTTTCATCACCAATTTGACGTATTTTCCGTACTTTGCCTATCTAAGGAACGTAAAAAACTGAGACAAATCGTTTTTACGAAATTTGAGACGGTGCTCGTTTTGACCCCCTGCCCGTTTTGCCCCCATCTCCCCTATCTATCAAATAACCAGGAAAGCTACATGGTTCTTCCAAGAAACATAGATCCTTGTTTTAAGTACAAACAATGAAAATATTATTATTTTTTTTATGAATACATTTTGCAAATCGTAGAATTTTTAAAACATCGACCCCTTGAGAAAAAAAAGAAAACAGCAGGAGAATATTCCTCGGAGTATAATCTCAAGCATTTACCCTATAAAACCCAGGTTTGTGTGCATCTTAGGTCTGGAGTACTGCGTGGGTTACAGTACCACAGCGACCCGGAGACACTGAGTCCACGGTTAACGAGACGACGGAAATAAGGAAGAGTCCGGAAGCCGCGTGAAGGAAGGAAGCACCGCATGAGTTCACGAGCGGAAGAACGCAGAGAAGGAGACAAGAGATAGAAGAGAGATTGAGACAGAGAACTGAGGCGAAAGAACGTCCCGGTGGGGTCGTAAAGTTAAATTAAAAATTTCCATGCTGTAGAACGTCGTCGTGTCGCGAGTCTCCGGACTCGACAATGTCGCACCGACGACACGAGAGCTAAAGGAGGACGCGAAAATGGCTGGTGCCTCAGTGTTCCATCTTTCTCTTTCACTCCTTCTCTCTAGATTTTCTCTCTGACGTATACGTATATGTAGACGAAGGAGATTAGGTCGGTTTAGGTTCGGATCTCTCGATAATGCGAGCGGCTGGCGCTCGGGCATCGGCCCAACCTAGCTAGATGTCGAGAACGCCGGCCCAATTACCCCTCACGCGTATATACCACCAACCCCACAGCTATTCCAGCCACCCAACCATCCAGCCTGATGGTACACCGCCCTCGGCTCACTTCCGCACTGCCCCCCGTGTCACTATGTCTCCCTCTTGTGGTACCCTCCGGGTCAGACCGGAAAATTATTACAGCCAGCACCCGGGAGGGATGAGACGAAACCTGGACACAACTGTATCCCATTCTCCCTCTCGCATCGCCGCACCCTTATCCCTTGTGCATCGTCGACAGGTCGATAGTTTCTCCGAACACGCGACCTTCGGCGTAGGTGAGACCTTTGGTACCCCTGAGGCTTTTTTGCTGAGGGTATTTCATTTTATTAGTATGCTAGCCTAGTCATTGTGACTCACGTGTGTCGTCGTGCGTCCTCATTTTGACCTATCCTAACTAAAAAGAAACGTAAGTTATTCTTACTTAACTAAACCAAAGGTCATAAATGGAAATCGCAGATAAAAATTTGACATTTTTTTTCAAGGCGTGAATACCTTAATAAATGCGTATGCAGAATCTTTTTATGGATTTACCACACAGTTTGCGAGATATTAAATGTTAAAGTCACTAAATTTTATACGCGTGGGAGAAAATTAGGGACATGATATCTCATATTTCAATTTTTTTCTAAGAACTTAGAATTAAGATATAGTTGTGAAAAATATATGGTTGGGTTCGTTAAATATTTCCGGTGATTGAGGAAATTTGAAATGGCACGCTTACCGAAATGATAAGAATAAAGTATCGAAATAAAGTGGAAAAAATACCGTAAATTTTGTCAAAGAGTAAAAACGTCGAAAAATGGCGTACAACGCGCATCAATTATCGCCTTATATGCGAATTTGTGAAATCCCGCGTAAAAAAAATTATGTCAAATTGAGATCTCAAATCGACATATGTCAAAAAGTGCCATTTTTGAGATGCGTTAAGAGAAAATATCTTAGAAAATTTCAAAGGGATTTTGAGATCGATTTGATATCACGTTTACTAATACCAAATTACAATTTGATGTCAATATTCGTGATATGCACAATTGATTTTGATCTTTCAAGTGTACAATTAAATTTCAGCGCAATAATTGAGCTCAGATTAGTAAAAAAAACTTGGTATCAAATCGATCTCGAAATGGCTATGAAATTTTCTAAGATATTTTGTGTTAAAGCGTCTCAAAAATGGCACTTTTTGAGATATGTCAATTTATGATCACAATTTGACATCATTATTTTTACGCGGGATCGTTAAAAAAATAGGAACATAAAAAGTTAATCCTTAAAAATAAAGCTCGAAAAAAAAAATGGTTGACATGTTTATAACATTGTAATATTGGTGGATAAAACTGACTTGTATTCGACTAACTTAGCCGTCACTGATCCTCCTTAACTATACCTAACTTAAGTTACGTACACTGAGAGAAAATGATGGTATTAGTAACTATAAAGTGACAACTATTCATTTTTAGTTCGTACGATCAATTTTTGAATAGTTGCCATAACTATCAAATAATTACTATAACTACCAAATAGTTACCATAACTATTTTCATGATTACCGTAACTATGAAAATAGTTGTATGGACTAAAAATCAATAGTTGTCACTTTATAATTGGCTGTACTAATACGATTTCTTTGAGTGTATGTCAATCTTATTTAATTTGACTTGTGAGTGTGTGTGACGAGCATCGCTAATGTTAACTAACTTTTTTTATTGTCTTCGTCTTTCTGAACTGTCTGAACTGAATATATATTACATGTACTTCGTTAGAGCTGGTTTTACCATTCTACAATGATTTTTCAAAATTATAAACGTTAAATACGAATTAAAACTGGAAATTCCGTTAACGAGATCGTTTGTGTCGTTACCGAAGGCTATTTCGAGACGTAACCCGACGGCAGTTTTACGAGCGTGACGGTGTTGCTCCAGCTACTGTATTTCCCTCTTTTTCTATCAAGTAATGCGGAAATTTCTATTTCGACTTTACGAGACATCGCCCCACAACTTTGACGTTTTGTAGCGCCCACGTTGTGGTTCAAGACTATATATCTTCGGTATTCGAGGTACTTATTGGCTACAATAATTATATACCACATCAAATCACGATAATCCTGAAAGTTATGAGTTTCAACTATTAATTCCTTATTCAGAAATCAACATTTATAGTTGCACCAAATTTTTCCAAATCTTTAACAATTTATCTTTTAGGACACGATATTTTAACCTAATATCACCATCACCCAAAATCTCTGCTAACTTGGTCCACGAAAAGAAAAAGTACAGTAAAAGTTTTGTGACACCCAACTGTGCCAAATGTTTTACGAGTAAAGGGTGAGTCTTGCCGGAAGCGGAAGCGATCGAGTCTGCGCCTTAACATGAGGCTAGAAGGATAGAGAATTATCGGGTGGAAGCGACGAAAACTCGAGTGGAAAAGGTGCGAAGAGCTGGAAAGAGTGTAGCCCATATCTCTCAACCGATATATCCTCAGTCTGTGTGCCCAGCGAGAGATGCTCAGTCTATATACGAAGACACGAACACCGCTACTAGCGGGAGGTTCACACTCAGCCTTTTTTACGATCCAATTTTGTAACGCGTAATCATAAAAGGTGACACTCGCTATATGTATACACCGGCATGTTTTCTCGTGATTCGGCTCATGCATAACCAATGCACTTTTCGACATGCCACCTCCCATATTCTTCTGTCCATGGTAGCGTCCCATTTCCCTTGGAAAACAAAACGAAAACGTGAAATAAAAAAGACAAAAAAACAAAAAACAAAACTTGGAGGTTTGGGGCCTAAAGGACATGGGGAAGATACAGAGAGCGTCAGAGATTGCGAGGAGCGAGTTGTGAACGGGGGAATGAAGAAGCGAGGAAAAAGGTAGTGGAGTGAAGCAGAGAAATGAGGGGAATACGAAAAATGACGAATAGGAGAAAAAGAAATGAGCATTCGGTGGGTTGTGCTCCGGCTGCGCTGGTGCTACTGCTGCTGCTTCTGCTGGGGTATCCCCGGGTCGGATCTGTTCGTTCTCTCGCTCTGGAAACCGCGTGGCCACCTATACAGGTCTCTATATACTCCATGGCCCCAAGAGAGCTGCTCTCCCGCAGATATAGCTACCGGCGGCGAGACTGCTGCTGCTGCTGCTGCTGCTGGAGCTCGTGGTACTGGGCTGGTCGATAGTTCGCGCGTAGCAACAGCCGACCGGGCTTTTTGCTCGACTTTTAAAACCCCCCAACTGCAGCTACCGCTACGAGAGAACGGTACTCGCCCTTTTCCACTGCTGTACGCCCTTTTCCCTTTTCGTCCTCACCACTGGTACCACCCTCATCTCCGTTTCTACCCCCTTTTTCTTTTTTTCCTTTCACTCCCACTCCCCCTTTCCTCGCTTTCATTCTCGATATCTGGGCTTTGCATTTGGCAATTATCTTTGAAATATGGACATTGAATGAATCGGACTTCATTGGGTTGAGACACGTTATAGATTCGAAACGTTCTAATGCTGGACGTCTACTCTATATTACGCCTAGTCTACTTGCTGCATGGCAACTGGGACGCGTTTCTCATCCCGAACACACGCTAAGCCGGAAATCAGGTCGCGGCGTTTCCTTCCGGCAGCACAGCGCTTGGGCGAGGCTCAACCATCAGTACCTACCTACAAGCTTTGGTAGCTCAAGCTGCAGCACCATCAGTAGTAGTACCACATCGCACCGCAAGCTTGTAGGGCCCCTTCACGACGCGACGAGACGAACGAAGGTGGGGTACTTGCTCGTTAAGGGAAATACGACGTCTGGCGTAGCTAAAAGCAGCGACGATCGTCAAACTTTAACGTCTACCCGACTACGAGCAGCCTGTTAACTGCAGCCAAGCTGATATGACGTAACGAGAGGGCCGCGTGTGAGGATAGAGCATTGAATATATATGTATGTATGTATATATATGAAGTGCTGGGATGAGAAGGACAGAAGGCGATATTCGCAACGGTAGACGAGAAAGGGAAGAGACGAGATAGGATGAGAAGATGAGCGAGGAGAGAAGCATGCTATGAAAATTATTGTGTCTAGGGTTTATGCCTTTGGACGATCCACAGGAACGCACATTGAGATCCTAAGTTCTTGGTGATTTTAGTGCCGGTTATGGCCAATACCACTTCAACGCTCTATACTCGTTCTGTGGAGATTATTTCGCTTACAGGTTAAGTTTCATAAAGTTTTATGCAGAGGTTTAAGCATACTGTACTTTTCAACTTCGTCTGGGTATTTATTCATAATGAATAATGTGATGTTCAGTTTTGTTTTAGAAGTTTCTGATGTTGGTTCAAATGGGTTTAATTTATTATGCGATTACTTTACATACGATATGAAAATAATGGCATGTGGGAAAAGTAATTACGATATTTTCTAAATTACTTTGATGTTCATGGAATTTTTATGACATTTTTATACATTTTCTTATGAATGTAGTAAACAAATTTTTAAAAAGGGAATATAATTTATTGAATAAATAAAATAGTAAAGTGTAACCCTTAATAGGCCAATATTTTCACATAATCGATTAGACAAATATTTCTCAAGATTCTGGACATATCGTGTCTATTATTTGACTAATTGTAAAATAAAAACCTCACAAATAAATTAGGAGCGCCTTAAAACGGCGCTTGAATAAATATTGTGAGAATTATGAAGTTAGCAGCTTTAAAAAAAATATATATCTCTTGAACGAAGCTCGTCGATCTTCGTTGCGGAAAACTGCTAATGATTGAGTGGACCTTCGAGATTTCGCAATTTCCTCTTGGAAAAGTCTTTGCTAGGAGAATGAATAAAAAAAATCACGTGTAAAGGTACAGAAGAGCAGAAGTAGAGCAGACGGGAAAAGTCGAGACGATGGACACACGTTAGCGACGACGACGACGACGACGACGTCGACGACGGGGCTAGTAGGAGGAGCAGAGGTCCACACCGAGCGAGGAAACGACGTCGCGAGGACGACGACGCTTCGGGCTCCCGGGGTTAAGTAACGAAGGAAGTTTTCCCGAGTGGCCACTCCTCCTAACTCGATTCTCGAAGTGACCTCGGGCGTACTCGCACCTACAGCCATGTACACACATAGAAAGAAAAACGTTAAGACTCCGCCGCACGACCTGCAAACTGAGTAACAACGTGAGGAAGACTTTTCATCCAACGAATGAACATTTTTTCAAATATTCACCATTTCCAAAGCACTGAAATCATTATAAAATTAAGGCTCTTCAAAACTAAATCTGCAACCTTTAATTTAAAAAATCGAAATATTGCTTCCTTATAAAGGAAGCTTTGTTTTCGTGTAAAATTTTTTTTTTTCGAGATTTTCATGTCAGGACACTCAGAATGGTCTAAAACGTCGAGAAAAGTGGTTTAGAAAAAATGTCTGTATGTGTGTGTGTGTGTGTGTGTATGTGCACAATTTTTTTTTAGCACGATAGCTGTCGTAATTTTTAAGATATCGGGCTCAAATTTGAACCACGAGTAAACTGTCGTTAAACAAGGTATGGTATTGAATTTGGAGTTAATCCATCAAGGTGTTCAAAATTTATGGCATTTTGAATTTTTTGGAGAATGTCAGCTCGGGCTCTAACTCCCGCAATTTTTATGATATCCGGCTCAAACTTGGACTAGAAGTGGACTGTTATAAAATAGTGTTTGGGATTAAATTTGGTGTCAATCCATTAAAGGGTTCACAATTTATGGTATTTTTACATTTTTTGACATTTTTTGTTCGTGCTCTAACTTTCGCAATTTTTAAGATATTGGGCTCAAATTTGGTCCACAAGTGGACTGTTATTAAATAAAGTTTGAGAGTGAATTTGACGTCAATCCGTTTAGGGGTTTAAAATTTATGGCATTTTGAATTTTTTGGAGAATGTCAGCTCGGGCTCTAACTCCCGAATTTTTTATGATATCCGGCTCAAACTTGGACCAGAAGTGGACTGTTATCAAATAGTGTTTGAGATTAAATTTGGTGTCAATCCGTTAGGGGGTTCACAATTTATGGCATTTAAACATTTTTTGACATTTTTTGTTCATGCTCTTACTTTCGCAATTTTTAAGATATCGGGCTCAAATTTGGTCCACAAGTGTACTGTTATTAAATAAAGTTTGGGAGTGAATTTGACGTCAATCCGTTTAGGGGTTTAAAATTTACGGCATTTTAAATTTTTGTTCGTGCTCTAACTTCCGCAATTTTTAAGATATCGGGCTCAAATTTGGTCCACAAGTAGAGTGTGGGTAAATTAAGCATCAGTTCGAATCTGGCGAGAATCTGCCAAGGGGTTCAAAACTTATTAAATAAAGTTTGGGAGTGAATTTGACGTCAATCCGTTTAGGGGTTTAAAATTTACGGCATTTTAAATTTTTGTTCGTGCTCTAACTTCCGCAATTTTTAAGATATCGGGCTCAAATTTGGTCCACAAGTAGAGTGTGGGTAAATGAAGCATCAGTTCGAATCTGGCGAGAATCTGTCAAGGGGTTCAAAACTTATTAAATAAAGTTTGGGAGTGAATTTGACGTCAATCCGTTTAGGCGTTTAAAATTTATGGCATTTTGAATTTTTTGTTCGTGCTCTAACTTCTGCAATTTTTAAGATATCGGGCTCAAATTTGGTCCACAAGTAGAGTGTGGGTAAATGAAGCATCAGTTCGAATCTGGCGAGAATCTATCAAGGGGTTCAAAACTAATGCCATTTAAAATTTTTTAAAGCAAGGCTGCAAAGTAAAACTTTGTATATTGCTTCCTCATCATTATTGGATTTTTACAAAGCTTCCTCTATGAGAAAGTCAAAATAGATTAACATGCTTCCTCATAGAGGTAGATTTGTAAAAATCCAACAATAATGAGGAAGCAGTTTGCAAAGTTCTACTTTGCAGCCTTTTTTAAATTTATTTCGTAGATTATTTAATATTAATTCTTCATAAAAAATGTTCTAAGGTTTAAAAATTTGTAAAAATGTAATTCATATTAAAATAAAATTAGGTACCTCAGGATTTATTTAAAAATCTTTTCCGAGTCAAATTGATGATCAAACTAATTAACTATTACTGTTTCTATTGTCAATAATATTCTTTTTTTTTTTTGTAGAAACGTTTTAACGTTTTTAATAAAATTGTATTTGTCACTAATATGGCGTAGTATTCTAAAATTATAATTAGTAAATTATTTATGGAATAAATGGATAAATATAATAGTATCGAAAATAATGGGATGCTAATAACTAGCAAAAAAAGTTGCTTCAATTGTGTAGATATTTTATATTGTCTGTCTGAACTCCATGGGGACTTTCCCCTAAGTTACTGCGTTGTATCGGTGTGGGCTTCGGTTTAATCGCGAGGATCGATGAAAAACACGATTCATCGTCCAGCATTTGAATAGTGGCTTCCGTTGGAAATATTCGATTCGGTGGTTCAACCGGAAATTAGCCGAGCCAATTATTGGAAGAAATTTATTGGAGTCGTCCAATAAAAATGGTAACAGTTACCGCGAAGAAACGAATTATTCTTTGGCAATGAAAGTATAATGAGAACCTGGGGCAGATGGTAGTCGAGTTTCTCATATTGAAAAGACGTATATACAAAAATATATATAAGCTATATATAACTTTTGGCAACAGAATAAATTAATTATACACTTTCAATAAAATTGTTTTTGGAGATATACATCTTTTTATTAGTCACATTAATTGTTTTGTCTTAATTATAACTAAAACTCTACATAATACGTCAAAATCTTTAATATCAAAGTAATATAACTAACTTACTGAATTTTATTTCAAATTGTCAATTCAAGAATTCTGCTTGACAATATTGAATAATAATTATTCAATATTATCTTGATATTACAAAATATCAAGCAAACGTGAAGATTTTTATCTTATCAAAATATTTTTAAAAAACTCTAAGGCATATAAAAATGTTTGCCGTTGTAAAGTACATAAATTTAATATTGTGAAATATTCATTATTTTCATGGGGTTTAAAAAGTTGGACCACCTTAAGATTTTAGTTTTAATTTTATACCTTCAGCGTTTTCCCCAGGGATATAACGTCTTGTTGAATTCTTGATTTTCATCTCTCGCCTGTATGCAACTGTTTGCTTTTCCGTTTGTTTGTTCTTCGACTTAAATATTTGTCGTTCTCGTCCGACGTGACGTTAAGTCATCTAAGAGCTGCTGAACGGTGTTAGGGTCGGGCATCTTTGCCAAGTAAAAACACGAGTGACGAACAACGTCGATCAAAGATCACGAAGACGTTTTCAAATATAGCACACACTAGATAATAATAGGATGTCTATGTCTAACGTATCAACACGAGATACAAGAAAATACATATCTCTCCAGGTGAACCTTGGATTATATTTCCTCGCTATCAAGCACCATCGCGGAGGAGGCTATGAAGGCCATACACAACGATGTTCACCGCCAGATCTTCACCGTAAGATAAACTACGCGTGTGCCATATCGCCAACCATATAGCACTGGTCGTTGAAGAAAATCTTGGGGCTTATCCTCGCACTCGTAATTATGAGAAGATATCTGGATATGTTACAAAACGAGAAAAAAAATAGAACAAAGCTTATCAATAACAATTTTAACCTACAACAATGCTATAATAGTGGAATATGAAATGTTATCGACATGAAAATCTATGACAAGTGTCGCAGAGTTTTTATTTTTTATTTTTTTTTTTCACATGGATAATGTTGGGAAAAAATATTGTATAGCATTAATAATATTTTAATCAAGTGATGGAAAATTAATATACTCGAATAGGTAGATTATACATTAATGCATTAATTACGTTGAAAAATCGTATTTAATTAAATTTAATATATAATAATTTAATATATACCATTTTTTTTTTTCAAGTTCCAATCTTGATATTGAATGGTACCTAAAATTCAACAAGCTTTAACATTTCTTAAAAGGCAATTAAAGTTTAGGTTTGTGAAAAATAAAAAAATAATCTTTCATATTCGAGGCGATCTTAAAAAATTCATATTACATTTTACAATTCATTAAATTTCCAAATCTTTTAAGCTATGCACATATGTGAATTGATAATGAAGTGAATGAAGGAGAGTTTATTTGAATAACTAAATACACGGAACATTAATATACTCGAATAGGAAGATTATACATTAATGCGTTAATTACGTTGAAAAATCGTATTTAATGTATAATAATTTAATATATTCAATTTTTTTTTTCAAGTTCCTATTTTGACATTGAATGATACCTAAAGCAATTCAACAAGCTTCAACATTTCTTAAAAGGCAATTAAAGTTTAGTATAATCTTTCATATTTGAGGCGATCTTAAAAAATTCATATTAAATTTTACAATTCATTAAATTTCCAAATCTTTTAAGCAGTGCACATATTTATGTGAATTGATAATGAAGTGAATGAAAGGGAGTTTATTTCAACTAAATACATGGAAAATTAATATTCTCGAATAGGAAGATTATACATTAATGCGTTAATTACGTTGAAAAATCGTATTTAATGAATAATAATGTAATATATTCAATTTTTTTTTTCAGTTCCAATCAAGTTCAATATCTTTTTTCAGTTCAATATCAAGTTCCAATCTTGATATTAAATGATACCTAAAGCAATTCAATAAGCTTCAACATTTCTTAAAAGGCAATTAAAGTTTAGGTTTGTGATAAATAAAAAAATAATCTTTCAATTTTGAGGTGATCTTAAAAAATTCATATTAAATTTTACAATTCATTAAATTTCCAAATCTTTTAAACAATGCACATATTTATGTGAATTGATTATGAAGTGAATGAAAGAGAGTTTATTTGAACAACTAAATACATAGAAAATTAATATACTCGAATAGGAAGATTATACATTAATGCATTAATTACGTTGAAAAATCGTATTTAATGTATAATAATTTAATATATTCCATTTTTTTTTCAGGTTCCTATCTTGAGATTGAATGGTACCTAAAGCAATTCAACAAGCTTCAACATTTCTTAAAAGGCAATTAAAGTTTAGGTTTGTGAAAAACAAAAAAAATAATCTTTTAATTTTGAGGCGATCTTAAAAAATTCATATTAAATTTTACAATTCATTATATTTCCAAATCTTTCAAGCAGAGTTGTAAATCCCCATTAATTCATGAGATATAGTTTACGGTACATTTTGTTTTGTAATTATGATTTCATAATAATAATACGTAGTGATTATAAAATACAGTATAAACATTTGAGAAGCTGAAAAAAATATTAATTTTCGCTTTAATATAGCAAGAAGTAGTGGAAAAAATGGAAGAAATAAGTAATGCATTACTTTCTTAATGCATTACTTTTTTTTCCATTTTTTCAAAAGGATTACCGTGAATTTTTATTGAAAAATAATAATTTTTGCAGCCATTCCAAAGTTTAATCATCGTATTACAATCGCTACATGTTATTATTATAAAATCATAATTATAGAGCTGATCGTATCATCATCATTATTTCTACAAGTATTTGGCATTTGCAGCTCTGCTTTTAAGCAATACACATATTTATGTGAATTGATTATCAAGTGAATGAAAGAGAGTTTATTTGAACAACTAAATACATAGGACACCTAATAAAATGTTGGAACTAAATCCGAAAGTACTGTTTGCTTTAAAAATTAAAAGTTGCATATATTTGCATTGATAGCAATGTGTAATGCGTATACGTATTGCCTGATCAACGAAATTATTTCCGGAGCGAATTTATCGCCCGATGCTGGGAAAAAATATTCTATAGCATTAATAATATTTTAATCAAGTGATGGAAAATTAATATACTCGAATAGGAAGATTATACATTAATGCGTTAATTACGTTGAAAAATCGTATTTAATGTATAATAATTAAATATATTCAATTTTTTTTTTTAAATTCCTATCTTGACATTGAATGATACCTAAAGCAATTCAACAAGCTTCAACATTTCTTAAAAGGCAATTAAACTTTAGGTTTGTGAAAAATAAAAAAATAATCTTTCAATTTTGAGGCGATCTTAAAAAATTCATATTAAATTTTACAATTGATTTAATTTCCAAATCTTTTAAGCAATACACATATTTATGTGAATTGATTATGAAGTGAATGAAAGAGAGTTTATTTGAACAACTAAATACATAGGACACCTAATAAAATGTTGGAACTAAATCCGAAAGTACTGTTTGCTTTAAAAATTAAAAGTTGCATATATTCGCATTGATAGCAATGTGTAATGCGTATACGTATTGCCTGATCAACGAAATTATTTCCGGAGCGAATTTATCGTCCGATGCTGGGAAAAAATATTCTATAGCATTAATAATATTTTAATCAAGTGATGGAAAATTAATATACTCGAATAGGAAGATTATACATTAATGCGTTAATTACGTTGAAAAATCGTATTTAATGTATAATAATTAAATATATTCAATATTTTTTTTTAAATTCCTATCTTGACATTGAATGATACCTAAAGCAATTCAACAAGCTTCAACATTTCTTAAAAGGCAATTAAACTTTAGGTTTGTGAAAAATAAAAAAATAATCTTTCAATTTTGAAGCGATCTTAAAAAATTCATATTAAATTTTACAATTGATTTAATTTCCAAATCTTTTAAGCAATACACATATTTATGTGAATTGATTATGAAGTGAATGAAAGAGAGTTTATTTGAACAACTAAATACATAGGACACCTAATAAAATGTTGGAACTAAATCCGAAAGTACTGTTTGCTTTAAAAATTAAAAGTTGCATATATTCGCATTGATAGCAATGTGTAATGCGTATACGTATTGCCTGATCAACGAAATTATTTCCGGGGCGAATTTATCGTCCGATGCTGGCGTAACGTTATATTTGCGATAAGCCGTTCGCTCGTTCGTTCGCTCGCCCTGCTGTTCCGTCCATCACTGCGATACACTTCCCCCATGAAAGTCGTGAATCATCGTGCGCGAGCGGCGTTAATTTGGCGAGCAGTTTAAGCGTGCCTAGTGTGTACACTACTGGCAAAGTGACTGCTTCTGGCTCAGAGGCGTTCAGAGTCTATAGTAGTTGCCCGAGTCAATTCTCTCGCACGTCTAATGTGCCTTAATGTTTTTGCGCATCAACTAGCACGCATTCGTTTCTCTATTCATTCAAGACGAATGATACAAATTGACAAAAGCTTGCTTGCAACCATTTGGATACCCACATGAAATAAAAATTTATCTTGAATAAAACCGACATACAGAATCGTTGATTTATTTATCAGAAATATATTATAAAGTAATTTTCTTCCTCATTTTTTTTACCTATTTTTTTTTGTTAAATAAAAATTTTAAAAACATAACATTGCGTCTATTCATCCTTGAGTATAAATAAAAATAATTTTTAGATATAAAAAAAAACGTCCGTACCTCGAAAAATTAAATTTATAATTTTTATTACCATTTTTGTTATTCGATATATCCACATGAAATAAAAATTTATCTTGAATACAACCGACATACAGAATCGTTGGTTTATTTATCAGAAATATATTATAAAGTAATTTTCTTCCTCATTCTTTTTACCTATTTTTTTTTTGTTAAATAAAAATTTTAAAAACATAACATTGCGTCTATTCATCCTTCAATATAAATAAAAATAATTTTTAGATATAAAAAGAAACGTCAGTGCCTCGAAAAATTAAATTTATAATTTTTATTACCATTTTTGTTATTCGATATATCTACGATATTTTATAAAATTATACATAAAATTGTCTTTATTTTATTTCTTTTTCAGAAAAAGAGGCGACAAATTATTTTTAATTAATATTGTGATGAGAGTTGCAATTATATAAATCCCATAATATATCTGATGTATATCTAGTAACACGTGGCAAAATTCGTGCACTTAATTATTGACTGACACAATTATTCTGCAATTTTTATAAATTATTTGTTAACTACACCTACGAAGAAATGAATTAAACATAATGAAGTACGCATTCGTTTCTCTATTCATTCAAGACGAATGATACAAATTGACAAAAGCTTGCCTGCAACCATTTGGATACCTACATAAAATAAAAATTAATCTTGAATATAACCGACATACAGAATCGTTGGTTTATTTATCAGAAATATATTATAAGTAATTTTCTTCCTCATATATATTTTCGCACAGGCGATTGTTTTTTTTACCAATTTTTTTAACTAAATAAAAATTTTAAAAAACATAACATTGCGTCTACTCATTCTTGAGTATAAATGAAAATAATTTGTAGATATAAAAAAAAACGTGAGTGCCTCGAGAAATTAAATTTATAATTTTTATTACCATTTTTGTTATTCGATATATCTACGATATTTTATAAAATTATACATAAAATCGTCTTTATTTTATTTCTTTTTCAGAAGAAGAAACGACAAATTATTTTTAATTAATATTGTGATGAGAGTTGCAATTATATAAATCCCATAATATATCTGATGTATATCTAGTAACACGTGGCAAAATTCGTGCACTTAATTATTGATAAAATTATAGATAAAATTGTCTTTATTTTATTGCTTCTTCAGAAGAAGAGGCGACAAATTATTTTAATTAATATTGAGATAAGAGTTGCAATTATATAAATCCCAAAATATATCTAATGGTAGTAGTAGTAGTGATGTTTTTATTGCTTCACGGTTTACAATTGTAGTTTTTTTTTTTTTTGGATTGTGATTTGTTTGCTTTGTTGATTGTGTGAGCAATGGGCCATCGACCTTCGAGTCCTTCAGCCCCCACCCAGAAAACGATTTGGTAATATTAACTAAAATTATCTATTCAACATTTAAATATTTCAATCAACGAAAATTTACTTTCCCTCCAATAAATATGTATTTCATTCAATTTTTCAGTTTTTTTTTAATTTCCAACATATTTATTTATTTGAATCAACTTTCACTGTGCAGCGGATACTAAAAAAATATTTTATTTATTGCTACTAAATACTTTCTTAATCCGGAAAAAAGATCTAGTTAAAACGACCAAATACATGTATTAGATATTTTTTAATAAAATCAATTAGAGCTATCTTATAATCCAATATATATTTATTTCCTTTCATCATTGGAGTTTATTATTATCAACATGCAACATTTATCGATTTGATTTAATTCTTGTCGTATATTTATATAAAAATTATATATTCTTTAAATCGCCAGCAGTGGACGCGCGGTCGGTGTGTGGCTTCGACGGTCTCCAGAGTTAAGGTAGTTCTGTCGCTTCACGCTCACTTCGCATAAGTTTCCGAAAAATGAGAGCGAATTGCAAACACTTCTTGATGATATAAAAATCTGAAAAAAATCATGCATATTTAAGATACTTAAGTCATTATTTCAACATAATAATAATTCCAAAATGTTATTAACAAAGTGATGAAAAATAAAAATGATCAACAAATCTTCCGACAACCTAACTTTTTTGTTTCGATGAAAATGATTCGTTCATTTTTCTGAATACGTATGAATTTTTTCAAATTTTTTTCTTTGCTTTGAATTTTGTGATTTTTTCCATGTAAAAAATCGAAAAATTCAAAGCAAAGAAAAAAATTTGAAAAAATTCATACGTGCTCAGAAAAATGAACAAATCATTTTCACCGAATCAAAAAAATTAAGTTGTCGGAAAATTTGTTAAACAATTTTATTTTTCATAAATTTGTTAATAACATTTTGGAATTATTATTATGCCGAATTAATGTCTTCAGCATCTTTAATATGCATGATTTTTTACAGATTTTTATATCATCGAGAAGTGTTTGCAACTCGCTCTCATTTTTCGGAAACTTATGCGAAGTGAGCGTGAAGCGACAGAACTACCTTAACAGCATTATTTGCGGTCATAACTTGGATGGGTGACCGCTTAACCGCGCACTGGTCTAAGGGATAGTGAGGATATCCTAATAAATTTTTTTTTTAATCAATGTTTATATAACTGCCTACCCAAATAAATATTTCTTAGATTTGAATATATTTACTATGAAATAAGTATATTAATTACAAATAAAAAACTTTATTTGAGGTGAATGGAATTCTAGTAGATTTAATCCAAATAAGAAATTTTATTTCCGATGCGTAGATTCTAGTCCCGTTAAGGTAGTTCTGTCGGTACGCCGGAGTCATAAATCTCAGAGTCTATGTGACATTAAAAAATAATCATACGCATCGTTTTGACTGCCTCAATAATAATATTTAAAAAAATCGAGAATCCTTCGAAATTTTCTTAATCAAATTAAAACGATTATTTGTAAATAGTTGATATGTTTAGTGCGGATTTGACTTCATTTTTACGATAATTAGGTTAGGAAACGACATTTGGCCCGGTATCGTGCACTTTGACCTTGGTTCAATTAAACATTATTCCGGAGACTTTACCTTTTTTCATGATGCATCAATTCCTGAATGATTTGCGAATCCGTAGTACCTTTTATTTTTTCTCTATCTTTGATCTAAGTATGTTAATTTTCGATTTAAAGATCAATTTTTCCAGCCCTCCCGTAAGCGCCGTGTAAAAAGATCGTTTTTCAAGTTTTAATTGTTCAGTCAAATACTCGGTAAAAGCTTTCAAGATCTTGTGCAAGTAAAATTGAATAGCTAAATTACAACATGTCAAAAATTCATGCATATGAGTTTGGATTGCATTCACGGCAGAACTACCTTAACAAGATCTTTTTTCTGGGTGCCTATATCTAATATTTCTTTAGTAACACGTGGCAAAATTCGTGGAATCAGTTATTGACTGACACAATTATTCAGCAATTTTGATAAATTATTTGTTAACTACATGTACGAATAAATGAATTAAACATAATGAAAGTGCACAAATGCGTGTGAACTGTATTATGCTATGCAGCGGGTATTATACTTTATGCGCAAATACGTCCCCCAGGAGAGAACGAAAGTTGGAAGTTGTTACGAGTAATTTGGTTTCCACTAGGTGAAACGTCGACACGGAGGACGACGGTAAATGTAAATTGCTTCAGGTGCAACGAGAACTTAATATTCAGAGTGTAGTAGCAGCAGCAGGAGCACCAGAAGCACCAGCAGCAAAGCGCTCGTGTTGGTGTTTGCATCGGACGTTGTAGGCATACGGTATAGCTCGCGTGCATCGTGTACACCACATGAGTAGTATGCGATAAGTCCTCTCTGACACGCATCACGCATTTTGGCACTCAACGAGCAGCCGGCATTCACCCCCGTTCGCATCATTAGCATAATCTTCTAAACGTGCAGTATAATAAAGTACACAAATATGCACGAATATAAAATATTGCTGCACTGTCAGCTCAATGTTCGACGAGATAATATTTTACCTCAACCTGCTAATGCAAAAAAAATAATAAGTACGTTTGACGTGTAGAAAAATAAATGGGATTTAAGTCATTAAGTGCATACAATTGAGACGTCTTCACTATTTTTAAAAAATTGGAATTCGTCGATAATTATTTTCATGAAAATAATCTGAAATAAAAAGAGGTTCATACTTTTGAATAACTGCTCTGATATTTCTTTTTTAAGAAAATTTCTGTCAATCTTTGTGAAGATTTAGTAATTTGCATTTATTTGAATATTTTAATATCTGTTGGTAAAAGCTGCAGATTATTTTTTAAATATAGTAACTATTGAGTTGACATATATGAATGTTTATTAAATCAAACGGTGCAGATTTGCAATCCTAAATCTTTATGAAAATTTATTTTTGCTTCCTCATAGAGGAAGCTTTGTTTTCAGGAAAAAAAAATTTCGAGATTTTTATGTCAGGACACTTAGAATTGTTCAAAAGGTCCAGAAAAGTGATCTAGAAAAAATGTCCGTATGTATGTATGTGTGTGTGTGTATGTATACAACTCCGAAAGTTCGAACGCCGATAATTCAAGAACGGTTTTGTATATCGCGCTCAAATTTGGCACACTAGTGTAGCAGCAGACCCTCTTCAATTGTACCAATTTTCGACAAAATCTGTGCGAAAATTTCGATTTTATGTCGCTTTGAATTTTTTGAAAAAAGGACGTGGTCGCTCTAACTTTCGTAAAATTTAGTCTATTTTGCTGAATAGTTGGTTATAAGAGTAGGTGCACTCAATGCTGTTTGGTATTGAATTTGGCTCGAATCGGTAAAGTGGTTCAGATTTTGTGGAATTTTGCATTTTTTAAAAAATTGACATTATCGCTCTATTGTAACTTTTGCAAAACTTGAGATAGCGAGCTCAAATTTTATATATAAATGAAACAATATTCAGCCATTATATATGTATAATTTAGTGACAAACGGTATGAAATTTATAATTTTATGGAATGTTGAATTATTTTTAATAATGTACGTTATCACATTTACTTTCGAAAACGCTCTAATAATAACGAAATAACGGAATAACGAAATAGAATAAGCGAATTCACAACATGTTTATTTATCTAATTTAAAAAAGGATAGGAAACTTCCTCTATGAGGAAGCCAAAATTGAATAACATACTTTTTTGCTTCCTCAGAGAGAAAGCTTTGTAAAAAGCGAAAAATAATGAGAAATCAATGTGCAAGGTTCTACTTTGTTTTTTTTTTTTTTGGCAATTGTTGAAAAACGTCAATATCCTTGAGTTGCAGATAATTAAAAAAAGAAAATGGATAAATTGTCATGAATATTTGTCATGAATATTTGCAAACAAAAAAATGTTTCATCATTCAGAGCTTTTCGAATACTATTTACAAATTGCAATATTTCGTATTTGGTATTGCGACATAAATTTATGTTAATGATTTTCAGGTGCTCGACCCCCTTAATTTAAATATCTACACACGAAGCATATTTGGTAAGTAAATAGTAATGTTTATAAATAGTAAGTAAATAGTAATGTTTATAAAATCAAAGAAAATTCATTTTTTTTTTTTTTTTGCAATTGTTGAAAAACGTCAATATTCTTTAAGGAGAGTTGCAGATAATTTAAAAAAGAAAATGGATTGATTGTCATGAAGATTTGCGATTCTGGAGTTGCTTGTCGACGTGAAGAGTAAAATTCCAATTGTTCATTTTATTAAAAATAAAAAAATGTTTCATCATTCAGAGCTTTTCGAATACTATTTACAAGTTGCAATATTTCGTATTTGGTATTGCGACATAAATTTATGTTAATGATTTTCAGGTGCTCGACCCCCTTAATTTAAATATCTACACACGAAGCATATTTGGTAAGTAAATAGTTATGTAGCAATCAGTATATGCGTCTATATGTTCGCATAATATATTCACACGCGTGTAGAAGCTATGGTCATCGATAAAGATCAGCGCACGTGTCGATTAGTTGGCCAGGCAAGGCTATTGTGACTGCGTATGGAATCGGTGACGGTAGCAAACCCTGACGGTAGAATATATGCCGCGAACTTACGCACACACTAAGAGGCAAATGTATTTGTGTGGAAGGTCGGTAGCTGGTTTTCGTGGCTACATTTTGCGTTGTTGAAGCGTTTCAGGCTCGCTGCTTCAAGTGCCGTGCTTCACTAATTCGATGAACAACTGATAGCGCCAGACCGCCCGCCTCGTTCTTATACCGCGCCTGCTGTTGACTCCTTCTGACTTACTGACCGACTCACACTTTCCGTACAGCAGTGACTAATTGAGAGTGCCTGAATTTACGAGCTCTCGCTTCCTACTTTGAATCATATAGCACCTACATAAGCAGCATTAACTCAGAGGTGTTTCGACACACTATCAATGTAATGTATCTAATAAGCAACGCGATTTCGATCTTCCAGCCATTTTATTTGAATAACAGTGGGTATGTTGATCGACGTTACGCCTACTTTTATTTTAATATATATTCGGCATTAATTCTGACAGATCAGCAACTTTTTTTTTTCAACCTGTCAGATGTTTTTCATTAAGGTAAACGTACCAATGGTGGGACAGGTCCCAATTGAGGGACACTAAAGGGATATTTGTAGATACTAAGAGTTTAATGGATAAAATATTTAAAAATAACTCTTCCAATTGTATCTGTTATACATAATTAACATACGCGAAAAAATTTCATGTTTTTCATCGTAAATTGAAAATGCAAATAATAAGTATATTAGCGGATCTATGGTGTTCGAGCTTTTTCAGCAAATCCCTAAATCAATTAGCTAAGGAGAGCCGAATAATCATTAATATGATACCCCGGAGATTATAGTTCGTTCGAGACTTTCCATAGGTATTTCAAATTCAGAAATTCTTAAGGTTGAAGATTACACTGTCAAATGTTACGTACAATATCTTAAAACTCGTAATTTTTGTGTCCCGTTATTGGAGCTGACCGAATATACGTTGGCACCACTGTCCAACGTATGTTCCGCGACTGGGGCAAGTACTAAGCAATCTCGCTGCGACCCAGAGCCGGGACACAATCGCACAATTGACATTTTGACGCGGATGTTGGGTTATGCGCTAGCAAAAACTTCATTGATAATTTACTAAAATATATATATGTATTTTATAAACATATATGTTTTATTTATTGCATCATAGGTGTAAATATGTGTACCGCACATTTTTTGGCATTTCATTTCAAGCCGATGCATTAAAATTTGTACATGTCCACCGATACGCACATTTGGTGTCCCGGCAGCGGAACATATACAAAAATATCCGTCCTGGCACTGGTACATCTGCACTTTTCAGCGTTTTAATCAATAACTATTTATCAAACAATCAGAAATATTTTTATTGTATAGTTTTTGGAAACTAGAAACTCTAATCTTACAATTCGTTACCACCATTTGCAAGATAATTAATATATGCATGCGAAAATTGGCATACAAAACAGACACCGCCTTAAACGTCCCGCCATTGGTACGTTTACCTTACTAGACAAATTTTAGTAATTCAGATTATGAGTGTTTTTTTTAAATTCTAGAGTGTAATTCCTTTTCATTTCCTTGCTTATGTCTTGGAAGAGAATAAATGAACAATATTCCAGGGAAAGATCGATATCTTTGATGAAATTCGGAAAACAATTGTAAGTTTAGAATTTGAAATAAAAAAAAATGATTCCTGGAGCCAAAAAATGGAATTATTTGTTTCAGTACAAACACACAAAATTCTGAACCTTGCGGTGTTTCTCGTAATTAATCTGAATTTCAATCTTTCTGAGTGGACTGTCAAAATTTTTTTTTTTTAAGATTGAAAATTTATATTTAAAAAAAATTGAAAAAAAGGTCGCACATAAAAACACAAGGTGTTTTATTTTTTATTTAATTCTCAATATAAGGTTAATTGCGCATTAAAACAAAA
Source organism: Ephialtes manifestator (assembly GCA_963970395.1). NCBI lineage: Eukaryota > Metazoa > Arthropoda > Insecta > Hymenoptera > Ichneumonidae > Ephialtes > Ephialtes manifestator. Next base: position 31,037,366 of record OZ019972.1, read on the forward strand.
TTAATTTTTTCCATAGGAAAACAATTGAACTAATAATTTTTGTTCACCAAATGTGACATTTAACAAATATTTACTATAAATATTACAGAATTTACAGGGATATGTTTTGAATATGATTTGAACTCTAAAATAATGAATTAAACAATGATCTGCGAATTAGAAAAAAAAAATATTGCTTCAATATTAAGTCTGCCGATTTTCTCATGGGTTCTACATTAATCCTTGCAAATTCTGTGGCATTTGCGGAAAAATCGAAGACGTCACATTGCGCTAAAAAATAATCAATTTGATATTGACACTCAATTAATTTTTATATTACAAATACTCGACCTTATATTTTATTGTGCAATTGTTTCCTTCCAAGACACAAAGAAAAAATTTCCGTATTATTGAGACGAGTATCTGAATAAAAATCACACTTGAAAGTACATCACTTTCAAGTAGTAGTATAATCTAGATAATAGTGAACAAAAATATCTCTTTAGAAAAAAAACAAAAACGTCCCTCAACAAATTTGCCAATGTGTTACAAGCTAGCGAACAAATGATCACGTGAAGTCTGGCTGTTGCTACGGGGCGCCATCGTAACGCAACACCGAGAGACACGAAGGCAACCGGTTCACGTGCTGCCAATGCTGCTGCTACACGAAGAAAAAAAAAAAAAACGAAGATACGAGTACGTTGAAGGTACGACGGGTTTAAAAAAAAAGAACAAAAGTTATAGTGTGGAATACGCGCACACATCCTGTAGTGAGCCCGGTGGGCGGATTCGTTACACCGCTCAAGTTCTCTTCTTCATCTCAAACTTCAACCGAGTGGCGATGATATTTTTAGCTCCTTCGACTGGTTTATTTTCTTGTATTTTTTATTTTATTTTGTTTCGAAGATCCACTTATTTGTAGCGTACGTAATAACTACATTCGTTGTACGTAGCCTCTCTTCGAGGAAAAGAAAACATGTTGCTTCCCATTCGAACCACGTACGGTATTTCGGTTATAACATATGAGGAATAAAGAAGTTGGAGATAAGAGATTTGTGAAACTTACGTTTGGGACATTGTAGCTGCTGTACTGTTCCTTGGTACTCCCACCACCGTTTTGCTCGCACTGTTTGTTCCTGAAGGCCCTGTAGTTCTCCCTGAGCTGCTTACCGTACTGCAACAACAAAGTAAATAAGCCTCTTTGTCATCGGATACCAGGCGAACGGGAGTAAAAGGGATGGGACGTTAGGGGTGTCTGAGTGTTTATGGTTGTACTATGTGCATGTGTGTAGCCAAACGACAATTGTCGCTTGAACGTGTTGAGGAGAAACTTGCTCTTGAGGGATGAGATACTCGATCCCACTAAGGGAATGCTACTAAGTACGCAATGTAGTATCTAATACGGGCGTTATGAAAGGGGTATATGTATAAGCGGATGAATGCGTACAGTTGTTATGTAGAGGCGCGAGAAAAGACGCTTTGGGCGGTCTGATGGATAAAGTTGCGCCATAATCGCCACCGGCCAGTTCATAGACAAAGCCGGTGGATATAAAAACGAGAACGGTGAACTTTTGGCGAGTCACATTGTTTGAATCTTTATTACATTTGCAATCGTCATTGCCAGCGATTATGACAATAAGAGTGCCTTGGGGATGTTATATACTGATGTACGAGATAATGTAGAGTGACTAAACGGTTCAATGGGCACGGAAAAAGACGGAGCGAGGATCAAGGTCTGCTGTAAATTGCGAGAAAGGCGTACAGTGTACTCTCACTTATTTCATGGTGTCGGGTGTGAAGGATGATCGTGTATTTCATGTCGGATGGTCGTAATTCCTCGGAACCGAGTGGAGTGATGGAGATTTTAAAATTGGTTTGTTGATATAATCAGTGTAAAACCTACCAACAATTGTTTGTCACACAGGACTTTTTTTATAATGTCTCGCTTTTACAGATTCCAAATTAATACAGGCACAGCTTGATATGGAAAATAATGCAGAGGAATGACACATCATTAATTCGACACAGTAAAACCATCCCATAGCTCAACTGGATACAGGAAAATTCAGTTGGGGCTGAACTTGATACAGGAAAAATCGTATTCGGGCCAACTGGGCGCAACAAAATCTTATCATAGCTCAACTGCATACAAAAAAATCGTGTGGCTCAATTGGACACAACAAAATTGTCCCGTGATGGAAACCGATTCAGCAAAATTGTATGATGGTTCAACTAGACACAACAAAACTGTAGCATAACAGCAAGATTGTCCCATGGCTCAATTGGACACAGCAACAACGTCTCGTGGCGAAATTCGATACAGCAAAATTGTGTGATGGTTCAACTAGACACAACAAAACTGTAGCATAACATAGCAAGATTGTCCCATGGCTCAATTGGACACAGCAACAACGCCTCGTGGCAAAATTCGATACAGCAAAATTGTATGATGGTTCAACTAGACACAACAAAACTGTAGCATAGCACAGCAAGACTGTCCCGTGACTCAATTGGACACAGCAACAACGCCTCGTGGCAAAATTCGATACAGCAAAATTGTATGATGGTTCAACTAGACACAACAAAACTGTAGCATAGCACAGGAAGACTGTCCCGTGACTCAATTGGACACAGCAACAACGCCTCGTGGCAAAATTCGATACAGCAAAATTGTATGATGGTTCAACTAGATACAACAAAACTGTAGCATAGCACAGCAAGATTGTCCCATGGCTCAATTGGACACAGCAATAACGCCTCGTGGCAAAATTCGATACAGCAAAATTGTATGATGGTTCAACTAGACACAACAAAACTGTAGCATAGCACAGCAAGACTGTCCCGTGGCTCAATTGGACACAGCAACAACGTCTCGTGGCAAAATTCGATACAGCAAAATTGTATGATGGTTCAACTAGACACAACAAAACTGTAGCATAGCACAGCAAGACTGTCCCGTGGCTCAATTGGACACAGCAACAACTTCTCGTGGCTAAATTCAATACAGCAAAACTGTCTCATAGCTCAACAAAAGTAGGACCCAAATAAACACAGTTTGGCCGGCTGATAGACAAGTTTTGAACTAAGTAAATACAGGACAGGGGTAGTGATGTGTCGAATTGGTTCTATTTGGCTCTGTGTTCAGTTGAGATCTGTACAACCATATTGTGTGGTTGACATCGATCCAATTGAAGATTCTCACAACAATTTTTTTTCTTCGTGCAATTAACAGGCGAACTGATAATTCTTTCCTTTCAATGCTTCAAATAAATGAACTTTCTCAAATGCAGACATTTTTTTTTCTTTAGCTCACCTTAGAATAGATCAGAAATCATTCGTCAAATACGTGACGGTGATAAAATAGCCGCGATTCTACTGTACTCGGTATTGTAGATGACTCTGCAAAGTAGCAAGTTAAAATATCATGTCTCAATAATATCTGGATAGAGAAGGCCAACAAGCGAGGTCTCTTAAGACTTCTAACAACGAAGGAGGTCGGACAACCACGCCTCGCTTACAAATATCTAGGATTACTGATAATCGATAAGCCTTAAGTCAAAATAACGGTTCAAGGCATCAGAGCAATCAGAAAAATTGTAAGACTCTTAAGGGCTGCACTGGGGACTAACAAACAGGCTGGAAAAAAAATGAGAAGCGGAAATATTCGTTGCACGTGAGCTGATTCGGAAGCTTGTGAATGAGTCTCGAAAACGACGGTTTCATAAGAGACGTCACGTGTAGAAGGAGACCCGCGAGAACGAGCACTCGAGAGACTCGTCAAATCGTAATGAGACGAGAGTGAGAAGGAAGGGACGACTCAACGAGAAGATAGAGCAGGGTCGAGGTTTCGACGAATCATCCTGCTAAGGGAAAGTAGAAAAGGGCTCGTGTCTCGAGCGTGTAAGCCGCTTTAAGCGTCTGCAGCGACTGATGACGACGAACCTGAGTCCCGTCGAGATACAAGTCCAAGCTACTCTGCCTTCGTCACAGTCTGTGTCCCGCTACAGAAATTTCGCCATTTTTTCCCTTCAATCCTATATAGAACTCAACGAGGGAAAACGACGAACATTAAATAACCATATACCAGGTAGAAAAGAGAGAAAAGCCTTCATTTTTATTGCCTCTTTATTTCCTTTTCCTTCTTGATAAAGACGGAAATGAGAAATTTGCTTGTAAATGAAAGGTTAAATGTGACTGCACCGGAATAGAACGAAAATTGACATACGTTTCTATGGTGAAGGTTCGCGTTATGAGGGAATCGCTATGACATTCACTTGCAGGGGTCGACACAGGTCGATGAAAATAGTTTATGAGGCCGGAAGTGAGTGCGAGATCGAAAAAGGTTCGGACAATAGACCAGACAGAAGATAATTTAATGGGAGCGGGTTTCAACCACCTCGACGAATCAAAGTTTCGCAATTTCCTGCGTTACGTGCGCAGACGATGCAGATTCGGCTATGCACACATTCACACTTTTGGCAGAGTCTGTGTCGTCGGTGCAGCGACGCGTAACTATGATTTAGGCAACGGAAGACGACTTTTTTTGAGGTACAAAAGCGTCCCCATGATACAAGTAAATCATGCGGTCGAGGCGATGCGCTGCAGTTCTGAGCGAGACGGAATGAGTCGATGGAGGCAGGCGACACCGTGCATGACCCACGATATCGACCCAGAAGACGAGCGGACCAGCCGAACCATACCCAACAGGCCAACTCTCGATATTGTCCAGAAGGAAACGTAAAACCGGTTGGAAACACCGGCGAATGTTTCCGGCTGTCTGTATTCGCAGCTAACCACGACATGATAAGTAAGAAATTCGCAGATATCCAGTCATGAAAAAAAAAACAACTGTTAAAAGAGAATATCAAAAATGATTGCGTCGAGCACGCGGCAAGAATTCGAATAAAAATGTATTTTGAATACTTGAAGACTGCAAATGGCTGTAATTCTTAAGAGAAATAAAATTTTCAAGTATTCATTTAAAAAATTACTGAAATGCAATATCGACAATGATTCCGTTGAGTACACGGTAAAAATTTGAATAAAAATGGGAATGACTTCATCTTACATTTTTAAATATCCTTGTAAATGACTTTTCTCCATTTAAGATTTTTAATATCAAGATAATTCAAGATACTACTTGATAAAGTATACACTTTTCTGAATTAAAATATTTAAAAAATGAATATTTATCATTACACCAAAATATATTTTTCTTGATTCAATAAAAATTATTATTGCATTCCTGATAGAAATATACTATTCGCCACATTCTTTAAAAATGTTTGCTGTCCACATTTACAGTCTTGCAATGCCATTTTAATTATTACACGAAGTCTTCGCACGCGGCAAGAATTCGAATAAAAATGTATTTTGAATACTCGAAGACTGTAAATGGCTGTAATTCTCAAGGGAAATAAAATTTTCAAGTATTCATTTTAAAAACTACTGAAACGCAATATCGACAATGATTCCGTTGAGTACACGGTAAAAATTTGAATAAAAATGTGAATGACTTCATCTTACATTTTTAAATATCCTTTTAAATGACTTTTCTCCATTCAAGATTTTTAATATCAAGATAATTCAAGATACCAGTTGATAAAATATATTTTTTTTACTAAAAATAATAAAAAATGAATATGTATCATTTCGATACCAAAATATATTTTTCTTGATTCAATAAAAAATATTATTGCATTCCTGATAGAAATACACTATTCGCCGCATTCTTTAAAAGTGTTTGCTGTCCACATTTACAGTCTTGCAATGCCACTTTAATTCTTACACGAAGTCTTCGCACGCGGCAAGAATTCGAATAAAAATGTATTTTGAATACTCGAAGACTGTAAATGGCTGTAATTCTCAAGAGAAATAAAATTTTCAAGTATTCATTTAAAAAACTACTGAAATGCAATATCGACAATGATTCCTTTGAGTACACGGTAAAAATGTGAATAAAAATGTGAATGGCTTCATCTTACATTTTTAAATATCCTTTTAAATGACTTTTCTCCATTCAAGATTTTTAATATCAAGATAATTCAAGAAACTACTTGATAAAATATACACTTTTCTGACTAAAAATATTTAAAAAATGAATATTTATCATTACATCAAAATATATTTTTCTTGATTCAATAAAAAATATTATTGCATTCCTGATAGAAATACACTATTCGCCACATTCTTTAAAAATGTTTGCTGTCCACATTTACAGTCTTGCAATGCCACTTTAATTCTTACACGAAGTCTTCGCACGCGGCAAGAATTCGAATAAAAATGTATTTTGAATACTCGAAGACTGTAAATGGCTGTAATTCTCAAGAGAAATAAAATTTTCAAGTATTCATTTAAAAAACTACTGAAATGCAATATCGACAATGATTCCTTTGAGTACACGGTAAAAATTTGAATAAAAATGTGAATGACTTTATCTTACATTTTTAAATATCCTTGTAAATGACTTTTCTCCATTCAAGATTTTTAATATCAAGATAATTCAAGAAACTACTTGATAAAATATACACTTTTCTGACTAAAAATATTTAAAAAAAAATGAATATTTATCATTACGACATCAAAATATATTTTTCTTGATTCAATAAAAATTATTATTGCATTCCTGATAAAAATATACTATTCGCAACATTCTGTAGAAATGTTTGCTGTCCACATTTACAGTCTTGCAATGCCACTTTAATTCTTACACGAAGTCTTCGCACGCGGCAAGAATTCGAATAAAAATGTATTTTGAATACTCGAAGACTGTAAATGGCTGTAATTCTCAAGAGAAATAAAATTTTCAAGTATTCATTTAAAAAATTACTGAAATGCAATATCGATAATGATTCCGTTGAGTACACGGTAAAAATTTGAATAAAAATGTGAACGACTTCATCTTACATTTTTAAATATCCTTGTAAATGACTTTTCTCCATTCAAGATTTTTAATATCAAGATAATTCAAGAAACTACTTGATAAAATATACACTTTTCTGACTAAAAATATTAAAAAAATGAATATTTATCATTACGACACCAAAATACATTTTTCTTGATTCAATAAAACTTATTATTGCATTCCTGATAGAAATATACTATTCGCCACATTCTGTAGAAATGTTTGCTGTCCACATTTACAGTCTTGCAATGCCACTTTAATTCTTACACGAAGTCTTCGCACGCGGCAAGAATTCGAATAAAAATGTATTTTGAATACTCGAAGACTGTAAATGGCTGTAATTCTCAAGAGAAATAAAATTTTCAAGTATTCATTTAAAAAATTACTGAAATGCAATATCGATAATGATTCCGTTGAGTACACGGTAAAAATTTGAATAAAAATGTGAACGACTTCATCTTACATTTTTAAATATCCTTGTAAATGACTTTTCTCCATTCAAGATTTTTAATATCAAGATAATTCAAGAAACTACTTGATAAAATATACACTTTTCTGACTAAAAATATTTAAAAAATGAATATTTATCATTACGACACCAAAATACATTTTTCTTGATTCAATAAAACTTATTATTGCATTCCTGATAAAAATATATTATTCGCCACATTCTGTAGAAATGTTTGCTGTCCACATTTACAGTCTTGCAATGCCACTTTAATTCTTACACGAAGTCTTAAGTCATCAGCAGCGTCTTATTTTCATTTTAACTTTTTTTTTTACACGGGCATCTCTGTTACATGCTACTAAAGTGGAATGATCGACAGCTAAAGTAAATGTCGCTGGCGAGACTTCGACACGTTCAGTGACGCAATACATCAAATTGACAGTAACTACCATCAGCTACACAATTAACGAATATTCAACTTTTTTATCGACTTCCACTCAACAGGTCCTCCATGAAAAAAAAAAAAAATAAACCTATACTTAAAACCCGTCGATGCGAATCGAGATGAAAAGGTCTGCGGCAATAATCAATTCTACTCATCCTCTCTTTTCCAACGTACGTTACATCACCACAGTACAATGAAAAATCTAGATCCAGTGGACCCGCGCAAAAAGAAAAGCATTAAAATAGTATTTAAAAAAGTATGAAAAGTATAATATCTCAAGTATGATCTATTGGACTGAATTAAAACTAAAAAGTATTAGTCGGTATTATTAGTTTTAAGGATCCGGGTCGATATGTCCATGGTTTTAGGTATCCAGGTCGATATCTCCATGGTTTTTGGTGTCCAGGTCGATATCTCCATGGTTTTTGGTGTCCAGGTCGATATCTCCATTGTTTTTGGTGTCCAGGTCAATTTTTTAATAGTTTTCAGTGATCAGATCGATTTTTTCATAGTTTTCGATGTCTAGATATACTCCCACTTGTTTTTTAAATAACTGGACCGAACTAGATAGTGAAAATTAAGGTGCGATTAACCTACAGCTCAAAAACTGTAAACAAATATAATTTTTACAACAAACATTATGAATCGATCGACCTGGACTCCAAAAACTATGAAGATATCAACCTGGACACCGAGAACTATGAAGATATCAACCTGGACACCTAAAACTGTGGAGCGATCGATCTAGACACCTAAAACTGTGGAGCAATCGATCTAGACAACTAAAACTACGGGTCGGTCAACCTGGACATCGAAAGCGATAGAAATATCGACCTGGGCACTGAAAACCATGGACATATCAATCTGGACCCTGAAAACTAATAATACGGTCTAATACTTTCTAGTATTAATTCAGTCCAATAGATCATACTTGAGATATTATACTTTTAATACTATTTTAATACTTTTCTTTTTGCGCGGGGATATCCAATATGACATTACAATCCCATGAGAAAACCATGAAAAAAGTAGCTATGTGTGGATATACCTGGAAACCTGGAAACTCCACGTTTACACAAACTTGTGCGAGGAGCAGTGGAGCTTGTATCGACCCAGAAGAGAAGACGAGCAACGCCCGGTCGTGCGGCGCGCAAGCCCGACATTGCACGTCGACCGACAGTCACATACACCGCAACAAAACCGGTTGGACACGAAAATTTCCTCCTATCATACATGTTGGCTGGTCGTAAGACGAGTGCGAGAGGCAAAGGAAGCGTTTATCGCGTCAAAAGAATTTGTTTTCTTTTTTTTTTTCGTTTTATTTCGCCTGATTTTCCGTGGTAATAAAACACCATAATAACAGGGCATATTTAGTGGCGAATAATCGTGTATCGGTGAACCAAGTGCGATACAAGTATTACTGAATAGAACGGATAATCAACCTGCTATTTACCGACCGTGTAACGCTGTTAGTTCTCGCGCGCAGGAGTTCATTTAAGAGCGATTAATTACCTGAGAGAAGTAACGGGGGGGTAGAACCGAGAATGGCAGACCGGGCCTCGTACTATACTCAAAGTTCACGGTGGCTTTCGTAATTCGTAATTAATCCGCGGGAGCATGGCCTGCGGGGCTTTGTTGGTCGGTAAATAGTTTTCTGATTAGCTGGGTGGGTAACGCCCGGTAACTGGCCCCATGAGCCACTCGCTCGATTCCAGCCAAGCCAACCAAACCTACAGTCTGGCGTCTCGATGAATTAAATTATGATTCCCAACGTTGACGCGTTACGTAGGCGCGCAAGAAAAGCTAAAAGACAAATCAGTCATCGTTCGTATCTTGCTGTTACTCATTTGAAGTTTTTTGTTAATATATATTTTTCGCAAAAATGCAAATCGCTGGTTAACGAGAGGAAAAATAAGAGGCTTAACCAAGATGCATGCATGCATGCATGAAGGCATTACACGGTCGATGAGAAATTCTCAAAGATTTGTCAAGTAGTCGACGTGACTGCTGCAGGCTAAGAGTCTGAGCCTTCGGTGTCTGGGATATTCTTTCGAGTACTCTTCAGGAGCGGTTGGATGAGATAGAATAAGAAAGAAACGAGGTATGAGGCAACGAGCAAGAGCGAGCTGGAGATGGATAAAGCGATATATAGCCAGCGGATATGAAAAAGAAAATAAAAAAAAACACATAGAGCAAGAGTGAAACGTAGAAGGCACATAGAGAGCAGGCATCGGGGCCACTCACTCGCCCCGGATGATGTCGTGGCTCGTGGCCCGCAACGAGAATCGTCATTACGGATCTCGCGAACCGCGAGCGAGTGAGAGGCTCGGTTGGTACTTCTGCACAGGCTAGAATATATACATAGATATATAACAGGCTATGGTGGTATTATAGCGGTGAGAGGATATGATGTTACTGTGCCCGGGACAGACGGATCAGAGTGTGCCGTTGGTGAACGGAGAAGGAGGAGGAGGAGGAGGAGATGATGATGATGATGATGATGATGATGATGCCGATGCTGGTTGCTGCAGGCGCGTTGCTGGTTAGTCGACTAATTGAAGGTGGCTCCGAGGGCATTAACGTCGCGGCGTACTCGAATAATTGCGTAATTAAATTATGCTCGTCTGCAGAGACCGAAGGGAAAAGGTTGGTGGGCGAAATCCACGGAACTGAAATTCTACGTGCGATGGGTCAATTGTTGAAACTTTTTGGAACGTTTGCTGAATGCATCGCTTTAAGTAAAACGGCTACGATTCAGCGCAACAATTTAGGTAACGGAAAGTCTGCTCAGGGAAATTATTCTAGAAGTCATCATGATCGAGGGAAAGTTTTTAGGCCATTGTTGATGCGTTATCAGTAGTGGTTATTTAGCTTGTGGCTAGTCTGATTGTACGTACATTTTTGGGGCTTCTATCCCGATATTACATTTACATAACGTTACATTAATTACTCTCTTGATGGTTTTTTTGGGGACTATCAAGAGAGGTTAGATGAGCATTTAATTGTGCTTTGTTTGACTTTAGAATACATCAAGCTGAGAGTTTTTTTTATTAGCAATTAAACTAATCATTTAGCGCTGTAAAAAAAGTGGTAATCTCGAGTTGTCCCAACACATTTACACGGCGTATGAACATTCAGGACTGCTCGAACAAACGGCACGTTCGGATTGACTACCGGTCTAATTAACGACGTCGGATCGCAGCCGTAATGAACCTCCCGGATTCGTGATGTACACCATGCGGAGAATGGTTATTAAGGGAACTGGTGAGGATTGATAGCGACAGAGAAACACGATTGATCATCGACCGATAGTGGCTGTACCGTTCATTGACCTGCAACGCGTCGCTGTTCATGTCGAAACTACCGTGAAATTGTACATGTTCGTGTATAGGAATTATCGAGTGACAAAGCGAAGGCCCCGGGGTTGAGCTCGCGCTTCGTGGAACACATAGAAAATGTCCAGAGATAATGATAGTCCTTGCGGACGTGGATGATGAGACCAGTCTAATGGACATACCGATATACCTTCAGTTTGTTGCCAACCGATGACATCGAACGTCGACGTGAAACTTTGGACTATGCAAGACTAGTTTTCCCAACAACTATGTTTGTTAATGAACGATGGAGGAGCGACAGACTAATCCTGCAATACAACAGACCCAATCCGTTTTAGCCTAGATGGATTAAGTTAGACATTGTTGAGGCAAGTCGCCACAGATTCGTGCGAGTGATGAGAAAGGGATGAGTAAGAAACAAACGGATCTGCCAGAAAGTAAAAGAAAAAGTTGAAAGTACGACGTGCTGATGGCGAAGAGAAGAGTTGAGGAGAAAATGGAAGCTGCGGACGAAGCTTCCACGGGTGGAGAGAAGAGGTGAGAGGAGTCGAGTCTGGCGATGATGTCTCAACGGTAAAGTCTCCGGGCGAAAGTCGCGGGAGGCTCTTTTTCTTGGATCTTAGGTGAAAGAGTGACAAAGCCTTGCCCGAGAAACGGCTAAGTACCGGGTTGTAGAAGAGGTAGAAGAGGTTGCTGCTTCTGGTGGCTACACTACCTCGCTGGTGAATCTCTCTCGCCAGTCCACGGAAACTGAAGAGGAAAGACGGTTTTCAAAGAAAGAACGGACCGAGAGATAGAGGCGAAATATGTGAAGGTGGAGACGGTTAGGGATTACAGAAAGCGAGTGAGAAGAGATAAAAGAGATAGAGGAAGAAGAAGAGATATCGCAGGGTTAAAAAAGGGAGATAGGAAGAGGGCAAAGAAGAGTGGACTAAGCAAGCAGGGCTCAGCACAACTCAACTTAGACATTGCCCTCTCTTTTTTTTTCTTCCCTCCCCTTTCTTCCTTTACCCAGTGCAGTGTGGACGCGCTTTGAAGCTTCGCAGTGCACACAGCAGGGCTTCGGAAGCTGAGGGTAGTTTCGAGTGCGACAAGTGCACGGATGATGACGATGCGGTGGTCCCCGTTGCAATAGTGGTAGTCACAGTACCAGAAGTGATATACTACTACTTTGGCGGTGGTGGCCGACTGAGGTGGAAGGGGTGAACGGAGGCGATGGGCTCCGCTACGAAAGCCACTAGAGACCTCGCCCGGGCTCGAGAGGGACGGTCTGAGCCGCCACTTGGCGGAAAGAAGAATAGACCCCCTAAAGAGTTGCATAATGGGGCGGCAGACCCCGGTCGTCGTCTCACCCTGGCTCCTCTTTGCTTCCAAGCTTCGCCGGAAGCCGTTACTCAACTATAACTCGCCACAGCCTCCTAACTATATTCCAAAATGATAAAGTGTAATATCGAAGCAAAGATTTTTTGCCCTAGGAGTTATGGGTGATATGTGTTGTCATTTTTTTCACTGGATTTTAAAGTAGAAGCCTCTTTGTGTGTATGTGTGTGTGTGAGTGTGGTTGAAGTTTTACTGGCGATAAGCTTGAAGTCTATTAGTGTCTGGTCGAAGAAGATTTGAGAAGACACGACGCGAATGACGAGAGTCAACGAGAAGAGGTCGTTACCTTGGCGAGCCTCATGGCTGTAAGCCAGCAGGCGCGTGACTTTTCGCTGGTGAAGGCTATGACCTTGAGGCCCGGGACCCCAGCCTCGGTGTCTTCGGCTTCCGCGTTGCTGGACGGCCTGAGACAGACGCCCCACTCAAAGGGCGCGTTGAAGTATCTCTTTGCGTTCGGAATCTTGTACACGTAGTAGTCCGACAAGTGGGCGAGCGGACTCGGTTGGTCGTGGTCCTGAAACAAGCAAAGGTAACGAGACGATCGTGAGATTACAGTCAAATTTATATCGTGCATTGGTTTTCGTTGGTAAAAATAAAAGCTCGTTTCACGACAGGAAATGTTTCAGTCTTACATAGTATCATACTCTACGTATAATTTACCATTTCATGTATATAATATAAGGATACGATAAGAAATTTAAGTTTCGAAACTCTCATCACGGAGAAGCACGAACATAGTTTAACCATCTATTGTGTAGTTAATAAGCATAATAACCACCGCTCCCTTGCCAGTTGAGTTGACTGAGGGTTCGCGTAGTTTTAGCAATCGTCGGTTGAGGTCGCGAATAGAGCGAAGAAAAATGAACTTCCATCTCCCGCAAACACGAAGAGCCGTCAGAAAGAAAATAAAAGGTAATGGGAGTAACCGCGTAGAAACGCTCATTAATCTTCTTATTTTCCCTTTTTGCTATGTGCACGGGACAATTAAAATAGTCATATCGCAGTCGCGTTTTTGCGCTATCCTCGTGTCTAGCACTGTCCGTTTCTATTCCGTCTGCATGTGGAGGTCTCGCGTGAGTGACTGGGGAACGGCATGTGCACGATGTCTAGATCTGCGACGAGCACCACCATAAAGAACACAAAGGAAGTATACAGAGGTTGTTCGTAAAAATAAAAAGAAAAGAAAAACCGGTTCTAGATCGTTGCTAAAGATACGCATTCATCGAGCTCAGCAGCAGAATGTTTGTCAGGACGTTGAAGTGTCACGCGCGCCCTACGTGCTTCACCTCATGTACTCCCTCAACATGTTGTCTTCGTCACTTGGATGCATCGCCCGGTCTAAACGTTCCACGCTTCGATTGCGATGACCAACACTGTTTACTCTGTAAAATGTTGGCTGTGTAACGGAGACCATTGAATTGCATCAAGCGCATCCCGAGGCTGATGGGAATTCGCCATGGAGTATTTTCAGTCGTTTCCAGTCAGTCCCCGTATACGATATCCCTTTGGGCACGTAGCTCGCGCTTGCTGCTAATTCCGACGGTTGCCGTGTTGCGAGATTGATGCGCTACGCTTCAGGCACGCTCACTACATTGTTGGCGATCGATTGGCTATAGCCAATTCCACGCCATAACCATACTGATGGAAAAACGAAACGAGCTAAGGGGGAAAAAATATGTTGTCAGGTTCTGGATCAGGAGATGAAAACGGAAGTTTTTGCCCACAGGCTGATGATGGAATCCACGAAGAACATTGTGGTTATGAAGACTATGCAGTTGTTGGAAAGGATAAAATTTTGAAAAATATGAAAATCCGTGAGAAGGTCTGTATTTAATATCTTGGGTACAGAATTTAGACCTTCCACCTCATCTTTATAAGAATTCATTGCTTTTTTTTACTATCTACCATTCACCGACGGCACCAACAAAGTTAATGGGCGGTGGAAAAATCCTTTGACTTCCACAAATGACTTGTGAACAGAAAAGTTTGGCTAGTCAGGACCCGGCGCAGCCCATCTTCACTACAAATGGTCCAGCTGAGCTCATGTCAACTCCTCAAAGTATTCACGAAGTATCTTGGGAAGGTTTCCTCCCAATGTCGCGTTTGGATACTAATCCAGAATTTGATGTTCATTTGAATTGTCTTTACATTTTCGTTTATCTAGGATCTGTGTAGTTTTAGAACGTCTATATTCCAGTTCTTTAATTTCCAGTTGTTTCCACTCAATTCCCAAATTGCTTTGGGCCCGTAGTACGTTTCTAGGATCTGTGTGGTTTTAGAACGTCTATATTCCAGTTCCTTAATTTCCAGTTGTTTCCACTCAATTCCCATATTGCTTTGGGCCCGTACGCGTTTGCTGCTGATCCCGCCAGTCACCGTGTTGTGAAATTGATGCGCTGTGCTTCGGGGCACGTTCGCTACATTGTTGGCGCTGGATTGATCATAGCACGTCATAACCACAGTAGTGGAAGAACGAAATGAGCTAGTGAAAAAGAAAAAGATGTTGCCAGGTTCTGGAACAAGGGATAGAAACGGAACGGAAGTTTTTGCCCTAAGGCTGATGACGGAATTCACGAAGAACGTTGTGGCTGAGTAAACTATGAAGTTGTTGGAAAGGATAAAATTTTGAAAAAACTGAAAATCCGTGAGAACGTCTATATTCCAGTTCCTTCATGTGGTGTAATGGGAAGGCAAATTGCAATATGCGCGATAACTGTCGGAGGATTCGCGTTCACGTATCTCTGTACCTTGTATACTCGGAACGTATTACCGGTCGCATGCATCAGCGGCAACGATACGTAAGCGATTCCGGCACGTAACGACAATCTCGAAGCCAACGTTCGTTTCTCGACTGATTACCTGTGAAGTTTCGTCATTATATGGTAGGGTAAGGTATATATATATAAGGAGGCGGATAGTACGAGGAGATAAAAGGACCTTGACGTTGATGGGTCGTCACGCACGAGAATCAGGACCATCGGACGTCCGGAAAATCTGTATCAAAAGTTCGTGACTGTTGATGCCGAGCTTATGTATTCAACAATGTTGCAAAATTGCCTTCAGCGCACAATCATCCAAGCAACGTCGATGCCCCAAGCGCGTCACTTATGAAATACTGTCACAATTTGCATAAAATGAATACACACGTCTGGAGTGGGAGACAAGGGAAAAAAAATAAGAAGAATGAGGAGAAACATCGGCTGCGGTGAACGCACGTTGCAAAATACGCTTCAGGCGTGTATTATAATTGGACGTAGCTTTTTCGACCTTGGTTTCAACGTTTATAATATTCAGCGCTTCGCTGTAGACGCTACGTTCAACTATACACAATTTTCTGTCTATTTACACACTGCGGTGATATTAGAACGCGTGGGAGTGGGCGTTGAAGGTGCAACATCGTACTACCTTAGGTGACCTCTGCCTCGCCCACAGAAAAAAGTAAGTATGGAAATGGTATTAAAAATACATATTAAAATAGCACGAAAACTCGTGATATTCAGCGTATTTCATATTGTACTGTTATCGAGTTAATATTGTGTTGTATAGCTGAATATTATTAAATGCGCGGAGAGAAAACTTTTGTTGCATCAACAAATCAGTTGCTAATATGGTGACAGCAAAGCCTTATTTCTTAACCTAACAAAAATTATTTTCTAGGCTTGTCAAAAAATTTGCTAGGCTTGTCAAAAAATTTGCTAAACCATCAAAAAGATTTGCTAGGTCAGCAAAATTATTTTTTAGGCCGGCAAATACATTTTTTAGGCCAACAAATAAAGTTTGCTGTCACTATGCTTGCAAATGATTTTTCTCCGTTTGTGATGTTAATAATGCTAGTTTCCCTCAAATATCTTAGTTTCAATCTAAAAATTATGCTATAATTTGTTTTTACAGATATTTAAAATATGATGTTGGGAAAACAGTTTCCAAAAATAATCAAAAGGAAATCAAGGGACTACGGTGGAATCCTCCTTAAGTATTAACAAAGCATAGCATATAGAGATTTCTTGATGCAATCTCACTTCCCTTCGCTATCGTCGTCTCATACTTGTGTAGCTTTCCTCAGGGAAATCCTGTTGGCATAGAGGAACACACATCTAAACTACCTTGCTGTACCTTGCGATATACGTAACGGAACGCGAAGCAAAAATATATAGTGTGTTGGAGATATGTATACATTCAGGCAAGAGGTGGTAGGGTAGTCGTGTCGCTGTTAGGGTCTCCGACGATCTCTTGCAAAGCCATAATGCCCGCCACGTCAAATATTTGAGGATAAGCTTAAGCTGTACATATATATATATGTATATATATTTATACAAACGCAGGCGAACTCTCTGTGTATCGGGCGCGACTTTACACACTTTCCCGTTTACGTAAGAGAGCGCACCTTGCACGTGATAGAACAGCAGATTCGACTGCACCGGCAAATGTACGGATGGTTGAGAGCACGTGCATAGTTTCCGTTCGGATAATGTCACTGATAATTAGTAAATGCGTTGATTAATGACTAAAGCATATCCTGAGTATCTAGTATAATGTAACCTGTTCACTGAGAAAATAATGATGGTAACTATTTTTATAATGAACTGTCACAAACATGAATTAAATGATCCAATTGATGACTAAGAAAAAATCTCCCAGTCTAATCGTGCAAACAACTCGAATGTCATAAAAGTATGAGAATTCTTCTCATCAATATAGTAATTTTTATTAAATTTTTTTTTAAAATTCAAACTGTATTCTTACTTTTAATACCACATGAGATTTAAGCAATATGTTATTTTATTAGAAATGGTTTAGTTAGGATTTTAGATTCTGTGGAATTCAAAAGATTTTTCAAGAGTTTCAATAAAACTATCCAGTGTACATTTTTTACTATATAAGAAAAAATCTCACAGTCTAATCGTGCAAACATCTCGAATATCATAAAAGTGTGAGAATTCTTCTCATCAATATAGTAATTTTTATTAAATCTTTTTTCAAAATTCAAACTGTATTCTTATTTTTAATACCACATGAGATTAAAGCAATATGTTATTTTATTAGAAACGGTTTAGTTAGGATTTTACATTGTGTGGAATTCAAAAGATTTTTCAAGAGTTTGAATAAAATTATCCAGTGTACATTTTTTACTATATAAGAAAAAATCTCCCAGTCTAATCGTGCAAACATCTCGAATATCATAAAAGTGTGAGAATTCTTCTCATCAATATAGTAATTTTTATTAAATTTTTTTTTAAATTCAAACTGTATTCTTACTTTTAATACCACATAAGATTAAAGCAATATGTTATTTTATTAGAAATGGTTTAGTTAGGATTTTACATTGTGTGGAATTCAAAAGATTTTTCAAGAGTTTGAATAAAATTATCTAGTGTACATTTTTTACTATATAAGAAAAAATCTCACAGTCTAATCGTGCAAACATCTCGAATATCATAAAAGTGTGAGAATTCTTCTCATCAATATAGTAATTTTTATTAAATCTTTTTTCAAAATTCAAACTGTATTCTTATTTTTAATACCACATGAGATTAAAGCAATATGTTATTTTATTAGAAATGGTTTAGTTAGGATTTTACATTGTGTGGAATTCAAAAGATTTTTCAAGAGTTTGAATAAAATGATCTAGTGTACATTTTTTACTATATAAGAAAAAATCTCCCAGTCTAACCGTGCAAACATCTCGAATATCATAAAAGTGTGAGAATTCTTCTCATCAATATAGTAATTTTTATTAAATCTTTTTTCAAAATTCAAACTGTATTCTTATTTTTAATACCACATGAGATTAAAGCAATATGTTATTTTATTAAAAATGGTTTAGTTAGGATTTTACATTGTGTGGAATTCAAAAGATTTTTCAAGAGTTTGAATAAAATTATCTAGTGTACATTTTTTACTATATAAGAAAAAATCTCACAGTCTAATCGTGCAAACATCTCGAATATCATAAAAGTATGAGAATTCTTCTCATCAATATAGTAATTTTTATTAAACCTTTTTTAAAATCCAAACTGTATTCTTATTTTTAATACCACATGAGATTAAAGCAATATGTTATTTTATTAGAAATGGTTTAGTTAGGATTTTACATTGTGTGAAATTCAAAAGATTTTTCAAGAGTTTGAATAAAATTGTCTAGTGTACATTTTTTACTCTTTTGTTGTTACCCCAAATATTGAATTTGAACCTACACGAGTTGGGACGACATGGACCGTTTCGCATCGTTTCGCATCGTCAGAAGAAGAGCCAAAAAAAAGTAGAGTTAATGAACAATGACAATTCTAAGAACTCGAGACGAAACTGTAAGAAGAACGCCAATCGCCTGGGAAGAATCGATTGGTCACGAGTCTGTTGATTTAAAGTCGAAGATCCTTTGCACAGGATTACGGTAAATGATTCGGTACAGCAATGCAAAAAATTGTCTGAGAAGTTCTTGCTTTTTTTGCCGTTGGTTGATCTGTCAAAGAAGCGGTTTATAGTGGGGAGAATACTCGTGAATATTGGGCGATATGCGCCAAGAACGCCGGATATTCTGAACGGGTTTCGAGAGCAATTCCAGCAGCGCCAATGGGAAAAATGCGAATAAAGCGAAAGACGAATATGATCCTGGGGCGCAGAAGCGAATAAGCAGTGGAATAGTGGTTTCGTTCACAGCTGCTACGTAGTAGGTCTGGATTTGATTGAGCCAGACGATATCAATGGACTTTTCCAGATGTTTTTTTTTTTATGAGATCCCCAGTGATTCGAAATTCACCTAAATTCATAGGAACATCGGATTCTCATCAATTGCACACGTACAAATGATTTCATTTGACAATTACTGATTATTTCGTTTTATTATATCTTATTTCAATTTCGTACTTTTTACGTTTATACATACACTTTGTTTTATCAACAACAAAAATACTTGTTTGCGTTTAAAAATACAAGAATTTTTCAAAGTACAATGAATCAATCAGGAAATTCAGCAATGACAAAAAAATGTCTAAATGGGAAGTAAAGCAATTTGCAAGATATGTTAATGTAATTTTTTAAACATTTTATAAACGCACAGACGGCGGAGAATAATTTTGCCACAAGCTCTTTTATACGTAATAAAAATAGAGGTAAGGAAAGTATAATAAAACTAAAAAAAGTATGAAAGAAAGAAAAAGCACTACACTGCAAGATTGTCAGTAACGAGCAACAAATAATAGCTACAATTCCTGCTGGCCGACACGCGGTTATCCTAGTGGCCAGATCGTAACGCCTCCAGTCATTCTCCAGGTCCGATCACAGCAAAATAAAAAGACCAAGACGCGAGGACGAAAAAGCAACGAGTAAAGACGAAAGAGGAAGAAGAAAAAAAAGGAAACGGATGCGTCGTTGTTGACCTAGGTCGTCTGCTGGTTGCTTTTTGCTTCAGTCTTGAAGCAGAGGGTTCCCCCAAGAGGAATGCGAGTCTCCAGTCTCGTCTGGAGCGTCTGGATTACGAGAATTTCGACGTCGTTACTTCGTCCTCGCTGTTCCATAAAGAATCCGCCGTATATTATATTATAACGTTCAGAATTCGACGCGACGTAAGACAAACAGAATATGATGACTATAAAATCAAAGATGATCGAGGCTGAAGAGTTCAACCGAGACGTTGTGTTCGAGGGCCTGAATTTATCGAGAGAGAGCGGAACTTTTTGATGATGATGCTGCCGAAGCGGGCACGCAACAAAAAAAAAAGAAACCGGTTTGCGAATATAATTCCAGAAGCCCGATTATCCGTGATTAAATGATGAATTGATGGCTAACGGTCGTGGATTTCTAGAGAGGAGACGGTGAGTTCGAAGAGATTCATGAAGAACAAGGAACAGAGATGTGTGTCAAGAAATTTCTGAAGGTTCTTCTTCATAAGAAATTTATTTCGATAACCGTTAACGTAGACGTAGTATACTTTTTTTTTCCTGGAAATAGTTGTATTAGGAAAATATAGTACTGTGTAATTAAAAAAATTGTTCAGCAGAGAGGTCAGGATGAAATCCAGGATAGAGTTCCAGATGAAGTGCAGGATAGAGTTCGCGATGAAGCTCAGGATAGAATTTCAGGTGAAGTACGTTTTAGAGTTCCGGGTGAAGCTCGGGATGGAGTTCCAGGTGAAGTTCGGGTGGAGTTCCAGGCGGAGTTCATGTGGAGGTCCCGGCGAAGTTCGGGTGGAGTTCCCTGCGAAGTTCGGGTGGAGTTTCCGGCGGAGTTCGGGTGGAGTTCCAGGCGAAGTTCGGGTGGAGTTCCAGGCGAAGTTCATGATGGTGTTCCGGATGAAGTTCGGATGAAGTTCCGGGTGAAGTTCGGATGAAGTACCGGGTGAAGTTCGGGTGGATTTCCATACGAAGCTCGATGTGGAGTTCCATACGAACTTTATGATGGAGATCCAAATGGAGTTCGGGATGGGGTTCACTCTGGAGTTACAGGCGAAGTGTATGGTGGAATTCGAGATGAAGTTCAGCATGAAGTTCTGACCGAGTTCAAAATGAAGTTCGTGTGGAGTTCATAATATGAATGAAGTTCGAGCGCCGTTCATAATATGAATGAAGTTCAATTGTCGTTCATGATATGAATGGCGCTCGAGTGGCGTTCATAACGAAGTTCGGGTGGAGTCCGTAATGAAGTGCGGGTGGAGTTCGCAACGAAGTTCGGATGGAATTCGCAATGAAGTTCGGACGGGGTTCGTAATGAAGTTCGGGTGGAGTTCGTAATTAAGTTCGGATGGAGTTCATAATAAAGTTCGGATGGAGTTCATAATAAAGTTCTGATGGAGTTCATAATGAAGTTCGGTGTTGGGTTCAGAATGGAGTTCGGTGTGGGATTTGGGGCAAAGTTCGATGTGGAAATTCGGAGTGAAGTTCGATGTGTCATTCATGCTGAAGTTCGGATGGGGTTCAAATGAAGTTCAGGATGGAACTCCAGCTGGAGTTCTGGATGAAGTGTAGGATGGAGTTCAAAACTCAGTTTAGAATGAAATTCGAATGGAGATCAGCATAAAATCCAGGATAAAGTATGGAATTGGATCTAATCTCAAACTCCATCCTGCACACTCTGGAATTCCATACTACTGAACTTCATCTTGGACTGATTTTTTTTCTATGCGGGTCGTGATTCGTACGTATAAATGCGCGTCCTCGCTGATACGCTGTGACGTCAACGGTATAGGAGAGTCCAATCTGTTAGAAGTGTCTGCCAACCGGGTTGACGAGAGAGGCGCCCACGCCAGCCCGTTGACTCGGTCAGTGTTCGGTAATTGGAGAAACACGCGGAAGCTTGGATCTAATCAACTCTTGTTCTTTTCCGCCTCCCTCTGTCTTCTTTTTCATCTCGAGTGTTCTCAATTTGTTTCGTCTGGTCGCGTTCTACTATCAAAGCATCAACGGCGTATCTCCGTGGAAAAATAATGACTCAACACGGTTCCGCAAGCGGCCCAGTAATTTTTCATTCTATCGACGATAAATTTCGACCCCGTACGATCAGCTTTTCTCGCGAAACGATTCGCACCGTTCGGCACATCTCTCTCGCTTACACTCGCGCAGCTTCCCGACAACTTGAGAAATTTATTTTTGTTAGCCCCTTGGCAAACGAGAGACGCCGAGCTGTCGCGCTACGCTCCGTAAGACGTATATACGTTGCCTCCTCTTTCGTTGCGAAACCTGAGAGAATATCGCTGTCGTTCGCGCGAAAATAATGATATTACATTAAAGACTTTTTAACTTTTTTTTTATTATATCCTATATTAAGGATTCTTTGCAAGTAGATTCTCAAACAAAAGTTTCATTCAATTTAAATTTTAGTACTTCATGACAAGAAAAAAAAAGTTGAAACAAGAAAAATCATTAATTCAAGGTAGCAGGAATTTATGTATAGTAATCAAATTACGGAAAAATGATTACCAAATGTGTAAAAAATTGTTTGCTAAATTGAATAGGAAAATTTATTGACGGGTAAAGTTAATTATCAGAATAAATTTTTATTCTCTTTTCTCGTTTTTCAAGTCTGATTTTGTGGGATGTAAAATGCAGAATAAAAAAAGCTTCCAAGCCCTTTGAAGTCTTCGATCGATGATTCTTTTTTTACTCGATTGTTGACAAAGTTAATATGAATTTCCCTTTTTTTTTCTTCGCACGCAAATGTCAAATTATCGTAAAATACGGTCACGCGATATTCCGTTCATCAGTATTCATCGATTTATTGAATTGAGGAAAAAAAAAGTGTCGCACAATTCACGACAAAAGTTCAATTTTATTCTTGGCATGTTGCTGTCAATTACGGCGCAGGAACTTGTCACAGGATATGCTCGATGTAAATTGTCTGTGGTAGCCTTCATTTTCCATCGAATGGAACGTTCATCCATGCGTACTTGTGACGGCTCGCGTGAGAAACGAATTAGATCACGTGTTATCCAAGTCCCAGGCGTTTCGTTATTTCTAACGTTGCTCAAACTTTTTTTTTTTTTTTCGTTTTTTTTTTTTTCGAGAGGCTGAGAGAGTGCCAACCCCGCAAGATTTCTCTGCGTGGCAATGACCCCCCGGGATGCCGGAGACTTCTCGCTCGTTTGGGAACCACGCGCTGCGCACGGCTCGACAATTTTATTTATTTATCGTTAGCTGTCGTGGAAAAAAAAACGCGATTTACCATTGGTTTATATTTTGACAGACGATATACTATTTTTGACACTCTTAAGCTACAAGCTTCTAGCGTGGTATGCCGTATATAAATATCTCCTCACGAATAGTAAAACTTTTAATGTTCTAGCAGTGTTGTAAGCGCCTATTATGCGTGCAATAAAATTTGATGGTGAAATTATTTTTATAATAAAAATCTGCAGTTGCTCTAAAAGAGAATTTAAAAAAATGTTTGTTTAATACAAATTAACGAAAAATTGAAAGAGTTTGGAGTTGGCGTTAAAAAGAAATTACGTGATTTTTAATGTAAAAATTACACAAAATTTGGGAAGTACAAAACACTCGATTTTTAATACAACACATGCAGCATTTCTGTAAAACTAATAAGTCACAGAAAATTGGTATCGAATCAACACAAAAGGTCGGATTTATTGTCGCCAATCCAAACTTAGGTATGAAATAATATGTAATATTAAATCTTAAGTACGAACTTGAATTCAACATCGGGACTATAAATTCGATCCTAAATTTCTGTGGACATCTCTAGACAGAAAATTTGTGTTAAACGTACAGTATTGTCAATTTAATTTTAGCAGTGCTTAAAAGATGCACTTAAAATTAACCCTCCAAATATTTACTAATATTAACCATCCAATGTTAATATTATTTATTGCTTCGTATATTACATTGAATATACAGATTTTAAAAAAACTTTCTCTACGAGTACATAAACTTTCTTAATATTTTCAGTATAGCTTCATTCATATATGTAACATTTAAAATTCAATCTTAAGTACGAACTTGAATTCAACACTGGGACTATAAATTCGATCCTAAATTTCTGTGGACATCTCTAGACAGAAAATTTGTATTAAAAGTACAGTATTGTCAATTTAATTTTATCAGTGCTTAAAAGATGCACTCAAAATTAACCCTCCAAATATTTACTAGTATTAACTGTCCAATGTTAATATTATTTATTGCTTCGTATATTACATTGAATATACAGATTTTTTAAAAATTTACTCTACGAGTACATAAATTTCCTTAATAGTTTCAAGCTTCATTCATACATGTAAGTATAACATGTACAATTCAATCTTAAGTACGAAGTTGAATTCACCATTGGGACTATAAATTCGGTCCTAAATTTCTGTGGACATCTCTAAACAGAAATTTTTTGTTAAAAATACAGTATTGTCAATTTAGTAGTATTAACCGTCCAATGTTAACCTCCAAATATTTACTAGTATTAACCATCGAATGTTAATATTATTTATTGCTTCGCATATTAAATTGAATCTACAGAACCAGAAAAAAAAATTTCTCAACGAATACATGAACTTTCTTAATACTTTCAAGCTTCATTCATACATGTACGGATAACTTAAGATAGTGTGGAAGAAAGGAACGACAGTGGCTGCAGAAATAAGAAGAAGGATAGATTCGAGTGCTCCAAGCTCTAGGGGCTAAGTATTGCTCGTGACGCGAGCAAGTCTGCTCGATTTTATTTCAGTGCAGTCTTCTTAATCCGTTGTCGAGGAAACCTTTCGAGTACCAGTGAGCCAACCAGCCTGGAACAAGCCACTCGGTCTCGAGCTTCGAGAGCGATCGAGAGAGCCAACGAGCAGCCAAACTCACGATGCTCTTTTGCTCCTTCTCTCCTGTCATCCTTCTCCAGACCAGTCACCAATATTGGATTTGTCCTAATGGCATTATTCGCACGTTCTCCTCACACTACAGTGTCTCTCTATCGTTCCACCTGAGTTCAATAATGCTTTCCCTCATTCCAAAATAATTGAGATTGACTGTAATGATGACTTCAACTGATTTATTTTCGATTTTCTCACACATGAGAAATTGGAAAAATTGTTCACTGATTGTGTATGTATGTATTTATATATATATATATATATATATATATATATATATATATATATATATATATAAATAAACGACGACCAGTAGACGCTCACTTGTATCGTTTCTCCCTCTCTTTCTCTTTCACGTTCGGTACTCACGATTGCCCTTCTAAAATTGAACTCTGCTTCTGCTATTCTCCAACAGTCGATAAATCGGGCGTTGCACATTTCGCAACGACGCGACTCACGCTCACCCGGGGCTACAGTCCGTATCGCGAACGAACGAGACTCCATTGCTAGACGGGCTTGGCGAAAGGAAAAGTCGTAGCAGCACAGAGAGTATTCAATACACTAGATGTATGACTAGAATTTATTTCATTTTCCCAGCGAGATGAACTGGTGCAGTTTCTTTTTTTATTCTGTTTTAAGTAATTTAAAAAATGTACTCTTTACGGAAATTTTGAACAAAAAAAGATTCGAAATGAATTTTTTTTGTGAATATTGACAATTTTGCTATTACATTGAACTTTGAAAAATTATTTTTTTACTGCTGAGCTTCACATTTTTTTTATTGGGTTCATGTCTTATTCTTGACTTTTTCATGTTGTAGTCTAAATATAGTGCTATGCGTTATGAGAAAAAAATACAGTTAAAAAAACGAATAAACCACGAATGTTATCACGTTTCCCTTAAATAAATTTCAACATGCTAAATCTCGGTGCCTGGAAAATGGATTTTGCGTGAAACAAACTTCGTAGGTAAAACAGTTTACTATTACTTTGAACTTTAAAAAAATCTTTTTCTATCACTGAGCTTCACAATTTTTTAAATTGGATTCATGTCTTATTCTCGACTTTTTCATGTTGTAGTCTAAATATAGTGTTATGAGTTATGAGAAAAAAATATAGTTAAAAAACGAACAAAACACGAATGTTATCACGTTTCCCTTAAATAAATTTCAACAGACTAAATTTCGGTTCCTGGAAAATGGATTTTGCGTAAAACAAACTTCGTAGGTAAAACAATTTACTATTACTTTGAACTTAAAAAAATATTTTTCTACCACTGATCTTCACATTTTTTAAATTAGATTCATGTCTTATTCTTAACTTTTTCATATTGTAGTCTAAATATAGTGTTGAGTTGTGAGAAAAATATATAGTTAAAAAACGAATAAACCACTAATATTATCACGTTTCCCTTAAATAAATTTCAACAGGTTAAATCTCGGAGCCTAGAAAATGGATTTTGCGTGAAACAAATTTCGCAGGTAAAACAATTTACTATTACTTTTAACTTAAAAAAATCGTTTTCTATCACTGAGTTTCACTTTTTTTTCAATTGGATTCATGTCTTATTCTTGACTTTTTCATGTTGTAGACTTCATAAATATTTATCGTGTTATGAGTTATGAGAAAAAGATATAGTTAAAAAAACGAATAAACCACGAATGTTATCACGTTTCCCTTAAATGAATTTCATCAGGCTAAATCTCGGTGCCTGGAAAATGGATTTTGCGTGAAACAAACTTCGTAGGTAAAACAATTTTCTATTACTTTAAACTTAAAAAAATTATTTTTCTACCACAGAGTTCATATTTTTTAAAAATTGGATTCATGTCTTATTCTTGACTTTTTCATGTTGTAGTCTAAATATAGTGCTATGAGTTATGAGAAAAAAATATAGTTAAAAAACAAATAAACCACGAATATTATCACGTTTCCCTTAAATAAATTTCATCAGGCTAAATCTCGGTGCCTGGAAAATGGATTTTGCGTGAAACAAACTTCGTAGGTAAAACAATTTTCTATTACTTTAAACTTAAAAAAATTATTTTTCTACCACAGAGTTCATATTTTTTAAAAATTGGATTCATGTCTTATTCTTGACTTTTCCATGTTGTAGTCTAAATATAGTGCTATGAGTTATGAGAAAAAAATATAGTTAAAAAACAAATAAACCACGAATATTATCACGTTTCCCTTAAATAAATTTCAACATGCTAAATCTCGGTGCCTGGAAAATGGATTTTGCGTGAAACAAACTTCGTAGGTAAAACAATTTACTATTACTTTGAACTTAAAAAAATCTTTTTCTATCACTGAGCTTCACAATTTTTTAAATTGGATTCATGTCTTATTCTCGACTTTTTCATGTTGTAGTCTAAATATAGTGCTATGAGTTGTGAGAAAAAAATATAGTTAAAAAAACGAATAAACCACGAATATTATCACGTTTCCCTTAAATAAATTTCAACATGCTAAATCTCGGTGCCTGGAAAATGAAGTATGCGTAAAACAAACTTCGCAGGTAAAACAATTTACTATTACTTTGAACTTAAAAAAATTATTTTTCTACCACAGAGTTCATATTTTTAAAAAATTGGATTCATGTCTTATTCTTGACTTTTTCATGTTGTAGTCTAAATATAGTGCTATGAGTTATGAGAAAAAAATACAGTTAAAAAAACGAATAAACCACGAATGTTATCACGTTTCCCTTAAATAAATTTCATCAGGTTAAATCTCAGTGCCTGGAAAATGGATTTTGCGTGAAACAAACTTCGTAGGTAAAACAATTTACTATTACTTAAAATTTCAAAAAATTATTTTTCTATCACTGAGTTTCACATTTTTTTAAAATTGGATTCATGTCTTATTCTTGACTTTTTCATGTTGTAGTCTAAATATAGTGCTATGAGTTATGATAAAAAAATATAGTTAAAAAAACGAATGTTATCACGTTTCCCTTAAATAAATTTCATCAGGTTAAATCTCGGTGCCTGGAAAATGGAGTTTGCGCGAAACAAACTTGGTAGGTAAAACAAGAGAACAGAAGTGAAAACAGGAGAGATGAAAAGCAAGTACTAGAGTGTGCAAGCTGAGAGGGTTGCTCGAGTTTGAGTCCGACTACTTGTGAGAAGATCTAAGAGTATTCAGAGAGACGTACGTGCGTATACCTTACGCGGTTTATTGTTTCTCGCTCGGCATTCCTAGAAAAACATAGCCTCAGGCTTCTCAGTACGACTAAATTATTGTCAGATATAGCTAACTGCTACCGAAGAAGGTTTACAGTTGCAGCGATAAAATGGCTATTACTCGTTTTTACCTTCGGTTTGCACTTCCGAATTCATGTTAGTTATACGACTCACGTCGTGCTTTCTCTTCTTTCCCTAGCTGTACTTATCTTTCGATCGTAAAAAGTATCTGTAGATCCGTCTCGAATTTCTATCGATAAATCTATAGATTGTATTCTACTAAAGTTATAAAAATAAGGTCAAAATTCAAGACAGATTAATGGAATCAATTGCAATAATTTCGTCGTGAGTATTATACGTCAATTAGTCATGAAAATACACACTTAAGGAGCTATTGTACTGGAGAAAAAGGAAAATTCAAATTCCGCTGCTTCATCTTTAAAAATCTATACAATAATAAATAAGCATAATCCGATTTTTTAAAAATTATACCAATTTCTATAGATTTTATTTTTTTAAACATTATATTAATGTATTTTGACTGACTAAAAATGTGAATTGGCTATTTATCACTTAGAGATAAAATAATTTTATACAGACACCCAAAAAAAGTGATACTTTTCGATTTTTCTTGCACATTACAATTTATTAAATTTCTCATAAAAATACTTCTGTATTTGCAATCAGCGATAAAATTACAGATATACACTTCGATCGATTTCTTTCGTAGGTTGAACTAGAATAACCCTTTAACCTATTTCCACCTCACGTTATACATTTGTAATACGTATTACAGCGAGTGACTATGGATTTCAAAATATCCATACACTTTTGCATATGTAATTGATAGGGAACGCGATGAAAATACACTTTTGGGGAAATATTCCACCGCAGAAAAAGGAAAATTCAAATTCCGCAGCTCCATTTTTTTTAATCCTGCAACAACTCAAATCTTAACTAATACTAATTCGCCGTATGGCGTCTTCGAGCTTCATTTATTACGGAAAAAAATGCATAAGCCGATTTTTTCAAAATTACAGCAATTTATTTACATTTTTGAAAATTTAATTAAAAAGAATGCAAAGTAGAACCTTGCACATTGCTTCCTCATTATTTTTCGCTTTTAACAAAGTTTCCTCTTTGAGGAAGCAAAAAAGTATGTTATTCAATTTTGGCTTCCTCATAGAGGAAGCTTTGTAAAAAGTGAAAAATAATGAGGAAGCAATGTGCAAGGTTCTACTTTGCATCCTTTTTTAAATTAGATAAATAAACATGTTGTGAATTCGCTTTTTCTATTTTGTTATTCCGTTATTTCGTTATTATTAGAGCGTTTTCGAAAGTAAATGTGATAACGTATATTATTTAAAATAATTCAACATTCCATAAAATCACAAATTTCATACCGTCTGTCACTAAATTATACATATATAATGGCTGAATATTGTTTCATTTATATACAAAATTTGAGCTCGCTATTTCAAGTTTTGCAAAAGTTACAATAGAGCGATAATGTCAATTTTTTGAAAAATTCAAAATTCCATAAAATCTTAAGCACTTTACCGATTCGAGCCAAATTCAATACCAAACAGCATTGAGTGCGCCTACTCTTATAACCAACTATTTAGCAAAATAGACTAAATTTTACGAAAGTTAGAGCGACCACGTCCTTTTTTCAAAAAATTCAAAACGGCATAAAATCGAAATTTTCGCACAGATTTTGTCGAAAATTGCTACAGTTGAAGAGGGTCTGCTGCTACACTAATGCACCAAGTTTGAGCGCGATATACAAAATCGTTCTTAAGTTATCGACGTTCGAACTTGACTTTGACTAGCTGATTATCAATTTGCTATTTATTTCACGGAAATATATATATAATAAATATCATGAATATACCCAAAAAAAGTGATACTTTTCGATTTTTCTTGTACATTACGATTTATTAAGTTTCTCATAAAAATATTTCTATATTTGCAATTAGCGATAAAATTACAGATATTCACTTCGTTCAATTTCTTCCATAGGTTGAACTAGAATAACCCTTTGACCTATTTCTACCCCACGTTATACATTTGTAATACGTATTACAGCGAGGGACTATGGAATTCAAAATATCCACACACTTTTGCATATGTAATTGATAGGGAACGCGATGAAAATACACGTTTGGGGAGATATTGTACTGTAGAAAAAGGAAAATTCAAATTCCACAGCTCCATTTAAAAAAATCTATACCTACAACAACTTCAATCTCAACTTATAATAATTCGCCGTATGGCGTCTTCAAGCTTCATTTATTACGCAAAAAATGCATAAGCCGATTTATTCAAAATTACAGGAATTTCTTTACATTTGAAAAAATTTTATTTTTAATTCTTTCAAACGTTATATTGATGTATTTTGACTAGCTGAATATGAATCTACTATTTATTTCACGGAAATATTTAATAAATATCATGAATATACCCAAAAAAGTGATACTTTTCGATTTTTCTTGTACATTACGATTTATTAAGTTTCTCATAAAAATATTTCTATATTTGCAAACAGCGATAAAATTCCAGTTCAATTTCTTCCGTAGGTTGAACTAGAATAACCCTTTAACCTATTTCTACCCCACGTTATACATTTGTAATACGTATTATAGCGAGGGTCTACGGAATTCAAAATATCCACACACTTTTGCATGTGTAGGTTGATAGGGAACGCGATGAAAATACACCCTTTAATTTATTACACAAAAGAACGCATAAGCCGATTTTTTCAAAATTACAGCAATTTCTTTACATTTTAAAAAACTTGATTTTTAATTTTTTCAAACGTTATATTGATGTATTTTGACTAGCTGAATATGAATCTACTATTTATTTCACGGAAATATTTAATAAATATCATGAATATACCCAAAAAAAGTGATACTTTTCGATTTTTCTTGTACATTACGATTTATTAAGTTTCTCATAAAAATATTTCTATATTTGCAAACAGCGATAAAATTCCAGTTCAATTTCTTCCGTAGGTTGAACTAGAATAACCCTTTAACCTATTTCTACCCCACGTTATACATTTGTAATACGTATTACAGCGAGGGACTACGGAATTCAAAATATCCACACACTTTTGCATATGTAGGTTGATAGGGAACGCGTATGTATATGCGATTGCAGGGGTTTTGCGAGGGCGTGCGTAAAGCAACGTCAGCCGGGCCATTTAACGATAAAGAAGTTTCCGCCGTAAATTTCTCGTACGAGTCTGAGGGTGGGCCAGTAGCAGAGGCAGAAGCATACCAGAAGCACCAGTAGTGGTGGTGCGATGGTAACACAGCAGCCCGAGGATATAAATGGCCCGCATTCACTCCCAGCCCCTCATCGTCCTCCTCTTCTATACTATATACCCATACACATCCTTTCCTCCTTAATACCGAAGCTCGCGCGCGCCTTCACGAGGCCCCGAACTTTTGGACGTGCTGCTCTTCCACTATATAGAGAGTTTCTCCCTCACTCACTTGGCATACGAGCCAAGTCGGCGAGATTTCCCAAGATACGCAGAGATACGCCCAAACGGGTCGAGAGACTCTTCGTTTATTCGAGGGCCAAGACTGGATAACGGGCTATGAAACTAGCTAGTTGTGTGTAATAAACTTGTTCCTTCGATCGACGCAAAAGCAACCCCCAACGGACACATCACTCGTTTTACAGAATTTCTTAACCTTTAAACTATGATATCATCGATTTAAGCGTTAAATCTCGACGACAACATTTTTACGTCGCATTACGATCTTCGATGCTTTTGACCGTGAAGATTCTGCGACGTTAATATTTTAATAAAAGTTTGGAGCACTTTAGTTTTGGTGACAAATTATTTGACATTGATTATTTTTTTTTAGAAGTGCAAGATTAACAAGATTTTTGTTGTGTTATTAAAAATTAAAATCTATTGCTATTCGTGCGAATTATTTCTATTTATGAATGGAATGGTTGCATATCTGTATTCAAATAGTCTTGTTTTGAAGCAAAAATCTGTTTCAGGATAACAAAATGCGAAAAAATATGGTATATTGCTTAATTAGAAAAAAAATGGTGTTTCCACATAATCAAAATTTTGACATAGTTGAACTAAATGAGGAAAGTTCTAATTATCCCATATAATTATATATTACTTATATTACTTAATTAGAAAAAAAAGGTGTTTCCACATAATCAAAATTTTGACATATTTCAACTAAATGAGGAAAGTTCTAATTATCCAGCT
Organism: Ephialtes manifestator; assembly: GCA_963970395.1. Taxonomy (NCBI): domain Eukaryota; kingdom Metazoa; phylum Arthropoda; class Insecta; order Hymenoptera; family Ichneumonidae; genus Ephialtes; species Ephialtes manifestator. Next base: position 31,069,588 of record OZ019972.1, read on the forward strand.
TGAAGGAAAAGAACACCCATTAATAAAATAGATTTATAAAACTTAGATAAAGTCACTGATATAGATAATTAGTTGTAAAAAGAAATTAACTGCATTCCATAATAATCATTTTCATCTCCAAATCGGATGATTACAACTATGTATCCAAACAGTCTTGTTTTAAAGCAAAAACGCGTTTCAGAATCACGATATGCGAGAAAATATCATATATTACTTAATTAGAAAAAAATGGTGTTTCCACATAATCAAAATTTTGACATAGTTGAACTATGTCAAAATTTTTATATTCTAAATGAGGAAAGTTCTAATTATCCAGCTTGAATGAAAATAACACCCATTAATAAAATATATTTATAAAACTTAGAAAAAGTCACTGATATAGATAATTGGTTGAAAAAAGAAATTAACTGCATTCCATGAGAATCATTTTCATCTCCAAATCGGATGATTGCAACTATGTATCCAAACAGTCTTGTTTGCAAGCAAAAACGAGTTTCAGAATCACGATATGCGAGAAAATATCATATATTACTTAGTTAGAAAAATAAAGGGGTTTCCACATAATCAAAATTTTGACATAGTTCAACTAAATGAGGAAAGTTCTAATTATCCAGCTTGAATGAAAATAACACCCATTAAAAAAATATATATTTATAAATCTTAGAAAAAGTCACTGATACAGATACTGTGTTATAAAAAGAAATTAACTACATTCCATGAGAATCATTTCCATCTCCAAATCGGATGATTGCAACTATGTATCCAAACAGTCTTATTTTAAAGCAAAAACGAGTTTCAGAATCACGATATGTGAGAAAATATCATATATTACTTAATTAGAAAAAAAATGGTGATTCCACATAATCAAAATGTTGACATAGTTCAACTAAATGAGGAAAGTTCTAATTATCCAACTTGAATGAAAATAACACCCATTAAAAAAAAAATATTTATAAAACTTAGAAAAAGTCACTGATATAGATAATTAGTTGTAAAAAGAAATTAACTGCATTCCATGAGAATCATTTCCATCTCCAAATGGGATGATTGCAACTATGTATCCAAACAGTCTTGTTTTAAAGCAAAAACGAGTTTCAGAATCATGATATGCGAGAAAATATGGTATATTACTTAATTAGGAAAAAAAATTGTGTTTCCACATAATCAAAATTTTAACATAGTTCAACTAAATGAGGAAAGAGAATCATTTCCATCTCCAAATCGGATGATTGCAACTATGTATCCAAACAGTCTTGTTTTAAAGCAAAAACAAGTTTCAGAATCACGATATGCGAGAAAATATCATATATTACTTAATTAGAAAAAAAATGGTGTTTCCACATAATCAAAATTTTGACATAGTTCAACTAAATGAGGAGAGTTCTAATTATCCAGCTTGAATGAAAATAACACCCACTAAAAAAAAAATATTTATAAAACTTAGAAAAAGTCACTGATATAGATAATTAGTTGTAAAAAGAAATGAACTGCATTCCATGAGAATCATTTCCATCTCGAAATCGGATGATTGCAACTATGTATCCAAACAGTCATGTTTTAAAGCAAAAACGAGTTTCAGAATCACGATATGCGAGAGAATATTGTATATTACTTAATAAGAAAAAAATGGTATTTCCAAATCATCAAAATTTTGACATAGTTCAACTAAATGAGGAAAGTTGTAATTATCCAGCTTGAATGAAAGAATGAAAATAACACCGATTAAAAAAAATATATTTATAAAACTTAGAAAAAGTCACTGATATAGATAATTAGTTGTAAAAAGAAATGAACTGCATTCCATGAGAATCATTTCCATCTCGAAATCGGATGATTGCACCTATGTATCCAAACAGTCATGTTTTAAAGCAAAAACGAGTTTCAGAATCACGATATGCGAGAAAATATGGTATATTACGGTATCTCAATGGTGTCTATAAATATCCGAACGAAAAACCGGTAGCGGTTTGCATGAGACAACTCACAAGGAAGAAGAGGTGGCGACGTTAGCGGGAGGTGAAACTCTGTGGCTCGCAAGTCGGTCAGATTAGACAACGAACCGAACGTGCGTATAGCAGCTCAGCGGTTCTCGTTCTGAGGATATTTGTGCTGCAGTCACAGAGACGCTTGTCTTTCCCTCTACGAGACGTCATCTCGACTGACTTAATTGAGGCTGGCTCGCGTTGGCCTCGTTGATTCAGTGGGCGAATACACTTGTGAATTAATTTCCGATGTGGATTCAACGTAGCGAAAAATCAATCTCCGATATGTATCAGGCAGCCAAAGAAATCGTTCAGATGAATTTATTTCAATCAAATACGGAATCTATTACAAATTAATGAAATTTTATTTCGATTAAAAAAAACTTACTTTAATTGAAAGAAATAAATTCAGCATTTGAAAAAAAATTTATTTAATGGCTGCCATAATAGGATTATATATCGATCAAATTAAATTTATTATATACAAATAAATCGTATTAATTTTTGATAAAATTTATTTGATTAAAATCAAATTTCATTGATTTAAAATAAATCCCATTATTGATTTAAAGAAATTCATGAGACCAGCAGCGAAACATTGATACGGATTAATGACGAGCTTCCGGATTCTTTTTTTCTTTTTTTTTTTAATTTGATATATCAGTTTTAATAAATAAAAATGGACATTGCGTTTTTTTTCGTTATCTTTAATTCTGTTCAACGCACCGTCAGCTTCAGAACGTGCTGTATTTGCAGAGTCGACTCGACGACGCAAGTAATACGAGTGTTATCTCGTGAAGGCTGCGAAGCGCGAGAGGTTGGCCTCGCCTAGAGGCTGGCGTACGACCAACTCGCTCAGAAATTAATTGGCTAGGTCAGGACGCGCAGAGAACGAGTATAACTAATCGTACGATCTACCATCGCGTTGACGCGTTCAAGGATTTTTTCCGATTCGTTCGACAAGCATACGCCCGCAATTATATTCGATGATTCGAGCATAGAAATTAATGAAAATTTTAAGACTAAAAGTGTACCGAATAACATCGAATCTGCACGTCAAAAAAATTTCGTATTAGAATTGTCGTAAATATTAGAGATTAAATAAATAATTCGATAAATTTTTGTAAATAAGTATATAATTAAGTTTTTATGTAAATATGTTAACAAATTTTAATAATGTAGAGTATTTTTTTAAATTGTTTTTAATTTCTGAAAATCTACATTTTTTTAATATATTTTTTGAGACGAGTTCCATATTACAAATATAAAATTCCAGAATCCCTGAATGTACATTTTTAATTTTCTTATTTATATGTTGTAAGATTCTAATGGAATCGCACTTTTATTTGACAATATATATTTTGGGTATGCTTAATACTTTATTTATAATTAATACCAATCGCAAAATGTTGATGAAAAAGAGTTGTAAATTCTTTTATGACGAGTAACGTCTCAAAAATTGTTGTTTATCATAAAAAATTACTGTCTTTCTGTAATTAATTTTATTGCGAAATTGTAAAAAAATGATTGTGTGAAATAATCAATTTGATTTCCAAAACATTTTGAATATTTTCTTACTCAAATGGTGCGTTTCACCAAAACCAAAAGACATTTATCTACTGAAAAAAATGAAAGTTAAATATTTTTCCCGACTGAGAGAAAAGTCAAAGTTTGCTGGTAAAAAAGGCCTGAATTTTACAGGCAAAGTTGTATATCACAGGCTCACAATGACGAGGCCGAAACACACGCGAGGCACGAGAGAAATCCCACGATTTCGCTGATCCCAGGCGTCAACGATGCGAACGATAAAAAAAAATCTGGCCATAAAGTCAAAGTTCTACCTCGAGCATTCGTAACAGTTTTAAGGATATAGTGGCGAGGGTAGGCAGAGAAATATAAAGCCGTGATCGCAAGCGGCTTCGACCGATATCTCTCTACCCTTGAGACTCCTCCTTCACCCCATCGACCCCATATAATTCCCGGATCAGTCACGGTAATATAAAAGCTAAAATAAAAAAATAAAACTGAGCTCTCTTTTTTGCCCCTCTTAATTCCTGCACTATATTGTGCTTTACTGTGAAGATAAAATCGTACGCCACTTCACGCTGCCGACTATGAAAATTCTGAAGGCTCGCGACTTGCGTAACAGAAAAATGGCAATATCCTATACGTTTTATAGAGTGTCATGCACTTTTTCCAACTGCTTTGACAGATACGCACAGATAAAAGTATTTTCTGTCAGGGTTATAAGCAATGGCGATACGTGAAGTCGACAAAGTGGGTTAAGAGCTGAAAAACATGAGTGGGCTGCCGATGGCCAACGTTAAGGAGGTTGGAGCACTTCACACATCCAAAGATGGATCTGGTACAAAAAGATCATATTTATATAGAAATTTTAACTACAATTTCTGGCACAATTCATTACATTCATTAAAATTTTTGACCTGATTATTGGGTGAAATTTTACTCCATTTATAGGAATTGTTACTAGAATTTGTAGTCAAAATTTCGAGACCTTGTAATAATTATATTATGAAGAAGAATTCTGACGATAAATCTGTATGAAAAAAATAAAATAAGGCGTTGAAATTTAAATCGGTAAATTTTCTTTACTTTTTTTTATAGTTAAAAGAAATTTGCTTGAAAAGTTAACATTCATCAATTAAAATTAATGCAAATCCATATGAATCATTATCTACGTTAAGTAGACATATCATCAAAATAATGTTACATTATCATTATTTATTGTTAAACATTTTACAAGAATGACTACAAAAATTCTGCCCTCATTTCTCTAATAGCTTAAAGGTGTAAAATTGTAAAAAAAATCTACTTGAAATTTAGTGTACGAGTGTAATATAAAATTAATGTATGGTACAGTTTTATGGTACAATTTTACAGTAAAAGTACTTGAATTTTAATTTAACTTTTAAATTTAAATTTTAAAGTTAAATTTAAATTTAACTTTTACAGTTAAATTTAAATTTAACTTTTACAGTAAAAGTATTTTGAATTTTAATAATTTGCTTTAATTTTACTGGAAAAGTACATGAATTTTCTACCACAACTGTATATTAAATTTCGATGACGAATTTATGAATAAAAACTTCCAATCTTATCAAAGTAACAGTGTAAGTCACAGAGATTACAATTTTGATGGTATTTTTATATTGCTCAAGAATCTTTGTAATATAATCGTCGTACACTAGCGTGATAAGATACGCCGCAAATAAAGTAGTCCATAATTCGAACTTTGTTCGTTGGTCTCGCAGCAGCCGGAGAAAGACCCACGTGTTCTATACCTTTAGCCAGAGGCTGAAGGCATCGAAACTGCATAGGGGATGATGGGCCGTGGATTTTGCAAGCCCGTACCATCGTCCGACGTCACGGCGAGACTCTCCAAGTCGTCTCACCTAAAATCGCTAGTTCTACGCTAAGGATAGTTATATATCCACTCTATCCCCAGACTCGGTGGTGAAACCGTCGGTCTGATGCTGTCGGAAGTTTAAATTGGCTTCGAGGGCTTTCGCCCACCTTGCCACGATGTTCTCTTTCTCTTGCTCGAAGTTCTCACGAACGGAATCGAAAGAAACCCGATTCAAAAATTCTCACCACAATCTTGGGGGCGAGGGTAAAAATAGCGAATGATTAAAATAGCTAATTTCAAAATAAGGAACGTCTAAATCTAGAATCGCCATCATTATTCGCTATTTTAGCCATTCGCTATTTTGACCCTCATCTTATTGAAATGCAATCAAAATAGCGAATGGCTAAAATAGCGAATAATGATGGCCATTCTATATTTAGACGTTCCTTATTTTGAAATTCGCTATTTTAGCCATTCGCTATTTTGACCCCCAACCAAATTTGTACTCGCTTTCGTGAATTTTGAATGAAAAAAATTAGGATATTTTGCTGTTCATTTTAACAAACGCACTTACGGTTGTTGTAGCAAAAAATTTGTCTTCCTTATCGAGGAAATTTTGTGAAACAAAATTGCAACCTTTTTTAACATAATAAATTAAAAAATTGAAAGTTCTGTAAAATTCGAACAATTCTGTCGTTTTTTACTAAATTCAGTACCAAAGGCGTGTTAAATTTTAATTATGGACGTGTCCAAAATTTTAGCCCATTTTGCTATAAGTTGCTACAAGATCTGTACCTCTTTAACAATCTTGACCAAACTTAGTATTTAGGTCTGTTGAGTATCCCTGTACAAAATTTGTGCTGTAATGCTCAAAGTTTTCGTAAATTAGAGCGACGAGGTAAATTTAAAAAAAAATTCAAAATTGTTCAAAATCCGATCCGAACATTTGGCCTAAATTCAATACCGACTATCGTTCACTATTACTTTATTTGTAAATAAATATTTAACTCGTAAGCTAAAAAATTGCGACAGCTAGAGAGCCAATCGACTTTTTTTGAAATTTCAAAATTTCGTAAAATCTGTCCAGGTGATTTAATTTTTGCGTCCATCAGTACAAGCAACGGATCATAAATACTCTCGTATGCCAAATTTCAGTTCGATTGAGAAAACCATTCTTGCGAAATACACGTTTTAATTTTAGAAGCCTACTATATTTATTCTACATTTTTAGACCATTTTGATTGAAAAACATTGACTGAGAAAAAAAGATTTAAATAATTTTTTTTTGTACATTTTACAAGATTTGTACCGAAATATTCATATTTTATAAAAAAAATTTGGTTAATTTCTAGTTCTACAAAAAAAGTAAAGAAATTATTCATTTAATTAGCACTTGAGCAAGATTTGTCTGTACAATTAAGGAAAAAGTATCTGTGGACATTTTTTATTGTTGTTGAAAGTACAACAAAAAATATCTATTTAGCTTTTGCTGTGTATATATGCTTTAGATTCTTTTATTGGACGACGCATAAAGAGAGCAGATCCTCCTTTTTCCGCATTTATCGTACGTGCGAGGGAACACGGGATGCATACGACGCTAATTGGCCGGGGCTGGGTTGACGAATCCGCGAGAATGACGTCATTGCTCATTATCACAACCGCGATAAGAACACGAGATTCTACGTTGCCGCGGGAGCATTGATCGAACGATGCAACTTTTGCCAACAATTTTATTACCATTATTAATTCTTATCCAACAATTAAAAAAAAAAAAAAGAAAAAACGAGTAACATTTTAAAACTTTTAACGAATAAAGTATCTTAACGAAGATACATTTTTATCGATCATCCTTAAAGTCGCAACTTTGAAATAAATAAAAAAATACTAAAGTCCCCGTTCATATTTTTGTTGATAAAACTTTTTCCAAATTGTAGTTCCATTCTATGTTACAATTTGTCCCAATATTAGTCAAAAAATTAATTTTTTTTTGCACCTGTTCGAAACTTTACACATAATTTTATAATTATTGCATGTAAATCATAACGACAAAACGAATGCTAATGAAAATTTTATTAAGCTCCTGAGGATTTACAAAATTTAGTGAAAACTGAATATTATTTGTGAGACAACAACTATAAGATAACAAGCCAACAATTTTATCACCATTATTAATTCTTATCCAACATTTTACAAAAAAAAAAAAACGATTATGTAACATTTTTAAACTTTTAACAAATAAAGTATCTTAACGAAGATATATTTTTATCGATCATCCTTAAAGTCGCAACTTTGAAATAAATAAAAAAAATACTAAAGTCCCCGTTCATATTTTTGTTGATAAAACTTTTTCCAAATTTTGTTTCCATTCTTTGTTACAATTTGTCCCAATATTTGACAAAAAATTAATTTTTTCTGCACCTGTTCGAAACTCTACACATAATTTTATAATCATTGCAGGTAAATCATAACGACAAAACGAATGCTAATGAAAATTTCATTAAGCTCCTAAGGATTTACAAAATTTAGTGAAAACTGAATATTATTTGTGAGACAACAACTATAAGATAACAAGCCAACAATTTTATCACCATTATTAATTCTTATCCAACATTTTACAAAAAAAAAAAAAAAAAAAAAAAAAAAAAAAAAAAAACGAGTATGTAACATTTTTTAACTTTCAACGAATAAAGTATCTTAACGAAGATACATTTTTATCGATCATCCTTAAAGTCGCAACTTTGAAATAAATAAAAAAATACTAAAGTCCCCATCCATATTTTTGTTGATAAAAACGTTTTTCCAAATTATATTTTCATTCTATGTTACAATTTGTCCGAATATTTGACAAAAAATTAATTTTTTTTGCACCTGTTCGAAACTTTACACATAATTTTATAATCATTGCAAATCATAACGACAAAACGAATGCTAATGAAAATTTTATTAAGCTCCTGAGGATTTACAAAATTTAGTGAAAACGTAATATTATTTGTCAAACAACAACTATAAGGTAACAAGCCAACAATTTTATCACCATTATTAATTCTTATCCAACATTTTACAAAAAAAAATGAGTATGTAACATTTTTAAACTTTCAACGAATAAAGTATCTTAACGAAGATACATTTTTATCGATCATCCTTAAAGTCGCAACTTTGAAATAAATAAAAAAATACTAAAATCCCCGTTCATATTTTTGTTGACAAAAACGTTTTTCCAAATTGTATTTCCATTCTATGTTACAATTTGTCCCAATATTTGACAAAAAATTAATTTTTTTGCACCTGTTCGAAACTTTACACATAATTTTATAATCATTGCAAATCATAACGACAAAACGAATGCTAATGAAAATTTTATTAAGATCCTGAGGATTTACTAAATTTAGTGAAAACTGAATATTATCTGTGAGACAACAACTATAAGATAACAAGCCAACAATTTTATCACCATTATTAATTCTTATCCAACATTTTACAAAAAAAAAAAAAAAAAAAAAAAAAACGAGTATGTAACATTTCAAAACTTTTAACGAATAAAGTATCTTAACGAAGATACATTTTTATCGATCATCCTTAAAGTCGCAACTTTGGAATAAATAAAAAATACTAAAGTCCCCGTTCATATTTTTGTTGATAAAACTTTTTCCAAATTTTATTTCCATTCTTTGTTAAAATTTGTCCCAATATTTGACAAAAAATTAATTTTTTTGCACCTATTCGAAACTCTACACATAATTTTATAATCATTACAGGTTAATTATAACGACAAAACGAATGCTAATGAAAATTTCATTAAGCTCCTGAGGATTAACAAAATTTAGTGAAAACTGAATATTATTTGTGAGACAACAACGATAAGATAATATTTACGCTACAGTGAATGAAATCCGTGTGCGATTCTTAAGCGATAACGACGAGGGGGAAGAAGGAGCTGGTTTCGTGCTGCTCGGGTGAAGTCCTTTCTCCCGCTGCGAGTAGATCTCATAATTGCGAGAGAAAACAGCATCCTCTCAGCGTGAGTCGAGCGTTCGTTTTCCCTCATTAATAAGACTCGCCCGATTGTGCTAAGAAAGGAGCCAAGCAGTAGCAGTAACTATTAACCGTGTTCCGGTGTTAGGTATAGGCACAGAACTCGCGGTCGGTCGTAGCGTATAGTAATCGGGGTCTTTTCTGGGCTCATGATAATGCGTCCGAGAAAGTTTCCTCTCAACGTCGGTTGCTCTCAACGTCACTCTCCATTAAACAGACCTCTTTGTGAGTAGCTCACGCAGAAAGAACCCAAGAGAAAGAAAAATATATACGCCGTACTAAAAGACAGCGAAATACAGTAAAAAAGAAAGAAAAAGAAAGAAAAAAACATTCGTAATACTTGGACGTAAATTGTTTAACGGTATTTTTAAGACTAGTCATAATACTTTGGTGACTAAAAACTGGAATGCAACGAAGTGCAAAGAAGAAAAAAAACAAAGGCAAAACAATTTGCGTGACTTTTAAAAATATCTGGAATAGTGAGAAAGTTAAATCTAGCAATAAATTACGCGACATGAAGACTGGCTTTTGGCGAGGACTCAATTCACGAGAAAATTTGTGCCTGCACGATCCTGGTACCTGGTTTGCAACCAAACGGACCCTTCTTTATGTGCACACTATGCATCTATGCACGGTTTATTCCGTATAAATAAACTGGAAAAAAATAAAGGATACGATACCGGTGAATGTAATAATATACACGATATGCAGTAAAGAGGATATATAAACCTAGTACTAGTCGATGCGGTCTCCTCACTGTGCATCACGTGACCGAGTGCCTCGCCTCGCTTAGCTATGAAACGATAAATTTCGATGAATTTATTACGTGCCCGTGACGCGGAGATATCTGCATGTAGATGGGTTGCCTGATAGTTATGTCAGGTACCCAGATATATCTACTATCTTTCTCGTGATGCACGTGCACCAGTGTCGTATACCTTTCTGTACACTCTAACTCCTCCCCCCCAATATGTTCTTCAAGGCAAATTCGCAAAGCAATAAATAACGAGCTAAATCATTTTTAATAATAAATACAGGGATGTTAAGTTTTATAAATGTGAAAATATATTTTTAATTGGCCTCGTTAAAAGTGTATTCAAATATGTTATGGTTGAGATTTTATTTAACGTGAAGTGGCGAAAAAAGTCCTGATAAAGTCTGAAACTAAAACTACAGGAAAATATTTAAAAAAAAAAATTTGTCAACTTTACAAATTTTTTTTGGCATTTGTACATTTTCCAAATCTTCCTCCCTAATTTTCTCTACAGTCTTCAAGACAAATTCGCAATGCAATAAATAACGAGCAAAATCATTTTTAATAATAAATACAGGGATGTTAAGTTTTATAAATGTGAAAATATCTTTTTAATTGGCCTTGTTAAAAGTTTCTTCAAATATGTTATGGTTGAGATTTTATTTAACGTGAAGTGGCGAAAAAAGTCCTGATAAAGTCTGAAACTAAAACTACAGGAAAATATTTGAAAAAAAAAAAAAAACAAACAATTTGTCAACTTTACAAAATTTTTTTTGGCATTTCTACCTTTGCAACCTAATTGGCCTCGTTAAAAGTGTATTCAAATATGTTATGGTTGAGATTTTATTTAACGTGAAGTGGCGAAAAAAGTCCTGATAAAGTCTGAAACTAAAACTACAGGAAAATATTTAAAAAAAAAAATTTGTCAACTTTACAAATTTTTTTTGGCATTTGTACATTTTCCAAATCTTCCTCCCTAATTTTCTCTACAGTCTTCAAGACAAATTCGCAATGCAATAAATAACGAGCAAAATCATTTTTAATAATAAATACAGGGATGTTAAGTTTTATAAATGTGAAAATATCTTTTTAATTGGCCTTGTTAAAAGTTTCTTCAAATATGTTATGGTTGAGATTTTATTTAACGTGAAGTGGCGAAAAAAGTCCTGATAAAGTCTGAAACTAAAACTACAGGAAAATATTTGAAAAAAAAAAAAAACAAACAATTTGTCAACTTTACAAAATTTTTTTTGGCATTTCTACCTTTGCAACAAAAATTTTGTACATTTTCCAACTCCTCCCTCCCCAATTTTCTCTGCTATCTTCAGGACCAACTTGCAATGCAATAAATAACGAGCAAAATCATTTTTATTAATAAATAAAGGGATGTTAAGTTTTATAAATGTGAAAATATATTTTTAATTGGTCTCGCCAAAAGTTTCTTCAAATATGTTATGATTGAGATTTTATTTAACGTGAAATGGCGAAAAAAGTCCTGATAAAGTCTGAAACTAAAACTACAGGAAAATATTTAAAAAAAAAAAATTTGTCAACTTTACAAATTTTTTTTGGCATTTGTACATTTTCCAAATCTTCCTCCCTAATTTTCTCTACAGTCTTCAAGACAAATTCGCAATGCAATAAATAACGAGCAAAATCATTTTTAATAATAAATACAGGGATGTTAAGTTTTATAAATGTGAAAATATCTTTTTAATTGCCCTTGTTAAAAGTTTCTTCAAATATGTTATGGTTGAGATTTTATTTAACGTGAAGTGGCGAAAAAAGTCCTGATAAAGTCTGAAACTAAAACTACAGGAAAATATTTGAAAAAAAAAAAAAAAAAAAAAAAAAAAAAAAAAATTTGTCAACTTTACAAATTTTTTTTTGGTATTTCTACCTTTGCAACAAAAATTTTGTACATTTTCCAACTCCTCCCTCCCCAATTTTCTCTGCTATCTTCAGGACCAATTTGCAATGCAATAAATAACGAGCAAAATCATTTTTATTAATAAATAAAGGGATGTTAAGTTTTATAAATGTGAAAATATCTTTTTAATTGGCTTACTCAAAAGTTTCTTCAAATATGTTATGGTTGAGATTTTATTTAACGTGAAATGGCGAAAAAAGTCCCGATAAAGTCTGAAACTAGAACTACAGGAAAATATCTAAAATTATTTTTTTTTTAACTTTACAAAACTTTTTTCGCACTTCCACTTTTGGAACAAAAATTTTGTACGTTTTCCAACTCCTTCCTCCCAATTTCCTTTACAGTCTTCAAGGCAAATTCGCAATGCAGTAAATAAGAAGCAAAATCATTTTCAATAATAAATAAGGGGAAGTCAAGTTTTATAAATGTAAAAAAATATTTTTGATCGCCTCACCAAAAGTGTCTATATACGTTATGGTTGAAATTTTTTTTGTCGTAAAAAGGCGATAAATGTCCTAACATAGTCTGAAATTAGAACTACAGTAAAACATTTTTTCATATTCAAAAAAATTACAAAATTCTCAATATTTTTTTGTCACTTCTACCATAGCAACAAAAAATTAGTACATTTATTAAATTCGAAAAACATTGCTTTTTTTAACAAAACAAAAAAATTATGCTATCCCGCGTAAAAATAATTATGTCAAATTGAGATCTCAAATCGACATATGTCAAAAAGTGCCATTTTTGAGATGCGTTAAGACAAAATATCTTAGAAATTTTCAAAGGGATTTTGAGATCAATTTGATATCACGTTTACTGATTACCAAATTACAATTTGATGTCAATATTCGTGATATGCACAATTGATTTTGATCTTTCAAATGTACTATTAAATTTCAGCGCAATAATTGAGCTCAGATTAGTAAAAAAAACTTGGTATCAAATCGATCTCAAAATGGCTTTGAAATTTTCTAAGATATTTTGTGTTAAGGCGTCTCAAAAATGGCACTTTTTGAGATATGTCAATTTATGATCACAATTTGACATTATTATTTTTACGCGGGATCCCATGCTACAAATTCAAGACTTCATTCCCATTTGGTTACTTACAAAAATCCAAAACTCAAAGCTCAAAAATTCTATTAAAAAACCTGAAGCAAAAAATCATCAGAGTCAACTTTTGCAGTTCCCATAATTCCCTATGTCTTCCCTTTCAGCCCTTCACCTTTTACCGAAAATCCACAAGGAAATAACCCCCGAACGAAACAACGACACCCACTTTAATTCACGTGGCGGCGCTGCGATCGTTAAGAAACACGCAACAGAGACGTATTGACTATGATATCCTCTTTTGTCCATTCCGCATCCTTCTATTGTGGTTAGCGCATTACAGTACCTATATATATATATATATATATATACACACACAAATGACTCTGTGAGCATAATCGCCGAAGAGTCGGATGCACGTGCAAGGGCATAGCTCCGCATAATGTCGTGCTATCCTCTCCTCTCGCTATTCTTCCTGTCTGTTCTGTCGCTCTCGCTCGCCGGTTTCTCGTAACTCGAGAAGCCAGAAGCGCATAGCGCATTGGAGACACACCATAGTCGCATGCTACTTCGTAACTCACACCCCCGGCTTTCTGGGCTGGTGAACGTATACCGAAGAGCTTCGTGAGCCGAAGGTAAAAAAGAAGACCCAAGAGAAGGTCCAGACGGGACTCCAAAGCCCGGAATAATGAAAAAAAAGAAAAAAGAAAAAAAAAACACCAAAGTATTCATTCGGCAAAGTCATTCGCATTGCGGAAACCTCGGAAATGAGAAGAACTCTTCGAGGGTACAAATGAAAAAAGCAAAGAAATAAGAACGAAAAAAAAACGCGACAGATCACTAACAAAGGCTAATTTGTTTCTCGTAATTACTCATTTCGCGTTAGACTTTCTCTACCCTTCCTCTTTTCACCGCTATTTCACATCTCGCCGTATATGTATGTGGAGCTTCTGTTCATCGAGTAAACTGGAAGACAAAGGGAAGAGGCGTTTTGTATTGTGCACGAAACTCATGAGTACCGTGGGAGGATGAGAGGAGGTTAGAGGGAAGGGTGAGGGGGAAGAGGACGAGGGGAAGGGGAGGGGTTGAATCGCGCTTCGCATGCCGTTTGCGCACCGGCACATTTCGACAAAGTTAAAGGCATCAAGCCGCGAGCTCGAGAGTCAGAATTAACTCGATTTATTGAAGGGGATTATTCCACCAAGCTTAACACGACAGTGAGCGCGAGGGAGAGAATACAACAGGGGGCATATTGAAATTCCTCGCGTGTACTAACAAAAATTACAAGCGAACGACTGAACGCAGGGAAACGCAACAAGAGAAGAGACGATACCAAGCTATATATATATATATATGTATATATTACTTATATATATATAGGGCTTGAGGACGATGCTAGCTGCTAGGGGGGTTTGCCGCTAAGGGGGCAACTCGGGGAATGCACTTTATTAGGTTCCATATAGCGGAGTACCGCCAGTCCTCTTTTGCTCTGTCCTCACTCACTCACTCTCTCTCTTTAGCCTCTCGAACGTATACCGGAGAAACGAAACAATGAGAAGGTAATGCGAGAGGGAAATGAATGCAGCGAGTGCGCACCCGCTAATTAAAAGTGTTCGGTAGAGGCATGGACGAGTATAGAGCGCACAGTACTGTACGGTAATATACCTTGAGCTCTGGGCATACACTGTATGTACGTAGAAGTAAATGTTCCGAGTGCACGCGAGAAAACGGTTTTCCGCGTTGTAGCAGGGGCGTTAATACGCTCTGGCTGTTTTGCCCCTGCAGCCAAGTGCTATTTCGCTTTCGGAGAGCGAGGATTAAGGGGCTGAGTCATCTGGAAATCATTGGCATATTAAATCGTGTTGCAATTCACTGGATTGATGGAAAAAAATTATAATAAAAAATTGTTGCAATGGGATTTGAAAAAAGATCGTAAGGAACATTGAAATATTGAACTTTCGAATAAGTGAAATTTTTGTGAAGGGGAATATGAGTCAACGAAATAGCAGGAAAATTATATGACGCTACTATTGCTAGGCAAGGAAATGTTTTAACGTTATAAAACAATACCACTGAGTTAGCACTTAAAGAAACACAAAAATTAGAAATATATATTTACATAAAGAGCATTTGTTTTGCCTTTAAGACGATTGTTGCATGTTTTTCTATTTCTATTTTGTAGTTGTCATAGAGTTTAGGTTGCACTTCCGGAATTGGAAGTCCGCAGAAGTTATAAGAAGTTTAGTACAAAAGTTATTACGCAAAGAAAAATTTTCTCTAACATTGAGTTTATTTTCTGAGCTGAGTTATTTGAAACTCGTGAAAATTAATTGTTTCGGTAATTGCGAATATGAAATCTTTTTATCTTTGTAAAAAAACTGATGGGTAAGCACAAAATATGAAAAATGGTCATAGATGTGTTTTTTTTGCAGCCAATTTTATTGGTGCAAATATTTTTTTTCTATTTTATTATTGCCATAGGGTTTAGGTTGCATAGCTCGACCAAATTGGTTTCGCAAGATTCAATTTCCTTTGTAGGAAGAAGACTATCGGTATAGAAATTTCGTTGGAAGATCTTTTGCAGAAGTTGCAATGAAGTTCAGTAAGAAAGTTACCAAACAAGGAAAAATTTTCTGATAAAGTGAATATATCTTCTGCGAAAGATCTTGTAACGGAAATTCCTTCACTCGGATTGAATAGTCTTTCTGCAAATAGAATTGGACCTGCAAAATCAATTTGGTCCAGCGGTGCAATTTAAACTCTACGACAAGTGCAAAATAGAAAGAAAAAAAATTGCACTAATATTTTATCAAGATAAAAGAGACAAATATCCCTTTAGTGTCCCTCAATGGGGACCTGTCCCACCGCACGGAGAAAAAAAAGTAGTTGGACAAATCAATAAATGGGTTCCGACAACCATTCGAAAGAGTTGAAATAGCGTCATTACTCAGTGGTTTATGACAACTACTCAGTGGGTTATGACAACTACTCAGTGGGTTATGACAACTACTTAGTGGGTTATGAAAACTACTCAGTGGGTTACGACAACTACTCAGTGGGTTATGACAACTACTCAGTGGGTTATGACAACTACTTAGTGGGTTATGACAACTACTCAGTGGTTTATGACAACTACTCAGTGGGTTATGACAACTACTCAGTGAGTTACGACAACTACTCAGTGGGTTATGACGACTACTCAGTGGGTTATGACAACTACTCAGTGGGTTATGAGAACTACTCAGTGGGTTATGACAACTACTTAGTGGGTTATGACAACTACTCAGTGGTTTATGACAACTACTCAGTGGGTTATGACAACTACTTAGTGGGTTATGACAACTACTCAGTGGGTTACGACAACTACTCAGTGGGTTATGACAACTACTCAGTGGGTTATGACAACTACTTAGTGGGTTATGACAACTACTCAGTGGGTTATGACAACTACTCAGTGGGTTATGACAACTACTCAGTGGGTTATGACAACTACTCAGTGGGTTATGACAACTATTGTATTGGTGAAAACAGCGCTGCAATTGGTTACAGGAGCGAGTTAGTTGCTGCAACTATTCAGCGGTACAGCATATGCTGGAGATGGTTCTTCCAACTACTTTTTTCTTTCAGTGCGTTGGTACGTTTACCTTAAACGCTGGTGTTGCGGCTTGAGAATGCGAAAAGTCACGGAATTATGGCGTTATGCGTCATACCTATGTACAAGCGTCACGGAAACGAAGCGTGCAGGGCTCGCAAGGAGGTTAGGCATTATGTATGGACTTTGAGGAAACTCGAGACTTGTGATCCTCTGGGGAGACTTAGCTCAATGGACGAGGGCGTCGCTGATGTGCAGCACAGTGTGACGCGCGAGACGAAGCGCGATATTCTGTGCAAACTAGCTTCTCTTCCTCGAGGTGCGAGCCCGTTCCAACGCTTTCGAATGTCAAATCGAAATCCAAATGTCCCAAGGGAAGAGCGCAAGAGACGTTGGGCTTCTCGAACGTTTGCCACAGGGACACACAATCGAATCTGCTAGTTTCGTGGTGTGTTCGGACAGCAACAGCTCCAGCCTCCTCTCTGCTTCGAGTCTCCACTTTCGTTCGAGGAAGCGTGACGAAGTGGGTCTACCCATTGGGTCTTTGCCTTCTCGGTTGCCGGGCTTCTCACTGTCTGTCCGTTCGTTCGTAAAACCCGAGTACCGAGCCAACCAAAGTACTCGGTAAATGCAATACCGAGAATAATAAAAATAAAAACCGAGCATGGCTCCTCAGAGGTTTTACCCAGAACTCGAGGTTAACCTCCTCTAGATCGGCTCACGTGCGAGAAGAAGAAACTTGATGGACACGACAAAACGAAAGGGAAAGGGACATCGCGTCTTGTCACGTCCAAATCTTGGAGGGTCTCTTGATTTTTGTTCCCTTTTCTGTTTTTCGTTTTTGTGCTTCATGATGAAACCTTTTGGAATTTATATATAAGATTTACATAAAATTGTCGGAAATTTCGACAAAAGTGGGTTGGAAAAGGGATGGAAAATATTTGAAAGCGTTTTTAATATCTTTAGGGCTGAATAGCTGGAGGAATTTTATGAAAATGTTAGGCAGTGATAGAAAATAATTCATTTTTTAAAAAGCTTTTTATTTGTATGAATTATGAATTACCTATCGAAATTTTTTTTTGGAAAAAAGGTATTCTGATTTTCTACTTTCTTTCTTTCTTCATACCTAATGATTTTTATTGAAATTGATAGCCATCATATTTATTAGATAAAAAAAAAGAAAATTACGTAAACAAGCTAAAAATTACTACACAATTGTAGTTTCAACCAAGTAAGCATGAATTTAATTGAAACGAATAAAATAACCAAACATTTTTTCATTTTTATTTTTTTCAAAATGTAAAAAGTGTAAAAATGTCATGCTATCACATTGAAATTTTCTACCCAAGTGTAATTACAAGCAAAATTATTTATAAATTTTATTATAATAAACAATGGGGTTCACAAGTGATAAAAATTATAATAAAAAAAAGAAGCAAGTACAGACCGTACAATTGCGAACGCTTGGATGTTTTTATGGTTTTCTTTATCTCCTCTCTCTATTTTCCTCGAGTTTTCTTTTGTCATTTGCAAAGATTAAATCGAGGGAAAGAAAGAAGAAAATTAAGAGGGTTTGCAGAAATGAAATTCCTGAAGGAATAATGTAAATCTATTATACTGTGTGTTTTACGTTGCCATTGGTGTGCTGTTAGCTGTAAGATTCAACACCCGGAAAGGACAGGTCCTTGGAGCGTCGAGTGAGCGAAAGGAGCGAACAAGGAGGCGCCTCCTTTCTTCGGGTTAAACTGGAGTGTGTTAACGACAAGTGGGTCACGCGCCAAGGGACTGTGAGGAGGCAAGGAGAAACCAGATTGCGATTGAAAGAAAGAGATTGCGATAAGAGAGACGAGGAGAGGAAAACAGGAGGATAAGCCAAAGCGACGAAGCGAAATAAAGAAATATAAAAAGAAAAGACAAAATAGTTATTGCGCTGCATAATCCCTGCACTATTTTCCCTGTTGTGTAGGGAAATGCTAGCCCAGAAAAAAAACGTCTAATTAACGTGACTAAATCCGGAAATGTATTTAAAATTGTATTTTTTGCCCTTAATGTCTTTATTTACAAAAAATGTCTAGTTGAGTGAACCAAATTAGGATATGCAAGCCTTTTTATTTGTGCAGATTCAAATTTTAAAAAAATTTAATATACATTTATTTGCTTCAATTATTGCTGTACATTTTTCTAAAATATATATATTCAAATCGACGTTTATTTGATAAGATTTAGTAATTAAAATTATATCTATCACTACTAACCTTCTTTGTTAATTCAGTATTTAGTACTCCAATTGTGTCTTTAAATTCGTAAAAAATCTTGTATTTGGACAATTTTTTTTAAATTCAGTGTCGTAAAAATAATATTGTGAACATTATTGCATTCGTTATAAAAATACTTCCTGAGATTTGATTATTTTCCATATTATTTATACTGAATGTGATTAAAAAAAATGCATTTGAATTGAATATTTATTATATGCTAATAACACTGAAATAAAATGTCAGTGATTCAATAAATCCATTGTTTACGGGCTGCCAAAACAAGAAATTATCAACTTAATTTAAATTCTAATTCCTCCAATTTCATACGAGATCGAAACAATAAATCTAAAATAAGCAAAATAATATTTTATTATTTCAATGCTAAATGGGATTGAACGAATAATAATAATAAGAATTAGAGTTAATTTAAAAATACTTCTTTTTGGCAGCCCGTAATAAAAAAAAAATTCAGTGTACTCAATTGAAATAAATTAATTTGAAATTATCACATTCATATTAATTTATATTTTCTGGGTGAAGAGATTGCGATGAAAGAAGAGAAGGAGAAGAAAAGTGGAGGATAAGCCAAAACGACAAAGCGATATAAAGAAATATAAGAAATAATCGTATCACTGTCAACAACAAAGGAGTAAGAAGTTTTAACCGGAGGACCAGGTTGTTAAAACTAGTAGATTTTCTCTCCCCTTAAGGGCTTCAATTTTGAAGCCTATAAAAAAAATTATTCCCCCGTTTTCCGAAACTTCCACACGAATAATTTTTTTTAATACCGTAAGCTCGATCCGTACCACTCTGAAGATTTTTTTGCAATATCTACAGTCATGCAAGAATACTCTGTAATTTTATTAGCCAAAAAAAAAAGTAACCTTTTTTTATCAAAAAATAATAATGCCCCCGTTTTTCGGAACTTTCACACAAATGCATTTTTTAATACCAGAAGATCGATCGGTGCCACTCTGGCGATTTTTTTGTGATATCAACAGTCATGTAGCAATTCTCTGTAATTTTTTCAGTAAAAAAAAATATCCTTTTTTTAATTAAAAAATAATTCCTCCATTTTTCGGAAAAAAATCATACTCACAGGAACGTGACAATTATTTGGAATATTCCGCTCGAAAGCTAACAATGGTATGCATTCATATCTCCGAAATTCGCAACACCGAAACAAAAGACGGCGTAAGCTGTTTTGACTTGAGTTAGAACTTAAGATGTAGTTTAATACAATACTAAAGATTGATCTTGAGATCAATCTTAAGATTGAACTTTTGCCGAATCTGATTGGGTTCTTAAGCTCCATCTTAAGTTTAAACTTAAGTCTGAACTTAAGTTCGATTTTCAGTGTGATCTTGAGTTCGGATTTAAGATCAAACTTAGGCCTGAACTCAAGTTCGAACTTTCGCCTAAATTGGAGTTCACACACACAATAAGGGAAACAGATTTGAAAACTCTGAAGATTTAACCGTAGTTAATGGCTTTTCGATTTTTTTTTCTAGTCATGATATATTTGTACAATTACCCACAGAATTCGTTTTCAGTGTAATGTGAAATGTAGCACCGAAAAGATTTTCAATATTATTCGTATCTTTACATCCATTTGTATAAATACGTTTTAGAATGTAAGAAACTGCTGCAAAAAAATTTCATATGGATTCTGTAGAATCAAGAAATTAATTTAAAATGAGGGAAAAAGGATACACTTATAATTCTTTTCACAACAATTTTCTTTTAATCTCGTTACTAACTTCTTGGCATTATTATCATCGAAATCACCAAGGTCAATGTGATATAAAACGATGAACAGGAATGAGATAAACAAACTTTCGCGACAATGGCAGGAACTGCCATTCTTCACCCTATTTGTCATTCTTTCACCCTAAAACTCGATCTCTACATATTACCAATTCGGACTTATGTCGATGATAGATTTTCGAAAAAATCATTTTCTCACTTGCCGAAAATCTAATTATCTTTTTTACTGACATATTTAATACGGTTAGCTTGGAAAAACAAAATCATAAATCAATGCGCCTTCGGAGTCCCTGTGAGACGATTTATGCATCCCTTCATTTATTTTGTAAGACTAAGACTTGAACTTCGCTCTTAAGATTGGTCTTGAGATCGATATTAAGTTCGAACTCAGTTTAATCTCAAGAACTTGAGATCGAACTTAAGACCGAACTTGAGATCGAACTCAAGGTCGAACTTAAGATCGATCAACAGCCCTCAAGCAAGTTCGATCTTAAGATTGATGTTAAGTGCGATCTCAAGATCGATCATAAATTCGCACTTAAATGCAAACAAACTGTGCTGTGTTTTGTTTTTCCGTGATTATGGTTTTCGGCCATATGAATTTCGGCGTTAGGAATGCATACCCTAACAATAAACGACAACTTTTATGTGCTGACATTTTTTTTCAGTAACTTCAAAATTCTGAGATATTTGCACTTGAATAAAAAAAGCCATTTTCTGAAAAATTATTTTAAAAAATCTGAAAAAAATCACATAGAGCGTCTTTTAGTGGTACATTCATATTACCAATTACAGGGCAAATCGGAGAGGGTGGAAAAAAAAAGTGGCTGAATTGACAGAGAATGCTACGTATATAAGAAATAAAGGCAGAATGGATATTACACTATTCTGCAGAAACTGTGCGCCATCATCCCTGCTGTGTTGGGAAGTGCAAAAACGAATGTTCCTTGAAGCGAAACAACGACTTTTCTGCGCGTGTACCGTCGCCAAGTCGATACCTTCCAAGTAGTACTCTCCTCTTCGTCGCGTAAGGTCTTAAAACGCTATTTCGGGCAAGTCGCGACGAGAGTGTGTACTTGAAAAATCCAGGCCGACAAGACCAGGCACCACGACGACGACTACAACATCTCTGCGGCGAACGAGAGATTGCGACGGTCCGGCTTGCCTGGCAGGCGAGATCGTAAAAACTTTTCAGTTTATGCTGAGGACTGTGTGTGTCGGCGAAGTACACGAATTCTGCGACGAATAAGCCACCCTGCCGCGGACCCCTCAGTCCCCAATGTACACGTATGTGGTAACCATGTGCAGCTGCTGCTGCTGCTGCTGCAGCGGAAGGCGCGTGCATCGATGCATTTTTGTTTCAGCATTTCAACCGTCTGAGTGACACGAACCTCCACTTATTCATTACACGCACGTAAATACTACTTTTTTTTTCTTCTTCATTTTGTCATAAATATGCTGTAAGTATGGTAAGTGAATTATACAAGTGGATAACATTATTAAAAAAAAAAACATTTAGATTATTATGAGTTTAAATAATCGTGAATATAATACAATTAATGATTACACATTAATTGTATTTGATTGAAAATATTTACGGTGTTAGGATTGATTGAATTTACTTGATAAGAATTTTAATTAGTACTTCAGAGAAATTGTTACAATCGTGGCTCGGTTAAATCATTCTCTTCTTGTCTTATTCGATCTGCCGTGAAACGAAACTTTTTTTCATTTTCGTAATCGATAATTCTACTTATTATAAATTTCGGTTTTTTATTATTATTATTGCAATGCAATTAAACTTACGGTATTCACCAAAGGGACTTGATGCTCGGTACTCACCTGTAACAGAAATAGAAAGATTTGGTTAATGATTGATAAAAAATGATTAATTACTATTTTAAGTTTTCCTATGTTAAAATTTCCTATATCAAAATTAGTACCGAAATCTCGCAATTTTATTTCTTGTAACAATAGAATCGTTAATGTAATTAAAAAATAGTCTTACGAATCTGACAATTGAATGGCAGTCGAGACTACCACGATTATTTGACTGCACTGTATAAAATACTCTCCGTGTCGAGTAAAAAAAAAAATGCACGCTCTCGTCTGTCGAACCAAAAGAGGAGAGGCGCGTGCACCGATGCACTTTCGCTTGAAATTTCGCAAACGCGTTCCAGACTAAACAAAGGGCCCCCCCGTTGAGGAGAACTAACGTCAGCGGGTGCAAAAAGAAGGGGCCACGTGTGATTTTGCAAAGTTGCTCCCCTCGCCTCATCGCAGAGTCTCGGGCGACGCATTCACCCGTCGACCTTTAGAGCACTTCACTTCACGCACGTCCCGGTAGCTATTGGCTGCGCTCGTTCTCTTTCTCTCTTCATTTCCGTTATCATCGACAACGTCGAAGCCCCTCATCGTAACATCGGCATCGGCACAAAATGCCATTCTAATTCCGTCGTCCATCGGCACGCACGACAACGCACGCAGGATCGTTAGTACACGCTTGCTAACGATTAATCGCGCGAACAGAGGAAGCAGAACATAACAGAGCGCGTTCGTGGCCAGTGAAGTTTGCAGAGCTTTCTCATCAATCAACCGGAATGACGTGATCGCAATGTTCGGTCAACGTTACACAAAGAATTTTTTACATTACCCCGCGTGAAAAACGTGAGATTAGTAACTATTAATAGTAGATTGGAAAAAATCGAAACTATATTTTCATAGTTATTAGAAGAAATTAACATCAAATATCAAATATTATGTGACAATTATCGATTGCTGTTTTATACTACTCTTTTTCACTATTAGCAACTATGAACAACTATGAACAACTATGAACAACTATGAACAACTATGAACAACTATGAACAACTATGAACAACTATGAACAAGTATGAACAACTATGAACAACTATGAACAACTATGAACGACTATGAACAACTATGAACGACTATGAACGACTATGAACGACTATGAACGACTATGAACAACTATGAACGACTATTAGCAATTATGAGCAATTATGAGCAATTATGAGCAATTATGAGCAATTATGAACAACTATGAACAACTATGAACAACTATGAACAACTATGAACAACTATGAATAACTATGAAAAACTATGAGCAACTATGAGCAACTATGAAAAACTATGAAAAACTATGAGCAACTATGAAAAACTATGAAAAACTATGAACAAGTATGAGCAACTATGAAAAACTATGAAAAACTGAGCAACTATGAGCAACTATGTGCAACTATGAGCAACTATGAACAACTATGTACAACTATGTACAACTATGTACAACTATGTACAACTATATACAACTATATACAACTATGAGCAACTATGAACAACTCTGAACAATTATTAAGAACTATGGGCAACTGTGAACAATTATTAAGGACTATGGGCAACTGTGAACAATTACGAACTATGAAAAACTATTAGAAATTATCAGCAACTATGAGCAACTAATTAATAGTTGGAAAATGATAATTCAACTATATCAATAGTAGCATGTAGGGACAACTAATAGTTCTCGCTTCATAGTTGCCACGACTACCTAACGCTCTTACTGCAACTATTTTCATAATTGTGTGAACTTTGTTATTTTCACTGTCTGTGCAAAAATAGTAGTGTAAGCTAATAATTAAGAGTTGTCAGTTAATAGTTCCCGGCACAAGAACAATTTCGTTGCGTGCAAGTATTTGTGTACAAGACACAATTATTTCTACATCCACGCCTCTCCATTTACCCTTTATAGGTCTCTGGAAATAAGGGTTACCAACCCCGTTACAGAAAGACCATGAATTATTTAAGGGCCACTTTTGTGTGGAGAAGTTGCACGTGACATAAATACCGTCTCTACAAGTGGGCAGCTTGTTACCTCATATCCGTAAATTATGACATATGAAAACAAAACCACATGGAAATTGAAATTTTCAGTGAGTAGGAATTGACAAAAAATTATTTTCGCAACTTTCTATAATTGAGTCATTTAAAAAAAAATAAAACATCAAATCTGTCATATTAATCAACATTAAGATATTTCATTTTTTTTTAAATTATATTCAGCAAAAATGACTTATCTATTTTCCTAAATTCTCGTAAATTTCTTTGTCCAAAATATTGTTTGTACTTTTTCAATGGATGGACAAATTTTTATTTTCCTCGAAGGATCCTCGGAATGCTGACGTATGATGGCTTAAATAAATTTATTCATTAAAATATATGCTAACGATGTGATTACTCAATAAACACCGATATGTCTACGAAACACGAGATTCGACGTTGTAAATTTAGAGCCATTCATGAATCTTAGTGCGGTGCTGCGACACTCTGCGTGTACGTGCTAGGCGCGTGATCTCGCTGCTACGCCATATAACGCAAAGCAGCGGAGAACGTTATGCATATTCAAAGTGGTGTAGCGACCGGCCGTAGAGTAACGTTACTGTAACGGTTGGAAAGCAGGGTGTGTACTCTGAAAGGAGATTTGGCAATACCCTGGCTTCATTGTATACATATATACATTTCCCACTCTACACTTTCTACCACCTATCGACTTTCCTTGCATCTAGTAGCGCACAAGAAATTTGCATTTTCTCCTGCTCGGGCCGTTTTCTTCCAGTGCTAAAATTACACAAGCTCAGATTCCTTTTTATTTGCTATCTCTGCGAAAATTTCACACTCCAGGAAAACTATGAATTTATTATTGTCTGATCTTCATAAAATGTACTACTTGTCACTTTTGTAAGATATTCCAGAGAAAAATGTAAAATTGCACGAAAATTGCAATTTAGTAAAAATTACTATATAATTTTTAAAATATAATTTAAAATTATATAAATTATAATTTAAAATATAATTTAAAATTACATAAATTATAATTTTTAATATAATTTAAAATTATAGATTACAGTTTTTACAGAATTTATAATTTTAAATATAATATTACAGATTTATTTTATTTTAAATATAATATTACAGATTTTATAATTTAAAATATAATTTAAAATTATATAAATTATAATTTAAAATTAATTTAAAATATAATAAAATTACTGTATAATTACGCCATAATTAATTATTATGATATTTGTGGAAAATTTGTTGTTGATATTCGCAATAATTGACAAGAGGCAAAAATTCCATTTTTCCACTATTATTGAAGCAGATTTTCTAAGATTTATGGTAATTTTTTTATAAATTCTTATCACCGTGTATTAATTATTTTCAATTTATTTATCACCCCGAGTGGAAATAATAATGTTTATGGTGAACCAGCAGATGATCGATAATTATCTTTGACGTTTATCAATGACGTCAAATAATAAATATCTAATTATTAAAAAATAAATAAGCAAATAGAATAAGTTTGTTTATAATAGAAATATTACAAAATGGTTTTCCGGACAGTCAAATTGACCATTTTTTAAAAACTATTTATTTTTATAGTTCATCAAAATTTTTGGAATGCCGCAATTTTTGTTTTTCATTTAGTAACACCTCGCAGTGTCTCGGCTAAAATAATTCAAACTTGTCAGTCTCTTCATCTTATGTCCGATGACTACATATATATATAGCTCCAACTTCACACAGCAGACTGCATTCTATTACCCCTGGAGACGAAAGTTGTGATAGCTTTTTCCAATGTTCATCCTCAAAGTGCTATCGGCAGTTTTTTTCCCTGGCATCAGGTACACCATCGACACGTTTTCAATTTTGATTTCCATCGGCCATTATCACTATTCGTGAATGTGTCGACGTTTCCACTTTCGCCGATAGCTTCGTTCTGTTGAAATTTATATCTTTACAATCCAACGAATATATTTAAAGGAAATGTTGAACACCTTCTTTCCCACACCCTCAACATTTTCCTTGGTATTGAAGCTCATCTTAAAAATTGAAAAAAATAAATAAAAAAAACTTGTTACAGTTGAAAATATTCGAAAAAGACGTGGAAACGTTGAATGCAAACGTCTGACACCCGCGAATCGAATCAATCACTCAGCAAATGGATTTTATCGAATTTGAAAAAAGTATTCGTTCACTCGCAGCTTTTCCGTCGTGTATTCCGCGCGATAAATTTGCAACGATGGTATTCCTGTCTCTCACCACCAAACCACCGTCTTTTCGCGTACATTTGTTTCGCCATTTTCCTTCGAAACAAGAAAACAGCGATAGCGAGAGATGAAAACAGAGAAAACATTGTTCCATTACACAAACGTCCCTCAAGGGGAAGAAGAAGAAGAAACCATTTCAGCTGTATACGTTTCTGCTAAAGTTTTCCAGCTCTCTTGAGCAGGAAAGAGAATTTCGATTCAGCCGCACCGTAGGGAGAATGAGAGAAATGTATACGCAGAGTTATAGAGAGAAAGCGAGGCACAAGAGAGGCAGCGACATGCAATCGCGATTCTCGGAAAGTTAAACGAGTCACGCTCATTTCTATTTACGGTTTGCTCCGGTGAAATACTGTTGAGTAGCTACTATACGTATAGACACCGTATATATCTTATATCTATATATATATATATATATATATATGTATGTATAACGACTATTGTGCAAATATTGCACACCATAGCGATGTCACTGTTACTTCATTTAGTTACTACGAAAGAAGAGGAAGAGAAGACTTCCGGACTCGTTTGAAATCACCTGAGGCACAGTAAGCACGATGCCAAGGAAATACGAGGCGACAGAAGGAGATAATAGAGTGGAAAGAAGAAGAAGGAGGTGAAAGAGGATTGAACTAAGTAAAGACAGCGGAAGAAGCAAAGGGGCAAGGAAACGAGAGTAAGGAATGGCAAGAATCGAGGACAAGATGAAATGAAAACAGACTTCATTATATGTCGCAAGGAATAAAATGTATATATCCTACGGTGGACAAGTACACCAAGTGCACTAGACCGAGAAGGAAAGATACTCTTCTAATAAAAGTGGATTGATAGAGAGTATTCTGTGAGTACGAGCATAGAGTACACTTTGCTTCGTGTACTGTAGCTTCGATATATATATATTTTATTTATTTTTCCTTTGCCAATGTTTGACCGAGGAATAATTGTCTTTTTTTAACGCAATACAATTTAGAAAAATTGGGGGTTATTTATCGTTTTTCGGCGAGAAGAAGTTTTATCATGTAAAAATTATTGATTCCAAATAATTCTGTGTGTTTATTTATTTTTGTGATAGTGTTTTATTTATAAGAATCATTTTTATTCGTTAAGGCAACGAAATTTACAAATATTCATATTTTATTTATTTTCTAGTGGTACGAAGGATTTTTATTATGTAAAAAAATCCGCATTTATAAATGTACAAATTGTTATATTATTTTCAATTTGAGTTGGGAAAATATTTATGTTGAAAAATGAAATACCTACAATTTTTATATATCGATTATTGGCGAGCAGAAATTTTATCATGTTAAAAATTATTGATTTTGGATATCATTTTTTTTGGATATAAGGTATTTAAAGTATGTACCTTATATATATATATTTGTATTTATTTATTAATTTCTGTGACAGTTTTTATTGACGCATAATTTTTATTCCTTAAGGCCAACGAAATTTACAAACAATCATATTTTATTTCTTTTCTAGTGGTACGAAGGATTTTTATCATGTAGAAAAATCCGCATTTATAAATATACAAATTGTTATATTATTTTCAATTTGAGTTGGGGAAATATTTATGTTGGAAAAATGAAATACCTACAATTTTTTTATATCGTTTCCAGGGGATTGATATTTCTTGGTTTTTTTTACGATAAGAAAATAAAACGCGTTGTTTGTTGGTCTATGAGTAGAGTGCACCTTATATGTTCTGAATCTTCAATATATATTTTTATTTATTTTTCCTTTGTCAATGTTTTACCGAAGAATAATTGTTATTTTTTTTAACACAACGAAATTTAGAAAAATTGAGTTTTATATATCGTTTATTGGCGAGCAGAAATTTTATCATGTTGAAAATTATTGATTCCGGATATAATTTTTTTTTATATAAGGTATTTACAGTATGCACCTTATATATATATATATTTTTGTATTTATTTATTGACTCCTGTGATAGTTTTTCTATTGACGCATAATTGTTATTTGTTAAGGGCAACGAAATTTACAAACAATCATATTTTATTTCTTTTCTAGTGGTACGAAGGATTTTTATCATATAGAAAAATCCGCATTTACAAATACACAAATTGTTATATTATTTTCAATTTGAGTTGTGAAAATATTTATGTTGGAAAAATGAAATACCTACAATTTTTTTATATCGTTTCCAGGGGATTGATATTTCGTTGTGTTTTTTTTTACGATAAGAAAATAAAACGCGTTGTTTGTTGGTCTAAAAGTAGAGTGCACCTTATATGTCCTGAATCTTCAATATATATTTTTATTTATTTCTTCTTTGCGAATGTTTTACCGAAGAATAATTGTTATTTTTTTTAACGCAACAAAATTTAGAAAAATTGAGGTTTATATATCGTTTATTGGCGAGCAGAAATTTTATCATGTTAAAAATTATTGATACCGGATATAATTTTTTTTTATATAAGGTATTTACAGTATGTACCTTATACATATATATATTTGTATTTATTAATTTATTCCTGTGACAGTTTTTTATTGACACATAATTTTTATTCGGTAAGGGCAACGAAATTTATAAACAATCGTATTTTATTTCTTTTCTAGTGGTACGAAAGATTTTTATCATGTAGAAAAATCCGCATTTACAAGTACACAAATTGTTATATTATTTTCAATTTGAGTTGTGAAAATATTTATGTTGGAAAAATGAAATACCTACAATTTTTTTATATCGTTTCCAGGGGATTGATATTTCATTGTGCTTTTTTTTGTACGATAAAAAAATAAAACGCGTTGTTTGTTGGTCTATGAGTAGAGTGCACCTTATATGTCCTGAATCTTCAATATATATGTATTTCTATTTATTTTTGCTCTATACTGTGTACACATTGTGCACAACCCTCCTTCTAACAAGTTTGTTATAGGGTAGGTAACATTCTATAACGAGTTGTTCGAAGGAGGTTGGAGAAGCAGAGGATATGTTCGCGTCGGCTAATACAAGTACTTGCCCCCCCCTTCCCCTTAACCAGTCGAGACTAATGAACGTAAGGTTCACTCCCCCTTTTGTACACACTTGATAATAAACTCACTACCCCTATGGCACTCGTCCCTTTTTTATTCAGAATGAATATGGTACCCGCATGAGTATCACCTTACAAAAAAAAAAATAATAATAAAATAAAAATAAAATAGAGTTCGAAATAGTTAGGGGACTTTGACAAGAATTGATAGCAGCCAGCAGATTTTTTTTCAACTCGACACAAGATTTATCGGTGGAATGACAAATTATAGCACGAAAATTCAATCTTCACTTAATTCAAACTTAAGTTTAAATCCACACCTAAAAAAAACAAATTGTAGTGTGAAATCAGGATATAAAGTTGGGTTTCAAATTTAAACTTAAGTTACGTTGTATATTTGTTTGGAATAATGGAATTTAATTTACTTTCTAACTTAAATTATAATAATAAATTATTTTTTATTAATTATAATAATTAATAAAAAATATTATAAAATAAAAATATTATTAATTATTTTTTAATATTTATATAATTATTTTATTATTATTAATAATAATATTAAAAATAAATAAATTTATTAATTATTATAATTAATAAAAAATATGAGATGATATTTTTTTTTTTTTGGTTTCTTGCATTCAAACTTAGGAATGAAATCAATAGGTGTCACCTAAATAGTTGTAAGAACTGTCACGATTTCTCTGATTGTATGGAGCGAGAGGTAAAAAGAATGCGGAAAGATAGGAGAATGAGATAAGAAGAAATAAGCTCACACCGGTTGTACTTCCAAGATATTCGAGTGCGTGACCCACCGAAATGGTAGAGGGAAACTGTGCAGCCGATACGTACGAGCGAATGCCCGGATGACGAGCGCAGTTCACCGACATAGCTTCCCACTCACCCGGAGCACGCGTTTCGCTCCTTCTCTTTGCAATCGCAAGAATGCAGTTTATAGTGAGTGCATTGCGCTTTTCCTGGCACGCTGACCAGGTGTACCAAAATAGTAAGAATACACGTATGTAGTGGAACACCAAGAGGCGCGCCAACATCAACGCCACGCGTTTCTTGCATCGAAACAGAATTTGCCTTCTTGTTCAATGCGGCGAGCAGCCAGAATGACAACGCAACATATGTGACATCATACATAATGTAACATACTTTATAGTGTCATCTTCATATTAATTTTAAGATGAATCTTGAGATATAAGTTGAGATTAATTTTAAGGTGAATCACAAGATAATTTTAAGTTCAATCACAAGATAAAACTGGAGATTAATTTTAAGTAGAATTGGAAGATAAAACTTGAGATTAATTTTGAGTAGAATTACGAAATAAAACTTAAGATTCATTTTAAGTAGAATTACAAGATAAAACTTGAGATTAATTTTAAGTAGAATTACAAGATAAAACTTGAGATTAATTTTAAGTAGAATTACAAGATAAAACTTGAGATTAATTTTAAGTATAATGACAAGATAAAACTTGAGATTGATTTTAAGTAGAATTACAAGATAAAACTTGAAATTAATTTTAAGTAGAACGACAAGATAAATCTTGAGATTAACTTTAAGTAGAATTACAAGATAAAACTTGAGATTAATTTTAAGTAGAATGACAAGATAAAACTTGAGATGAATTTTAAGTAGAATTACAAGATAAAACTTTAGATTAATTTTAAGTAGAATGACAAGATAAAACTTGAGATTAATTTTAAGTAGAATTACAAGATAAAACTTGAGATTAATTTTAAGTAGAATCACAAAATAAAACTTGAGATTAGTTTTAAGCAGAATGACAAGATAAAACTTGAGATTAATTTTAAGTAGAATCATAAGATAAAACTTGAGATTAATTTTAAGTAGAATTACAAGATAAAACTTGAGATTAACTTTAAGTAGAATTACAAGATAAAACTTGAGATTAATTTTAAGTAGAATTACAAGATAAAACTTGAGATTAACTTTAAGTAGAATTACAAGATAAAACTTGAGATTAATTTTAAGTAGAATGACAAGATAAAACTTGAGATTAATTTTAAGTAGAATCATAAGATAAAACTTGAGATTAATTTTAAGTAGAATCACAAAATAAAACTTGAGATTAGTTTTAAGCAGAATGACAAGATAAAACTTGAGATTAACTTTAAGTAGAATTACAAGATAAAACTTGAGATTAATTTTAAGTAGAATGACAAGATAAAACTTGAGATTAATTTTAAGTAGAATCATAAGATAAAACTTGAGATTAATTTTAAGTAGAATTACAAGATAAAACTTGAGATTAACTGTAAGTAGAATTACAAGATAAAACTTGAGATTAATTTTAAGTAGAATTACAAGATAAAACTTGAGATTAATTTTAAGTAGAATTACAAGATAAAACTTGAGATTAATTTTAAGTAGAATCACAAGATAAAACTTGAGATTAATTTTGAGATGAATTTTGAGGTGGATTTTGAGATTAAAATTAAGATGACTTTTGAGGTGGATCTTGAGATTATTTTAAGATGAATTTTAGGGTGAATCTCAAAATTAAACTTGACATTTTTTTGTAAGATCCATTTTGACATCAAACTTGAGATTAAACTTGCGATCAAACTTATGATTATAATCATAATCAATAATGATAGAAATAGAAATCAAACTTATAAAGAAACGCTAAATAAAGCATGTCAAAGACTAGAAATCAAACTTATAATGAAACTCCAAAGGCATCATGACAAAGACTAGAAATCAAAGTTATAAACTAACTTATGATCAAACTTACGCGACGGTTTACCACGAGCGGCAATTCATGCATCAAACGGAATTTACCATCTCATTTATCGAGGCAAGTGGCCAGAATGATAATATAACGTATGCATCGTGCATACGTTACGTTGTATCGCATACATAATATCACATACTTTGTGACATTTCAGTTAAAGTTCACGGATAGTTATACTGTTCTTAAGTAAGTTTATAAAAAAATTCGTTATAAAGAACTGTTTTTTGTACTTCTCAAAATTACAGCGAGTGTTTAACTGTCACAATTTCTTCGTGTAATACAATCTCGCACGATGCGTCATATCAAAGTCTAGGTAAGTTAATGCCTCCTTAAATGTCAAAGAAATTAAAGAGAGTACGAAGTAGACACAAAGTCTGACGGTTCTTACCTGGCAACTTTGCAAACATGTGACATCTAACGATACCAAGAAATTCAAGCCACGTGCACACGCTTTAACTACCACACAAACATTTCTTTTACTTCTGTCCTGAAATTTCCGCGTAGGTGGTTAAGAAATAGCGAATTGACGTTTTGTACCATAATGTATTTTTAGAAAAAACGTGTTCGTCAATTTTCTAGGAATTGGACACTATTTCAATGTCAATGTCAGAAACTTGTGACAATTTGTAACATTTGCCAGTGTTTTGACTAAAAATAATAATACTTATTCGTTGAGGGCGACAAAAAATCAATTTCTTTAATGGCACAAGAACACAATTTATTTATATGAAAAAAATAATCACTTTTTCTATTTCTAAAATAAAAACACAATTTTTATATTATCTTAAGGGAATTTTTTAGCGTAATCAAAATATCTTTACGAACCGCCGCAATGGATTTTGTATTCTTTATTTTTTTATATAATGATAAAAAAAATGAAACTTTCTCTGTCAATTGTCAATGTAATCTGTGACAAAATTTGTAACATTTTCTAGTATGTGGCCTAGAAAAAAAAGTACTTATATAAAAATAATGATTAATTTTTTAATTCCTAAAATAAAGAAAAAAATTTTGTTTTATCGTGTTAAGGGAAATTTTTGGCGTAATCAAAATATCTTTACGAACCGTCGCAATGGATTTTTTATTCTTTATTTTTTTTTATAATGATAAAAAAGTGAAACTTTCTCTGCCAAATTGTCAATGTAATTTGTGACAAAATTTGTAACATTTTCTAGTATTTGGACTAGAAAAAAAAGTATTTATATAAAAATAATGATTAATTTTTTTAATTCCTAAAATAAAGAAAAAAATTTTGTTTCATCGTGTTAAGGGAAATTTTTGGAGTAATCAAAATATCTTTACGAACCGCCGCAATGGATTTTTTATTCTTTATTTTTATATATAATGATAAAAAAATGAAACTTTCTCTGCCAAATTGTCAATGTAATTTGTGACAAAATTTGTAACATTTTCTAGTATTTTGACTAGAAAAAAAAATGTATTTATATAAAAATAATGATTAATTTTTGAATTCCTAAAATAATGAAAAAATTTTGTTTCATCACGTTAAGAGAAATTTTGGGCATAATCAGAATATCTTTACGAACCGTCACATCAATGGAATTTTTTATTCGATTTTTCGTAATGCAATGATTAAAAAATAAAACTTTCTCTGCCGGAAATTAGTGGGGCTTTCCCCCTTCATTCGGTGGAGCTGGTTACGCTGTGAAAAGAAGGCAAGCAAGCGTAAGCTCGTAGCTTGACACGCGTCTGCCCTTCGCTACAGCTCGACAAGCGCGTTCCTCAGCTTCACCTGCTAAAACTTATTCCGGAATATAATTATCCTTCTTTTTTCGGGTTCGCGTGTTAACTTGAGGAATTTCGCGAGGCGCTGCGAACTGAGGAAGTATAAAGTTCGCGCCTAGCTGCTGCGGTGATCGAAAGAACGAAGGTAAGAAAGAAAAGAAGCCAAAGAAATAAAATAAAAAATGTATATATAAGATGCGAAAGACGAAGAGAGACTTACACAGTGACTCGTAATCTTACTGCGAAACCCGTATAGAAATTCGACCGAAAAGTTTTCCAATTAAGTGTGCGAGGGCCAACTGCGGAACACTCATCGTATATATATATATATATATATATATTCAGGGTCCTCCTTGTGAAGGTTTCAAGTCGCGGGCCAATCGCGTAGCAGCTGAAGGGGTGAAAATCGTGTCTATATCGTTGCTATTCTACGCTACTCTATTCCCTGAAGTAACTTCACTCTTTCTCTTGTAGAATATCGTATCGCTTCGAAAAGGAAAATTTCAGACGTATCGAAAAAAAAAAAAAGAAAACCAACACCTGGAACGACGATCTTATCGTCAACTCGCATCAGAAGTTTACCGAAGGATTTATTTTTTTCTATTCTTGCGATATGTTGATACGACGACTGGTATACGTAATAAAATGCATATGACATTTGGTGATATTATTGAAATTTTGACCACAAAAAAATAAACACGCGGAATATACTTTATTAAAATTCTTATATTTTTGATAACAGGTATAATTACAATTTTTATGCAAAATATCTCACATTTGGGAAAATATATTTCAAGACTTTATCGACAGAACTCATTTCCTGTCGAAAACAAAATTCTTTAATGTGCACTCAGAGAAATCGTAAAATATAATTCGAGTTATAATTTGAAAACGGCCGGTGAGTGGCCGCCTTCGGAATAAATAGAGTAGCAGTAGCGACCGACAAATCGTAGTGTGAAGGCAACATTAATTTCTTTTTTAACTTGGCGTCGAGTCGCTACCGCGACTCTTGATAGTACAGCCAACTATAAAGTGACAACTATTAATTTTTAGTCCATACAAATATTTTCATAGTTACGGTAATCATGAAAATAGTTATAGTAACTATTTGGTAGTTATAGTAATTATTTAATAGTTGTGGCAACTATTCAAAAATTGATCGTACGAACTAAAAATGAATAGTTGTCACTTTATAGTTACTAATATCATCATTTTCTCTTAGTGTGCCCA
Source organism: Ephialtes manifestator (assembly GCA_963970395.1). NCBI lineage: Eukaryota > Metazoa > Arthropoda > Insecta > Hymenoptera > Ichneumonidae > Ephialtes > Ephialtes manifestator. The sequence continues at coordinate 31,105,190 of OZ019972.1, forward strand.
CTTTTTGGGATCAAAACAGACGAAAAATTAAAATCGCTATTTTCATTATTTTTACTTAAATTTCACTGTAGGATTTATTTCAAACTGAATTTAACAGTTTGCGAAATTATTGGAATTACAAATAAAATTCAAAACTGTGTTGATAAACAGAGTTAAAAAAAAACAAAAATTCTTGTACAAAAAAAGAAGATGATGAAACCATACGAAACGAGTGAATTCTTGCGTTAATCGCAAATCGTAGTAAGGAAAAGAATTATGGTGAAAAATGAAGAGAATATTTCGCGTTGGTAAGAGAGGGAGAGGCTCCTGAGGGATTTTTTTGACTAGTCGAGGGGCGGATAACGGGGCGTCTACCATAAATCTCCCTGGAGATTCCTCTGCACCGTCTGCGGTACCTCCTTTCTCTGCGCTCTTATTCCTTATTCTTCCTTTTTTTTCACGGTCTTTCTTATATTTCTCTCTTTCGTTTGCTTGCAGGCAGCATCGTACGTATACTATAGGTACTAACAGCACAAGCACCAGCAGCAGCAGCAGCAGCAGCAGGTCTAGGTCTGCTGAGAGACCGCTCGAGTTACTGCGGGCGATTTGTCTCGATCAGAGAAGAGGTGAGCCTCCTTCACTACAGCCTTTACTTGCTCGAAGGCGTTCCGCCTTTCAAACTTTTTCTCTTCTCCTTTGTCAGAAACTTGTACGTTACCTATATACCCTTTATATAATATTCCCAAAGATTTTTAGCAACGGAATTATTAGGCATTAAAAAATTAATTACACGAAATTAACTATAAAAAAATCTATATTATTAACTATAAATAAAACTATATCTAATATAGTTTAGATATCTAAATCTATATTAATTAACTATAAATAAAACTATAAAAAAATCATTTTTACTGGGAGAACTTTTATTTGATGGGTTTATTTGCATTTGAATTCATTGAATTCAATATTTTATTTGAATTCAATAAATTCTATTTGATGAAAATAAAATTGTATTGTGCTTACATTTAAAAAAGAAATTTATTTAATGGCCGGCCTAATTGGATTTTATTTCGAACAAATACAATTTATTCGATTCAAAATAAAATTTCATTTATTTTAAGTAGATCTTGAAATCGATTTTTGTGGATGTATTTATCCAAATAGATAGCTACTGATTTTTAAATATTGATCAACTAAATGTTTGCATTAATTTTGAAAATATTTATTATTTGATCGACATGGTAACAAAATTGGCTCAATTATTTTGAGGAAGCTATTTATTTAATTATAATAACCGATATATTTGAAATCAATGCTTTAAATATACATCTATTCGACGTGATTATTGCAAATTTATTAATACAAATTATATAATAATTTGAACTATATTAATCTTGCTATTATTCTCAGAATAAAAATATTGATGATTCCATATCAAACAAAATATCGAAATAAAAAAATTACTTTATTAAAGAAAAAAAATATTTCATGTGTCAATAAATTTAAAAAAAACATGTATTTCCTTTAAAAAAAATCTAGTCGTAGATCACTATAAAAAATTATGCATAAATTCCACTCATGCTTTAGTCATGGAAATACAAGAACAATTTTGATGGATTTCCGGCTTTTATGTTATATATATGAGGCATTCTTCGTCAATTCAGCCACTTTTTTTCGAACCTTTTGATTAGTCCCATAATTGGACACTCTGATCGGACCCACTCTGACAATTTTTCTATGTTATCAATAGATAGGCGCAAAGATTCTGTAATTATTGCAGTCAAAAAAATATTGCATTTGTTGGTTAAAAAAATAATCCTTATATATTTTAGCGAAAAAGCATTGTTATCGGGCCGACAAAATTATTTGGAAAATTTCATTGAAAAGTTCACATGAAACTACAACATTTATGTTGAAACAATTTTTTTCTATGACTTTAATTTTTCAAGATATATTGACTTTAAAGAAATAGCCCATGTTCCGTAATATTGGATTTAAAAATCTGAAAAAATTAGGAGAGAGTACTTTCAAGTGGTACTACAATGTGTTCAATTATGGGACTAATCAAAAAGGTTCGAAAAAAAAGTGGCTGAATTGACGAAGAATGCCTCATATGTAACAACGTGTCGCTCTTTTTTAATGCTTCACTTAGCCATTTTCTTTTAATCTATTTTTGGAAGCTATTTCTCTATCTCACGATGCCAGAAGTCAAGTCGTGTCTCGTTCACGAAGCAATCGATATCGTTTCCGTGTGAATTCACGTGGGACATTTGCACTCGCCACCTGCCGCACCTCGTTAGAACGTAGAACTGTCCAACGCTACGTCGACAAGGAGAACGATGAGGAGGGAGGTCGTAACGTCTTCTAATGCTCCTGGTTCTCGCGAACGCGAGATCGTTACGTGGAATCGGACCAGTCCGTGGAGTTGGAAAGGCCCTTGTAAACGTGAGGGCCCGAGGCGAGGCTCGATAGTCGTTGCTAATGTTGTGTGGGAGTGGAATTCGTCGAGCGTGTACCTACACGTGTGCTAAAGGCTCGTAACATTAAACTCGAAACGGCTGCGGGAGCATCTGGTCGTCAAAAATATCACGCGATGGGATATAATCGCTAGGGTATCATTGGGTCAAGAAATAAAACCATATGAGTCGTAGTTGCGATTCACAAATTTTCAAATGTGCAACATAAAACGGGGGTTTTTTTTTACATTGCAAATATGACAATAATCCGACCCAAACGGTTACACTAACGGATAAGACAAGCAATTGTTTGTCTTCACAAAACCAAAAAAAAGGAATGAACGTAGCTAACTTTTGAACTAAAACGACGATCAAACTTGAGATAAAATTGGAGATCGAACTTGTAATCAAACTTGAGATCTAATTGAATATTAGACTTGAGATTTAATTGGGTATCAAACTTGAGATAAAACTTGAGATAAAACTTAAGATTAAATTGAGATTAAACTTGAGATTAAACTTGAGATTAAACTTGAGATTAAACTTGAGATTAAACTTGAGATTAAACTTGAGATTAAACTTGAGATTAAACTTGAGATTAAACTTGAGATTAAACTTGAGATTAAACTTGAGATTAAACTTGAGATTAAACTTGAGATTAAACCTGAGATTAAACTTGAGATTAAACTTGAGATTAAACTTGAGATTAAACTTGAGATTAAACTTGAGATTAAACTTGAGATTAAACTTGAGATTAAACTTGAGATTAAACTCGAGATTAAACTCGAGATTAAACTTGAGATTAAATTTGAGATTAAACTTGAGATTAAACTTGAGATTAAACTTGAGATTATACTTGAGATTAAACTTGAGATTAAACTTGAGATTAAACTTGAGATTAAACTTGAGATTAAACTTGAGATTAAACTTGAGATTAAACTTGAGATTAAACTTGAGATTAAACTTGAGATTAAACTTGAGATTAAACTTGAGATTAAACTTGAGATTAAACTCGAGATTAAACTTGAGATTAAACTTGAGATTAAACTTGAGACAAAACTTGAGATTAAACTTGAGATTAAACTCGAGATTAAACTTGAGATTAAACTTGAGATTAAACTTGAGATTAAACTTGAGATTAAACTTGAGATTAAACTTGAGATTAAATTTGAGATTAAACTTGAGATTAAACTTGAGATAAAACTTGAGATTAAACTTGAGATTAAACTTGAGATTAAACCTGAGATTAAACCTGAGATTAAACCTGAGATTAAACTTGAGATTAAACTTGAGATTAAACTTGAGATTAAACTTGAGATTAAACTCGAGATTAAACTCGAGATTAAACTTGAGATTAAACTTGAGATTAAACTTGAGATTAAACTTGAGATTAAACTTGAGATTAAACTTGAGATAAAACTTGAGATAAAACTTGAGATTAAACTTGAGATAAAACTTGAGATAAAACTTGAGATTAAACTTGAGATTAAACTTGAGACTAAACTTGAGACTAAACTTGAGATTAAACTTTAGATTAAACTTGAAACTAAACTTGAGATTAAACTGGAGATTAAACTTGAGATCACATGTAATTTTTGCCACAAACACGTCGATTTCTGTCAGTAAACTATTTTTTTTCTACTCATAGATAGTGCGAAAATAACTAAGAGCGTGCGTTGCCGCGTGAATCAAAATAATCAACGAGAGAAATCGAGAAAGTTTGAACGACAGCTACGCATAATGGATGAGTCATCTTTGCTAGTTAAATTGTGGCGATGTTAATGACGATTATTCACCGTAACAGTACTAATACTCGGACACGTCCCAACCACTATATTAATAATTAATATTTTTTAAAAAATTGCAACAGGGTTCAGCACATTTCCACTTTCTCTACATTTATAGGCACATCTAATAAAATAATCAATGTTTCAACAGTTATATCAATTTCTAAAACTAGAAACTAAAAGTATGACATTTTTTAAGATCATCTTTTTTAATCTGAAAATCTGTCATGAACCGAATAATAATTGCTCCATTTTATGGACGCTTTCACCCAATCGATCCGTTTTAGGTCGAATTTTGAAAATTTACAATATTTACGCCAAAATATTGTAAGTATTTACGATTTGACCAATGGTTGATATCAGGAATGGGCATTCCAATGAAAATGTATTTCAAATACTTGTCGTCAAAGATAATTATCATTAATCATAATGCAAAATTTTAAATTTTCACATTTCTGAAATAATTATGTATAATTTACATGAATCATTCCTCCTTAATAAATTTTAATATTTAATACGCTTAATAATTCTTAATTATTTAGATATGAAAGTATTTTAATTACATTTTCATTGAATGAATGTTCATCTCTGATTGGTACGATTGCTTCGAATTTTGTAAATGACTTGACCAAGCGAGTTTAGAAAGAGTCGGTTAAAAAAAACAAGCTTGTCACGTGATTCCGCCACGTATGCAAATCCGGGGGGAGAAGGGAGAAGCTGCACCCTCCGGGGGTGAAGAATAATCATCCGGAACGCGCGTGGTATAGTGTCAGCCGCTGTTTTCTCAACTATTACCGCGAATCCGCTTGTTGTAATGCAAATCGCTAGTCAATGGCATATTCCCCGTCACGTTAAGAATCTATGAAGCGTGAATAGAGCAGCAACAGCAACGCACACCCGTCGTTGTCACACTCTTCAAGATCTTGACGCATATAGACGACACTAAAAGTGAATCAGTCACTAGTGTCGTTCACCTCAATGCAAAACGACAGCAATGGTTATTTTTCAAATTTTATGCTTGAGTTACGAAGAAATATGGTATAATACGTACTATCTTCAAAACGGCTTCAACCAAGCAAACATTTTTTTAAAATTATAGTTTTTTTATGACAAATTTTAGTACAAAAATAATTCCATTTTGTTACTTTTACAATTTTTATAAACAATTTGGAGAAATAATGTTTCGGCAATTAATAATAATGTTTTTGGGAGTATCAAAGTCATAATCATTAAGGGAAAAATATTTAGAGTATTATGATATTCAATCGTGTCTATTAATGGTGTCAATAGCTTTTAAAAAAAATATTTGTATAATGGATTTTTAATCGTTTTTAAGTGGTATAATTGTATTTTTAAATGGCTTTTCCAAGAATAATTTATCTACGAGACGATCTAGCATTTGTATAATCTTGAGGTCTATTGGTGGCGATGAAAGAGACTAATGTGTTTTCCCTGTAAAAGGCCAAGCGCAGACAGCGAGGTTATTCGTTCAAGTAGATAAGGATGTATATCGAAAGCGTAGTCAGACAAAGTCACAGACAGATGTTTTATCGTCATTTTTCCTGGTAACCAGCGTCATGGGTGCAAACTCGGAACGAGAAATTAGCATAGAGTGAAAAATCTGAAATTAGCTATAAATGTTCTATAAATGCTAAATTAAGAAAACATCAACTATTCAATTTAGTTACTATAACTAACTATTCACAAGCAATGTGAACTATAATAATTATTGTATTCAAACTTATTTTCAATTTGTGTGCAACTTAAGTTCAAATTGACTTGAAACTCAAATTAAAAAGTGTCTTCTAACTTAACGTCAAATTATATTGAAACAAAATTTAATTATGCAACCATTTTAGCTTAAGTTTTTGGATAAATTCAAACTTAAGTCTTTTCTCAAATTTTTGCTCAAGTCAAATTATATTGAAAAAAAAATTGAATTATTCAACCACTTTAGCTTAAGTTTTTGGATAAATTCAAACTTACGTCTTACCTCAAGTTTTTGCTTAAGTCAAATTATGTTTGAAAAAATGTAATTATGGAACCATTTTAGCTTAAGTTTTTGGATAAATTCAAACTTAAGTCATTCCTCAAGTTTTTGCTTAAGTCAAATTATGTTGAAAAAGAAAATGAATTATTCAACCACTTTAGCTTAAGTTTTTGGATAAATTCAAACTTACGTCTTTCCTCAAGTTTTTGCTTAAGTGAAATTATGTTGAAATAAAAATTGAATTATTCAACCACTTTAGCTTAAGTTTTTGGATAAATTCAAACTTACGTCTTTCCTCAAGTTTTTGCTTAAGTGAAATTATGTTGAAATAAAAATTGAATTATTCAACCACTTTAGCTTAAGTTTTTGGATAAAATCAAACTTAAGTCTTTTCTCAAATTTTTGCTTCAGCCAAATTATGTTGAAAAAAAATTGAATTATGCAACCATTTTAGCTTAAGTTTTTGGATAAATTGAAACTTCAGTCTTTCGTCAAGTTTTAGCTTAAGTCAAATTATGTTGAAAAGAATTGGATCGTGCAACCATTTGAGCTTAAGTTTTTGGATAAATTCAAACTTGAGTCTTTCCTCAAGTTTTCTTAAGTCAAATTATGTTGAAAAAAAAATTGAATTATTCAACCACTTTAGCTTAAGTTTTTGGATAAATTCAAACTTGCGTCTTGCCTCAAGTTTTTGCTTAATTCAAATTATGTTGAAAAAAAATTGAATTAGCAACCATTTTAGCTTAAGTTTTTGGATAAATTCAAACTTAAGTCTTTCCTCAAGTTTTTGCTTAAGGACAAATAAAAAATTTAACTTGTTTAAAACTTAACTTTGATCTTAAGACTATTGCACATTGACATTGTTCACAATAATAATACTACAAAAGTGGTCAGATGAACGATAATTAATTATTGTCCTTAATAGTTGCTAGGATTAATGACAATTTTTTTTTTTAGCGTACCAGAAGAGGTTGGCTTGAGCTTATGTGGAAATTAAATGAAACGAGGATGGAAAGAAAACCTGCAGATCGGGTTGAGAGACCCTGGCCCTCATCTCGCTCTCGACTCGACGTTCAGCATGGTTCAGCACGCTTATGCGGAGCTGCATTATTATTACCAGCAGGAGCGGAGACACAGCACGCCGCTTGACACGAGTCTCTCGCGCTCGTCATTCGAACAGCTGGCGATCCGTTAGCCAAGCCCGTTTTTATTTTCTAGGATCACGCGGCACACTTTGCTCTGCGCGCGATTTTATTCCTGTAGCGTGGAGAGTGAGCGTGTTTTATTTCGTGTCGATTCGAATACAGTGTTCATTCTTTTTAAGCCGTCGTAAATCCCAGCGAATAAAAACTGCTCTTCGTGTTTGCGAAGAGTTAACATTAAGTTATAAAGTATTTTACGTTTGTATTAAAATTCAATAATATCTTCCAGGCATTTTTTCATCATTTATTTTGAACATAAGAAAGAAATAATTATGACTATATTCAGTGGTGGTCAATAATTATTTCTCAAATGCATTATGCATGTTTTCCCATATTTTCCATGTTTACTGTACTGAGTTTAATTTAATTTATGAACTAAGTAAATGTAATTGAAATTCGTGCATATTACATAATTACATAATTTGTATTAACAAAATTGAATATTACATATTTTGGTACCTTTTTTTAAAATACATATCATTATTATAAATATATTTCATGAATAATCGAATTTTTTTTTAAATTTGCAAATGAATGAAAAATTATCTATCTCCTCCGAATAAAAAATGCTCTTCGTGTTTGCGAAGAGTTAACATTAAGTTATAAAGTATTTTACGTTTATATTAAAATTCAATAATATCGTCCAGATAATTTTTCATAATTTATTTTGAACACAAGAAAGAAATAATTATGAGTATATTTAGTGGTGGTCAATAATTATTTCTCAAATGCATTATGCATGTTTTCCCATATTTTCCATGTTTACTGTACTGAGTTTAATTAAATTTATGAACTAAGTAAACGTAATTGAAATTCGTGCATATTACATAATTACATAATTACCATCAACAAAATTGAATATTGCAAATTTTGGTACCTTTTTTTAAATACAAATCATTATCGTAAATATATTTCACGAATATTCGACTTTATTTAAATTTGCAACTGAATAAAAAATTATCTATCTTTAAGCTTCTTCATAATAATAGACTATAATTTCCTTAACTCATCTACATAATTATTTGCCATAAGTCGATCAATAAAACACAAAAAACATTTGAAAAAATTTAATACTGTATTGCAAAAAATGCATCGTAAGCCTTCGATGGTGGAAGAGAAGCGAATATAAAATGGAATCAACGACAAGTTTAATAGTGTTTGTATATTGTCATATAAATAACACTATAGTACAGAATTGTAATAACTGATATTGAATTCTTGAATTCACAGTCCATAATACAAAAATGAAATAGGAATGTTTTTTATTTATATTTCATCGTGCCATTTCCTGGTGATAATAATCTTTATACCGAGATTGAAGCCATCGTTGATTTTTGCACTGGAAGAATGTAACGGCAATGCCGCTTGCTACGTATTTTATAACGAGTCGTTAATTCGGAAGCCGAGCATTATTGCACTAACGGCTTGCGTTAGTGTGAGCGAATAGTGACGATGTGTGAGCTTATGAGTATAAATACGTGGATGGAAAAAATGAAAAGAGGGTAGGGGTAGGGGGCGTGGCAGTAGAGACGGATGCAGTGAACGAAGCCATATTGCAAGCCGGTTATAGAGCCTCTCGGCTTGGTCAATCAGTGCGGTTGCTCGAGGGGCACGAATTTCAATGGCACCAATAATATCTATCCTCCAGTCATATATCGCTCGTTATTCTCCTGTTCAATGAAAAAAAAAGAAAAAAGAAAAAAATCGTTGAACAAAAATATGAAAAAAAGCGAACGATACGTTTTTTCTCTCGTTGTCGATATCTGAAATTACTTATTTGCTTTTCTCCACTTGATACTACAACTTTCGTGCACTTTTAGTTTTTATTGTTCACTCGAAAATATTATGTTATTTCTGGCATTTATTGAATGACAGTTATGAATTATTAGTGACGGATACAAGCTTGAAATTATCGGTCAAGTTGAGACGAAGTTGAGTTCTAATAAAGTTAGAATGTAATTCAAACTTAAATTTTTATTATGCTCAAACTTGAGTTCAAATTAAGTTCAAATTATGTTGAAATTGAAGTTGGAATGATTTTGAAATTTGAGTTCAAATGATGGTGACATTTGAGTTCAAATGAAGTTGAAACTTGGGGCCAAGTTAAATTGAAACTTGATTCCAAGTTGAATTGAAACTTGAGTCCAAGTTAAATTGAAACTTGAGTCCAAGTTGAATTGAAACTTGAGTCCAAGTTAAATTCAAACTTGAATCGAAGTTAAATTGAAACTTGATTCCAAGTTGAATTGAAACTTGAGTCCAAGTTAAATTGAAACTTGAGGCCAAGTTAAATTCAAACTTGAATCGAAGTTAAATTGAAACTTGAGTCCAAGCTAAATTCAAACTTGAATAGAAGTTAAATTGAAACTTGATTCCAAGTTGAATTGAAACTTGAGTCCAAGTTGAATTGAAACTTGATTCCAAGTTGAATTGAAACTTGAGTCCAAGTTAAATTGAAGCTTGAGTCCAAGTCAAATTCAAACTTGAATCGAAGTTCAATTGAAACTTGAGTCCAAGTTGAATTAAATCTTGAGTCCAAGTTGAATTAAATCTTGAGTCCAAGTTGAATTGAAACTTGATTCCAAGTTGAATTGAAACTTGAGTCCAAGTTAAATTGAAACTTGTGTCCAAGTTAAATTCAAACTTGAGTCCAAGTTAAATTCAAACTTGAGTCCAAGCTGAATTGAAATTTGAGTCCAAGTTAAATTGAAACTTGAGTCCAAGTTAAATTGAAACTTGAGTCCAAGTTAAATTGAAACTTGAGTCCAAGTTAAATTGAAACTTGAGTCCAAGTTAAATTGGAAATTGAATTCAAGTTAAATTGAAACGAGTTTGAATGACGTTGAAACTCAATTTCAAATGATATTCAAACTTAACTTCAAATGATATTCAAACTTAACTCCAAATGATATTCAAACTGAACTTCAAATGATATTCAAACATAACTTTAAATGATATTCAAACTTAACTCCAAATGATATTCAAACTCAACTTTAAATGATATTCAAACTTAACTCCAAATGATATTCAAACTCAACTTTCAATGATATTCAAACTTAACTTCAAATGATGTTTAAACTCAACTTCAAATGACATTCCAACTTAACTTCATATAATGTTGAAGTTAAAGTCAAAATGGTGCTATAAATGTACAATGTCTCTGAACTGATCGATGAGAATATTGAACCTTGCATCACCGATGAAAATCGGTATGTACAAGTTGGTGGAAAAAGGATGACAAGACGATGGAAAAGCGAGCCAGAATGATTATCGACTTAGAGACCACGTTACTCCCGACGGCAAAGGCGCTAGTGCGCGTTCCGATAGAAAACGCTTTCGTCGCAAGATTGGATCTGCAGCAACAGCATCCAAGAGAAATGGAAAGGAGAACCCTTCCGTCGTCGTCGCCGTCGTCGTCGTCGTCGTCGACTTCGTCGTTGGCTCGCGCCAATAGTTTTCTCCTTCTATCCTCACCGACCTCCGTGCTCCTCCCTTCGTTCGCAAAATAACTCGTTTCCTCGTTCTTCTTCCTTCCTCTTTCATTTTTCCAAGATTTTTCATTCTCCTCTCTTGCCTATCACTTTTTCTTGTTCAATCATCGTTTCGTCGCTTCATCGTCCTTTCATTTCAAGCTCCCGAGGTGCGATAATCACCGTGAAGCACGAAACCTGATTTTCATACAGTTTTCACACGTACCTAATCAACGACAAATTCCAAAGATTTTTCGAATCATTCCTTTCGTCCCTATAAGAAGACTCGCAATATCGAGAATTTTCCAACGAACCAACGAGTTTGCAAAGCTGAAGATAAATTGAGACTCGCTGAACGAACGAAAAGGACGATTCAATTATCGAGTTAGCGATTCGAAGAGCACCGTAGAAACGAGACGCTGCGGAATTGAGATGCGACATGCTGATGATACCTATATATATAATATATATATATACAGACACGTATACCCTTTGTCACGAGATTTGATTTTTCTACCGTTCGCACAAACGCCAAGACGCGTACATTTCCGGTTTTCAAAGTTGCTGATAAGATTTCAATTCAATTTCCTTCTGCGTTTCCGCTCTCGAGCGTCGCACCGCCAATTGCACTGTGAATTTATCTACCATTTCGCTTCGCGTCTATTTAAATCATTCCGACAAACCGAAAGATTCACCAAGTTTTAATTATTATTTAGACGTCTCGATATTTTCATTTTCACAGAGAGAAATTGTTGCGCAGAAATAGTAGAGTCTCGTCGGAATCTAACCAAGTGTAGTACGAATGCAAAAATTCATCAGCGAATTGAAAATTAGTTAAATTAGATTCACCACCTAGCGGAGCAGCTCTTGATTCAGACGTCTGATGTACTGCCACGCGAGCTGTACAGGGAGTGTCTCTGGACTAATTATCGAGTTAGCTATTCCTTGGCCATCCGGACAAAGTGACGTGAATTAAGTGCCCTGCCGCTGGTACTGTTGATAGCGAAGCGCAAATTTATTGGTCTGTGAAATAAAAGCGACGCAACCAATTGGGTATCCGTCACATGAAGTATAAAAATAATTTTATAGAAATTTTAAAAAGCTCCCGACTGAAAAAAATTAGTGTAATTAATAAACAAATTGGGGAAATGAAAAATAGTTAAATAAGAATCATGCGCATATTACTCGTTAAGGATGTCAATGGCGGTTCAATTTTTATGTTTTATTGAAAAATGATGTTAATACGAAAAATGTTTACTCTTCTCTCCAAAATTTACTCCTTTAAGTAAATCCTCATAACTCAAAAACAGCTCGACGTGTTTAATCAAAACTTTGCAAGGCTATGGGGCAGATACTACCTAACAATTGTGGAAAAATTCATTACAATTAACAGATCCATTCAAGTGTTATAAAAATAATTTTATTTTTGACAAAAATGGCGCAAAAACTCTGTATCGTGAAAATTTCAAGAATTCAAAGTGAATATTTATGTATAAATGAACTTACAACCAAATTTAGTTGGTTTTAAGTTAACGTGGGTGTAAAAATGGGAGTCAAAAGCTATAAAATTATTTTCCCCATTCCACGAAGTTTGAGAAAGCCAAAATTGCTCAACATAATTTTTCAGAAATCCAGATTTGTCCAGTTTGAATAATAATGAGAAAGCAAAGTTCAAACTTCTATTTTGCACCGGTTTTTTAATATACTGAGGTGCACGCAGAGAAATTGTAGTAGTACAGTCAACTATAAAATGACAACTATTAATTTTTAGTCCATGCAACTATTTTCATAGTTACGGTAATCATGAAAATAGTTATGGTAACTATTTGGTAGTTATAGTAATTATTTGATAGTTGTGGCAACTATTAAAAAACAAGGATGCAAAGTAGAACCTTGCACATTGCTTCCTCATTATTTTTCGCTTTTTACAAAGCTACCTCTATGAGGAAGTATGTTATTCAATTTTTGGCTTCCTCATAGAGGAAGCTTTGTAAAATGCAAAAAATAATGAGGAAGCAATGTGCAAGGTTCTACTTTGCATCCTTGTTTTAATTAGATAAATATACATGTTGTGGATTCGCTTTTTCTATTTCGTTATTACGTTATTTCGTGATTATTACAGCGTTTCCGAAAGTGAATGTGATAATGTATATTTTTAAAAATAATTCAACATTCCATAAAATCAAAAATTTCATATCGTTCGTCACTAAATTATACATATATAATGGCTGAATATTGTTTCATTTATATATAAAATTTGAGCTCGCTATCTTAAGTTTTGCAAAAGTTACAATAGACCGATAATGTCAATTTTTTGAAAAATTTAAAACATCATAAAATTTTAACGGTTCAACCGATCTTAACCAAATTCAATAGCGATCACCGGCGTATGAAAGCTCACATTCGTACCAATTTTAAGATCAATATCTCGAAAATTCAAAGAGTTATCGCGTAAACAGACATTTTTCAAAAAATTAAAAAACGCGTAATGATTTAACGATGAAGTGGATTTTAACAAAAATCTGTATGAACGATGAGGCTTGATCCCTCTATCTATGGTCCAAATTTCAGCTTGATATCTCAAGGCATTCCCGAGTTATAAAGGTTTACATTTTTCGATCATGTAACATACACACACACACACACACACACACACACACACACATACAGACATTTTTTCTAAATCACTTTTCTCGACGTTTTGGCCCATTCTGAGTGTACTGACATGAAAATCTCGAAAAAAAATGTTTCATGAAAACAAAGCTTCCTCTATGAGGCAGCAAAAATTGATCGTACGAACTAATAATGAATAATTGTCACTTTATAGTTATTAATACCATAATTTTCTCTCGGTGTGCAAAGTAGAAGAAAACCTTCGTGTTCAGTGTAAATATTTTTAAACTACTAAGGTGAAAAGTAGAAGAAAATCTTCGTTTGTCTTTCAAAGTTTTTCTCTACTGTCGCATTTCACTATTTTCTCTCATTGTCTCATTACTAACCCGATTGTCTACTGTCGTTCTTAAGACTGTGTAAAACAATTACGTCGGTAGTTCGCGCATGTCAACCCAATGTACGAGAATGAATGCCAGTGCTGGAAAACTCTTTGCGGGTCTTGAACTTCTCAAGTCTCTGAGCCTTCGCTCGTTTGTTTCTCCCTGAAATCCTCATACCGTCGTTCATAATCCTCTCATTCTTCTTGCGCGTGCACAACTAGTCCACGCGTGTTTCCGTCGCGTTTGCCTTCTTCTCTTCATTTCTCGTTCGCGCAACACCTCGAGGCCTTCCATCTCCGGAATCTCTACCGGAAGCGCCAAGATTTCAGACTAACGATATTTACACCCCTCCTACTTCAAGCGTCTTTCCCATTCGCGGCAGAGAAACTTTCTCCGCTCGTCCGACGTGTTCGCCCCCTTTGGCTGCTATGCGACGAAATTCAATTCTCGCGTAAACCCGGCGAAAGAAATTATTACCCTTCCCCATCATTTCTCGCGATGTATATATCAAGTCTGGAGTCTAAACTCGTATACAACAAACTTGTACCCTTTTTGCTGCTTACAATTTACCATTATTTATAAAATCACAATTTTCTATAATCGCACTGAACATGAAAATCGCTTGAATTCACTTAAATATTTCGTAATTTTGCAATAGCGATCGTAGCTACTTTTTTTTTAAATATATTTAAAATATTTATATAAATTATATATGGTTTATGCCATATATAATTTTATATAAATACATTCTGTCAAAAAATCTTATATCATTCGTCAGAGAATATGTAAAGATTTAAAAAAAAATGTTTCCTTAATAAATTCAGTTGATAATACTGTAAGAGTAAACGTAAAGCGTAATGGAAAAAGTAGCATTTTTCATAGAATTTGCGTGGAACGAATTTTTTTCAATTAAATATTTATGGATTTTCTTACCAATATAACAAAATGTTGTGAATGAAGATCGAAATTGATATTCACTTATTTTTAGAGAAAATAAATAGGTAGAGTTTGAAAATAATAAGTTAGTTGTAACTCTGACTGTTAAAAAAATGAAATTGTTTAGTGGCAAAAAATTGCAGATCAAAAATTCATCGAAACATTTTTTTGTATAATTATACATACATATAGACGTAAAAATATTTACACTGTTAAAAATATTTTGAAAATTAATGTATGTATTGGAAGTTTTTTTGTAGATACAGTATATTAAATTTTATATAATATTAATATTAAATATTAAATTTCATTTAATATACAGATATGTTGTAATTATATATATTATTATTATTATATAATTATGTATATTATATGTTGTAATTATATTATAAACACAACTTTTATGAGGTATTTAGTTTTCCTTGAAGTATTTATGAATTATAATACTGTATATTAATTAACATTTGTGTATTAAATTTAATATACGCGAATCGGCAAAAAAAAACTTCCAATACTTTATATTAATTTTCATACAAAAATTTATAACTTCAAGAATGTTGGGTATGTACCGTTTATATTATTTCATCGCCAGTAAATACATTTTTTTTTGTTTTATATTAAACCGCAATTGCGATTTCTCTTTGTGTGTTTCTTTTTTTTAGTGCAATCAAATTTTTTTCATAGTACTTTGTGGCATTTGCGGCTGAATGTGCTTGTGTATGCGTCTGCGGCTGACGAGGAATTGAGGTCCGGAAGGATCTGACGGGAATGGCATAGACGACATCGCGATGAGGTAGCCGACGAAGTGGGAACCGCAGCCGACAACCAGCGCAGTATCTGCGGAGAGAACCTTTCACGATAAAAGAGTCG
Source organism: Ephialtes manifestator (assembly GCA_963970395.1). NCBI lineage: Eukaryota > Metazoa > Arthropoda > Insecta > Hymenoptera > Ichneumonidae > Ephialtes > Ephialtes manifestator. The sequence goes on from OZ019972.1 coordinate 31,120,873, forward strand.
AGCAAGGCGATAAGGTACTACAAAAAAAAGGCAGGCGCAATGCCCTGATAACAGACCTAAGCGTTTTCTCTCTTTTCCCACAGTTGCTTCTCTCTTTTCCTTTGATGGCTCGGTTCACTATCATGCAGCTTGGCGCGTTTCTCTCTAAACTTATACTGATAAGACACCGATCAACGTGGCGCTCGTCACCAACACGCGATTTTTTTATAGTTGGTCTATTATAAGTTTGAAACTCGAGAGATTTTTCGATAATTAACCTGCAGAATTATCTAAAGTATAAAAATAACATACCAGCCGTTTCAGAATTTTGTTTTCAAATACAAAAATGAGAGAGCGATAATATCGCATGATAAATCTTTTTTTTTTAATTGAGTTCACTAAGTGAAAGAAAAGCATTTTTTTCAACTGACTATATAAAATGGAAAGAAATTCATATTGTTAAAAAATATATTCAATTGTCGAGTTTGAAACTCGAGAGATTTTCGATAATTAACCTGCAGAATTATTTAAAGTACAAAAATAACATACCAGGCATTTCAGAATTTTGTTTCCAAATACAAAAATGAGAAATCGATAATATCGCATGATAAATCATTTTTTAAGCTTGTATACACCAAGAAAAAATCATTTGATTTAAAAAAATAAAGGATAATCATTTTTTTTTAAATTGAGTTCATTAAGTGAAAGAAAAGAATTTTTTTCAACCGACTATATAAAATGGAAAGAAATTCATATTGTTAAAAAATATATTCAATTGTCGAGTTCGAAACTCGAGAGATTTTCGATAATTAACCTGCAAAATTATCTAAAGTATAAAAATAACATACCAGGCATTTCAGAATTTGGTTTTCAAATACAAAAATGAGAAAGCGTTAATATCGCAAGTTAAATAATTTTTTTAAGCTTGTATACACCAAGAAAAAATCATTTGATTTTAAAAAATAAAGAATAATCATTTTTTTTAAATTGAGTTCATTACGTGAAAGAAAAGAATTTTTTTCAACTGACTATATAAAATGGAAAGAAATTCATATTGTTAAAAAATATATTCAATTGTCGAGTTTGAAACTCGAGAGATTTTCGATAATTAACCTGCAAAATTATCTAAAGTATAAAAATAACATACCAGCCGTTTCAGAATTTTGTTTTCAAACACAAAAATGAGAGAGCGATAATATCGCATGATAAATCATTTTTATAAGCTTGTTTACACCAAGAAAAAATCATTTGATTTTAAGAAATAAAGGAAAATCATTTTTTTTAAATTCAGTTGATTAAGTGAAAGAAAAGCATTTTTTTTAACCGACTATATGTAATGGAAAAAAATTCATATTGTTAAAAAATATATTTAACGAAATGAAAAACATCCATTGAATACATTTTTTTTAAATATATACAACTTAATATTTGTTAATTTAAAATTTATTTTTATGGATACTTAATCTTGATAAATATGCACTATTTTTTACTTCCAAAAATATTTTTCCAACTGTAGAAAGAATAATACAAAATTTTACTAGCATAAATATATATATAACTCAATTGTTAATTGCTCCACGGATAAAAAAAATGTGTCATGATTTAATTCTGAAAACCCCTATACCACCTTTTAACTCCACACTATTTTAACACTCCAAAAATAATATCAGAATTGTCACACTTCGAGTATTTCAATCCCGTAGAAATATTTTTCAGAAAAAAAAAAAATCGCGTTAAATTTATCAATGGGTAGTAATTAATGGCAGGATAATAAATATCATCATTGACGAAGTATCTATTAACCTCATCGATTGTATCCTAAACTCATCAAATTCCTCAATTTATTCTTTTTCAAACCAGTTTAGCGATAAAATCCTCCGGTTTATTCAACCAAAATTAAAATATCTGTGAAAAAAAAAGTCATAAGAATTATGCAAAAGTGCCGACACATACATATGCATATTATAGGCACGAAACCTGGTAAAAGAGATTTATGCTCGACGATTTGCGACTTGAACATGAGTCGATGCGTTTTTTTTAAAGAGGCTTAACGAGAAGTATCGATAATTTTATGAACGAGAAGTTATACGGGTGCGGTTACTATAGCTTAAGGTGGTGCGCGCATATAATATGATAAAGCGAAAAGATCTACCTCGCCGTTCACGAGACGACGAGGCTCGAGTCGCGTTAATCGCGCTAGGGAATAATAACGATCGGTCGCATGCACACGTATACAAAGCAGCAAGGGAATTTCGCCCACGCAAAGGCGCGAGTTGTGTTCCTCTTGCTCTTCCGCAGAGAGGAACGATGCCTGAAGCGTGAGCGCGCAGCTCTTAACGCAATAAACAAAGCGCTAAGTAAACTCACTGCTGGCGGCGAACGATAACAAACGGACACCCCATACCCCCATTGCTCTTTGGGTTGGTCTGGGCTTTTCCTTTCTCTTTCTTTGGAGAAAACCGACAACTCCACTGGGAACTCGAATATAGTCAACGGTATAAGCACGAGAAAGATCGACAAGTCTTTCGAATAAGCAGCAGTGAATTATTCCAGAGGAAGTTGCGCAAATGTAAATAGATATATAGATATATATATATATATATATATATATATAGGTTGGGTGGATAATATTGAAATAAAAAAGTACTCTAAATACTTTTACGTTTGAGTAATTGTAAATTATTCTTAACACAGAAGAGCATTAAGGGGCTTAAAGATTCAATTGTCTTGAATTGCTTTTGTTGATCAAAGAAGAACAAGAAAATCAATTTTAAACTAAGATTGTGTTTAAGGATAATTTATTCAAACCGAGTAATTCTTTTCGCATTTTTTGAATTTAGAGTAATTCTTTTCGCATTTTTGAATTTAGAGTAATTTTTTTCATATTTTCGAATTTCGAGTAATTCTTTTCATATTTTCGAATTTCGAGTAATTCTTTTCACATTTTCGAATTTCGAGTAATTCTTTTCATATTTTCGAATTTCGAGTAATTTTTTTCATATTTTCGAATTTCGAGTAATTCTTTTCATATTTTCAAATTTCGAGTAATTCTTTTCATATTTTCGAATTTCGAGTAATGCTTTTCATATTTACGAATTTCGAGTAATTCTTTTCATATTTTCGAATTTGGTTTGAATAAATTTCGATAAATATAATCTTGGTTTTAAATTAATTTTGGAGTTGAGAAACATTATTAGCGACCTCAAAAATCCACGAATACCGAGTTCAATACGATTGGGACAATTTTTTTGCTTTTTGCCGCCATTTTGAATCTGCCATTTTTATTTCTGGATTTAGAATTAGAAGTTGTATTGTGTTATACTGCGTTTAGGTTTAGCTGTCTTTAATCAGATAAGAGTACCGCGTTTAATCCAATGAAGACATTTTTTTTCTATTTCTGTTCGCCATTTTTATTTCTGAATTTTTCTGAATTTTTCGGGAAAAAATTAAACAATTTGTGTCATCGAAATCGTATTCGAGCAGTAATAGCTGTAAATAATAATCGTTGCTCACTAATTTTCGTTTTTTTTTTCTAAATTGACACGCGTTAATTTTGACCCCGGATTTGCCCAATATATATATATATATATATATATACTGTCCAGTGAATTCCTAGCGCATATGTTTATTGCATTATTTATTCAACGTGTATGGATCGCACTGCAGTCAGCTGTAGTAGTTGCAATTGTGTAATCGATGTTGTTGTCTATTACTTTGGTAAGAGTCTCGCGGGCCACATATTGAATTATACGTGTATGACCCGGTCAACTGCTTGAACCTCGACAGCAGCTTGGGACACGTGTCAGCTTTACTGCAGAAATCCAATGACGTAGTTTCTGAACTATCATAATTAATCATACAATATGGTTACTTTGTTTAATTAAAACTGATAACAAAGATTTGTAATTTGAAAAAAGATGACAAGTAAATATTCGGTTAAACAAAAATACGATTTAGAAAACGACAACAGATTTCTTGTATATCGTGTTCTAATTTTTATACGACTTCAAAAGTACAAATACTTGAAATCAGTTTTTTTTACATAAAATTTTATTTATTGGAGCATCTGATTATTTTTATAGTTACATCAACTAATTATTAACTGCGTGTAGTTAAAATTAGTTGCATTAACACGAATATATATAATCATGAAAAATGGTCGCTGCAAATTAATAGCCAGCACTGCCAACATTCCAGTGAACTATAAAATTCTTTTCGCGTATACACAAAAATATATATATCTATATTCTCCATTCACAGATGCATAAGTGTAAAACTGCATCATTTGCATTTCTGCATTTAATTTCATTCCATTTGGGATGCGCAAAAAAATGAAAAAAAGACATTCGTAAAAATGACCAAAAAAATATTCCGTTAAATAAAAATACGAACCAATTTATGTACGACTTCAAAAGTACAAATACTTGAATTCAGTTTTTTTTTTCATAAAATATTATTTATTGGAGCACCCGATTATTTTTATAGTTACATCAACTAATTATTAACTGCATGTAGTTAAAATTAGTTGCATTAACACGAATGTATATAATCATGAAAAATGGTCGCTGAAAATTAATAACCAGCACTGCCAACATTCCAGTGAACTATAAAATTCTTTTCGCGTATACACAAAAATATATATATCTATATTCTCCATTCACAGATTCATAAGTGTAAAACTGCATTGGTTGCATTTCTGCATTTAATTTCATTCCATTTGGGATGCGCAAAAAAATGAAAAAAAGACATTCGTAAAAATGACCAAAAAAATATTCCGTTAAATAAAAATACGAACCAATTTATGTACGACTTCAAAAGTACAAATACTTGAATTCAGTTTTTTTTTTCATAAAATATTATTTATTGGAGCACCCGATTATTTTTATAGTTACATAAACTAATTATTAACTGCATGTAGTTAATATTAGTTGCATTAACACGAATGTATATAATCATGAAAAATGGTCGCTGAAAATTAATAACCAGCACTGCCAACATTCCAGTGAACTATAAAATTCTTTTCGCGTATACACAAAAATATATATATCTATATTCTCCATTCACAGATTCATAAGTGTAAAACTGCATCGGTTGCATTTCTGCATTTTATTTCATTCCATTTGGAATGGGCAAAAAAAAATAAAAAAAGGTATTCATAAAAATGACCAAAAAAATATCCCGTTAAATAAAAATATGAACCAATTTATGTACGACTTCAAAAGTACAAATACTTAAATTCAGTTGTTTTTTTTCATAAAATATTATTTATTGGAGCATCCGATTATTTTTATTAGTTGCATTAACACTAATGTATATAACCATAAAAAATGCTCACTGCAAATCAATAATAGCCAGCACTGCCAACATTCCAGTGCCACTATAAAATTCTCTTCGCGTATACACAAAAATATATATATCTATATTCTCCGTCCACAGATGCATAAGTGTAAAACTGCATCGGTTGCATTTCTGCATTTAATTTCATCCCATTTGGGATGCGCAGCACCAGCGTGACGTGCCGTAGATGCTGAAGCTCGCGCGCACGTGTTGACGGTCGCACACACGGCATATTCCAAGAGCAAGAAAAGCCAAGCATAGGAAACGGGACAAGAAGAATAAAGCAAAGGGGACGAAGAATGAATTGATAGAAAGAAAGCGGTCACGAAGAGAACCAAAGGGAGAGAGAGAGAAAAAAAATAAAAAAATAAAAAGAGAGGCAAAAAGCGAAAGAAAAAAAATTGTTAAAAAATAGAGGGAAAGAGAAAAAGAGGGAAATAGAGAGAGAAAGAGACGAAAAAAACGAAAAGGGGAGAGCGGAAAGTCAGGTAGCCGGCACGTCGCAACTATATAGCCGTAATAAAATGCAAAGTAGCCAGAGAGGAGCACCGCCCTTCAGTGGCTCTCTCGTAGTAGTTCTTATTTCTCGATTTTTCATCACCCTTCTGCATAAAGCCCTCGACGACCTTGTTCGCGGTCCAAACCGGAAATGCCTGATGCGTTTTCTCTCTCTCTCTCTCTCTCTCTTTCGAACCTGATTCTTTCACTTTTATTGAACGGACGATGTAATAAATGAATGCAATAATGGATCGCTCGGCGAAGGGACTGAATTATCGTCGAGGGACCAAAGGACACGTTGCAGTTGATGCATACTGCAGAGTAAATGCACTCCCGGACCGGTTGAAGCCGGGTTGATGATAATCGAGCCTAATTCGTGAGTGGGATGGGCAAGAGGGGCTCTCCTGCATAAATAGTTAAAAGGCAAAGGAGACGAGCATTGTCAGAGTTTTTTTAAATTCTTTCGTATTAGATGCCATCATCCATAGATAACAGATAATGAACTTTCGTAATATTTTTTTAATAATGACTATTCAGCAGCTCAGAGAATAAAATTAATACTTTTTTCCATTTCAATGAGATATTTATGTCATCGGACATTTTTTTTGTCGATTAATGATATATATATGAATTTTTGAGAAAATTGTAAATTAGTGACAAAGAAAATACAAAAATAATGGGGAAATAATACTTTTTTTAGTCTTGTCATAAAAAATAATGATTTCTTGATAAAATGAATTTTCTGCACATTACATTTTTGGCGCTAACAAATTGCAATGCAAACTATACAAAAACCATTTTTCTAGTTTTTTATCACGTAGTCCCATGGAATTTTTGAGTTAACAACAATTACAGTAATTTTAATAAAAACTTCAATTTTTAACGAAAATATTTAAAAAATCATTTTTTTTTCAACCATCGCGCCGAACTCAAATTTGCTATTCGTTTAATCGACAACTCAACACGGGCTCTTCTGCATAAATAGTTAAAAGGCAAAGGAGACGAGAATTGTCAGAGTTTTTTTTAAATTCTTTCGTATTAGATGCCATCATCCATAGATAACAGATAACGAACTTTCGTAATATTTTTTTAATAATGACTATTCAGCAGCTCAGAGAATAAAATTAATACTTTTTTCCACTTCAATGAGATATTTATGTCATCGGACATTTTTTTGTCAATTACTGATATATATATATATACGAATTTTTGAGAAAATTGTAAATTAATGACAAAGAAAATACAAAAATATTGGAGAAATAACACTTTTTGCTTCCTCATAGAGGAAGCTTTGTTTTCATGAAAATTTTTTTTTCGAGATTTTCATGTCAGCACACTCAGAATGGGCCAAAACGTCGAGAAAAGTGATTTAGAAAAAATGTCTGTATGTGTGTGTGTGTGTATGTGTGTATGTTACACGATCGAAAAATGTAAACCTTTATAACTCGGGAATGCCTTGAGATGTCAACCTGAAATTTGGACCATAGATAGAGGGATCAAGCCTCATCGTTTATACAGATTTTTGTTAAAATCCACTTCATCGTTAAATTATTACGCGTTTTTTAATTTTTTGAAAAATGTCTGTTTACGCGATAACTCTTTCAATTTTCGAGACATTGATCTTAAAATTGGTATGAATGTGAGCTTTCGTACGCCAGTGATCGCTATTGAATTTGGTTAAGATCGATTGAACCGTTAAAATTTTATGATGTTTTGAATTTTTCAAAAAATTGACATTATCGCTCTATTGTAACTTTTGCAAAACTTAAGATAGCGAGCTCAAATTTTATATATAAATGAAACAATATTCAGCCATTATATATGTATAATTTAGTGACGAACGGTATGAAATTTTTGACTTTATGGAATGTTGAATTATTTTTTTAAATATACATTATCACATTCACTTTTGGAAATGCTCTAATAATCACGAAATTACGTAATAACGAAATAGAAAAAGCGAAACCACAACATGTATATTTATCTAATTAAAACTAGGATGCAAAGTAGAACCTTGCACATTGCTTCCTCATTATTTACCGCGTTTTACAAAGCTTCCTCTAAGAGGAAGCCAAAAATTGAGTAACATACTTCCTCATAGAGGTAGCTTTGTAAAATGCGAAAATAATGAGGAAGCAATGTGCAAGGTTCTACTTTGCATCCTTGTTTTAGTCTAGTCATAAAAAATAATGATTTCTTGATAAAATGAATTTTCTGCACATTACATTTTTGTCGCTAACAAATTGCAATGCAAACTATACAAAAACCATTTTTCTAGTTTTTTATCACGTGCTCCCATTGAATTTTTGAGTTAACAACAGTTACGGTAATTTTAATAAAAACTTCAATTTTTTAACGAAAATATTTTTAAAAAATCATTATTTTTTTCAACCATCGCGCCGAACTCAAATTTGCTATTCGTTTAATCGAGAACTCAACATTTTTCATGGACAGACGTAAAAAAATATATATATTCCGATTTTTCGTAAATTGCATAGTGATTCATTGAAATTTTCCTAAAAATGAAAATACCAATTGTACTAAACCAGCAAAGCTGAAAAAGGTAGAGAGAGCGGAAATAAAAATGATAAACAAAGATGCGAATTCAGAGGCAGCTACTAAACGAGACACTGTAAATAAAATAAAATAAAGCAAATAAAATAAAAACACTATAAAATAAAAAGGACCATACTGGAGGTTCATGCACCTATCAATTAAACTGTGTGGTCACGTAGTGCCGATAAAAACCGCAGGCGAAATCGAAATCCGCGTGGCCATTTCCGCTCGAGGTTTTTCGCTCTGGCAAATAACGAAGCTGTGTACACTTTTTCTATTAATTTATTTTTCCCTGTCAGCTTGCTCTATTTCTATCTCTCTCTCTCTCTCTCTCTCTCACTCCCACGTTGTGAACTAAAACGAAATACATTCGACAAACGAAGAAGAAAAAAAAAATTCAACGCAATGCAAGCAGAATAGAGGAGAAAAGCCACCACTACCATTTTTTTTTTAACCATCCCGAATGCGGATCGTCGAAAGACCGGTAACCGCACGCGGGTGTCTATCCGGTTGCGCGAGGGAGAGGAAACTATTTTTCTCTTGATTTTTGTTGCCTAGCATCCTCACCGCACGTACACCCTCAATACTGGCCAACCCCGCCCATAAACCGACCCAATTTAATCGATACCTCTCGATTATTCGAGTGTACAAATAAAATAGAGTAAACGATAGACTCCGAGAGTTCCACTACAAATTCTACAATATTTTTCATTGGTAAACTCCTTCATATGTGAACAGGCACGTGATCGTCTCTCGTTCAATTTACGGAAAGGAAAATAGTTCAAAATCTGTGATATTGATTGATGGATATCTCACTTGGTTGGCTGTTGGTATTATGTTCTTAAAAACTTATTGTTGACTCATTAAACAACAATTTTTTTTGCCACTCGGCAAATTATCTGAGTAATTTGCATCACTTGTAATATATATTTATATCAGAGTTGTAAATGATTAATACTTATAGAAATAATCATGATGATACAGCTCTATAATTATGATTTTATAATAATAACATCCCAAGTAAAAAAATTATATATAGAGTATATAAAAAATATATATAGTTTTAAACATAGAATTGGGCATATATAGTTTTTATAAAATCTATATACAATTTATATACAATTTATACATAAACCCAACTTTACAGGTGATCTTATATATAAATTGCATTTAGATTGTATATAGAGTTTATACAGACTATATATGCCCAATTCCATATGTCGGACTATATATAATTTTTTTACTTGGGATGTAGCGATTGTAATACGATGATTAAATTTTGGAATGGCTGCAAAAATTATTATTTCTCAATAATAATGCACGGTAATGCTTTTGCAAAAATGGAAAGAAATAAGTAATGCATTACTTATTTCTTCCATTTTTTCCACTATTTCTTGCAATATTAAAACGAAAATTAGTTTTTTTTTTTCAGCTGTTCAAATGTTTACACTCTATTTTATAATCACTACATATTATTATTATGACATCATAATTACAAAACAAATTGTACTGTAAACTATATCTCATGAATGAATTAATGGGAATTTACAACTCTGATTTATATAAATTTTTTTACACTGTGCACTTTTGTAAAAAAAAATAGTCTAAAACATATAAAAAATTATTTTTTAAATTATTATGATTCGAAGATATTAATTATAATTGAGTTTTTACATTCTGCATTCAATAAATTAAGACAGAATTAACCACACTTTTTCCAATACGCTTGTATCTCAATTTGATGACCCACATAGAAAAATATATATGTAACATATACGTTAAATATATGGCACCAAAAAGTTCTATATGCTGCATATATTCTGCATATATGTGTGCAAAAATATATTCAAAATATATGGGATATATGTATGGAATATATGTAAAATATATTTCATATACGTTTAGCGCCAAAAAGTTCTATACGTCGAATATATCGTGCATATATTTCTGTTTCCATGTGGGGAGTGTCGCAGTTAAAAACTAAGGACGAATTAATAATTCAAGATTTAATGGGTTTTGCATACAATTAAGATATAATTAATATTTAAATCATAAATATTAGTAAGTTTATAAGCCTTCGAAAAAATTTTGTTTTTAAAAAGTATGTTAGCATATTTAAATAATTTGTTGTAGAAAAAAAGAATATAATTATTAAATTAGCATTGAAGAATCTATAAAAAAATCATTCGCCGTAGAATTAGCTTTAATTAAAGTATATATTAGAATGATGAATTAGAAGCTATTATTTGAAACAACAAAAAATATATTTTTTTCAAACATTTCAACAATACACTGTAAAAAATATTTGGAAAATTCATATACTGTATAGTAATTAAATGTATTGTATTTTTATTGAACCTGTGTAGGAAATTCAATTTAATATACGAAAGAAAATGGAAATTCAATGTACGTGTGGTAAAATTGAAATTAACTTATATTAAAAAGACGACTTCTTTAATAAATTTAGAAAACTGTACATCAATTTTATCATACTGTGCATCAATTAATAAGACTTTTGCAACTAATTTACCAAAATTGTACATCAATTTTACGTTATAATCGTGTAGTAAATTTATATATCCATTTCTGTAAAAGAGCTTCCTGCATATATTATATAAATATATAAATATATGCATAAATATTTTTAACAGTGAATGTTGCAAAATTAAAGCTAACTCATATTAAAAACACGACTCGTATGGCGTATTTAATATACTGTGCATTGATTAATACGTCTTCTGTAACGAATTTAGTAGATTGTACATAAATTTTACTATACTGTGCATCAATTAATACGACTTTTGCAACTAATTTACCAAAATTGTACATCAATTTTACGTTATAATCGTGTAGTAAATTTATATATCCATTTCTGCAAAAGAGCTTCCTGCACATGTGTAATAATTTTACCTTAAATATTTTGAACACTGTAAAAATCAGCGTAGAAATCCATCGTCGCCTTATTCTCCGAATATATAATTCTCAGACATGGAACAAAAATGCAGTTTCCATAATTTATTATTATCGAGTATATCTTATATAGAATCCAGAGTTCTCGATTGTGAGTGGCTTCTGTAGCAAGTGTAGTGAACCTTTGTGCGAAGGAAACCTCGAGAAATGGAGGGTTACAAGCGGAAGAATACATTTTTCTCGAGCCGAAGAGAAATAGAGACGAATTGTACGAGAAACTCGAGGTTCTATACTCTTCGCATTTTGTACACGAGGGGGAAGATTGGTGAGAGAGCGACGTTCTCTCTCGGGGAATAAATTCAATTGAAATGCAATTTCATATTGCGAAGCTACGCGCGTGTACTTCACGTGTATGCGCACGAGACGAAAAGGGACGAGGGAGTGAAAGGGATAGAAAATAGAGAAAGAGACTCGAGCATATAGTGTGAATAATCGTAAAGGGATTCTCAGCGTTTCTCAGAGCTGGATTTCTTGGTCCTCCCTCACCATTACACGACCTCCTGCACTAAACGTTCCGCGACGAGAGAATTTCAACAATGCAACGGGTATCGCCACGGCTGTTAACAATGCGCGGTGAGTTATCGCCCTGCGGACTCAGTTTCTCTCTCTCGCTCTCTCGAGCGAGTTTGTCTCTCTCTCTCTCTCTTACTCGCACGCGAATAGTGAGGAGTACCGCGCGGCGCACGCCGCCCGTGTCCCGATCTTGCTATCGACCATCTCTACCCTACCCTATCCAACAGCAGCTACAGCAGCACCGGTAGCACCGGAACATAGTTGAACGGAAACGGCAAGTCGTACAGAGCACTTCGGACCTCGCAAAGGGCTTAACGGTATACGAGTAAGTCAGTGTAAATTGGGTTGTATTATACACGGCGAAAATAATTTTATAAAAATTTCAAAAAATCCGGACTGAAAAAGAAAATTAATCTTAATCTCCGGACTATAATATATGAATGATTGTTATTTAACCCTTTTTCATTTACCTAATTTATTTATTAATTACACTCATTGGAATTAGAATTACTTTAAAAACGATGAAATAAAAATGATTTTATAAAAATTTAAAAAACTGCCGACTGAAATAAATAAATGTAGTTAAATGATAAATTGGGTAAATGAAAAATGGTTTTATAAGAATCATTTTTCATTTACCTAATTTATTTATTAATTACACTCATTGGAATTAGAATTACTTTAAAAACGATGAAATAAAAATGATTTTATAAAAATTAAAAAAACTGCCGACGGAAAAAAAATAAATATAGTTAAATGATAAATTGGGTAAATGAAAAATGGTTTTATAAGAATCATTTTTCATTTATGTGTGATATGAATGATTGGTATTCAACCATTTTTCATTTACCTAATTTATTTATTAATTACACTCATTGGAATTAGAATTATTTTAAAAACGATGAAGTAAAAATGATTTTATAAAAATTTAAAAAAATGCCGACTGAAAAAAATCAATGTAGTTAAATGATAAATTGGGTAAATGAAAAATGGTTTTATAAGAATGATTTTTCATTTATGTGTGATATGAATGATTGTTATTCAACCATTTTTCATTTACCTAATTTATTTAAAACGATGAAATAAAAATGATTTTATAAAAATTTAAAAAAATGCCGACTGAAAAAAATAAATGTAGTTAAATGATAAATTGGGTAAATGAAAAATGGTTTTATAAGAATCATTTTTCATTTATGTGTGATATGAATGATTGGTATTCAACCATTTTTCATTTACCTAATTTATTTATTAATTACACTCATTAGAATTAGAATCACTTTAAAAACGATGAAATAAAAATGATTTTATAAAAATTTTTTAAATTGCCGACTGAAAAAAATAAATGTAGTTAAATGATAAATTGGGTAAATGAAAAATGGTTTTATAAGAATCATTTTTCATTTATGTGTGATATGAATGATTGTTATTCAACCATTTTTCATTTACCTAATTTATTTATTAATTACACTCATTGGAATGAGAATTACTTTAAAAACGATGAAATAAAAATGATTTTATAAAAATTTAAAAAACTGCCTACTGAAAAAAATTAATGTAATTAAATGATAAATTCGGTAAATGAAAAATGGTTTTATTAGAATCATTTTTCATTTATGTGTGATATAAATTATTGTTATTCAACCATTTTTCATTTACCTAATTTATTTATTAATTACACTCATTGGAACTAGAATTACTTTAAAAACGATGAAATAAAAATGATTTCATAAAAATTTAAAAAATTGCCGACTGAAAAAAATAAATGTAGTTAAATGATAAATTGGGTACATGAAAAATGGTTTTATATGAAAAATCATTTTTCATTTACCCAATTTAATTATTAATTATACTTATTGGTAATAGAATTACTACAATACACTCATTAATATTAGATTTACTTTAAAAACTATACAATAAAAATAATTTTATAAAAAATTTTAAAAACTTCCGAATGCAGAAATGAGTGTAATTAATAAATTCCAGTGGATAAATGAAAAATGGTTAAATAAGAATCATTCGCATATTATAATCGGGAGATTAACTACATCCTTGACGAATTAATCTCCCGACGATAATACGCGAATAATTATTATTTAACAATTTTTCATTTACCCAATATATTTATTAATTATACTCATTTTTTTCAGTCGTTTAATTTTATAATTCGAAAAAATGCAAATAGTATTAACAACGATTACTACAAGAAAAAAAATGTCACCCAACTTCAAAAACCTTTAACATAAACTTTCTTTTTTTTTTTTAATTTTATTGCATACCAACGATGCGAACATCAACAGCATTTCTAATTAACCTAACAAAAATGAGGTACCAATTATCTTGATTAAAAAAAGGAATACAATAAAATGGTGTCTTAAATAGTGAACCAAAGTTGAAAATACCAAAATTTTTGTTCATGTTCCGGTAGATGAAGAGAAATGCGATGATGGTTGGTTAACAAGTACCTTAATCGCGCATCACGAAGAGAATAAAGAATAAAGCGAAGAAATATTTGGGGGGGGGGGGGGGATTAGCAGCGAGTAGTCTAATCTCGAGCGAAACGTGCCGTGGGCACGCAACTGGCTCTCTGATCGCGGTCCCTACTCTCAGTTCGTTGGTTTTGTTCCGCTGGCGCGGGGATTGCCTCGTCGAATCAATATTCATGAATCGGAGGCGCTCGCGCTCGACCGAGCTACTCTAGTACCTCGTTAATATTTCATGTTCTCGCCCCTGTTCGCGTTCGAGTTATGTATTAATATAAATTGCTATAATTCTGATAATTGCATAATACCCAAGAGATATAATATATGTCGAACCGAGTGTGGAGAGTTCGAGAGTCGAAAACTCGAACTACAATGCGTACAAACAGAACGCGATCGTAAGCAACTGAGAGAAAGAGAGAGAGGGAAATATTGCACGGTTATAAATCAACGAGTTTCCGTCCTCGGTTGAAACTCGCTGGACCACAACGACGGCGTAACGTATTTTCGATAAGCTTCCGGTCTTTCCGTTCGGAAATGCAACGCTCGCACTCTCCGAGCCTCGAAATCGATGAAAATTTTCGGCAAACTAGATGGTATGTATATGCAGGTTTATCGATGATGCTACGACATCGGCGAGAGTTGTACAAACAATTTCAATGTTAAATCAATACGGATTCCAAGAACGAAAATGTTCATGTAACACTGTGACGCTCGGGCGAAAGACACACGCTTGGATTATGATAAATTTAACGAAATTGCATAATCCGGAAGTCAGCGGCGTTATACAGTGAGACAGCAGTGCAGCAGTGATGCAATCGAATGACAGGAACATGTCAGACGCATGCTGCTCTTTCACAGACGATATAACTGTCGTGATTGAGTGTAGAAAGAGAATTTTTTATCGTACAGAATCGTGAAAATCCTCGCTACGATATCGAGTGGCAAAACTATCATTTTTTTTAGGCCATGCGATTATTTTTTATACCTATAGCAATTGGATCAATGTTATCATTACTAATTTTTTAACTTTTGACAGTTAAAGTCGTTTGACATTCAAACATTTTTTTTCTTATATAGTTTATATACTGCTCTTTCACAGACGATATAACTGTCGTGATTGAGTGTAGAAAGAGAATTTTTTATCGTACAGAATCGTGGAAATCCTCGCTACTATATCGAGTGGCAAAACTAGCACTTTTTTTAGGCCATGCGATTATTTTTTATACCTATAGCAATTGGATCAATGTTATCATTACTAATTTTTTAACTTTTGACAGTTAAAGTCGTTTGACATTCAAACATTTTTTTTCTTATATAGTTTATATGCTGCTCTTTCACAGACGATATAACTGTCGTGATTGAGTGAGTGTAGAAAGAGAATATTTTATCGTACAGAATCGTGGAAATCCTCGCTACTATATCGAGTAGCAAAACTATCACTTTTTTTAGGCCATACGACTATTTTTTATACCTATGGCTATTGGATCAATGTTATCATTACTAATTTTTTAACTTTTGACAGTTAAAGTCGTTTGACATTCGAACATTTTTTTTCTTATATAGTTTATATATAGTTGTAATCCTCGCTACTATATCGAGTGGGAAAACTATCACTTTTTTTAGGCCATACGACTATTTTTTATACCTATGGCTATTGGATCAATGTTATCATTACTAATTTTTTAACTTTTGACAGTTAAAGTCGTTTGACATTCGAACATTTTTTTTATATAGTTTATATATAGTTATAATCCTCGCTACTATATCGAGTGGCAAAACTATCACTTTTTTTAGGCCATGCGCCTATTTTTTATACCTATGGCAAATGGATCAATGTTATCATTACTAATTTTTTAACTTTTGACAGTTAAAGTCGTTTGACATTGGAACATTTTCTTTCTTATATTGAAATTTTTATCGTACGGAATCGTGGAAATCCTCGCTACTATATCAAGTGGCAAAACTATCACTTTTTTTAGGCCATACGACTATTTTTTATACCTATGGCTATTGGATCAATGTTATCATTACTAATTTTTTAACTTTTGACAGTTAAAGTCGTTTGACATTCGAACTTTTTTTTTCTTATATTGAAATTTTTATCGTACGGAATCGTGGAAATCCTCGCTACTATATCGAGTGGCAAAACTATCACTTTTTTTAGGCCATGCGACTATTTTTTATACCTATGGCTATTGGATCAATGTTATCATTACTAATTTTTTAACTTTTGACAGTTAAAGTCGTTTTACATTGGAACATTTTCTTTCTTATATTGAAATTTTTATCGTACGGAATCGTGGAAATCCTCGCTACTATATCAAGTGGCAAAACTATCACTTTTTTTAGGCCATACGACTATTTTTTATACCTATGGCTATTGGATCAATGTTATCATTACTAATTTTTTAACTTTTGACAGTTAAAGTCGTTTGACATTCGAACTTTTTTTTTCTTATATTGAAATTTTTATCGTACGGAATCGTGGAAATCCTCGCTACTATATCGAGTGGCAAAACTATCACTTTTTTTAGGCCATGCGACTATTTTTTATACCTATGGCTATTGGATCAATGTTATCATTACTAATTTTTTAACTTTTGACAGTTAAAGTCGTTTGACATTGGAACACTTTTTTTCTTATATTGATATTGAAATTTTTATCGTACGGAATCGTGGAAATCCTCACTACTATATCAAGTGGCAAAACTATCACTTTTTTTAGGCCATACAACTATTTTTTATACCTATGGCTATTGAATCAACGTTATCATTACTAATTTTTTAACTTTTGACAGTTAAAGTCGTTTGACATTCGAACATTTTTTTCTTATATTGAAATTTTTATCGCACGGAATTGTGGAAATCCTCGCTACTATATCGAGTGGCAAAACTATCACTTTTTTTAGGCCATGCGACTATTTTTTATACCTATAGCAATTGGATCAATGTTATCATTACTAATTTTTTAACTTTTGACAGTTAAAGTCGTTTGACATTGGAACACTTTCTTTCTTATATTGAAATTTTTATCGTACGGAATCGTGGAAATCCTCGCTACTATATCGAGTGGCAAAACTATCACTTTTTTTAGGCCATGCGACTATCTTTTATACCTGTGAAATTGTTGTTATCGTTACTAATTTTTATCAAGTTTTGTAACAGCTAAAGTCGTTTGACATTGGAACATTTTTTTTCTTTTTAATTTGGACACTTTTCTGAACCAAATATTGAAGATTTTTTTTTAAATTCACTTTTTCATGTTAATTCGTTTTTTTATTCGTGAAATAAAAATGTGGGATTCTAACCCAATTTCATTATGCGTCGAATTTAAGGCTGTGGAATTATTTTTTATAGTTATCGCAACTGCAGTGTAGCAATTATGTTATCGTCACTTATTTCGGCTTTGGTTTAACAACCAAAGTCGTCAGACGTCAGAATTTATTTTTTCTACTTAATTTGAACCCTTTTCTGAACCAAATTGTGAAAAAATATCGAAAAATTCACTTTTTCGTCTCATTGCGTTTTTTATTTGTGAAATAAAAATGCGGGATGTATTTCCAATTAAGTTTCACCATGTGTCAAATTTTTCCAGAATTTTTGGAGAAAAATTGAAAAAAATATCTTGAAAAATGTTGCCAGTGTAGCAATTTATGCTACGTTGACTTTTAATGGGTTAATGAGTTGTATCTATTCGTTATTTGATGTAACTATAAAAATCGAAAAAATAGACAAAAATTTCTTGAAAAAATTTTGCCAGTGTAGCGATTTATGCTTCGTTGACTTTTAACGGTTTAATGAGTTGTATCTATTCATTATTTAATGTAACTATAAAAATCATCACAGGGACTATTAATTAACAGTTGTCACTTCACGTAAAATAAACGTGATATTATCAGTTACTTTTCATAGCGAACTATAAATTATCAGACCATACAACTATTTCGAAAGTGGCACTAACTTTTTTACCAAAACTGACTTTGATTAGTTGTTCCTTTTAATTTGTTTATGGAACTTTCAAAATAGTCATTTTTTCCTCAGTAATTAAAAGTTGTCACCTTAAATCAATTAATCGTGATATTACTGGCAACTCTTCGAATAAAAAGTCACGTTAACTTCTTGATTATTGCTGCAACTTGATAGCTGTAATTATTAATTAGTTAATGGCATTTTCAAAATATTCCTATTTTAATAACCAATAATCGTCACTGTAAATTAAATAATTATAGTAGTCTTTGCTACTATTAAGTGAAAATGATTGTCAGTTGATTAAACTATTTTTACAGTAACATCAATTGTAGGTTACAAAATTCTACTATTTTTTCCGGATAGATTTCCATTTATTATTTAAAGCAAATGAAGGTGAAAATACAAACAGTATTAATATTTAATAGTTGCAACTCAAAAATCGCCAGGATTGTCTCGTTTTTTCTAAACGCACATTCGCCGTCGGCGAATAGATCAGAATTTTCTTCATCAGCCGCAAACTTATTTCACCGCACATTTTTTTATGATATAAATCTATATAAATATTAAACTCACCGAAAAATCTACGGGAGCAAATGTGTGTCACTGTTGCTTCTTATTTCTTCTTCCAAACTTCACACTGCTCCCTCGATAATTGCCGACAAAAAATATCTCGAAGAACTGTCGTTCGATCTTCTATTATATCACGCACACATAAAAAAAACAATAAACGAGAAACTAACACATAACGCGTGTACGTAGAAAAGTCTAAGAAACGGTGGAAGATTGTGAAGAATTAAAGAAAAGGTAGTTTTTTTTTGTTTTTCAAGAAAAATGTATAAATTGCTTAAAAATAGAAGAGCGAAAAAACGAAAAGAGTCCGTTGGTGGAGGGATTTAAAAAAAATTGGAAGTGGTTGTTCCTTTCCGCGACAATATCACAGTTTCGATCGAACTGCAGAGCTTTTCGTGTGCTTAGCAGTAAATCCAACGCGTGTCTCACTTTAATCTCCAATACTAATTTTCCTTTTCCTGCATTAACCGTCTCATCCGTTTCCTTATGTCACGTCGACGACAACCACCCTTATCACGATTATATCTTGTATTAATTATCACAAAGTCAGCCCTCCATCAAAATTCCAAGATTTCAGTTGAAACGAAACAAAAAAAAAAGCTCAAAGAAAAAGTTAATCGAAATAAACAAATAGGGTCGAGCTGTGACGTTTCTCGACTCACCACCAAACAGTCCGTACTTCCCAAAAACACGTTTAAAAACGCGATCTTTCTCTAGACGAAATTCCCGATAAAAATCTTCAATGTCAAAAGAAAAACGTCGTTAGAGTCACACAGCGAAAAAATTCCAAAGTTCTGCCCGAAAACAGTATTAAATTGAGAATGTTACCGCAGTTATAACCACGTTTAACTCTTGATGTATACAATCCTTATCGATAGTAACTGTCCTCAGTGCACTCTTAAGTTCGTTCGTTTATTTTCTCCAGTTTTCATCTCCTTGTGTATTATTATTCAGCCTTAAACTTGCTTTTGTTTTTTTTTTCTCTTCCTAAAATCGTCTGGATGTTTTATCTTCTTTTCAAGCTATTGCCACTCTTTCGCGTTAACAAACTGTTTTACTCTCTCTCTCTCTCTGTCTTTATCTTTCTCTTTCTCTAGTTTTTCTCCTAGACGCGGTGCGGATGTTACGAGTTCCTCGGGAACAGCACCGTCATCTCTCTCCGGTGTCACAGCGCCAACTGACAGCGAGCAGCGACTCGCCGGTATCCTCGTGCACGGCCGGCAGACAAAGATCCGAGGTTAGCCGAACGTAGCCGAGTTTGGACGAGGACCGGCCAGTCAGCTGGGATCCCGGTTGCTCGGAAGCGGCTATGTCGTCGTCGTCGTCGTCGTTGTGTTTCGACGTCGGCCGGGCCTCCACCACCGCCTCCACCACCTTCGACAAACCTCCTCTCTCTTCTCCGCTCGCTCGGCACCACAGTCGTCGTTCGACGACGTTGCTGCCACTGCAATAATTCCCGTACAGTTCTTCGTCCGACGTTCGTCTACTTGTCTGCCGGCGACGCTGCTATCGGTTTGGTGTTCGGGAGGCGCGCAGCCGCGCAGCTGTAGTCACTTGCGACCTGCCACGAACTTTCCCGAGTCAGCTGTAGGAGACTCTCCGTACAATGCACACGCAGTGCACCTCCTCCTCCTCCTCCTCCTCTTCTTCTTCTTCTTCTCCTCTCCTCTCTTCGTATGTACGAGACACCGGAAACGCGACGAGCACAACTCGTTCGTCGCATTACGTGTCCGACTATGAGAGAGTATGTATATGTCAGGCATTCTATGAAGAATTCGATGAAGGAGGAAAAAAAGTGTTGCCAAATCGTTTTTGTAAGGTAAAGGTAGGGGTTTATAAGGTCGGATGGTTAAGGGACATCCACAGTTTTAAATATTAATTGTAAAATGGCTGAATGCAAAATCGGGCTCCGTATCTTCTAGTCTCAAAAACCTACGAATTAATCATCAAAATATTGTATCATTTTGTAATTATGTACGAAAATATTAAAGTAGGTCTAAGGTAAAGGGACCAATGGTCAGATGGTTAAGGGATATCCTCAGATTCAAACATTCATTAGACGGTTAAGGAAAGATTTAATTGTAAAATGATTGGAATCAAAGTCAGGCTCTGTACCTTCCAGTTTTTAAAATCTACGAATTAATTGTCATAATATTGAATCTTTTTTAATTATGTACGAAAATATTAAAATCGGCCTAAGGTAAAGGGACCAATGGTCAGATGGTTAAGGGATATCCTCAGATTCAAACATTCATTTAAATCAAAGGCAGGCTGTATCTTCCAGTTTCAAAAATCTGCGAATTAAATGTCATAATACTGAATCATTTTTTAATTATGTACGAGAATAATAAAAGAAGCCTAATGTGTGAGTATTCGGACGCTGTTTTTCACCATGTGCGTATTTTCGGACTATCGGAATATCAAGAGTTCTGGTATACAAACACGATTGGTTCGGAATAAAAACGAAAGTATCTTGATTATTTATCGATTACATTATTAAAAATATATATATACATGAAAGAGTAGTTGAAATAAGCTATGCAGAAAACTGGCTAACCTAAAAATTAAAAAATTTGTTTGATGTCATGAAATTTGATGAAAAACTTTTTCCTGTACATCAATTAAAAAATATAGATACGATTTCAAGTTACAATGTTGGCTTTTAGATATTTAAATACGTAATAAACTCAAATAAATGCTACCTTAAATCAGGTTATATATTTTTTTTAAATGCATCAAGTGTGAAATTTTTGAGAGTATTTTTTATTTTTTATATTTTTCACTGAAATTGCGATATCTCGGGAACGGTCTATCGTATAAAAAATTAAAAATCACGCAAATATGCAATTTTTTATGACCCATAAGAGCAAAATATATAAAAATTTAATTGATTCATTTGAAATCGATTTTACCGCAAAAAGCATCGGAAAATATTTTTTTTATTGGAAAAACATTGGGTTTTGTCACCGGCTCAAGTATTTTTTAATCTGAAAATGAAAAATGAATTTTTAACATATTTTTTTAACGGGGCGCAAAACCGGTCGGAAGTGAGCGCGTTTATGAATTTCTTGAATAATTAACATTCTGTTTAATAAAACAGAACACACACGCTGTTTTAAAAGTATGTTTAACCAATTATTCCGCAATTGGTTTTTATATCAATAGAATAGAATTTACGGAAATTAAGCCGACGCCAATATCGGATGTTTTTTACTTTTAAAAAATTATATTTTTGATCATTTAACCATAAAATTAACCATAAAGTTGTTTTAATTACTTAATTGAATCTAAATGAATATAATTCTCATCGACTACACAAAAATAATGTATTTTCGTATTTCTTGAAATTTCACAAAATTCGAATTACAAAATTAAATTTTTTTAAAAAGTTGATGTATTTGTTACGATTATATAACCTAATGTTTTATAAAATAAAATAAAATAATATTTTTTGATCATTTAACCATAAAATGTTGCTTTAATTGAATCTGAATGAATATAATTCTCATCGACTACAAAAAAATAAAGTATTTTTGTATTTCTTTAAATTTCACAAAATTCGAAATACAAATTTAATTTCAAAATAAAATTATATTTTTGATCATTTAACCATAAAATGTTGTTTTAATTGAATCTGATTGAATATAATTCTCATCGACTACAAAAAAATGACGAATTTTTGTATTTGTTAAAATTTCACAAAATTCGAAATACAAATTTTAATTTTTTTTTTAAATTGATGTATTTGTCACGATTGTATAAACTAATGTTTTATAAAATATCTAAGAAAAACTTTTTTTTATAATGGCTGGACTGATATGAAATACCATATTTACTTTGAGACTTTAGCAGATTATATTATATTAGCAGACAGGGACGTTCCTCAACGCGCACTCGCCTTCACTTTTTCATCGGTCATATCACGCATATTATACTTGCTTTACGTATAGTATAGTGATGGAGAGATCGATACAACTCTCTTGGCTTACATGTGTTCTATGTTTGTTGCTATAAAGTCGAGTTTCTTATCACCGTTGAGCGTTTCGTTTTTTTGTTTCTTTATCGTTACTTGCTTAAGGATGTACACATTTAGATGCACAAGATTTATTGGATTAAGATTTGAGGACATTGCGATAAGAGAAAATTTTTTAAATAAAAATAAAGTCATTCTATTGAACATAGTAAGAACATCTGTACCAATGAAAAATTGATTTGATTACAATTTGAGTACTTTACGATAAGAAAAATATCCAAAAATAATTATAGACGTTGATGATACTAAGAACTTGGTTTTTGCATAATAATTATGTAAAAATGTTGATAATAAACTGGTAGACAAAAATTGCCGTTCCGCATCCTCTCTTCATATATAGGGAGATGGGGGCAAAATGGACACCCTCTTAACTTTCGTAAAAACGATTTGTCTCAGTTTTTTGTGTTCCTTAGATATGGAAAGTGTGGAAAATACGTCAAATTGTTCATTTTCATCAGATCAGAATTTTTTTAACCATCCGTTCAAAATGTTTTTTCGAAACTTTGTTGAGCAAATAACTATTTCGAACAATATGTAATCACATTATTTTTCCGAAAAAAATGTGGTCTAATAAATTTTTCAAAATTTATAATCAAATTGATTCTTCAAAAAAAAAAAACGTCGGAATATCATAAAGAAATCAATTACAACGAAATTATCATTTTAAGATTTGGTGCCAATTTTGCCCCCAATATTTATATTTGGCCTCTTTGAGAGAGACAGGGAAATTAGTAAGAGAGAGTGGAAAATACGTCAAATTGTTGATGAAAAAAAATTGATAATTTTCATCGGATCGGAATTTTTTTAACCATTCGTTCAAAACTTGTTTTCGAAACTTTGTTGAGCAAATGACTTTTTCGAAAAATTTGTAATCACATTATTTATCCGAAAAAAATGTGGTCTAATGAATTTTTTCAAAAAAATTATAATCAAATTGATTCTTCAAAAAAAAAAAAAAAAAAAAAAAAACGTCGGAATATCATAAAGAAATCAATCAGAACAAAATTATCATTTTAAGATTTGGTGCCAATTTTGCCCCCAATATTTATATTTGGCCTTTTTGAGAGAGAAAGAGAGAAATTAGTAAAAGAGAGAGAGGAAAATACGTCAAATTGTTGATGAAAAAAAATCGATAATTCTCATCAGATCAGAGTTTTTTTAACCATCCGTTTAAAACTTTTTTTCGAAACTTTGTTGAGCAAATGACTTTTTTCAAAAAATTTATAATCAAATTAATTCTTCAAAAAAAAGAAAAAAAAAACGTCGGAATATCATAAAAAAATCAATTAGAACGAAATTATCATTTCAAGATTTGGTGCCAATTTTGCCCCCCATATATTTATTTTTGGCCACTTTGAGAGGGAGAGAGGGAAATTAGTAAGAGAGAGAGAAAAATACGTCAAATTGTTGATGAAAAAAAATCGATAATGTTCATCACATCAGAATTTTTTTTAACCATCCGTTCAGAACTTTTTTTCGAAACTTTGTTGAGCAAATGACTTTTTCGAAAAATTTGTAATCACATTATTTTTCCGAAAAAAAGGTGGTCTAATGAATTTTTTCAAAAATTTATAATCAAATTAATTCTTCAAAAAAAAAAACGTCGGAATGTCATAAAAAATCAATTAGAACCAAATTATCATTTTAAGATTTGGTGCCAATTTTGCTCCCAATATTTATATTTGGCCTTTTTGAGAGAGACAGAGAGAAATTAGTAAAAGAGAGAGAGAGGAAAATACGTCAAATTGTTGATGAAAAAAAATTGATAATTTTCATCAGATCGGAATTTTTTTAACCATTCGTTCAAAACTTGTTTTCGAAACTTTGTTGAGCAAATGACTTTTTCAAAAAATTTTTAATCAAATTAATTCTTCAAAAAAAAGAAAAAAAACGTCGGAATATCATAGAAAAATCAATTAGAACGAAATTATCATTTTAAGATTTGGTGCGAATTTTGCCCCTAATATTTATATTTTGCCTCTTTGAGAGAGAGAGAGAGGGAAATTAGTAAGAGAGAGAGAAAAATACGTCAAATTGTTGATGAAAAAAAATCGATAATGTTCATCACATCAGAATTTTTTTTAACCATCCGTTCAAAACTTTTTTTCGAAACTTTGTTGAGCTAATGACTTTTTCGAAAAATTTGTAACCACATTATTTTTCCGAAAAAAATGTGGTTTAATGAATTTTTTCAAAAAAATTATAATCAAATTAATTCTTCAAAAAAAAAAAAAAACGTCGGAATGTCATAAAAAAATCAATTAGAACCAAATTATCATTTTAAGATTTGGTGCCAATTTTGCCCCCAATACTTACATTTAACCGAGATGCCTGTTTTGCCTCCCTGCCTGAAATTTTCATGTAAGAAATGTCAGGAAATTAAGAAAAGTCGTTTTCGAAAAAGTTGAAACGATGTCCGTTTTCCTCCTCTGCCCGTTTTGCCCCCATCTCCCCTATATACGAGATACCGGAAACGCGACGAGCACAACTCGTTCATCGCATTACGTGTCCAACTACAAGAGAGTCTGTATTTACGTATAGAGACTATACGGCAAAATCGCCTTCACTTTTTCATCGAGCATATCACGCATATTATATACACGTTGTGCAGAGTATAGTGATGCAGATCGATGCAACTCTCTTGACATATACGTGTTCTATGTTTGGAGATATGTTCTAGAGTATCTTATCACTGTTAAACGCTTCAATTTTTAAAATTCTTTATCTTTGCTTGCTTAAGGATGCACACATTGATATGGAAATTATTTGTTGGATTGTCATTTGAGGATTTTGCGATAAGAGAAAAATTTTAACAAAAATTAAAGTCATTGTATTGAAGATACTAAACATACTCATAATATGACTGATAATAAAAATTAATAAATAAACATCTTTCGCACCAAAAAATTCAGATACAGAAAAAAAATGTTGACTTAATTAATGTCGTTGGAGATACTAAGAACGTTGATTTTGCATAATAATGGAAATGCGTTCATAAATAAAATTGGGAAAATAAAATAGTTGCTTAATGAATTTTTAGAAAGTTCTTTTTTTGTATTAAGGAAATCGCCGATTCTTCCGGTTACATGTCATTATGTTGTCATTTTTTCATTCTTTTTTTATTACATGATTGTAAAGTTGGACATTCGGGATATGTAGTGGAAAAAAAAATTACACATTACGCATAAAAAGATTCAGGGTAATTAAAATCGAAGTTTCATAAAAATGGCCTTAAACAACGTTCGCAAATGAAATTCCAGAATTGTAAAAACATTTGTTAGAAATTCATATGTGTTTGAAAAATATAAGCGAATTCATTGCATAGGAAAAAAACCCACGAATATACAGCTTCAAATATTTTTTCACCCATTGTAGAATTTTCATATCGAATTTTTCTACAAAAAAATATCCAAAATTCGCGACTATTGCATCATTTTACGAAATGTAATATAAAAACCTTTAGCAATAATAAAAAAATTCTTAATAAATCTCACATCTTTGTAGCTGGCGATTTTCAAAATTTGGTTAACTAATAAAAAAATTTCAAATTTTTAGTAAACATTTCTTTTTTAATTTATTGACTCACAAATTTTTAGCATTGTTGATTACAATCAATTTTAAAAATATTTCAAATAACGTTGATATTTTTTCCAATATCTCATTGTCAAGTATTTGATTTCCCATAAAATAAAATTATTACGAATTTCCGTGTGAGCCATCGTTAACACAATCACGAAAAGACGTCGACCGATGACTCAGAACAGATAGCTTGAAGTTTCGTCATCATTACAAAAGAATTCATCGTAATCTCCTTCTTCACGATACTCTTTGTTTAATTTTTTTTTATTTGTCCAATGCCAAGACTCATTCTAGCGTGAACGGATTATTTATGCTTAATACATTATGCTTATTTCTTAAATTAACTTCTCACTTTGTGTTTCGCCTCATTTTTATTCTTTATTTTGTGTATAAGGTCAGGAGCTGAAGATACTCAAGAAAATTGAAGAGTGATGAGCGCGAGGAGAAAATCCAGAGAATGAAGAAGCTTTTGGAGATGCAATTTTTCTTTATGATTTTCCTCAACGTTTTGCCCTCCCGACTAGAAATAGTAAGTCAGACACAGGAGGAAGTGCAGAGTATGAGCGTCTGGAGGATCGTTACCCGATATTTCACTCCATTTTCTCCCCAAGTTGGTTGACTCGACGCAACGTGCCAGCAGCAGCAGCAACCCAGCCACACCGCACGATAATGGACGAAGTTTTCCAGAGTCAGCTGGTTGCTGGTTACTAGCCGGGCCACCCGAGAGACGAAGGAGAGAGAAAGAGAGAGAGAGAGAGAGAGAGAGAAAAGAGTGGTCCGATACCCCGGCGCTTACTTTTCACCCGGAAGACGGGTACGCCGTGAACCAAGCGCGGAGGGAGTTAAGGGAAAGGGAGAAAAGCAACGATATCGAGCCTCACTGTGCCGAACGACCTGCGGAGGCGACCCGCAAGGCGAGGAATCTTCGCGCATCTAGATCGTTTTCCGATATTCCTTCACCGGCGAGTGACTCGCTTCCGAGTTGATCTGGCTTCTTCTTTCCATCCTTTTCAACATCGTTCCTTCGCTCTTTTCGCCAAATCGGAGCTTTTAACCCTCCCCGAAAGGTTTCAACCTCAGACGAACGCAGTTAATATTTTCTATGGCTCCAATAGACGCTTCAGAAATAAATACGGCAACATTTCTGGTTGATATTCGAAGGAAATTCAACACGATGACATAATAATAATTCACACTGTTTCAAGTATTTTGGGTTAATTTTCACTGCGGGTTAAGGAAGCTCTTTTATAGAAACTGGTATATTTAATTTTATTTGCAAGTGAGATGTTAAATTATCATACTTTCTACTAGATCCTGTAAAAATTAGGAAATTTAATTTTGAAAATTAGGAAATTTAATTTTGAAAATTAGGAAATTTAATTTAGAAAATTAGGAAATTTAATTCAGAAAATTAGGAAATTTAATTTAGAAAATTAGGAAATTGAATTTAGAAAATTAGGAAATTTAATATAAAAATTTGTAATTTTACTACACTCGTGTATTAAAATTCGTCTATTAGCTGATGAATAAAATGTTCGGTTATGTAAATTTGCAAACATTTTTTACAATGCATAATTTAGTAGTGGTGAAAAAAATATGGATTGTTATAGAGCATTTTTCCGGCCTTTTAATTAGACAGCGCCGAGTGACTCGCTTCCGAGTTGATCTGGCTTCTTCTTTCCATCCTTTTCAACATCGTTCCTTCGCTCTTTTCGCCAAATCGGAGCTTTTAACCCTCCCCAAAAGGTTTCAACCTCAGACGAACGCAGTTAATATTTTCTCGGGCTCCAATAGACGCTTCAGAAATAAATACGGCAACATTTCTGGTTGATATTCGAAGGAAATTCAACACGATGACATAATAATAATTCACACTGTTTCAAGTATTTTGGGTTAATTTTCACTGCGGGTTAAGGAAGCTCTTTTATAGAAACTGGTATATTTAATTTGATTTGCAAGTGAGATGTTAAATTATCATACTTTCTACTAGATCCTGTAAAAATTAGGAAATTTAATTTAGAAAGTTAAGAAATTTAATTTAGAAAATTAGGAAATTTAATTCAGAAAATTAGGAAATTTAATTCAGAAAATTAGGCAATTGAATTTAGAAAATTAGAAAATTTAATATAAAAATTTGTAATTTTACTACACTCGTGTATTAAATTTCGTCTATTAGCTGATGAATAAAATGTTCGGTTATGTAAATTTGCAAACATTTTTAACAATGCATAATTCAGCAGTGGCGAAAAACAATATGGATTAATATACAGCATTTTCTCGACCTTTTAATTAGACACTTAAAAAATAATTGGAATCTTAATGTCTCAGCTTTGAAAATTTTCATTCATGAACGGCAAATTTAATGAACAACGTTGAATTTAAGTTTTTTTTTCACACTTTTAAAACTTTTTGTATCCTCCCTTAATGAGATTTTATGGAAACTATTGTCATCGTTTTATTCGCTAAACCTAACCTCATAATATTAACTGCACATTAGTTGCTGTCGAGATGTCTTGCAAATATCAAAATGAACAAAATATTGTCAACTTGTATATTAAATATGATATTTTATACGGAAAAATAAAAATAAAAAATATGTATTATCGTATAATTTATATATAGGAAATATATTTTACGTAAATAAAATCACAATTACGCTTAGCAAGTAATGCAAGTATCGTCGTTATCAATATTAACTAGAAATATTGATCAAGGTCTGTGAATTTCTATTTTTTTTTTTAAATAACACCCAAGTCGTTTCTATTTTATCATAAACTACAAAAGTAATTAAAATTCCCAGCAGAAGCTTAATATACTTCCCGCTAGTTACCTGGAGTTAGTTTAAGTTTACTGCCCAAGAGCTTACGCGAAAACATCCGATAAACGGTGTGAATTTCTCTCGCCGATAGATAGAGTCGATATTTTCTATGCAACTAATATTTACTTGAATACATTATAGTTAATTTATATTTTCTAAAATGTACTAGACTTTTTAATGAATTTTTTTCCAACCATGATTTTTCAAATGAAGAAATGCATTTTCACATTTACAAAATCACTATTGTCTCCCCTTAATATTTCACGATGACGTAATAATATAAAAAACGAATCATGGATTAGCAAAAGAGAAAAGTAATTCCCGAATAAAAATCACTATAGTCTCCTTCTAATATTTCGTGATAACATAATAATAATAATATCAATAAATCTTGGATCAGCAAACGCTGGGAAATTCTGGTTCGCCTATAAAGGAATTCTCTTTTCGGCTTTCATGGTACGTAGTCACGACCTCCCCTTATCTTTGGCTCTTCTTCTCTTCCTCTTTTTATCTCTATCTTTCGCCTCGTTTGATAACGAGCAGTGCGATCACACTAGAAAGAGAGAGAGAGAGAGAGAGAGAATGTGTCGTCAATCGGCCTTCATATACTTGTGCCCATATACATATATACATATATGGGATATTTCTGGTCAACGCAGTATTCGCTCCCTAATTTTTAATACTATTTTACATAATTGGAAAAATTGTTTTAATTTTTTTTTTAGATTTTTTTTTACTGAAACTTTTTTTCATAAATTTCTTTAAAAAAAATTTTGTCTCCCAATAAAAAAATCACTAGTTGTACTCATCGAAAAACACATCGTTGGAATTATGATTATTTTGTCTTATTCAACCGTAAATTTCATTATTTAATACATGAATTTTTAAATAGACAAAAAAAGCTTCAGTGAAATTATAAAATAATCTTGCGTTATGTATAAAATGTTTACACAGACCATGAACTGTCAATTTGTTTCATTTCTTTCCATTTTTAATTTAAAAAATGGCTTAAAATAATCGATGCAAAAATTTGACCACTCTGGATCATAGCTCAAAAATTTTGAGAAAAAAAGTATGTTATTCAATTTTGGCTTCCTCATAGAGGAAGCCTTGTAAAAAGCGAAAAATAATGAGGAAGCAATGTGCAAGGTTCTACTTTGCGTCCTTTATTAAATTAGATAAATAAACATGTTGTGAATTCGATTTTTCTATTTCGTTATTCCGTTATTTCGTTATTATTAGAGCGTTTTTCGAAAGTAAATGTGATAACGTATATTATTAAAAATAATTCAACATTCCATAAAATCACAAATTTCATACCGTTTGTCACTAAATTATACATATATAATGGTTGAATATTGTTTCATTTATATACAAAATTTGAGCTCGCTATTTCAAGTTTTGCAAAAGTTACAATAGAGCGATAATGTCAATTTTTTGAAAAATTCAAAATTCCATAAAATCTGAACCACTTTACCGATTCGAGCCAAATTCAATACCAAACAGCGTTGAGTGCACCTACTCTTATAACCAACTATTTAGCAAAATAGACTAAATTTTACGAAAGTTAGAGCGACCACGTCTTTTTTTCAAAAAATTCAAAACGGTATAAAATCGAAATTTTCGCACAGATTTTGTCGAAAATTGCTACAGTTGAAGAGGGTCTGCTGCTACACTAGTGTGCCAAATTTGAGCGCGATATACAAAACCGTTCTTGAGTTATCGGCGTTCGAATTTTCGGAGTTCTATACATACACACTTACACACATACATACATACAGACATTTTTTCTAGATCACTTTTCTGGACGTTTTCTACAATTCTGTGTCCTTACATAAAAAACTCGAAATTTTTATTTTTTTCATGAAAACAAAGTTTCCTTTATGAGGAAGCAATATGAAATACAGTATTTTTAAGAGAAATTTCAAATTTTTAAATCGTGGCGCTAAATTTTTATTTAAAAAATTCATGAAAAAAAAAGTTTCAATAAAAAAAATCTGAAAAAAATCAAAAGTGTTTTTTCGAGCATATAGAATAGTATAAAAAATGATGGAGCGAATTGAAAGTCGGAGTTGAACGCTTACCGAGTTGGCTAGGAATACCCCATATACACTTGTATGTATATATATATCTGAGCTCACGTTGATACGATTCCCTCGATATTACGAGATACTATTAAGTGATAACGTCACACGGGACTCGTTCGATCACCGCGACGCCCAGGCGACAGATCGAGAGCGAGAGAGAGAGAGAATACCTCGTATCCTGAACGATCGAGGAATTCACCCGCCCGCCCACCGATCTTTATCGTAAAAAGATCGTGGGTTACTTGCATGAATATAGCCCACGACTTTTAGATATTTTCGTATAACGGTGCGAGACCCGATAATCGAAGAAGCTTTCAAGTCTTACATTCAAGTGTCACATATATATATATATAAAATATATACATATAGATACATACATTACATTTATATATATATATATATATAAGTTCTCGTGTCCTATCACCGTTCAATTTTCCCCGAGATAATAAAATGAAAGAACATTTCTACCTCGAATTTCGAAGCGATTTCCCATCGTCCCCCGTCCTCTCGAGAAATAATTCTCCGCTTCCTCTGACCGAGCAGCTCTCATGCCGCGCGCGTCTCCCGTAGCTCGTAGCTCGCGGCGAGAGCCACGGAAAAATTCAAAGCGCTCTCTGCTCGCTCGCTCGCGAACGCCGAAGTTGAGAGTTTGCGGGCAGAAAGGGGATCGAAAGAGTGAGAGAGAGAGAGAGAAAGATTCTAGGGCTCTCTCGAGCGTACGAAACGAGGGCCGTCGTCGCTGTTGCCGAGCCACCCGAACGAAATAAGGGCGTGGAATATATAAAGTAAAATGTACTACATTTCGAGCGATCCGAACGTGAGAGAGCTGCTCTCCCTAGCAACGGGTCACCGTCCAGAGGGGCACGTTTCGATTGAATATACAATGTACTCTTGCGGCATATATATCGCATTTACGCTCTTTTCTCTCACTTTCTCTCTCACTCTTCTATCAAAGTCCTCTTGTATTCTCTCCCTCTTTTCACAGTCCTCTATCTTTTTCTCTCTCTCTTACTCTTTTCATAGTTAGGGTTGAGCGGAGTATAATGCAAGAACTGGAGGGTAAAATGTGACACATGAAAACAAAAATTCATACATTGACATGCGACATTCCGCAGTCTTAATTAATTTGCAGAAATATTTTTGAAATTAAAAAACGACACATTTTGACGCGACTCGATTCGAGCGACGAATTAAAAAAAAAAAAAAATAGTACTTCAACACACAGCAGTTTTTAATTTACAGAAATGTTCTTCATATCATAACAAACAATATTAATAATGGCAAAGCCTCGAATTATTGAAAAAAAAGGCAAACACATCTACGAATGCGGAAGAGAATACACCATTCTTTTGCACACCGAGAGAAAAGATTTCATTGACGCCAAAGAAATGGGTGGATTGATTTTTTTTTCATTGATTTCAACGCAATATTTCTTTGATTTCAATGAAATAGTGCATTTGAATTTCAAAGAGAACATTTCATTGCCTGTAAATAAAGATTTACTTAGTGAGCATATAATAAAGAAACAGTTTCATTGTTTTAAAGAGACGTTTTCATTGGTTCAAAGGAACGTTTTCAATGATCTCTCTCTCGCACCTAACCTCACTTTTTTGTTTTCCGGTTCTCCCGATCGAACGGCTTCGAGTTTCGAGGAGTCAGAAGCTTAGCCTATTTCTGCCGTACTTCCTTACATACTCGCAAAATTTGAGCTTTATCTGCCGCATACTTCAGGAAAAAATAGGTTTCGAAATTTTGAGGTGGTAAGAAGAAGGTTTCATTGAATCAGAGACGATATCTTTGAAATCAATGAAAAAGGTTCATTGGTTTAAAGAAATGTTTCTTCGAATCAATGTCACTACTTTTCATTGAGTTTGAGATCATGCAAAGAAAAGATAGTATTGAAATTCAAGTATTTCATTTCATTGGCAAAGATTTCCGTGAATCAATGAAACTTTTTTTCTCGGTACAGTGGTTTGTACACTCAGAGAAATGGTAGTAGTACAGTCAACTATGAATTTTTAGTCCATGCAACTATTTTCATAGTTATGGTAACTATTTGGTAGTTGTGAAAACTATTTAAAAAATTCACCGAATCGTGGATAAATGGCAATACGTGTGAAAAATGGGTACACTTTTCGTATGCTAATATCGATGCAGATATTGTCGAATATATTCGTGAACCCTGCATCCAATGTAATTAAAAATAAATATAAATTAAAAATAAATATAAATATAAATATAATCATGACAATTAAACCATAAAATATTTGTTTTGCGATTCCAGCGTATGCTGGTGCCATTTTGACGACGTGTGCCATTATCCCCCTGTTCCATCGTACCCCGTAGTCATTATACCCGACGTTGCCATTTTTTTACCGTTCTACCCTATATATTTATATACATATATCTCGCTCTCTTTCTCCCTCTCTCTCTTTTTATAGGGCTGTCTCTGTCGTTTTTTCACTATCGTTGTGGCAGTCGTGGTAACATGCGTGCATGTAGGTCGCTCGAGAGAATGTAGGGTGTGCTCTATAAATCCGGGCATTGTTCTCTCCCGTCGGCGATGGTCAGTAACGCCCCTTTGAAACGAAAGGGTTGTAATTTTAACGTGAGCTTTGGATACACGAGGAATATCGTCTGATTCTGTGCCAGGGCGAGAGAACAAGAAGGAGCTATTTTGGCAGCGTTGCTGGGGTGAGAGATGCACGAGGAGGGTATGAAAGGGTTGAACGAGAGAGTAAAGCTGTGAGTGACCTTAAACGAAATGGTGACTTTTTTTTTGTGGTATCAGCAAACTTCTGAAAAATTACCTCGTGCTTCAACCTTTAAAAGCTAAGTTTCCTTCTCGTAAAAAAAAATCTCGCATTTTGGAGAATTTTTTAAATGGTGGAAAAAATGGCACTTTCGAAAAATTCGGTCCTTGAAGTTTTAAACGCGTTTATCTTTCGCGAAATAAAAATGTAGCATATATTTCCGACAAAATTTCACAGTATGTTAAATTTTTTGTACATTTTTTTTATCGAAATTAACCTTAATATAAAATAAAAATTACTATTTCATTTTTTTCCAAGAGTATTCAATAATTTCTTGGAGGTAAAAATACGAAGCGGCTCATTTTATTTCTATATTTTTTTATAAAGTTATAATTATTATTCTATATATAGAGATATATTTTATTTCTTGAAAGAAATAAAATAATGATAATAAAATAGAATGATCTTAATTATATAAATATAATTATAAAACTTATGGATTTTTATTAAAAGAAAAAAATATATTTTTTCCTATGAAAAATCTTACGATTTTTTCTTGAATAAATATATAAATATTCCTTGCAAAAAATTTAACCAAAAATGCATATTCGAAAACGGTGAGTAATCAATAAATATTTTTGTAAATTTATCGCGATGGTCAGTAAGCCCCTTTTAGAATGAAAGGGTTGTAACATTTTCGTAACCATTGTATAGTCTGACTCTGTGCCAGGGTGAGTGAACAAGAAGGCGCTATTTTGGCATCGTTGCAGGGGATTGAGAGATGCACGAGGAGCGAACGAAAGGGGTGAAAGGGAGAGGAAAGGGCAGTGAGTGACCTTAAAGAGGCCGAATCGAACAGAGCATTTCGCGACATTGTCCGCACTCGCCACGAGTACGAAGGCAAAGAACCAAGTGGATTTTTGCTCTCAATTGGGCTTTCAGCCAATGGACAATCGAAAGAGAGAGAAAGAGTGAACGACACACGCACACCCCTTTTTTATTTTATATATATATATATGAATGTCTCTATTTCGTTCTCTTTGTGTATTGTATTATGTCGACTCTGCTCGCACGTTGCACGTGTACGGAGCAGCCGTTGAGAATCATGGAGACGAAGGCCAGCGCAGGATAACCGGAGAGATTCTGCATCAGGAGTGACCCACTGACCTCGACAAATTGTGAGTATAACAAGAGCCTGTTTTCGCGCGCGATGCACGTGTCATTATAAATACAATACTTTTATTTTAACTATAGACTTAAGGCTGCAATAATAATAGAGGCGGGATCAAAATCTGCACGAAAAGAATTATTTTTTATTTAAACAATGTGGGTTCAGTTTAGTGAAAAAATTAATATGATGGCGTAAATAGACATTTTTATATTGTATATTGTTTTGATATTGGTGCAAAATAATGTACAGTTTGTATATTAAGTTGGGATTAATTAAGAAAGATGAAATAAAAAATAAGTAACAACATAAATTGCTGTACAGGCAAATTATTACTATTAATATTATTATTAAATAGCGGGGAATTATTTTTAACTATAGGCTTAAGGCTGCGATAATAAGAGAGATGGGATAAAAATCTGCACGAAAAAAAAATTCTTTTTTATTTAAACAATGTGGGTTCAGTTTAGTGAAAAAAAAATATGATGGCGTAAATAGACATTTTTATATTGTATATTTTTTTGATATTGGTACAAAATAATGTACAGTTTGTATATTAAGTTGGGATTAATTAAGAAAGGTAAAATAAAAAATAAGTAACAACATAAATTGCTGTCCAGGCAAATTATTACTATTAATATTATTATTAAATAACGGGGAATTATTTTTAACTATAGACTTAAGGCTGCTTTAATAATAGAGATGGGATAAAAATCTGCACGAAAAAAAAAATTATTTTTTATTCAAACAATTTGGGTTTATTTTAATAAAACAAAAAAAAATTGTTGGCGCAAATAGACATTTTTATATTGTATATTGTTTTGATATTGGTGCAAAATAATTTGCAGTTTGTTATTAAGTTGGGATTAATTAATAAAGATAAAATAAAAAATAAGTAACAACATAAATTGCTGTACAGGCAAATTATTACTATTAATATTATTATTACATAGCGGAGAATTATTTTTAACTATAGACTTAAGGCTGCAATAATAATAGAGGCGGGATAAAAATCTGCACTAAAAAATAAATTATTTTTTATTTAAACATTGTGGGTTCAGTTTAGTGAAAAAAAAATATGATGGCGTAAATAGACCTTTTTATATTGTATATTTTTTTATATTGGTGCAAAATAATTTACAGTTTGTATATTAAGTTGGGATTAATTAAGAAAGATAAAATAAAAAATAAGTAACAACAGAAATTGCTGTACAGGCAAATTATGTTGTTGCTTAAACAACAGTAATAATTTGCCTGTAAATTGCTGTACAGGCAAATTATTACTATTAATATTATTATTAAATAGCGGGCAATTATTTTTTAACTATAGACTTAAGACTGCAATAATAATAGAGATGGGATAAAAATCTGCACGAAAAGAATTATTTTTTATTTAAACAATGTGGGTTCAGTTTAATGAAAAAATTAATATGATGGCGTAAATACACATTTTTATATTGTATATTGTTTTGATATTGGTGCAAAATAATGTACAGTTTGTATATTAAGTTGGGATTAATTAAGAAAGGTAAAATAAAAAATAAGTAACAACACAAATTGCTGTCCAGGCAAATTATTACTATTAATATTATTATTAAATAGCGGGGAATTATTTTTAACTATAGACTTAAGACTGCAATAATAATAGAGATGGGATAAAAATCTGCACGAAAAGAATTATTTTTTATTTAAACAATTTGGGTTCATTTTAATAAAACAAAAAAAATTTGTTGGCGCAAATAGACATTTTTATATTGTATATTATTTTGATATTGGTTAAAAATAATTTGCAGTTTGTATATCAAGTTGGGAGTAATTAATAAAGATAAAATAAAAAATAAGTAACAACATAAATTGCTGTACAGGCAAATTATTACGATTAATATTATTATTAAATAGCGGAGAATTATTTTTAACTATAGACTTAAGACTGCAATAATAATAGAGATGGAATAAAAATCTGCAAGAAAAAAAAAATTATTTTTTATTTAAACAATGTGGGTTCAGTTTAGTGAAAAAAAAATATGATGGCGTAAATAGACATTTTTATATTGTATATTTTTTTGATATTGGTGCAAAATAATTTACAGTTTGTATATTAAGTTGGGATTAATTAAGAAAGATAAAATAAAAAATAAGTAACAACATAAATTGCTGTACAGGCAAATTATTACTATTAATATTATTATTACATAGCGGGCAATTATTTTTTAACTATAGACTTAAGACTGCAATAATAATAGAGATGGGATAAAAATCTGCACGAAAAGAATTATTTTTTATTTAAACAATGTGGGTTCAGTTTAGTGAAAAAAAAATCGATGGTGCAAAAATAAATTTTTATATTGTATATTGTTTTGACATTGGTACAAAATAATTTGCAGTTTGTTATTAAGTTGGGACTAATTAATAAAGACAAAATAAAAAATAAGTAACAACATAAATTACTGTACATGCAAATTATTACTATTAATATTATTATTAAATAGCGATGAATTATTTTTAACTATAATCTAAAAAATAAATTCTAAGTTTTAAAAAATAATAAATATTTCTGCAAAAAGTATTACAATATTACAAGTAATAGACAAAAGGTACACAATTAGTTCTGCATAATCTATCATCCATTTAATTTATAAATCAAATGTTGTATAGTGTAATTTCCATTAACTAAGTTGAAAAATCAGATTATTAAACAATATATAATTTTTTAAATATAAAATTAAAATTTTTATTGACACGAAGGGACATAAAAAATTGTGTTATTTAAATGACTGTCTAGTCAAAGGGTAAATATCAAATAATTTTCTAAATGAGAAGCAAACATCATGAGAGTAAAATTACAGGGATGTTTATAAACCTGCTTCCAATGCCAGTTTCAATGTTTTCAATAAAACCTACAAGGATAACCGGAAAGTCTCTGCATCAGGATTGACCCTGTGACAATGTCAAAATACGACAACGCTAAAGTCTTTTTTTCGCGCACAATACCCAAGTCATTATGAGTCATTATCTTATTATATAAAAATAAATATATATATATAGAACTGTGACTCCATTCACTTTAGACATTGCTAAGAAATGAATGCGAAAATATATTCGCCAGGATGTAATTATTATTCGAAAAGAATAAAACATAATTACACCAATGAACAAAAAAAAAATCATTTGCCTTAAAAAAAATTTCGAGAGCCTGCCGCATATTTTTATTTTAACGTTAGCAGTTGATTCGCGGTAATTGTGCAACTTTGTGATTTCTATGACTTCCAACTGCCTGTGGTGCCAGCTTCTCTGCAGGATCTTAACTCCTGTGGCGTCAACATCCCGTTGATTTCATCTTCGTCCACTCTAAATGTCATTGATTATTAATGATGTGATAAGCGATAAAATTCTCGATAACAAGTTTTAAAGGCTCTGAAATTGACCGTTAGAAAGCAGGAATGCATATAGTGTATTTTATAGTTGCTGCGAAAAATGTCATAGATCTCTCTCAATCGTCAGATAATTAGCAACACTGTTGCTGCATAAAGTGTTCATAAATAATATTTCTCGAAATTCGCGGCTTATTAAGTTGCAAAAAGTGGTTGGCATCTAAGATTATCGCTGGAATCACATTCACCGTATTTATTAATGTATTTATTCATACTGAGAAAAAGATGACTTGGATCTCTACTGAATCAGTATAATTGCGAGTCCTCATTACTCTTTGAAATAAACGTTTATGGGAAAGTTATTTCAATAATTATTCTTTTTTTTATAATCGCCTGCAGGATTTATAAATTATATTTTGACTTTCAGTAAGTGACAGTGAAATTAAATTTTTAATAGAATTTTTTTTAAATCGCGAGTTTATCATGGAAAATCTATTTTTTTAAATATCCCTTTTTGGAAATTGCCAATAAAGAAATAATTCATTTTTTTAAATTCTATCGATCTGAATTGTTCATATAGA
Organism: Ephialtes manifestator; assembly: GCA_963970395.1. Classification (NCBI taxonomy): domain Eukaryota; kingdom Metazoa; phylum Arthropoda; class Insecta; order Hymenoptera; family Ichneumonidae; genus Ephialtes; species Ephialtes manifestator. The sequence continues at coordinate 31,160,135 of OZ019972.1, forward strand.
GTAGAATCTGGTAAGAATTCCTAAACAAATGAAAAAAAAAATTTATATGTAAATTTATTTATTTATGATTTAATTATCGTTGTAGCGACAGGATGTGTATTTAAGGGGATGTAACTAGAGTAGTATGGGTAAAGTGGTGAGCCGGAGATCGATCGAAACCAAAAATTCGTTCAGCTTGTCGGAGAACTCGTGTCGTACGTATCGGCCGAACTTTCGTCTGCTTGGCTAAGCCTTCGTCGCGCCAGCTCCTTCCGAGAGATGGTTGAAGGGTTTCGTCGAAGCCTCGCAAAAGACTGAAGGGCGTACTCCCGGTATCCGTGTGCTTCGGGACAACCACAGCTATCGACTACACGCTTCAATTGTCCAAAATTGGTGAGTACTTTACGCATATATCTACCAACCAATACCTACACAAACGGATGCGGGTTGCTACGCACATAAAAGGGAACGAGGGTGGAAGATTCTCAAAGTATGCAGTATATAACCTTCAAGTATCCAGTATTTGCCCTTAGAATTTGCGAAATCGTGGTAAATAACATTTGTAACTAGAAATTACAACTGTTCATTTTTGGTAAATATTTTATGAATAAATTAATTTTTTAAAAATTATGAAATAGTTGTGGTATCTAGTAATAGCTCAGGGTAACTATGAAATGGAGTTGGTTTTTTAAATCTATTTTGAAGAGGGACTATATATGGGGCATTCCACTTCGTTTCGACCTGGATTTGACCTCGACCTTTCCGATTTGGCTCATTGTTTTTTACAGGCTTAGTTGGACCCTCAACTGCACTAATTTTTTTTTTTAGTCCATTTTTTAAATATATGTATTTTAAAAGTGACATAGAAAACTCCATAATTTAAAAATCTGATAAAATTCTGAAAAATACTTTGTTCAATAACAAAATTATCTAGCTTATAGTCAGAGTGGGGAAGATTTTCCTTCTTACCGTTTTTAAGCTTTTTTAGTTTAAAAAAATATTAAAAAATAGAAAAAATAATTACTACAGGCAATTGGTGAAATGTTTATTTCTGTAAAACCGAATTTTTCAGATTTTTAGGAAATTGTTCAGATTTTTTCGAACTATGCAAATTTTTTTAAAATATTTTTTTAAATTGACATACAAAACCCCATAATTTAAAAATCTGAAAAAATTCTGAAAAATACTTTATTCAATAACAAAATTATCTAGCTTATAGTCACAGTGGGGAAGATCTTTCTTCTTATAGTTTTTAGACTATAAGAAAAAAAATCTTACCTAGATCTTTCTTCTTATAGTTGTTAAACTGTAAGAAGAAAAATCTTCCCCACTTTGACTATAAGCTAGATAATTTTGTTATTGAACAAAGTATTTTTCAGAATTTTATCAGATTTTTAAATTATGGGGTTTTCTATGTCACTTTAAAAATATATTTAAAAAAAATGGACTTAAAAAAAAACAAACAAACTTGTGCAGTTGAGGGTCCAACTAAGCTTGTAAAAAATAATGAGCCAAATCGGAGAGGTCGAGGTCAAATCCAGGTCGAAACGGGGTGGAATGCCCCATATAAATAGTAGGTTAAAAGAAAATAGAAAAATTAAATAGTAGAATGGAAAATATGAGCTTGGTGACTTTATAGTTATTTTTATATATCCAGTATATAACCTTCCAGTATCCAGCATTTGCCCTTAGAATTTGCGAAATCGTGGTAAATAACATTTTTAACTAAAAATGACAACTATTAATTTTTGGTAAATATGTTATGAATAAATTACATTTTTTTGAATTATCAAATAGTTAAGGTATCTAGTAATAGATGAGGGTAACTATAAAATGGAGTTGGTTTTTTAAATCTACTATATATAAATAGTAGGTTAAAAGAAAATAGAAAAATTAAATAGTAGAATGGAAAATATGGTTTTGGTGACTTTATAGTTATTTTTACAGAAATTATGTTAGTTCTGACAACCATAAGTGTCGACTATTAGTTTTTGGTCAAAGCAATTATTTTTATAGATATCCTGATAACTATTAATAATCAGGCCATGTGAATATCAATTTTTATATTGACATTAACTATTCCACGGTTACTATTATTACCTCAAATTAGGTGCAACTAAAAAATTATTTTTTAGCAACTATTAAGTTGCTAAAAATGAAATTATTATTTAGCAACTATTATTTTTGGCAACTATTAAGTAGCAACTATTAATAGTCAGGCCACGCGACTTTTAGTAGTTTAGAGTATCCTCATTAATATTATTACCCCAAATTAGATGCAACTAAAAAATTATTTTTATAGTTATTCTGGCAACTATTAAGTAGCAAATATTAATAGTACGACTACAAGATTTTGATAGCTTCAACTATTTTACTGTTACTATCATTACCTTAAATTAGATGCGACGATAAAAAAAATCTCTACGAATTAACTATTAATAGTTGTCATTTTATAGTTCCTAAGAGTAGCACAATTTCTCTGGGTGTAATTACTATTTTCCTACAACAAATTTTATAGAGTGTTTGTTACTTATTTTTTTATGTATACTTATTTGTGTAGCCAATACGAATTACAGCACAGCTGTGAGAAATTGTGAAAACCAGTAACGACCGCCTCAGGAGTATTTCGTGTTTGATCTTTCAACTGGAAGGCAATTTCGAACGACACGCGTCCGTGCGAGAGTACACACAGTCGACGAATAGCTCTGATCGTCTGCTCTAACTGTTAGCCGATGCTGACTCGTATATTTGGGACATTTACGACGAGTCTTGTACTTCGTACTCTACCCACGTTGACAGAGAGCTCAGAAAACTACACCGATCTGACGCAACAGTGCGAAGAAAAGCAAAGAGCTTTGCCCCCGTTTCGGAAGTTTTGCGCTTTGAACGAAAACTCCCAGAGTCATAGAGTATGAACCGGAACCAAATTTTCTGTTTGCTACCTAAAAAAAATTTCATCGTGCAAAACCTGAAAAATATGTTTATTGTGATTTTCACTCGAAATTTTTCAATCACCGACAAAATAATTGGCAGTTCCACAATCGGCGAGAAATTTTCGATCTAATTGGCTTTTACACTCAGAGAAATCGTAATAGTACAGCCAACTATAATGTGACAACTATTAATTTTTAGTCCATACAACTATTTTCATAGTTACGGTAATCATGAAAATAGTTATGGTAACTATTTGGTAGTTATAGTAATTATTTGATAGTTGTGGCAACTATTCAAAAATTGATCGTACGAACTAAAAATGAATAGTTGTCACTTTATAGTTACTAATACCATAATTTTCTCTCAGTGTAAAATTTAGTCAAAATCAACATTCTGGAATATCAGAATTGTCAAATTTCAGAATTATCAACGGGCCATAATTTTTCTTAAGATTGACCAATTTTCAATTTTCTTTTTTCTTTCGGATGAGTACAAGAAAACGAAGAGAATGGAGCTACATAATATGATTCTGATACTTTGATCTTTTCGGGCGTGAAATTGCTTTAAAAAACGGTTGAGAAAATCTTTAAAAATCAATAGGATTTTGTCAATATGATATTTTTTCTGGTGTTTCTCTTGCGAAGTAGTCCTCATCGAGTCAAAACTTTTGTTTTGCCAAGTATAAGCAATACACTCTCAATATCCGAACTTGGGTAGGTTTTATTTTTGTTACGGAAAGTATATGATAGAAACTTGGATTTCACCATGGCGAGAAATCGTGAGTCAAGCGATTCGATGCAAAAACGTCAATTTGCCCGCATGATATCTCAGAGCGGTTGGGTGACTTGGAGTACTCGGTGCAGAGCGTTCGTAAGTAAATACGCGAGTTCTGAGACACGCGTCGCTCGCTTGCTTTCCTCTGAATATTCATGAGCACCAGCGGAACTGGCATCTCTCGTCGTACTGCTCTCAGAAGTAGGAACAGTAACACAGTTTCTTCTTTCGGCCACACGCTTCACTTTCAAAGTCCTACTATTGCTAATACTGTAGCAATGTTGCCAGTACGTGAGTCCAAAAACCTTCTCCTACCAGTTTTCGGTCTCTGGACATCTCGCTACTGTGAACTTAAAGAGTTATTATCTTGAAGAAAAAAAATTTAGGTTGGATTTTCCAACCGAAAGTCGGATCTGTGAATTCTAAAATCAGAAACGGAAAAAAGTCACTTTACGTCACTGCGGAACGGAAAGTGAGGTTTTCCGTGTGCTTCGCGTACGAAAAACTCTCTTTCCTCGCCTTGTGACGTAAAATCGTATGCAATACTCGTGAGGAAAACATTTTCTCACACTCGTGTGAAATATGTTTTCCCTCCCTCGGGCCGCAATGTACTATTTTTTAAAATCATCGTAAAAAATGCTTTTTACGATTTAAACGTTACTTTCTGAGGTACAATATGCGACTTGAGAACGACAGTGAAGGCCAAAATTTGATATCTTGAAGAAAAAAAATTTAGTTCGGGTTTTCCGACGGAAAGTCGGATCTGTGAATTAAGGTAACAAAGTAATGTTAAAATGGTACACTATTATTTTCTCTACAATCTATCATCCATTTTTTTCTTCTATTGCATTTTTACGTTCATCTACGTGGAAAATATGCATTTTCTGCTTTTCATGAAATGCATATACACTTTCTCATTATTATGGTACGATATTCCGAGAAGAAAAAAATATGTGATGAGTAGGCCATGACAGGGAGTTTACAGCACCTGATGTAACGTTTGAAATTTCTCCTCGGGAATTTTTGACAACACACTCTATCTTTTATATCATCTAATAGGAAATAAATACAATTCTGCATGGTCTGACCTGCATTATCTATACCTACAAAATGATTTTCCAACTACTATAATTGTTCTAAAATCATATTATTAAAATAAAATATATACTTAAAAAATATCAAATACAAAATCGGAACTGCAATTGTATTGCTCTCAGAAGAAGGAACAGTAACACAGTTTCTTCTTTCGGCCACACGCTTCACTTTCAAAGTCCTACTATTGCTAATACTGTAGCAATGTTGCCAGTACGTGAATCCAAAAACCTTCTACCAGTTTTGGGTCTCTCTGAACATCTCGCTACTGTGAACTTAAAGAGTTATTATCTTGAAGAAAAAAAATTTAGGTTGGATTTTCCGACCGAAAGTCGGATCTGTGAATTCTAAAATCAGAAACGGAAAAAACTCACTTTACGTCACTGCGGAACGGAAAGTGAGGTTTTCCGTGTGCTTCGCGTACGAAAAACTCTCTTTCCTCGCATTGTGACGTAAAATCGTATGCAATACTCGGGAGGAAAACATTTTCTCACACTCGTGTGAAATATGTTTTCCCTCCCTCGGGCCGCAATATACTATTTTTGAAAATCATCGTAAAAAAGCATGTAAACGTTACTTTCTGAGGTACAATATGCAACTTGAGAACGACAGTGAAGGCCAAAATTTGATATCTTGAAGAAAAAAAAATTAATTCGGATTTTCCGACCGAAAGACGGATCTGTGAATTAAGGTAACAAAGTAATGTTAAAATGGTACACCATTATTTTCTCTACAATCTATCATCCATTTTTTTCTTCTATTGCATTTTTACGTTCATCTACGTGGAAAATATGCATTTTCTGCTTTTCATGAAATGCATATACACTTTCTCATTATTATGGTACGATATTCCGAGAAGAAAAAAATATGTGATGAGTAGGCCATGACAGGGAGTTTACAGCACCTGATGTAACGTTTGAAATTTCTTCTCGGGAATTTTTGACAATACACTCTATCTTTTATATCATCTAATAGGAAATAAATAAAATTCTGCATGGTCTGACCTGCATTATCTATACCTACAAAATGATGTTCCAACTACTATAATTGTTCTAAAATCATATTATTAAAATAAAATATATACTTAAAAAAATATCAAATACAAAATCGGAACTGCAATTGTATTGCTCTCAGAAGTAGGAACAGTAACACAGTTTCTTCTTTCGGCCACACGCTTCACTTTCAAAGTCCTACTATTGCTAATACTGTAGCAATGTTGCCAGTACGTGAGTCCAAAAACCTTCTCCTACCAGTTTTCGGTCTCTGGATATCTCGCTACTGTGAACTTAAAGAGTTATTATCTTCAAGAAAAAAAATTTAGGTTGGATTTTCCGACCGAAAGTCGGATCTGTGAATTCTAAAATCAGAAACGGAAAAAAGTCACTTTACGTCACTGCGGAACGGAAAGTGAGGTTTTCCGTGTGCTTCGCGTACGAAAAACTCTCTTTCCTCGCCTTGTGACGTAAAATCGTATGCAATACTCGTGAGGAAAACATTTTCTCACACTCGTGTGAAATATGTTTTCCCTCCCTTGGGCCGCAATATACTATTTTTGAAAATCATCGTAAAAAAGCATGTAAACGTTACTTTCTGAGGTACAATATGCGACTTGAGAACGACAGTGAAGGCCAAAATTTGATATCTTGAAGAAAAAAAATTTAGTTCGGATTTTCCGACGGAAAGTCGGATCTGTGAATTAAGGTAACAAAGTAATGTTAAAATGGTACACCATTATTTTCTCTACAATCTATCATCCATTTTTTTCTTCTATTGCATTTTTACGTTCATCTACGTGGAAAATATGCATTTTCTGCTTTTCATGAAATGCATATACACTTTCTCATTATTATGGTACGATATTCCGAGAAGAAAAAAATATGTGATGAGTAGGCCATGACAGGGAGTTTACAGCACCTGATGTAACGTTTGAAATTTCTCCTCGGGAATTTTTGACAATATACTCTATCTTTTATATCATCTAATAGGAAATAAATAAAATTCTGCATGGTCTGACCTGCATTATCTATACCTACAAAATGATTTTCCAACTACTATAATTGTTCTAAAATCATATTATTAAAATAAAATATATACTTAAAAAAATATCAAATACAAAATCGGAACTGCAATTGTATTGCTCTCAGAAGAAGGAACAGTAACACAGTTTCTTCTTTCGGCCACATGCTTCACTTTCAAAGTCCTACTATTGCTAATACTGTAGCAATGTTGCCAGTACGTGAATCCAAAAACCTTCTACCAGTTTTGGGTCTCTCTGAACATCTCGCTACTGTGAACTTAAAGAGTTATTATCTTGAAGAAAAAAAATTTAGGTTGGATTTTCCGACCGAAAGTCGGATCTGTGAATTCTAAAATCAGAAACGGAAAAAACTCACTTTACGTCACTGCGGAACGGAAAGTGAGGTTTTCCGTGTGCTTCGCGTACGAAAAACTCTCTTTCCTCGCCTTGTGACGTAAAATCGTATGCAATACTCGTGAGGAAAACATTTTCTCACACTCGTGTGAAATATGTTTTCCCTCCCTTGGGCCGCAATATACTATTTTTGAAAATCATCGTAAAAAAGCATGTAACCGTTACTTTCTGAGGTACAATATGCGACTTGAGAACGACAGTGAAGGCCAAAATTTGATATCTTGAAGAAAAAAAAATTAATTCGGATTTTCCGACCGAAAGACGGATCTGTGAATTAAGGTAACAAAGTAATGTTAAAATGGTACACCATTATTCTCTCTACAATCTATCATCCATTTTTTTCTTCTATTGCATTTTTACTTTCATCCACGTGGAAAATATGCATTTTCTGCTTTTCATGAAATGCATATACACTTTCTCATTATTATGGTACGATATTCCGAGAAGAAAAAAATATGTGATGAGTAGGCCATGACAGGGAGTTTACAGCACCTGATGTAACGTTTATAGGAAATAAATAAAATTCTGCATGGTCTGACCTGCATTATCTATACCTACAAAATGATTTTCCAACTACTATAATTGTTCTAAAATCATATTATTAAAATAAAATATATACTTAAAAAAATATCAAATACAAAATCGGAACTGCAATTGTATTGCTCTCAGAAGTAGGAACAGTAACACAGTTTCTTCTATCGGACAAGCGCTTCAGTTTCAAAGGCCTACTGTTTCTAATACTACGCCACTTTGGTAGTGTGTGAGTTTAAAACCGTCTGCTACCGGTTTTGGGTCTTTCTGAAGGTCTCGTTGAAAGGTGTAGCGTTATTGGTGCCCTATACGTGAACAACTATATAGATATCCTACTGCCATATTACGCGCGTCTTTAAAACTGTCGTAACTGCGTTATCCTGACTAGTAGCGTAAACGCTTCTGGTTTACGAGCCAACCATACTATGACTAGACTGTAACTACAGTAATACACCGTTTATGTTGCATACGGTGTACAAATCTAGTGATGCTTTTCTAAATGTATGTAACTATACGGGACGTGCAGTAAAAGCTTCAAATTACATCCAAGTAACGTGAGGCAGGAAATGAAAGTGCTGGCTTGAAAATTATTTCGCCGTCGCATCATTATGTTTTATTTTCAGTGCGCTAGATTCGTGCGAATTATCATGTTTGACAAAAAAAAAAAAAAATTCTACGTCAAAGCGTCAACGTTACTCTTTTTTTCTGGTATTATGGTGTGGGTTTGTATATAGAAATACTAAACACGAATTTACAGACTTTTTTTCAAAATTGGTTTGGTCGCTATCAAGAAAAATTTTTATTACTAAAAAATTATGTAGTAGCTTTTTTTTTATTTAAAAAAAGAACCTAAAAACAAACAATTCAAAACAATTTTAAGACATTTAAAAAATATTCTTTAAATAAATTTTGTTATGTGTTTATATTCTTTAAATTGGGGTCTATTAATTTTTTATTGTTCCAAAATCTTTATTTTTAACATAAAAATACTTATTGTAATAGCTTATTGCAATACTTATTGTAATTTTTAGCATAAAAATTATTTTATTTAAAAAAAGAAGCATAAAAACAGCTTCTTTTTTTAAATAAAAATATTTTATTTAAATTAAAATTTAATTTAAAAAATATTTAAATTAAATATTTTTGTGCTAAAAATTACAATAAGTATTGCAATAAGCTATTGCAATAACTATTTTTAAGTTAAAAATAAAGATTTTTGAACAATAAAAAATGAATAGACCCCAATTTAAAGAATATAAACACATAACAACATTTATTTAAAGAATATTTTTTAAATGTCTTAAAATTGTTTTGAATTGTTTGTTTTAAATATTTTATTATGCTTGACAAGGAAACAAGCACGTGTTGACAGATGTGTTACCAAAAGATTACAATTTTTTTTTCACCGTCTTTGCTATTTTGTATAGAATTTAAAAAAAAAATTGTTGTAAAATGGTGGAAACGAGTAAACCGAAGTTGTATCAGCAGATGCTCGAAATCTGCAATTCTCATCCAATTCACGAATCTGCTGAGACCAGTTCGTGCGAACTTGAGGAAGGAACTCCTTCATTCGAGTTCGGCGCCGCCGATTTCGCTCGCACAAATTGACATTAATCGCGTTAGGGCGCGGCATTCTGAATGGCTGCGCGAGTAGGTAATTTGCTTGGATGGCGACCACGAAGAGTCGAGCGAACTAGCGAAGATCTGACTCGTTGTCTAATGTGTTCTGCCGTTCGTGCACGCAGGATATAGTGTTGAAGGGAATGATGCCGAGAAAGGGGATTCCTCAAGACCGGTAAGAGAAGAAGAAGAAGGAGAAGAAGAAGAAGGGAGAGAATGGCAATTCGCATCGGCCACAGGAATACGTAATAAGGGGGTGCTTTTCCCCTGCGGTGTGAAAATTGAATATCTTCGTAGGGTGGAGAGCTAAGAGGGTTTTAAGATCGCTCCAGTATCGTATAATAATATACAGTGTCCTCTAACTACATATTTATATATATAGATATATTTAAAAAAAGGTTTATTTATTATTCTATCAAAAGACCTACGAACCCAAAGAGTTTTGTCGAAGCAGTAAACAAAATTTGTAAAATGTCTCAAGCTCTTTTATTTGCTCAAGCGGAATTCAGATTTTTTTATTGGTCTGATAAATCACAAAAAATATTAATGGGTATAATAATTTTGAAAATGATCATAAGTTTTGTTTATAAGGATTTAATCGGAGATTTTTAATTGGAAATTTATGAAATTTTTTTTCATCCCCCGTATAAAAATAGATTTTAAATACAGAACAAATTTGTACAAAAAAATTTGTTTGTAATAAAAATTATACATAGTTAATAAACAGAATTGTAAATATATACATTGTCTTTTAATTTACGCTATTTGATAATTTATATAAGTTTTTAATACCCTAGAAATTTTGCTGAAAATAAAAAATGTTTCTTTTCCATATAGATTTAATTGGAAATGCCATAGGAAAAAAAAAAAAATAGATCGATAGCGGCTGTTGGGAAATATAATGACGAATTATGATATCCATAATTTCGATATCCTTGGAATTTGTAGTGTGTTTGTGAAAGAATATTTTTGTTTGTTTTCACGGAAAAAAAAGATTAGTTGCCATAACCAAGAAATGAGTTGACACAACCAATCGATTATTCTATTTCCCTTACAACTCAAATGGTAATACCAACGATTCGAATGGTAATACCGACGATTCGAATGGTAATACCGACGATTCGAATGGTAGTCCCAACTATTGGTTTAGTTAACCTAACTAATTTCGCGAGAACTAATCGTGAATAGTTGAGGCAACTAATTTTTTAGACGTTGTGTACAGCAAATCGAAAACGTAGTTGCCACAACCAAACATTTCTTTCCGTGTTCAGTAGAATATTTATACATTCTTCTCAAGATGAAAAAAAAAAATATTATGAAATTATTAACGGGATAAAAAAGTGGCTCGTAAAATATGTTAGTCACGACTTCGGTTTAAAATCCATTTTATAAAATTACACTCAAATTACCAACAATGTAATATATTTCAGTGTCACAAGATGCTGAAATAAATGTATAAAAGAACTCGGAGATTTTTCAGCAGTATATCAAGAGTCGCGGTAGCGACTCGACGCCAAGTAAAAAAGAAATTAATGTTATTATATCCAGTACCAAAATCCGAATAATGAGGCAATAGAAGTTAGAAGTCCCGACGAAAGTTCGCCAAGTATTTCCCATTTTCTTCACTGCACAGCAATAAGCATATACCGTAAATAGAAGATTCTCGTGTTTGCTGGAAGGTTTCGCGAATGGGCTCTTGTTTCCGCGATGTTTCCTTCGTCGGGGCCTTGAGAGGACTCTGCAGTGAGGACCAACGAGAGTTTGCGAGCCAGAAAAGCCCGAGGGTTAAGGACTCGTGCGAGAAGCGAGCGGCCGTAGCAATCGAGGTCGAGGCTCGCCGAGCGAAACGAGACCAAGCGAAAAATCGACTTCTCTGGTTATATATACCGGCGCGATATCTGAAAGAGCTGCTGCTGCTGCTGCTGCTGCTCTGCTGTTCCGTGGACAAGAGAGAAGAGCGAGCGTCGAGGCGTTCGACTCAATGGGCGTGTAAAAGGCAATGGGTTTAACGTAACACGACGTAACTGCCGGAGGCGCGGCGCCAAGTCGACGCGAGCGACTGAGAGAGCTCACTCTGCTATCGTATCGTCGAATGAATCGATTCTCCGGCTGCTGTATGGGTTGCTCCTCACTTCCGCACGCGTTTTGCCTCATTGGGACGATCTTTCCCTTCTTCTCGTCACTTATTTTTCCCGCTAGTCCACTACTGAGCCACTGACATATACTCAGTGGTTTTAATGAATAAGCGATATCGATGCTTTCGTATCTTTCGTACCCTGCTTTTCCCTCCGTATCGGGTAAAAAAAAGTAATAGTACATTACGTTACAAGGGAGGGAAGTGCAACTTTTCACCGAGAGTGAAGTTTGAAAGAAATTCACACGAGGTGAAAAGTCGCACCCCTCCCATGTAACGTACTATACTTTTCTCCCGATTTTGCTAAAAAATAACCACATTTCGTTTGTGCAACAAGGATGGAGAATAAGCTCATTTTTAACAAATGACGACACGCATGCGTAATACGATGATTACCTCCCTCGGGAGGTAATGAAAGCGGACTGCGCATGCGTAGTAGGATGATTACCTCCCTCGGGAGGTAATGAAAGCGGACAGCGCATGCGTAGTACGATGATTACCTCCCTCGGGAGGTAATGAAAGCGGACTGCGCATGCGTAGTAGGATGATTACCTCCCTCGGGAGGTAATGAAAGCGGACTGCGCATGCGTACGTCATTCGTAACAAATGAGCAATTTCCCGCCCGAGTTGCGGACACGAAATGGGCTTATTTTAGCGAAGTCGGGAGAAAAAAATATTTTTACTTTTGAATAAGTGCTCGGAAAAATTATTTTCAAAATATTCTCACGAAATTCAATAATGATTTAATTATATTAATGATTATAAAAAATTTTACTGAAAAAATAAAAAATGATCATTAAGACTCATTGACAAATTATTTATCATGGAAAGTCAGTTAAAAAAAAATATACCTTTTTGGAAATTGTCAATAAACAGATAATTCATTACTATTTATTTCATAATTGTATTACATAGTTTTATTTACACAATTGATAAAAAAAATATTTTTACTTTTGAATAAGTGCTCAGAAAAATTATTTTCAGGATATTCTCACGAAATTTAATGAAATTTTAATTATGGTAATAATTACAAAAAATATTCATGAAAAAGGAAAAGGCAATGATTATTAAGACTCATTAACAAATTATTTATTATGGAAAATCTAAACAAAAATATTTTTTTTTTGGAAATTTTTTCCTATAGTCCACTATTAAGTCACTGATATATACTCGGTGGTTTCCACGAATAAGAGATCGATCTCTTTCCTCCGTATCTACTTTTTTACGACCCTCGTCTCTTTGAATCTTCCTGCTTTCGGATTCACTTCATTTCGGCCCTTTTTATTTACCTTCCTGTTGTTTGGTCGGATCGCGTTTTTATTTATCTTTGATGTACCTTTTTGCGGAAGGGGGGAAAGGATGTTTCTTGGCTGGCGACTTCGTGTAGCAGTAGAATATTCTGCAGGGAAAGTCACTTGCTAGGCACAGACTTGCGAAAAAATTTGTTGATAGATCAACTTTGAATCATATAGAGATTCATTTTAATATTTTATGGCAGTTTTTTAACCGACTCATTACTTGTGAACTTACTTCAATTTTTTTTACTTATTTCGTAAGCAAGTTAATAATAATAATTAGTTTTTAGAATATTTTATCATGTCAATGGAAAAATGAGTAAACAGTTTATTAAAAACAAGAAAATATATTGCATTACTTGTGAACTCACTTGAATGTTTTGCTTATTCTTTAAGCAAGTTAATAATGATAATTAGTTTTCAGAATATTTCGTCATATTCGTGGAAAAATATGTAAACAGTTTATTAAAAACAAGCGAACAATATATTTATTGTTCGCTATGTACATTCGTTCGAAAATGTTAACAAAGAAAGGATAATGGATAATCGAAAAAATAGTAGCCCATTACTTTGATTTTAGTAGCATTTGACTTGTAAAAATGTTTAATTTTTCTATTTCAATGGTATTTTTGAAATAGAGTTGTAAAATTTCATTTGTCAAATTGCAATAGTTTCATTTGTACAATTTTCAGGTAACTTGGCAGTCTTCAGCATTTCCGGCTTTTATACTTTTCCTGAAATAAATAAACAACAGTGCGTGCAAGATTTTGTATTCCAAAAATTTCTTTTTCACCAAATCTGTTCAAATATACATATTCTACACAAAATCCCTTTTTAAGGATTGTGTGCATAACAAGCAGGAGAAAATTGCAGCGTCGAGAAAGAAAACAATATTACAAAAACGTCATATTTCAGAAAGATGATTTTTCATTTTCTGGCTTTCCATTTTTGAGTCGAATGCGGATCAATAAATTTCAGTCGGCCTATAAATGACCCAGATCTTGTAGAATACCTCATATTCGTTGAAGACGTTCAGCAGACTTTCAACTTTGTTTATCTCCTCATCTACGCACTCGTAGTATTTTATTTTTAGCATGCGCAAGCTTTTGTGTATGTCAAACGAGTTTCTTTCTCGTTATCGTGTTATTTTCATTTATTTTTATGTTCATGTCGGGAATCTTGTAGCGACTCACTTCATGAGACTAGATCGAGACATGACAAGAGCCTGGAGATTTCCGTCAACGTATTTTTTTTTTTCGTCTGCTATTTCTCCCTCGATTTTGCTACGCTAGCCGATAAAATTATGCAAACTGTCTAGGTTGATTATAGCGTCGTGCTCGCGACGTGTGTAAAACAAAACGCTTGTCTCTGTAATCTGAATATTGTATTCCGCGCATAAATCTTTTTGCCCGATTCGAACATGATTCTCCGCCTTATCGTACGAAATCTCGTAACACGTTTTTTTTTCAGGTATCCGCTAATTAATTATTGTGAAGAGTTCGCCGAAAACATGCGAGTTAGCACGATTATATTGAACAGATATTGCGCGAAACTTTTTTGAAATGATAAAATCATCGTTTTTTAACACTCGACTAAAAAGATGGAGTTTTACGCGTTTGACTTTGAAATAAAGTTAGCTGCTTGTTTTGTGAGCCCTCGTAGTGTTTTAATTGTTGAAAAAAATGTATATATCCTACAAATGAGTTGCACTGTATTTTTTTGCTGAATAAACTCAACCCGGATATTTGTTGATCCATTTAGTTACCGAAGTGGAAAGAATAAAAATTCCAATGTCTTAACCTAGCCATATTCAAAACTTAGGATAAAGTTTCAGTAATGCATAAATAGTTAAATTCAACTATCCGAAAAACATGTTTTTTTTTGTCATTCAGTAATAAAATCCCATGGGAAAAACTATTTAAAAATAAAAATTTGCGGTTTGCACTTAAAATTTTGTAGTGGTCGAAAAAATTGACAGTTTCGTAATCAGCTCGAAAAATAAAAAAAAAAACTTAAAAGATAAATATTTATATCTCATGTTGCTTGATTAATTACGAATAAAACAAGCGTGAGTCGAAGTCACTACAGTTAAACACCCTTTAAATTCGTGTATTCAGATTTTCCGACTGCGACAGGGATTTTCATTAATCACCTACTTGATTCAATTGTCTTTGTAGATTAAAAATTGTTTAGTCAGGATTTTTTCGCAATCTTGTAATTTTGTTCAATTTTTCCTCTCTACATTACCAACAATAAAAGAACATTTAGCCTGTCCGTAGTGTTGGGTTCCCCAGAGCCTGGAAAGAGTCAATTGTCGGGGTCTTGACGAGCAGAGGTTCATCAAGGCCGTATTAATAATTGGTGCTCGGCAAGTGTGATTATGACTATTTTACACGTCTCCAGAAGTGGCTACGTTCGTTGAAGTTAACCATACGATACTAGAACTGGCAAAAGGATTGGTGTGTAAAATCGTCCGGTGTCAGTCACAATCAGGAGGAAACCTTGGTCACCATCACTGCAGCTGGAAACAAAGGCTTCGAGTTCGCCCTTTCACTTATACAGTAAAACGACTAACTTTTTGAAAGGTCAGAGATCATCCGAAAAAATATTCCACATTGATACGACCTCGGCTCTTTGAAACAACGTACAAAAAACAGAAGAAAAAAGACAAACATCAACCATTGAAACATCCATCAAGAAACGTCGTCGTTGATGCATGATGACCAAGGTTAATTATTTGTCTCCTCTGACAAATTAGTGACGAGTTTTTATTCGGATGTCCTGGATGAGTCGATTAGCAAATGTTGAAAAGTCATTTGATTCATTGAAATCCGACACGTGCAGCATTTTGAATAGGAATCTCATCGAAAGATCCGAAGTTACGACCATCGATACACACTTTTCTTTGTCGAGTGTTAGTTTGCTCGCTTTCTCATCAAACCCCAGTCCAAGCATGTGTCGAAGAGAGTGCAGCCCGGTTGTAACTTAATTATCCCGGATTGATGTTGTCGGGAGGTCTTCATCAATCCTCATCCGACGACAAAGGAGGAAGCCAAAGATGACGTGATGCTAGTGCCGCTTCCACTTACTACAAATATATATAAAGTATCGATCGTCAATGTTCGTTCCCCGGTACATTTCTTATAGTGTACCAGTATCAAGCCATCAATCCGGGCTAAGACTGAGAACAAAGAACTTTGCTGATGACTTAGAGTTGCTCTTTCTTATTCTCAGTCCCATCCATTATTTTTCCATGCTGTCCAAACGACAGACAGACCAAGATTGTCGTGAAATCCACAATTTGGAAAAGTTTCCAAACACACACAAATCAGAGATCTCATCAATGGTTGATGAGCACAAATAACTCCATGAAATATTTATGAAGAATCCTGCGGAGACACTTGGCAAAAGATTGTACACCTTTTTGCGTAATGAGCGAGCGCCACTGGTATGATTACTGCAAGAACTTGGAGCGTTAAGCGAACGACGAGGATGAGGCGGAGGGAGAAGGTGTAGGTCGCAGGAAACGACCCGGGGGTGGGTCTATGGTGGCGGGTGGGTTCCCATTAACCAGGGCGTTTTATCGATTGGCTCACGGGGCCAGAGAAGCGTGCCGCGCGGCGCTCGCGACTGAGGACAAAGGGAACAGGAGGCCGCGTGCGCCACTGCCACACAAAGAGGCCTCGGGCTTGAATACATGCGAGGAGCATCAGCAGCAGAAGCTCCATTTCTCTCTCTGGCTCATGGCTTTCAACGATTTGAGTCGAGGAACTTCCTTTCTCTGTCAGTTTCACCCCTTTTCCGGCTTGCAAGAACTTCCCTTGTACCCTTCTCGCAGCAGTAGCACCAACACCGTCACCGGGAGAAGCTTTGCCCCTTGGCGCTGCTGTGCCGTCATGGCGTCGGCCAGTATTCCCAATTCCGTGCGAGCCCCGGACAACCCTACCGACCAAAATGTACATATATACGACATACGTATAATGTATGTCGTCTATGTGTAGATTGTACATAGCTTTACATGTATATGAACCCGTCCACCAAAGCAGAGTGCCTCCCGGCCAGGAGGTTGCATCTTCACAAGGATGAATCCTTTCCCCTCAGTCACCCTAAATCTTGTGCAATCTCTCGTCAAGAGTCGAAGGAGTACGAAACTCTCGTGTAACACAAAGACTGCTGCTTTTGCTATTCCTCTTCATCCACCCTCTTTTCTCTTACATGAACGCTTCGCATCCGGCACCCTATGCTTGATGTTAAGCCTCGGGCGTTTTTGCCGATCGGTTTCTCGTCCACACTCAATTAAGATCTTTCCCTGCGGGTTTTTTTCCGACCTCAAATTCAGAATGCTATCGGAAAGTCATTCAGAGACTTTGAGTGTAGGATTTGGACAATCTGATGTTCCGCAAGACATTTTCAACAAATTTCTACAAATTGTCATATACCTATAGATATATTTTTGACCTGATTGTTCATCAACTTCTTCTGTTTATTTTATCTTGACTCGGAATTTTTCAAGCGCTATTTAGAGATCAAAATTGGACGTTTATGCCAATAAAGAGGTAGGCATCTTTTCGTTTGTTCGCAGAAGCTCCATAAATGTATGCTGGTTTTCGATTAATACCGTGGCATCGTAATACAAACTGGGACACAATGGGAAAAGACATCAGGGTGTCGGTCATACAGCAGCACGATTGGGAGAGGGAAGTTTCTCGAGTGTACTTTCGTCCCTTAACCATCATCTTTCCCTTTTCGTTGGTAGTGTTTCGGTACTTGAGTACGAGAAGGAGATCCGTCGGGTAACGGGACACCACGAACTTTCATGACGGTGATAAATCGGGTCTGTGGAAACGGAGATCGTTCTCGCCCGATTCGATCCACTCTCGATTCCGGCTCATCGCTCAAAGAATAAGAAAAAAAAGGGAGATGAAAGGCGTACAGCATAGTGGAACAAGAAAAGGGTGCAGGAGGGAAAGACACTGAGGACCCTGAAATATTGCGTCCCATATTAAATATCGTAGTAACCCTTGGGGAGTGAACCTTTCCGATTGTTCTCTGCCAGAGATTGTGTAAGATAGGATAATACAACCTGGCTCATCAATCATTATAATGTCTTGGGGGGGTATAAAGTACTATAGGCAAAGACACTAAACGCTAGGTAATATGTGTGTGTAAAGCCTTGCATTTATTTTTTTGAGAATATGACGTGAAAAGTACGCGTGCACTTGTTTCCTACTCTTCTGCCTATCGTTCTCCTTTTAAATGAGATAAAACAGATTAAGGAGGTATATTTAAAACCGGTTCTCGCAAATACACCTGCTGTACCGGTTCTTTATTCTCATTTGAGAACAGCATTATGGCTTGAGAGGTATACAAGCTCGAGTATTTATAGCGTTTCCGTTTAGACCCTTTCCTGGCCGGAGTTGATTCTTAAAGACGAGAGCTCCGAATCAACAGCAGATCCTTCGTGAAGGACCTTTTATGCGTTTACAAAAGAGGACTCGTCCTTTTCTTAAAAAACTAGGATAAAGATTTTACTGTCAAGATGTTCAAAATATTCCAAAATCCATCGCAATTAAAATCATATCTCCTCCTAAACATTAGAAACATTAAACCTTCATAACTTGAAAACACTTTCATCGATCGAGAACATTTTTCTCATACAAGTAGAGAACTCATACTTCATTGTTTACTCCAATTCACAAAATAATCAAAACATCTGATCAAATTTTATTAGACTCAGAATCTTATAACAAACATGTTCTCGCATAGATTTTGATCGGCCAGTATAAAATCAGTCGTTATTGAATTTGGGGACATTCGTTTCCCAGATTTCATGAACATTTGAATGTTCTACGTTCACCCTTCTCCATATCCTGTTTTGCTATCTGTTCTTTTGTCTACACTCAATTAACGTTGTCTCGTCAGCAGACACGAAGGAATTCTCTGGCCAAACCTCCGGACACACGTAGAATACTAAAGAGGCAGGGAACCTTGACGAACTCTTCCGTATACGAAAAGGGTCTGGCAGCCCTAGCAAAGCTTTGCAGATGTGTATCACTGGGTTTCTTTGTTTCGAACGATCTTTAAAGGGAATCTGCTTACATCGAGTGTGATTCAGGATACGGATCATTCAGTTCTGTGAATCGAGCCAACAGCAGGGGAAACTCTCGGTAACACTCGACACCGATCAATCGATAGTCCCCAACGGTACAATACAATGCATAACAACGTGTGTGCATTCGATAGAATAATAAAAATAAAAGCTCCGACGATACAGTGAAGAGGAGAATGAGATTCGTTGGTCCAGAGTGAAATCGTGTACATCATGAGCACGCAGCCCATAATATCCCACGTAGCGGACCACACGTCCACGACCGTAAACATAAATTCAACGGGGCATTGTGTCGACAAGCATTGTTGTACTATGTATCGTGTACCTATTTCTACGCACGATGAGAGAAGCGTAGAAAACATGAGAAGGGTCCGAGGAACCTGGTGTGGCATGTACTCACGAGAGCGTTGCGAAAAATAGGGAAAAAGTGCGAGGGCCAATGATCGCCAGGGTATTCTTGGTCTACCCGGTCGAGAGGGTCAGTTTAGCAGGAGCAAAGTAGCCACAAAAAAAACGAGGAGAAAAAGGACGATGACCCATGTAGCAATGAGGACAAAGACCCCTACAACTCGCTCGGTCTTTTCGACCTCCAAGTTCTCGATGAACCTTCGTCCTTCTCACTTCCTCTCATTTCCAACTCTCTTGCTCACTAATAACGCTCACAGAACTCTCCATATACAAAAGGGAACCATACGCGGTGCTCACTAGCTGCTTCACTTTCCATCCCAGTCTTCTTTTCCTTGTCGTCACTGGATTGACGTGGCCCGTGTGCAACTACAGCCAGACAGACACTAAGCACTGATATCCTGTAACCTTTTACTGTCAAAGGACAAGATTTCCTAGGCAGAGGGATCGACAACCCCAGCAGCAGCATTTCAGAAGCAAAGACTGATGCTCTTGGAGTCCTCTTGAATGAGGAACCTAGAATTTGTAGCAGCAAGGAAGGCGTCCTTTGTTCCAGGGCTTAAAGACGACGTATCCAGGAAATACACGGGTGTTCAGCAGCGCTGTGCAGACAAAGAAGCGAGCTCAAGAATCTTAGTCCCGTTCAGGTTTCTCTTGGTTCTTGGCTTTACAAAGGATGTACCATATTGTTAACAACTTATTTTATAGCTACTTTTTTACTTAATATATTCATAAAAGAAGCTTTGCTTTTGCGAACTTTTCTTTTCGAGATTTTCTTATCAACATACTCAAAATGATCTAAAATATAAAGTAAATGTGGCTTAGAACATTTTTTGAGAAAGTGTTTTTGTGTGTGTAGCAGGCTTCTAAAATTTGGCACACAAGTCGAATTTTTACACACTATTTAAAACAAGGTAAAGTCCCATTTTCCACATCCTTCCTCATTTTTCTCTTTTCTTATAGATTTCTAATAGGAAGTCAAATTTTGTCAATATTATTCGTCGTTAAGATAATTCTGAGAAAGATGAAAAATTAGGAAGCACTGCACAAGGCCCAACATTGCATCCTTTTTTAAACAGATTGTCAATAAAATTATATTACACTGAGAGAAATTGAGATGGTCCTGGTAACTACCCGCGCACAAAGAAAAGTATTAAAACAGTATTAAAAACAGTATGAAAAGTATAATATCTCAAGTATGATCTATTGGACTGAATTAATACTAAAAAGTATTAGACCGTATTATTAGTTTTCAGGTTCGGATTGATATGTCCATGGTTTTCAGTGTCCAACAAATTATATTTGTTTACAGTTTTTGAGCTGCAGATTAATCGCACCTCAATTTTCAGTATCCAGTCCGGTCTAGTTACTTAAAACACAAGTGGGAGTATATCTAGACATCGAAAACTATGAAAAAATCGATCTGATCACTGAAAACTATGAAAAAATTGACCTGGACACCAAAAGCTATAGAGATATCGATCTGGACATAAAAAAACTATGGAGATATCGACCTGAACACCAAAAACCATGGAAATATCGACCTGGACACCAAAAACAATGGAGATATCGACCTGGACACCAAAAACCATGGAGATATCGACCTGGGCATCAAAAACCATGGAGATATCGACCTGGATACCGAAAACCGTGGACATATCGACCCGGACGCTTAAAACTAATAATACGGTCTAATACTTTTTAGTATTAATTCAGTCCAATAGATCATACTTGAGATATTATACTTTTCATACTGTTTTAATACTTTCCTTTTTGCGCGGGTATTCAGTGATAATTATATTTTATTAGTCTAGGTGACTATTTTCGTAGTTACATTAACTCTCTTTACTGTAACTACGAAAATAGTCACCTGGACTAATAAAATATAATTAGCACTGAATAGTTACCAGGACCATCTTAATTTCTCTCAGTGTATGAAATTACAAAGGTAGAAAGAAAGAAGTATTGAATACTGCCTTCTGTATTTTTTTTTTTCGGCTTCTTCCATTCGTTTTATACGCTTGATGTCGCTAACCAATTCGCCTCATCTCTCTTCCACTTATCTATTTTCTCGAGGGAGCATATCGTTTCCTCGTCCACACTCGATTAACGTCCACTCCCTGGCAACGATACGGCCAGCTTCCTTTGGCTCTTTTTCTTCGCCCAGTAGGAAGGATCCTTTCGAAGAAAGATGGCATTGGAACATCAGGTCTCACAGCAGCTTCTTTACTACCGAAGCTCCTGAGGGAAGTGGATAGACGGGGAGGGCGATGCGCAGAGTTCCAACCCACAACGCAGCACCACGTCTCTTATTACTTTTTCGTTTCATCCCATGTGTGTGTTGTAACTATGGGGAATATATGGGATATATGCCGCCGGCTGAATTTGTGGCGAACGAAATCTAGTTAAGAAGGTTCACGAATTCTCATCGACTTCCTGTGAAACTTAAGGTAGTTTAGTATAGTAATTTACCGAAGTAAAAAAAATAGTTTCCAAGTTTATTGAAATATGGCATATAAACTTAAGAATTATAAAATTAGTTACACAATTTATGTATTTATTTCCTCGAATACCAATCTCGTCTTATAAACAGAAATTATTCGAAAATCTTTCAAAAAATTTGTTTTAAAATATATTTGCCATAACTGAATGAAACAAATGTGCTATGATTAATTTTGAAAAATGTACTCCTTCTATTAATAAAAAAGAAGGCTCAAGTTATTGGGTTTTTACAGCACATCTACCTTAAAGAAGATAGGACACTTTTGATTCACTGGGATGGCAATATTGAATTTAGCCTTTCCCTTCACTAAATCTTGTATAAAAATCAGTGAGCGCTGGTCACTCTTTGGATACTAATCAGGTTGAGAAGCAACGTTCAAGGACGTACGTTCATTCCGTATTCAATTTTATCTCACCTCACGATTCCTTTTTGCCTTTTTTTATGACTAGGGAACGGACTTCATTAGGCGAGCTGATTTCCACTTCTATTCAATTACATAGTTTCATTACCTGGAGTTTTCTGCCTCTTCGACTGATTTTACTTGAGGAAGCAGACGCCGATATCAGCGAAACACAAAGGACAAAGAACTTTTCGACGCTTTCCACGTCTCAAAAAATATTGCTTAGGAGAAATGAAAGGGGAAGTTACCCTCTTACGTCTCTATGGTTTTTCCAGGCGATCGATCTCGAGATTGACGAATGGAGCTCAAAGACACTCTCTTCATTCAATATACATCCCATGTACTCATGAAGCTGACTGATTTTTACGCCATATGCGATGACACGTACGTTATATGCGAATGTGGTCAATGATGTTTGAAAAACGTCATAACATAAACTCTGCTTTAGTATGATGAAATATGAAAGCTTTTAGAATCAGTAAATATTAGGGTGCTTCGAAAAAGACGCTCTACAAATTTAATACAATATTTTACTTCCTCATCGAGGAAACTTTGGTTTTGGGAATTTTTTTTTGCCTAGGAAATTATATATATAAATTACATATAAAAAAAGAATTCCAAAATTTTTAAGTGAATATTTATATTCATAAATATTATTACAATAAAACTTGGTTGGTGTAAAGTTAGGCCAGGACTAACAATGGCAGCCAAAAACTATATAATTATTTGCCAGATTTCAAAAAGCATTTTTACAATTGTTCCACAAATTTGCTTCTGAAAAACTATGATAAAAAGTTTTTAGAACACGCAAAAAAGGCTTGGTTATATATGCGTCAGACGATTAATTGTTCAGACCAACCAATTTCTTAGGCTACCAATTTCTTGGTTGGTCTAACTAAGTCACTTGGTTAGCTTGCCAAATGACTTGGTTAGTCCAACTAACCAATTTCTTGGTTGGTCTAACCAATTAATCGTCTGGCGCATATAATAACCAAGGCACTTGGTTGTTCCAACCAAGCCTTTTTTCCGTGAATCGGTAAATATTAGAGTGCTTCGAAAAAGACGTTTTACAAATTTAATTCGTAATAAAAAATAAAATACAATATTTTACTTCCTCATCGAGGAAACTTTAGTTTCGTGAATTTTTCTTTGGCTATAAAATTACCAGAATTCAAAAATTTCAAAGTGAATATTTATTTTCATAAATGTATTTACAATAAAACTTGATTCATGTAAAGTTAATCCAGGACTAACAATGGCAGTCAAAAGCTAAATAATTATTTGCCAGATTTCAAAAAGCGTTTTTATTTATACGTGTTCCACATATTCGCTTTTGAAAAACTATGATAAAAAGCTTTTAGAATCGGTAAATATTGGAGTACTTCGAAAAAGTCGTTTTACAAATTTAATTCGTGATAGGAAATAAAATACAATATTTTACTTCCTCATCGAGGAAACTTTGGTCTCGTGAATTTTTCTTTGGCTATAAAATTACCAGAATTAAAAAATTTTTAAGTGAATATTTACATTCATAAATGTATTTACAATAAAACTTGATTCATGTAAAGTTAATCCAGGACTAACAATGGCAGTCAAAAGCTATATAATTATTTGCCAGATTTCAAAAAGCTTTTTAACAGTTTTTCCACGCTTTTGCTTTTGAAAAACTACAATAAAAAGCTTTTAGAATCGGTAAATATTAGAGTGCTTCGAAAAAGTCGCTTTACAAATTTAATTCGTGATAGGAAATAAAATAAAATATTTTACTTCCTCATCGAGGAAACTTTGGTTTTGTAAATTTTTTTTTTCGGTTATAAAATTACCAGAATTCAAAAATTTCAACGTGAATATTTACATTCATAAATGTATTTACAATAAAACTTGATTCATGTAAAGTTAATCCAGGACTAACAATGGGAGTCAAAAGCTAAATAATTATTTGCCAGATTTCAAAAAGCGTTTTTATAGGTGTTCCACATGTTTGCTTTTGAAAAACTATGATAAAGAAGTATTTGCTTTGGCATTCACCGGTCATTTTATTTTACGACGATGTCAATAAATATCGAAATAACCTTAAAAAAAAAAATGCTCGACGGAATTAGCCATAAATATTTACAACATAGAACCAGAAGAAATATCTATATTTAACGGTATACGAGAATGGATGTATATATGACGATATAACGTAGTCGTATGTGGTCTCATGTGCTACGTCATGTCGCCCAACGTTGGTGCATCCGAATTACCCTCGTCCCAAACACCACCACACGGGGTGGCATCCCATTACGTTGTGACCTGGCGTCACTGCGCTATCGCACTGTCTATCCTACTACATTTCCTTTACCTACTATATATAGCATGGTTACTAGTTATAGTACACTCGGTGTTGCGAAAGTTTTGCCATAATCGGCACTGTTCACGGGAACGGGAAGTGGAACGTGTGCGGAACCCTGGAAAACCGGTTTTCTCTTTCCATACCTCACGTCTCTTCCTTACTGCTGAGTTTGCTTCGAGCCTCGCTCTTCTCGTTCTTCCGCGCTTAGTTCCTTCATCTTTCAGCCACATATACCTTGGAAGAAATTTATTATCAAAGAAAAACACTTATTTCTTTATTCTTAATTGCAATTTATCTTGATCAATTCCATTCGGGTCTTTTAAGAGTTTTTATATTACTTCCTTATTATATTTCACCTTCCAACAAGACCAATTTTACGACCTGGTGTTATTTATCAATTTTAGCATCATGATAAAGGAAGCGGTGTGAAAGGTGATAAATAATTCGGAAGCAACCGGCAAGGTCCGAATTTCAATCCTTGTTAAAATAAAATGCAACAAACTTCAGTTTATAGCTTTTTAATGTTGTTCATTTCCATGGGAATTTTTAGCCTGTTCACTTGGAATTTTAAGCAAGCCAAAATGTTGAAAAGGATTTGTAAAAACTTTAAATCGAAGAAATTTACTCACGTCAAATAGTATTGCCGAAATTTATTATTAATAATCGTTATTATTTTTTTGCAAAATTAAAAATTCAATCCCATATCATGTATCAAAGCCCACAAAAATTTATCTGCTCGATAAATTTTAATTCTATCTGTTCAGTAGTTTTTGGGATACAAAGATTTGAATTTGAATTGTGATTTGTGTTTTTAGTATTACTTCCATATTATTTTTCACCATCTACTAAGACCAATTTGACGACGAGAATTTTATCAATTCTAGCTTTCTGATAAAGGAGGCGGTGTGAAAGGTGATAAATAATTAGGAAGCAACGTGCAAGGTCCGAATTTGAATCCTTGTTTAAAAAATTCTATAACCCGAAGTTTGATCCTTCTCTAAAAAGTATGTTGCGAGATTTTATCGAATTGCGAGTTGGTCCATTGTTGTCATGTTATTCGCGCTGTGATTGGTCCAAATTGGCGCGAGATCAGATCGAGACCGAGACTGAGTTCGTGTTTAACACGTTTGACAGTTGCAATTCTGACAGTTTTGTCAAGCACATCGGGCGCGCGAGATTTGAATTCCCAAGTTCGTTGACTTTACAATATTTCGGGGTTTCCGGATTATGTGTTAATTGCGAATATTAAACTAGCCTTAAGGAGAGGGAGTCAGGTCAAAAAAATGATTTTGGAAATTCAATATAATCCAAATCCTATTGCATATAAAAATGCCCAATGCACTATATTGTTGGTGCTCGATGAAAGGATTTTTTACTGTCGTCTGACTTGCATATGCTTTTCAATATTATCTTAAGCAAAGATCTTAGGTTTTCCATTCTGCGCATGATTCAGATCAAACTACTACGCCGATTGGAATGGTTGACATCTCATTTTCTTCTTCATGAAAAGATACACCGGCTAAACGGAGCAAACTATATTTTTTCATTCTGAAAGCAAAGTTAATCACTGATTTAGAAAATAGCATAAAATTTATTTATTAATGATTATGTCACTTAAAAAATATTACCTTTTATTAACATTTGCTCCATTTAGCCGGTGTATCTTTTCATGAAGAAGAAAATGAGACGTCAACCATTCCAATCTGCCTAGTAGTT
Organism: Ephialtes manifestator; assembly: GCA_963970395.1. NCBI lineage: Eukaryota > Metazoa > Arthropoda > Insecta > Hymenoptera > Ichneumonidae > Ephialtes > Ephialtes manifestator. Next base: position 31,186,393 of record OZ019972.1, read on the forward strand.
TCATCTCAATCATGCGCAGAATGGAAAACCTAAGAACTTTGCTTAAGATAATATTGAAAAGCATATGCAAGTCAGACGATAGTAAAAAATCCCTTCATCGAGTACCAACAATATAGTGCGTTGGGCATTTTTATATGCAATAGGATTTGGATGATATTGAATTTCCAAAATAATTTTTTTTTACCTGGCTCCCTCCCCTTAAGATGTTGAACGACAAAGTGCGACGTAGTCTCTATGGCAGAAACAAAACCAGGTATACGCGGAGTCACTACATGCGGATCAACAGAACAATCGTGAATAAGATGATAAGCGAAGAGATCGGGGAGAATTGAAATTCTGCAGTCAAGTAAATTAGACCTCTTTGTTCACTGTTACTTTTAGCAAAATCCATGCCAGGTTTCCAGAATTGGAAATCCTGTATTTATTTCTTTGAGCAAAAAGGTCGTACTGCTTTACTAAAAATGTAAAGCCTCATATAATGATGGGACTTACATTTTTTTCTAAAGTCTGGAAATGCTCCAGACCTCGCAAATTTGAAGTTCTCAAGCTAAATACTAATTTATAATTGAAAGAATGTTAAAGGACAATTGGTAATCAATTTGAATCAAATCTATAAAGAGTTCCCGATTCGATAAGATTTGGAATTATTGGAAAAATTTGTTAGATCTCTTAATTTTTGGAAATTCTGATTATATATATGTATTAAATAAGATCGCTGTACCGACACGCGCACTCTATTGGCGGGCGCAGCGCGCGGAAGTTTTCTAGTTTATTTTTTTTTATAATGTGACACTGTTAATTTCAATGAGAATTTTTAGCCTGATAGACTAAAAAAGAATTGTTTAAACTTTAAATCAGTACGAAATTCGCACCCGTAGAATGTTTTCTCTATATTTCATTATTAATGACTAACATTAGTATTTTCTTGCAAAATAAATCCTTCTCTAAAAAGTATGTTGCGAGATTTTATCGAATTGCGAGTTGGTCCATTGTTGTCACGTTATTCGCACTGTGATTGGTCCAAATTGGCGCGAGATCAGATCGAGACCGAGACCGAGTTCGTGTTTAACACGTTTGACAGTTGCAATTCTGACAGTTTTGTCAAGCACATCGGGCGCGCGAGATTTGAATTCCCAAGTTGGTTGACTTTACAATATTTCGGGGTTTCCGGATTATGTGTTTGCGAATATTAAACTAGGCTTAAGATGTTGAACGACAAAGTGCGACGTAGTCTCTATGGCAGCAACAAAACCAGGCGTACGCGGAGTCACTACATGCGGATCAACAGAAAAATCGTGAATAAGATGATAAGCGAAGAGATCGGTGAGAATTGAAATTCTGCAGTCAAGTAAATCAGACCTCTTTGTTCACTGTTACTTTTAGCAAAATCCATGCCAGGTTTCCAGAATTGGAAATCCTGTATCTATTTCTTTGAGCAAAGAGGTCGTACTGCTTTACTAAAAATGTAAAGCCTCATATAATGATGGGACTTACATTTTTTTCTAAAGTCTGGAAATGCTCCAGACCTCGCAAATTTGAAGTTATCAAGCTAAATACTAATTTATAATTGAAAGAATGTTAAATGACAATTGGTAATCAATTTGAGTCAAATCTATAAAGAGTTTCCGATTCGATAAGATTTGGAATTATTGGAAAAATTTGTTAGATCTCTTAATTTTTGGAAATTCTGATTATATATATGTATTAAGGGGAGAAAACTCTTTGGACGCCCGAAAATTAGTCATTTTGTATGAATTTTTTTAAATGTGTTAAAATAATCTTATGGTTCTGAAACTTTAACCTTATTTTATTAGATCTTTTAACATTTGAAAAACATTTTTCTTTTTTTTACAACACAAAATGGTGGCGTTATTCCCCGATTATCTCGAAACTACATTTTCAAAAACTGCTCGTGCTGCGGCTTAAAAAGTTATCGACCGATCTAGCTGATATTTTGGGAGGTTTCTGTCTATATCATTAACGGAAGGATATACCTACAGCTTTAAGGATATCGCTTCAATAAATTATTTTTTGAGGTGACAATTGTCGAAAAAAATAGCCGAAAATTGGAGCTTTTCATTCAAAAGTCTATTTGATATTTAATTTTATACTTTTTAAATAATTTTATAGGTTTATCCTTCCCCTACAATTGTTAGTAAACGAAAAAAAAAATATTTTTCTGATTCAGATCACTCGAAAAAATACTGTAAATGCAGCAGTTTTCGATGCCGCCGAAAAGCAGGCAGAAAGAAGAATTCATAACGTCGCCATTTTGTGTTGTAAAAAAAAAAATAAAAATGTTTTTCAAATGTTGAAAGATCTAATAAAATAAGGTTAAAGTTTCGGAATGATAAGATTATTTCATCACCTTTAAAAAATTCGTACAAAATGACCAATTTTCGCGCGTCTAAAGGTGTTTCTCCCCTTAAATAAGATCGCTGTACCGACACGCGCACTCTATTCGCGGGCGCAGCGCGGAGAAGTTTTCTAGTTTATTTTTTTTAGAATGTAACACTGTTAATTTCAATGAGAATTTTTAGCCTGATAGACTAAAAAAGAATTGTTTAAACTTTAAATCAGCACGAAATTCGCACCCTAAGAATGTTTTCTCCATATTTCATTATTAATGACTGACATTAGTATTTTCTTGCAAAATAAAAAATTGCATAAAATTCTAATCCACGAATGAATGCCAATAAAAATGATATAAAAGAAAAGGACATTCACGATTTATCCATCGGATAAATTTTAATTCTATCTGTTCAGTAGTTTTTAAGATACAAAGATTTGAGACCATTTTTAGTAGTCGCTGTAAAAATCTCCAATGATCGGAACGAAAACAAAGCTTCCTCTATGAGGAAGGAAAATGATCAGAATGCTTGCAATCAAAGTATAGTGGGATACAGTGAAATACATCAACGAGTCGAAAAGAAAGGAGTTAGGCAAGAGTGTTGAAATAGAAGAATCGTAAGTCTGGAGTAAAAGCGAACCCGGCGGCTGAGCGCACTAAAACTTATCCGATTACCTTCGACGTTTTACGAGGCAACTTTTCGATCGGGGGTTGCCGAAGTGGTGGGTGGGTAAAAGAGGGTTGAGGAGCGAAAGTCTATGCGGGTCGGTGCAGAAAAAAAAGAAAAATCGGAGGAACCCGGAATTTGGTAAACAGAGAAAGAGGATAAAAAGAAGAGTCGTCATGCTGTGGCCACCGAGGATATATGGGGTAGATACTATTTTAGTGCAGAGAGATATCGAAGCTAGCTCAGTGCCTCGATGACCCGATTCCAGACATCCCGACTCCTTCGTCGAGTCAGTCGACCCGAAGAGGGTGAATCTCAAATGTTATATCTATACCCCCCAAACCGAAGGCTTATCTTTACGGCACGGGTACGATATAAAAATAATACATTTTCGTCATGCCTCGATCCATGTACTGAGTGCACGAAATTTTATGATCAATTTTACAAGCAAAAAGAATTGTTTAATAAAACAACAACAAAAAGTATGTTAATTGATTTTGGCTCCTTCATAGAGGAAGTTTTGTAAAAAGCGAAAAATAATGAGGAAGCAATTTGCAAAGTTCTACTTTGCAGGCTTTTTTATGCTCTAGATATTTTTCTAAAAATTCGAAGTGTCGAAGAATTTTAACCGTGTAACCGATTTTTCTCAAATTTGTACTAAAAACTTATACTGTAGTAGTCCGTATTTGGACCAAATTAGAATGCGGTATCTCGTAATTTGCTCGAACCAGCGCGAGAATGAGATTTTTCGAAAAATTCAAAATGCCATAAAATTTGAACGGCTGGACAGATCTGCGCCAAATTTGTACTCAAATGTTTTTCGGTGATAGTCCATATGTGAACAAAATTTAAGATGAATCTGAGAAAAATATTTTTTAAAAAATTTCGTGACGGCATTTTTTTTTCATATTCGCCAAAATCGAAATTTACCGACATATCGTTAGTTCCTTTGACTAAATTCATCATTAAGAATCAATAATCGTGAAATTACGTCGAAAATTGCAGCTGGATATCTCAGAATTTACAGGAGATGAAGTTTTTGAAGACATTTTTTTTAAAAACTGAGATGGCAATAAAATTATGACCACCCTATATATTTTCGCCAAATTTGGTACACATTATGTTTTGATGGTAGTCCTTTCGTATACAGAATTTCAGCTCGATATCTCTTAATTTACGGAAGTTATAGCGTGAAAACGATTTTTTCAAAATTTTCAAAATGCTGTAAAATCTAAATTTTCGAACCGATTCGCGTCCACTACAATCCCAAACAATATTCTATGATAGCCCACTTGCGTACCAAAATTGAAGCGCACAAAAAAAAAAAAAATTTCGTGACGGCAATTTTTTTTTTCTTATTCACCAAAATCGAAATTTACCGACATATTGTTAGTTCCTTTGACTAAATTCATCATTAACAATCAATAATCGTGTGAATTATGTCGAAAATTGCAGCCGGATATCTCAGAATTTACAGGAGATGAAGTTTTTGAAGACTTTTTTTTTAAAATTGAAATGTCAATAAAATTATGACCACCCTATATATTCTCGCCAAATTTGGTACACATTATGTTTTGATGGTAGTCCTTTCGTGTACAGAATTTCAGCCCGATATCTCTCAATTTACGGAAGTTATAGCGTGAAAACGATTTTTCAAAATTTTCAAAATGCTGTAAAATCTGAATTTTCGGACCGATTCGCATCCACTATAATCCCAAACAGTATTCTGTGATAGTCCACTTGCGTACCAAATTTGAAGCGCATTCATTGAAAATTGCGACAGTTATCGTGTAAACAAGGAAATGTGCACATACACACACACACGCACACAAACACACACACACAGACACACACACACACACACACACACATACCGACATTTCGCACAAACCTCTTTTCTCGACGTTTTGGACCATTCTGAGTGTACTGACATGAAAATCTCGAAAAAAAAAAATTTCACGAAAACAAAGCTTCCTCTATGAGGAAGCAAAAAGAAAGGAAAAAAGAAAGTGAAATTATTTATTTTTCACTGGTTCGATTACAGAGTTTTTCGCTGCATCCAGGAGATAGGAACTGGAACGAAGAAGTAGGCACATTGCCTGTAATAAATATAAGGCTGAAAATATCCATATCTTGCTCTGAAGCTACTGTGGTATAGGGTCGCATAAAAATAACATATTTTTATGTTACTACCCGACAGAGGGTGCCGTTTCCATACATTCCGATTATTACGATCTCTCAGAGGGGAAAAAACGTGGGCGGATATGCGCCGAAGGTATGAAAATGTTTTTCAACGACCCGCTAACAATTTTTACACTACCGGGTGGATGTATATATATATATGCGGTTGAACACCATGAAAATCGAGATCCACGAGGCCCAGTCGTGAAATTGACAGCTCAGCCAGAGATCAACGCTGTGCTATGTGCCTACGTGTAGTAATAGTGCATACGCGGTGTCAATCCGTAACGCAAACGAAATCGTCGGCAACCAAGAGCGACAGCCACCCGGACAGATATTGTATAAATCGTGCGCGTGCATATAAAAAAAAAAGGCACAGAGGGTCGCCCCAAAATTTTACGAGCTACGAATATTTCTCAAAGGTTTTCACACTAGGCTTTCGTAACCAGCTTCGAATTTTCCTTCTTCAGCCATTTGAACCTTTGTACTCGTCGCACACGTATAAAAAGTTCTGCTACCCCATAATTTTCAAACTCATACATAAAAATGAATCTTTGGGCTGAACCGATAGGAGTAGATTTTGAAAAGAAAATCAATGAAATAGAAAAGCTAAAAGATTTGCAAATTGTCATTTCATTATTTTCCACCTTTTTTTATAATGCAGCATCTATGAGGGTGTTTGTTGATTAGTTTTGACTTCATCGTGGAGAAAGATTTCTAAAAAAGACACAGGTAGAGAATTTTCTTTGTCGTAACAACATGAAACAGTGACAACATCATTTTGTTAGGCTAACAAAAAGATTGATCAGCCTAGCAAAAAGTTTTGTCAGCCGAACAAAAGATTTGCCAGCCTAACGTAATGATTTTTGTTGTCCTCGTTTTATGTTGTCGTAATACAGAAATTTCTCTCCATGCACGAATGTCCCACACCCATTTTATATCAGTAGTAGTACAAGACATTTATTGGTCGAAATATATACATGTATGTTGGTTAACAATTATCAATCCTTAATTAATTAATTAATTTCGGCAAATATTTGTTTATTCAACCAATAGGCCATCGACCGGAGTCCTTCAGCCCGTGTTTTATATGATTTTTGCCTATTTGCTTTCTTTCAGTGAGAAAAGAACATTTTATATCATTTTATATTATTTTATTTATGTCCCATACACAAAAATAAATGTTCTTAAATCGTTGATGTTAAATTTTGGAAAGAAAATCAGCGAAATATGATGATAAATAAAAATAAATTGGTAGTTATTTTTTATTTGGAAGGATATCTATGAGTTTTGACTTTTCCAAAAGGAAAATCTAATTTTAAGAAGGGACGAAGGGTCGTTGAAAGATTGTGCAAGCAACAAATATTTTCCACACAGTTTTTCGTAACCGCTACCCCGTAATTTTCAAGCTCATACATAAAAATTGATCTTTGGGCTAAACCGATAGGAGTAGATTTTAGAAAGAAAATCAATAAAATAGAAAAGCTAAAAGTTTTGCAAATTGTCATTTCATTATTTTCCACCTTTTTTTATAACGCAGCATCTATGAGGGTGTTTGTTGATTAGTTTTGACGTCATTGTAGAGAAAGATTTCTAAAAAAGATACAGGGAGAGAAATTTCTCTGTCGTAACAATATAAAACGGTGACAACAAAAATGACTTTGTTAAGCTAACAAAAAGATTGGTCGGCCTAGCAAAAAGTTTTGTCAGCCGAACAAAATATTTGCCAGCCTAACGTAATGATTTTTGTTGTCCTCGTTTTATGTTGTCGTAATACAGAAATTTCTCTCCATGCACGAAGGTCCCACACCCATTTTATATCAGTAGTAGTACAAGACATTTATTGGTCGAAATATATACATGTATGTTGGTTAACAATTATCAATCCTTAATTAATTAATTAATTTTGACAAATATTTGTTCATTCAACCAATAGGCCATCGACCGGAGTCCTTCAGCCCGTGTTTTATATGATTTTTGCCTATTTGCTTTCTTTCAGTGAGAAAAGAACATTTTATATCATTTTATATTATTTTATTTTTGTCCCATACACAAAAATAAATGTTCTTAAATCGATGATGTTAAATTTTGGAAAGAAAATCAATGAAATATGATGAAAAATAAAAATAAATTGGTAGTTATTTTTTATTTGGCAGAATATTTATGAGTTTTGACTTTTCCAAAAGGAAAAACTAATTTTAAGAAGGGACGAAGGGTCGTTGAAAGATTGTGCAAGCAACAAATATTTTCCACACAGTTTTTCGTAACCGCTACCCCGTAATTTTCAAGCTCATACATAAAAATTGATCTTTGGGCTAAACCGATAGGAGTAGATTTTAGAAAGAAAATCAATAAAATAGAAAAGCTAAAAGTTTTGCAAATTGTCATTTCATTATTTTCCACCTTTTTTTATAACGCAGCATCTATGAGGGTGTTTGTTGATTAGTTTTGACGTCATTGTAGAGAAAGATTTCTAAAAAAGATACAGGGAGAGAAATTTCTCTGTCGTAACAATATAAAATGGTGACAACAAAAATCATTTTGTTAGGCTAACAAAAAGATTGGTCAGCCTAGCAAAAAGTTTTGTCAGCCGAACAAAAGATTTGCCAGCCTAACGTAATGATTTTTGTTGTCCTCATTTTATGTTGTCGTAATACAGAAATTTCTCTCCATGCACGAAAGTCCCACACCCATTTTATATCAGTAGTAGTACAAGACATTTATTGGTCGAAATATATACATGTATGTTGGTTAACAATTATCAATCCTTAATTAATTAATTAATTTTGACAAATATTTGTTCATTCAACCAATAGGCCATCGACCGGAGTCCTTCAGCCCGTGTTTTATATGATTTTTGCCTATTTGCTTTCTTTCAGTGAGAAAAGAACATTTTATATCATTTTATATTATTTTATTTTTGTCCCATATACAAAAATAAATGTTCTTAAATCGATGATGTTAAATTTTGGAAAGAAAATCAATGAAATATGATGAAAAATAAAAATAAATTGGTAGTTATTTTTTATTTGGCAGAATATTTATGAGTTTTGACTTTTCCAAAAGGAAAAACTAATTTTAAGAAGGGACGAAGGGTCGTTGAAAGATTGTGCAAGCAACAAATATTTTCCACACAGTTTTTCGTAACCGCTACCCCGTAATTTTCAAGCTCATACATAAAAATTGATCTTTGGGCTAAACCGATAGGAGTAGATTTTGGAAAGAAAATGAATGAAATAGAAAAGCTAAAAGTTTTGCAAATTGTCTTTTCATTATTTTCCACCTTTTTTTTTATAACGCAGCATCTATGAGGGTGTTTGTTGATTAGTTTTGACGTCATTGTAGAGAAAGATTTCTAAAAAAGATACAGGGAGAGAAATTTCTCTGTCGTAACAATATAAAACGGTGACAACAAAAGTGATTTTGTTAAGCTAACAAAAAGATTGGTCAGCCTAGCAAAAAGTTTTGTCAGCCGAACAAAAGATTTGCCAGCCTAACGTAATGATTTTTGTTGTCCTCATTTTATGTTGTCGTAATACAGAAATTTCTCTCCATGCACGAAAGTCCCATACCCATTTTATATCAGTAGTAGTACAAGACATTTATTGGTCGAAATATATACATGTATGTTGGTTAACAATTATCAATCCTTAATTAATGAATTAATTTTGGCAAATATTTGTCCATTCAACCAATAGGCCATCGACCGGAGTCCTTCAGCCCGTGTTTTATATGGTTTTAGCCTATTTGCCTATTCTTTCAGTGAGAAAAGAACATTTTATATCATTTTATATTATTTTATCGTTGTCCCATACACAAAAATAAATTTTCGTAAATCGATGATGTTAAATTTTGGAAAGAAAATCAACGAAACATGATGAAAAATAAAAATAAATTGGTAGTTTTTTTTATTTGGAAGGATATTTATGAGTTTTGACTTTTCCAAAAGAAAAATCTAATTTTAAGAAGGGACGAAGGGTCGTTGAAAGATTGTGCAAGCAACAAATATTTTCCACACAGTTTTTCGTAACCAGCTTTGAATTTATCTTTGCGGTCATGTGAACGTTCGCTCTGTACAATAAGCATGAAAAGTCAGCCTTCGTAATAGTTCCACAACAGTGTAATATCCAGTCCCATTCACCAAAACGAAGACAAGGACAAATAATAAAGAAAAAAAAAAGAGTGAAAGCGTTCAACGACTCTAGCTGTATACCTAAGCCGAAAATAAAAACTATAAGCGACCCAAAATTTTACGAGCGTCCCACACGGCGAGAAGAGAAACGCGCCTGCAGCAAATTTAGTATAGAGCAGAAGGCGAATGCAGTACAACCGAGAAAGGACCGGGTGCGTGAATCGGGCTTTACTATATTCCAGAACGAGAGACTGAATAATTCGAAAAGTTTTACGATCTCGCACACGGCGCGTTTTCACAAATGGTTCCTAGTATTATCGTGATTTGGACGTGTTGCTCTTCTATGTGTTTGTGAATATAGTAAAACGACCCAGGATCCAAATCCACGTGGCAGGGTGCTGGGCATCCCTATGAGCTTTGGGGGCTCCTCTCTCTTTCTCTTCATCCGTCAGTCGGAGCCAGAAAAAACAATTCGAAAATTTTACGAGCACCCGAACGCGCAACCGGCTGTCACTGTTGCTGTCACAAACGAATTGACTGTTACGGGGGTGAGTCTACGAAATAGGGGAGGAGGGGGTAGATTTGGAGAGACAGCAACGGAAGGAGACGTGGAATACGGGAGAGGGGGGGTTGAGGGGCGGACTTTTCGATTCGGGGGTTGTCAGTGGCTGTGTCATCGAGGGTAGGTGGGACCGACGTGACCTTTTTTTTCATCACTGGAGGTGGAGTTATTCGGCGGTTCCATGTTTCACCATCCCTAAATGCTTCCATGTTTCACTTTTTTTATTTCTGCTGATCGTCCATATTCTTTTCCAACAATATCTGATAATTAAACAAAGGTTGACAAATGATTCTTTGCACATTTGTCACTATCAAGCTAACTTTGGGAGCTACATTGTTAAATTGGTTTCCAGAAATTATTGTCAAAGACGAAATAACAAATGTGTCAGATTTCGACTTTGTAGACATTTTTTAGAAGTAAGGTAAATGTCCCATTTTGTAACATCAATTTTTATCAGAATTGCTTGATATACGAGGGAAACAATGTTCTGAATTTTTTTCTAAGCCACATTTATTAATGTCTCAGACGATGATAAGTATTCTGATAGGGTAGAAGTACCGGTTGTGGCCACCCCCACACTTAAATACGTTTTTCGTGGCTATTTTAATTCTGTACCTGTATTTAATCATAATTTTTCGTAACGTTGTGTATTTTGGAAACATTTATCGCCATTTTGACGTCCGTTCGTCTCCATTACAAAAAGTACTGTATCGGTAATTAAAGTATCATCAGCTGATTCATCAAATTCTCAACTCCTTACGGAATTCGACAAGATTTTGACGAAAGCTCTAGATACATATTCGGATTATATAGTTGGCGAATTGCATGCAGCTTTGCACATATCAATCTTAAGAGTCATCACTGCAAATGTTGATGTACTAAAAGTTTGAAATAAAGCTATACATTTATAAAAAATACGATGGCCACAACTGGTACATGGAATAAGCATGTTGCCCCGGATATGCCCATGATAATATAGGGTAGAAGTACCGGTTGTGGCCACCCCCACACTTAAATACGTTTTTCGTGGCTATTTTAATTCAGTACCTGTATTTAATCATAATTTTTCATAACGTTGTGTATTTTGAAAACATTTATCGTCATTTTGACGTCCGTTCGTCTCCATTACAAAAAGTACTGTATCGGTAATTAAAGTATCATCAGCTGATTCATCAAATTCTCAACTCCTTACGGAATTCGACAAGATTTTGACGAAAACTCTAGATACATATTCGGATTATATAGTTAGCGAATTGCATGCAGCTTTGCACATATCAATCTTAAGAGTCATCACTGCAAATGTTGATGTACTAAAAGTTTGAAATAAAGCTATACATTTATAAAAAATACGATGGCCACAACTGGTACATGGAATAAGCATGTTGCCCCGGATATGCCCATGATAATATAGGGTAGAAGTACCGGTTGTGGCCACCCCCACACTTAAATACGTTTTTCGTGGCTATTTTAATTCTGTACCTGTATTTAATCATAATTTTTCATAACGTTGTGTATTTTGGAAACATTTATCGTCATTTTGACGTCCGTTCGTCTCCATTACAAAAAGTACTGTATCGGTAATTAAAGTATCATCATCTGATTCATCAAATTCTCAACTCCTTACGGAATTCGACAAGATTTTGGCGAAAGCTCTAGATACATATTCGGATTATATAGTTGGCGAATTGCATGCAGCTTTGCACATATCAATCTTAAGAGTCATCACTGCAAATGTTGATGTACTAAAAGTTTGAAATAAAGCTATACATTTATAAAAAATACGATGGCCACAACTGGTACATGGAATAAGCATGTTGCCCCGGATATGCCCATGATAATATAGGGTAGAAGTACCGGTTGTGGCCACCCCCACACTTAAATACGTTTTTCGTGGCTATTTTAATTCAGTACCTGTATTTAATCATAATTTTTCATAACGTTGTGTATTTTGGAAACATTTATCGTCATTTTGACGTCCGTTCGTCTCCATTTCAAAAAGTACTGTATCGGTAATTAAAGTATCATCATCTGATTCATCAAATTCTCAACTCCTTACGGAATTCGACAAGATTTTGGCGAAAGCTCTAGATACATATTCGGATTATATAGTTGGCGAATTGCATGCAGCTTTGCACATATCAATCTTAAGAGTCATCACTGCAAATGTTGATGTACTAAAAGTTTGAAATAAAGCTATACATTTATGAAAAATACGATGGCCACAACTGGTACATGGAATAAGCATGTTGCCCCGGATATGGCCATGATAATATAATCATTAATATTTCGTTAATTATTACACAATCAATTCATAAATTCGTAGAGAAGAAACAAAAAAACCAAAAAACGTTAAGAAAAATATATCCTTAGAAATGTATAGTAAAAAAGAAGGTTAAGCGGTGGAACACCTTTCATGTTGAAGATTCCCATCATTATGCAATGCGAAAATCTACTTTCGGAAAGAACTCTGGTAAAAATAAAAATAAAAGTGTAAAGAGTAAAACATTAATATAATGTATGACTATTTGTGACAAAGAAAGCTGCTACGAAAAAGTGCAAAACGAAGGAGACGAATGTCAAAAAAGGTTAGTTAGGTTCACAGATGGCATCTGTGCTTTAAAGACATTTTCGTGTAGAGGAATTGGATGCTTTCATAAGAATACGATTTTGATTTATTAAACACACCTTAAAAAATGTTTCAAGTGCAATGAATATTGAGTTATTCTAATTTTAAGCATGGCCAAAACCGGTGCATAGGTGGCCAGAACTGGTGAAATGGCTATGCTCCTACTTTTTTATATTTTCCAGTGTTTTCTCGACACACATGAAGATTTTAATGCTAGAAATCTGAAATTATATTCTTCTCAGATATGAAAAGTATAGGTGCAAAACAGTTTTTATGATATTTGGTCCCAATCACAAGTACTTGAAAATGGGAAAATTCTTAAAGTGGCCACAACCGGTACTTCTACCCTATTAAAATCTTTGAAAAAAAAAGTTCTTTAAAGAGGAAGTAAAATGGTACTCAAGTTCTTGCCGTGTTCGGTCCACAAATTTCTTTGTCTTGGGACATAAAAATTTTGCACGCCCTTAATTGCTTTCTTTCTCCAACAATTCATTCATTGAATTTTTCCGTAGCTGCTGGTGGGTTCGTTGCATTCTTCGTTCAACTGTGGGGCAGATCTTGGAAAAGTGCTGCGGCTTTTACGATCGAATCCCGTCGTTTCGTCCATTGTTACGGTTTTTATTAGCCTGCCACGTTTCCTTTAGCAAACAGACATCTGCATGCATCGTTGCTTTATCAAAGGATCGTTTCACGAATGGAGATTGATACGGCGCAACGAAGACAAAGAATCGGAAGGGGCTTGAGACGTAGAAACGTTGAGAAAGAGGGTTCTTTATTTCCCATATCAGCGACAGTGCCTATGGTGATGAAATCGGGCGGAGCACTCTAAGAGCTCACACGGAATTTCGTTCCAGGCAAATCCATAAAGATTAGCGATTTTTAATAGTTTATTCGTCGGGCTATAAATTCACCGTCGACAGGGATATTTCTGGCAAACATAGGACGAACAAAGAGCGGATGGCAATCGAAAAATCCATGAATCCCACACTATATACTCTATCCCATACAATACGTCTGTACTATAGATATTTTTCCAAGCCACGGTACATTGCAGTAGCTACGCAAACGTTACTCACCGACCATAAAACTTTTCATATCTGACTCTTGGCCACCACCATCCAGACGCGATATATAGGTAACGTAGAGCAGTGGAGTTTTCATTGTGACGTCGCAGCGAGAATCCCGCGCGCGTCGGTAGCCGAAAGATAAGAGAGAAAGAGACCGACTCGATTTGTCAGCGTGTTTGCCAACGATGAGTCTGCCGTGTTCCCTTTCTGCGCTTGCTCGTTCGTTCGATCGTCCTTTAAAAAAAAGTGGGGGAGAGTAAAGGAAAGAAATGAGAAAAGACAAAAATTCTGGGAGAGCTTGTCGTGGCACATTTCTCAACGAATCGTACGCGAAAACACTCGCTCACTGAATAATCCTTAAGAACTTGCTTCCACTCCAAGCGATCTGCTGGAGTATTCTCGTGGATTTTCTCCTTTGCCCCGAACGTTCCACTGGAGCTCAGCAAAGAGGTGGAAGCAGTTTCGTTGCTTCTTTTCCATCTCATTATGCTTTTCAATTAAACGTTCCAAGTAATTGGGAAGCAAGGCTCCACACTTACGAATTCATTGGGGATAAACGCCATTTTGGAGGAATTAACATTGCCGCATATCCGCGGAATTCTGTAATATTGGTGTTACACTGTGAAGGCAATTTCTGGAAATTCGAAGCTGCTTTTGAAAGCCCGTTAGGTAGGTAAGTTTTATTGAAAACCTCGTTGAAGGGCGAGATATACACGCCTTTTGAATTTTACGCTCGAGATATTTCTTCATCTTTGCCGTCATCATCGTCTGGAAATGGAACAGATGCATATTCACTTCAGGATTGAAAAGTTTCAATCTGGAGGACTTCAGCTTTTTGAAATTTTACGCTAGTTATTGCAGAAAACTGATGCAACGCTTAAACGAGACATTTATGCTCTTAACTTCATTTAGTTAAGTTCAATGTTGAATGTTTTCATGTTTGCGCTCAAGCAACTCATGTTAAGTCGAAATAACCGTAGAAAAATAAGTCAATGTGCCATTTTAGCTGCAATTAGAATTTCTTAAAATTTCTAGTCATTTTTTTTAAGGATTAGATGTTGGCAAAAGTCAATTTTCTTTTCCTTTTTCTTATGAATAAATCTTCTAATCGTCTAATGGTCTAATTAATCATTGATAAATTGAAGGCAAATACGTTTTCTATCACTCCGAATTGATTCAACTATGTGCAAATTAAGAGAAAGACTGGGTTGATATAATCAAAAAATTACGAAGAACATGGATAAAAATACTACCTAAAACTTCGTTAAAAATGTTATCAAGAATGTGGTTAAACATTCTACCAAAAACATTATTCAAAAATCTATTAAAAAATTTATTAAAAACGGTATAAAAAACTTGGTTCAAAATTGGACCACAAACTTGATTAAAAACAGCACCAAAAACTTGATTAAAATGCTACGAAGAGCATCGTAGAAAATGCTATCAAGAAAAGCTATTACCAAGTAGTTGATTGTGTAAACCAACAATATTATTCGGACTAACCCAGTATTTTGTAGTAGCTTTTTCATCATTGCCTATTTCACTTGTATGGCAATGACCAAAAAACCCAGTAATATTTTTCTGAACTTTGCCATGTTGTATGTGTATTTCTCGGACATTTTTACAGAGTCTATTCGTCAAAATTGCTATTTTCTATATATTTTCATATATTTTTCTTATAAATATATATTTTCATCATTGCTTATTTCGCCTGTGTATGGCAATGACCAAAAAACTCAGTAATATTTTTCTGAACTTTGCCATGTTGTATGTGTATTTCTCGGACATTTTTACAGAGTCTATTCGTCAAAATTGCTATTTTCTATATATTTTCATATATTTTTCTTATAAATATATATTTTCATCATTGCCTATTTCGCCTGTATGGCAATGACCAAAAAACACAGTAATATTTTTCTGAACTTTGCCATGTTGTATGTGTATTTCTCGGACATTTTTACAGAGTCTATTCGTCAAAATTGCTATTTTCTATATATTTTCATATATTTTTCTTATAAATATATATTTTCATCATTGCCTATTTCGCCTGTGTGGCAATGACCGAAAAATCCAGTAATATTTTTCTGAACTTTGCCATGTTGTGTGTGTATTTCTCGGACATTTTTACAGAGTCTATTCGTCAAAATTGCTATTTTCTATGTATTTTCATATATTTTTCTTATAAATATATATTTTCATCATTGCCTATTTCGCCTGTGTGGCAATGACCAAAAAACCCAGTAATATTTTTCTGAACTTTGCCATGTTGTATGTGTATTTCTCGGACATTTTTGCAGAGTCTATTCGTCAAAATTGCTATTTTCTATATATTTTCATATATTTTTCTTATAAATATATATTTTCATCATTGCTTATTTCGCCTGTGTATGGCAATGACCAAAAAACTCAGTAATATTTTTCTGAACTTTGCCATGTTGTATGTGTATTTCTCGGACATTTTTACAGAGTCTATTCGTCAAAATTGCAATCCAGGCATAATGCCAGTTCCAGAAAATGTTGTGCTGCTTTCACAACCATTCACTGTCCATTCGTTGAGATCTACAGAAAAGCTCGTTGAAGGGCAAAGTACCGCCCTCCGAATTTTCCGACCTCAAAATTGCCCAGTACTCGTCGTCTGGATTCATATACACATACGAAATTGAAAAGTTTCACTCCAAAGGACTTCCTCTTTTCGAAATTTCTCTCTCGATATTGCAAAGAGCTGATGCAGCGTATTTTCGGCGAGAGACGAGGTGGCTCGAGGAGCATGGATGAGGGTGATTCCCGAAAGGAGCGAGTAAACTATGTCCTATATATCTATAACTAAGTTAACGACGCTACCGCGCGAGTCGAAACGCACAAGTTCTGGGCATTTACGAGCTTTTCGCAAGAGCGCGAGTTCGAGATGAAGAGCTGAAGAACTGAAAATGCATGGCCAAGGGAAGAAGGGATGTGAAGAGATGGTGAGGAAAGGGTTGACGACGAGAAACCCAAGAGTTTGGGTATCTCGGGGCGATTATTAATCGACCCTGGACGACAGGTAATTTACATCTCCACAGGGAACTTCGGCGTTGGCTTTATTAAGAATTACGGTAGGAGATGCGACGACGCCTGTGGAAGTAACTCTGTATCACTTTTCCTCTTCCTCTCTTTTTCCCTCTTTTCGTATATCTTCTTCCTCGCTCCGTCTTTGTCTCAGGCGATGCTCGGTTGAGCGGGCAACGACGTCGAGACGCTTCTTACGAGGAAGCAGAGAGCGCAGAGGCAGCAGAAGCAGAAGCACCAGCAGCAGAAGCAGCAGTCGAGCTCGCGTCGACGCCGCGATAAATCACGCCTTCCCTTGTCCCCGCGGCTGGCAAACTCTGAGGATGCATTGTGCTAGAATTTCGCAAGTTTTCGCGGATACACTTGTAAAAAAAAAAAACGAATGTGAATCAAGAAAAAAAATTCGAGGATCTTTTGCTTTCCATAGAGGAAACTTTGTTTTTAGGCGAAATTTCTTTGATTTTCAAGTTTTCATTTCAGCATAGTTAAAATGATCTAAAATATCGGGAAAAAAATGTCTGAATACGTGTGTAGCAGGCTTCAAACTTGTGTACCTCAATAACGGGTTTCCCAATAGTAAAATTGGCACACGAGTACAGTATTTATGCTCCTTTGTGTCAGAGTTGTAAAACTCCATTAATTCATGAGATATTGTTTACAGTACAATTTGTTTTGTAATTATGATTTCATAATAATAATATGTAGTGATTATAAAATAGAGTGCAAACATTTAAATAGCTGAAAAAATACTAATTTTTGCTTTAATATTGCAAGAAATAGTGGAAAAAATGGAAGAAATAAGTAATGCATTACTTATTTTTTCCATTTTTTCAAAAGGATTACCGTGAATTTTTATTGAAAAATAATAATTTTTGCAGCCATTCCAAAGTTTAATTATCGTATTACAATCGCTACATGTTATTATTATAAAATCATAATTATCGTATCATCATCATTATTTCTATAAGTATTAGGCATTTACAACTCTGCTTTGTCTGTATTAATATGCGCAATAATTGAACCACCTGGTCAGAATTTATGAGATTTTATGGCTCATGAGATTAAGAATTCTTTTTTACAAATATAGCAATGATAAAGGAGCGTCGGTCCTAAATTGTAGCTAAATCTATAAAGCGGGTTGGATTTTGATATTTTGAAAAAATTGACATTGTTGTTTTAATTCACGATAACTTCCAATAACACGTTCAATTTTTTTACAGGAACAAACAAAGATTCAGCAGTGTTGCATATGAAATTTGATGAAGATCGATGATGGGGTTCAGATTTTATAGCAATTTGAATTGTACAAATTCAAACAATTTTATAGAACTTAATATAAAAAAAAATATTTACTTATAAAATATACTACTTACTAATATTCTACTTATAAATATTTTACTTATTCTTTTTTTTTAATGTCGCAAAGTCGGTTCATTCTCATAGCTTCCACATTTTTTAACCTTTCTCACAGCAATTTTTTATCAAAATTATAGAATATCTGACCAACATCAGATAATTTGATGAAAATATGACTTCCTAACAGCAGAAGTTTTGAGGAAGGTGAAAAATTAGAAAAAAATGTGCAAGGCCGACTTTGCAACCTTTTTAAAATCAATAAGTAAATAATTCAAAGTTCTATAAAATTCGAAGGCCACTACCGTTTTTTTTCACTAAACCCGTTTTTCTTATTTTTATTTTTGCAATCACGTTAATGATATTTCGCGTAAGAGGCCAACTTTGCTATTCGATTACTCAGTGTATCGGCGATTTTGCCTTTATTTTAGAATTTTTGTTTTTCATATGGCTATTCTGATGGTAACCCTGGAAACAGGGATTAAACGAAACAAGAAAGGAGTAGAGGTAAAAAGGGAGATTGCTAAGCGGAAACCGCAGCTCACTCCCTACTTTCGCGATTCTTTGTAACCCATAGGACAAAGCAAGGGTTGTACTACGAGTAGGAGGGTTGGAGGGGCTTGAAATATCGACGGAATTTAATTGGAATTGGACAAAAATGCGGAGCTCCTTTGTTCTTGCGGTGGGCGAGGGTCGAGCTGCAATGATGGTGGCGTTGCCAGGGCGCTCTCGGAAATACGGTGACCGTTTTTTTTTTATTCCAGTGGGTTGGGCATCAGAGGAAACGAGTGCAGGAGCGGAGTGAATGAAAAAGAAGTCTAAATGGGGTGGAAGCGAAAGCAAGACTGAGTTGGAATGAAGAAAAAAGTGGGAATACCGCTAGGGACAAGAGTATAATGACGGTTTAGGGCTGATTCCGTATGGTCCACTATACGCGGTTAGGAACGCACCGAAAAAACTATTCGAATGATAAATAACTTCCGTGTATAAATTATACCAAGTGGCGGTCGTTAACTTTCAATTATTCTCAATGGTTGAAGGAACTATTGAAGGAAAAATGTTTTTACGGATTCGAAATTGTGATCTTATTTCCTGGTGTATTATTGTGAGAAAAAAAAATGGAACTCGCTTTAGGTAAAAATCGTAATCGAGGCATTTTATGTGATATGAGGTAAAAACATAAAAATATTTAAAGAATTCGTAATTTTATGGGAATTACAGTTTAAGTTACATTCAAGCCACGAAGAAAAGGGTTTAGGCAAAAATGCTGTGTCGGTATGGTAGACGTGTGTCGGTGGCGCCATCTAATGAAAATAATGAGAATTTATTAACATTTCTACTATATACCGAGAACTTTCTGCTATAGTTTATAATAAAAATTCTCAATGTGTTGATGTTAATTCTCGACTATAATAAAACTTCGTAGTTTTCCCGTGGATAAGATTTTTGCCGAAGATTTTTTCTTTCTCTTCGGGTATATAAATATCCATAGATTGTTATATATCAGTGTAAATTTTACACCAGAAACAAAATCGAAAATTGTCATTGAATTTTGAAAATCGACTTAACCCCAACCCTAAAGTTAGCTTTTCGGTTACTTTTTTCTCATTGTTAAATAGAAGGAAAGAGAAAAAAATCTTATATTTACCATTTTCTACGTCAATTCAAAAGTGATAAAGAAAAAAATAATTGAGGCGGAAAACGAAATCTTCTTAAGAGCCACAGAAATGCATAGGCGAAACAGAGAGAGAGAGAGAGACAAGGATAACCGAGAGGCTAAATTGAGACCACACTAAGTATTCCAACTTTAAATGGTTCGCTCTCTCGTTCGCAACATTTTTAACACCGTGCTGATTGTTATTATTCCTCTTTCATTAAAACCCATAAAAACTTAATTGCAAGTTCTGTATTTACAGCTTTCCATCTAAGAAGTAAAATGATCTTAACCCCAACCCCAAGTTGAGCGTTCCGATTACCTTTTGCTCATTGTTAAATAGAAAGTAAGAAAACGAAGAAAAAAAAATCTTATATTTACAGTTTTATGCGCCCATTCACAAGCGATAAGGAAGGAAATAATTGAGGCGGAAAACGAATTCAACTCGAGATCTACAGAAATACATAGGCAAAAGAGAGAGACAAGGTTAACCAAGAAGCTAAATTGAGAACACTTTATGTTCACAACATTTTTAACACTGTGCTGATTATAATTATTCCTCTTTCATTAAAACCCATAAAAACTTAATTGCAAGTTGCGTATTCACAGCTTTCCATCCAGGAAGTAAAATGAACTTAACCCCAACCCCAAGGTGAGCGTTCCGATTACCTTTTGCTCATTGTTAAATAGAAAGTAAGAAAACGAAAAAAAAAATCTTATATTTACAGTTTTATGCGCCCATTCACAAGCGATAAGGAAGGAAATAATTGAGGCGGAAAACGAATTCAACTCGAGAGCCACAGAAATCCATAGGCAAAAGAGAGAGACAAGGATAACCAAGAAGCTAAATTGAGACCACACTATGTTCACAACATTTTTAACACTGTGCTGATTATAATTATTCCTCTTTCATTAAAACCCATAAAATCTTAATTGCAAGTTGCGTATTTACAGCTTTCCATCCAGGAAGTAAAATGAACTTAACCCCAACCCCAAGGTGAGCGTTCCGATTACCTTTTGCTCATTGTTAAATAGAAAGTAAGAAAACGAAAGAAAAAAAAATCTTATATTTACAGTTTTATGCGTCCATTCACAAGTGATAAAGAAGAAAATAATTGAGGCGGAAAACGAATTCAACTCGAGAGCCACAGAAATCCATAGGCAAAAGAGAGAGACAAGGATAACCAAGAAGCTAAATTGAGACCACACTATGTTCACAACATTTTTAACACTGTGCTGATTATAATTATTCCTCTTTCATTAAAACCCATAAAAACTTAATTGCAAGTTGCGTATTTACAGCTTTCCATCCAAGAAGTAAAATGATCTTAACCCCAACCCCAAGGTGAGCGTTTCGATTACCTTTTACTCATTGTTAAATAGAAAGTAAGAAAACGAAGAAAAAAAAATCTTATATTTACAGTTTTATGCGTCCGTTCACAAGCGATAAGGAAGGAAATAATTGAGGCGGAAAACGAATTCAACTCGAGAGTCACAGAAATACATAGGCAAAAGAAAGAGACAAGGTTAACCAAGAAGCCACACTATGTTCACAACATTTTTAATACTGTGCTGATTATAATTATTCCTCTTTCATTAAAACCCATAAAAACTTAATTACAAGTTGCGTATTCACAGCTTTCCATCCAGGAAGTAAAATGAACTTAACCCCAACCCCAAGGTGAGCGTTCCGATTACCTTTTGCGCATTGTTAAATAGAAAGTAAGAAAACGAAAGAAAAAAATCTTATATTTACAGTTTTATGCGCCCATTCACAAGTGATAAGGAAGGAAATAATTGAGGCGGAAAACGAATTCAACTCGAGAGCCACAGAAATCCATAGGCAAAAGTGAGAGACAAGGTTAACCAAGAAGCCACACTATGTTCACAACATTTTTAACACTGTGCTGATTATAATCATTCCTCTTTCATTAAAACCCATAAAAACTTAATTGCAAGTTGCGTATTTACAGCTTTTCATCCAGGAAGTAAAATGAACTTAACCCCAACCCCAAGGTGAGCGTTCCGATTACCTTTTGCTCATTGTTAAATAGAAAGTAAGAAAACGAAAGAAAAAAATCTTATATTTACAGTTTTATGCGTCTATTCACAAGTGATAAGGAAGCAAATAATTGAGGCGGAAAACGAATTCAACTCGACAGCCACAGAAATACATAGGCCAAAGAGAGAGACAAGGTTAACCAAGAAACTAAATTGAGATCACACTATGTTCACAACATTTTTAACACTGTGCTGATTATAATTATTCCTCTTTCATTAAAACCCATAAAAACTTAATTGCAAGTTCCATACTTACAGCTTTCCATCCAAGAACTAAAATGAACTTAACCCCAACCCCAAGGTGAGCGTTCCGATTACCTTTTGCTCATTGTTAAATAGAAAGTAAGAAAACGAAAGAAAAAAATCTTATATTTACAGTTTTATGCGCCTATTCACAAGTGATAAGGAAGGAAATAATTGAGGCGGAAAACGAATTCAACTCGAGAGCGACAGAAATACACAGGCCAAAGTGAGAGAGAGAGAGATACTAGGATAACCAAGAGGCTAAAGGGAGACCACCCAGAGTATCCCTACTTTGGATGGTTCGCTGGTTCCGTGGTGTTAGTGCGGGGTAGTTCGAATGCTTGGTGGTGTGCAGAGCGGGTTAAGGGGAAGGAAAAAGGGTCTCTGCTACTCTCGGATCGATATGTCCTACTGAACCAACTGAGTGAGCTAGACTAACCCTCTTCCCCTCCCGTCGCCGCACAGTCGGCAAACTGAGACTACGGACGGACACACGGACGGACGGACCGACCGACAGATACACACGGACGTGAAACTTACAGGCGGAAGGAATGGCACTCACACTCTGAAAAAGTGTAGACGTACTACTACGTTTCTCAAGTATATATGTATATTTGTGTAAACATATATATATACATATATATATGTATGGGGGTGCGAGCGGCGTCGACGTCGCCACAATGAACTCAACTCTCGAAGGCTCAGATCTCAACACCAGCAGGAACCTTCCCCTCAGTGGTACAACCATCCACTTCACCTTGTCTCTCTCTCTCTCTCTCTCTCTCTTCGTTCACCCCTCGGCGCATCCGCGTTCCGTTGCCTCGCATACAAATCCATAAACGTTTCCTTTACAGACCACTAGACGTACGTGGCGAACACGGCAAATAGTAAATGCTAGGATTTCTAGTTCTCGTGGGGATATGTATGTATCTGTGCACTTACACACGTGAACTAGGAGTAAGCTTGCCAATATACTATGTAAATGTATAGTGAATTATACATTGATGATTTGTGGGCTACGAAAAGATCACCTGAAAAATCTGGGTTAGTGATTTGGGCTAATTTAATATCATTGAAGTTTTATTCGCTTTTCTTTTTTAATCCTACACATGCATAGTGTTTTGGAAGTACGTGGATTGAATAGTACTTTGATTGGAAAAATATGCTTGTAATGGTTTTGATGTATTGGGTTAACAAAACATTTGCAAGCCTAGTAAATCTTTCTGTTGGGCTAAGAAATATCTCTAGTTTAGTAAAAAAATGTTGCTGATTGAGCGAAATTGGGTAATTTTTTTTTTTTTTTTTGCATTTTCCCCCGCTTATCAAGTCTCCGATGTGAGTCTTATAGCGGGTCGGCTCGGCTTTCCGCACAGTATTATTTAATTATTCGTCATCCGAAGCATTTCTGCCGCGAGCCAGTCCCCCCCAGATTGCGGCCGCATCCGACTTCCCCCTCTATATCGCATTCGCCATAGCATTTCTGCTGTGGGCATAGGAAAACTGCGGAAAAACCCATGCCGATATAGCCGGTCTCGAGTTCGCCTCCCGGCACCGGAGCTACGTCACGTTTCGTCGAGAACGTAAACACGGACTACAGCTGTATACATGTGACCCCCACAGGTAGAAATACCTGTGTGGGTCTCATGTATACATCTGGAGCTTCATCGCGTCCGTATTTATATTTTCGACGAAAATCGACGGCACCGGGAATCGAACCCGCGACCTACCGATGCTCTGGACTAGAGGCCAGTACCCTAACCACTAGACCATCGCACCGGTGAAATTGGGTAATTCAACAAATGATTAGGTAGGTTTCTAAATACGTTGGGGTGAACATGAATGATTAATATGGTTGCACAAATCGAATAGTCGAGACAACTAATTGGTTGGTTGGCGAAAATATTGAGTTGACGTGAATCTAGCACATCACTGTCATATGTCGTTTCACGAATGTGCTATAAAAATTCTGGACTATTTATAGTTAATACAGGTTGATTGTCGCTCCCATCAGTCAATCATTATGAGGAAAGAAATCTTGATTGTCATTACAATAAGTTGGCTGGTCTAAGCAATAAGTTGGGAGGTCCAATCAATAAATTGGCTGAGCTAAACATTAAGTTGGGAGGTCCAATCAACTAAACTGAGCTAAACAATAAGTCAGTTGGCCAAACGAATCAGCTTGGCCTAACCATAATTTGGTTGATCTGACCAATAAGTTGGTTGACATAACCATTAGGTTGGTTGATCTAACCAATAAGTTGGATGATCTGACCAATAAGTTGGATGATATGACCAATAAGTTGGATGATCTGACCAATAAGTTGGATGATCTGACCAATAAGTTGGATGATCTAACCAATAAGTTAGATGATCTGACCAATAAGTTGGATGATCTGATCAATAAGTTGGATGATCTGACCAATAAGTTGAATGATTTAACGAATAAGTTGGATGATCGAACCTATAAGTTGGATTATCTACCCAATAAGTTGTATGATCTAACCAATAAGTTGGATGATCTAACCAATAAGTTGGATGATCTAATGAATAAGTTGGATGATGTAACCAATAAGTTGGTTTGTTTAACCAATTAATCGGTTGACGTATATTTAACCAATTAATCGGTTGGCGTATATTTAACCAAACGCTTGGTTATTCCGACCAAGCTTTTTTTTCCGTACACTTCCCACACCGCATGTGGCCTCACGTACTCAATCCACCGCATACACAAATACACACACATAAGAAAAAACGTATATATAAACTGCATGACGGAAGTTCGATGCACCTTTACGCACCTTTCAGTCATAGACTACGTGGCCGTTAGGTCGGCTAAGTCATTCGCCACTGTCGTCAAGCCGTAGTTTATATCTTCCATCTCTTTTCGTCTCTAGGTACCGTCGACGCGGATCGATTAATCGCGCTCTTACGGGGATCGGTCACCCAACCTGTCATATTCACAAGGGTTTTAGTAAACCACGTTGCGATTCCTATTATTATTACTATTATTATTAATATTATTGTCATTATTATTATTATTGCGATAAGGGGTTGGGATACCGAGGGTCGTTTGGTTGGCCCGACGACAGAACGAGAACACGACACGGAAGGGAAATAAAAGGCTTCTGGCCTTTTATTATTATAGAACGTTGAGGGCGGCGAAGGCTTGCGAAGCTGGATAAGAAAAGAAGGAAAGGAGAACGAGAAAGAGAAAGCTTCTTGGCCGTCGAGCACGCTCGACGAACGAATGGCATTAACTCCTCGCCGCGATATGTCCGATAACGAAATCCATCGTCCTCGACTTCTTTTGCTCTCTCTCTCTTCCTCTCTCTCTCTCTCTCTCTCTCTTTTTCTTTTTCTATCTTTCTCTCTCTCTTGCTTCCTATATCCCCGTGAGCTGGTGGCAGGGTGCATTATGCGTTATGCATTATGCATTATGCATCGTACTGCTGGTGTGCAATGGCTGCTGGTGCTGCTGCTGCACCTTCTCGATCCTGTCGTCGTGGTCGTCGACGTCGTCGCTGCTTACGTAGAGAACGGTGGTACGCTCAGCACTAAGGTGCATCGTACACTGAACTGTACACCGACGCTGGGAGACGCTTTTATAAATTTATGGATATTTGAAATCGGTGTCCACTCTCTCACTCCACTCTTCTTCAATACTCTTGTGTTTTAGAGGGGCGCATAGAAACATCTTACCAGAATTCGTACAGTCAACAATTTTTACTTGTTAAATTGTCGAACGAGGACAAAAATCTAATACAAAGCTATTCATTTATTTAAATTGTTGCTTTAATCGTAAAATATTTATTGTGGCTATAAAATATTCACATATACCAATAATTCATAGTTGTTGATTTATAGTAAATTTACTTGAGTGCAGGTGTTGGAATAAGGAAAAAAGAGATCTTTGTAGACGCTGGACAAGAATTTGGATCTTGGAACTTTTTCAAGTCGAGAAAATACTTAAATTAATTAGCACGTTCACTTTTTTATTTTCTTCTAAATTTCTATTTCGGCCTCCTTAAAGGTTATCCGTGTGAACTTTTAGATCACTGACATGATATTCTACAAAAAAAAAAAAATATTATAAATATTCAAGAAAAAATTACATGATAAAACTAGTAAAAGTGAAAAGTGGTGGAATAAATTATAAATAATTAAAGTGAAAGTGTTGAATGATTTTTCTTGATAAATGCAATGAAAATCATTATTTCCTAAATATTTACGGGAAATTTCTCTGAGAGATAGGGAAACGTACTCAATTGGTTGGAAAATGAATGAAGATTCATATTCCACGATTTTTCTTTCAATTTAATTTCAAATTAATTCAGCAAACGATAAAATATTTTTAAATCATTTCATGATCACATCGTAATTATGAAATTAATTAAACTTTGCTTCATACAGTAATTGAGGCTTGCAACTTTGGTGAAAAATATAACAATGAAACTTTTCTCAGCTCGGCAAAGATGAAAAGGGTTATTAAGATGATTTAAATGATTCCAATTGCAATAACGAGAGAGGGCATCTTTGCAAAATATATGCCATCGAAATCCACTGCTCACGAATTGAGCCGAACTGCATCCTTGCAATTTCGCTGGACTTTATTATCCGCAAAGCCTGAATTATGGAAACCCAATGGATTGTAAGAGAATATCGTTTGGTAAAGCCGAATATATGCTCCACGGCTGTATATTTATTCAATCTATGAAATTGGATTATGAGGCTTTGCTTGTGGACGCCTGATAATAAATCGTATATATTTAGCGTCAGATTATTTGTTATTTTGCAATTCGAATAAGTACGCAAATGAACGTTTGAATTTTTTCTTTTTAATCCTTGGACTTAGCACGTGTTTATAATCGTGCAGCTGTTCTGCATTCGCAACCGATTAGATAAACCCATCAGAGTTGTGCGACCTGCATACCGCTAAATGCAGAGATCTCTATGTATGTTTTATAGATTGTGTACGAAATGGCTAAAAATGAAAAAATCCCGGCGTATGTTATCGATAGTGTATCACATGTAACTTGACCCAATAGGAAATTTGACGTTATTATTAATTCTAGATCATGTCAATAATCTTTGATCCAATGCTTGGCTGATCCATCAAAGTCTTTCTCTTAGAAGTAAAAAAAAAAATTATTAATAGAAAATTACATACAAAATAGATTTGCTAAATTATTCTGACGGGTAAAATATGTGTTGTAAATATTTTTTATATCTTATGTTAGAGAGTTACACTAATTTTTATTATTAATACTAGAATATGTTAATCTTTGATCCAACGCTTGGCTGATCCATCAAAGTCTTTCTCTTAGAAGAAAAAAAAAAAATCTCATGTTTTTCGGTTCAACCTTACGGATATTTATGTAAGTGAAAAAAAAAATAATAATAGAAAATTCAATACAAAATAGATTTTTTAAATTATTCTGACGCGTAAAATATATGTTGTAAATATTTTTTATACGTTATGTTGTTGTCCGCAAGCGGCCAAACTGTTTGCCTCCTGGCTGACAGATTTTTTCTTCCTGTAAAATAAAACCCCGTCCTAAACTGAAATAAACTTTCCCTAACGGCCCGGGCCCCCCGAGTTGGCGACCCGCGCCTGAGCGCGCGAAAGCTCCCGTAGTTCCGGCTCGGCCGACAGATGGCCACGACGATGCAGTTTCTCTCGCAAGAGAATGGAGTCCCAGCCGTGCATATAACCAGCGAAGATTCAGAGCTTTTATCCGAAACTTCCTGCCCGTTTCTCCCAGTAGAGACGACCGCTCGAGGTAAGAATCCGGGAATAGTGTTGCCTACGTACTGTTTCCTAATTTTTGTCCTATTTACTGCTCATAAGTAAATATACTAACCCGAGGTTGCTGTTTAAGTAATTTATTTTCTTTCAGAATTCTCCTGACTGTCCATAAGTTGGGACTTCCTTTTAAATGTTTTTTTTTTATTTTTAAAGAATATAGATATAGATATATAAAAAATAAATAAATAAATAAAAATAATATTCTTTTAACGTAAATTGCCCTCCCTAACAAATTTACTGCCGATAAGTGAATTTTCCTCTAATAAGTGACTGCTGACTTTAAGTAGTCACCCTTTCCTTTTCCTCAGGAACTCGCCGACTCTAAAAAACTCAGTTTTTTTCCGTTAACTTTTATTAATATGTTTTTAATTGTTTTTCTCCACTATGTGCTTGGCTGACCCATCAAAGTCTTTCTCTTAGAAGTAAAAAAAAATCTCATGTTTTTCGGTTCAACCTTACGGATATTTATGTAAGTGAAAAAATAATAATAATAATACAAAATTAAATACAAAATAGATTTGTTAAATTATTCTGACGCGTTAAATATATGTTGAAAATATTTTCTATATGTTATATTAGACAGTTACACTAATTTTTGACAATGTTATTTGAAAAACCGTTAAGAAAATAAAAAACAAATTTTCGTAATCTATAAATCAGAAGAATCTGCATCTCACAAATCTTAACTTACCTCTTAACTTCAGTTTAAGAGGTAAAAAATATAAGTTGTAAATATACCCAATACTGATTATTATATTTGGGGTTTATTTACATACTATACACCAATTTATCGAAATTCACAAAAAAAAAAAAAAAAAAAATTTTGTTTCCTATTCTAGAATACAACTAAGGAGGTTGTATTGCTGTTTCTTGCAAAAAGGAAACTTTTGCCACTGAATTTATAATGACCAAGTAAAGGAACATCTATTTTATATTTACTCCGTGTAGGGATCTCTTAAAATTGACAATTGTATGATAATTAAACTTTTAAAGGTGGGAAAAAATAATTTGTTTATTATTTTATTCGGTAGCAAAAATAAACAATAAATAAAATATACCGTTTATCTGTCTCAAGAATAACTCGATCAATTTTATATGCAGTTTTTGGATAATGCATTTTGACATTTGCCTCGAGAAAGTTTCATACTTTATCTTTATTAAGTTAATTAAACGCAACCAAAATAGCATCTGGCGAGTATAACGTAAATTCTACATATAAATATAATATTTTTATGCGCAAAAATCATCTGTATTTTGCAGCAGAAAATTAATTCAACTTGGGATCGCCGGAAAGACATGTTATCGATAGTATATCGCATGTGGCTTGACCCGATACGAAATTTGACGTTATTATAATTTCTAGAGCATGATAATGTCTGATCCATCACTTAGCTAATCCATCAAAATCTTCGTCCCAGAGAAGTCAATAAAAGTAGGGGTAGAATCTCGTTAAAAAAAAACATTTTCAATGCAATTCAATTTTTGTTTTTAATATATAAACCGCATCGGTTGATAATATATTCACGATGACTCAATGCAAATAAGCAAGAACGAAAATAAATGAGACTTCGAAATTATTATTACCTCATAGCTCTTTGCATACGACTACAATTTTAGCTTTCCATGAGAGGGTATATGTAATATGTAATAATTTATAAAAGGGAAAGTATGCGTTGCTGTATTTGGATCTGGAGAGTACGTAGCAGCGTGAAAACTAATCTGACATTTCTATATATGGCTGGTACAATCGTGCAGGAAATATATGTTAAAAAATATTAGTGAAATATAAAAGACTCTGTGCACATAAAATATACATATCACAAATCTTTTACACATGTAATTTCATCGAATTTGAAAATTTAATAACAAATTCCATTATATCATTATCAAGAATATTTTGCGATGTAAAATGATATCAGATATTTTCTTCTTTCACCGGTAATTATAGATTTTTTAATCTTTCGTCCAAAAAGATTTCATCCCAAAAAAAGTACACGTATTTATTTTTTACCTATATTTTCAAACAGATATCAAATTTGGGAGGATATTTTTACTTTTTGATACTTTCGTTGCTGACTTTTATTCCTTGCCTGAATCATTAAAAGTTCAAATTGCAAAATTGAAACTATTTTTGTCCTTTACTTATTTTCTATGTCAAATATTATCATAATAATAAGCTATTATATAAATTTAAAAAAAATGACACATCGAGAAAAAAAAGATAATATTCCAGAGGAGATATCTTAATAAGGGTAGGAATGAAATTGCACTTAGCATTTTTTAATTAAATTATAAAAATTAATAAAACCCCAAAGGTTTGAATACCTTGTCTAAATAATTATTTAGACAAGAGGATGTATGAATAACTGTACGTGAATCTGGAAATTGTGCAGAACCGTGAAAATCCTCGACGTAATCGTGAACGCCAGTGATTCTGCGGTACTAATCTCACATTTCTATATACCACCCGCTCATTTTTCAAACGTATATATTTTTTACTCAACTAATCCCAAAAAAAGTACACGTATTTTTTTTTACCTATATTTCAGACAGATATCAAATTTGGGAGGATATTTTTACTTTTTGATACTTTCGTTGCTGACTTTTATTCCCTGCCTGAATCATTAAAAGTTCAAATTGCAAAGTTGAAACTATTTTTGTCCTTTACTTATTTTCTATGTCAAATATTATTATAATAATAAGCTATTATATAAATGTAAAAAAAAAATGACACATCGCGAAAAAAAAGATAATATTCCAGAGGAGATATCTTAATAAGGGTAGGAATGAAATTGTACTTAGCATTTTTTAATTAAATTATAAAAATTAATAAAACCCCAAAGGTTTGAATACCTTGTCTAAATAATTATTTAAACAAGAGGATGAATGAATAGCTGTACGTGAATCTGGAAATTGCGCAGAACCGTGAAAATCCCTGACGTAATCGTGAACGCCAGTGATTCTGCGGTACTAATCTCACATTTCTAAATACCACCCGCTCATTTTTCAAACGTATATATTTTTTACTCTCCTAATCCCAAAAAAAGTACACGTATTTATTTTTTGACCTATATTTAAGATATAAAATTTGGGAAGCTGTTTTTAATTTTTGATACTTTCGTTGCTGACTTTTATTCCTGCCTGAATCATTCAAATTTCAAATTGCAAAATTGAAACTATTTTTGTCCTTTACTTATTTTCTATGTCAAATATTATCATAATAATAAGCTATTATATAAATGTAAAAAAAATGACACATCGAGAAAAAAAAGATAATATTTCAGAGGAGATATCTTAATAAGGGTAGGAACGAAATTGAACTTGGCATTTTTTAATTAAATTATAAAAATTAATAAAACCCCAAAGGTTTGAATACCTTGTCTAAATAAATATTTAAACAAGAGGATGTATGAATAGCTGTACGTGAATCTGGAAATTGCGCAGAACCGTGAAAATCCCTGACGTAATCGTGAACGCCAGTGATTCTGCGTTACTAATCTCACATTTCTATATATCACCCACTCATTTTTCAAACGTATATATTTTTTACTCTCCTAATCCCAAAAAAAGTACACGTATTTATTTTTTGACCTATATTTAAGATATAAAATTTGGGAAGCTGTTTTTAATTTTTGATACTTTCGTTGCTGACTTTTATTCCTGCCTGAATCATTCAAATTTCAAATTGCAAAATTGAAACTATTTTTGTCCTTTACTTATTTTCTATGTCAAATATTATTATAATAATAAGCTATTATATAAATTTAAAAAAAATGACACAACGAGAAAAAAAAAGATAATATTCCAGAGGAGATATCTTAATAAGGGTAGGAACAAAATTGTACTTAGCATTTTTTAATTAAATTATAAAAATTAATAAAACCCCAAAGGTTTGAATACCTTGTCTAAATAAATATTTAAACAAGAGGATGTATGAATAGCTGTACGTGAATCTGGAAATTGCGCAGAACCGTGAAAATCCCTGACGTAATCGTGAACGCCAGTGATTCTGCGTTACTAATCTCACATTTCTATATATCACCCACTCATTTTTCAAACGTATATATTTTTTACTCTCCTAATCCCAAAAAAAGTACACGTATTTATTTTTTGACCTATATTTAAGATATAAAATTTGGGAAGCTGTTTTTAATTTTTGATACTTTCGTTGCTGACTTTTATTCCTGCCTGAATCATTCAAATTTCAAATTGCAAAATTGAAACTATTTTTGTCCTTTACTTATTTTCTATGTCAAATATTATTATAATAATAAGCTATTATATAAATTTAAAAAAATGACACATCGAGAAAAAAAAGATAATATTCCAGAGGAGATATCTTAATAAGGGTAGGTATGAAATTGTACGTAGCATTTTTTAATTAAATTATAAAAATTAATAAAACCCCAAAGGTTTGAATACCTTGTCTAAATAATTATTTAAACAAGAGGATGTATGAATAGCTGTACGCGAATCTGGAAATTGTGCAGAACCGTGAAAATCCTTGACGTAATCGTGAACGCCAGTGATTCTGCGGTACTAATCTCACATTTCTATATACCACCCGCTCATTTTTCAAACGTATATATATTTTTTACTCTCACATACGCGGAGTAGCCACAACGGCGACGACACGATGCGGATTCGGGCAGAACAAATATTTTCCAACGACGAAGGAACCCCTCATCGTTGGTTCCCAACCCCGTCGTCGTTGTCGTCAGAGAGATAAACAATTTCAACTTATGGGGGCTTCCGTCGGATGATGGAGCTCGTCGAGTTTTGGTCCACCGGCTGATGTCCAAGACAGAGTGAGAGGCAAAGATCCTCAGACAAAGTGGACTTTCACAAAGCAGACTGTGTCTTGTGAATTTTTCATGGAACGACCGAAGAATAGATGGACCTTAAGAAATACCACATATATATACCAAATCTAGAATGAAGAGTACATTATTAAAAAAAAGAAATAAAAAAAATTGCTTAGACAAGTCCAATTGAATGACAATGATTAAAGTAGAATCTGATGTAAAGTAGAACTTTGCACATTGCTTTTCTTTATTATTATACACATTTTACAAATCTATGTTAATCAAGTTTGAATTTTTCATGGGGAATATTTTAAGAAATCTGAAAAATAATTCTATAAATTTTGACTCCCATTGTTAGAACCGGACTAACTTACCACCGATAAATTTTGATGGTAATTTTATGTATGTATAAATATGCACTTGGAAATTTGTGAAATGAAACTTACACGATACATGGTATTGGGGCTTTTTTTCTTTGGAGAATAAAGTGAATCTCACAAAATTGGAATGGCTCGGTCCAGTCTAATCAAATTTACTCCCATGAATTTTTCAGATTGGTGGATTGCAATTTGCGTACGAATAAAATAAAATATGAAGGACATGACGAATTTTAATTAAATTAACAACAGTTGGAAAAGAAAGAATTTCTTGACTTGCGTGGAAAGTTTTACCCTCATAGTAATCTATTCTCCAGTTATTAGAGATTTATTCATTTTATACTCATGAACGAGTTTCTGATAATTTTGAATTTACTGACGAAAATCGCAAAAAGAAACATTTCAAAAAAAAATCTTGAATTGAATTATTTCATAATTCAAATAATTATTCCAAATATTATTTGAATTATTTCATAATTCAAATAATTAGTTGCACTGAAAATAAAATTTTAATTTAAGATTAATTTAATTTTCAGTGCAAATAATTATTTGAATTATGTCATAATACTAATAAAATTCTAATAATTGTAATAAAATTTAAATAAAATTAATTAATAAAATAATTCTAAGATTTTTTGATTAATTTTATTTTTAGTGCAAATAATTATTAGAATTATGAAATAATTAAAATAA
Organism: Ephialtes manifestator; assembly: GCA_963970395.1. Lineage (NCBI taxonomy): Eukaryota > Metazoa > Arthropoda > Insecta > Hymenoptera > Ichneumonidae > Ephialtes > Ephialtes manifestator. The sequence continues at coordinate 31,220,015 of OZ019972.1, forward strand.
TTATTTGCACTGAAAATGAAATTAATCGAATGCAGAATTTTTAAAGAGGAAGAAGGGGCACACTTTAATATATTAAGTGTAAAGTAATATGGATAACGCAATAGAAACGTGGCTTCTCATTTGATGCCAGAAATTGTCAGTGGGCTGGCAGGTCGAGGTAGTGCATATACAAACACGTTACGATTGGTAGTAACATGGCCTATATGGTGTCCATACATATATGAAAGCTGCGTGTGCCGCCGTTAGTTCACCAGTCACTACTCACGAAAGTACGTCGCTGTATATACGTGAAATATGTTTGCATTGTAGGCACACGCGGAGAAAAGGTAGGGTTTCGCAGAGCAAATATTGTCATACGGAGGGTCCTCAAGATAAACGCAACTTTCGAGCCCGGAGCAGAGCGTTACCACCGGAAAAACCTTTGTATGCCTCGTACTACACGCGAAGCTGAGTTCTTGTATGATGCTTCTGGTTATATGCTACCAGTACTACTTTTTTTTAAGGGTCTTTTACAGATCCACCATTTTTATTTTCTTCAGCATAACAAATCTTCGATTGCCACGTAGATAGTGAAGATTTATTCATTATTTCACACTTAAGAAACAAAGATTTAGCAGTTATATATACATACACTTTGAAAAAAGTGTTTAGCTTAGTATTAATTTTGCATAAGTTTGAGAAAAATGAGAGGGAATTGCAAACACTTCTCGATGGTATAAAAATCTAAAGATAATCATGCACAATAAAGGTACTGAAGAGATTAATTTTGTACAATAATAAATCTACAATGTTATTAACAAATTGATTTAAAAAAATTGTTTAACAAATCTTCCGGAAAACCACATTTTTTTAAAAATGAAAATGATTCGTTCATTTTTCTGAATATGTATGAATTCTTTCAGATTTTTAAATTCACTCAGTATTTTGAGATTTTTCACATATTTTTTCTATATAAAGAAGAAAAAAATATTCAAAGTGAATTAAAAAATTTGTTAAAATTCATACGTATTCAAAAAAATGAACGTATCATTTTCATTTTTTTTTTAATGTGGGTTTTTGAGAAATTTATTGAACAATCTTTTTTTCATCAATTTGTTCATAATATTTCAGAATCAGTATTATTCAAAATTAATCTTTTCAGTACCTTTAATGTCGATGAATTTTTCCAGAATATATATATACCATCGAGATATACCATCGAGAATTGTTTGCAATTCTTCCATTTTTCTCGAACTTATGCGAAATGAATACCAGACGCAAGGATTACCTTAAGCTAGCTGAAATTATTTTGAACCACATGAATTTAATTTATACCAGCTGAATTTTGGTAGAGTGTTTTAAAATTACGTTATGCCAGCTGAATTTAGGTTCAGCTAACTTAATTTATTATAAGCTAACTGAATTTAATTCCCGCTAATTAGTCACTTAAATTTAGCCACATTAGTCACTTAAATTTAGTCAATTAAATTTAGCCACCTCATTTTTGTTTTGCGTAACTAAATTTGATTTCTACCAACAGAATTTATTTTCAGTCATCTTCATTTAATTTCGAAAAATTTAATTCAGTTTTCGTTTCATGTAATTTCAGCTAATGGAATATAATTTCAGTCAAAGGAATTAAATCCCACCCTACTGTATTTAATTTCAGCCAAATGAATTTAGTTTCAGCTAAGTAAGTTTAAATTCCAACCGCCTAATTATAATTGTAGCATAATTTACTTTAAGCCCACTATATTCAGTTAAGTATCTAAATAAATTATTTCTACCCAACAGTCTCTAGTTGGATACAACGAAACAATTTTTTTCTCAGTGCAGACACGAAGAGAGAAAAAAAAAACGGAAAAGATTGTGTGTACCATAATATATATAACATAAATAACTACATGCTTTGTTCGCTACAGCAAACACCGTAATCATCAACGTAATGAGGGTTGCATGAAAACGAAAGGCAGAAAAATAAGAGCGCAGACATAATGGCTGCAAAAAAAAGGCTGCAGTCAATTGAATGATCAGAAGAAACCCTCTCATGATGTGCGTGTCGGTTTTTTCCTATGATAAGATAATGACTTGATGTGAAATGCGAGATAAGGTGCGCGTGAAGAATACAAATATATGAATATAGTGGAAACGAAATAATGATGCCGGGAATTTATGCAGATGCGCGTACGAAGACCGACGAAGAAGTAAATATTAATGCAACGGATGGTAAATCATTTGCGACAATGTATGCTGCTAATTAAATTGTTGCGATGTGGATTCGCCGCCGCGAGATAATTGGAGTATTGAGGAATAATTATGAGCGCTGCATCTCTCCTATTGCTGTTGCTGTTGCTACGAATAGAGCAAACCGGGGCTAATTGAAACACTTTTGGATTGTCATTTATTATTAATTTTCCGAATTAATGGTTTGCAATACAAATACTGAGATCGTGTTGTACAAACTATTGGTCGTATTTTGTATAATTATAAACATTTTATACAGTCTTGGATATTTTTGGCAACGAATAATTCAAAAGTATTGCAATCTGCCCCACTATGGGGTAAGTTGGAACGGATTAAAAGTGCATATAAATGAATAACATTCATTTATCTACAAGTATAAATTGTCGTAGTATTTAGAATTTAATTAAATTTTTTCTAATGCTCATACAAATCACAATTTCCATATAGAATAAATGGAATATCAATCGAATTCGATTGTAGCGATGATACGTTGCAATAAATATGAGACATTTCAATCAACGTTGACAATTCAATATAAAAAAATGTCTTGGAAAATTCGAAATATGGATAACCTTTTGAATTTATCAGCCTAAAATGTAGGTAATTATTTAAGCTTTAAATTTGAAAAATAATTCAAACGACTTCTTTCACTTGTAACTCCATGAAATAATATTGAACACTTCGTTTACACCGAGAGAAAAGATTTCATTGACGCCAAAGAAATGGGTGGATTGATTTTTTTTCATTGATTTCTGAGAACTATTTCTTTGATATCAATGAAATAGTGCATTTGAATTTCAAAGAGAACATTTCATTGCCTGTAAATAAAGATTTACTTAGTGAGCATATAATAAAGAAACAGTTTCATTGTTTTAAAGGGACGTTTTCATTCGTTCAAAGAAACGTTTTCATTGATCTCTCTCTCGCACCTAACCTCACTTTTTTGTTTTCCGGTTCTCCCGAACGAACGGCTTTGAGTTTCGAGGAGCCAGAAGCTTAGCCTATTTCTGCCGTACTTCCTTACATACTCACAAAATTTGAGCTTTATCTGCCGCGTACTTCAGGAAAAAATAGGTTTGGAAATTTTGAGCTGGTAAGAAGAAGGTTTCATTGAATCAGAGACGTTATCTTTGAAATCAATGAAAAAGGTTCATTGGTTTAAAGAAATGTTTCTTCGAATCAATATCACGACTTTTCATTGAGTTTGAGATCATTCAAAGAAAAGATAGTATTGAAATTCAAGTATTTAATTTCATTGGAAAATATTTCCGTGAATCAATGAAACTTTTTCTCTCGGTGTAAGTGAAACTATTTGAGATTTTATCTTATCCTTCGGTAAGTTTACTTTAAGTTTTTTTTTTGTACACTGTAAAAAAAATCTACTTGAAATTTAGTGTACTTTTACTGAAAGTTTTTATTTATAAACTAGTATATTAAATTTAGTATATAAGTGTAATGTAAAATTAATGTATGGTACAGCACATTCAATAATTTACTTTAATTTTACTGAAAAAGTACATGAATTTTATACCACAATTGTATATTAAAATTCGATGACGAGTTTATGAATAAAAACTTCCAAGAAAAACCATAGAGTGCTTAAGAGTTAAATGAATCGTCGGAATTTAAAAGTGGGTGTTTCAATTTGCCCCGGTCTCTTTTATAACGACGAAATTTCGTCGTGCAGTCGTCCATTCCTTTTTCTCACGGGACTCCGAGTTCGCGAGAGATTCGCTGCGAGAAATGAGCAATTATATACGACGACGAGCTATCGTCGAGTGAGCGAACTTGTGAACGAGCGAACGCACCGAGATGAGATATCCGCACACACGTTCTCGTAAATCAAAGAGTTCTCTCGTTCCCTCGTCATCGTAGCGCCGCCGCCGTCGTGTGTATTTCGTTATATACACTAACCAGCGTATATAAACACAAAGACACATAGAAATACGTATGTTAAATTTAATGCCCACGCGTCTATGTAGATATAAATGAGTAATAACGAAGCTGGTAGAGTTTCGCATATACGATGCTCTCGTGTATGCTTATCTCTTCTCCATCCTATACATGGGTATCACGTTTTTATTTGTCGTCCAAAGAAGCGACGAAAATACGAGGTATGCGCATACAGTCGCTTTGATGAACGTCGGCAAGAATTGCCAGGAGCTTGTGAAATTTTCTCGTTAGCCAGAAATGCAAAGCGATTAACCGTGAGGATATACAGTCAAAGCGAGGGAGTTGAAAATTAAATGAGATATTACGACGAAATATTTATTAATTATAGCCAGTACTATTATATGTTTATTAATATTTATTAATAATAACCAGTACTATTATTATTATTAATATTACTGCCAAAAAGAAATTAATAAATAAATAACTAAACAGATGACACAAGAATAATTAATATTCATTCATTTCTTTTTGGTAGATACAATTAGTATAAGCTAATTGGAATATTTGTAAATTTATTTATTATTATTGTTATTACTGTTATTATTAGCGATTATGCAATCAGCGCAAGATGCGCTTTAACATTTAAGAAAAAGTAAAAAAAAATTAAGTTTTGACCCCTTGGAAAGTGAGGATAATTTTTTTTTGGGTCTAACGATTTTTAATTCTCGTATTAAAGCTCGATTTATTCTGAAGATAACAAACGCAAGCTGAAGTCGCTACTCTATTATTTTTTTAAGTTATGTCAATTTTAGTGAACTTCTGGGTTTTGTGCCAAAACGTTTGTTTTTTTTTTCAAGATGCTATAACGATATCTTTTATCCAACTGAACGCCATTTTGTGAAAGAAGTGAGGCAACAATGTGCAAGCTTTTACTTCGCGTGCTTTTTGCTTTCTTGCAATATTTGGACAATATTTTCTACAACTTATCTGCTGAAACGCTCTTCCGGGTTCCACGAATTTCCGGCAAGAAACTTCCCTCAAGAATACCTATGGGAGATTCTAGGATACAGCGAGTGAGTATAGCGCTCCGGTTGTACCAAACACACAGAGTTGAAGTTGAAGATTCCACGATGCACCACAAGAGGACGCGGAGATAGGTCGAAACTTTGAGCAAACTGCAGTGAGAAACGCGAAGTAAAGGTACAAAGGATAAAGGCTAGCAAAGATATACGATCTAGTGAAGTACGGTTCTGGCTTCGCAGCTCTGGCTATATAGTATACAGTCATCCCTACGTGTGTCTCGTGGGACTCGTACGTCTAGGGTGAAATTCTTGGCGGCTGTCAGAAACTCGATAAATAATTGTTACCCTGGGTAGGGCAGCTATTGCTACATTCAGACTATGTCCCGGGCGAATTCATCTTCAACGACAAGGATACCTCTCCCTTATTCGCATACATGACATTTTATTTAATTAAGTCATTTGAATATTCCATGACCAGTAAATTCGTTTGATGAAACGTGATTACGTCTTGTCGCAATCTAAATTGAAAACCCACTAAATGATTGGGGTTTTAAACTCCCCTATCAATCGATTTTTTTCCGAGTAGTTGAAAAGCTAGTGCATGGGAAATGGTAAACAATTTTGTTTTTGTTTAGCTGTAACTGTTATCAAGTTTGAACGAAATTTAAACAAAACTGAAAAATAGGACTTGTATATTGTTTCCTGATTATTTGACATATTTTGAAAAGACTATTTTATGAGGAAGCTAAGGACGATCAACATACTTTCGCTTTGGAATAGTTGAAAAATAATAAGGAACATAGAAATTTTTTTTGCGTGTGTGGGAAATATGAGGAGTCCTGTTCAAGACCCAGATTAGATTCCGGGCAATCTAGGATACAGTCTGGGTTGTTCAGGATGAAGAATGCGATCGGATTAAATCTTGATTTCCATCCGGACTGCCCAGATTCTATCTGGAATGGCCCATATTCTATCCAGGTCTGCCCAGATTTCGGAACTACCCATGTTTCATCCGGGACGAGCCAATCTCCACCCTGGATCAATCTATTCTACACGTAGAAAACCGTTTTGCTAAGCCAGCAAATCGTTTGTTAAAATAGTGATAACACGTCATTATTTGCTAGCCTAACTAAAAAAATGGTTACTCTTACAAATCTTCTTGTCAGCGTAACAATTTTTTTTGCTAAGCTAACAAATCTTTTAGTTAGGCTAGCAAATAGTGTAATTTTTCGCTATTTTAACAAAAGATTTGCTGGCTTAACAAAACGGTTTTCTTCGTGTACGCAGGTAACGTGTCCTGATCCGATATCAGACAGGAAAAGGGTAAGCAAGGTATAGTCATTGAAATAATCAAATCCTACGCGGTGAGAAATTTCTGTGGCGTGACAACATAAAACGGTGACAACAAAAATCGTTTTGTTAGACTAACAAAAAGATTGGTCAGCCCAGCAAAATTTGTCAGCGGAACAAAAAATTTGTCAGCGGAACAAAAGATTTGTCAGCCGAACAAAAGATTTGTCAGCATAGCAGAAGATTTGCCAGCCTAACGTAACGATTTTTTTGTCCTCGTTTTATGTTGTCACAACACAGAAATTTCTCTCCGTATAGATTCAAATTTGCAATCATAAGATCCTAATTTCTGTCCGCTTTTTTCATCTTAAGATTAAGCTTGCAATCAAACACATAGCTGATACGACTCTTAATAACGAAGCAATGCCACGGATAAAAATCATTTGCTAGCAAACGTGACAGCAAACTTTATTTGTTGGCGTAGAAAATGTATTTGCTGGCCTAACAAATAATTTTGCAGGCCTAGCAAATCTTTTTGCTGGTCTAGTAAATTTTTTGATAAGCCTAGCAAATAATTTTTGTTAGGCTAAGAAATAAGGCTTTGTTGTCACTAAATTACCAACTGATTTATTGATGCAACAAAAGTTTTCTCTCCGTGTGTTTTGTAGAATTCTTCCCCCAGTGTTGTTAATACACAATCAAAACCTACCAGGAGTTTGGGCTTGAATATTTTCCAGTTCTTTAACAGTTTTGCACTTTTCCCAGAGAATCTCATGTCCTAATAAGATATTGTTCGCTAAGTTATCATCCGATTGTATCTTGACACTCTTTTTTTTGGATGGATTGAAAAGAAGAAGAAGTTAAGCCGAATGGGTGAAAGACTTAGACCAAAGGAAGGGATCTTGGTGTATATATATGCCACATATACAGAGAGCCACAAAACGTATCCCTTCCGGTATGCCCGAGGGACTCTTTCTCCATTCTCCACTATCGGAAATGTCCAAGCTATAGGCCTCGAAATAGCAACGGCAGAAGGAGAGAACCTTTGCTTTTGGTGCGCTTCTCTTTCAGCAGTGAAGCATGCGACCGCGCGACAAGGGCCAGAAGACTTTACTGCCCATAAAATGGCGAAGTAAAAAGAAAACGATATGAAACGAGAGAAACCCACTAAAATCCGGGGCGCATAGGTAGCAGCAGTATATGCTGTGCTTTAACGGGGGTGTACACCGCTCGCGTTCACCATAGAGTAGAACGGTTACGAGTGGGCTCATCACTTTTACGATTGGTCGGCACTCATCGTGGCTTCTGTTGCCTCCAGCAGGCGCGAGACCGGATCTTTTGCTTTGCGAAGGGTGTCATGATAGGGAGGTTGAATTTATAAAAAAAACGCTGTAAAGTAGAATCCAGAGCGTTGCCTTCTCATTCCTCAGGACCATCGGGCACACAGTCTTCTTTAGGAGAGAAGCCGTTAATCAATTTTGATTTCCTCATGGCGCCCTGCGTATGACAGGCCAAAGGAATGAGGAAGTGCGAGGTTATACTTTATAGCCTTGGCTTTAAGGTTTGAAGGGCCAATTCTTCTGCATTTTTTCCTTTTTTCTTTTTTTTTTTTTTTGCGAGGTTAAGGCAGTGTTTTCATGACTGTTGGGCTTCAAAGAAGAGCTGAATTTATTATATTTTACAGTCATGGTGTCTGCCAAAATGTTTCAGATATTTAAGGGTTGATCAACGAACATTAAAATGATTTTTTTTTAAATTAACATTTATTAGATATGAACATTTTTTTTTAGCTGTAACTGTTATCAAGTTTGATCAAAATTATTCCTACGGGGTTAATAAAACTGTAAAAAAATAAATCTTCCTCTACACCGAGAGAAAAAGTTTCATTGATCCACGGAAATCTTTGCCAATGAAATGAAATATTTGAATTTTAATACTATCTTTTCTTTGAATGATCTCGAACTTAATGAAAAGTAGTGACATTGATTCGAAGATCCATTTCTTTAAACCAATGAACCTTTTTCATTGATTTCAAAGATATCGTTTTTGATTCAATGAAACTTTCTTCTTACCAGCTAAAAATTTCGAAACCTATTTTTTCCTGAAGTACGCGGCAGATAAAGCTCAAATTTTGTGAGTATGTAAGGAAGTACGGCAGAAATAGGCTAAGCTTCTGGTTCCTTGAAACTGGAAGCCATTCGTTCGGGAGAACCGGAAAACAAAAAAGTGAGGTTAGGTGCGAGAGAGAGATCAATGAAAACGTTTCTTTGAACCAATGAAAACGTCTCTTTAAAATAATGAAACTGTTTCTTTATTATATGCTCACTAAGTGAATCTTAATTTACAGGAAATGAAATGTTCTCTTTGAAATACAAATGGACTATTTCATTGAAATCAAAGAAATATTTCGTTGAAATCAATGAAAAAAAAATCAATCCACCCATTTCTTTGGCGTCAATGAAATCTTTTCTCTCGGTGTAGAAAGAAGCCAAAAAGCATCGAACAAGAATCATAGACAAAAAACAACCGAATACAACATAGATTCTTTTTGTCTCCGTCGCCAAAGAGCGCAAAAGGATCTCAACCGGAGCTTGGAATAATATTTTACGCATTGACTGCGAGTGTATAAACGTCCGATTGAGGAAGAAAAACGAGACGCGAAAGCACATAGAAAAATGGAAAGAATATATAAAAGAACAGTCACCATGGTTGGGGTAAAAGAATCTTTTCAATTCTATCAAATATATATCTATATATATAAACTGTATTCGATATTATTCGAGATATTATTCTATCGTTATGCTGGCGCCGGAAGTCCCACTCGCTTCTTGCATGAATCGTGAAGGAGTCAGCCTCTCTATACAGAGTACATTTCTATGTGTATAGAAGAAAGCACGCGGGAGAAATTGCGTTATATTTTTGGGCAATAAAATAATCGTAAGATTTGGAATTGGAGCGTTAAATTTAATATGATAGTATATTCAACTCTATATGGTGGCAACTATATTATCGCCAAGTAGGAGTGACCGGGGCTAGTTGGGTCAGAGGCAAATTGGATTAAGGAACGTTTAAAAATCAGCATCTTGACCTTAAACTCTTCTTATATATTCATAATACAGATTTTACTAAAATTCGTATTAAAAAAAAATTAAATCAAAACTGTATCTGTATAAAATTTTACAAGGCTTTTAAGGAATTACTATTAAGCATCCGAAGTTTAATTTTTAAAAATTCTAAGATTCAGTTATTTTCCTATAATTAGAGACTAGTTTATACCCATTCGCTTAATTACAAGCAAAAAATGGCTTGGTTAGAACAACCAAGGCGCTTGGGGTTATATACGCGCCAACTAACTTATTGGTTAAACCAATCAAGTTATTTGTTAACCAACTAAGTTATTGATTGAGTAACCAAGATGATTTAGTTAGTATAACCAATAATTTGGTTGGTTAAATAATAACTTGGTTGGTTAAATAATAACTTGGTTGGTTAAATAATAACTTGGTTGGTTAAATAATAACTTGGTTGGTTAAATAATAACTTGGTTGGTTAAATAATAACTTGGTTGGTTAAATAATAACTTGGTTGGTTAAATAATAACTTGGTTGGTCTAACCAATAACTTGGTTGGTCTAACCAATAACTTGGTTGGTCTAACCAATAACTTGGTTGGTCTAACCAATAACTTAGTTGGCACATATACAACCAAGCGCCTTGGTTGATCTAACTAAGCCTTTTTCTCCGTGTAGGTCCACAAAAGTCCAAAAAAAATGTTTAACTATATTTTTATAATTGCGTCGACTATTTTGCAAACGATAAAAAAATAGTTGCATAGACTTAAATTTACTTGCTGTCACTTTACAGTTACAAAATGATAGAATTTTCTCTGGATGTATATATAGTCGAAAATTGAAACAAAAATTAGTAGGAAAAATTGATTCGACTAGCCCCGGTCTACGCGATATTCAACTATATTATCAAGTTATATTCTTGTACCGCGATCGCATAGAACGAGAGACTCGCGCGAGCGTCGCACAGTCTGCGTCGTTCTGGCCTATGTAACGTACGACTCATTATGTCAAAGGTTTTGCTTGTCTGCGTGCAAAGCGAGAGCGTCACTAGCAACGACTGTGCGAAGGAAGGAGCGACAAACTAACGCGAGCGATATCGTTACGACGCCGGACTGTCTGCTGATCTCCTCTGGCTGTCGAGTCCGCGACACGAGCTCACGACGGGGCGCACTATGAGAGATAGCCAATGCAAGAACTCGATGCGAATGACAGGGACGAGGGTAAGACGGCAGCGCCGCGGGAAAATTGCACGCTCGAGTGCGGGAAACACACTAACGTTCACGATGATTAGGCAATGACCGCGACTGCGTCACGTGTGTCATCGCTATACATAGATCATGATATAGACTAACACTTGAAGCACTTGGATTGTGCGTCTCGCGATTGCAATAATAGGGTTATGTGGGGATAGATGGCAATTTTTTTTTTTTTTTTTTTTTTTTTTTACTATGAAACCTGGGAGATTAATTTGATTGAGAAATGTTATCAATTTTTTATAATATAGACATTCAGGGGTTTTTTGCGATTTGCATTTTTATTACTTTTGATATTATTTGATATTGCAATAATAGGGTTATGTGGGGAGAGATGGCAACTTTTTTTGTTTTTTTTCTATGAAACCTGGGAGATTAATTTGACTGAGAAATGTTATCCATTTTTGATAATATAGACATTCAGGGGTGAATTATTAAGTATTTTTTTGGGATTCGACTTTTTTTCTTATTTTTTATATTATTTCGTATTGCAGTAATAAAGTTATGTGGGGAAAGATGTCAGCAATTTTTTTTACTGCGAAATTTGAGATATTAATTCGACTGAGAAATTTTGTCAATGATAATATAGACATTTAGGAGTGGGTTTACTAAGTATTTTTTGGGAATTTGCATTTTTAAAATTTTTTTATATTATTTGATATTGCAATAATAAGGTTATGTGGGGAGAGATGGCAACTTTTTTTTTTTTCTATGAAACCTGGGAGATTAATTTGACTGGGAAATGTTATCCATTTTTGATAATATAGAGATTCAAGAGTGGATTATTAAGTATTTTTTTGGGATTCTACTTTTCTTCTTATTTTTTATATTATTTCGTATTGCAGTAATAAAGTTATGTGGGGATAGATTGCAGCTATTTTTTTTACTGCGAAACTTGGGATATTAATTCAACTGAGAAATTTTGTCAATGATAATATAGACATTCAGGAGTGGATTTATTAAGTATTTTTTGGGAATGTACATTTAAAAATTTTTTTAATATTATTTGATATTGCAATAATAAGGTTATGTGGGGAAAGATGGCAGCTATTTTTTTTTACAGCGAAACTTGGAAGATTGATTCGACTGAGAAATTTTATCAATGATAAAAATCAGGAGTGGATTTATCAAGTATTTTTTGGGGATTTGCATTTTTTTAAATTTTTGATATTACGAAAACAAAAAATTTATATTTATGATAAGGTACCAATTTTTTAATTAACATCAGAACGGTTTCATACATTATTGGTGTGCATTTTGATGACAATTGTGAGTCATAATACATTAAGATGAAATTTTTTTCATGTCACATAAAAAGGATATTCTACGTTTTTACTTATTATCATAAAATCTTATCTTATCAAATCATATCTTATCAAGTACATCATCGAAATTTTGAAAAAAATGTAAGGATTCTTTGAATCACATACGTTGCACATTATGATGTAAATTTCTGAAAATAAATTGCTCAACCTACCGTAAATCTAGATATCGACATAAACTGCCTAATGCGAAACACCAGGGCAAAAGAAAAAAAAATTTAAGTCATCGCGTCCGGAATTACCCTACATTATGAATGCCATTGCGGTCACATTATACATACATACCAAGAAAACGACCGCTGTCTGCGGGCATTCTACTTATGCACCTGAACTCTTACCTCGTTATAGAATTTTCCATATATATATATATATATATATGCATACATTTCACGTCAATTAACTTCCCCCACACCGAATGTAACTCGACCGTTCAGCGATTAGACTTTACGACTCCAGCTCTCTACAATAACCAATAGGAAACTAAGAAACAAATGCCGAGGAAAATTGGATAATAATCATTCGACATTATGAGAAAAACGACACATAAATATCGATTTCTCCAAACGCAATTGGTGTTACTTAAATGTGCTCGTACTTTCTTAACCCTAAGTATAGGTTGTTATACATAATATGCATTACTTGCATAGTGTATGATGCAAGGATTGAAGCTTCTTGCAAGTTTTTTCTAATGCAACTACAGCAGCTACCGTTGGTTCTTGACCTTGGTAAGGACCAGAGTTGTAAAACCCCATCAATTCATGGGATATAGTTTACAGTATAATTTGTTTTGGAAGTATGATTTCATAATAATAGTATGTAGTGATTATAAAATAGAGTGTAAACATTTGAATAGCTGAAAAAAATACTAATTTTCGCTTTAATATTGCAAGAAATAGTGGAAAAAATGGAAGAAATAAGTAATGCATTACTTATTTTTTTCCATTTTTGCAAAAGAATTACCGTGAATTTTTATTGAAAAGTAATCATTTTTGCAGCCATTCCAAAGTTTAATCATCGTATTATAATCGCTACATGTTATTATTATAAAATCATAATTATAGAGCTGATCGTATCATCATCATTATTTCTATAAGTATTAGGCATTTACAACTCTGGTGAGGACTACTATCTGTGCTACTATTTCGAGGGAAGAGAACTTCATCAGTATGAAAAGGGCTCGCGGTAGCGAAAAACCAGTCAACAGATCTTTCGTTGCACGTCGATTAGATATTATCTAAGCGTGTTCGAAAAAGAGAGTGACGTAAGTATGCCGCATTGAGTACGTGCGATCACTCGCGACTACCACGCGAATTCAAAGAAACTCACGAGAGAGGATCAAGACTTCGTTTTTTTTTAAATAACATTTTTGGCATAACTTTTCAATAACGATAATTTCAGACTCATCTCGTATCTCAAATTACTTGAATTCTAACTGAGAGAAAAATATAGTTAAGAGATCTAAAATAGTTTGGTAATAAAACCCAGACAACATAGTAAATGGGATCAATCTTGGAAGTTTGGAAATGTTTACTTTAACCATCTTTGTTATAATGTTTACCATAACCAACTTTGAGGTTATGACGGCGAACGTTGAACGATCGACGCTACACGGAAGCTGTATATCTTTCGTAAATCTCATGTCGTACTAAACTACAGACATTTTGCAGGCTGTCAATAGATTTTGCGTTATTTTTCGTAACGTCAATTGGTTTAACCTGTATGCGTATGAAGATTATTTCGAACATTTGTGGGCGCAAGATATAGAGAAGTATGAGATGCGTTGTATAGCGTTGTATACGGAAAGAAAAGCTTGGTTGAAACAACCAAATGCTATGGTTATATACACGGAAAGAAATGTTTGGTTGTGGCAACTACGTTTTCGATTTGCTGTACACAATGTCTAAAAAATTAGTTGCCTCAACCATATCGAATAGTAACCTCAACTATTCACGATTAGTTCTCGATTGGATTAGTTAGGTTAACTAATCCAATCGTTGGGACTACCACTCGAATAGTTGGGACTGCCATTCGAATCGTCGGTATTATCATTCGAATCGTCGGTATTACCATTTGAGTTGCTAGGGAAATAGAATAATCGATTGGTTGTGTCAACTCATTTCTTGGTTATGGCAACTAATCTTTTTTTCCGTGTATGCGCCAGACAATTAATTGGTTAGACCGACCAATTTCTTGGTTAGGCTACCAATTTCTTGGTTAGACTAACCAAGTGACTTGGTTAGACCAACCAAGAAATTGGTCACCTAACAAATTACTTGATTGGTCTAACCAATTAATTGTCTGGCGCATATATAACCATAGCATTTGGTTGTTTCAACCAAGCCTTTTTTTCCGTGTACATCAGCGTAAATAGTACAGCGGGCGACGCCTAGCAAATCTTTATATGTGTCTGGAAAAAAATGCCATTTTTCCACTTTGGATCCCGATTACACGGAAAAAAAAGATTAGTTGCCATAACCAAGAAATGAGTTGACACAACCAATCGATTATTCTATTTCCCCAGCAACTCAAATGGTAATACCAACGATTCGAATGATAATATCGACGCACTGAAAGAAAAAAGTAGTTGGAAGAACCATCTCCAGCATATGCTGTACCGCTGAATAGTTGCAGCAACTAACTCGCTCCTGTAACCAATCGCAGTGCTGTTTTCACCAATACAATAGGTGGCGCAACCAACAGCGAGTTCCTATAACCAACCACAGCGGTTCGTATAACCAACGAGTAGTTGTCATAACCCACTGAGTAGTTGTCATAATCCACTGAGTAGTGACACTATTTCAACTCCTTCGAATGGTTGTCGGAACCCATTTATTGGTTTGTCCAACTACTTTTTTTTCTCCGTGCGATTCGAATGGTAATCCCAACTATTCGAGTGGTAGTCCCAACGATTGGATCAGTTAACCTAACTAATCCAATCGAGAACTAATCGTGAATAGTTGAGGTTACTATTCGATATGGGTGAGGCAACTAATTTTTTAGACATTGTGTACAGCAAATCGAAAACGTAGTTGCCACAACCAAACATTTTTTTTCCGTGTAACAAAATGGTTCAGTTCGCCATATTTAACACTTGATTTGTTAACTGCTAACAAACTCTTCTCTCAGTGTACCGTTGGTTCTTGACCTTGGCAACGACGTGCTACTATATCTCGAAGGAAGAGAACTTTATTAGCACGAAAAGGGCTCACGGTAGCGAAATACCAGTCAACAGATCTTTTGCTGCACGTCGATTAGATATAATCCAAGCGTGTTCGAGAAAGAGAGTGACGTAAGTATGCCGCATTGAGTACGTGCGCTCGCTCGCGACTGCCACGCGAGTCCAAAGGAGCTGCACACGAGAGAGGATCGAGACTTCGTTACGCGTGGGTGACTCGTTACGCCTGTCCAAGCTGCTTCGATCTTGAGTCTCTCAGTCAGTTCGACACATATGTATATATCTTTCTACGTACACCCACGTCGAGACTGTCACGATTCCGCACTCTCACGATACGTGATCTATAGGCGATCTAACGATCTAATAATACGGTACACTATACTTATTGTACGATCGTGTGATCGATAGACGAGGGATTTATCGACTCGCCATAGACAGACTCGTATATCTCAAGGTAACGTTCTCGGTTCGACGCCGAGGAAATCATTTTTTTTTTTTCATTTTCTTTTTTTTTTTCATTCTTATTGTGTGCACATGTTTCACTGCTGATTCATAACCGCTTTCCAGGGGATAAACGACCCTTATACTCTTAGGATTACAGAGCTTAAGCCAGGCAGCATTAAAAGCCTAGTACTTTTCAGTTAATATTTTTCGCGTGGTTTAATCGTTACGATTTTTTAACAGTTGGTTGCAAATTTTGGACAAAAATTACACACTGAGAGAAAAATCTGGTTATTTAAAAAAATTTATAGTTAGACCGACGATAATCTAATTATAAACTATAAAACACAGCAGAGTTGGGCAGCAAAAATTACTTGAGTCAGAAATTACTGCTTTAATTACAATTACTTTCAGTAATTTTATTGGATTTCAAATTAAATACAATTACTTTCAGTAATTGTATTGATTTTCAAATTAAATACAATTACTGAAAGTAATTGTATTGGATTTCAAATTAAATACAATTACTTTCAGTAATTATATTTAAAATAATTGATTTCAAATTAAATACAATTACTGAAAGTAATTGTATTTAATTTACAATTACTGAAAGTTATTGTATTGTATTTCAAATTAAAAACAATTACTTTCAGTAATTGTATTGGATGTCAAATTAAATACAATTACTTTCAGTAATTTGTATTTTGTAATTTTCCATTACAATTTTGCCCAACTCTGATACACAGGAGGAACGTCCATATTTTATGGATTTCATATTAAATACAATTACTTTCAGTAATTGTATTGGTTTTCAAATCAAATGCAATTACTTTCTGTAATTGTATTGGATTTCAAATTAAATACAATTACATTTTGTAATTGTATTGGATTTGAAATTAAATACATTCACATTTTGTAATTGTGTTGGATTTCAAATTAAATACAATTACTTCCAGTAATTTGTATTTTGTAATTTTCCATTACCATTTTGCCCAACTCTGATACACAGGAGGAACGTCCATATTTTATGGTTATAGCAAATATAAGAAAATTGTTGGATGAACCATTAATATAATTCTCAGGAGGAACGTCTCTATTTTATGGTTATAGCAAATATAATTATAGTAATAATCATCAAAATCATAATAGTTTCAAATATGCCGTTTCGTTGCATATACGATTTCAATGTTTGTTTCCAATAACCTTGCAAGTATCGTTTATTGAACCATATTATCATCGCTTCAACCATAAAACATTGCAAGCCTTCCTATATTCGTTTTATCATGTGAAATCGTTAAATCAACGGTATGCTTTTCTCTCAGTGCAGATTGGTGAATAATAGCAAAGGAAATTAATTTAATAAAACTAGATTTACACACAAATTTACTACAAATCTTGCAATTATTTTTTAGAATTTACGAAGGAGTTTTTAGCCTTTTATAATGAAGGAATTTTTTTGGAACTGGAGCGAGTTTGCAATGAAAATCAATACGTTCACTTTGGGATACGCCCATTTTTTTTTCAAATCAATATGCTAAAAAATGCTTCGTTTATATACTGAATTTAAAAAAAAAAACAGAATTCGTTCAATTCGTGACCATGAAGTGATCCAAACGAAAGGCGATCTAGAAGAATGATTATATGCCAGACATTGAGAATATATTTAAAATATAAAAACTACGAAACATTCTTGACAACATGTTCTTCAAAATACAAAAAGATTGATGAAAAAAGCTTAACAGGTTTTCTAAAAAATAATCCTCAAAAACCAGATTCATTCGTAACCACTTAAAATTCAAAATAAACTGAAGGATAATGCTACTTTTTTTTTTCATTAAAAGATCTATCGATAAGATTTAAGATTTATAGATTATAATAATAATAATTCATAGACACAAATGTACTTAAAAAGAATCTCATAAATCTTTTTGTGTCTATTCGACTTGTCGATTTTTTCTTTTTCGCTTCCAGAATTTTTTTTTCAAGTTTCTCAAGAGCAGTTTTTTTTTTCAACGAACCAGGTGCCGATAATCGAAGTTAATCGCAGAGAAACGCATTCCATATCGAAAATTGTGCAGACTTTTTTTTTTCGTTTTCCCACTCTAACTTTTGTGCTTCGTTCCTGGCTCACGGAGTTTAAGGTAGTACGAGTGATGTGTGCTCCAGTGTCACGACCCTCTTCGATGATTTCTGCAGGGGTATAATCGGTTTCTGCGGGACTTTTGTTGGTCGATTCACTAAGAGAGTTTTCTTGTGCTTGTGCATTCATTTTTCTCTCTCTTATCCTCTCTTTTGTTGGGCACAGGTATAACCATGGAATTGAAAGGAAAAATCCTTGCCAGGTATAAAATAAAATATGGGTGCGTCTATATAGAGAAGGAAATGGAAAATGATCGACCCCCAGTGGCCAATCATTCGTCGAGTCTCCCCTGGATATTTTTCCCCAAGAAAATCAAGAGAAAATTGGTCTTGCTTCTAGCGCCAAAGACCCAATGCAGTTTTTCATCCGAGAATTTTACTTCCGTCTCGTCGATTACTATTAAGAGACCCTAAGGATGAACTCGACGGCAAAGAAAGAGGAGATCACGAAAAAAAAAAGAAAAGAATTTTCAGGTAGGCAGCAGATTAAAGGTCAACGTACTCAGGGCTCTTAAGTATACTTTATATAGGGTAAAACACGTCAAGGCGGCCACACGAATTTTTCATTTCAATAAAAAGTTTTCAAATTTCTTGAGGATGTTGGTCTGGCTGATAACAAAAATTGCAAATTTTTTCAGATTTTTTTATTGCATATTTCAGCCGTTACAAATAACTGAAAATAATAATCGTTAATTTTTTAAAGCCAAAACTATGGCTCTCGCAAAAAAATCATGCTAACAAAAAATTTAAGGCATCTAACGTTCTTTTCAACAAAATTTTTTGCAAATTTTCCTACTCCGTTTTATGCTATTTTTAATTAAATAATATTTCAATATTTTTTTTCTCCGAAACTGCGTTCTCGATTCAGATGAGATTTTTACATTTTGTTCCTATAGCATACGGAGTAGGAATATTTGTAAAAAAAAATTGTTGAAAAGAACGTTAGATACCTTAAATTTTTTGTTAACATGATTTTTTTGCGAGAGCTGTAGTTTTGGCGTTAAAAAATTAACGATTATTATTTTCAGTGTTTTGTAACGGCTGAAATATGCGATAAAAAAATCTGAAAAAATTTGTAATTTTTGTTTTAAGCCAGACCAACATCCTCAACAAATTTGAAAACTTTTTATTGAAATTAAAAATTCAATGAAAAATTGATTTCAAATATTGAAATGATTCGATGACAATTTCGGTACACTGCAACGAGAAAAAAAATCAACGATATTATAAATACTAAAAACATTTATATTAATAATATAATAGAAGAGTAAATAACGAATTAAATGAAAAAATTGTTTCAGCAATTCTTACGAAATTCATTGATCCAAAAACACAAAGAATTTATTTTATGCGAACGAATATGACGTTTTCTATGGAATTTATTACACTTTTTTTTCAATTAATAATCTTTTTGGGAAAAATTTCATTCAGAATAAATATTTTTAGCATCTTCAATAACGATAATTTGTTTTCAGACTCATCTCTTATGGCAAATTACTTGAATTCTAATCAAATCAAATTTCCGGTAGGGATTCTACGTAATCCTTAAATGCCCCAGAATTGTCGTTGAGTCTCTGAGATCCTAGAGGATTTACGAACTCCGCAGAAATTCAAATGCACGCGATTTTTTTTCTTCCCCTCGTCTGCTTCTTCTACCAGTACGGTATATAAATATGTATACGTTTCAGTCTATTTCCGTGTTTATAGCACGAAACCCCCTCGATTTGGCCTCAGAAGGAAATAAGAAAAAAAACGTAGTTATCTAAGGAAAATGGAAAATAGGAGATTCTGGAGATATTTTCCCCACATCGAAATAAAGTATATCCCAAGACATATACGAAATATAGAATTTTTTGTCGCAGAGTATGTAATATATGAGATATATCCAAGATATATTTTTCGAGCTATTTCTGATAGATACATAAAATATATTTATCATACATCTATTATATTATTTGGTATATTGACCACATATAAAAAATATATATTTTTTGTGTATATTTGGCGGATATCCAGACAGAAAAATATATATATGTAACATATATTCTATACGTTGCATATATTTTGCTTATATGTGTGCCAAAACATATGCAAATTATATGAAATTTATATATATATATATGAGACATTCCACTGGTTATCGACAGGGTCGCGACTCTCATATTTAAATTTTTTTTTCCTTTTGAGGTGTTGTAGAGTAATATAATAAAAACACTCTAGAATTTTTTTTTAGGTTTTGAAAAAAAATTTGTGTTTTTTAATTACCTAAAATTTGTTTTTCTCAAAAAGTACGTCGACGATTTTTTTTCTTTTTTTCCAGTTAATTCTGTGTTCAAAAACAAAATTTTTGAGACTAGAACCAAAATGAGGGGCAGTCTAGAATAGCAACTACAAATAAAATTCTCCCGTAAGCAAATTTTATTTTTAGCTGCTGTTCTAGACTGTCCCCCATTTTCGTTCTAGTCTCAAAAGTTTTGTTTTTGGGCAGAGAATTTACCACAAAAATTTTGAAAAAAAATCATCGACGTACATTTAGAGAGATTGAAGTTTGGGATTTTTTAAAAATTTTTGTAAATTTTGTTTTATTTTTAGCTGATAATCTAGGCCTCGCTCCATTCTGGGTCTAGGCTCAAAAATTTTGTTTTTGAACACAGAATTTACTGTAAAAAAAGAAAATAAATCGTTGACATACTTTTTGAGAAAATCAAATTTTAGGTAATTAAAGACTCATTTTTTTTTAATTCTAAAAAAAAAATTCTAAAGTGTTTTTTTATATTGCTCTACAACATCTCAAAAGGAAAAACATTCTAAGTGTACTGACATGAAAATCTCGAAAAAAAAAAAAAATTTTCACGAAAACAAAGCTTCCTCTATGAGGAAGCAAAAATTTTTAAATATGAGGGTCGCGACCCTGTCGATAACCGGTGGAATGTCCCATGTATATATGTTGAAGAAAATTCTATATGTGGCTATTCTATTTCCATATGGATATATCCTGAAAAGATATGGAATATTTTTGTTGCTATATATACAACGTATATAAATGATATATTCCTGTATATATGTAAAGTGTACTTTATTTCCATGGGAACTGTTATACGTTTGGTTATACTATATTCGCATTTACTATGTCACGGTATAGTATACCGATGGTGTATAGTACGCACGTTCTCGCGCGTACTTCAACCGACGACACTAAAAACAGCGGTTACGTGTCCGGGAAATCCGAAGCCCTTGGCATCGCTCCAGAACGAGACGAGCCTCTCTTCTCTACTTTCGTTCCGCTGGCATTCTTCTCTCCAGCGTTGATATCCCTCTAACCCAGTGAACTCTGCCCGGAGCTTCTCCGGAATGGAACGCTTCGGAAAACAGACGAAAGCTACTTTGGAACAATTGGCCTTCGGCAGAGGGGAAACCCTGGCTATCCGTTCAATCGGTCGGCCACCCACACGCTGCGCTATCGGCTGCATATAAACTTTTCAACTAAATTGGCAAACGAGACTTGCTAAAGATTTGGAACATTGCGAAATTTGTGGGAATTTTTATTGTCTTCATTCACAACAACAACAAAAATAAGAATTCAGGTCATCCTATAAGGAAATTGTTTGTTTGTTGTAAACAATATTCTATGTCAATTGGTTTGGTGAAGTTAATATTTAGAAGAAAATTATGCAACTACTAGCAACAACGCCCGCGCTCCGCGCGTACTACTCTTCACGGAAAAAAAAGGTTGGTTGGCGCATATATAACCAAATGCCTTGGTTATATATGCGCCAGACAATTAATTAGTTAGACCAACCAAGTTATTTGTTAGGCTACCAATTTCTTGGTTAGACTAACCAAGTCACTTGGTTAGCTTACCAAAGAAATTGGTTGGACTAACCAAGTCACTTGGTTAGCTTACCAAGAAATTGGTTGGACTAACCAAGTCACTTGGTTAGCTTACCAACTGACTTGGTTAGTCTAACCAAGAAATTGATAGCCTAACAAATAACTTGGTTGGTCTAACCAATTCATTGTCTGGCGCATATATAACCAAGGCACTTGGTTGTTCCAACCAAGCCTTTTTTTCCGTGTTTGGTGACTTCGCCTCTTTTTTAGCTAAAACGATCCTGAAGAATCAATGTATATGTTTACCCAATATAGCAGGTAGTCAGAATTACGCTACTTTCGTGACATACTTTTGATATAATAATTACATATCCTCTTTAAGACCGCTCTACCAATCACCATTAATTTCAGATGCTACAAAAAGGCAGCTTTATTAGACATTCCTCAGAACTCATATTTAATGGACAGCGTTCCTATTTCATCTCACAAAATAATTACTTTTGATGTGCTGTGTTTTTATGAGAAGATATTATAATCGCTACAAATGATCATTCTCAATCAAAAACATAAACAATAAGTGAATTGTATTACGAATTCTATTTCCAAAAGAATTACGGATTGACAACACCATTCATTACTACTAAGATCAGCGTCGCTTTTGTTTAGAAATAAAAAAGAGAACCTTTCAAACCTCTATGGAAAAATAATTATCTATTTATCGATTACTTTTTGTTTGTGTGGAGATAGTTCTATTCAATATCACAACTACGAAAAAGACAGCCATTGTAGTCACTGGCGATACGTGACTCTGCAGCGGCCATGGCAGAACAGCGAGAGCGACAGTTCAAAATGCGCGCCATACGCGGCAGCCTCAACAGACTGAAGTTGGTTCCGGAACAGCCGTCACCGACCAATCGGAAAACTCGAAAAGCGGCTTCAGTCTTTCGAGTTCGATGTGCCATGTCTTTTTTAAGCAAGGATTACTGTGTTCAATAATAATCAGTTTGACATTTTTTTTTGTTGTATATAATCGGATGTCAATTTTATGTGTGAGGTCGTCTTCAGCTGAATGATTTTTGCTTGAATGACTGATTAATAATTAAATAATGGGAATAATAAGTGTTTTAAAATTGCATTATGACATTTTTATTTCCTTCGCTAAATTTTCAACTAAATCGGCAAACGAGACTTTGGAACATCGTGAAATTTGTGGGAATTTTTATTGTCTTCATTCACAACAACAACAAAAATAAGAATTTAGGCCACGCTATGGGGAAATTGTTTGTTTGTCGTAAACAATATTCTATGTCAATTGGTATGGTGAAGTTAATATTTAGAAGAAATTTATGCATTTGAAGAAAATTATGCAAGTATTACTGCGTTCAATAATAATCAGTTTGACATATTTTTTTTTTTGTATTTAATCAGATGTCAATTTTATGTGTAAGGTCGTCTTCAGCTGAATGATTTTTGCTTGAATGACTGACTAATAATTAATGAATGGGAATAATAAGAGTTTTAAAATTGCATTATGACATTTTTATTTTCATCGCTATCGGCTGCATATAAAATTTTCAACTAAATCGGCAAACGAGACTTTGGAACATCGTGAAATTTGTGGGAATTTTTCTTGTCTTCATTCACAACAACAACAAAAATAAGAATTTAGGCCACACTATGGGGAAAATGTTTGTTTGTCGTAAATAATATTCTATGTCAATTACTGTGGTCAATAATAATGAGTTACCATTTTTTTTTGTTATAAGAATTAGATGTCAATTTTATATGTGAGGTCGTCTTTAACTGAATGCTTTTTGCTTGAATGACTGATTAATAATTAATGATTGGGAATAATAAGAGTTTTAACGTTTGATTATGAAATTTTTATTTTCTTCGATCAAGAAAAAAATCATAATTCTAATGCGCGTTAATAATTATGTAAAATTTTTTAAAATTTCTTTATCAATTTGTAATGAAATTTAAGATCATGTATCTTAATATCCTTGATATCCAATTCTAATATATTAGAAACAAGAATACGAATATCCTTGTAGGATATTAAGAAAAAAGAATCTAAAATTGTTTAAGGAACAAAGACAGTTAAAAATTGTTTTGATGATTACAACTCTGTGATAATTTATTTCAAAAATGCTAAAAGCTTTGACGGAAAAATGTATCTCTTCAAGGTAGTCTTTGAAAGAAGGACGATAACAGTAATGTGTATGAAAATCAAGTGGTCTATTATAGCGAAAGACCCTGAGAGAGGAAAGACGTTGGGACGAGAGAATCGTTAAACCACGGCAATGAGCGAATGTCTTCGTCACTGACCCACTGTGCGAGCTAACGAACGCAAAAACTGTCTGTAAAGACGAATAGCGTTTAATGTTGTGGCAATAAAAAGTCGAGAAGGAAGTAAAGGTAAAAGAAATAGAACTTAACGAGTGGAAAGGGACAGACCAGTAAACGCGCTCTATTACCTATATATACATATATATGTACATACACTTATATATATATGTATATATATATATCTATAGGTACTATTCACTCCTCCACCGTGCTTTGTGGCACGCTCGAAGTGAACGGAAGAGTATAGTCCCTCAACCGGCCCATTAAACTGAAGGAAACGAACGTAAACCATTTTCCGGGAACTCGCGTGTTCGCGTGGCTGAGGAAGTCTCACCGCATCGTTGTTCCAGTCCACCAAGCTTATGCCCTTTGCTTAAATAAGAGTAAAAAGCTAAAGAGGTTCGAAGCGCGTGACTGAGAGTCTTTGAGAAAGGCAAAACACCATGAAGAAGTTGTAGAATGAGGCATAATTAATTTTTATCAGAGTTTCATGGATTCCCAATGAAATTCAACCTCATGAGGTCAAGTTGATGGGTGCTAAACGAGTTCAAAAAAAGTTTTTCAGTTTTTTCGAGTAATGAACGAAATTTTTTGGTACGATGTTGGGAAATTGTCAATAACAGCTTGTAAGTGTAAATTGTAAGTGACAGCTTGCGAAAAGTCCACTTTTCTACACTTTGCTTAAGGAGAGGGAGTCAGGTCAAAAAAATTGATTTTGGAAATTCAATATCATCCAAATCCTATTGCATATAAAAATGCCCAACGCACTATATTGTTGGTGCTCGATGAAAGGATTTTTTACTGTCGTCTGACTTGCATATGCTTTTCAATATTATCTTAAGCAAAGTTCTTAGGTTTTCCCTTCTGCGCATGATTCAGATCAAACTACTAGGCAGATTGGAATGGTTGACATGTCATTTTCTTCTTCATGAAAAGATACACTGGCTAAATGGAGCAAACAATTTTTTTTCCATTCTGAAAGTAAAGTTAATTACTGATTTAGAAAGTAGCATAAAATTTATTTATTAATAATTATGTCACTGAAAAAATATCACCTTTTATTAACATTTGCTCCATTTAGCCGGTGTATATTTTCATGAAGAAGAAAATGAGACATCAACCATTCCTATCTGCCTAGTAGTTTGATCTGAATCATGCGCAGAATGGAAAACCTAAGAACTTTGCTTAAGATAATATTGAAAAGCACATGCAAGTCAGACGACAGTAAAAAATCCTTTCATCGAGTACCAACAATATAGTGCATTGGGCATTTTTATATACAATAGGATTTGGATGATATTGAATTTTCAAGATCAATTTTTTTGACCTGACTCCCTCCCCTTAAATAAGAGTAAAAAGCTAAAGTTAAACTGAGAGTCTTTGAGAAAGGCAAAACACCATGAAGAAGTTGTAGAATGAGGCGTAATTAATTTTTATCAGAGTTTCATGGATTCCCCATGAAATTCAACCTCATGAGGTCAAGTTGATGGGTGCTAAACGAGTTCAAAAAAAGTTTTTCATTTTCCTCGAGTAATGAACGAAATTTTTTGGTACGATGTTGGGAAATTGTAAATAACAGCTTGTAAGTGTAAATTGTAAGTGACACCTTGCGAAAAGTCCACTTTTCTACACTTTTCTTAAATAAGAGTAAAAAGCTAAAGTTAAAGTGAGAGTCTTTGAGAAAGGCAAAACACCATGAAGAAGTTGTAGAATGAGGCGTAATTAATTTTTATCAGAGTTTCTTGGATTCCCCATAAAATTCAACCTCATGAGGTGAAGTTGATAGGTGCTAAACGAGTTAAAAAAAAGTTTTTCATTTTTCTCGCGTAATGAATGAAATTTTTTGATACGATGTTGGGAAATTGCAGATTTTGTAATTGACAGCTTGCGAAAAGTCCACTTTTCTGCACTTTGCTTAAATAAGAGTAAAAATCTAAACAGGTTCAAAGCGCGTGACTGAGTCTTTGAGAAAGGCAAAACACCATGAAAAAGTTGTAGAATGAGGCGTAATTAATTTTTATCAGAGTTTTATGGATTCCCCATGAAATTCAACCTCATGAGGTCAAGTTGATGGGTGCTAAACGAGTTAAAAAAAAGTTTTTTATTTTTCTCGAGTAATTAACGAAATTTTTTGGTACGATGTTGGAAAATTGCAGATTTTGTAAATGGCAGCTTGCGAAAAGTCTACTTTTCTGCACTTTGCTTAAATAAGAGTAAAAAGCTAAAGAGGTTCGAAGCGCGTGACTGAGAGTCTTTGAGAAAGGCAAAACACCATGAAGAAGTTATAGAATGAGGCGTAATTAATTTTCATCAGATTTTCATGGATTCTCCATGAAATCAACTTCATGAAGTCAAGTTGATGGGTGCTAAACGAGTTAAAAAAAAAACTTGCTACTGGCGTGATCGCAAAACGTGACTTTCTCATCACGATTGTTACTGGCGTCACGTTACTGTCGTGAAGTTAGTTTGTGAAGTTAGTTTGTGAAATTAGTTTGTGAAATTAGTTTGTGAAATTAGTTTGTGAAGTTAGTTCGTAATATTCGTTTTTGTAGTTATATATGAATAAATATCTCTCTATATTATAAAAAGATCGCGCCGCCGCCTTCGCCGCCGTGTCAAGAATCGAGGGACTTATTCGGGTTAGAAGCGGTCACCCATCCAAGTACTGACCACAAAAATTCTGGGGTCTATTTTTGAAAAAATTAGCTTATTTAGGCTTATTTAAAAAAAAAATTAGGTCTTTTTTTAAATTTAGGTCTATTTTTGAAAAAAAAAAAAAATTAGACCTATTTTTTAAATATTATTTTACATACTTTGCATGTGATGAAAAAGTAAAAATTTGTTACTGGTGTAAAATTTTTATCGTGAATTTACTGGGTTATAGTGATTAATAATGTGTGAATTTCGCACATTAATTGTAATCTCCATTTTTAGCTATAATTTGTCAAGAACGCGTTTGTAAATTCGAAATTCGCGCGCGCGAGAAAGCGAGCGTGACATCGCGCGCCGGCGCGCGCCTTCACATCTCTCTTTCCCTTTGATGTTATTGTCGTCGGCATTGCGATAGTTTGACAGTCGGAATTACATTTTATTTGATATTTCCAACGTTTCGCATATTATGGTGTGTATGAGCAGCATTTGGAATTGGTATAAAATGCTATACGAGTGATAAAATAAATAAAAAAACTATGATGTGATGAGTGCATGAGTGTTTATAGTCTAACATCAAGAGTGATGATAACCTCAAATGTGTTTCTCTTGTATTTTTACATTCTTTTTTAAATTTTAATCTAACATATGGTGTAAATATTCATAGTATGTTATCATTGAAAACTGCTCAAGATCATTGCAGTTCTTTTTTTTAGTGAATGTGTAACACAATAACACAAGAAAGTAACATATTTCAAGCAATACATTTTTTACAACAGTTTAAGATGTCTTATGTGGGTGATTGAAAAAACAAAATCTTCTATATACTAAATCTCTTGTTGTTCATTTTTTATTTGCTGGTAATACTATTTGTATGTATCACATTGAAGCATAATATCTTTTATATTAACTTGCGGTACAAAAATAAATAAAATTTTTATTTTTTTTTATTTTGTATTTAAGGTAAAGTATCAGAAGCAGTGGAGATTTTGGATTGGATTTCAGTACCAAAACCAGGATTTGAATGCAGAAGACACACAAAAAATTTCATTTCAGTCCATAGATGTTTTCAAAAGTTATTGTGTTTCCGGACGGCACATACAGACGCCAGACAGACAGACAGACAGACAGACGGACGGACAGAAATGAGGTAATGTGTTTTTTGGAATCTAGGACACTCAAAACATCTATTTCCATCAAAATCTGGAAGTCGAATTTTTTTTGGATTGCAATACTTTCTCTTTATCCATACTCCGTATGTGATGAGAAAGTAAAAAAGTTTTTTATTTTTCTCGAGTAATTAACGAAATTTTTTGGTACGATGTTGGAAAATTGCAGATTTTGTAAATGGCAGCTTGCGAAAAGTCTACTTTTCTGCACTTTGCTTAAATAAGAGTTAAAAGCTAAAGAGGTTCGAAGCACGTGACTGAGAGTCTTTGAGAAAGGCAAAATACCATGAAGAAGTTGTAGAATGAGGCGTAATGAATTTTTATCAGTTTCATGGATTCCCCATGAAATTCAACCTCATGAGGTGAAGTTGATAGGTGCTAAACGAGTTAAGAAAAGTTTTTCTCTTCTCTTGAGTAATGAACAAAATTTTTTGGTACGATTTTAGGAAATTGAAAAGTTTGCAAGTGACAGCTTGCGAAAAGTCCACTTTTCTTCACGGAGGATTGAAATAATGATTTTTTTCGCTTACTGATTTTTTCATCGCTGATTTTTTTCAACTTCATGAGGTCAATTTGATAGGTGCTAAACGAGTTAAAAAAAAGTTTTTCATTTTTCTCAAGGAATGAACAAAAATTTTTGGTACAATGTTGGGAAATTGCAGATTTTGTAAGTGACAGTTTGCGAAAAGTCCACTTTCCTGCACGGAGGATTGAAATAAAGATTTTTTTCGCTTACCCAAACCCCTTGAACTCGCTGCCAGGTTACCACTCTCTTATCCAGCATCTTTTATCGCATTCTTTTAATGTCGGGACATCAAAAGCACGTGTGAGTAGATTTTCGATGATTCGTGTGCGCGGAAGGTGCCTAACGACACTCGGGGCAGTAACAAAGGAGCCAGGAACAAGAGGCAAGTGAGGCGAACAGAAACGAACGAGTGGGCGACGGTAAAAGAATTTGTTACGACTTCGTCTCTACGCTCCGGTGGAAACGATTCGAAATTGCACGCGAATACTAGAGAGACCGAAAATGAGAAAATATATTGGGAACATAAAGAAATTACAATTAGAGCAAATGAAAAAGAAAAAAAAGATAATAAAAGTACAATGTAGCGAATTGCTGTCTCATGATTTTTCACTTTTTAAAAAGCAATTTCCATGAGAAAATTGATTACATTTTGGTGTCCATGTTAAAAACAATGAGAAAAAGATTAGAAACTTTTTATTATGATAATTTCTTTATTTCAAAGATTTTGTATAGAAATATGATATAAAGTTAATAAACGATTGACAAACGACGACGACGTTGATAAATTCATGTTTAATACAAAAGTACCGTAATGTTATTATGTAACTGTATGTTAAACTAAATATACCAATTTATGCACAAAAACTTCCGATAAAAGGATGTTACTTTATTCAAAATTTTTGAGAGTTGAAAAATCTTTACCGTTAGTTTATCATGACCTAATTTAGCATATAGCAAATAGTTGTAATTTTTTAACATATCTTTTTAATAAATTTAATAAATACATTAAAACTTCTGCTTTGAGTTTTTGTTTTTTAATTCTTCAATGAATAAAATCAGCTATGATTTATTATAACTGAAAGAACATAATCGCTTATCCTTGAAACAAAATTATGTATCATTTTGGAAATTAGCCTTTATTGGTTTATTTCATTTACATGAAATACTTAGTTATTTTTTAAAGCGATAAATAAAAACACCAAATATTAAACAAATGTTTTAAAAAATTTAGAATTTATTTGACTATTTTAATAGTAAAAAAAATGGCTAATTATCAGATTTTTGTAGCTTTGAATTTTTATAATTTTTAAACTCTCACTCCAAAATTCATCCAGACCCGTCATTACAGATTATTTTGAGTATCCTACAATGAAAATCTCGGAAAAATCGTTTTCACAAATACAAGGCTTTCTCCACGTGGGAGGAAAAGGGAGTAGAATGATTATGTGCGTTTTACTGCGAGCATACACGCGCAGTAGGTACTTGTACTTATAGTACGGTAATAACAGTCAATTTAAGCTTTTGGCTCTCGTTTCCACGCGCGAGTAATTACGCTTGCGTGATGTTCTTACATTTCTCTCATAGCTTGTGATTTGTGGACTCACGAACCTCCGAATTATCGGAATTGGCCAGCTCGTCACACGCGTTACCACTAATTTTTCTTTTTTCTTTTTTTTTCCTCTCGACATTCTTGCAGAGTATTCTCGTAATTATTGTGTCCATTGCGGATGGAAAACCTGCAGTTAATTGCATAGAATCTCGGAATAGTACGGCACGAGCCATCGTGAGAACGTCACCAGACTATTAGATGCAGCTCCGCACCTAAACCTATAGCAGAAACCGAGTAATGTGTCTGAAAGAACGACTTGACTGTAATTTTCCGTTCAGCCTTTTACGGAACAGGGTCGGAAAACGCTTCGGTCGCTGTGTAGTTCCCAGAAAAACGCTCCCACCATCGAGACTATAGCGACTAATAGTCTGGGGCCTACACGACATATGAGGCATTCTCTGTCAGTTCAGCCACTTTTTTTTCGATCCTCTCAGATCTATCCCATAATTGGCCACATTTTAGTACCACTTAAAAGCACTATTTGTGAATTTTTTCAGATTTTTCAATTCATCCATTTAGGAAATGTATATTTTTTTTGTTATTCATATAACTTCGATGGAGTAAATCTGACAAAAAAATTACACATACAAAAAAATGTTTTTCACTTAACTTTGTATTGCAATATGTCTCATATTTTTATCCGTGTTGCAAAAGCTATTTACAGCAAAAAAAATGTTAAACAATTTTTTTTACTCATTCGGACACCTTCGATATCACTGCCAATTTTATACAAGCTACAGGGATATGCCAAAAACATACAAAAAAATTGGCATAGTGGGCATCGAATATTTGAAGGAGGAAAAAAATATTTTCCAAAATTTTCGATCCAATAAATGGCTATACGCACGAATAACTGTATGTAAACCCTGAAGGCCGTGTCGTCGTTACGCGTCACGTAGCTCAGTGGATCGATTATTTGAAGGAATAACAAAAAATAAGTGAAATAAAAAAATATATAAAAATAAAAAAACAATTAAATAAATTTAATTAATTTTCTTTCTTTTTTTAATCCTTCAAGTAGTCGATGCCCACTATACCAATTTTTTTGTAGGTTCTATACATGTCCCTACAGCTTATAAAAAATTGAGAGTAATATCGAAGGTTTTCGAATGAATGAAAAAAATTGTTTAACATTTTTTTTTTCTGAATATCACTATTGCACCACGAATAAAAATATGAGACCTATTGTATTACAAAGTTGAATGAAAAACAACATTTTTTTTGTATATGTATTTTTTTTTGTCAGATTTACTCCATCCAAGTTATATGAATAATAAAAAAAATACATTTCCTTTAAAAATTGTTTAAAAAATCTGAAAAAATTCACAACGAGTGCTTTCAAGTGGTACTAAAATGTGTCCAATTATGGGATAGATCTGAGAAGGTCGAAAAAAAGTGGCTGAACTGACAGAGAATGCCTCATATATGCATTGCCTTTCCTCGCGAGCGAGAACCGCACGATTCACGCGTTTACGTAACAATCTACGTGTAGCTTACGGCAATTACGAAATTTAGCGCTCAGAGTCGCGTTACAAAAAGTTTAAAGGACGATCTACTTTATATTTATTTCTGCCTTCAAATACAGAATGTTTTGAAGTCACGCAATTTTTATTTTTATTTTTATTTTAATGTGATGGAAATATGTATTATTCGAAATTACGAATATTTAGACATATCTGATTGTTTGAAAATCCCCACGGAATTATTTCAAGTAGACGGTTTTGAATCTGAGTTTATGAAAATTGTTCTATTTTCATACGATGATTACACAATTTTTTAACCGACTTTTACAGTTGAAGCATTGAAGATGATTTTTTTTTTGCAGTTTTATATACTTTTGAATGATTTAACATTTTTTAAAATATTCTATATTGTTCAAATAATTAACAATATTCGAAAAATTCAATATTCTTCAAATATTTCTATTTTTTTTTCTCGAATAACTCGATATTTTTCAATTCGACATATTTTGAATACTTCATTCGAATAATTCGAATAAAACGAAAATTATATAGTGCTTCCATAGTTTATTTCAGTCGTGACTTTTGCGAAAGGTCGAAAATAATGGCAATGTTATTTGCAAAAAAATGGCTTCTTTTAAGTTGCACAAACATATCTAATTTAACTGTACGTCTGTTAATTTATAATAAACCGCGCGATTCACGCGTTTACGTAACAATCTACGTGTAGCTTACGGCAATTACGAAATTTAGCGCTCAGAGTCGCGTTACAAAAAGTTTAAAGGACGATCTACTTTATATTTATTTCTGCCTTCAAATACAGAATGTTTTGAAGTCACGCAATTTTTATTTTTATTTTTATTTTAGTGTGATGGAAATATGTATTATTCGAAATTACGAATATTTAGACATATCTGATTGTTTGAAAATCCCCACGGAATTATTTCAAGTAGACGGTTTTGAATCTGAGTTTATGAAAATTGTTCTATTTTCATACGATGATTACACAATTTTTTAACCGACTTTTACAGTTGAAGCATTGAAGATTATTTTTTTTTTTGCAGTTTTATATACTTTTGAATGATTTAAAATTTTTTTAAATATTCTATATTGTTCAAATAATCAACAATATTCGAAAAATTCAATATTCTTCAAATATTTCTATTTTATTTTTCTCGAATAACTCGATATTTTTCAATTCGACATATTTTGAACACTTCATTCGAATAATTCGAAATGAAAATTATATAGTGCTTCCATAGTTTATTTCAGTCGTGACTTTTGCGAAAGGTCGAAAATAATGGCAATGTAATTTGCAAAAAAATGGCTTCTTTTAAGTTGCACAAACATATCTAATTTAGCTGTACGTCTGTTAATTTATAATAAAATTTAATGAAATTGAAAGATTCCTCATCACGGCCTGGATTTTTCATGAATACGAGAGGTAAGTATTAGAGAGAATAGTGAGAGTGATTCAAGCGAAAAGGCTAATCGGCGTTAAGGAACGAAGGAGAGAAAAGTCGAGGGGGAATTCGCAACGCGTCTGGTCGATAGCTTCACGGATTATTCGTTTCATTCATTCGTCCTGATGATTCTCTTTCAGGGCAGTGAGTCGCAGTGTCTACGACGACGACGACGACGACGACGAAGAAGACGACGACGACGAAATGAGGTTTCTTTTTTCTTTTACGTTCCCCGATGAAAGGATCAAGCTGGTGTGAAAAGTGCACAGCCAAGATAGAAATAAAGCGCGAGGGTCTTGCGAAAGAGATATAGAACCAGCACGAGAATTAAACTCCATCGTGCCTCAGGCCTTTCGCTTTTCAGCTCCATCATTCCTTTACTTCCTCTATATATCGTTCCACAACGTTTTTCCTTCCAGATCTTTCTCGACTAGCTCAACGCCATAAACGATTAATCACGAAGGTTATCGCGCTGCCGGAAGTCTCGCGCTTCGCCAAAATCCGTACACCACGTCTATATACCGAAACGCTTTAATCACTAAAATGAACATTGAGAAAACGGATGGTAAATTCAACTGTAACCCCGTGAAAATAAAGTGTACTCGAGAATATAAATTATTTATGGACGTTATATATAGCTGTTAAAAGATCTATAGCTCGTATGTACCTTTCACATAGCAGAGAAATATATATAAATTATATATGGAATATATACATTTTTGAAGATATGCCCTCAGGAAAAGATTTTCGAAGATTTAAAAAATAGGAGTAAAATACAAATTGTATATTTATTTATCATGAGATTTTATTTGTAAGGTAATTTGAAGGATTTTTTAATTTCCCTATGCTAAAAACGAAGATAAACAAGATTCCGTTCTACAATGATTTTTTTTTAAACTCACCATTACATTAGTGGATTTCTCTGCTTTTCCATGAACAACGTTATGTTGCAGAGATATGGAATATATAAATGTTTAAAGATTGATCATACGTGTGTTTTCCGAAGAATTTTTTTTTTAAGTGGAGGGAGTTAGGTAAAAAAAATTGATTTCGGAAATTCAATATCATCCAAATCCTATCGCATATAAAAATGCCCAACGGACTATATTGTTAGTACTAGATTAAAGGATTTTTTACTGTCGTCTGATTTCCATATGCTTTTCAATATTATCTTAAGCAAAGTTCTTAGGTTTTCCATTCTGCGCATGATTCAGATCAAACTACTAGGCAGATTGGAATGGTTGACGTCTCATTTTCTACTTCATGAAAAGATACACCGGCTAAATGGAGCAAATGTTAATAAAATGTAATATTTTTTAAGTGACATAATTATTAATAAATAAATTTTATG
Organism: Ephialtes manifestator; assembly: GCA_963970395.1. Lineage (NCBI taxonomy): Eukaryota > Metazoa > Arthropoda > Insecta > Hymenoptera > Ichneumonidae > Ephialtes > Ephialtes manifestator. The sequence goes on from OZ019972.1 coordinate 31,254,250, forward strand.
CTATTTTCTAAATCAGTGATTAATTTTGCTTTCAGAATGAAAAAAAATAGTTTGCTCCATTTAGCCGGTGTGTCTTTTCATGAAGAAGAAAATGAGATGTCAACCATTCCAATCTGCCTAGTAGTTTGATCTGAATCATGCGCAGAATGGAAAACTTAAGAACTTTGCTTAAGATAATATTGAAAAGCATATGCAAGTCGGACGACAGTAAAAAATCCTTTCATCGAGCACCAACAATATAGTGCGTTGGGCATTTTTATATGCAATAGGATTTGGATGATATTGAATTTCCAAAATCAATTTTTTTTACCTGACTCCCTCCCCTTAAGAGACGTTTAAATGATTTAAAAAATAGAAAAATGACAGAAATTAACGTGGATTAAAAAATGTGACGGTTTCGTGAGGAAATATTCTGTATAGTATACTCCTCTATTTATTATGATATTTTTTTTCACAGTGAAGGTTTTTTAATTTCTTTGTGCTAAAAATGAAGGCAAAGAAGATTGCGTTCAATGCTGATTTTTTTTAACACACCCGGTTTTTTCCGCTTTTCCATGAACATCGTCAGAAACAGCTGTCTGTCAGAATCGTCTAATCCGGCTTTTGATGCCATACTGCAATATGGCGCCCCGTGGTTCTTTAAATTTTCGATCTCTGGACGGCTGTTTTTCTGCATCTGTCACAAGACACGTGTACCCGAGGACACAGAGAAATTGACATACATACACCTGCCGTACAGCCGGAAAAGAATTTTTCTCGAATCCGATATTTGACGGATGGCTGAATTTACCATTTGAATAAAATAAAAATAGTCTTATTTTTTTCAGAAAATTAATAATATTAAATCAGTTGTAGACATTTTTTAACTAATGAGATGGAATACTTTTCTTTCCTTATGAATTGAATTTCTTCATTTTATGATTTTTTTATATGAGTTATTTTTAGACTTCTTAATAAACAAAATTCATTATTCACATTTATTTTGGTTAAAGGTTTGCGAATTTTCATTAAAGATAGAGATAACTTTAAAAAGTTATTAAAAACATAAATTCCAGTTTTGGTGAAAAGTGCTGAAAAAAAATATTTTTTTAATAATCGAATAATTCATTGCATATAAAAAATAAAGAGTTACATCGGATTAAATAAGCCTAAAAAAATTAATTTAATTCTATAACTTCAATGTTATAGAATTAAACATTGAATTGATTTTTATGTCAGATTTTCTTCCCGTTCCTGAATTCTGATATGGTGATTCTAGGATGCAGTGAAAATTAGATTTACTGTAACCAATTGTTTAGTGAGTTTTCAATAGAGAAAGATTTATTTACACATTTAAAATCATAACTTTGTCATAAAGACCTGAAATGGAAATTCCCATATTAAATCCAGGATGCACTCGTCGACAAATAAAATTTGTTCACCAGTTTGGTCTGAAAGTCACAAGTAAAAAATTTTACTTTTTACCTGATACCATTTTGGTGCACTGTATGTCTTTACAAAATGGCAGAATTATAATACTCGTTATGTATTCAATGAGGTTTTAATGTAAGATTTTTAAAAAAAGTGTATCATTCACACAATTTTTTTTCTTATGACTTTTTTCAGGTGACTGGGTCCCTTAACGTTCATTTTCAGCAGACATTAAAATTATTTTTTGTTTGGTTTTGATGGTATATGCTTAAAATGTGTAAAAAGCGTTAAGGGTGGGGGTCAAAATAACGAATGATCAAAATAGCGAATGGTTAAAATAGCGAATTTCAAAATAAGGAACGTCTGAATCTAGAATAGCCATCATTATCAAATTCGCTATTTCATCCATTCGCTATTTTGATCATTCGTTATTTCGACTTCCATCTTATTAAAATGCAATCAAAATAGCGAATTACCAAAACAGCGACTGGCTAAAATAGCGAATTTCATATTGATGAAATTCTATATTTAGAAGTTCCTTATTTTGAAATTGGCTATTTTAGCCAGTTGCTATTTTGGTCATTCGCTATTTTGACCCCCACCCGCGTCAAAATAATCAGTTTTAACGTAAATTTTCAGCAGACATTTTGTCTTCTTCGGTTGGTTAAAAAAAAGTATGCTGAAAATGTTAACGATATTGTCTGCCGATGTGTTCAGTGATACATCGAAGATTCCGTCATCGTTCGTTCTCGGTGTCGGATCTCGGAGACAGGCTGGAAAATCGACTCGACGATGGGAAGCTACGATATAAACACATAGCAGCAGCACAGCCTATGGTAGAAGACGAGCAGCGAGGATTGAAGGAGGGGAATAGACGTGGCGTTGGGGAATGCAAATGGGGAATTCGCGTATCTCTCAGGGTCCACCGGGGAAGGGAGGTATCAGGTTCGTGCCGACGCGGAGATTAGCGTGAGACACGGCAGCTGTCATTCTCGCAAAACCGTTTCCAGCGACACCCAGAGCATATAGTTTCTCTCCTTCTCAATCCTTCAGTCACTCACTATTATCTTCCCTCTTATACTTGGTATGCCTGACGACGCACCTGCTCCAAATAATCATACAACTTAGCCAACTTATACACACCAAGCAATACAACAACTATAATTATACCTGTAGTGTCAAATGTGCGCATGGTTGACGATCGTGCAGTCAATATATCACAAATAATCACACTTAAACTTTACGACACACTAAAGAATGGTATTCATAAAGCAGCGATTGGATTCTTAAGGGCATGTAAAATATGTATCACGTGACATAAGAGAACGATAATGATAGTTGACATTTATTGAACAACGACATTCAGAGGAGTTTTTTGTTACGGGAAAAAGGGACTTTGTATGTATTATTACACTGAGAGAAATTAAGATGGTACTGCACCGAGAGAAAAAGTTTCATTGATTCACGGAAATCTTTGCCAATGAAATGAAATACTTGAATTTCAATACTATCTTTTCTTTGAACGATCTCAAATTCAATGAAAAGTAGTGACATTGATTCGAAGAAACATTTCTTTAAACCAATGAACCTTTTTCATTGATTTCAAAGATATCGTCTCTGATTCAATGAAACCTTCTTCTTACCAGTTCAAAATTTCGAAACCTATTTTTTCCTGAAGTACGCGGCAGATAAAGCTCAAATTTTGTGAGTATGTAAGGAAGTACGGCAGAAATAGGGTAAGCTTCTGACTCCTCGAAACTCGAAGCCGTTCGTTCGGGAGAACCGGAAAACAAAAAAGTGAGGTTAGGTGCGAGAGAGAGATCAATGAAAACGTTTCTTTGAACCAATGAAAACGACCCTTTAAAACAATGAAACTGTTTCTTTATTATATGCTCACTAAGTAAATCATTATTGACAGGCAATGAAATGTTCTCTTTGAAATTCAAATGCACTATTTCATTGAAATCAAAGAAATATTTCGTTGACATTAATGAAAAAAAATCAATCCACCCATTTCTTTGGCGTCAATGAAATCTTTTCTCTCGGTGTGGTAACTAATCAGTTATAATTATATTTTATTAGTCCAGGTAACTATTTTTGTAGTTACATTAACTACGTTACTATTAATGTAACTACGAAAATATTCACCTCGACTAATAAAATATAATTATCACTGAATAGTTATCAGGATCATCTCAATTTCTCTCAGTGTACCTAATGCTAATGAAAAATACTTCCTTCGGTTTCCCATTCTCTTCAGTTGCGAAAAAATATGAAATACTTTTTCAAACATTTTGTTAAAAGTCATTGTAAGGCCCAGGTTATTTTTAATTTTTTTTTTTTTGGTATTTCCATTTAACTCATGAAGATTTTAATGAAAATTCTTCCATATTAGTATAAGCGAAATTTTAATCTTAATAATGACTCTGTGCAGATGGATTTTCGAGTTCGGTTGGTCTATTATTAATTTTGATCAAACCAAAAATTTTTGTTCTGGGATCATCGAAAACTACCATATCCGACTAATGTTTAGTAAATTCTTATTTTTGCCATTACATAAAAAACGATTCCCACCTACATTCTATCTCTACTACATAATTAGCACATTTCTTCACTGAGAGAAATTGAGATGGTCCTAATAACTATTCAGTGATAATTATATTTTATTAGTCCAGGTTACTATTAATGTAACTACGAAAATAGTCACATTAACAATAACGTAGTTAATGTAACTACAAAAATAGTCACCTGGACTAATAAAATATAATTATCACTGATTAGTTACCAGTACCATCTTAATTTCTCTCAGTGTTCCATTAAAAAAAATTCAATCTTATAAATCATAGATAAATTTTGCCGAAAAATGTATAAATGAAAATAATTCCATCGAATTAACTCTCCGAAGTGAAAAAAAAATGTACGGTTAATTTTTCCATTCGAACGGCGAGATAAAACGGTGATTAGTTAGATAAAAGGGTTACCAAGGGATAAAGTGAAATTTCCCTTTTCCAATATGCAAAATAGTTCGATTTTCTTTCGAGAACCCGGCCCGGCTACAACAGTTGGTCGCGGTATAGAGTTTATCCCTCGGCAAGTCATGTCGGTCACGTTCGACGTTAATTATTAATTATTCCGAGCGATTTGCCGCTCTCGTCGTTATACCCGGTGCGGTATATTGCCAGGGAGTATAGCTACATATAGAGTACAGTATAAACGAAGTTAGCATCGTCGCACGACGACGGAGCTACGGAGCAGCTTCTTCCCGTTGAACGACGCAAAGTCGTTACCGAAGCTGACATGGACGAGAGTTGTCGGGAACTAGAAACGCCAGTATATATAGAGCACTCGGAGGGTGGGACGAGCCAAGCGAAGCCGATATGCAAAAGAGATGAACGTGGCTTCTACCTCCGAACCATATATATACATATATATACAGTCATTCGCCCAGCTTCGCTGTGGCAACCCTCCATCCACCTCGAACCGCCCACGACCTCTCTTCTACCCCACTGGTCTCGGTCCTCATCCCTGTAGTAGATAGTATTAATTATGAGCGATGCCGGAAACACGAACGAAGCCAGGTACGAACCCGGAATTTATATGAAATCCCCGGGACGAGACGAAGAGTTCAGTAGTTTTGTATTATACAGCGAGAGGTGGAGGTAGGAGGTTAGGGGGTGGGATGAGGTGGGGGGGAGGAGGTTAGTTCGCGAATGAGAATAATTATTATACAAGCGAAGCTGAGAAATATATATTTCCCTCTCGCTATCCATTGCGATGGCTTCCCAACTCAAAGCTATACCTCTTAATCGCGTCCTCTCTGGCATTCCTCACTTTGTCCTTCGTATCTTAGTATTCAACGCGCACGACACGTGTCAACTCATCCTGGCAGAATTCACTCGGATTCAAAGTGTGCAAACGGAAAGACGGAAATTGTTATATTTTCATGATGGTGGCGATTTTTTTTTTGTTTTTTTTGTTTGGTCTGTAGTAATTTGATGGGAAACAAGGGACGGTAGATAAGATTGATGGTTTTTGAAGATTTAATTGACGGACATCAATTCCCAAACGAAATATCGAGACTACCCGTGTAAAAAAAAATCGTTTATGTAGAGTGGCGATAAATCTACGAAGAACGACTACAAAAAGGTCACCAACTGGGACGATCGTAGACTAGAATATAGACGGATGATTACATAGAAAATCTATATCTAGTTTATGTAGATCTATATATATCTACATAGACTAGATATAGATTGTTGCTGCAATCATAATATTCTAGTCTACAATCTTCCCAGTAGGTGAACATTTTATAGGCGTCTCTTTGTAAATCTATCACCACTCTACACAGACGATTTTTTTTACACGGGTACTCCGTCGATTCGATGATTAAAGTAATATACCGAATTTGACAAAATTTGACTGAAATAACAGGATCAGTTACGATTTCAGTTACGAAATTTTTTCATGCTCAAAGTACATCCCTTTCACGAAGCTGGAGTAAGTTTAAATATGTAAAAAGTGGGAATACAATAAAAAAGAAATTTTCCGACAATACAACAAAAGCGCCAATAGGGGAGATGGGGGCAAAACGGGCAGGGAGGCAAAATGGGCATCACGACTGAAAATGACAATTGGGGGCAAAACGGGCATCATTTCAACTTTCTCGAACACGACTTTTTTCAATTTTCTGACATTTCTTACTTGAAAATTTCGGAAAATAATTGGTGATGTCAATAAAACAGGCAGGGAGGCAAAACAGGCATCTCGGCTAATTATAAGTATCGGGGTCAAAATTGGAACCAAATCATAAAATGAGAATTTCGTTCTAATTGATTTCTTTATGATATACCGACTTTTTTTTCAAAGAATTAATTTGATTATAAATTTTTTGAAAAATTCATTTGACTATATTTTTTTCTTTGCTCAACAAAGTATCGAAAAAAAGTTCTGAACGGATGGTTAAAAAAATTCTGATCTGATGAAGATTATCAATTTTTTTTCATCACGAATTTGACGTATTTTCCGCACTTTCCCTATCCAAGGAACGTAAAAAACTGAGATAAATCGTTTTTACGAACGTTGAGACGGTGCCCGTTTTATTTATTTTATTTTATTTTACATTGGACGGGACAAGCCCTTGAAAATTAGTACAATGCTGGCAAAAAGGAAACCGGACTAAATTACATAATGGAATATAAATGAAGATATAACAATACAAATATAAATTAACATAAAAATTAAAAAAATAAAAAAATAAAAAAAAAATAATAAAAAAAACAGCGAAAACAGAGTGGCCACGCGAACTAAACCGGCTCAATTTGCTCAATATAGTTGCTCAATGAGCTCACAAAAGTAGACAATGGACGGTTAAAAAAATCCACGAAAGTGCCCCCAATCCCGATTTTTAATCGAGCTGCTTGTTTTGCCCCCATCTCCCCTATTCATAAACTATTTTACACACCCAAGTTCATTAAATAAAAATATTATACCCACCGACTAATCCTCGACTAAAATACCTGCATCAAATACCTCAAAAATAACACACTTTCCCCATTTTAAGTCAATATTTTCTGTACGATTAAAACAGTACACTATTTCTGCACGCAAAGTGTATAAATATAACATCATTATATTTGCAAAATAGGAAGCTGGTCTCTCTCCTTAGTTATTACTATGTAAGTGGAGGTACCATCTATGCGAACCACGTTGTGGGTTGAGGCTCGTTACCTAGGCTATATTCACGCAAAATAACACGAGCATTAAACGCGTGATAGATCTTGCCCACGCGTTTAAAGCCACGGCGTAGGATACTGAGGTGAGCCGTACGTTGTATGCGAGAAATTGTTCCTATATGTATATATATATATATATATATACATATACATATATCTGTACCGTAGCTTCATGCATGATTCGCTTCGTAGAGCAGCGCTGCTTACATCGTTATAGTATACCTATTTAGTTGGCTCAGGGGTGTCGATCACGCAGCGGTGTCTGTACTCTCACAGAGTTTCTACCCTCTGCTTCGTGCTCGTTGTACCGAACGACTAGTGTATGCGGTAAGCGGCCAACAGCTTCGGCCAAGGGCTAATGCCTAATAATTTGCCCTGGAACTCATCAAGCTAATCTCTTCTGACCCTCGGGGCTCCGATCCTACTCTACGCTTTTCTATATTGCTTGTCGGTAGCATGGCTGTCGCTTCTCACTTGAATCGGCCAGCTTAATCTCCCTATGAACTACGTCAGCCATCCGGTCGCGGTTCTCGCACGATCTTCTTGATTACAAGTTACACTCGTACGCTATATCGATGCTCGGAAGGCGCTACTGTGGGTCTGGTTAGTTTCTAACTAATATGAGCGCGACACGACACTAGAAAATTATAAAAAGTATAAAACGATGCTTGTACCGAGAGAAAAAGTTTCATTGATTCACGGAAATTTTTGCCAATGAAATGAAATACTTGAATTTCAATACTATCTTTTCTTTGAATGATCTCCAACCCAATGAAAAGTAGTGCCATTGATTCGAAGAAACATTTCTTGAAAACAAAGAACCTTTTTCATTGATTTCAAAGATATCGTCTCTGATTCAATGAAACCTTCTTCTTACCAGCTCAAAATTTCGAAACATATTTTTTCCTGAAGTACGCGGTAAATAAAGCACAAATTTTGTGAGTATGTAAGGAAGTACGGCAGAAATAGGCTAAGCTTCTGGCTCCTCGAAACTCGAAGCCGTTCGTTCGGGAGAACCGGAAAACAAAACAGTGAGATTAGGTGCGAGGGAGATCGATGAAAACGTTTCTTTGAACCAATGAAAACGTCTCTTTAAAACAATGAAACTGTTTCTTTATTATATGCTCACTAAGTAAATCTTTATTTACAGGCAATGAAATGTTCTCTTTGAAATTCAAATGCACTATTTCATTGAAATCAAAGAAATATTTCGTTGAAATCAATGAAAAAAAATCAATCCACCCATTTCTTTGTCGTCAATGAAATCTTTTCTCCCGGTGTGGAAGACATCGTCAGGTCGAACTTTTTTTTTTGCGGGTATTTTGATAGACATTTCTTGTGTTTTGTCAGATTTCAGTTCTGCTTAAAAGAAATGCATTTTGTCAGATTTTTTTTCGCAGGAATTTAGGTGTATCTTTTTTTTATTGTTTACGCCTTGTAGGAGAAAATGGCAAGGAAAATGAAAGAAATAAATGTATAATTTGTACGAAGTTTTTAATACAATAATCGTTATACTTGATATTTTATATCAAACTAAACAAAATGCATTTTTTAAAACTGAATATAAAATAAATAAAAATTTCGCTTTTTTGCGGCCATTTTCTTTTTCATTAAGTACTTCTTTAATATCCTGATCGTCATTATTTATCATTTTTTTGCTTACCACGAAATAATAATGGCTCAACACTTTTTCTATTATTTTGATTTTTGTGACAATTTAGAAATAATTCTAAGGATAAAATTTGTATTAAAATTTTTTTTCTCTCTAGATTATCGATAAAATCAATTTTTACAAATATCGGTATGGAACGGTGTGGGTTTAAAAGTAACAGGTTGACTGCAACTTCGATCGTAAAATACTTAGTTTTACAATATGGAGATAAACATAAAAATTATATTGATAATAACAATGTTGTGTTATTGGATTCAACGCCTACTTTACGATGGCCACTCAAGGATTATCCAAACGTGGAGGAATATTTTTTATCCCATGAAACAATTTACGTCAATTATTTGGCGTTGCGGTAAAAATCGTAAAAATAGCTCGTCGTTTCTTTTTTTTTCAGGTGTTTTTATCATCTTTTTCTTTTTTTTTCTTGAATTGCGCAGCAGACGAATGCAACGCATGCACTTTTCGTGATTTATTCGAACTCGCTGGTCGACCGTGAATTTTCGACGAGTTTGTCGCTCCAACACTAACTCTTTCTCTAGTAAGGTTTTCTGCTGCCAGACATTCATCGTTTGCATACACCTACTTGAGCAAGGTTAGTTACTGGCTTGCAGACGCAAACGTTTGTAAAATCTCAGTCATGAAAAATATTTGCAATTGAAATGAGTGCAGTGGTTGACTGCATATAGAAGAGAAAACGAAGCACTTCGCAAATGCACGAAAAGACGACGTCAATAAGTGAGCAAATATAACTGGTTCTTTTTTAAAAGAAACGGATGCGCAGCTATTCTCATATTTTTCAGAATTATTAGTAATATAGTCATTAATAAATCGGTAGAGCGGAAATCGAATATTCATTAACCTTTGCCCTTCATTATCATGCTGAAATCGTACAATCTACCACAAAAAACTCCAATTTCCAAGCTTTTAACTGTGATTTGAAAAAAAAAAACGTTACATTTGGTCGTTTTTTATTTCAGAATTAACCGATCCGATTTCCGAACGAAAACGGCCAAAATAGATCCACGACATATTATTTTCATCATATCAACATATCGACATATTTCACCACAGAAAATACTTGTTTCCAACTATTTTACAGTAATTTAAAAAAAAAGATATTTTTGTTCATTCTAATTTTAGAATTTATTCTGACTCTCGATTGAAAGGTGCCAAAATGGAACGTACAATTTTATTTTTTTTTCATCATATCCATTTTCGGCCTTCAGTTTTGTTTTGACGAATACGGACAAAGAAATGGGTGGATTGATTTTTTTTTCATTAATTTCAATTAAATAATGCATTCGAATTTCAAAGAGAACATTTCGTTGACTGTAAATAAAGATTTACTTAGTGAGCATGTAATAAAGAAACATTTTCATTGTTTTAAAGAGCCATTTTCATTGGTTCAAAGAAACGTTTTCATTGATCGCTCTCTCGCACCTAACCTCACTTTTTTGTATTCCGGTTCTCCCGAACGAACGGCTTCAAGTTTCGAGGAGCCAGAAGCTCAGCCTATTTCTGCCGTACTTTCTTACATACTCACAAAATTTGAGCTTTATCTGCCGCGTACTTCAGGAAAAAATAGGTTTCGAAATTTTGAGCTGGTAAGAAGAAGGTTTCATTGAATCAGAGACGATATCTTTGAAATCAATGAAAAAGGTTAATTGGTTTAAAGAAATGTTTCTTCGAATCAATGTCACTACTTTTCATTGAGTTTGAAATCATTAAAAGAAAAGATAGTATTGAAATTCAAGTATTTCATTTCATTGGCAAAGATTTCCCTGAATCAATGAAACTTTTTCTCTCGGTATAGATAATAATAAATAATTAAATTACGTCAAATACGAACAAAAACTGCATTGTCTTAAAAAAAAACAAGAATGCAAAGTAGAACCTTGCACATTGCTTCCTCATCATTTTTCGCTTTTTAAAAAACTACCTCTATGAGGAAGTATGTTATTCAATTTTGACTTCCTCACAGAGGAAGCTTTGTAAAAAGTGTACCATAATGAGGAAGCAATGTGCAAGGTTCTACTTTGCATCCTTGTTTTTATATTGGCGAAAAGTGTTTGCAATTCCCTCCCATATTTCGAATACTTATTTGACCTCAGCTTAATGCGCAAGGACTACCTTAACCGAAATAACGAAAACGGAATTTATCCTCCTCTTTTGTGTAAATTTTGATCTCGATTCGTCACGCCGTTCGATAGTTATGAGCAATTCTATTTTGGGACAAGCGGTCATTATAAATTTAAAAAAATAAAAATTATATATGAAGCAATGTGTAAAGTTCTACTTTGCATTCTTATTTCCATTAAGTACAAACTTTTGTCTCGCATTATCAACTTTTGCTGATGCTAGAGCGAAAATCGTTTTTTTATTTTTGTAAATTTCAAAATGTCGTAAAATCTGAACCACTTTGCCGATCATCGTCAAATTTGGTACGTGGCATAGCTGCATGTTCCTTTTCGTCTGTAAAACATTTCGGTTAAATTGGTGAAATTCGACGTGATTTATAAAAAAAATATTTTTTTTCGAAAAATTCAAACATCTATAAAATCTGAACCGCTTTACCGATTTCGCCCAAATGCAATACCAAACAACATTGAACGTATATTTATTTATAAACAACTATTTAGCAAAATCGGCTAATTTTTACGAAAGTTAGAACGACCACGCCCTTTTTTCAAAAAATTAACAGTACCATAAAATCAAAATGGCTGATTTTTTTTTTTCAAAAATCTCAACATTCAAAGCGGGGCAACTACTCCAGTTGCGTGCCAAATTTGAGTCATATCGCTCGAATGGTTACTGAGTAACAGTTCATCGAAGTTTCGGAGCCCAGGACACACACACATACATACCGACATTTTTTCTAAACCACTTTTCTTGACGTTTTAGACAATTTTAAGCGTACTGGCATGAAAACCTAAAAAAAAAAATTTCATGGAAACAAAGCTTCCTCTATGAGGAAGCAAAAACGATGCGTCCCTTTTATAGCGCCGTCTGGAAGGCAGTGTGAAGAATCTGTATCGTCGGTTTTTCTTACAGTCCACCCGAGACTCTCCAGAACTTTTTACGACTCTGGTGATGTTTACCAGTCTGAACCCCGAGAGATTTTGGTTTAAAGAATCGAGGGTGCAGCCGGCTGGGCCCTTTAAAAGTTTAAAGGGCCGGTGAGAGCCGCATGTCTCCAGCTGAAGAACACGTACACACAACCTAGCGATACACTATACACAGACGAATCCTCGAAGGACCCGAAATTCTGAGAAGAGTAAATGGTCCCGTCACGAGGAACTCGCAGCACACAGGAACAAAGAACAGAAGGGAGAGCACGTGCTACTCGTTCTGCCGCGTCTATGGCCAAAGGGAAAACGCGCACACGCCGCAGCAGTGTCTGGACTTGTGGAACTTGTATTCAACGAAGCAGGCATTTGAAAGGGAATGAGAAGCAATTTCTCAACGACACTGAGTGAGAAGTCCGATAGCTTAACCATTTCCAGACATCCAAAGGTGTATTATTATACAACTCGTGATAATAACATTTACGATAATTACACCAAATTTCCGAGACTCGAGAACGTGTATGAAATAAACAGAAATAGACTTGAATAAAAAGTAGGTTACACGATATATTCGGACGGATTTTGAAATCAGAAATGATTAACAAATGAGTATAATTTCGGCACTGAACAAAAAAAAAAAAAAAAAAAAGATTTGTAGATTAGGATAAATTTGATTGTCAAATGAATATTTTGGTAGTTACTTAATAATTAAACGATATTTATTTGACAGTCTGTGTCCACCGATTTCAGTTAAACTAAATCTATTTTAAGACACTGAAAAAAAATGTCATTGATTGAATACATCCATCGTTATCGGGCTGCCAAAAACAAGCGTTATCAACTTAATTTAATTCTGATTCCTGCAATTCCATACGAGATTGAAACAATAACTTTAAAATAAGTAAAATAGTATTTTATTATTTCAATGTTAAATGGGATTGAGCGAATAAGAACTAGAGTTAATTAAAAAATACGTCTTTTTGGCAATAGAATTTTTTTTCAGTGCATTGTATAAAGAAGCAGCAATGAATTAACTTGTCTGGATTTTTCTCTAATATAATGTGACATATATCTGATAAAAGTTTCAGACTACACATTAACTTTAATAAACGCGAGCGAACCAGCAGGTACCGGCTACTTTACATATTCAAATATTATTTTAAAGGAAAATAAATGTTTGAAAGTAATTCACGTAAGCCATAATGGAAGCGGAGATTACATCAGCGTGACAACACCTGAAGACTGTGTCGCGCCACGTACGTAAATACTAATATAAAGCATCCAAAGCTGAGAAGCGACCTTCTCTCGGTATTCTATTTTCATGGAAATTTCAATATCGCTGAAGCGTATTACCTTCAGGGTTCTCGAGGCTGCTTCACTCCCGCTTCGAATGCGGGAGCAGGAGCAGGAGCAATATAGAGTTAGGCACCCCACTTCGAAAGGCCCTTTCAACGGCAAGAACAGGGAGCGCTAGGGAAGGTACCTGAGAGCCTCAGTAATGAGGTCGCGAACATCGTAGGTAGCGCCTGCTAAGGGCGATGTAACCGGGCGTGTGCGTACATATCGTTTGATAAGTTAAAGGAGAGGAACGCTGGGATAAAAATGTACAGATAGCGGAAAGTGCGGTGAAAAGTCCTCATTCCCCGTCCTCGTTCCCTATACACGGCACTCTCTGCTATCTGTACATTTTTAAGTGAAGGACACGGATAGAACTTTTTTTTAGGTTTTGGTTGACCAGGATCTGACCCGGGCAATACGATTACGGCTATACTCGGAGAAATTGTGAAATCGTGGCAACTAGAAAGTGGAAGCAGTTTATTTTTTATTCATGCTACTTTTTTCATAGTTACGGTAATTATAAAGTTGTTGAAACTATATTTTTATAGTTGCGGTTTCTATTTTATATTTATCGCAACAATGCTGAGTTCTGTTGCGTCATGCAGCACTGTGCACAATTGTGCTAGACTGTGATAAGCTGTGCCGCGCTGTGCTGAGCTGTGCCGCACTGTGCTAAGCTGTGCCGCGTTGTGTTGAGCTCTATGGTACTGTGTTGAGCTCTGCCGCACTATACTGATCTCTGCCGCAATGTGCTGAGCTCTGCACCACTGTGCTGAGCTCTGCCGCAATGTGCTGAGCATTGCCGCACTGTGCTCAGCTCTGCCGCATTGTGCTGAGCTCTGCCGCACTGTGCTGAGCATAGTCGCACTGAGCTGAGCTCTTCCGCATTGTGCTGAGCTCTCCCGCACTATGCTGAGCTCTGCCGCACTGTGCTAAGCTGTGCCGCACTCTGCTGATCTCTGCCGCACTGTGCTGAGCTCTGCCGCACTGTGCTGAGCTCTGCCGCACTGTGCTGAGCTCTGCCGCACTGTGCTGATCTCTGCCGCACTGTGCTGATCTCTGCCGCAGTGTGCTGAGCTCTGCCACACTGTGCTGAGCTTTGCCGCACCGTGCTGAGCTCTGCCGCACTGTGCTCAGCTCTGCCGCACTGTGCTAAGCTCTGCCGCACTGTGCTGAGCTCTGCCGTACTGTGCTCAGCTCTGCCGTATTCTGTGCTAAGCTCTGCCGCACTGTGTTGAGCTCTGCCGTACTGTGCTCAGCTCTGCCGTATTCTGCTAAGCTCTGCCGCACTGTGCTGAGCTCTGCCGTACTGTGCTCAGCTCTGCTGCACTGTGCTGAGCTCTGCCGCACTGTGCTGAGCTCTGCCGCACTGTGCTGAGCTCTGCCGCACTGTGCTAAACTCTGCCGCACTGTGCTGAGCTCTGCCGTACTGTGCTCAGCTCTGCCGTATTGTGCTAAACTCTGCCGTACTGTGCTAAGCTCTGCCGCACTGTGCTGAGCATTGCCGCACTGTGTTGAGCATTGCCGCACTGAGCTGAGCTCTGCCGCACCGTGCTGAGCTCTGTCGCACTGTGCTGAGCTCTCCCGCACTGTGCTAAGCTATGCCGCACTGTGCTTTACTATGCTGAGTTATGCCGCAATGTGCTTCACTGTGCTGAGCTATGTCGCATTGGGCTTCACTGTGCTGAGCTATGCCGCACTGTGTTTTACTGTTCTGAGCTATGCCGCACTGTGTTTCACTGTGCTGAGCTATGCCGCTCTGTGCTTCACTGTGCTGAGCAATGCTGCACTGTGCTGCACTGTACTACATTGCGGTGTGCTGTGCTATGCTTGAAGGGTGCTATCAGGACATTATAGATGTGTTAAAACAGGGCAGTAAGGCAACCTGATAATACCTTGGCAAAGATCCTATCCACATTCTAACCCAGGGACGAGATATTTTGAGAAAGGTATTGAATGTGGTAAAGGGACAGACGGTAAGGTGCAAGTGCAGAAAAGTGGTTGGTTGTGGAAAATGCGGCAGCTGTATTGACGATGCGAATATAGAAACAGAAATGGGGTGGGTGGTCTGACATGACGTGGCTGTAAACGAGAGGAAGGTCGAAAGGGCGGAAGCGCAACAGCCGAGCCGCTACGTGCCACCAATAACGGCCGTTTTCTCTGTTGCCAGGGGGCGTCAAGCACGTCCGTTCCAGCTTCAGCCGCAGCAGCACCAGCAGCAGCTACTATGCAAGGACCGTGAAGGAGCTAAGAGGTAACTGAGCTCTTAGTGAAATTGCACCGAGTTCGGCTGCATACATGCATACAGCTGTAGAGATACTCTGCTGCCACGCATCCATACCGAGAAGGAGGTACGAAAAATTACCATATTGGTGAAAAAAAAAATACTATATTTTTACAGTACTTTAGAACCAATGCTAATGTGTAGAAAATTTTCCAACAAATACCCAGTGGAATTTGTTGCATACGGGAGAGCTATTTTATTAGCCTTTAACTTTAGCTTAAGTAGCAAATTTAATTACTCGAAAAATGCTCACGGTGAAATAATAATCATGAAGTGATAGCATATTTTTTTACGTGGTAGCGATGAATTTGTTCGTACAACAAAAATTTTGCAATTACTCTGCGAATATTTCTCTCTGTTTGCTGCCCTATACTGAGTTCCCAAATTAGTTAAGGCACCAAAAAATGTTGCTCTACCAGCACACCGTGTTCTCTCCTTTTAATCAAAATTCGGAAGGGCAACCGTTGCCTGCATTATTTCCTGAGTGTTCGTTTCCGCTTGCTCTTTCGCTTCGATGGTACGAAGCGCAGTTAATACGTCAAAAGAAATTAAATGGCTGCGCGAACTATCGAATAAACAGGTCGTTGTTTCGCTCGGTCGACCAAGAAACGGCGATTTAACTTTTTAATTAAATTTCAGTGACATTCGTCTCTCACGATCGTCGACACCGTTGTCGTGGCCCAGAGGGGAAAAAGAAAGAGAGAGAGAGAGAAAGCGACGAAGAGGTGCGACCCAAGACGAGGAAAAAAAAAGAGGGATGAAAGGAAATGGAAGTCTGGAGCCTCACCTTCCTTAATTTTTT
Source organism: Ephialtes manifestator (assembly GCA_963970395.1). Taxonomy (NCBI): domain Eukaryota; kingdom Metazoa; phylum Arthropoda; class Insecta; order Hymenoptera; family Ichneumonidae; genus Ephialtes; species Ephialtes manifestator. The sequence continues at coordinate 31,270,553 of OZ019972.1, forward strand.
TTTTTACCCTCGTCTCTTGCGTCGCCCTCGAGCGAAATTCTCGTCCTTACGAATGTCAGCGGATCTCACGCAGGTGTTGCTCCGGGCTACCTGTTCCTGCACTATTATGCGGGCACTCGTAAACGCTTCCGACTTATTAGCCGTATGGCGAATCCACCGGAGAATAAAGAAAGCCGGGAGACAAAAAAGTGAAAAAAGTTTATAGTGCGGTTTACCGCACTGTAAAACCCATCGTCGTCATAAATTCTGTCACCGCGCGGTTGCCCAGCACCAGCAAAGGACGACGATGAGGGCGGAAGCCTAACGCGTTGCTATGCGCGCATCGTCCACACTCGAAGACATTACGTTCAGCTGCATATGAATATGAGGCATTCACTGTCAGTTGAGACTTTTTATTCCCAACCTCTTCGTTACCCTATACATATTATACCAATCTCCTATATACAAGACATTCTCTGTCAATTCGTCAACTTTTTCCGAATTTTTCTGATATTTTTTACAATTAGACAGATTTTGCCACTACTAATTAATACTTTCTTTTAATTTTTTTGTTATTTCTTTTCTTATGGTGTATATCTTGGAAGCGGACAAAAGAAAAATGCAATGTCAGTACTTTACATTTTTAATGAAAGTTTGAATGAAAACCTGACTTCGCAATTTAAGATTACATTTTTTTTAGTCCTTGAATTTTTTGTAAATGAAAATCGGCAAAAATCATAAGAGATAATCTCAACTCGCAACAAAAATCTATTTAATTATATGCAATGAAAAAAATTGTCATTGATTCAATAAATCCATCGTTTGCGGGCTGCCAAAAAAAAGCGTTATCAACTTAATTTGAATTCTAATTCCTCCAATTCCATAAGAGATCGAAACAAGAACTCTCAGATAAGCAAAATAATATTTTATTATTTCAATGTTAAATGTGATTGAACGAATAAGAATGAGAGTTAATTTAAAAAAATCGATGGATTTATTGAATCAATGACATTTTTTTTTCAGTGTAGAAAATCGGTGATGTTAAAAACAAAAATGGCCAAATTCGCAGAGAATGTCTTGTACATATATGCTATGTATAACCCGTAGAGGGTAACGAAGAGAAGCTCCCGGTCGCGTGTCACCGATTATAGTCGCGCCAGCTTCGTTGTCCGGGCCACTTACCTGCCGTTCGCGATTTATCGAGACGACGCCCGTCGTTGACTGCGTATTCGTTGTCTAGGAGACTCTAAGCCGGATGAACAGTTTCCCTTCTCGTATGACCGGAGGCTTCCAACTCTAAATGGGATATATTAGGACGCGAGGCCTCTTGGGTGGTAAGTATAGTCTGACTCCTCGCATTTATCTTATTTTTCTTGCTGGTGATGCTCCTCAGAACCGCAAGCTTTCTGTCTGTATATAAGAAGCAGATGCGAGAATGCGAAACTAGTAACATTGTACTTAAATACTCGACGAAAATGTTTCGCTCGCTGTCGCATAACACTGAATGAAAAGTCGAGTAAAACGAAAACGAACGGTACAAAACAAATCGCAGCCTCCGCTTTGCGAAATCTCTTGTCCTGGTGTACCGCGGAATGGTATAAATTAAAGTCAACGGTTCAATAAACCACCACGGGGCTCTTCCCCTTTACATTCGCAGCATTGCACTTGCTTCGTTCACTGTGCTGCACTGTTCTGAGCTATGCAACACTGTGCTGAGCTATGCAACACTGTGCTGCATTATACTGTACTATGCTACACTATACTGCACTGTGCTACACTTTGCAGAGCTGTGCTACACTGTACTGAGCTATGCTACATTGTGCTGAGCTGTGCTACACTGTGCTGAGCTGTGTTACACTGTGCTGAGTTGTGCTACACTGTGCTGAGCTGTGCTACACTTTGCAGAGTTGTGCTACACTGTGCTGAGCTATGCTACACTGTGCTGAGCTGTGCTACAGTGTGCTGAGCTGTGCTACACTGTGCTGAGCTGTGCTACACTGTGCTGAGCTGTGCTACACTGTGCTGAGTTGTGCTACACTGTGCTCAGCTATGCTACACTGTGCTGAGCTGTGCTACAGTGTGCTGAGCTGTGCTACAGTTTGCTGAGCTATGCATCACTGTGCTGAGCTGTGCTACACTGTGCTCAGCTATGCTACACTGTGCTGAGCTGTGCTCCAGTGTGCTGAGCTGTGCTACAGTTTGCTGAGATATGCATCACTGTGCTGAGCTGTGCTACACTGCACTACACTGATGAGCTGGGCTTCGCTGCGCTGAGCTGTGCTACACCGTGCTGGGCTGTGCTACACTGTGCTAAGCTGTGCTACACTGTGCTGAGCTATGCTACACTGTGCTGAGCTGTGCTACAGTGTGCTGAGCTGTGCTACACTGTGCTGAGCTGTGCTACACTGTGCTGAGTTGTGCTACACTATGCTCAGCTATGCTACACTGTGCTGAGCTGTGCTACAGTGTGCTGAGCTGTGCTACAGTTTGCTGAGCTATGCATCACTGTGCTGAGCTGTGCTACACTGTGCTCAGCTATGCTACACTGTGCTGAGCTGTGCTACAGTGTGCTGAGCTGTGCTACAGTTTGCTGAGCTATGCATCACTGTGCTGAGCTGTGCTACACTGCGCTACACTGATGAGCTGGGCTTCGCTGCGCTGAGCTGTGCTACACCGTGCTGAGCTGTGCTACACTGTGCTAAGCTGTGCTACACTGTGCTGAGCTGTGCTACACTGTGCTACACTATGCTACACTGTGCTGAGCTGTGCTACAGTGTGCTACACTGTGCTGAGCTGTGCTACAGTGTGCTGAGCTGTGCTACAGTTTGCTGAGCTATGCATTACTGTGCTGAGCTGTGCTACACTGCGCTAAACTGAGCTGAGCTGTGCTTCGCTGCGCTGAGCTGTGCTACGCTGTGCTGAGATGTGCTACACAGTGCTGAGCTGCATGGTGCTACACTATATTGTGTTGTACTGCGTTGCACTGTGTTGCATTGTGCTATACAGTGCTGTACTGTGCCGCACCGTGTAATATAGCTACGAGTGAAACGAAAACCTACGGGACTAAACGTATTTCGGCCGCTTCTCCGGGAACCCTCTTGTCGTAGTGTGTCGCGGCACGGTATAAATTATCGTCCACCGTTCAATAAAACGCCATAGGACACTCCTCTTCCCCTTTACCTTCACTGCGTCTCACTCGCTCCGCTACGCCCGCAGTGTAGTCGTGAGATCGTTACACTCGTGTCTATGCCGCCCTCAACCCCGTTGCTCGTACTTTTTTTGCACTCATAGATCTGAAATTTCGGGAGGGAAAGCCAAAATACGTCGAAGTTGGTGTTTATGACCTGCTGAGAGAGGGCGATGGATGTAACGCCTCTGGAACCACATTTGTGGAATCGTGAAATACTAGATTAGATTTCTAGTTCTAAATAAATTTATTACCAGATCTTTTTTTCTATTTTCTTGCCGAAATTAATTTTCTTTTTTGTAATGGTTTTTTGTCCATGAAATAAGAGAAGGATGGATATGAACCAGTTACCTGAGATAAAATTTAAACATCTTGAATGATATGTAAGATTTCTATAAAAAATTACGTCCGATGCAATATTTGAAGTATTTAGTATGAAAAAAACGAATGTTACAGGCACATAAATTACTAGCTATTTGCTGTTTTTAATGATTGGGACATTTTTGGTTTTGGCAGTATTCCAGCCACTCAGTGCCATTACATAAACGAGGTGTTTGGAAAACGAACGCGAAGGTCACCGCTATTAGTTTATAAACCTGGGGAAAAATATGGCGTATCTAGATAGCATAACTTTGCTTGGATAGTTGGCAGAGATTTGTTAGTTCGCTACCACTTTCTGAGTGATACGCATTAATAGTGCATTTTAGATTGACAGAATGTGAGAGAAGAACGTACATTTTTCAGAGAAATAAAAAAGTATAGTATAATTTGAGTACCCTGACCGATATCGCCAATAAAATTTAATTATCAATGATTAAACATAGATTCCACAAAATATAATATTTAATATACACTTAAAACTTCAAAATTCTCCGCACTCTTTTTTCATTATTACAAAATTATAAAGCACGCAATTTTATTCACAATCGTATTATCGTAAAAAAATAGTAGATTTGATTTCAGCGTCAATTCTGCTTAAATTGTGGTGGTCAGTATTAAGCACTGGTCGTGTTTTTCCAATAAATATTTTTCAAAAAATTCATCGCTGCTTTGAAGCGAAGAGAATATTTTTCAAACGAAATTCCACGGATTTTTTTCGAATGATCGTTTTGGTAGCGATGCGTCGAACAATTTGTGGAGGCTGCTGGTCGAAGGTGTTTTGGATCTTTCTCCACTGGCTGTGTCCATTAAAACACCGGTGGCAAAGCTCCAATCAGCTGACGGACATGTTCGGGGGCGCGTGAGCGGTTTGAATTGTCTGTCTCTTTCTTGATCTTGTGCAGCTTCGTGGTTCTATCTCTCGCTTTGGTTTGTGACTGCTAGCAAAGACGAGAACCAGCAGCATTATCTCGAAGGTCGCGAGTGAGCGGTACAAGACCCCGAGCGATGCTTGTACGTATATATACGCATGACGACGTGCTCTATTTCGAGGTTCACGCCCGTCACGTACACGCAACGCGATTATAAATGGTCCCGTACGTCCATCTCGCGCTCACCTCACCTCGTATATCCTATAGTGCGTTCGCAGTCTCAAAATTCTTGATTATCATTCAAAAATAACAAGGAGATGTGACACCTGCCAGACCATCTGCGATGATTTTACCGGCAATAAATTCGACATGGTTTAATCATATTTACCTTCGTTGAAAATAAAATATTTTGATACTGTCATGTAACTATTGAAAAATTCTATGACTAGGGGAGATGGGGGCAAAACGGGCATCACGACTGAAAATGACAATTGGGGGCAAAACGGGCATCGTTTCAACTTTTTCGAACACGACTTTTTTCAATTTCCTGACATTTCTTACTTGAAAATTTCGGAAAATAATTGGTGATGTCAATAAAACAGGCAGGGAGGCAAAACAGGCATCTCGGCTAAATATAAGTATCGGGGTCAAAATTGGCACCAAATCATAAAATGAGAATTTCGTTTTAATTGATTTCTTTATGATATACCGACTTTTTTTCAAAGAATTAATTTGATTATAAAATTTTTGAAAAATTCATTTGATTATATTTTTTTTTCTTTGCTCAACAAAGTATCGAAAAAAAGTTCTGAACGGATGGTTAAAAAAATTCTGATCTGATGAAGATTATCAATTTTTTTTCATCACCAATTTGACACATTTTCCGCACTTTCCCTATCTAAGGAACGTAAAAAACTGAGACTAATCGTTTTTACGAAAGTTGAGACGGTGCCCGTTTTGCTCCCAATCCCGATTTTTAATGGAGCTGCCCGTTTTGCCCCCATCTCCCCTATTTGTGTTTGCATTCAGTGAAGATGGTTTCCCCGCGTAAAAATAATTATGTCAAATTGAGATCTCAAATCGACATATGTCAAAAAGTGCCATTTTTGAGATGCGTTAAGACAAAATATCTTAGAAAATTTCAAAGGGATTTTGAGATCAATTTGATATCACGTTTACTGATTACCAAATTACAATTTGATGTCAATATTCGTGATATGCACAATTGATTTTGATCTTTCAAATGTACTATTAAATTTCAGCGCAATAATTGGGCTCAGATTAGTAAAAAAAACTTGGTATCAAATCGATCTCAAAATGGCTTTGAAATTTTCTAAGATATTTTGTGTTAAGGCGTCTCAAAAATGGCACTTTTTGAGATATGTCAATTTATGATCACAATTTGCCATCATTATTTTTACGCGGGTCGGTAATGGATGTGTATTTTCAATTAAAAGTGTTTTCACTCCGTTTAAAAGTGCAAAAGCTCAGATCATATCAAATTGGGATTCTTATTTTTACAAGTCAGCCAGGAAATATCATTTCAATTTGGCTGAATTTTTTGTCACTGTCAACTGATACATTTCTATTATACACATTCTTTGAGAAATAGAGCGAATGATTTTTCTGTCAGTATGAAAATCTATTGAGTCAATCGGTTTCATCGTGAAGTAAATTTAGATTTTTTGGACTCTGCGCGTGATTCGGAAGAAATTGCTCATAGGATTGCTTTTTATAAAGTCCAATTATTTTTTCTTGGTATCATTCTACATCAGATAAGATGAGAGATTTTTTTATTATGTAAAAAATTAAGGGTTACATCTCTGCAAATACCAAAATTATTTTGAAATTTCGTAAATCCGTTAATAATTTTTCCACAAACATTTTCGAAAAAAATCCCTAATATTCTTGTAAAAACGCAACTTAAGTTTACTTACAGCAACGAAATTTGTATTGTTTTTAAACAGACGTTTAAAAAATCCAGCAGAATAGAATATTTTTTTAATCGAAATTTTATTTACCAACTTTTCTCAAAATACGCCTCAATTTCCTATTTGAAAATGGCATTCTATATGGAAAATAAAAGTGCGAGCTAACATCGATTCAATGGTGCAATCGAATATTTACAACCCGTCAGTCAATCTATGATAATACCGAAATTAACAGGACAGCAAAACGATTTGTGACCACTCAACGAAACAGATTATAAATAATTCTTTGACATTTATCGAGCCGTTATCAATCTGAACGTCAAGCCTCCGTAAATCAGCATACATATATGTATCGTGGTTAAGGTAGTTCAAAACACTCTAAATGTTTTGTTTACCTTAGATTGTTTCACGTGCCGTTTCATTTAATTTAAATATATGAATATCCACAAAACAATAAATAATTAGACAAACTTTATTTACAATAATAATAATTCTCTCTCTATATCATAAAAAGAATTTCTCATCGCCGTGGAAAATATCGAGCCATACATAGGACATTCACTGTCAAGTCTTCCGGATTTTTTTAAGTCCCCCAAGACCCCTGATTTTCTAAGTTCCTTAAGGGAGTTTTCTAGTGTATATATCCATTTTCGAGATGGTTTTTTGGAATTAAATTTAAAAAAACGGTTAAATATACAGTGTTCATATTTTACACTTATATTAATACATATTTGAAGCAACATCTTGAATTTTTTCAAAGCATTTTATTCCAAATGAGACAAGATATTTAATGTTGCACAGGTCATGTCGCGAAAATTCTTTTTAGTCGGGCGTTGAGATTGTGGCTGTCCTGGACATCTGAAACAAACGTTTTATTTTAGATTCTATTCTTGATGAATATGGTTATCGTTCGGCCCTCTAATAAAAAATGTTATGAAAAAATTACAAAATGGTGGCGCTTCAAAAACAGTACTCTGATTTTCACAGTAAAATTTTCACTTCTCGTGGCCCGGAAAAATAGTGATTATCCAGCAATAATAAAAATGGAGGGCCAAACGATACCCATATTCGTAAAGAATAGAATTTAAAAAAAACGTTTGTTTCAGATGACCAGGACGGCCACAATTTCAACCGCAACGCAACATTAAATATCTTGTCTCATTTGGAATAAAACACTTTGAAAAAATTCATGATATTGCTTCAAACATGTATCAATATAACTGTAAAATATTAACACTGTACATTTAACCATTTTTCTAAATTTAATTCCCAAAAAAAAACCACCTCGAAAATATACACAAGAATACTCCCTTAAGGGCCCCCAAAGCCCGGATTTTTCTAAATCCTTTATGAATCCAATTAGAAAAACGACAATGCTCGTCGCAATAACTCCTAGTATAATATATAATTATAATAAGAAAATTTCTATCAGACATACGTTTATTGGCAATATAATATATATACAATTGTATATTCTATTGCTAATAATAGTTGCTTCTCATAGTAATTTTTCAAATTCGAATTCAATAAAGAAATTAGTCAATTCAGTCTAAAAGCGTAATTGGCGGTTAACGACCAATCACTGTCCCGTTTTACTGTGTTACGTTTCACAGTAGACATGCCGGAAAATGGGGTCATTGAATTATCCAGAAGCTTCGAAACTCGTGAAGTCAGGTTAATGAAAAAATTCATGATGTTGCTTCAAACATGTATTAATATAACTGTAAAGTATTAACACTGTACATTTAACCATTTTTCTAAATTTAATTCCCAAAAAAACCACCTCGAAAATATACACAAGAAGACTCCCTTAAGGGCCCGCAAAGGCCGGATTTTTCTAAGTCCTTTATGAATCCAATTAGAAAATCGTCAATGCTCGTCGCAATAACTCCTAGTATAAATATAATTGTAATAAGAAAATTTCTATCAGACATACGATTATTGGCAATATAATATGTATACAATTGTATATTCTATTGCTAATAATAGTTGCTTCTTTTCAAATTCGAATTCAATAAAGAAATTAGTCAATTCAGTCTAAAAGCGTAATTGGCGGTTAACGACAAATCACTGTCCCGTTTTACTGTGTTACGTTTCACAGTAGACATGCCGGAAAATGGGGTCATTGAATTATCCAGAAGCTTCGAAACTCGTGAAGTCAGGTTAAGCTTTCAGATAGCTGTGTTGCCAACCGGGAAACATCCTAGGAGTGGATAAAGCACGTGCGGAGTAGCAACAGTCTCGAAGTCAGTCGTACCCAATGCCCGATTATAAACCTTGCGGTCTGTGCTCGACTATGGCTCTATGTACTATATAGCCTTTATAAACATATATATATATATATATTATATACGTAACGGTTGGATATAGCCGATGTCGATCGATAGATGAATGGCGCGACGTCATCGCGTGTCTATTCAGTTGACGCTGTCGCCATGCGAGCAGCAATAGAAGCGATAGACGAGGTGGAGGTACAGGTCGGGAGGAGAGACTATATTGAGAGGGTGGTTTTCTGCTACTGGGGCGGACCTGCACCACGTAGAGACGAAACCAGCAACACCAACAGCAGCAGGTGCGCGAACGCGCAGGGCGAGACGGTGGCGCTCTACGAAGAACGACAACGAGCGAGAAGGTTGTTAGGTAGGAAGGTTTGGTGGTGGTGGCCCGGAGGTCGCGGAGATTGGGGATGTGCATCAAGGGGTGGCTGCGCAAGCGCGTCACTACCCGGCAACTAGCAAATCAAATATTAACGTCAGCTTAATGCTGCGGGTTTTTCAATCAGATATAGATATACCAGAACGAGTTCGTGAAATTCACGAAAGATGCACACCAGGAAATGGACAATGAGCGGCAAATGAATAAATGAAGTCGGGAAAAAAGGGTGAAGTAAAAGAAACGAAGAGAGGAATGCAGAGTGGTTTCGGTGGTTTATTTCGTTGGAAATAAAGGTATCATTTGAATTAGTTCATCATTAGTTAAGGATTTTTTATAGTTGTGTTAATTAATTGAAGTTTGTTGGGTTCACTTGGAAATTTATATATGCAAAAAAAATTGTTTTTATGTATAGAGGCATAAAATATATACTGGGTATATTTTGGATCAGATTTGTGACCATCTTATGACGTTTCTATTTGTTCCACTTATTTGTTTAGTGGGTAATTAGATATTAATAATTATGTTTAGAATATTTTATCTGATTGGTAAGAAATTACATTCTATTTTTTTATTAAAGGCAAAACAATGTAATATTTTAGTGGTTATAAAATGCCATAAAAATAAATATGGTGGATTATGGGAAAAATAATATCCTACTAGTTTTAACATTGCGTCGAATTACGTGTAATTTTTCAATGATTTTCTTATGGAAATTTTTACTATATTTAAAAAAAGTTTTCTCAAATAATTAATTACAAGAATTTATGAAACTCGAAGTCATCTAGAAAGGACTGGGTCACGATTTTTCCATTACCCGCTGCCCATTTTATTTCTGTTTTTGACATTTCCAGCGACTCTATTTGGAAAACGTTTACCTTTTTCGAGTCAATAAAATGCTTATACAAGCTATAAAAAAATGTTTATCTCACCAATATGGCACCATGTTTGACGAATCCATTTATTTACAGAATAAACAAACAAATAGAGGATTTAAAAAAATCGTCGGCGGTAACAACTCGGCTTTGATTCACCGAAGTCCTTTTTTTGCTAGTTCAAAAATGTGGTTGAAAAAAAATGTCCAGTTCATGTGATCGATCAAATATTTGGTTACATCAACAAATTTACCTCACACACACATGACATTTTTTTATTCGATATTGCAATTTTTTTTTGTCTTCTCACTGTATTATTTAATTTGGTAAAAGCTGGAGTCTTATTCATTAATTAAGTCCCAAATTGTGCTTGAGGTCGAAGATCAATGAGACAACAAACTTTTCTCGAATTTTTCTCTCTCGTTGCATATGTTACTCACACTGAGAGAAGATTTTTTTAACAGTTAACAAATCTTGGTTAAATATGGCGAAATGAACCATTTAGTTATTCTTATTGAATCTCACTTAAGCCAAATAAGATTTTTTAACTATTAACAAATGTCAGCGAGCTTCATTTGCGACCAGCAAAATTTATTTAGCTCAAGTGAGATTCAATAAGAATAACTAAATGGTTAACATCGCCAAATTTAACCAAGATTTGTTAAGGGGAAAGAGTCAGGACAAAAAAATTGATTTTGGAAATTCAATATCATCCAAATCCTATTGTATATAAAAATGGCCAACGCACTATATTGTTAGTACTCGATGAAAGGATTTTTTACTGTCGTCTGTCTTGCATATGCTTTTCAATATTATCTTAAGCAAAGTTCTTAGGTTTTCCATTCTGCGCATAATTCAGATCAAACTACTAGGCAGATTGAAATGGTTGATGTCTCATTTTCTTCTTCATGAAAAGATACATCGGCTAAATGGTGCAAATGTTAATAAAAGGTAATATTTTTTAAGTGACATAATTATTAATAAATAAATGTTATGCTATTTTCTAAATCAGTGATTAACTTTGCTTTCAGAATGAAAAAAAAATAATTTGCTCCATTTAGCCGGTGTATCTTTTCATGAAGAAGAAAATGAGACGTCAACCATTCCAATCTGCCTAGTAGTTTGATCTGAATCATGCGCAGAATGGAAAACCTAAGAACTTTGCTTAAGAAAATATTGAAAATCATATGCAAGTCAGACGATAGTGAAAAATCCTTTCATCGATTAACAAGTTAATCTTAGTTAAATATGGTGAAATGAACCATTTAATTATTCTTATTGAATCTCACTTGAGCCAAATAAGCTTTGTTAACTATTAACAAATGTCAGCGAGCTTCATTTGCGACAAGCAAATTTTATGTAGCTCAAGTGAGATACAATAAGAATAACTAAATGGTTCATTTCGTCATATTTAACCAAGATTTGTTAAGGGGAAGGAGTCAGGTCGAAAAAATTAATTTTGGAAATTCAATATCATCCAAATCCTATTGTATATAAAATGGCCAACGCACTATATTGTTGGTACTCGATGAAAGGATTTTTTACTGTCGTCTGACTTGCATATGCTTTTCAATATTATCTTAAGCAAAGTTCTTAGGTTTTCCATTCTGCGTATGATTCAGATCAAACTACTAGGCAGATTGAAATGGTTGACATCTCATTTTCTTCTTCATGAAAAGATACATCGGCTAAATGGTGCAAATGTTAATAAAAGGTAATATTTTTTAAGTGACATAATTATTAATAAATAAATGTTATGCTATTTTCTAAATCAGTGATTAACTTTGCTTTCAGAATGAAAAAAAAATAGTTTGCTCCATTTAGCCGGTGTATCTTTTCATGAAGAAGAAAATGAGACGTCAACCATTCCAATCTGCCTAGTAGTTTGATCTGAATCATGCGCAGAATGGAAAACCTAAGAACTTTGCTTAAGAAAATATTGAAAATCATATGCAAGTCAGACGACAGTGAAAAATCCTTTCATCGATTAACAAGTTAATCTTAGTTAAATATGGCGAAATGAACCATTTAATTATTCTTATTGAATCTCACTTGAGCCAAATAAGATTTGTTAACTATTAACAAATGTCAGCGAGCTTCATTTGCGACAAGCAAATTTTATGTAGCTCAAGTGAGATTCAATAAGAATAACTTAATGGTTCATTTCGTCACATTTAATCACGATTTGTTAAGGGGAAGGAGTCAGGTCGAAAAAATTGATTTTGGAAATTCAATATCATCCAAATCCTATTGCATATAAAAATGGCCAATGCACTATATTGTTGGTACTCGATGAAAGGATTTTTCACTGTCGTCTGACTTGCATATGCTTTTCAATATTATCTTAAGCAAAGTTCTTAGGTTTTCCATTCTGCGCATGATCCAGATCAAACTACTAGGCAGATATTGAAATGGTTGATGTCTCATTTTCTTCTTCATGAAAAGATACTCCGGCTAAATGGAGCAAATGTTAATAAAAGGTAATATTTTTTAAGTGACATAATTATTAATAAATAAATGTTATGCTATTTTCTAAATCAGTGATTAACTTTGCTTTCAGAATGAAAAAAAATAGTTTGCTCCATTTAGCCGGTGTATCTTTTCATGAAGAAGAAAATGAGACGTCACCCATTCCAATCTGCCTAGTAGTTTGATCTAAATCATGCGCAGAATGGAAAACCTAAGAACTTTGCTTAAGAAAATATTGAAAATCATATGCAAGTCAGACGACAGTGAAAAATCCTTTCATCGATTAACAAGTTAATCTTAGTTAAATATGGCGAAATGAACCATTTAGTTATTCTTATTGAATCTCACTTGAGCCAAATAAGATTTGTTAACTATTAACAAATGTCAGCGAGCTTCATTTGCGACAAGCAAATTTTATTTAGCTCAAGTGAGATTCAATAAGAATAACTAAATGGTTCATTTCATCATATTTAACCAAGATTTGTTAAGGGGAAGGAGTTAGGTCAAAAAAATTGATTTTGGAAATTCAACATCATCCAAATCCTGTTGTATATAAAAATGGCCAACGCACTATATTGCTGGTACTCGATGAAAGGATTTTTTACTGTCGTCTGACTTGCATATGCTTTTCAATATTATCTTAAGCAAAGTTCTTAGGTTTTCCATTCTGCGCATGATTCAGATCAAACTACTAGGCAGATTGAAATGGTTGACGTCTCATTTTCTTCTTCATGAAAAGATACACCGGCTAAATGGAGCAAATGTTAATAAAAGGTAATATTTTTTAAGTGACATAATTATTAATAAATAAATGTTATGCTATTTTCTAAATCAGTGATTAACTTTGCTTTCAGAATGAAAAAAAAATAGTTTGCTCCATTTAGCCGGTGTATCTTTTCATGAAGAAGAAAATGAGACGTCAACCATTTCAATCTGCCTAGTAGTTTGATCTGAATCATGCGCAGAATGGAAAACCTAAGAACTTTGCTTAAGAAAATATTGAAAATCATATGCAAGTCAGACGACAGCCAAAAATTCTTTCATCGAGTGCCAACAATATAGTGCGTTGGGCATTTTTATATGCAATAGGATTTGGAGGATATTGAATTTCCAAAATCAATTTTTTTGACCTGACTCCCTCCCCTTAACTGTTAAGAAATGTTCACAAACTTTTCTCTCAGTGCAGTATATCTTACCCACTTTTATGTGGGTGTTGATATGTGTAAGTCACACATGGTATAAATTATTAATGCAAAGAAGAACACTAAGATATAAATCGAGCTCCGTCGGCCGAGAAAACGACCACAGGTGCTTTATTTTGTTGGCATTGCGAGTTACGCGGAACTCTTACATTTAGTAATTCACGAGTTTCATTGTAGTTACGCGCCGGGCGATAAATACCGTCGAAGAATAACGCAGAACTGAAGAAACGAACCGCGAATGATAATTATAAATGAATATCATACGCGTATCTCATGTGCCAAATGTGCATGCCGAGATCCTCATTAATTAAGGACTTCCACATGGGCACGTACGGTTCAAAAAATTTCAATAACTTCACTCATTATTATTTCTCGGTTTTAATACAATCTGCTTAATTTTATATGTACGCATTGTTATCTGCAAATCGTGATTGCAGGCACGAGATAAATCGTTAATCTCGTCGCGTCATCATTCATAAATAATACACTAGTGTATCGCATATATATTTTGGCGTGGACTTACCAGAGGTCGCTTGGGCAGTGTACCAACATTCTGTAACAGAAAAAAAAGTTTCCATTCATCACACACGTACTACGATAAGATCTCAGTGTATGTCGGTTCTTATTTCAGAATCCACAGATCCGATTTTTGGTCGGAAAATTTAACCTAAAGAACCTAAATTTTTTATACCGGTAAATTTATTCAGCAGCCGATATATTAAAGTGAATACACGAGTGCAGTAAAATTATAAATATTCAATTTCCTAATTTTCATATTATTTAGTTGAAATTATTGTAACTTTACAAAGCCACTTGGATATTAAATTTAATATACTAGTTTCTGTAAAAGTGCTTCATTTACCCGTATTGGCAAATTACACAATATATTTCTAACATTACATAGTTTAAGAAATGAAAAATTATTATAAATCACGTTCCTCATATAAACATTTGTAATCATTGCATAACATTTTTTTTTTTATTGAAGGCAAAAGTCAGTGGATTATAGACTGTTGCTCAAATATTGTTATATGTGACTTAGAATTTTTGAGAATATTGCTGGATGCCTTTTGCATGAATTATCATTATTTATATTATTATTATATTATTATTAATGATAATAATATTTAGTAATGATTAGCAAAAATACAGCTACATGAACCCACTAAAATTGAATGTGAGAATCATTTCAGTATTTTTAAATGATTTTAAGTCCACTAGGATCTCCCATCCAGATCCCGATTATTCCAATTCTTACTGAGGGTTCCCTTCCAGTCCCTGATTATTCTAAGCCCGACTAGGAATCACTTATCTGGTTCTAACTACTCCGAGTCCCATTAAGGGCCCCGTCCCAGACCCTGACTATTCTAGGCCCGACTAGGAACTCCCTTCAGGGATCTTATTATTCCAAATCTTACTAAAAATTCCCTTCCAGGTCTTGATTATTACAATACACTTAATACACTTCTCTCTTTCAGGCCCTGATTATTCTGAGCCCCAAACGGAGAAAAATAATTGGTTGCCTCAACTATTGGCATGACTGAATACGCTCCAAGCGACTAAGTTGGTTAAGTCAACCAATTGTTTGGTTGGTCCGACAAACTACTTGGTTGCGACATCCAATTTATTAGTTGCCAACCAATAAATTTGCTGGTCCATGAAACTGATTTGTCGCCCCCAACCAACTGATTTGTTTCTGCAATCAACTAGTTTATTGTCCCAACCAATTTTGTCGTTTGAAGCATATCCAACATCCCGTCAAACATGTTTTCAAGTTAAAATAACCTTGTACAAAATTCGCGAGGTACAAAAGTAAAACCAAGTAAATTTGGTACGAAATGCCCTATACGTGGCGGCAAGGCGAGTTTGATGTGGCACCGGTTTGAGCCTTGAAACCTCGAGGCCTTTCCTAGATTTCGTTCCTACTTCATTCACCACGTGCAGATAGCTTCATACTGCTCAGAGACGTCAGTGGTTTATTCTCGTCAGCTTTGCCTTCGCACTCCAAGCTTCTCTGCAGTAGACACCTACAAGAGGTTCCTGTGACCTGGGCTAGCTGCCTAGAGGCTCTCCACAGATTCCCTTTGGCGCCCTCAGCGAGAGAGCGAGATACTCCGCGTTCGCATCAAAGCCAGCGCGGCACCGGCCACTTAAAATTTACGAAGCCTAAGGAGAGTAAGAACCATCGTGGCGTGGAGCTTCCGTAACATTCTCCTCTTCCGTCTCTCTACATCTGAGCAAAAGTAACGCACGTCTCTGTACGGTTAAGCTTCACTGCTTTCCTTCACAAAGGATCCGCAAAATCCTTTCGAGCGACCTTTTGCCAGACTGATATTCTCTTTTGCAAACATAACTTTAGTATGATATTCAGATACATACACCGCATGTATATAGGCGTGAATCCGCTTCTCAAGAAGCTTCAATGTACATAGATGCTTCAGACGAGATCTTCATGACGAATGCATCGACTTTCCAACGGCGAGAAGTCATATATAATACATTACACTGCACGTGGAAGAAGCTACTGTACCTATAATGAATATATCTATATCTATATAGGTATTCAGACATCGCTCACGATAATTTCATCATTTATTCAGACAATAGGATCTTGCTGGTAAAGCGAGACGCAGACTATATTCATGGAGAGTTAGATACTGTATTTCGGAAAGCGTCGCTGACAAACGCTTCTACATACATACATATAAATGTGTGTATGTGTGCTGCGTCTTGTGATAGACTGAAATACGAGCCATAGCTCGTAGACTATATCTTACGGTATACTTTGGCCGCGCCAAGGAGAAGCGCACACATAGCGTTCTGAATCGAGAGACTTAGATGCCAAGAGATTCATTATTCAGGGATGAGGGCAACGCCAGGGGAACATCCCGTCGGTAAGCCTCGGGATGTACCGTCATACTCACTTCTCTACCGGTCTTGAAATACCGAGAACAAGCAGTACTGTAAAGCCCTCTCAGCAGAGACGGTATTATACACTGAAACTCTGCCTATGCTTTGCCAATGAAACTCAAAATTTTCATCTAGGCACATAGTTTATAGTGCTATACGTGTCAGAGAATTGTAAAGCCACCTTCAATGGAATTCACTTTGGTACATCGTAAATGCGAGTTAATTATGCATTATTATTAGAGGCAATATATTGTGTGAAAATTTGCTTTTCATATATAATTTTAATGAGTCACGGTTTAACATTCTGCTGCTAATTTTCAGACTTCGGATTTCCATGGAAACATGAAATATAAATTTATTCTGGCTATGTTCAGTCGTTGATTTTAAGTTAAATTCGGAAAAGCGTAAAAATTTGTAAATAAATAATGGACATTCAGGTATTTAGTGACATGAAAGCTAGATAGATCCTAGATGGCCTGAGCATCTATACGTGTATGCTAGATATATTATGTCTAGCCTCTAGTCACACGGAGAGAAATTTCTGTGTTGTGAGAACATAAAACGAGGACAACAAAAATCGTTACGTTATGCTGGCAAATCTTTTGTCCAGCTGACAAACCATTTTGCTGGGCTGAGCAATTTTTTTGTTAGCCTAACGCAACGATTTTTGTTGTCCTCGCTTTATGTTGTCACAACACAGAAATTTCTCTCCGTGCAGGTAAGTTGTGCCATGAAAGCTGACAGATCCTAGATAGATATGCTATCTCTCAGTGCATTCTGGCTAGATTATGTCTAGTTCTACTACAGAAAAACTTGGTAGAAAAAGCTAGCTAGACGCTAGGTTCAAACCAGTTTATCCCCAACAGATTTCCACACACGAAAGACTTAATTATTTTTGTAATGACCTGCAAATACATTTTCAACCAAAAATAAAATATTTAATTACATTGTTTATATACTTTAATAAAATTGACAATTTTTCAGTAGATAGTACAAATCTATTAAAAGTACAGGAATTCCTATTTAGTTTTTTATCATGTAAGAACTAAGATCGTGATCAACCATCTCCATATTTTTTTCAGCTTGGACTTTTTTCAGCTTTATTAACGCAGTATTAACGAAAAAAAAGTCAAATATCGGGGGATGGTTATCTATAACCGTGCCAGTGTCGAATGGAAGATGTAGCAGAATCCACGTGTATATGTACCGTTATACTCACTTCTCTACTGATCTTGAAATACCGAAAACAAGCAGTACTGTAAAGCCCTCTCAGCAGAGACGGTATTATACACTGAAACTCTGTCTATGCTTTGTCAATGAAACTAAAAATTTTCATCTAGGCACATAGTTTATATTGCTATACGTGTCAGAGAATTGTAAAGCCACCTTCAATGGAATTCACTTTGGTACATCGTAAATGCGAGTTAATTATGCATTATTATTAGGGGCAATATATTGTGTGAAAATTTGCTTTTCATATATAATTTTAATGAGTCACGGTTTAACATTCTGCTGCTAATTTGCAGACTTCGGATTTCCATGGAAACATGAAATATAAATTTATTCTGGCTATGTTCAGTCATTGATTTTAAGTTAAATTTGGAAAACCGTAAAAATTTGTAAATAAATAATGGACATTCAGGTATTTAGTGACATGAAAGCTAGATAGATCCTAGATGGCCTGAGCATTTATACGTGTATGCTAGATGTATTATGTCGAGCCTCTGGTCAGGTAAGCTGTGCCATGAAAGCTACATAGATCCTAGATAGATATGCTTTCTATCAGTGCAATCTGGCTAGATTATGTCTAGTTCCATTACAGAAAAACTTGATAGAAAAAACTAGCCAGACGCTAGATTCAAACTAGTTTATCCCCAACAGATTTTGACACGGGAAAGACTTAATTATTTCTGTAATGACCTGCAAATACATTTTCAAGCAAAAATAAAATATTTAATTACATTGTTTATATACTTTACTAATAAAATTGACAATTTTTCAGTAAATAGTACAAATCTATTAAAAGTACAGAAATTCCTAATTAGTTTTTATCATGTAAGAACTACACCGAGAGAAAAAGTTTCATTGATTCACGAAAATTTTTGCCAATGAAATGAAATACTTGAATTTCAATACTATCTTTTCTTTGAAATATTTCAAACTCAATGAAAAGTAGTGACATTGATTCGAAGAAACATTTCTTTAAACCAATTAACCTTTTTCATTGATTTCAAAGATATCGTCTCTGATTCAATGAAACCTTCTTCTTATCAGCTCAAAATTTCGAAACCTTTTTTTTCCTGAAGTACGCGGCAGATAAAGCTCAAATTTTGTAAGTATGTAAGGAAGTACGGCAGAAATAGGCTAAGCTTCTGGCTCCTCGAAACTCAAAGCCGTTCGTTCGGGAGAACCGGAAAACAAAAAAGTGAGGTTAGGTGCGAGAGAGAGATCAATGAAAACGTTTCTTTCAACCAATAAAAACGTCTCTTTAAAACAATGAAACTGTTTCTTTATTATATGCTCACTAAGTAAATCTTTATTTACAGGCAATGAAATGTTCTCTTTGAAATTCAAATGCACTATTTCATTGAAATCAAAGAAATATTTCTTTGATTTCAATGAAAAATGAATCAATCCACCCATTTCTTTGGCGTCAATGAAATCTTTTCTCTCGGTGTACAGAAAAAGTTGATAGAAAAAACTAGCTAGACGCTAGGTTCAAACCAGTTTATCCCCAACACATTTCCACACGCGAAAGTCTTAATTATTTTTGTAATGACCTGCAAATACATTTTCAACCAAAAATAAAATATTTAATTACATTGTTTATATACTTTACTAATAAAATTGACAATTTTTCAGTAGATAGTAAAAATCTATTAAAAGTACAGAAATTCCTATTTAGTTTTTATCATGTAAGGACTAAGATCGTGATCAACCATCTCCGTATTTTGTTGAACTTGGACTTTTTTCAACTTTATTAACGGAGTATTAATGAAAAGAAGTCAAATATCGGGGGATGGTTATCTATAACCCTGCCAATGTCGAATGGAAGATTTAGCATAACCCACGTGTATATGTACCGTTATACTCACTTCTCTACCGATCTTGAAATACCGAAAACAAGCAGTACGGTATTATACACTGAAACTCTGCCTATGCTTTGCCAATGAAACTCAACATTTTCATCTAGGCACATAGTATATAGTGCTATACGTGTCAGAGAATTGTAAAGCCACCTTCAATGGAATTCACTTTGGTACATCGTAATACGAGTTAATTATGCATTATTATTAGGGGCAATATATTGTGTGAGAATTTGCTTTTCATATATAATTTTAATGAGTCACGGTTTAACATTCTGCTGCTAATTTGCAGACTTCCATGGATTTCCATGGAAACATGAAATATAAATTTATTCTGGCTATGTTCAGTCGTTGATTTTGAATTAAATTCGGAAAAGCGTAAAAATTTGTAAATAAATAATGGACATTCAGGTATTTAGTGTATAACAGATACGTATCATGGAAATATACAGCCAGTTTCAATGGAATTTAGTTGGTACGTTGTAATTGTAAAGTAATTGTGCATAATTACGGCAGATGATATTTTGTGAGAGAGATCGCTTTGTATTTTTATTTTTTATGAAGTTCGGTGCAAGGTTTTACTGCAAATCTGCAGACTTCAGCTTCTCATGGAAACGTAGGAAATAACTGACATCTGAAATGTATATATTCTTCTCTGACCCTATAATTATCTTCACGGAGAGGAGAGTATGGGAATAATGACTGTATTTAGTGGGGTAATCGAAAAATGTTTCGGCCCCCAAGCATTAACTCTTAAATTGTAGCCGCAACATCACTACATTGTAGCCATACCTTTACTTTGTAAATGTGGTTCTGAAGTTGGATATATGAATGCACTGAGAAAAAAAAATTCGTTAAACCTACCGAATTTACATTTAGTTGATTGGAAGGAATACTTTTATGAACAAATTAACGGATGTCGAGTTATTCTTCATTCACAATAAGGATT
Source organism: Ephialtes manifestator (assembly GCA_963970395.1). Classification (NCBI taxonomy): domain Eukaryota; kingdom Metazoa; phylum Arthropoda; class Insecta; order Hymenoptera; family Ichneumonidae; genus Ephialtes; species Ephialtes manifestator. The sequence continues at coordinate 31,291,043 of OZ019972.1, forward strand.
ATTTCGTTCAAGTAACGAAATATTTCTTATGCTACCTGCAAAGGCAAATTCGGGAGGTGTAATTGATTTTTTCCTAACAATTTCCTAGCATTTTTCTTAACAATCTTAGCATAGAAATTTTACGGCTGCAACAGTTATGACATAATACCAGAAAATAGTATATTACGCCACTAGGGAGGGATAGTCTACTTTTACTCCCCAGTGGAGTATACTATTTTTCACCATATCTGCAGCGGAAAGTTCGAATTACGTAAAGCCCGTAGGGCGGGAAGTCGAACTTTCCGCGCAGGTATGGTAAAAAATAGATTTTCAGCCGTGATGACGATTCTAGATGTACGGTTAATTCATGTGTGAATTTGTAAAAGAGTTTGTGCAAAATCAAAATGATAGAAGAAATTTGTGAAATTTACATATTTTACATATATTACATTGGAAGTGGCATAAAAAGTTTGTAGAATTTACCTTTATGTAAATCTTCAATTGAAAATAAAAAATTTAAATATATTGTTTATATACCGGGTGTAGAAAATTGACAATTTTTTTGTAGATAGTAAAAATCTGTTAAAAGTATGGAAATTCCTATTTAGTTTTTACCATGTAGGACTAAAATCGTGATCAATCATTGATCAACCATCTCCACATTTTTTTCCACTTGGATTCTTTTCAGCTGCAGGAGGTATTAACGAAAAAAGTCAAATATCGGGGGATGGTTACCTATAACCCTGACAGTGTCGAATGGAAGATGTAGTACAATCCACATGTATACGCGTGAGAATCTCGATTTCCGGATTTCATCAGCTTTGCGAGTATATGCGTCCACATGAAAGAGTTATGAAAGAGTTTGTGCAAAATCAAAGTGATAGAAGAAATTTGTGGAATTCATATATTTATATATATCACATTGAAAGTGATATAAAAACTTTATAGAATTTACACTTTAGGAGCAAAGACACAATTATTTTTGTAATGCCCTGCAAATACATTTTCAACCAAAAATAAAATATCTAAATACATTGTTTATATACTTCACATAGAAAATTAACAATTTTTCTGTAGATAGTAAAAATCTATTAAAAGTACAGAAATTCCTATTTAGTTTTTATCATGTAAGGACTAAGATCGTGATCAACCATCTCCGTATTTTTTTCAGCTGTATTAACGCAGTATTAACGAAAAAAAGTCAAATATTGGGAAATGGTTACCTATAACCCGGCCAGTGTCGAATGGAAGATGTAGTATAATCCACGTGTATACGCGTGAGAATCTCGATTTCCGGATTTCATCAGCTTTGCGTGTATATGCGTATGGTACACATGCATGATATATGTGGATAGATAGAAGAAATTTGTGGAATTCACATATTTTTATATATCACATTAAAATTCATATAAAAACTTTGTAGAATTTACACTTTATGTAATATCAGGAACAAAGACGCAATAATTTTTGTAATGCCCTGCAAATACATTTTCAACCAAAAATAAAATATCTAAATACATTGTTTATATACTTTACTAATAAAATTGACAATTTTTCTATAGATAGTAAAAATCTATTAAAAATACTGAAATTCCTATTTAGTTTTTATCATATAAGGACTAAGATCATGATCAACCGTCTCCATATTTTTTTCAGCTTGGCCTTTTTTCATGAGGTATTAACGAAAAAAAAGTCAAATATCAGGGGATGGTTACCTATAAGCCTGCCAGTGTCGAATGGAAGATGTAGTACAATCCACGTGTATACGCGTGAGAATCTCCATTTTCGGATTTCATCAGCTTTGCCTGTATATGCATATGGTATACATGCATGATATATATATACACTAAAGACATCCACATGGAAGAGTTATGAAAGAGTTTGTGCAAAATCAAAGTGATAGAAGAAATTTGTGGAATTTACATATTTTTATATATCACATTGAAAGTGATATAAAAACTTTGTAGAATTTACACTTTAGGAGCAAAGACACAATTATTTTTGTAATGCCCTGCAAATACATTTTCAACCAAAAATAGAACATCTAAATACATTGTATATATACTTTACGTTTAAAATTGACAATTTTTCTGTAGATAGTAAAAATCTATTAAAAGTACAGAAATTCCTATTTAGTTTTTATCATGTAAGCACTAAGATCGTGATCAACCATTTCCATATTTTTTTCAGCTTGGACTTTTTCAGGAGGTATTAACGAAAAAAAAGTCAAATATCGAGGTTACCTATAACCCTGTCAGTGTCGAATAGAAGATGTAGTACAATACACGTGTATATGCGTGAGAATCTCGATTTCCGGATTTCATCAGCTTTGCCTGTATATGCGTATGGTATACATGCATGATATATATACACTAGAAATATCCACATGAAAGAGTTATGAAAGAGTTTGTGCAAAATCAAAGTGATAGAAGAAATTTGTGGAATTTACATATTTTTATATATCACATTGAAAGTGATATAAAAACTTTGTAGAATTTACACTTTAGGAGCAAAGACACAATTATTTTTGTAATGCCCTGCAAATACATTTTTATATACTTTATACTTTATACTTTACTTTAAAAATACTGAAATTCCTATTTAGTTTTTACACTGTAAGGCCTAAGATCGTGATCAACCATTTCCATATTTTTTTCAGCTTGGACTTTTTCAGGAGGTATTAACGAAAAAAAGTCAAATATCGAGGTTACCTATAACCCTGTCAGTGTCGAATAGAAGATGTAGTAGAATCCACGTGTATACGCGTGAGAATCTCGATTTCCGGATTTCATCAGCTTTGCCTGTATATGCATATGGTATACATGCATGATATATATACCCTACAGACATCCACATGAAAGAGTTATGAAAAAATTTGTGCAAAATCACAGTGAAGAAAGAAATTTGTGGAATTCACATATTTTTATATATCACATTGAAAATGATATAAAAACTTTGTAGAATTTACACTTTAGGAGCAAAGACACAATTATTTTTGTAATGCCCTGCAAATACATTTTTATATACTTTATACTTTATACTTTACTTTAAAAATACTGAAATTCCTATTTAGTTTTTACACTGTAAGGCCTAAGATCGTGATCAACCATTTCCATATTTTTTTCAGCTTGGACTTTTTCAGGAGGTATTAACGAAAAAAAAGTCAAATATCGAGGTTACCTATAAGATAAACGTACCAATGGCGGGACGTTTAAGGCGGTGTCTGTTTTGTATGCCAATTTCCGCATGCATATATCAATTATTTTGCAAATGGTGGTAACGAATTGCAAGATTAGAGTTTCTAGTTTCCAAAAACTATACAATAAAAATATTTCTGATTGTTTGATAAATAGTTATTGATTAAAACGCTGAAAAGTGCAGATGTACCAGTGCCGGGACGGGTATTTTTGTGCATGTCCCGCTGCCGGGACACCAAATGTGCGTATCGGTGGATATCTACAAATTTTAATGCATCTGCTTGAAAAGAAATGTCAAAAAATGTGCTGTACACATATTTACACCTATGATGCAATAAATAAAACATATATGTTTATAAAATACATATATATATTTTAGTAAATTATCAATGAAGTTTTTGCTACCGCATAACCCAACATCCGCGTCAAAATGTCAATCGTGCGATTGTGTCCCGGCTCTGGGTCGCAGCGAGATTGCTTACTACTTGCCCCAGTCGCGGAACATACGTTGGACAGTGGTGCCAACGTATATTCGGTCAGCTCCAATAACGGGACACAAAAATTACGAGTATTAAGATATTGTACGTAACATTTGACAGTGTAATCTTAAACTTTAAGATTTTCTGAATTTGAAATACCTATGGAAAGTCTTGAACGAACTATAATCTCCGGGGTATCATATTAATGATTATTCGGCTCTCCTTAGCTAATTGGTTTAGGGATTTGCTGAAAAAGTTCGAACACCATAGATCCGCTAATATACTTATTATTTACGTTTTCAATTTACGATGAAAAACATGAAATCTTTTCACGTATGTTAATTATATATAACAGATACAATTGGAAGAGTTATTTTTTAATATTTTATCCATTAAACTCTTAGTATCTACAAATATCCCTGTAGTGTCCCTCAATTGGGACCTGTCCCACCATTGGTACGTTTACCTTAAGCCTGTCAGTGTCGAATAGAAGATGTAGTACAATCCACGTGTATACGCGTGAGAATCTCGATTTCCGGATTTCATCAGCTTTGCTGTATATGCGTATGGTATACATGCATGATATATATTCCCTAGAGATATCCACACATACACACACACACACACACACATTGACACACGTGCGTAGATCGTCAGCAGTGATACCATGTCGCGGAGAGCGTGCAATGCAGCGACTCGGGGTCGCGGCAACCGCGGTGGGGTTGGGTATTAAATTTTCAACCTCTATACATAGGTATATTATAGCATAGTGTCTCTCTACAACACTACACCCGTCGTGCTAGGCCACCCGCGCTCGCCCGTGCCGCCAGAAAATACGTTTTAAAAGGCGATAACTATAAATAAGGGAGAGCCGTAATTCTCTACGCGCCGGGGCGCCCGAGATTCATGGCGCGGAGAGAGCGAGCTCTTCTTTCTCGTGTATAGCAATAGCACAGCCAGAGAATCGAGGAAGCGACATACAACGCGAGCGAGCCACGCGCTACTGCTTTACGAGCACTGCCACCCTCGGTCACCCATCCATTCTGCAGTTCACAGCAGCAACTCGCGAACTAAGCACACGTTTTCGCTTCGTCCAAGAAATTCACGTCAACTATTTGCAGGATCATTGACGATACTTCTCCACTTTAGTCTAATCACTTTCGTCGTTACTTTTAGGTTATGTTATTCCGGTTGAGTTGAAGCATTGATTTATGTTCGTTCATTTATTTTGTATATTTGTTTTTCCTTCTGTCAAATGTTATCCAACTTGCTTCATATATTTGTATCTTTGACAGTCGGTCAGCCGCCATATGTGTTTAGAGTTGTAAAATTCTATTTATTTTTACAAACAAAATTGATGCTACAATTGGCTTTTTAATTATGTTTTTATAATAATAATTTGCAGTGATTATAAATACGATATAAATATTAATTCCCCATAAAATTTGATGACAATTTTATTGAAAAAATGGAGAAATACTGTTAAAGCATTGCTAAAGTAATGGAGACCTGTGGTTGTCCATTATTCAGACAATTTCTCCCAAAATATTATCAAAAATTCGATTTTTTTTTAAAGCTATTCAAAAGTTTACATATAATTTTATAATCGCTACAGGTTATTATTACAAATTCGTAACTACAAGACAAACTTTTCTGTAGACTAATAAAATGAATCCCATTTATTTAAATAATATAAAACTCAAAAATTCCAACAACAGTTCGGGGAGAGCGAGGCAAAATGTGACACATGAAAACAAAAATTCTTACATTGACACGCAACATCCCGCAAGCATATTAATTTGGACAAATATTTAAAAAATTTTAAACGCCAAGCTTTTCACATTTTTAGTCGACTCAATGCGCGACGGACAAAAAAATAGTATTTCGACACACAGCATTTGTTTTTTTAAATTTACATAAATGTTCTTTATATCATAAGGAATAATGTTAACAATGACAAAGCCCCGAATTATTGAAAAAAAATCAAACACATCTGCCAATGCGGAAGAGCAGAGTTGTAAATGCTTAATACTTACAGAAATAATGATGATGATACGATCAGCTCTATAATTATGATTTTATAATAATAACATGTAGCGATTGTAATATGATGTTTAAACTTTGGAATGGCTGGAAAAATTATCATTTTTCAGTAAAAATTCACGGTAATCCTTTTGAAAAAATGGAAAAAAATAAGTAATGCATTAATTATTTCTTCCATTTTTCCACTATTTTTTGCAATATTAAAGCGAAAATTAGTATTTTTTTCAGCTATTCAAATGTTTACACTCTATTTTATAATCACTACATATTATTATTATGAAAACATAATTACAAAACAAATTGTACTGTAAACTATATCTCATGAATTAATGGGGATTTACAACTCTGCGGAAGAGGATACACGATGCCTCTTTTGTAGTGGCTTGTATTCAAAATCGACGAAATCGAGGATACGTTGCAATATGTGTAAAAAAAATGGGTACACTTTTCGTCTGCTGATGACGATAAGTATACCGTTGAATATATTTGCGAACTCTGCGTCCATGTAATTCAAAATAAATATAAAATGAGTTAAGTATCCGATGTAAAAAAACAATAGATTTTTATATTCTATTAAATTTAATTTCAAAGATATCGTGAGATTAATATCATGGCGATTAAACCATAAGATAATTCTTTAACGATTTCAGCGTGCGCTGGTGCCATTTTCACGAGGTAATAAATTAAGCTTTACAACGTCACGTGACTAATAAGGTTTTCATTATGTTTGGCATTTTTTTTAACGATTTTTTAATTTGGAACAGCGAAACTTGTTATTTTTGCATAACTCTTTCCCTTATTTTACATTATCCAAAGATATTTAACGGACGCAAAAATTGACGGATCGTAATAATGTTGTTCGTCTTTCTCTTCGTCTTAACGAACTTTTTCTTACATAAAAGAAAAATTAAAAATCGGTAAACCTAATTAAAATTCGTCTATTACTAAATTTCAAAATCGTATCAAATTGAAAATTTCATGAAAAAATGTTGAAAAGTTATATTTTCAAAATTGAATTTTCATTATGATTCAAGAAAAATTTTATAAAAATTCTTCCATATATATAATCAGCGGATAATTTTCTACGAGATAAGATTTAGCACATTGAAGTCTGAAAAAGGAATGAAATTTTATCCTCGGTACAGCTGGAAAATTTAAAAAATCCGACTGTATAATTAAAATGTTGAAGTTCAAGCTGAAAATAAATACACGAATCCGCTCACTGTCTGCCGTTCATTTTCCAGGCTCCGTTTTTGCGTAACTGAGAGATGGGATAGTCAGATTAAAAACAAAATGTCGCGCAAATGCCGGTGGAAAAAAGTTGAAAAGAAAAAGCCGTCATAGCGAAAGCCAGGAGCAGTGGGATTGGATAAAGAAAGAAAACAATTATTATTACAGTCAACCTGAGTGGCAACGCAGCGACGGATCCGAAATGCTGTTCTCACGGAAAAAAATATATTACGATTCTCACAAACTATTTAAAATGTTTGCTTTCGCCGTTACTGCAATTGTGTTAATATTTATTTTTAAAAAATTGCTATTTGTTCTACACAATTGCATTGCTATTGTTACAATTCTGTTGCTATACTAATATATGCTTTTCATCCTGCAGGTGCAACCGTTTATCACTAGAGAAATCACAGTTTAAAAAAAATTTTAAAAAGCACGTTGGTATAATAATTTTTCATAAAAACAAAATAAAACGACATGAAAACCAAAATTGCTTCGGTTTAAAAATGATTATTTAGTTTTAGTTACATTATTCTTCAATAATTTTATATATTATCTTAAAGGTGCACTGAGAGAAAAAAAAGATTCTGGTAACTATAAATTTGTAGTAAAATACAACCTCAGCTATTTACAAAAAGTTATCTGTACTAATTATTTATAGTGAATGCAACAGTTAATAATAGTTACCGTAACAAAAAGATTCCTAGAAAACATAATCACAAACATAGTATTCTTTGAGAAATTATTTAACATTTTTGAAATTGTCATTAAAAGTATAATAATAAAGTTGCACTAACTATAAAAAAATAGCTAAGGTTGTATTTCACTATATGTTCATTGTTAAAGTAACTAAGACAGTATGTTAAGCCAACTATAGAATTAGTAACTATAACGTAGTTAATTTAGCCAATAAATCTTTTAAAATAACTATTCAAATTGTTGCATAGACAAATCTACAGTTATGGCTTAAAAGTTGCCTAAACTACCACAATTTCTCTCAGTGTTCATAGGCTGCACGGAGATCTTATAAGCTAACCCTTTTATCATACATTTCTCTACAACGAAAAATGCAAAGGAGATTCTCGATCATGATTATTCGATTGTGCCTTGATCGTGAATCGCTGGCGTGAAAATAGTCCGGAAACTCGACACGCTATGGCACCCATAGGCCAATTGGTCCATGAGTCTATCGTTTCTCGCCTAGAGGGCGGCTAACGTATAGTTATAACGATACCCTTGACGTTTTCCTGCAGCTGGTCTCCTTTTTTCCTCTATGCGCAGCTTTTTATTATCGATACTCCATCGATGCATCGTGTTTGGTATGTGTCTGTGGGTTGGTATGGATGAAAAGCTGGTCGATTCGCATGAAGTGTTCAACCCTTCAATGGCTCGCACGAATGCATCCATTCAGAATCTCGAGCCAATCGGCCGTGGCGTAAACATCGATAATGATCGGAAAGGCTTTTTCGTCGGTCCCTTTTTCTCTTTGCACTTTTGCCTCACTCTGTTTCTTTCGACGGATCCATCGGCCCAAGAACTTGGGGTAAAATGTCCGGAAGTCTGTATTCACTACACTGCACCCTACGTACAAGCCTTTTCTCATACGCCAGATGCGATTTATTCGTCGCACAAAGAAATATTTCCATTTGGATCCTTTTCCGAAGCTATTAATGATTGCAACCCCTGCACTTTTCTGCGGGATAATATGCAGCTTCGTGGAATAGTGTATATCGACGTTAACGAACCTATTTCCCTGCCGTATCGCAGACGAACCGACACTGAATCAATGATACACGAGAGTCAATAAATCAACGACTTTGTCAGAGGGGCGATGAGAGTCCCTCGCTTATTCGCATCCGATTCGTCTCTGTGGTGTTAATGATAGGTTGAACTGAATGGTAACTTGATCCCCATCGTTGCTATTCAACAAAATAACAGACACCAAAAAATCACGAAAATCCAATTGTGTTGAAAATGAATTTAAAAAATCAATCACGAAAAATCATTTTTTTTTGCTGGTCAAAAGTTATTTTTTATCATGTTGCAAAATTTAATTTGCACAATAGCAATGCTATTGTACTCGTGTGTAAATATTTGATCATTGTTATTGAAAAATGAATTTTATTAATAAAACGAATATTGAATATTTATTGAAAAATCAAGAATAGAAATTCAATGATTTTTTCAAACTGCGATTACGTGTCAATGGATAGAAGTGGGTAGTCGTAAATCATGATAACTTTGTCGCAGTCACAATGAGAATTCAACCCCCCACTGATTGGAATCCGATCTGACGATGGTGACGATTACGAGCGGAAGCAAAAGTTTAAAACGGCTCTGTCATTGTTGTTATTTGGTCCTTCCTCAAACTGTGTACCCTCAATGTATACACTCATATTTGTACCTCGGTATTGATTTTTAATAGGAGTAGAGAAAGGACGACATGGGATAAGATTGCGAATGGGGTCGGAGCCAATGGCTCGAGTAATAATCGTTGATAAATGTGTTTTCTTGTAAATGTGTATCTACAGCACGTATCACACTAACATTTACTGTACATAGAAAAAGTCCACCTGAAGACCGAACTTTCATACATAGGACCAAAGCTTTGCTTTTCGTATAGGGAAGATGGGGGCAAAACGGGCAGCTCCATTAAAAATCGGGGTTGAGGGCAAAACGGGCACCCTCTCAACTTTCGTAAAAACGATTTGTCTCAGTTTTTTATGTTCCTTAGATAGGGAAAGTGCGGAAAATACGTCAAATTGGTGATGAAAAAAAATTGATAATCTTCATCAGATCAGAATTTTTTTAACCATCCGTTCAGAACGTTTTTTCGATACTTTGTTGAGCAAAGAAAAAAATATAGTCAAATGAATTTTTCAAAAAATTTATAATCAAATTAATTCTTTGAAAAAAAAGTCGGTATATCATAAAGAAATCAATTAGAACGAAAATCTCATTTTATGATTTGGTGCCAATTTTGACCCCGATACTTATATTTAGCCGAGATGCCTGTTTTGCCTCCCTGCCTGTTTTATTGACATCACCAATTATTTTCCGAAATTTTCAAGTAAGAAATTTCAGAAAATTGAAAAAAGTCGTGTTCGAAAAAGTTGAAACGATGCCCGTTTTGCCCCCCAATTGTCATTTTCAGTCGTGATGCCCGTTTTGCCCCCCTGCCCGTTTTGCCCCATCTCCCCTATATAGACCTGGTTTTTCTTCTTCATGGAGGAAGCTTTGTTTTCATGCATTTCTTTTTTTCGACATCCTCATGTTATTTTACTCAAAATTGTCTTATACGTCGAGAAAAGTGGTTTAGAAAAAAATGGCCGTGTGAATGAGGTAAAATTTATACCACCCTAATTCGTTAATTACTCGACCAAATTGGCTCAGGTGTTGATGTTATTTAGAGAAATTGCCAATGTTTTCTTGATAAAATTTTTACAAAAATCACTCGAGGCATTCAGATTGTATGAGATTTTCAAACTTTTAAAAAATCCTCCATCAACGCTCCAACTCAAATAAGTTTTTAGCTATAGGGTTGAAACTTTGTATGAAAATCAAACGAAGTGATGAGGAAACTTCAGTACTAAATTTGGATAAAACCGGTAAAGCGATTAGGATATTATGGAATTTTGGAATTGAAAAAAATTAACGTTAATCCATGAACTTTTGTAAAATTCGCTCCAGCGAGCACAATTTTCCACGTGAACGAAACAATGTTCAGTGATACTAGGTATCTGAGTTAGTGAACGATAGAAGGGCTCGGATTTAATAGGAATTCATTTTTTGTTCATTATTTCTTTACAAACAAAATTTTGCTAAAATTAGGTTTTTTTTAATACTCATTTAAAACAAGAAAGCAAAGTACAAACTTGCACCCTCTTTTAAATATGCACCAACTTGATCGAGAAATTTCCTAACAGTCTCTTTGCCTCGGAAGAATTTGTCGCAAAGCTTATATTGATTATCACTCCGTTCTACCCTCGCCGTTAATATTAATACCAGCATCAAATAATTACAAATTCCTTGAACAGGTGAATATCCGTAATGCCAATAAAGATGACTGAAGAGCCTGTGCTGAAGTTGCTTTATTCAGCATTGACGTCACTCCACTGTCATACCATGACGAGAGTCAAGCGTTGCCTAATAACTTCCGCAGTCTTTCTCATTAAGAAATTATAATATGTTCATTATTGTGTCAGTTTTAGACGGACATGGGCAGACAGACGGTTGGTCATTTTCCGACGTCATACGTTCACAAAGAACGTACTATATGATTTCAAATTCCTTAATGAGACGCGAGACAATGTTTCAAATTATCGGTAAGAATCTGACAGTTTGAAGTTTGGAAAGAAAAAAAATCCGAAGAGGTAATCCAGCGATGAAACTTGGACCATGCAACTCATTATTTTTACTCGGATAAATAATCCGAGTTATAGCGAATTGGGGGAATCGATTTTATGTCAGCGCTTTTGCTTTTTGTCTGCAGCTATCAAAGCATTTTGCGATTTCAATGAAGGTAATATAGAATTTCCGATTCCCTAACAAGACTCACAAGGATGGCCGGTAGTTTGAAGTTTCGAGATTCACGAAAACATGATGATGATGTTTCTATACTGGTGCATGCAACTGAACGCAGGAAATTCGAGTCAAGTCCTTTGTCAATAATTGGCCGAGTTGCAGAGCCTCATAGAAAATGTGTAGGACGGAGAGCGAGAAAGACGGAAGAGCTGACGACAACAAGTTTGAATGACATCCGATTACGTAGTATCTCGAAGTAAGAAGATGTGTCCTCAAGGATTCCTCGAGGGGTTGACTTCGTCGAACCGAATATTCAAACTCAACATAGCGATAACGAGGCACTAACGAGACGTCGACGTCGCGAGCCACCAACGTTACCGCACAAAGCCTCCTTTTCACGATAATTTTGTCTGTAATGAGGAACTCAGCATTAACTAGATAAGCCTCGACGGATTTCAATTGAATCATGCTTAAGCCCCGAATCCATATCTTGAAGGCTCAGCAGAGACTATAGTTTTCATTCAATTCTTCCAACACGAAGTGTGCGGCAAAGACGATAATGAAGGGAATGACAGATTCTATAAAGAAAAAGGGTGCAAAGTTGGACCTTGCCCATTGTAACCTCATTATTCAACTTTCTCAACGAGAAAGTATGTTCACCAAATTTGGCTTCCATATAGATGGAACATGAAGAAGTAATGTGCAAGGCGCGACTTTGCAGCATTGTTTTAAATATTGTATTAATATTCTAACTTCTATAAAATTTTTATGTCTCAGTCGTTTTTCACCAAATTTGGTACCAATTATCTCTGCACGTGATTTCAATTGAATCATGCTTAAGCCTCGAATCCATATCTTGAAGGCTCAGCAGAGACTATAGTTTTCATTCAATTCTTCCATCACAAAGTGTGCGGCAAAGACGATAATGAAGGGAATGACAGATTCTATATAGAAAAAGGGTGCATTTTTCAACTTTCACAACGAGAAAATATGTTCACCAAATTTGGCTTCCATATAAATGAAGCTTTCAGAAAGATGGAACATGAAGAAGTAATGTGCAAAGCGCGACTTTGCAACATTGTTTTAAATATTGTATTAACATTCTAACTTCTATAAAATTTTAATGCCCCAGTCGTTTTTCATAAAATTTGGTACCAATTATCTTTGCACGTGATTTCAATTGAATCATGCTTAAGCCTCGAATCCATATATTGAAGGCTCAGCAGAGACTATAGTTTTCATTCAATTCTTCCATCACAAAGTGTGCGGCAAAGATGATAATGAAGGCAATGACAGATTCTATAAAGAAAAAGGGTGCAAAGTTGGACCTTGCACATTGTAACCTCATTTTTCAACTTTCACAACGAGAAAATATGTTCACCAAATTTGGCTTCCATATAGATGAAGCTTTCAGAAAGATGGAACATGAAGAAGTAATGTGCAAAGCGCGACTTTGTAACATTGTTTTAAATATTGTATTAACATTCTAACTTCTATAAAATTTTAATGCCCCAGTCGTTTTTCATAAAATTTGGTACCAATTATCTTTGCACGTGATTTCAATGGAATCATGCTTAAGCCTCGAATCCATATCTTGAAGGCTCAGCAGCGACTATAGTTTTCATTCAATTCTTCCATCACAAAGTGTGCGGCAAAGACGATAATGAAGGGAATGACAGATTCTATAAAGAAAAAGGGTGCAAAGTTGGACCTTGCCCATTGTAACGTAATTTTTCAACTTTCTCAACGAGAAAATATGTTCACCAAATTTGGCTTCCATATAAATGAAGCTTTCAGAAAGATGGAACATGAAGTAGTAATATGCAAGGCGCAACTTTGCAGCATTGTTTAAAATATTGTATTAACATTCTAACTTCTATAAAAATTTAATGTCTCAGTCGTTTTTTACCAGATTTGGTACCAATTATCTTTGCACGTGATTTCAATTAAATCATGCTTAAGCCTTGAATCCATAGTTGAAGACTCAGCAGAAGTTAGTTTTGATTCAATTCTTCCATTACAAAGTGTGCGGCAAAGACGATAATGAAGGGAATGACAGATTCTATAAAGAAAAAGGGTGCAAAGTTGGACCTTGCACATTACACATTTTCTCTATATTTTAGACAGTTTTCATTATGTTAACGTAAAAATATTGGATTTTTTTTTCACGAAAACAAAGCTTCGAAAGAAAAAAATGATGTAATGACGATTTGATGTCAGCCTCCATTTATTTCATTTCACATTGTGAACGGAACATTCCTTTTTCATTGGACTCTACACATGGGCTCGTTTAATCCGTCAATCAAACGCGAGCGAACATTGAACACAATGAATGCGAGCGTGTCATGTTCGATCAGGAGATTCATTCACCGCGGGCACCCAGAAATTCAGTCGACACGCTGTATAAGGGGGCGAGAAGCCGCGTTGATCGGGCGAGTAAAATAGCGAATAAGCGTGCAACGGGCTCGTCATATTTTCTGTTATGCTATGAAGCATAGATGTATTGTTGTAGGTATATTTCATGCGAATTTTTTCGAGGGGCAAAAAGGTCGTGCCGTCTGGTAAATACGGTCTCCTCGATCCCCGAACACATTTGGGTCACTTAGTACAACTTATGGCGAACGGTGAATCGAGATTCATCGCCGTTAATCTCCGGATCACTGGAATCGACGCGTCAATCAAAAATTGACACCATGAAGAGGGCCACGTAAGCCAACAGGGTCATCCAGCGATAAATATATTCAACACGAAGGCGGCGCGAATCCTAAACTGGATCTTGTCAGATCGGTCCGTATGACAAGCAAGGAATGGTGAGAGATGAAGGACACAGAGTGAATGAGTGAGATTTGGAGAGAAATGACACAGAGAAGGAAACGCGAGGGGTTGCAAAAGGCCAGAACCGCGAGGAAAAGACAGGAAAAAGGGAGTCGCTTCTGTTCTTCTCTCGCTCTAAGCGCCGGCAGATACAGAAGAGGGTGAAAACGAGACAGGATCACAGCGGAAAAGGATGTTCCGTGCGAATTTTTTGGCCGAGCTGTCACACTGTGGTGGGATGCGCGGGCGAGGCACGAGAAGTGAAAAAGGGGAATGGGAAATATTCTCGGTCGAAATGTACCATTCAGATTCACCGAGGGGCGAAAAGCGAACAAAGGACAGAACGCGCCACGGCAAAAAGCGTCGGGAAGATATGCTTTGACGAGAAAGCGTCAAACGAGAGATAGAAGCTACAGGGAGTAAGAGGCGGGCGATGACACGCGTTGTCCATTGGCTGCTTCTCACGCGTTTATTATCATTATTTGTACCAACTTCATTCTGTCGGTTTGAGCACAAAAGCTACAGGCAGAAAATGACCCTCGTCCAGGCCGTAACAGTCAATACTAACAGCAACCTCCGGATACTTTGTTGATGGATCTTGTTGGTCGCTTCGAGGAATGAATTTGTGGTTTGCTGCTGATACCTATCATCGGATTTTGTGTTTTGGAACATGTTTCAATAAAGTTTAGCAGGGCTTTAACATCCTCGTTTACATCCTGTCCAGCATTCACTTGCAACCACTTCTTCTCTATTGAGTTGTGGACTTTGATTATTCAAATCCATTAGGAAACTAGAGGGAATAAGAACCGAGAGATAACACAGGTTCTCCATTGGCTGCTTCTGACGCAATTATTATCGTTATTTGTACAAACTACAGTTACAAAATGACCGTCGCAATAACAACAATACTAACTGCATCCTCTGGATGATTTTCTAAAGGAAATTATCAGCCACATCGAGGGATGAATTTGTGGCTTGTGCTGATACCAATTGTCCGATTTTATGTTCTGGATCACAAAATCTACGAGGTACAATACAAATAAGCTTAGCGGAGCTTCTTTGTTTTTGTCCTGGTTAGCATTCGCTTGCAATGACTTCTTCATTAACTTGTAGACTTCGATTATTCGAATTCATTAGCAAACGAAACGATAGATAGAGGCTAAAGGAAGTTAGAGTCGGACGGTGAAATGCGTTTTTCATTGGCTTTTGTTTGTTTCAACATTCATTCTGTTCGAGCATAAAAGCGCCGCAGGCAAGAAATGGACCCTATGGAAGCAATAACAACAACTTCGAGATACTTTGCTGAAGGATCTTGTCAACCACTCCAGTGGATGAATTTGCGGCTTGCACTGATACCTCTAATCGGATCTTGTATCCTAAAATACAGAATCTACTAGACATTACAACAACAAAGAAGTTTAGCGGAGCTTTACCATCCTTGTTCTTGTCCTGTCCAGCATTCACTTGCAACCACTTCTTCCTCATTGAGTTGTAGACTTCGATTATTCAAATTCATTAGGGAACTCGCTCTCCCTCTGTTTTACTATCCATCCCTCTTAGTTTGCGAGGAGTTTCCATCGTTACAAACAGTAGTTAGCTGAAAGACGAGAGTCTCGCTCTTGCGATACAAGGAAGTAGAAGGAGGTTGATAAGAAACTCTGGTGGAATATATAATCTGAAAGTTGGCTAGGAGTTTCGAGTATGCTGGATGCTATGCTCCTAAAAAAAACTGGAGGGGTGAGAAGAAGAGAATTCGAAGCGGAAACTATTCGTTATTTCTCAAGGCGCTCTCTTCAAGCACTTCATGTCTATAGCAACTTTTCGTTTTTCGTTCATTCTCTCTTTCTTCTCTCTCAACTTGGTTCTTCCTCAACGTGTATTTCTACAGACTTCTTCTGAATCTCCCGGTTCCTCGTATTCCTGTGTATTTTCAGTAAATTTTCTCCAACGGCCCTTCAAATACTTCAAACAACCAGCAGCTCGCTACGATAAACTGTACAGGGCTCCAGCGTCTCAAAGTTCCTTGAACAAACTCAATTTTCGTTTCTTAGCGCTTTGGATGGAGATGTATACCCTTTCTTTTCTCAAGAAGCTCTCGCTGCTGAACGATTCACCGAAGGTGTAAAAATAAAAAGGTGCAAATAACGCGTGGGTGTCGATTGTTTGCACTGCCCTTGGAGTCTTGGAACGATGACGGTCCTTCTTCTCTGTCCTGTAACGTTTTCGCAGAACCGGCTAATCAGTTAGAGCTCCTATTTATCTCTCTTACTATATCTATCTTCCGTTTTCTTCATCGCACGAGCACCGGTAGCCATCTGGAAGAGAAGCAGACGTGGCTTCGGCCCACCCAAACTCTCCACATTGCCAACACTCGATCCCCTATACCGGATCCCGAGGATTTCTACTTTCGGTTGACCGGACTCACTGAGCCCTGGTGCTTCGGTAATCCCGAAATTTTAGGTTCTATATCGGCGGATACTCGACGCGACGCATGTTAAAGAAGAATAAAAAAAACTATGCACGGATGAAAGACTATTGAAAATAGCATACACCTCGAAGAAGCTACCATAAATTTCTAGTACATAGACACTTCAGCGAAATTTTGTCAAACATTTTGATAAGCCGGAACAGATTCTACTAGATTTTGCTGACAGAGATAGCGCAGTGATCTTCACTAGTTTTTAGTAGGAGATATAAATACTTTTTGCTAAAAAAAAGACTAAAAATCGAGGAAATACGAAGAAGTCGATGACAATTCCACAAGTATTATATAAATCGATTATAAGTTCTAATCAAAAAGGTCGTGAGTCATTTTTAAAAAATTGTTTTAAGTTATTTATAATAATAGCAAAAAAGTGAATCTGTGATTTCCAGCATATAATCAGTTATAATTATGGATTCTGAAAAAAATATGTTTCATTTCATTCGAATGTTTGGTATGCATTCATATCTCCGAAATTCGCAACACCGAAACAAAAGACGGCGTAAGCTGTTTTGAATTGAGTTAGAACTTAAGATGTAGTTTAATACAATACTAAAGATTGATCTTGAGATCAATCTTAAGATTGAACTTTTGCCGAATCTGATTGGGTTCTTAAGCTCCATCTTAAGTTTAAACTTAAGTCTGAACTTAAGTTCGATTTTCAGTGTGATCTTGAGTTCGGATTTAAGATCAAACTTAGGCCTGAACTCAAGTTCGAACTTTCGCCTAAATTGGAGTTCACACACACAATAAGGGAAACAGATTTGAAAACTCTGAAGATTTAACCGTAGTTAATGGCTTTTCGATTTTTTTTTCTAGTCATGATATATTTGTACAATTACCCACAGAATTCGTTTTCAGTGTAATGTGAAATGTAGCACCGAAAACATTTTCAATATTATTCGTATCTTTACATCCATTTGTATAAACACGTTTTAGAATGTAAGAAACTGCTGCAAAAAAATTTCATATGGATTCTGTAGAATCAAGAAATTAATTTAAAATGAGGGAAAAAGGATACACTTATAATTCTTTTCACAACAATTTTCTTTTAATCTCGTTACTAACTTCTTGGCATTATTATCATCGAAATCACCAAGGTCAATGTGATATAAAACGATGAACACGAATGAGATAAACAAACTTTCGCGACAATGGCAGGAACTGCCATTCTTCACCCTATTTGTCATTCTTTCACCCTAAAACTCGATCTCTACATATTACCAATTCGGACTTATGTCGATGATAGATTTTCGAAAAAATCATTTTCTCACTTGCCGAAAATCTAATTATCTTTTTTACTGACATATTTAATACGGTTAGCTTGGAAAAACAAAATCATAAATCAATGCGCCTTCGGAGTCCCTGTGAGACGATTTATGCATCCCTTCATTTATTTTGTAAGACTAAGACTTGAAGTTCGCTCTTAAGATTGGTCTTGAGATCGATATTAAGTTCGAACTCAGTTTAATCTCAAGAACTTGAGACCGAACTTAAGACCGAACTTGAGATCGAACTCAAGGTCGAACTTAAGATCGATCAACAGCCCTCAAGCAAGTTCGATCTTAAGATTGATGTTAAGTGCGATCTCAAGATCGATCATAAATTCGCATTTAAATGCAAACAAACTGTGCTGTATTTTGTTTTTCCGTGATTATGGTTTTTGGCCATATGAATTTCGGCGTTAGGAATGCATACCGAATGTTTGCCCAACCTGCCTAGCAGCTACTGATAACTACTAATTTTTGTCTATGCGACTATTTTTACAGTTATATCAATATTTTTCGATAATCATATCGTAGCTGTTACTATTCATGAGATGCAGTAGAAATCAGTAAACTTTTTTTTCAAGCCCACTATCTTCAGTCACTAATATCAAATCTCCTCAGTGTGGGTTGATTTTATTGGCCGAATCTCGTTGATCAACCAGGAACATTTTTTTTTGCACACGTCGATGCCGTTTTGACCTTGAACTTGCATCAGAACACAATTCAGTGATGAGAAATAAATTGTCCTACCGTACCTGATGAACCGCGTGAGTTGGACGTGACCAGAGGTCGGCTTTGGTCAAGGATAAAGATGGCATCTAGTTTGGGAATGCATTATAAGACCTCAGACACGCGATCTCTCGTTCCATTGCTACCGATGCTCGGGGCGCTCGTAAAAAATGATACCCGTGCTTGTAATTATTACAACATATGATGATGAATCATGCAATATATCGTTGGTTATACAAGTGTGCGTAACGAAGGCGGGATCGTTTGTGCTTTGAGATGAACGCTCGTTTCCTCGAAGTGGCTGATGTGTTTGTGAGGACAGAAGGAGTTGCTGAAGTGGTGGTGGTACCAATGTTGAATCTCGGGTCTGCACACCTGTCGTTCGCAGGTATGCAACAGCATCCTCGTATCTGGCTAACGCCCGTGACTCACCCATTATTATGGAGGCCCGTAATCGATACCTCTGTTGGCCGTTGGCCGTCAGGGAAGGAGGTACCTGGAACTTCCCTGAATCTGACGCGATCACCGCAGAGAAATCAGCAGACCGAGCGTTCGCAGCTCAATGAACAGCGATGATTGGGTATAATTACGATTGATAGAATATAATCGCTGAATGTCACATTGGCCATGATCCAACGTGTGATATGCACGTGCGCTACATGCTAAATCATATACAGAGCAAATTGATAATCATGTTATACGAATGAGGCGGTTCTGTGTCAGTTCAGTCATTTTTTTCCTCCACCTCTATAATTATCCTCAGAATCAGTCTGATTTCAATAATTCTTGAGAGTATTTAAATTGAGGAAAAAAAATTGTTAGATCTTTGCAGGAGATATACTGTGAAAATTTAATTAAAATTTGCAGTACTTTTCATTTTCATTTTACATTAATTTTTAATATTTTATGATTTAACAATAAAATTATTTCTGTTCATATTTTTGTCTGACATTCTTTGAATTATATTTTTCTATACAATTTTCCCATTCCAGAATCGAAAAAAAAAAGTTGAACAAAAGAATGTAACGTCAACATTAATAAAGAAAAATCTGCATAAATCCTCAAGTGCTGTCAAGCTGTAATATAACATTTACTTGATTATGACAAACATCAGAAAAGTATAGGGAAAAAAAGGTGGTAGAACTGACAGAAAATACGTCGTATGAAGAAATCATATAGTATACGTGCGTCTGCAGTAATACAGACGCTTTCGAGTCTCGGTCATCTATCATCGTTTGCAGTTTGGTCTGATAGATAAACCTGTTGCCAGGTATATAGTCCATCTCCCTCCCTTCAATGCTCTTTTTCCATCACACAGTCTCTCTATCGATCCTTCTTTATCTCTCCTTTTTCCACGTTTGCCACATTCGTCTGGAAACGTTCTCTTCCACATGGGCCTGAGCCAGACATCGCTGCATCCCCCGCTGATCATCCATCGGCCATAGCTCGTTGCGGCGCATTGTGATACACAGTAAATCCTCGAGTCACCATAGCCATAGTCAACGAGTGAGCCTGTGAGGCATAGACCACGAGAGCCAACGGGCCAACCACGCCGTATTTATGTACGCTCCCTTATTTATGCGCGTACGAGCGATAAATCGCGTGTTCTCCCCGCACGCGAAAGCGCCAGGGTGAGCTTTTCCACGTACGTACGTGCGGGAGCAGCAGAGAGAGCTACCGCGTGCCCTACGTGACCGGGGAACGCATTCGTTTCTGCGTGTACGCACCGAGCTCGCACGAAGCGCGGTTATCTGCAATTTTGCGGTCTTCTCGAGCCTATTTACTGTGTTTATACTATATACCTGTATTTCGAATACTCGGACGGGATACCACAGGCTTTCTATATCGTATTTCACATATGTGTCTGTGCAATGCGTTTGCAGTCTCTGCGTCGCTTCAACAGCATCGCAGTTGTCCTCGTCATTGTCGTGCCACCGAGAGAAAAAATTTCATTGATTCACGGAAATCTTTGCCAATTAAGGTAGTATGAGCACAAACCTCACGATCAGAGAGAAAAGTGATTTTTTAATATGCTATAAAATAGGTTCGGAGGATGCTGTCTGTAAAATTTCAAACCATTTTACCGACCATTTACAATAATAGTTAATGTACAAAATTGGGAAATTTAGTACATGTTATATACGGAAATTGCCCTGATAACACTTTGAAACCGAAATAACCATTCTTCAGATTCAGACAACTCCGTAAATAAAAGCTCGAAATACCGAGAAAACTGCTACGAACACGTACGTCCCTTAAAAAATATATGTTACCGAATATTTCGAATAGATATCATCGATTAAATTGACGAGTTTTCGCGAACCGGGATCAAAATGCCGGAAAACAGTTGACTATAGCGTAGCCACGCGTTCCTTGATTGGCCAAATGGCGGCCGGCTGGACAATCTGAGTCAAATGACACTCTTATTTAAACTACTACCGTTTTATAAATATACACACCTTATCATTACATACACTTCATAATTTTTCTCTGTTTATATTGTGATTTTAAAAATAGCGAAATGTGATACTTCGCTTTTTCCCCATAATAAAAAATATGGACTTTCTATTGACTAGGTACTCCGCTCATGCTACCTTAAATGCAATACTTGAATTTCAATAATATCTTTTCTTTGAATTATCTCAAACTCAATGAAAATTAATGACAATGATTCGAAGAAACATTTGTTTAAACCAATTAACATTTTTCATTGATTTCAAAGATATCGTCTCTGATTCAATGAAACCTTCTTCTTACCACCTCAAAATTTCGAAACCTATTTTTTCCTGAAGTACCCGGCAGATGAAGCTCAAATTTTGTGAGTATATAAGGAAGTGCGGCAGAAATAGGCTAAGCTTCTGGCTCTTCGAAACTCGAAGCCGTTTGTTCGGGAGAACCGGAAAACAAAAAGTAAGGTTAGGTGCGAGAGAGAGATCAATGAAAACGTTTCTTTGAACCAATGAAAACGTCTCTTTTAAACAATGAAATTGTTTCTTTATTATATGTTCACTAAGTAAATCTTTATTTACAGGCAATGAAATGTTCTCTTTGCAATTCAAATGCACTATTTCATTGAAATCACAGAAATATTTCGTTAAAATCAATGAAAAAAAATCAATCCACCCATTTCTTTGGCGTCAATGAAATGAAGTGCCAACCAGATGCATTTTTATTAATATTCATTTTCATTTAATCATTAATTAGAAGAAGTCAAAATAATTGTGCTGATGCTTTGATGTTTTTTTATCTGATAAATTGTATGATAAAAAATAAAAGTACCTTGAAGGCAGAAAATAATTCATAGGGAAATAAGTTAATGTATTTAACGAACTTTTTAAAAATAAGGTATTTATTTATCTATATATTAAAAAAAAATAAAATGGAATCAATGTGTAGGAACTTTTGACATTTGATAACTTGTGAGATTATTTAATCAGATATTGGAGATCCAACAGCAAGAGCGAGAGAGATAAAAGAGAAGTTGAACTCATTAACAAAAATACTTTGTAGTAAATTGAAACATTTTTCTGTATTCTTATATGTTTTAACTGAAATGTAATTTTTTGTCCAATCATCCGTGACGGAACATTCAATAATCGAAAATCAGCCTAAATTTTGAAAACATTATTGTCGATATGAGTTATTGGAAAAGAATATCAGAAATTAATCAGTCCAATCGATTTGTTTTATTGAGTGTAAAAAAATGGATTCAAAATAGATAAATCTTTACGTAAAATATTGTCGACATTAATCTTAATTATGTTTTAAATTATATGTACAACACACGTTTTTTAAACCATATAATATAATTAATGCGCAAATCTGTAATTTCACGACTAAAAATATCCAAAATTGCAGGCACCGGCAGAATTAAGATAGTACAGATTGTAATGTTCAAAATAACTTTGTTTCAACTGTTACAAGCTTGCAGTAGCAGCCGCGGCTGCAGATGCACTCAATAAATTATCCCCAACAAAGGAACATTCATTTTAGGAAAATTAACATAAATTATATCTGTAGTCGTTTTTTTCTGGCATCTGAGCGCATCATGTTGACGTGGTAAACTGGCATGACTGAAATAATTAAGTATCCACAATTTTGAAGGTGCCCCCACCCACGGATGAGCAAAATCCAAGCTGCCATCCTTCCCTTCTTTCTCTCTCTCTTTCCGCTGCTTTAGTTAAAATTTTTGGCAAAAATGTTGCTCGCAAAGCGTCACGATGAGTGTCAGAAAAAAAGAAAAAAAAAACATTCTTCCGTCGACCTTCATTGTCTTTATGCGTTCGTCCGGACACATCGTTAGGAAATTCGAGGAATTTAAGCATGTATCTATTGTACGACACACTATACTTATATACTTATATACCGATTGACGTGCAGCTCTTTCTTCTGTCCATCAACGCCATCATCACTTGTGGGGGCTTCACGTGTGGCGTTCACGTCATCGTAAAGTTAGAGACTCAAGGTTTTGCTCGCTTTTTCGTAGTACGACATTATTATAATGGCTTTCTGATCCTCTATTTGAAGAATTTTCGTTCAATAACGCGAAAAAGCCATTTTGTACTTGAATATGTCGCACCGTAATGCGATATGTCGATTTTCTATTGAAAGGAATAGCAATTGTACGCTTGGATTCGATCTGTCAGCGGCTTTTCTGACTCCCTGGCTACACCGAACGCATTCGGTTGTGCAATTCGACTTTGTGTCTAAAGTGCGGAGTGTCGACAAGAACGAATGTTTCGTATGTATAACCGAAACGAAACGAAACTCTGTCCGGTAAACAAGCGATTACGAGTACGTTAGTTGCTTGATAATTTTCAAACGTTGTCTTCACGTCAAGCAAAAAAGTTTGTTGTCTTAGAAAAAGATGGGTTAACCTATCAAAAAGATTTGTTAGCTCAGTAAACACATTTGTTCGCCCAGCAGAAAGATTTGTTAGCCTATTAAAAGAATTTGTTCCCCAAGCAGAAAGATTTATTAGCATATCAAAGAAATTTACAAGCCTAGAAAAATATTTGTTGGGCTAGCAAAATTATTGATTAGCATAGCAAAGAAATTCGTTAGCCTAGCAATATTTGTTTGCCCATAAAAAAGATTTGTTACCATAGCAAATACTTTTACTCGGCTAGAAAATAAAGCAATGCTGTTACTAATTAACAAAAGATTAAATGGCCCAGTAAAATCGTTTTTTTCTGTATAACTTTACTCGAACGCATAGTATTTGCTATTTCGTTAGCATTTCAACCAGGTACTGATAAAAATAGTAACGAATGGACATACTTTCACCTAGTTAAAAAAACAGCACTAAAATGTGCTTAATTGTCGGAGGAATAACGTATTATTCTTCATTCAATTACCAGACAATAAGCCATAGCCTTAAACGTTTCTAACACTAATTCAAATTCTTCAAGGTTCCCATAGCCTTATAAGGGGCAACGAAGAGGAAGACTTTGATATCTTGAACGAAGGCCACACAGGTACTTGCACCCACGGATATCGACGATCATAAGCTTATATATCATATAGTTGTGTCATATACAACTGTATACATATATTGTTAAATTATTCCTTCAGGCACTCCGCGAAGGACGACTGGATTCGCTGATGCATCGTCATTGCTGCTGCTGCTGCTGCGGTATAATAACGTCAGGGAAGCGTGAGGAATACGTATGGTACCTACAGCAGTCGATGGGCAGCAACACGGGCGCGACTCGGTTGCGTAAGCGAAGAATAGCAGACGCTGAGAAGTGTTAAGTACCAAAGTCTACGTGGCAGAAAGTACATATGTATATATATATATTTATTTATGTACGTATATACACGATGAGACTACACACGACGATCGAGTGGATCAGATTGCAGTGCAGTATACTCTCGTTAGCGGTCGGGTAATGAGAAGCATTACACTTTGTAATAAGAGCTCATAAGGAGAGCAATAAATAACGTAAGAGAGGCACCGCTTGCGTGCCTCGAGACCTCGTGACGTGTGTGCTACCACACGTATGTTCATACTCCTGCGAGTAGTCATATACACAACAGATAACGCAGTGCATCTACTGGTCTGAGTCTTCTCGTGGACAGCAAATCTTTACATTGTTGGGCTTTTTCCAAACTTGGAAAAGTTTCTTGGCTCCCCTTAAGGGGAGGCAGTCAGGTAAAAAAAAATGATTTTGGAAATTCAATATCCTCCAAATCCTATCCCGCGCAAAAAAAATTAGTATGAAACGAGTATTAGAATGGTATAAAAATGGAGAGTATTAAGTATGTCATATTGGACGAAATCATACACGGAAAAAAAAGATTAGTTGCCATAACCAAGAAATGAGTTGGCACAACCAATCGATTATTCTATTTCCCTAGCAACTCAAATGGTAATACCAACGATTCGAATGGTAATACCGACGATTCGAATGATAATACCGACGATTCGAGTGGTAGTCCCAATGATTGGATTAGTTAACCTAACTAATTCAATCTAGAACTAATCGTGAATAGTTGAGGTTACTATTCGATATAGTTGAGGCAACTTATTTTTGCTTCCTCATAGAGGAAGCTTTGTTTTCATGAAATTTTTTTTTTTCGAGATTTTCATGTCAGTATGCTTAGAATCACCTAAAACGTCGAGAAAAGTGGTTTAGAAAAAATGTCCGTATGTATGTATGTATGTATGTGTGTGTGTGTGTGTGTGTGTGTGTGTGTGTGTGTGTGTGTGTGTGTGCTGGGCTTCGAAAATTCAATCTCCTCTCACTCGGTAACCGTTCGAGCGATCCGGCTCAAATTTGGCACGCAAGTAGAGTAGCTGCCCCTCTTTGAATGTTGTGATTTTTGCCAAAATATGTGAAGTCATTAAGATTTTATGTTGATTTTAATTTGTTGAAAAAAGGGCGTGGTCGCTCTAACTTTCGTAAAAGTTCGCCGATTTGGCTAAATAGTTCTTCATAACTGAAGATACGTTCAATGTTGTATGGTATTGAATTTCGACGAAATCGGTAAAGCGGTTCGAATTTTATAGAATTTTGAATTTTTCGAAAAAAATAGATTTTGATCTAAATTACGTCGAATTTCAGCAAATGAACAGAAATTTTGTACAGACGAAAAATAACATTCAGAAATGCCATGTACCAAATTTGGTGATGATCGGTAAAGTCGTTCGGATTTTACACCATTTTTCATTTAAAAAAAAATGTAGATTTTCGCTATAACTTCCGGAAAAGTTGAGAAAGTACGACAAAAATTTGTATCTAATCAAAATTAGATGTAACGGTGTTTGCAGAGGTGATTTATAGCTGTATAAAACACCTCTGCAAAAGAGACACAAGGTATAAAAAAAAAGATGCAAAGTAGAACCTTGCACATTGCTTCCTCATTATTTTTCGCTTTTTACAAAGCTTCCTCTATGAGGAAGTCAAAATTGAATAACATACTGCTTCCTCACAGAGGGAGCTTTGTAAAAAGCGAAAAATAATGAGGAAGCAATGTGCAAGGTTCTACTTTGCATCTTTTTTTAGACATTGTGTACAGCAAATCGAAAATGTAGTTGCCACAACCAAACATTTCTTTCCGTGTACTCCAATTATACTCATATATTCTAGTATTAAGTATGAAATGAGTATACGAAAAGATATTCAAGTATCGTTTTTTGAGTATTAAGTACGAAACGAGTGTACGAAAAGATATGCAAGTATTTTTTCGTATGCTCATTTCATACTTGATACTCGAATATGAGTATAATTGGAGTACGATATCGTCCAATACGACATAGTTCATACTTTCCATTTTAATACTATTCTAATACTCTTTTTATACTATCTTTTTTGCGCGGGATTGCATATAAAAATGCCCAATGCATTATATTGTTGGTAATCGATGAAAGGATTTTTTACTGTCGTCTGACTTGCATATGATTTTCAATATTTTCTTAAGCAAAGTTTTTAGGTTTTCCATTCTGCGCATGATTCAGATCAAACTACTAGGCAGATTGGAATGGTTGATGTCTCATTTTCTTCTTCATAAAAAGATACACCGGCTAAATGGAGCAAACTATTTTTTTTCATTCTGAAAGCAAAGTTAATCACTGATTTAGAAAATAGCATGAAATTTATTTATTAATAATTATGTCACTTAAAAAATATTACCTTTTATTAACATTCGCTCCATGTAGCCGGTGTATCTTTTCATGAAGAAGAAAATGAGACATCAACCATTCCAATCTGCCTAGTAGTTTGATCTGAATCATGCGCAGAATGGAAAACCTAAGAACTTTGCTTAAGATAATATTGAAAAGCATATGCAAGTCAGGCGACAGTCAAAAATCCTTTCATCGAGTACCAACAATATAGTGCATTGGGCATTTTTATATGCAATAGGATTTGGATGATATTGAATTTCCAAAATCAATATTTTTGACCTGACTCCCTCCCCTTAATGGGAGCCAAGACGAAATCATTTTTAGATGGTTGCTTTTTCTGTTTCACTCGACCGATGAATTTCAATTAAATTAAACCCTTTGAGAAATCGAACGAAACTTTTTCTGCAGAAATAAATACCTGGTAGATCAACTGGTTCATTCGGAAAAGTGACTTAGGCTTTTTAAACTCTAATAACTCTTTCCGACGTGTTATTCTTTTTTCGCAACATCATTCTACACCTCTTAACCTGAAGGATTTTTCAAAAACTCTAAGATCTTTTCAAATGCCAACATTATTTTGATACTTTGTACATCACTTGACAACTTTGCTAAAGTTTGCAACTGGTTTATGAAAAAACTGATCAACCTAATTGGCTTTCACAATGACAGAAAAATTCCTCGCTTCAGTCTTGAAAATATATATTTAATTGAAATTTTGTCAATTATCTGCGAAAAAATACAACCAATTCGAAATTTTTTTTTTTCTGTCTCATCTCTTCAATTATGAACAGAATAACCCTGAAAGCAAATAAGATACAGGCAAATTAAACGCTACAGTATTAATTACGAATTTTATATAATTGCCCGTACTTCATTGTTGTACTTTTGATGATATGTTGAATACAAGAACGTTGACATCAACAAGCTGAGATTAATCTACACACCATACGATGTATGTGCGTCAACATAACGCACGCCCTCTGAATAATTTCTGCATATCATTTCTTCAGTCTCTTCATAGTTGGTTGAACTGATGGCTCGCCAAACATTTTTGCTCATAAATGAATTGAATATCAAGAGTAAGAGAACTCGGAATAACTTGGAAACAATTAGTATACATTATGTGTAGTACACATGAAAGATTCATCAGGAAAAACGGGCGATATTTCATCGTGAGCGATCGTCGGGAATATGTGCTGAGCAAGTATCAAGCAAGAGGGATGGCGCACCTTCTTCCAAGGACTCCCTTGACGGAAGACGACCAAGTCGTGGGAGGCGATGTTTATTAATCGATTTCTCGTCTTTATTTCCGTTCGTACGACGTGGATCGTCGACGACACATTATCGTGGGTTCATTTCGGTGATGCAAAATTCACATACGTTTCTTTGGCAAACTATCTTCTTTTTCAAAGAAACCTATTTATCAATAGACTCTTACGATAATCAATCTATTTCAAATCACAATTGTAATGTAGCTGAGGGATTTATCGAACTCAACAAATTTCTAAAATTTAATGTAATTTAATTCTGATGTCGGAAATGATCAAAAATTACTTTTTTTATAATTACAGTAAGAGAAATTCGGAATGGGTGTTTCTGTGGTGGAATATGCGACTTGAGAACGATAATGAAGACCAAAATTCGATATCTTAAAGAAAAAAAATTTAGGATGGAATTTCCGACCCAAAGTCAGATCTTTGAATTCTGAAATCTGAAACGGAAAAAAGTCACTTTTTTAAATCATGGTAAAAAGGCTTGTAACCGGTACTTTCCGAGGTAGAATATGCGACTTGAGAATTATGGGGAAGGCCAAAAGTCGATATCTTACAAAAAAAATTTTGCTTGGATTTTTCGACCAAAATTCGGATCTGAAATTCGAAATTCGAATTCTTAAATCAGAAACGGAAAAAAGTCAAGTTTTGAGAAATCGTCGTAAAAAGGCTTGTCACCGATACTTTCCAAGGTAGAATATGTGACTTGAGAATGATAGTGAAGGCCACAATTCAATATCTTTAAAAAAAATTTAGCTTGGATTTTTCGACCAAAATTCGGATCTGTGAATTCTTAAATCAGAAACACAAATAGTCAAGTTTTGAAAAATCGTCGTTAAAAGGCTTGTAGTAACCGGTACTTTCCAAGGTAGAATATGCGACTTAAGAATGATAGTGAAGGCCAAAAGTCGATATCTTAAAAAAAAAATTTAGCTTGGATTTTTCGACCAATATTCGGATCTGTGAATTCTTAAATCAGAAACGAAAAAAGTCAAGTTTTGAAAAATCGTCGTAAAAAGGCTTGTAACCGGTACTTTCCAAGGTAGAATATGCGACTTGAGAATGATGGGGGAGGCCAAAAGTCGATATCTTAAAAAAAAATTTAGCTTGGATTTTTCGACCAAAATCTGTGAATTCTTAAATCAGAAACGGAAAAAGGTCACGTTTTTTTAATCATCGTAAAAACGCTTGTACCCGGTACTTTCCGAGGTAGAATATGCGACTTGAGACTGATAGTAAAGGCCAAAAGTCGATATCTTAAAAAAAAAAATTTAGCTTGGATTTTTCGTCCAAAATTCGAATCTGTGAATTCTTAAATCAGAAACGGAAAAAAGTCAAGTTTTTTAAAATCATCGTAAAAAGACTTGTAACCGGTACTTTCCGAGGTAGAATATGCGACTTGAGAATGATGCTAAAGGCCAAAATTCTTGAAAATAAAATAAACGTGGGAACGTTTTACACATTTTTCGACCGGAAGTCGGATCTATGAATTCGGAAATCAGTAACGTCGTATGGTTTTTAACAATCAATACAACTCCATTCTAATTCTGCATCACCAGTTAACTTACATCAAGTGGATCCACAGACTACAAAATCTTTGCCGAGGCGTCGATGCCGTCGCGCCCCGAAGAGCCCTGCGGAACGAGACGCAACCGGGAAACAAAAAGTATTTGGACGCCAGGACGTCTGGGCCGACGGACCGCCGCTGCTCTTGCGTAAGCGACTGTTCTCGTGGGATGCGCGAACGCGCCACGCGAGCTCTCATGATGCAAGGCGTCCGTGGACCGCTGCCATAACTCAAGGAAAAAACAATAGGGACGCGTTTCGTATGTAAAGCGCGACGGGGAAACCGCCTTTTGGCACGCACCCGAAGCAAGTGAAGAACGGCCCGCCCGCGGCACCGTCAGACCCCGACCGACTTCCTCCCAGTCTCGCCTCTGTTGTTCTCTCGCTTCTTGCTCTTTCTCACGCTATTTCTTTCCTTCTTGTCTTCGGGGATTCCCCAATCCGCGACAGCGAAGTGTTTTGCAAAAACTTTTGCCTGTAACAAAGTACGAAAAGGCCTTTCGAAACGAGCCTTTTCGCCTTCCGAAATGGTAATATCGTCGTTCAGATTTATTCACGATTATTGTTAGTAGTATTATTATTGTTATTTTTATTATTATTATTATTATACCAACATCAGGATCGTTGGGGACATTGCGTGATTTCTTTCACTGCTCCATTTGCTCTCGTTATGGCTTTATCGGTCATCGTACATAGCAGATTTCCTTATTCTTTGATGTCTAAACTTCGCACATGACAATTACATAAATTGTTATGACAGACTTGATGTACCGATTGTGGCCACGCTAAGACCGTCATTTATATCAATGCTTCCTGGAAACTATCGCTTTCGTAACTCTTGAAGAGGAAAAAATGTCATGGTCATGGTGCAACCTTAAAAATGTGTCTGACGAAATTCAAATACGATTATTTGAACAGTCAGGAATTTAGAACGTTATGATTTTTTTTCTAATGTCACCGCAACATGTTCTTTTCATACTTCCATCAGTTCTCAATAAGATTAAGAAAATCCTGCGCAATGGCTGGTAATATAAATTTAGTGAAAAATTCCAAAATTTTTGTTGTATAGAAAATATAATTCAATCTTAAAGTGGCTGCAAATTATTACGTAGTTCATATGCAATTACTTAAAAAGTAGGCATTCCAATAAATGCCAATTTTCATTATACGTTTTCCACAAAAATTTGAGTACATGATCATTAAAATTGTAATTCAATGATTGACAATACACATTTAATAAAAAATAGTCTGCCGGCTTGTTATCTAGAAAATAGAGTATAAATCTTAAAGTGGTGGTATCCGTAGCTACCGTGATAGTTGCCGTCGACAGGAGAATGAAATTATAAATTGTCCACGAGATGCAACAATGTGGCAATTAATGAAGTTCCAGTTGAGGAGATATCTCAGCGTATAGCAATGGAACGGGTTTTCTGGACGTCGTTTCAGCGATACAATATGATAAGAAGTCGCCGAAGTCAACAATTAACCAGCCAGCAAGGTCTATTAATTTTGGAAAAGATAACAAGTGCATGTGCACTTAAAAATGTGTATGCGCGATTCTGATGAAATTTAAATGCAACTGTTTGAACAATCATGAATTTAGAATATTATGATTTTTTTCTAATGTCACCGCAACATATTCTTTAGGTTCTTTAGGTTCTTCACAACATACTCTTTTCACACGTTTAACAGTTCTTTGAGTACAAGATTAGCAAAAGCAACGCAATATAAATTTAATAAAAATTGTCAACATTCTTGTTAATGTTACTTAAAACATGGGGGCATTCCAACAAATTTCAATTTTCATTATACGTTTTCTCCAAAAACTTGAGTACAAGTTCATCAAAACCATATTCAATGATTGACAATACCCATTTAATAAAAAATAGTCTGCCGGCTTGTTATCTAGAAAATAGGGTATAAATCTTAAAGTGGTAGCATCCGTAGCTACCGTGATAGTTGCCGTCGACACGAGAATGAAATTATAAATTGTCCACGAGATGCAACAATGTGGCAATTAATGAAGTTCCAGTTGAGGAGATATCTCAGCGTATAGCAATGGAACGGGTTTGGTGGACGTCGTTTCAGCGATACAATATAATAGGAAGTCGCCGAAGTCAACAATTAACCAGCCAGCAAGCCATATTAATTTCGGAAACGATAACGCCTGCATTTTTAAGTGCATATGCACTTAAAAATGTGTATGCGCAATTCTGATGAAATTGAAATGCAACTGTTTGAACAATCATGAATTTAGAATATTATGATTTTTTTCTAATGTCACCGCAACATATTCTTTTCACACATCTGATAGTTCTTTGAGTACAAGATTAGTAAAAGCATACGCAATATAAATTTAATAAAAGTTGTCAACATTCTTCTTGATGTTACTTAAAACATGGGGCCATTCCAACAAATTCCAATTTTCATTATACGTTTTCTACAAAAACTTGAGTAAAAGTTCATCAAAACCATATTCAATGATTGACAATACCCATTTAATAAAAAAATAGTCTGCCCGCTTGTTATCTAGAAAATGGGGTATAAATCTTAAAGTGGTAGCATCCGTAGCTACCGTGATAGTTGCCGTCGACACGAGAATGAAATTATAAATTGTCCACGAGATGCAACAATGTGGCAATTAATGAAGTTCTAGTTGAGGAGATATCTCAGCGTATAGCAATGGACCGGGTTTTGTGGACGTCGTTTCACCGATACAATATAATAGGAAGTCGCCGAAGTCAACAATTAACCAGCCAACAAGGCATATTAATTGCGGAAAAGGCAACGTGTGCATCCCCGCATAAAAATGTCATTTTTTCTCTCTAATGTCACCGCATCATATTCTTTTCATACACCCGACAGTTCTTTGAGTACGAGATTAGTAAAACCACACGTAATATAAATTTAATAAAAATCGTCAACATTCTTGTTGAATAGAAAATATAATTCAAATCTTAAAGTGGCTGCAAATTATTACTTAGTTCATATACGATTACTTGACAAGTGGGCATTCCAACAAATGCCAGTTTTTATTATACGTTTTCCACAAAAACTTGAGTACAAGTTCATCAAAATCATATTCAATGATTGACAATACACATTTAATAAAAAATAGCCTGACGGCTTGTTATCCAGAAAATATGGTATAAATCTTAAAGTGGTAGCATCCGTAGCTACCGTGATAGTTGCCGTCGACACGAGAATGAAATTATAAATTGTGCACGAGATGCAACAATGTGGCAATTAATGAAGTTCCAGTTGAGGAGATATCTCAGCGTATAGCAATGGAACGGGTTTTGTGGACGTCGTTTCACCGATACAATATAATAGGAAGTCGCCGAAGTCAACAATTAACCAGCCAGCAAGCCATATTAATTTCGGAAACGATAACGCCTGCATTTTTTAGTGCATATGCACTTAAAAATGTGTATGCGCAATTCTGATGAAATTGAAATGCAACTGTTTGAACAATCATGAATTTAGAATATTATGATTTTTTTCTAATGTCACCACAACATATTCTTTTGACACATCTGATAGTTCTTTGAGCACAAGATTAGTAAAAGCATACGCAATATAAATTTAATAAAAATTGTCAACATTCTTCTTGATGTTACTTAAAACATGGGGTCATTCCAACAAATTCCAATTTTCATTATACGTTTTCTACAAAAACCTGAGTACAAGTTCATCAAAATCATATTCAATGATTGACAATACACATTTAATAAAAAATAGCCTGACGGCTTGTTATCCAGAAAATATGGTATAAATCTTAAAGTGGTAGCATCCGTAGCTACCGTGATAGTTGCCGTCGACACGAGAATGAAATTATAAATTGTGCACGAGATGCAACAATGTGGCAATTGATGAAGTTCCAGTTGAGGAGATATCTCAGCGTATAGCAATGGAACGGGTTTTGTGGACGTCGTTTCAGCGATACAATATAATAGGAAGTCGCCGAAGCCAACAACTAACCGGCCAGCAAGGCACATTAATCTTGGAAGAGGTAACGTGTGCATGCGCGCGTGAGTTGCCTCGCCGTTGGCTGGTTGACTGACTGGCATGCCGAGTGGCTCGGCTGACTGGCTGGCGAGTAGCACGCGAGAACTTACACGAAATTGACGGGGCGAAGAGTACGCGATTCGGAGCCAAGTTGCAGTGGCACACTCCAATTAATTCATTAATTCCTTGGGTAGCCGGGGGGAGGTGAGAGGACGAGAGAAAGAAACAGTGAAAGAGAAGAGGAAGGGAGTGGAAGGGGCGAGGGCGAGCATTCGCGGAATTGCTCTGGCCTACCCAGAGAGTCAAGTGGCAATTATACAATTATGTAACGCGAGGGCTATTAAGTTGAACGCTCTCTCGGGTACGATGTGTGCGTGTAAGTGTGCCCGTAGCCCCTGCGTGCACGACCATGCCAACCATGTAGATAGCCACACGAACGCGAAAATCGTGTGCGTAAAAAGGTTCAGAGAACAAAAATGCGAAAAGAACGAAAGATATCGGCCCACAACACTTTTGTATATCAAGAGTATGCAAAAAATCTACATAATACTCAAGGACAAGTCCTGAAAGTCCGTCGGACACTCATACTGTTTAAATCCATTTTTTAAACTATCTAGAAAACGTTTGCGTAAGTGAATTTGAGTGCATATGAGTATCATCAATTTTGCTTCTTCATAGAAGCTTTTGTTTCGTACATTTTTTTCTTTCTTGATTTCCATGTTATAGTATGTGGTCTAGAAAAAAGTGTGTGTGTGCTATGGGAATAAAATTAACAAACATTTTATGAAAAGAGAACTTGGTTGGTTAAAAAGTTATCGAATTAATTTCCTGATTTCAGAAAGCTTTCTCTATGGGGAAGCAAGAATTTTCCAATATTTTTTATAGACATAGATTGGTACAATTTGAATAATCATTATTATGCAGATTCTACAAATGCAATTTACAAAAGCAATGTGCGAGGTTCTACTGTGCACCGGTTCTTGTTGATTAATGCTCTGAAATCGATGTACGGCGTGAAAGGTCGAAAGGTTCCTGGGCAGTAGTCCAGGGTCTCCTTGTGGACACTGGACAGTAGATGATCCTATGCCACGCAACATGCGGCATTCGCGTCATGCTGCGCTAGCCGCAAACAATGACATGGATCCAGCGGACGTGGTAATTTTATGCATTGCGAAAATATATCGTGCGCCCTACTAGTTCAGTTCGTGATGTAGTACATGCCTACACTGAGCCTGTGTATTTATAATGAAATGTCGAAAAGTTAGAAAGAAAAGAAAAAAGAAGTCAGCATTGTTGCATAAAATGGAGATGTACAATAAAAGCAGAGTAAAACTGAGTTTTTTCGAAAAATACAAACTTCCGGAAGGCGAAATATTGAAAAAAATTCAACAGGACTGGGAAACCATAGCATAGCATCGTACAATGCATATTTATAATGGAATATCGAAAAATGAACAAGAACAGAAAACTCAGCTTTGCTGTATAAAATGGAGATACAAAACAAAAGTAGTACCACATTGAGTTTGGATGGAACATGGAAAGTTTCGGAAAGCGAACTGTTGAAAAAAATTTCAACATGGCTGGTTTGAAAGACGTCTCGTAATTACTATGCAATGGGAAACCATAGCCGCACTGAAAAAAGTCTTGACTGGGTTTACTAAGCTCTTGATTAAAATTTTAGCAAGAAAAGTTTGGTAGGCGCAGCCAAGTTATTGGTTAGGCGTATTAAATAATTGGTTGTCTTCCCTAATCCTTGGTTATGTTAACCAATAACGTGGTTTTGACAGGCAAGTTTTCTTGGTAATATTTTTAACCAAGTTTTTGGTAGTTCTAACCAAGTCTTTTTCCGAGTGAACCGGACAATAGGCAGGAGCGATAGAATACTGATTCAGCACCTACTAGTTCACCTCATAATGTTGTACATGACTCTACCGAGCCTCCATATCTATAATGGAATGTCCAAAAATGAACAAGAACAGAAAACTCAGTATTGCTGTATAAAATAGAGAACCAAAACAAAAGCAGAGTCAAACTGAGTTTGTTCGAAAGATGCAAACTTCCGGAAGGCGAAATCTTGAAAAAAAGGTTCAACAGAATGTAAAAAAATGGACAAGAACAGAAAACTCAGCATTGCTGTATAAAATGGAGATGTAAAATAAAAGCAGAGTCAAACTGAGTTTGTTCGAAAGATGCAAACTTCCGGAAGGCGAAATTTTGAAAAAACGGTTCAACAGAATGTAACAAAATGGACAAGAACAGAAAACTCAATGTTACTGTATAAAATGGAGATATAAACCAAAAGCAGAGTCAAACTGAGTTTGTTCGAAAGATACATACTTCCGGAAGACGAAATCTTGAAAAAAAGGTTCAACAGAATGTAAAAAAATGGACACGAACAGAAAACTCAACATGGCTGTATAAAATGGAGATGTAAAACAAAAGCAGAGTCAAACTGATTTTGTTCGAAAGATGCAAACTTCCGGAAGGCGAAATCTTGACAAAAAAAAGGTTCAACAGAATGTAAAAGAATGGACAAGAACAGAAAACTTAGCGTTGCTGTATAAAATGGAGAAAAAAAACAAAACCAGAGTCAAACTGATTTTGTTCGAAAGATGCAAACTTCCGGAAGGCGAAATCTTGAAAAAAAAGGTTCAACAGAATGTAAAAAAATGGACAAGAACAGAAAACTCAGCGTTGCTATATAAAATGGAGATATAAAACAAAAGCAGAGTCAAACTGAGTTTCTTCGAAAGAGGCAAACTTCCGGAAGGCGAAATCTTGAAAAAAAGGTTCAACAGAATGTAAAAAATAGACAAGAACATAAATCTCAGCGTTGCTGTATAAAACGGAGATGTAAAACAAAAGCAGAGTCAAACTGAGTTTGTTCGAAAGATGCAAACTTCCGGAAGGCGAAATCTTGAAAAAAAAAAAAGGTTCAACAGAATGTAAAAAAATGGACAAGAACAGAAAACTCAGCGTTGCTGTATAAAATGGAGATACAAAACAAAAGCAGAGTCAAACTGATTTTGTTCGAAAGATGCAAACTTCCGGAAGGCGAAATCTTGAAAAAAAGGTTCAACAGAATGTGAAAAAATGGACAAGAACAGAAACCTCAGCATTGCTGTATAAAATGGAGATACAAAACAAAAGCAGAGTCAAACTGAGTTTGTTCGAAAGATACAAACTTTCGGAAGGCGAAATCTTGAAAAAAAAAAGGTTCAACAGAATGTAAAAAAATGGACAAGAACAGAAAACTCAGCGTTGCTATATAAAATGGAGATATAAAACAAAAGCAGAGTCAAACTGAGTTTGTTCGAAAGATGCAAACTTCCAGAAGGCGAAATTTTGAAAAAAAA
This sequence comes from Ephialtes manifestator, assembly GCA_963970395.1. Taxonomy (NCBI): domain Eukaryota; kingdom Metazoa; phylum Arthropoda; class Insecta; order Hymenoptera; family Ichneumonidae; genus Ephialtes; species Ephialtes manifestator. Next base: position 31,328,117 of record OZ019972.1, read on the forward strand.
AAAGGTTCAACAGAATGTAAAAAAATGGACAAGAACAGAAAACTCAGCGTTGCTATATAAAATGGAGATATAAAACAAAAGCAGAGTCAAACTGAGTTTGTTCGAAAGATGCAAACTTCCGGAAGGCGAAATTTTGAAAAAACGTTTCAACAGAATGTAACAAAATGGACAAGAACAGAAAACTCAGCGTTACTGTATAAAATGGAGATATAAACCAAAAGCAGAGTCAAACTGAGTTTGTACGAAAGATACAAACTTCCGGAAGACGAAATCTTGAAAAAAAGGTTCAACAGAATGTAAAAAAATGGACACGAACAGAAAACTCAGCATGGCTGTATAAAATGGAGATGTAAAACAAAAGCAGAGTCAAACTGATTTTGTTCGAAAGATGCAAACTTCCGGAAGGCGAAATCTTGAAAAAAAGGTTCAACAGAATGTAAAAAAAATGGACAAGAACAGAAACCTCATCATTGCCGTATAAAATGGAGATATAAAACAAAAGCAGAGTCAAACTAAGTTTGTTCGAAAGAAGCAAACTTCCGAATGGCGAAATCTTGAAAAAAAAGGTTCAACAGAATATAAAAAAATGGTCAAGAACAGAAAACTCATCATTGCTGTATAAAATGGAGATGTAAAAGAAAAGCAGAGTCAAACTGAATTTGTTGGCAAGGTGTAAAGTTCCGGAAGGCGAAATGTCGAAAAAAAATTCAACAGGGTTGGTTTGAGAGACGTCTCGTAATTACTATGCAATGGGAAACCATAGCCGCACCGGACAATGGACAGGAGCGATAGAATACTGCAACGGTATGTGCAGCTCTGTCGGTAGGTCCGTTTTATTTTCTTTCTGTCGGTCGTCGTCACGCAGACGCCGCCGTTTCGCCTTTTGGGCATTTTCGGGGTCCGTCCGTTCCGCCAGTTGTCTGGGACCGACGTTCCGGAACCGCTTTTGATACACGTAGGATGCGTGTACACAGCCGTGTATGCAACATGTATATCAATGCAATGACTGCGCTCTTGGGACTATACAGAACTAGCTGATGGCCGCTCGGTAGTCTCGAGAGAGTGTAATTTACTTTGGCGTGTATACGGTTACCATGGACTCGTGAATGCAGGGCATTTCCTGTCACGGAGCTGAATTGCTGTTCGGATATTATACTCGTCCTTTATGCGACCAGAAACGCATTTACCTTGTTAGTTTTAAAAAACGAATTTTTTTTTCATGTTCTTCAATCATCCCTTTTATTCTATTGATTTACCAGGTATATTGGCAATTTTCTGTCTACCGAAAAAACTCACGGATTAGCATAAAAACTATGACAACCCATCAAATTTCAAAGGTGAACGGAGAACAATGATTTCATTCGCGAAATCGGTTTTCCTGATAATAACCTTTTTTTCCCGCAGCCAATCAACACAAATTTACTACCACTGCATGAAACAACGGCACTAAAGTTCAGAACCATTTTTGTTATGTATGCACTTTTGAAAATTGAGGAAATTATTAATAATAACAAAATTCTTTCTGAATCAAGAATTTTTTTTTCTGCGTGTGGTAGTTTATGTATTCTTTATGAAAGTACGAGGTACGTTAAATTCTCTGTTAAGGGTGTCTATTGTTACACCGAATGGCCAGTTATTTTTATGGAACGTTCCTTTACTTTTAGTACCAAGTAAGATAACAAGGGTACATAAATAAAAATGTGAGTATCCGCATGCCCTTAAGATATGATTTCAACATCAGCATGAATTGTATGAAAAAAAAATGTGTTGGCCCTCTGTAATGGCACTACTGAACATCTCGACAAACCTAAGTAGCTAAAGCACCTATTGAAACGACTTAAACATTTCTTACTCCATCACGACGCACTTACTGTCTCATAATTATCGTTCTTACGCTGCACTACCATAGAAACTCTCCTTTTCTCTTCCCTATTATAGTATATATATAGTCACTGTACCTTATAGTTCTACACAGTACACTTCACTTCCGTTTCCGCTGTTTCTCGCGGCGCGAGAGAAGAAACAATGAAAACAATGCGAATCGAGTATAGCGTCGCGTCGTTTCGCGACGGACGAGAGAGGCAGTAGTGCATTAGTCTCGCAGACGGGAAAATATCTCGAGTAATCTATTTCGACGTCGTTGCGCTGTCATGGAGTTCTCCTCTTTCGTCGGTACTGAGAGAGCGAAACAGAGAGAACCGAGTCGTCGCTCATTTTCGCTTCCATTATCGTTTTTACGTCATTGCCGCGAGGAAGTATAACGCGAAAATCTACCCTCTTACCGTAGTATATTCCGCACCCTCGCATTTCCTTCGCTCTCGAGCGACAACTCGAAGCACTCGCGGTTTCGAAAAGGGTAATCCCGATATTTTCTCATCATGTCGACGAGACACGCGCTTTCTTCGAGAAAACCCCTTCGCCGAAATAATGCGAACGACGTCGAAATTCTCCACCTTTAACCCCATTCACCTAACTTAAGAGACAGGCGCAAAAAGAACATTAAAAAAAATATATATGTAATGAAATTTTTGTACTTTTAAAAAGAATTTAAAATTCTGGTCATTTACTAGTTTGAAAAAAAATGTAGTCAACTGGAAATGCCAAACTGGAAAGTGATAAAAAATTTTCCGTAAAATAGATTTGTGTTTGAAGTACCAAAATTCTAATTTAGTTCTTACTGCACAGTAATGGAAAAAATCTCATCTTTCAGGGAAAAAAAATGGATTAGTTAGAGTAATAAAAAAATTGTTAGACCAATCAACTGGCTTAGTGCTCTCACAGTCAGAGGAGGGTGGAAATAATTAGGGTGGAAATTTTTGTACTTTTAAAAAGAATTTAAAATTCCGGTCTTTTACCAGTTTGAAAAAAAAAATGTATTGAACTGAAATGCCAAACTGGAAAGTGATACAAAATTTTCGGTAAAATACATTTGTGTTTGAAGTACCAAAATTCCAATTTAGTTCTGACTGCACAGTAATGGAAAAAATCTCATCTTTCAGGGAAAAAAATGGATTAGTTAGAGTAATAAAAAAATTGTTAGACCAATCAACTGGCTTAGTGCTCTCACAGTCAGAGGAGGGTGGAAATTTTTGTACTTTTAAAAAGAATTTAAAATTCTGGTCTTTTACCAGTATGAAAAAAGTAGAACATTACACATTGCTTCCTCATTATTTTCCGCTTTTTACAAAGCTCCCTCTATGAGGAAGCAGTATGTTATTCAATTTTGGCTTCCACATAGAAGAAGCTTTGTAAAAAGCGAAAAATAATGAGAAAGCAATGTGTAAGGTTCTACTTTGCATCTTTTTTTACATTAGATAAATAAACATGTTGTGAATTCGCTTTTTCTATTTCGTTATTCCATTATTTCGTTATTATTAGAGCGTTTTCGAAAGTAAATGTGATAACGTATATTATTAAAAATAATTCAACATTCCATAAAATCACAAATTTCATACCGTTTGTCACTAAATTATACATATATAATGGCTGAATATTGTTTCATTTATATACAAAACTTGAGCTCGCTATTTCAAGTTTTGCAAAAGTTACAATAGAGCGATAATTTCAATTTTTTTTTAAATTCAAAATTCCATAAAATCTGAACCACTTTACCGATTCGAACCAAATTCAATACCAAACAGCATTGAGTGCACCTACTCTTATAACCAACTATTTAGCAAAATAGACTAAGTTTTACGAAAGTTAGAGCGACCACGTCCTTTTTTCAAAAAATTCAAAACGGCATAAAATCGAAATTTTCGCAAAGATTTTGTCGAAAATTGGTACAGTTGAAGAGGGTCTGCTGCTACACTAGTGTGCCAAATTTGAGCGCGATATACAAAACCGTTCTTGAGTTATCGGCGTTCGAATTTTCGGAGTTGTATACATACGCACACACACACATACATACATACATACGGACATTTTTTCTAGATCATTTTTCTGGACGTTTTGGACAATTTTAAGTGTCCTGACATAAAAATCTCGAAATTTTTTTTTTCATGAAAACAAAGCTTCCTCTATGAGGAAGCAAAAAAATGTATTGAACTGGAAATGGCAAACTGGAAAGTAATAAAAAATTTTCGGTAAAATACATTTGTGTTTGAAGTACCAAAATTCCAATTTAGTTCTCACTGCACAGTAATGGAAAAATCTCATATTTCAGGGGAAAAAAATGGATTAGTTAGAGTAATTAAAAAATTGTTAGACCAATCAACTGGCTAGTGCTCTCACAGTCAGAGGAGTAATTGGCTGGGTAAACTACTGTGAGTTAATCAATACAACTAATTAACTTGTTGCACTAACAAACGCAGTTAATTAGGGTGGAAATAAAATTTTGGTGCGCGTTTTCCACATCAACTAATTATTGATAGTAAACAAAATTAATACTAGTTTTGTTATCCTAACCAATCAGTTGGTAATAGCAACGAATTCATACACAACTAATAAATAGTTGACCCAAAATGCTGTTATTTCCATGTTATTTTCAAAATTATTATGAAACGAAAAATATTTACCAAAATAAAAAAACACATTGTCAAATACTTATTTTCGAATTTTTGTGTAACTTGAAATTGAGAAAAATATTTGTCAAATAAAGAAAAAGTTTCTGTGAACAAAGACTGGGTAAAATTTCAAAAGTATCAATTTGGTTTCAACTTTTTACGTCTAATAAAATTATTATTTTTGGCCGTGATATCTGTTTTGCATCTCTGCCCATTTGGATTCCATGTCCTCTATGCTCGTTGCGTCGTCCTACACATTTTCCACTGTTTATTCAGGTTTTTCAGCTAGGCAACTTTGCTCATCTTCCTTTTTCACGTCTCGTTGCTCAAGCGAGCTGGTGAAATTTTACGTACGACGAGAAGCGATTGGGTCGTGAATCCGGAGCGACCGCATCGAAGAGGATTCTGAATTTTCTCGATGCCACTAGATGGTCCCTATGGGTTGGTGGTAAACGCGAGAATTGAATGAACGAGGAAGTAAGAAGAGAGAGAGAGAGAAACGAGTTTCGGTTCGGAATCGATGGAAAGCAGGAGAAGAATTTGATACTCCGACAGACCGAAAACCGAGTCTGCGAGACAGACAGAAGAGAGCGGAAAATAGAGCGATTGGAATGGGAAAATATACAGCCGAAATATAGTGGAATGGGAAAGGCAGTACGGAAATGGAAATGTGCGATACCGAACGTCGAAATAATTACCGAGTCCCGCTACTCGACGGTATCTATCCCTCTCTGTTTCTCTGTAGTCCCAGGCACCGACAGCGATAATCGTTCGCCACCCCGTGAATAATACATGAAGAGAATAGCCGCCCGGCGTGTTGCTGCCCGCAGGGCGAAAGCTTATCGTCGCGTTTCCACCGCGAACAATATTTATGCCTGTGCCGACGGCACGCCTTGCGAATGCGCTCGTGCGACTAGCAAGTGGAGGCTGTGAACGTACGAGCTTGATTCACCAGTGTAGAGATTCAAGAAAACCATAGCTGTATAGTTGTTCCAACTGCAGCTGCTGCTGCTTTTGGTCCCTCGGTGCTGCGAGTTATTTGAATATCTCTGTTTTTATTAAATAATGAAAAAAATTCAGCTTCTACTGCTTCTCCAACGGATCTAATGAATTATTTTACTCAATTACTGAGGATTTGCAAAATGCTCCATTTTTTAAAAACGGAAATGAAGGTTTTATAAAATTTAAAATTTTTTAAGAATCATACGAATTTATGTGGTTTTTAAGCGTTATTTGGGTGCCAAAACTGAGATCAGTCGGTGGTATAATTACACTCACACGGAGAAAAAAATATTGTAATTTCAAAAAATATAGTTAGTCCGACGATAATCTAACTATAAACTATAATTACCAGGAGGAACGTCTCTATTTTATGGTTATAGCAAAAAATAAGAAAATAATTGGATCAACCATAAATATAAATTCCCAGGAGGAAAGTCTCTATTTTATGGTTATAGCAAAAAATAATTATAGTAGCAATCATAAACATGATAATAGTATCTTATATTCCGTTTCGTTGCATATACGATTTCAACGTTTGTTTCCAATAACTTTGCAAGTATCGTTTATTGAACTATATTATCATTATCGCTTCCACCATAAAACATTGCAAGTCTTCCTATATTAATTTTATTATGTGAAATCGTTAAATCAACGATATGCTTTTTTCACACTCACTCCACACATTTTTTCCACAATTATATATTTGATATAATGTAAGGACTCCTGCCTAAAAATCTAAAATTTTTACAATCACCAAAAAGTTTCATCAATGAGAAGGCACAATATTAAAAATAAAACTATTTTTGTGACATGCACAAAAATCTAAAACTACCATCATCACCAAAAAGTTTCATCAATGAGAAGGCACAATATTAAAAATAAAATATTTTGTGACATAAATAATCAATGACAGCAATCGATATATGTAGCATTCTCTGTCAATTCAGCCACTTTTTTTTTCGACCCTCTCCGATTTGCCCTGTGAATTTTTTCAGATTTTTTAAAATAATTTTTTAGAAAATGCCTTTTTTATTCAAGTGCAAATATCTCAGAATTTTGAAGTTACTGAAAAAAAATGTCAGCACATAAAAGTTGTCGTTTATTGTTAGCTTTCGAGCGGAATATTCCAAATAATTGTCACGTTCCTGTGAGTATGATTTTTTTCCCGAAAAATAGAGGAATTATTTTTGAATTAAAAAAAGGATATTTTTTTTTACTGAAAAAATTACAGAGTATTGCTACATGACTGTTGATATCACAAAAAAATTGCCAGAGTGGCACCGATCGATCTTCTGGTATTAAAAAATGCATTTGTGTGAAAGTTCCGAAAAACGGAGGCATTATAATTTTTTTGATAAAAAAAAGGTTACTTTTTTTGGCTAATAAAATTACAGAGTATTCTTGCATGACTGTAGATATTGCAAAAAAATCATCAGAGTGGTACGGATCGAACTTACGGTATGAAAAAAAATTATTCGTGTGGAAGTTTCGAAAAACGGGGGAATTATTTTTTTTATCACCAAACCAAACAAAATATAAACCGTAGTACGTCCATCAGAAAAAATAGACCGCTAATAGTCGATAAAAACTTAATAATCACAAACAAAATATAAGCAAACGGTTTATCTCTAAAACGATACACTGTAAGTTCTTGAAATTTAGTACTTTTTCTCAGAGTATCTAGTATTACAATACCGCAAAATTACAACATTTTTCGGCTACATAAAAAATCGAGTGGCTGAATTGGTGTGGAATGCCTCATACACCAATATTCTAATTTTCATGACACTTCGCGCACGGTGAGAAATTTCTCCGTCATGACAACAAAAAGCGTTGTCAACAAAAATCATTTTGTTAGACTAACAAAAAAAATTGGTCAGCCCAGTAAAAATATTCGTCAGCCGAACAAAGGATTTATCAGTAACGATGTAACGATTTTTATTTTCACCGTTTTATGTTGTTATGACATAAATTTCTCTCCGTGCGAGTTTACGTGCAATAAGTTTAAGCCCAAGTCTATTAGGCTAAATTTTATCGATAGGTATATATATATATATAAATATATATATAAGAAGGGGTTGTTTAAAGCCCAACGGAAACAGAGAGCATCGATTAATATCAAGCGTGAAATCTCAAATGAACGAGCACAGCACGCGATCTCACCGTAGAATATTTTACGATCTTGGTATGTACTACACCGTGGCACGTATGTGCCAGAGGATATTACCCCTTCCCTTCCTCCTGCATCCTGTCTCTGACTCTCGCGCTCACGCTTTGCTCGTCGATCGAGAGTCGGTTAACCCGATCCCGCGCGCCCTCTACTCCCCTTTGCATGGAAGCAGAGGGGATGCCAATAGCCCAGAGGCGTGGTAGAGTGATAGCTGCAACCAATATTGAAAACTGCCCACCGGGGAGCAAGTGAACGTTCAGTGCTGAGCTATCGACAGCCGACGTGCTGCTGATGCTGCGTTACTACTATACTATACACGTTTCGATGCTACCTCCATCGAAGGTGGATCACCCTCTGCTGTTATCCATAGATATGTGTATATATATATACTCTCCAAACCCTTATTCTCCCCTTTCGACGTTATATTAATAATCGCGTGCACTCTGGCTGCGTGCATGTTGGTCAAAGCATGAGGAAACTGCAATTTTATTGCTACGCTCGTATACGCCACATGCCTGGTCCGATAATGGGACGAAAGTGCGAGCCCCGTTACACTGTAATTTTCAATCTACTCATCGCGTTATAATACGCCGATCGATTCGTTTTAATGTAACGCTGTTTTTTTTTTTATATTATTATCCGATAAATAATACCTGAGGAAGTATGAAAATAAATAAGGAAATTTAGCAGTAATGAGAAAACTTTTCACTGCACAAAAAGAAAGTTGAAGGTAAAAAAGGATGCAAAGTAGAACCTTGCACATTGCTTCCTCATTATGTTTCGCGTTTTACAAAGCTACCTCTATGAGGAAGTATGTTAGTCAATTTTTGGCTTCCTCATAGAGGAAGCTTTGTAAAACGCGAAAAATAATGAGGAAGCAATGTTGAAGGTTCTACTTTTCATCCTTGTTTTAATTAGATAAATATACATGTTGTGGATACGCTTTTTCTATTTCGTTATTACGTTATTTCTTGATTATTAGAGCGTTTCCGAAAGTGAATGTGATAATGTATATTTTTAAAAATAATTCAACATTCCATAAAATCAAAAACTTCATACCGTTCGTCACTAAATTATACATATATAATGGCTAAATATTGTTTCATTCATATACAAAATTTGAGCTCGCTATCTTACGTTTTGCAAAAGTTACAATAGAGCGATAATGTAAATTTTTTGAAAAATTCAAAACACCATAAAACTTTAACGGTTCAACCGATCTTAACCAAATTCAATAGTGATCACCGGCGTATGAAACCTCACATTCATACCAATTTTAAGATCAATATCTCGAAAATTGAAAGAGTTATCGCGTAAACAGACATTTTTCAAAAAATGTGAAAACGCGTAATAATTTAACGATGAAGTGGATTTTAACAAAAATCTGTATGAACGATGAGGCTTGATCCCTCTATCTATGGTCCAAATTTCAGCTTGATATCTCAAGGCATTCCCGAGTTATAAAGGTTTACATTTTTCGATCGTGTAACATACACACACACACACACACACACACACACACACACACATACAGACATTTTTTCTAAATCACTTTTCTCGACGTTTTGGCCTATTCTGAGTGTACTGACATGAAAATCTCGAAAAAAAATTTTTTCATGAAAACCAAGCTTCCTCTATGAGGAAGCAAAAGGTAGAATACATACGTGAATATTATTTCGATTTCGAAAACTTTGTTTTATACACCGAGAGAAAAGATTTCGTTGACGCCAAAGAAATGGGTGGCTTGATTTTTTTTTTTCATTGATTTCAACGAAATATTTCTTTGATTTCAATGAAATAGTGCATTTGAATTTCAAATAGAACATTTCATTGCCTGTAAATAAAGATTTACTTAGTAAGCATATAATAAAGAAACAGTTTCATTGTTTTAAAGAGACGTTTTCATTGGTTCAAAGAAACGTTTTCATTGATCTCTCTTTCACACCTAACCTCACTTTTTTGTTTTCCGGTTCTCCCGAACGAACGGCTTCGAGTTTCGATAAGCCACAAGCTTAGCCTATTTCTGCCGTACTTTCTTACATACTCACAAAATTTGAGCTTTATCTGCCGCGTACTTCAGGAAAAAATAAGTTTCGAAATTTTGAGCTGGTAAGAAGGAGGTTTCATTGAATCAGAGACGATATCTTTGAAATCAATGAAAAAGGTAAATTGGTTTAAAGAAATGTTTCTTCGAATCAATGTCACTACTTTTCATTGAGTTTGAGATCATTCGAAGAAAAGATAGTATTAAAATTCAAGTATTTCATTTAATTGGCAAAGATTTCCGTGAATCAATGAAACCTTTTTCTCTCGGTGTAGGCTGAATTCTTAAATTAAATTTTATTCTGTTTGACATAAATACAATATTTTTTGAAACATAGGTTTAAGGGATGTGCTTTATTGAATGGAAATTAAATGCTTAACTCTGTAACTGTCAATGTAGCATTTTGGATATATTGTACAAACAGCTATTTTTTAAAATTTCTTTTTAATTCTAATCCTTAAATTCTGATAATTTTCGTCTCTTTTTTGTAATAAAAATTTTGTACCGAAGCTCATATATAAAAATATTTTATTAAATTATTTAGATATTTATTTGCCATTAAAGTAGCTCTGTGAAAAATGTAATAAAAAATAATTCATAAAGCGTGTGCATAAGCTTGTGACTTGAAAATATTTGGCCGGTTTCAGCTGCAGGTCGACAGTGTGAACGAAGTTAAAAATTGCAAACGCTTAATCATTGTGAGAGGATAAAGTATAAACAAATTAAGTAATGAGGACTTTCACTGTACTGAATTTATATATATTAATTTAAGCATCTACACCTGTCCCGGAAATCGCTAATTGCACCCACCGCTTTTCTCTTTTATTCTCATCATTGCGTTTCCATGCACGAACAACGTTACTACTGGTGCACCTGTCCGCGTATTGTAATTCATATTCTCTTAACGACGCAAATCGGCGGCAGGAAAAATTGCATTCGGTCAGTGAGAGAGAGCTCGCAGCATGTAACGGGTTCGCCCTCGGCCCGGATCGTTGCATAGATGTACCAACGAGCCTCGTAGCCTCGCGGATATATATATGCACGCTGCTCTCTTTTGTCGGACGACATGTCGCGGCACCAACGCGCCCGACATTGTGAATAATCGAGGCTACTTTGTATGCACTTTATAATAGTATGTAGATATATAACCGTAGCGATCATACGTACGTCTACCAGGGAATACACATGTTGTATATGCTGCCACGTTGCAAATTTAGCTGAATATATAAGGCATTCTCTGTCAATTAAATAAGTAAAGCCACATTTTAATTCAAACTTCTTTTACCACTGCTTGAAATTGCTTTGAAATTTCTTTTTCTTTATTTCCACAAATTTTAAAGTGGATTTATCAAATTTTCATCTTGAAAAAGAGACATTTTTTATTCAATTAAATTAAGTTAAATTAAATTCAATGTAATTGTGTATTCGTGTTTAAATTGAATAAAATTGATTTTTAGAGCAGAATCATTAAATTAATTAAGGGTTTGTCCAATCTTCGATTTTACTTGAAATGTTACAGAATTGATAGAGATGTGTGGGGAAAAAAACTGTTAATAGTTAATCTTTTTTCTTTACTTTGATTCTTCATTATTAATACACTTGTACATTTTTTTAAATTTTGTGAAAAATAGAAGATGTCCATTTGGGCTACATCGATTTTCTTATATTGCTCAATCCTCTAATAACGTAATTTAAAAAAAAATTCAAATATTCGTACCATTGCATTTCAAACCTAATAAAAACTAAATTATTCCCTTGTCCTGTATTTTACTTCCACAATACAATTTAAAAAAAAAGCTTCTAAAAATATTAAATAAAAAAAAATCTAAAAGAAAATGTCCGATATATTCTGTCAAGTTGTAGTAAATTTCGTGCAAATTATATAATACAATTTTGTTTTTAAATGAGCTCCTAAAAATATTAAATAAAAAAAAATCTAGAAGAAAATGTCGAATAAATTCTGTCAAGTCGTAGTGAATTTCGTGCAAATTACATAATACAATTTTTTTTTAAATGAGCTCCAAAAAATATTAAATAAAAAAAAATCTAGAAGAAAATGTCGAATAAATTCTGTCAAGTCGTAGTGAATTTCGTGCAAATTACATAATACAATTTTTTTTTAAATGAGCTCCAAAAAATATTAAATAAAAAAAAATCTAATAGAAAATGTCCAATAAATTCTGTCAAGTCGTAGTAAATTTTGTGCAAATTGTATAATTTCTTCGAGACTCGAAAAAATAATCTCGCTGAGAGAGAATGCCTCGTATGTATAGTATAAACATGTGTATGTGTGATAGTGCGTGCAGACACCGCGTATCGGCGGCCAATGGCGAGCGACTTCGAGCCAGGCGTCGCTCTGGTCCGCCCGGTCGTGCGCGGTATTGATTAATACGATAATTATAACCGGTGGGTGGAAAGGGGTTGCTATATAGAATCGTTGAAGTGCGGGGTACCTCTCATACACACTGAGAAGCGTGGGCCGACAGAGACTCGTCTGCTCCCCTCTTCGCCTGTCCCCTCTTCGCCTGTCCCCTTTTCGCCTCTGGCCCCCTTGTCATTATCGATGTAGGCCGTTATTCTATCGATGCGAAGATCAGAAGCGCGGCCAAGTCCAGCATTCACGCATGTACGTATGATGCGCGTGTACAAGCGTCTGTCATGGTCTTGATCCGCGTTATTTCAAGCTGTATGCGAATGTGCTACGACCGGTGAGCAGTCGTGGCACCTCGTTAACGGGTATTTGCATACTGGTGAACTTATGCGATCGCGTATTGGGGGAAGCCGCGTGTGCCCTCTATGTGGGACATGCACCTGGGCGCATCTCGCGGATTGTCATATGCAGAACTCGACGTCGAACAACTGACACGATCAGAACGCCCGAGGTTGGAATACAGTATTGCGTATGGTACCCGTGATATGCAATAGTTGAATAAAATTAATCAAAATACTCTTGGATTTGAATAATCGAATGAGGCTCTGATTATTCATGTTTTTATTAATGAAAAATAAATTATTTGAGACAATTAATACACTATTTATTTGGTCAATTTTGAATACATTTTAATTTGAATTTTTGTTTTAAAGTATTTTTATATACAAGAATTGGGAGTATAATTGTGTGTACTCCCTTAAATTTTAAGTGGAGTTCTTCAGTAGTTTTTAAGAGATTACACTGATTTTTTTTTCATGAACATCGCTTGCGGAACAAATTAATGAATCTGTGAAGTCCAGGCCTTGATTATTCTGAATTCAATTAGGGACACTTTCTCAGACTATAATTGTTCTAAGTTACATCGAGGGCCTCTTTTCTAGGCATTGATTATACTAAGTACCACTAGAGACTCAGAATAATCAAAGTCTCAGGCTGTTATAATTCCAAGTAATCTTAAAAGCCTCCCACTCTCACATCCTGATAATTTCAAGTACCCTTAGAGGCCCCATTCTTAGGGCCTGATAATTCTAGATACCCTTAGAGGCCACCCCTTTCGCGCCCTGATAATTTCAAGTACCTTTAGAGGCCCCCCTCTTATGCCATGATAATCTTAAGTACTCCTAGAAGCCCATCTCCCAAGCCCTGATAATTTCGAGTACCCGTAGACGCCCCTCTCTTAGGGCCTGATATTTCTAGGTACTCCTAGAGGCGCCCCTTTCCGGCCATGATAATTCTAGGTACCCCTAGAGGCCCATCTCTCATGCCCTGATAATTTCAAGTACCCTTAGAGGCCTCCCTCTTCGGGCCTGATAATTCTAGGTACTCCTAGAGGCGCCCCCCTCCGGCCACGATAATTCTAATACCCCTGAAGGCCCGTCTCTCATGCCCTGATAATTTTAAGTACCTTTAGAGGAGGGCCCCTCTTATGCTATGATAATTCTAAGTCCCTGATAGGACCTGATAATTCTTGGTACTTCTAGAGGCGACACACTCCGGCCATGAGAAGTCTAAAGACCCCTAGCGGTCCCCTTCCCATGCCATGATAATTCAAAATGCCCCTAGAGACTCGTCTCTCATGCCCCAATAATTTCAAGTATCTCAGAGGCTCCGCTCTTAGGCCCTGATTATTCTAATTAACCCCAGAAGTCTCCTTTCAGACCCGGATTATTCCATATCCCATAGCCTAACGACCCCTAGCGGTCCCCTTCCCATGCCATGATAATTCAAAGTGCCCCTATAGACTCGTCTCTCATGCCCTAATAATTTCAAGTACCTCAGAGGCTCCGCTCTTAGGCCCTGATTATTCTAATTAACCCCAGAAGTCTCCTTTCAGACCCGGATTATTCCATATCCCATAGCCTAACGACCCCTAGCGGTCCCCTTCTCATGCCATGATAATTCAAAATGCCCCTAGAGACTCGTCTCTCATGCCCTAATAATTTCAAGTACCTCAGAGGTTCCGCTCTTAGGCCCTGATTATTCTAATTAACCCCAGAAGTCTCCTTTGAGACCCGGATTATCCCATGTCCCATAGCCTAAGGACCCCTAGCGGTCCCCTTCCCATGCCATTATAATTCAAAATGCCGGTAGACTCGTCTCTCATGCCCCAATAATTTCAAGTACCTCAGAGGTTCCGCTCTTAGGCCCTGATTATTCTAATTAACCCCAGAAGTCTCCTTTGAGACCCGGATTATTCCATGTCCCATAGCCTGAGGACCCCTAGCGGTCCCCTTCCCATGCCATGATAATTCAAAGTGCCCCTATAGACTCGTCTCTCATGCCCTAATAATTTCAAGTACCTCAGGGGCATCGCTCTTAGGCCCTGATTATTCTAATTAACCCCAGAAGTCTGCTTTCAGACCCTGATTATTCCATGTCCCTCCAGGGGACGGTAACGCTTTTTCACGACACACTAGGTGTTCACCAATTGGACTACTTTTCTTTTTGTATAACATAAAGGCCACGAATGCTTTCAAGAAGAACTTTTTTTCAATTGACTCCCACCTCCAGTTTTCGAGGCAAATGGACTATCCAATGTTTCATCGCAACCCCCTTGCCTCTATATGTCTAAGTCTATAGAATATACAGTGTGTGCACTGCATAGTGCGTTTACAGTACCGGTATATTGGCGAGCGACGGTATAGACTTGTGCACTCGTGCGGAATCGATCGGGTAATCTGCATAATTATTGCTTGAATATGGGAGTACCAAGAGCACCACGAGCAGACGTATTCAGCACTCTGTATTAGCGGCCGCACGATCAGGGGATATATAGCAATTATAAGATGTATAGGACAGCTAATTATACAGTGATATTATCATGTCTAGATATAGAGATCGCGATATGGTGTTGGAGAAACGAGTGGGTGGATTGCCATTAAGAGAGATCTCTGCCAACTGATTAACCGGTGAAAACCAGATATAGTTATCGATGAAAAGAATAAACTAAGAGAGGCTCGTTGAGTCAGACCACTTTGAGTGGCAATCTTTTTCTCTTTCTCTCTTAAAGTTAATCGATTCTATATTGGATACGTTGCAGATTTATGTATATATATACACATAGTCGTGTCTGATTCATGAATCAAATATACTTAGTACCGAGTTACAAACAGCGAGCGCTGAACCGCAGAACGAGACGCGATAAAAAGAAATATATATATATATATATTAAATAAAATAAAAAATGTATGACATAGAACGCTCTTCTCGAAGAGACGCTGGGCGAGTCTTGCCATGGCCTTACTCACTGTGACTTAACCAAGCGTGACTTTCTCAAGAACTTATTGGGACGTGACAGGATCGAATGAACGCAGCGCTAACCGAGAAAAATTCTGCGGCTATTTGAAGTGAAAAATCAAATAAGGAGCGAGTGCTCTCGCGGTCGTTACCGCAAAGTCCTTACAGCTATGCGGTCCGGTCGTTAGTCTTATGCCTTCGGAAAAGGAACTATTTTCATCAACTAACAATTTTCAAAGTATAGGCTGATATTAAAATTCATTTGCCATTGAAATCGAAAAAAAAAAGTATTCATATCTGGGTAAATCTCAAATAATTTTTCAATATTTCCATGCATCATATTTTAAATGCATTTCGAAATCTACGTTAAAATATATTTTTTATATGTATTACAATCTTTGGTAATTAAATCTAAAAATATATTGTATTATTTATTAAAATATATTTAACGCATTCAAAATGCATTTCGAAATCTACGTTGAAATATATTTTTTATATGTATTACAATCTTTGGTAATTAAATCTAAAAATATATTGTATTATTTATTAAAATATATTTAACGCATTCAAAATGCATTTCGAAATCTACGTTGAAATATAGTTTTTATATGTATGACAATCTTTGGTAATTAAATCTGAAAATATATTGTATTATTTATTAAAATATATTTAACGCATTCAAAATGCATTTCGAAATCTACTTTGAAATATATTTTTTATATGTATTACAATCTTTGGTAATTAAATCTAAAAATATATTGTATTATTTATTCAAATATATTTAACGCATTCAAAATGCATTTCGAAATCTACGTTGAAATATATTTTTTATATGTATTACAATCTTTGGTAATTAAATCTAAAAAAAATATTGTATTATTTATTAAAATATATTTAACGCATTCAAAATGCATTACGAAATCTACGTTGAAATATATTTTTTATATGTATTACAATCTTTGGTAATTAAATCTAAAAATATATTGTATTATTTATTAAAATATATTTAACGCATTCAAAATGCATTTCGAAATCTACGTTGAAATATATTTTTTATATGTATTACAATCTTTGGTAATTAAATCTAAAAATATATTGTATTATTTATTCAAATATATTTAACGCATTCAAAATGCATTTCGAAATCTACGTTGAAATATATTTTTTATATGTATTACAATCTTTGGTAATTAAATCTAAAAAAAATATTGTATTATTTATTAAAATATATTTAACGCATTCAAAATGCATTACGAAATCTACGTTGAAATATATTTTTTATATGTATTACAATCTTTGGTAATTAAATCTAAAAATATATTGTATTATTTATTAAAATATATTTAACGCATTCAAAATGCATTTCGAAATCTACGTTGAAATATATTTTTTATATGTATTACAATCTTTGGTAATTAAATCTAAAAATATATTGTATTATTTATTCAAATATATTTAACGCATTCAAAATGCATTTCGAAATCTACGTTGAAATATATTTTTTATATGTATTACAATTTTTGGTAATTAAATCTAAAAATATATTGTATTATTTATTAAAATATATTTAACGCATTCAAAAGTGTGTTTTTCATGGAATTGAGTTCATATTATGTGTATATTTTTGTTCGATTTACTGTTTTTATTTGCCGTGCTATCATGTATTTCAATGACATATCACTTGAAAATATTACTCTGGCAGATAAATAAATGTAATAATGTTTGAAACCCAAGGACTACCGATGTGTTCGTCAGTCGATTGTTCACTGTGGCTTCGTTCAATTGCAGGCGGATCTCGTGGGACTCTGATAAAATATTCGTTCGTTGTTGCGAGGGGCACCTATGTAATATACCTACATCATATTCGTGCGCTATATAGGTCGCGATAATAATTGTTCAATTGCCGATCGTGACCTGAAGTTAAGGTTGAATCGAGACACTGAGATTCAAACCGAGGATCTTGACCTCTATTATAGATCGTGTACATTCATAAAATGAAACACACACGAGCCAGAAAGTACATATCATCGAGTTACATATATATATATATATATATATATATTATATATCACAAATTGTATCGAGGCGTTTCTTGCCCGGTTATATTATTTTTGATTATGGGAAAATTAATAAAATCTGAAAATCTAAATGATTGTCGCGTTAAATTTTGGAGTTTTCGACCAAAAAAATTGGCGGACATTTTCAACAAACGGTAACTTTTTTGAATATTCGAAAATCGGATTGACCGATTTTCGATTTTCTTCTTTCGTGCAAAAAAAACATGCCAACACGGAAAGAATAGGAATTATGATGTCTCATTACTTTCGTCATGAGATCGCTTTGGAAAACGACTGAAAATAAACCAAAATGTGAAATTTTATTTTGGTTATACGATTTTTCTTGTAAAATTAGAAGTGCTAAAAAGGTACATCAAATTATCAATTTTTTAAATTGTACTACTTAAATATTCAAAAACGAAAGTGACTGATTCAAAAACGAATGATTTCTTGCTAAAAAAATTCAAAATGTAAATACGACATTTCTTCCAAATTATTTTCTTACTTTTTTGTTCTCAAATTGAAAAACAATTTCTCTGGACAAATGCTTTATGTTAAAGTTCCAAAAATGTTGATTAATTTTTTAGAGTACCAGTCTATAGTCAACTGTAACTTACTCAATCGTTGACACATTTCACGTGAAGTTAAATTTTCAACAGTATTAAGAATGCCAAATGATTCCCTACATTTTCGTTCTCAAATACATCCGAAATGAATTTAGCTATTGGTATTCCAATTGGCAAGGATACGAATTTAGCAACCGCTAATGCGTCGTCTCTTCTTCGCGGGAACTTCAAGTTAAATTGTACAGAGAGGAAGCTAGGAGACTGCGAGGGGAAAACAAAATGACACTTTTCTTGCCAAAAAAATTCAAAATGTAAATACGACATTTCTTCCAAATTATTTTCTTACTTTTTTGTTCTCAAATTGAAAAACAATTTCTCTGGACAAATGATTTATGTTAAAATACCAAAAATGTTCATTAATTTTTTAGAGTACCAGTCTATAGTGACACTGAGAGAAAAATCTAGTAATTTAAATAAAAATATAGTTAGACCGACGATAATCTAACTATAAACTATAATTCCCAGGAGGAACGTCTATATTTTATGGTTTTAGCAAATATAATTATAGTAGCAATCATCAAAATGATAATAGTTTCAAAAACTATTCTAATCGTTTCAAATATGCCGTTTCGTTGCATATCCGATTTCAACGTTTGTTTCCAATAACCTTGTAAGTATCGGTTATTGAACCATATTATCATCGCTTCAACCATAAAACATTGCAAGCCTTCCTATATTCGTTTTATCATGTGAAATCGTTAAATCAACGATATGCTTTTCTCTCAGTGCAACTGTAACTTACTCAATCGTTGACACATTTCACGTGGAGTTAAATTTTCAGCAGTATTAACAATGTCAAATGATTCTCCACATTTTCGTTCTCAAATTCATCCGAAATGAATTTAGCCATTGGTATTCCAATCGGCAAGGATACGAATTTAGCAACCGCTAATGCGACGTCTCTTCTACGCGGGAACTTCAAGTTAAATTGTACAGAGGGGAAGCTAAGAGACTGCGAGAGGAAAACAAAATGACACTTTTCTTGCCAAAAAAATTCAAAATGTAAATACGATATTTCTTCCAAATTATTTTCTTACTCTTCTGTTCTCAAATTGAAAAATAATTTCTCTGGACAAATGCTTTATGTTAAAATTCCAAAAATGTTCATTAATTTTTTAGAGTACCAGTCTATACACTGTTAAAAATATTTTGAAAATTAATATATGTATTGAAAGTTCTTTTACAGTATATTAAATTTCATTTAATATACTGTATCTGAATATATACGGTATATTAAATTAAATTTAATATACAGATATGTCGTAAAATTCCAATAATTATATTATAAACACAAGTTTTATGAAGTATTCAGTATACTATATATTAATTTTACAACAATTCTTTTGTTTATTAATTAACATTTGTGTATTAAATTTAATATAGGCGTATCCGCAAAAAAACTTCCAATACTTTATATTAATTTTCATACAAAAATTCCTAACAGTGTAGTCAACTGTAACTTACTCAATCGTTGACACATTTCACGTGGAGTTAAATTTTCAGCAGTATTAACAATGTCAAATGATTCTCCACATTTTCGTTCTCAAATTCATCCGAAATGAATTTAGCCATTGGTATTCCAATCGGCAAGGATACGAATTTAGCAACCGCTAATGCGACGTCTCTTCTACGCGGGAACTTGAAGTTAAATTGTACAGAGAGGAAGCTAAGAGACTGCGAGGAGAATCGGACAGGTGAATGCAATCTTGTCGTTGACTTATAGCAGTCACGTTTTGGTAAAACGTGCCCGAGGGTGAGCCAATTCACATCAGCAGCGACGGTGGTAGCGGTGGGAAACGAAAGACCGGATTCGCGCTCGACGAAGACGACTGTGAGGAGAGAGCGAATAATAATTTTCTATCCATCCCGTGTCGTGTGGAGTGTCGTCGAGTCGCTCCGCCCTTCTGAACTTCGCTATTCCATACGGAACGACGGATTTCCGCGCACACTGTAGCTTCCCTCTTCTCGTCCTCTTCACTTCAACGAGAGTACAGCGTGGAATCACGGGACGGATATCTCTTCGGAGTAGTACAATTGCGCGAGTGAGATGACGATACGATAGGACTCGGATTTACCGCTTCAGAGTTCTCCACACTGCTGTAGATACAGTAAAGCCAGAGCACTCAGGTGATTAGATACACATAAGCTTCGTAACGCCTACAAAGGTCGGAGTTAACGTTGAAAATCCGCTTTTCCTGAATTTCACCGAAATTAGGTGCAGCTACTTGACGGAAAATCAGTTTTCCGTCGTTATTCAATTAAATATCTCCACAGAGAGAATTTTATATTACACAGGAGGGATCTAATAACAACTCCCGAATACACAGTGAGAAGGGTCTGATTCGAATTATCATAAATCTAATAAAAATTCCTGGGTGTACTGAAAATTCGTATCAGATTTACGGTTGAGAGAGACAATAATCGAATATGATTTTCGTCGCGTCAAAACAGATTTTTACCAGATTTATTGTTATTTTTGTAAAAGGTGCGAAAAATCTGGCAATGTTTAGTGGAGATCTGATGAAAAATCAAAATCTTCAGTATTCTGTTCCGGACTTTTGATAATTTTGTGCGCAGGTAGATGGATCTAGTAAAAATGACTCCATATTGGAATTTTCATCATTTTTATGGCAGTTTTATAATTAGATAAAAGGATTTGGGTACAATTTCGGAATACATTTGAAATATATAGAAACTTTAACCAGATTTATTTATAGTAATTCTCATTATTGAGAAAAGATTACCAGAAACTTATTAATAATTCACGAATATATAGAAATTTTTACCAGACTCTTCTCTTCGAACGAATCCAATCGTGATACTCCAGGAACTCGTTAAGTGACAATTATGAATCGTGCTTGCACGCAACAATTAGTTCCATTGTCTATTTCATAATTACTATAACTACCAAACAGTTGTAACCATTAATCATTTAATGTATCTCTAAAAAAAAAAAAAAAAAAACAGCCAACAAATTAATAGTTCCCCTTCAATGTTAGCCATGCCTACCATTTCTCCGAGTCCAGCAGCATAAATACACAGTATCTATTATAATTAAGCGACTATGTGTTTCTACATAACTTTATCGCAGCACCATATGAGTAGCTCTTGGTTATATTCGCGATTCTCTTTCCACCACATAGATACCGGTACCATACGTATTGCTAGAACCTATGGTCGAAGACTCATTATCGTTAAGGAAATTGATTAATCTCGCGTATGCATCGACACGTGCCGAGTATACTTGAGCGCATTGGCTCGATCGTGCCTGCTGCTAGGCTAGGCTCTTGATTTCGTGAGTACGTGGCCTGTGGCTACGGCCAAGCCAGTCCAGCAGTGGCTGCTTGCTGTGTTGGCTAATACCAATACTATTGCTAGGAGGTTATATATATATACGTACGAGAGGATGAGAGAGGAGAAGCGACAGTAGGCGTAACGCTTCGTACATCAGAAGGCACACCGAGAGAAAAGATTTCATTGACGCCAAAGAAATGGATGGATTGATTTTTTTTCATTGATTTCACCGAAATATTTCTTTGATTTCAATGAAATAGTGCATTTCAATTTCAAAGAGAACATTTCATTGCCTGTAAATAAAGATTTACTTAGTGAGCATATAATAAAGAAACAGTTGCATTGTTTTAAAGAGACGTTTTCATTGGTTCAAAGAAACGTTTTCATTGATCTCGCTCTCGCACCTAACCTCACTTTTTTGTTTTCCGGTTCTCCCGAACGATCGGCTTCGAGTTTCGAGGAGCTAGAAGCTTAGCTTATTTCTGCCGTACTTCTTTACGTACTCACAAAATTTGAGCTTTATCTGCCGCGTACTTCAGGAATAAATAGGATTCGAAATTTTGAGGTGGTAAGAAGAAGGTTTCATTGAATCAGAGACGATATCTTTAAAATCAATGAAAAAGGTACTTTGGTTTAAAGAAATATTTCTTGGAATCAATGTCATTACTTTTCATTGAGTTTGAGATCATTCAAAGAAAAGATAGTATGGAAATTCAAGTATTTCATTTCATTGGCAAAGATTTCCGTGAATCAATGAAACTTTTTCTCTCGGTGCAAATGTTACAGTGATTGGCCTGGAAAAATACATGGGTCAGAATGAGAGAAAAGAAGCTTGTGACAATGTAGGCACTGGCCTCCTCTCCAAACCTGGTAGTAGTAAGAAAAGTACACGGAAAAAAATGTTTGGTTGTGGCAACTACGTTTTCGATTTGCTGTACACAATGTCTAAAAAATTAGTTGCCTGAACCATATCGAATAGTAACCTCAACTATTCAAGATTAGTTCTCGATTGGATTAGTTAGGTTAACTAATCCAAACGTTGGGACTACCACTCGAATAGTTGGGACTACCATTCGAATTGTCGGTATTATCATTCGAATCGTCGGTATTACCATTCGAATCGTTGGTATTACCATTTGAGTTGCTAGCGAAATAGAATAATCGATTGGTTGTGTCAACTCATTTCTTGGTTATGGCAACTAGTCTTTTTTTCCCGTGTAATACTATGGAAGTGTCAGTAGTAGTTGTGGTAATATATACGTACGAGAGCACGGACAAAAAGGCTTGGTTGGAACAACCCAGTGCCTTGGTTATATATGCGCCAGACAATTAATTGGTTAGACCAACCAAGTTATTTGTTAGGCTACCAATTTCTTAGTTGGTCTAACCAAGTCCCTTGGTTAGTCCAACCAAGGGACTTGGTTGGACTAACCAATTAATTGGTTAGACCAACCAAGTTATTTGTTAGGCTACCAACCAAGGGACTTGGTTAGACCAACTAAGAGACTTGGTTAGACCAACCAAGAAATTGGTAGCCTAACAAATAACTTAGTTGGTCTAACCAATTAATTGTCTGGCGCATATATAACCAAGGCACTTGGTTGTTCCAACCAAGCCTTTTTTCCGTGAGGATGAGAGAGAAGAGAAGCGACAGTAGGCGTAATGCTTCATACATCAGAAAGCAAACGCTACAGTGATTAGCCTGGATAAATACATGAGTTAGAATGAGAGAAAAGAAACTTGCAACAATGTAAAGTCATTGGCCTCCTCTCAAAACCTGGTAGTAGTAAGAAAACTAATAGTATGGCAGTGTCAGTAGTAGTTGCGGTAATATATACGTACGAGAGGATGAGAGAGAAGAGAAATGATAGAAGACATAGTGCTTCGTAGATCAGAAAGAAAACGATACAGTGATTGGCCGGGAAAAAGACATGGGTCAGAAAGAGAGAAAAGAAGCTTGCGATAATGTAGAGTCATTGGCCTCCTCTCCAAATCTGGTGGTAGTAAGAAAAGTAATAGTATGTCAGTATCAGTAGTAGTCGTGGTAATGTATACATACGAGAGGATGATAGAGAACAGAAGCGATAGAAGGCATAGTGCTTCGTACATCAGAAAGCAAATGTTACAGTGGTTGGTCGGTGAAAATACATGGGTCAGAGAGAGAGAGAAAGGAAGCTTGGTTCAATACAGAGTCATTGGCCTTCTCTCCAAACACGGTAGTAGTGAGAAAAGTAATAGTATGATAGTGTCAGTAGTGTTAGTAATAGTATATACATATGAGAGAATGAGAGAGAAGAGAAGCGATAGTGCTTCGTACATAAGAAAGCAAACGTTACAGTGATTGGTTGGTAAAATAACATGGATCAGAGAGAGATAGAGTCAAAACTAGGTCCTCTATAGAGTCATTGGCCTCCTCGCTAATCCTAGTAGTGGTGAGAAAAGTAATAGCACGGTAGTAGCAATAGTATATACGTACGAGAGTTCATACAGATTCGTACAGACAACAAATGTTACAGTGATTGGCCGGTAAAAAGACATTGACCAGAGAAAGAGAGAGTGAGAGAAAGAGAGGGACGAAACTCATGCCAATATAGAGTCATTGGCCAATCCTGGTAGCAGTAAGAAAAGTAATACTACGACAGTATCAGTAATAGTAGTAGTACTAGTAGTAGTAGTAGATGCAGTGACGGCCGACTGGAGAGGCAGAGGCAAGAGGAAAACCAAGCCGCGGGTCAACGACCCCAAGCTCGAGTACTGTTCTAGGAGAATAGCTCTTTTGCAAGCGAATGTGTGTCACGTGTACCTAGCCGGTCAGGGCGTACTAGCTAAGCGAGCTCGTGCTACCGCTCGCTTACTCCCTTACTCCCTTACTACGCGATCCGTATACGTTGGTTGGTGTCTGCTGGCACTCACGTGGCCCTCCACGGCGCATGGCGTGAGCGCGCACGGCTGACTTCGACAACGCTACTACTGTGCACTCATCGGTAGTACTGCTGCACTTGGCTTGCTGCTACGTGTACCTCGTACCTGCTACAAGAATATACATGTATATGTCTTTATGTACACCGCACGTATACGCAGACATGTGTACACGTACATTCGACACGCCGTCACGAAAGTTGGAGCTGGAATAGCGTAGCGTACGACATATACGTGTGGATAATATGTATACCAAACATATACGATGCAAGCATAACGTGTACAATAAAGTATTATATGTATGTTATGCTTGTATGGCTCAATGTCGTTCACTCTTTTTGCATGTAAGGTATATTCACGAGGAGTTGGGCTTTTGCGAGTAGCAACACTCTACATGTATTCACGTAGTTACGTACGTGCTCTTGAACGCGATAGCTTCGTATTCACTGCAGTTGGGTGTAAATATGCTTTCGCGGGTTTTCAAACGAGGGATTTGGAGCGAGCGGGCTTTGGAGGAGAACTCGCGAAAAAAAAGCAGACGTTGCTAGAGACTAGTCATTTGGGTCCATTCAGCGTATTAAGGACGTTGGATTTTTCTAAAAATAATTAAATGCATTTGTGTACTTGAGATTGAAAAAAGTTCTTAAGTGATCATGAAATGCTAACCTCTTTCCCTCGGGCCTCCAATGCCTAGGGTCCATATCCTATCGGGTCTTTCGGATCTCCCAAGTCTCTCAATCCCTCGGATCTCTCGAATCCCTCCATCCCGCGAATCTCTCGGATCTCCCCATCCCTCGGACATCTCGAGTCCCTCCATCCCTCGGTTCTCTCAAGTCCCTCTATCCCTCGGATCTCTCGAGTCCCTCAATCCCTTGAATGTCTCGAACCCTCCACCCCTCGGATCTCTCGAGTCTCTCCATCCCTCGGATCTCTCGTGTCTCTCCATCCCTCGGATCTCTCGAGTCTCTCCATCCCTCGGATCTTTCGAGTCTCTCCATCCCTCGGATCTCTCGAGTCTCTCCATCCCTCGGATCTTTCGAGTCTCTCCATCCCTCGGATCTCTCGAGTCCCTCCATTCCTGGGTCTCTCGAGTCCCTTCATTCCTGGGATCTCTTGAGACCCTCAAGTCCTCGGATCTCTCGAGTCCCTCAATCCCTTGGATCCCTCGAATCTCTCCATTCCTGGGATCTCTTGAGACCCTCAAGTCCTCGGATCTTTCGAGTCCCTCAATCCCTTGGATCCCTCGAATCCCTCGGATTTCTCTAATCCCTCCATCCCCCAGATATCTCGAGTCTCTCTATATCTCGGATCTCTCCAGTCTCAAATCCCTGAATCGCTAATTTCCTCGGATCTTTTAATCTCTTGAATTGCTTAATCCCTCGAATCGTTTACCCTCGAGTTCTTATATCTCGTGGATAACTCCGTCCCTCGGATCCCTCGGATTTTTATATTTTTTGGATACATCTCTCTCTCTCTCGAAACCCTCGAATAGCTTTGGCCCTCTGAACCTTCAGCCACCTCTGTCCATCAGAACCTCATGTCTCTCAGATAACTTTATTCCTCGGGAAGCCCCTCCCTAATCTCTAAGGGCCTTCCACCCGTTGGAAAGACCCTCCCCAATCTCTAAGGGCCTTCCACCCCGTGGAAAGACCCTCCCCTATCTCTAAGATACTTCTACCCCTTAGGAAGACCTTCCCTAGCCCTTAGAGAATTTTGTTTCTCAGAAAACCTCGCCCCTATCCCTTAGGTCTTTCAATCTCTCTGGAAACCTATCCCCTACAATTATGTTCGGTGTGAGTACATTAAAATCGATGTATTATCATTAACTAATACTTTATTAAAGTACGATTAAAATCAGCATCTGCAATTAAATTTCATTCAACAATTTTCAATTCATAGGTGAAAGTCTTGAGGATATGATGCAAATTGACACTATTTGTTAACCGCTCTAGTCATTCATACGGTTTCCGGTTTGAACTTATATATATGAACACCACATAGGGCTGATTTTAAAAATAGTTAAATACTGTTATCAATGAAACAGTATTTGTTACAGTAACGGAGAAACGTGACGTCTAGTCTTCACGTATGCGAAAACTCGTAATCTCTCTTACCGGGAGAAAATGGCACGAACAAGTTCGCGGCTGTCGTTCATTATCGAAGGCGTGAGCGTCGATCGAGCGTTGAACCCAATTGCCCGTGGCGCGCACGGGTTCTCTTTCTCTCTCGCCACGCTCGCCGGGATTAAACGTGGCTCGCTTCGTCGACTTCTTTTGCCTCTTCCACCTATAAGACTCCCGTATATTCCTGCACGCTACATATATAGCATCTAACAGCTTTGAAACCCGAGACTCGACCTCCATCGTCTTCAATTTCGAGACAACTCGAATCCAGAGTCCGACAGCTCAGTGCACCTAAGGCATTTGTCACAAATTGCAACTTCTCTTATAATACATATTGATCTTTATCGGATCGTAACATGATTTCGTGAACAATGATTTCAACAATTTTATTCCATGAAGCTATATTATTCCATTAAATAATAATATCCTATGTTATATCGAAAAGTGGTGAAGGAGGTGAATGTAAAAACTTGCGAGGTCTGGAAAATGAAGCAGAAGTATATTATACTTCCTCTACATGAATTGAGTAGTATATTACTGGGAGAGGTGGAGGGAAGATGTAATGATAGGTATACCACACCATGTCCATATTATTGACCTTCCCCTTCCTGGTCGATACTTTCCCCGCCCTCAATTCTTCTACATGGCAGCAGCAGGGAAATAGTTTTTTGTAATAAACATAGACGTAATATAAAGATGTAATGTAATATAAATAGGGGAAAGTCAATGATCAGATGATGATTAATTTTTGTATGAGTTTTCACAAAATTAATGGTTCCAAACTATTGGAAATCAGTTTTACCAAAAACCCGAATAAGCTCATGTAGAATCTTCTTCTAACATCAGCAAAAAAAAAATCAGTCATCAGAAATTGAATATCTTAACCAAAAATCCAAAAATACACGACCTGATGAGATTAACCTACACTTCCCGATCGAAATTAAGTTTCTCTGAAAGATAACGTAATATAGATAACGTAAATATCAAGGTAATAATTAAATTTAAAACCCAATATAGATAAAAATGATCAAAAATTCTCATGAGCCCTACGAAAGGCCATCGTATATTCACTGGTGCATTCACCCCAACAATAATAGAAAAGTGCTATAAGAAAGAGACGTGTGGCTAGAAAATTTCGAATTTCTTCGCATGTATAGCCTCTCTGATTTCCCGTTGACCTCAGATGACCCGAGGCAGGAGTTTACCATGCAGCATTGCACTTTCTCACTTTCTATCGTATACATGTGTGCTATACCTAGTTGTGGGGTCACGTGAGCTGCCCATAATCGGTGGTATTACCTTAAGACACGTACACGTCGTTTAAATACCCCGGGAATAGGCTTATGTAGCATATATATGACTACGTACGGATAAGTTATACGTACAAGAACAGTGGCCAGTGCTGAAGGAGAATGTAGTGGACATTCGGAAATAAACGAGAAGGTAGAGCTATAACGTTGTGCAGTCATGTATATATACTCTGTGCGGTATTGTACGCTACAAGAGAAGGATTAATGCAGAAGTATCTGGTCGAGTCACGTCGCCTGGATGACCTCCGGCCTCAATTAACGTCCAGCAAGAGGCGAGCACTCGCTATCCCTCGGAATAAACGATACGAGCCTCATTCTGTCGACCTCTTGTCTCGACGTCATTCAGTCAGAGATAGCAGACACATTCGTGGCCTCGAGGCTTCGCAATCTGATATATATATATGGATGTATGTATTACAATGTAATACTTGAAAATATTTTATCAAAATGAGGCGACGAATAATCTTGTCGAGAAAACGAGCATTCGCTATGTTGTGTTCGCTTCATCTTGGGAGAGTACAGCGTACGATTGATGTACAGGACGAGACCAGGAGGTACGTGAAAGGCTTGCGCAAGAACTCGAGTCACGGTGAACCGGCCGAGTCGCGGCTTCGCTAATCGCATTTTCTTCATAAGGCACGGCTGGTCGAACCACCTTACGACGAATGACTCTACCGCGATTCAGACTCTCTACCTTCCTTATCGTCTTGTACTCTTTCGATGTTGCCCGGAGAAAATAAATCTATAGCGCCGTTTTTTTGTTACCCGCGTTTGGAGGCACTAAAAACTTTTCCACGTACTCGGAGTATTTACTTTATTTTCTCTCTATTTTTACTTCCTCATAGAGAAAGCTATGTTTTCATGAAAAAAAATTTTTTCAAGATTTTTATGTCAGGACACTTAGAATTGTCCAAAACGTCCAGAAAAGTGATCTAGAAAAAATGTCCGTATGTATGTATGTATGTGTGTGTGTGTGTGTGTATTAGGGCTGTTCAAAAAAACATAATTTCTTTATAATCGGTTGCTCCTGAAATGCTGTATTGATTAACACAAAAAGAATGTTTTCGCGAAAGCTGGGTGTTGTGCGATGATATTAAGTACGGCCGCATCAAGGCCAAAATTCATTAAAAACGGCGATTTTTAGAAATTTTTTTTTTACTTGATGCAGCGCTCATGGAGATTGTGGTTGCTTTCGATAAACTATAAAATTGTGTAAAGGCAGAAACATGTTCGATCATGTTTAGTACTGCCGCATCGACATTGAAGTTAACAAAATAAAAAATGAAATCCTGTAAAACATTGAAATATTCATCTGCTCATCGACTATTTCGCGCGTTTTCAAATGACAAAATGGCTCATGAAACGGGAGTCCTGTATGATCAAATTTAGTACTGCTGCATTGATATCGCAGTTTCCCAAAATTCGAAAATCGCTTATCATCATCACGATTATGATCATCCATGACTCCCGTTTCAAGAGCCATTTTTTCATTTGACATCGCACGAAATAGTCGATGAGCAGACGAATATTTCAATGTTTTAAAGGATTTCATTTTGTGATTTTGGTAACTTCAATGTCGATGCGGCAGTACTACACATTATCGAACATGTTTCTGCCTTTACACAATTTCATAGTCTATCAAAAGCAACCACAATCTCCATGAGCGCTTCACCACGTAAAAAAAAAAAATTATAAAAATCGCCACTTTTCATGAATTTTGGCCTTGATGCGGCAGTACTTAATATCGTCGCACAACTGCCAGCTTTCGCGAAAACATTTTTTTTGTGATAATCAACACAGCATTTCAGGAGCAACCGATTATAAGAAAATTATGTTTTTTTGAACAGCCCTAGTGTGTATGTATACAACTCCGAAAATTCGAACACCGATAACTCAAGAACGGTTTTGTATATCGCGTTCAAATTTGGCACACTAATTTAGCAGCAGATCCTCTTCAACTGTAGCAATTTTCGACAAAATCTGTGCGAAAATTTCGATTTTATGCCGTTTTGAATTTTTTGAAAAAAGGACGTGGTCGCTCTAACTATCGTAAAATTTAGTCTATTTTGCTAAATAGTTGGTTATAAGAGTAGGTGTAGTCAATGCTGTTTGGTATTCAATTTGGTTCGAATCGGTAAAGTGGTTAAGATTTTATGGAATTTTGAATTTTTCTAAAAATTGACATTATCGCTCTATTGTAACTTTTGCAAAACTTGAAATAGCGAGCTCAAGTTTTATATATAAATGAAACAATATTCAGCCATTATATATGTATAATTTAGTGACAAACGGTATGAAATTTGCGATTTTATGGAATGTTGAATTATTTTTAATAATATACGTTATCACATTTACTTTCGAAAACGCTCTAATAATAACGAAATAACGGAATAACGAAATAGAAAAAGCGAATTCACAACATGTTTATTTATCTAATTTAAAAAAGGATGCAAAGTAGAACCTTGCACATTGCTTCCTCATTATTTTTCGCTTTTTACAAAGCTTCCTCTGTGAGGAAGCCAAAATTGAATAACATACTGCTTCCTCATAGAAGGAGCTTTGTAAAAAGCGAAAAAAAATGAGGAAGCAATGTGCAAGGTTCTACTTCCCACATGGAAATGGAAATATATGCACCATATATTCGACGAATAGAACTTTTTGGCGCTAAACGTATATGAAATATATTTTACATATATTCCATACATATATCCCATATATTTTGAATATATTTTTGCACACATATATGCAGAATGTATGCAGCATATAGAACTTTTTGGCACCATATATTTAACGTATATGTTACATATATATTTTTCTATGTGGGTTTGTTTTTTATCTGTGATAAATCTAGATGTATTTCGCAAGCATTATCGTATTAATACTTTTGAAGATAACTTGTGACGATCTACAACTCCAACATAGAAATATTCTGATACGATTTATTCATTTGTTCGTATGCATTGAACAATTTTGTAAAAAAAAAAAAAAAAGTTTCAAAGTTGAACCGTGCAAATTGCTTCCTCTTTATTTTGCACCATTCACAAAGAACGAGTGAGAGAGTATGTTAATCGATTTTGGCGCCCTCGTAGAGGAAGCTTTTTGAACGATGTACAATTATGACGAAGCAATTTGCAATTTGGATAAAATTCGAAAAATTCGAAGTCTCACACAATTGAAACCACTCGATCGATAGTCGCCAAATTCCATATCAATCGTGGTTTTGTGTTAGTTCATTTACGGAGAAAATTGTCCATCATGAACGATGTGTGAATAAAATTTCAGTTAAATCTACACTTCAATTTTTCTCATTCACGTCACAATGTTTTTTTGGAAGGCGAAATATAAATTTATCAAAATAGTGACCATTTTTTCAACCGAATACATCTATGATAATCAATTGTTGTGGATATATATTAAAAAATGCAGACAGATTTATCAGAATTTAAAAAAAACTTAAAACTTCTGCAGATATTTTTGAAAAATATTAAATTATAAAATCGAACCCAATCAATCAACTCTCTACTCGAAATAGAAGTTCAATGTTATTCCACATGTAAAAAAAAAAAATTCAACCAGATATCTTAATATGTGAAAAAGATACGCAAAAAGTCTTTTCAAAAATTAGAAAATGCTATAACATATGATACTCAAATTTCAGCCAGCTGTATAAAAAATGGCGAGAGCTAGTGTTACCAACAAAATCACTTTTCTAATCTTTTGAATCTTGCTAAACATCGTACCATGAAAATAAAAAAAATAAAAAAATAATATATATATATTATTTTTAATTAAATTAAAATTAAAATATATAATTAAATTAAAATATATATAAAATTAAAATATATATATATATATATATATATATATATATATATATATATATATATATATATATATATATATATATTTTAATTTTTATATATAAAAACTCAGCTTTCTCAGGAGCACAAAAAAAGTGCAGACCTGTTAAATTCAGAAGTGGTTCCTGAATCTTTTGGTCTACCTGCTGTGAACATATCAATAAAATATAATAAAAAAAACAAAAAATATATTGTATCAAACTTTCCGATCTTTTTTTTAACCATAAACAACGGAAGACCGTGGGAATCTTTAGGCAAGAACTTCTCCCGCGTACTTAATTCACCTTAATCGTCGTCAACGATCGGAATTCCCTGGTGTATCTGCTGGACGACAGACATACGACAGTTTCACTAGTTTCCGTGTGAAAAGATATTCCGCGTTAGAAGTTGCGGGAATAATCGAGTGTGTCTGAGACGAGTGCTCGGTACGTTGGCACCAGCATCAGCAAGCGACCATATGTGACACCGTGAAGAACAACGTGGTTGGGATGCCACGCGTGAAAGTTACAGGCTCTAAGACGACGACGGCGGCAACGACGTTGAGGAAACTTTTTTTTTCTCCTTTTTCTTTCGGGGGATAAAAACGACACACGTCTGTGTCGACAGGCCGCGCTTTGAAGTATCGTTTGAGCTTCGGTACGAACTTCGTCGCACCCGCCAGTGTGAAATGGCGAAGTACGCACCGTGTCACTAATTGCTGTACACGCGTTGTTCGCGGTTTTGCACTAACATCAACGCAGGAAAACCAGTCAGCACGCAACCACACCACACTTTGCCTGTCCCCATGCTTACGAGTCAAGATCTGGCAAGCAGTGTTTCTCATTTCATAGATTACATTGCGAATAACAATTTCGACGTCATTTTTTTAATCACGAAACAAGATTCAATTTTGGTTATCTTGTTTTGGGTTATGTAAATATGTGTTAAAAAAATTCTATATGGTACCAATAATTAGTGGGTAGTCAGAAACCTGCTGTATATTATTATCATTCGCTCCATTAATACATCAGTTTTTTTTAACCTCCAAAGTTACGCTTAATTGACACTTTACACGTGTTCTTTTTTTTTTTAATATCGTTTTTGACGTTGTCACCATTCTGACAAAAATATACCAGACTTCTCGCTTTACATGATATAGTTCTGGCCTAGTTGATGGTGCCTGATGCCCCTCCTTCGTTTTATAATGTACATTCGCCCGCCTTACGTAAGAGCAAACTGGCAGGTGCGCATGAAGGCAACTCAACGCCGTGAATGTATGGATCGCTTATACCTACGAAACAGCATTAGCCCTACTCTTTCCGGCTTACCCTCTCTACGCGATTCCGCTGAGTAGCTCTAAATTCGCGTGACTGAATTTCCGCTTAAAGCATGAACATAAATATAGCACAAATAGATATCTGATAAAATTATATACAATAATAATGTTCTAAGTAAATGCAATATCCGACAGAGACAAATTACATAACCCGTTAAAAGCTGTGTCTGTTAAAATCATTTTTGTAAGACATGACGGGGAAAAATAAAATTAAACAAGAACAAAATAACTAAAAATATTCACCGAGAATTCAAATAAAAAAGTTATCGTATAGTGATATAGCAAATTTTGGAAGCAATTTTGCGTAGATTGATAGGAATCTATGTTTCTCGATTAGTGATAATTATTATCTTAGTAGATTTCGGCACAGTCCGTATTTTACTCGAAATTTTTTTTTCATAATGCATAATTTCGGAAATCTCATTCGAGTCACTGAACAATTATTGTTTACTATTCATTGACTGGTAATTCAATGTCTCAGCATTATAATTTTTATATGAGACCGTGTATTTTTTTTCTTCATATTTCAGCTGAAGTATCAGAACGGGTGGAGATTTTTCATTGAATTCCGATACGAAAATGAATTTTTTTTTTTCACGAAATTTTACAGCGTTCCACAGTCTCTAAAAAATTATTGTCTTTTCGGACGATACAGACAGACATCCAGACAAAAATGAGTTAATGCAGTTTTCTTTTCAAAAATCTATTTATATAAAAATCTGAGAGTTTATTTTTTCAAAATTGCAATACTTTCTCTTTTTTTACATACATCATATGTGACGTGAAATTAAAAAAAAAACATGATCCTTTTTTGTAACAGAAAGTTGTTCTCGTAAAAACAACATTTCGAATACATTGGTTGTATTACCGATTTCTTACTTACAATCGGAGCAATTTCGATTTACGACCAATTCTCGAGGGTAGAATTGAATATTTGAAATGGTGTCTTTAAACTGGCAAGAGCTGAGAGTTACGTGGCACCGAACTCAGGTGAACTGTACCGGACGGTGGATATAAAATAAAGGATTGGAAACCCGACGAATCCGAGGTCGATCGTAAATCGGTGAAAGCGCGCCATGTAGTACGACATGAGCTCCGGTAGAGTGGAGCTTCTATCGTACGCACAGTAGTTGCGGTGCGACTGACCTGCGCAACGCGTGATCGCGTAAGCTGGTAGCGATGCGGGAACATCGTGAGGAACGACAATGTCGTCGTGGTTGTCGTATAAAACGAAGAGACACGTACACGATAGCTACGTACGACGAAAACTAAAGTAGACGGATACGCAGTGCACATGCACGTCGGGGAGGATTGACCGACGATAGAAAATGCTTCGTCAAATTCACGTCAGCAGATAGCGAAGTGCTCGAATGTACGACATTTTTCTTTAGAGTGATTTCAAGAACCGGTTCATCGTATGATTTTTTTTAGCGAGAAAAAAAAACACTGTAATCACGAGCAAGAAATAAAGAAACGACGATACGACAAGTTCGTTAACCCCAGAATATTGTATCCGGTCATTTTTCGATTAATACCATTAACGCATGATAAACTCTACACAAACCTAACTATACCTATTCGAATTTCTACTCAGCGATAACTCTACATGCAAGCTTTACATGACAGAAAAATCTACATGGCAAAATCTAACCTTATCGCTGTCAGTTTATGCAGGTTGGTCGAGTGTAGAGTTGAAACTATGTAGAGTCTCGGCTCTGTACAGATTTCGCCGTGTAGAGTCTCTACTATTTACAGTTTTCGTCGTGTAGAATCAGCTGTGTAGCGTTTTTGCTATTTTGTTTCTACTGTGTACAATTTTCGGCGTGGGCAGTCTACTGTGTACAGTAGTTACCGTGTAGAAACTTTACTGTGTTCAATTTTCGTCGTGTAGAGTTTACTGTGTATAGTTTTTATCGTGTAGAGTCGGCCAAGCACAATTTTCGACGTGTAGATTCTTTGCTGGATACAAATTTCGCCGTGTTACCTCTCTACTATTTACTGTTTTCGCCGTGTAGCATCAGCTGTGTCCCCATTTTGCTATTTTGTCTCTACTGTGTACAATTTTCGGCGCGTGGAGTCGACTGTGTACCGTTTTTACCGTGTAGAGTCTTTACTGTGTTCAATTTTCGTCGTGTAGGGTTTGCTGTATATAGTTTTTATCGTGTAGAGTCGGCCAAGCTCAATTTTCGACGTGTAGAATCTCTGCTGGATACAGATTTCGCCGTGTAACGTCTCTACTATTTACTGTTTTCGCCGTGTAGCGTCAGCTGTGTCCCCATTTTGCTATTTTGTCTTTACTGTGTACAATTTTCGGCGCGTGGAGTCGACTGTGTACCGTTTTTACCGTGTAGAGTCTTTACTGTGTTCAATTTCCGTCGTGCAGGGTTTGCTATGTATAGTTTTTATTGTGTAGAGTCGGCCAAACACAATTTTCGACGTGTAGAGTCTCTGCTGGATACAGATTTCGCCGTGTAACGTCTCTACTATTTACTGTTTTCGCCGTGTAGCGTCAACTGTGTCCCCATTTTGCTATTTAGTCTCTACTGTGTACAATTTTCAGCGCGTGGAGTCGAGTGTGTACCGTTTTTACCGTGTAGAGTCTTTACTGTGTCGAATTTACTGTGTATACTTTTTATCGTGTAGAGTCGGCTGTGTCGAGGTTTCGCTGCGTAGTCTTAAGACACAGTATAGTTATCACTGTGTAGACATAAGACGGTATATGATTGCAGCTGTGTCGTATCGACACTGTGTATAGTTCTAAATATACCATCCTGGCTCTGTGTAGAGTTGCTTACGGTAATATCCCGTCATGACTTTTTAACAGCGTGAAATCGTACGATTTCTTTAGCAAAAAAAAAACCTGTAAGCGATAAAGCGACGTAGATATGAAGAGTTCGTCAACCCAAGATTATTGTAGTCGGTCGTTCTCAATAATCATATATAAATACTCAAGTCGAGCGACTACATTGTATTACAGTATATGGTATCTCGACAGAGCTACTGTGCACGTTCGGAGTTATAAACTCTACCGTTATTCCTCACTATCTCTTTCTCTCGACATACCCGTTATCGCAACTGGTTTAAATGTCATCGCGAGTAGCACAATTCGTTCACTTATACTGTACGCAATATGAAGCTAAAGCGCATGAGTAGATCCCGATACTGTGTAATAATAAACGGCAAACAGAGATAACCAGATGTGTACATACAACAGTAGTCCGTATATATCATGTCAACGTAAAATTTGCGCATAATATCTTGCTTTGTAACGCACTATTCACAAACTATGAAACAAATTGAGTTTGCAACAGTTCAACGGGTTTAAGGCCTTGAATAGCGATAAACGTGCTTCACTGCTGATACGATTCTTGCTGGGCTAGAGCCGTTCGTGCTACGATGGACGTGCAGTAGAAATGCAAACGTGCTGGTCAGACCAACACAGCGATTTGAAGTGCAACGCTCTCTGCCCTGACGTTCGATGGCTTGACGTGAGTTGACGGACTTGTCGCAGTAGATACGGCCTTCGTATCGACTAACGCAACAGCACTAAAATAGGCAACTACGCCTTGCTGCATTTATCGGGCTCGTAAAATAGAAAAAGACAAGAATTGTACTGTAAGAAAAAATATATAGACATTTTTTGTTGGCAGGTGTAAACTCTCGGATTCTGGGAAACTCTGGCAAAAGAAATATTCCGTTGTTTGAAGGTAATAATATTTGCTGTTAGAGAAGAAAAATTCTACTTGACTATCCGTTGGTTCCTTCATCAAAGTATTCCTTCCAATCAACCAAACATTTCTTCCGCTAGCCACAAACGCAACATTCGGTAGGTGTAATCAATTTTGTTTCTTAATGTGGGCATTAAAAGTGTTGATGGCCCGATTTGAATCTGGAATGGTAATCGGGAACTAGCTTGGAAATCTCGCCGAAGATTAACCCTATTATCTATCGCTATATAAATGCGTTTATATATTATATGCTTACGGTTGACTAATTTTAGCTGTTTGCCAATTTCGGTTTAATTATCGACGGCTATGAGGGAAAGCGTTAACAGCGAGGCTATCCAACTCTCAAGTCTTAAAACGCCGAAAATACCCAAGATTATATTAAAAATAACCTAAAGTCGTTCAAAGCATTCTTAATTTCATTTTCCTCGACAAAAGAAAGTATTAACAAGGCCGAATACAGCGCAAAGAAAAAAGCGTATCGACCAGTGATCTTTCAAGTCTTGCCAGAATATTCTTTGAATCGGATTTTGTTCTTTTCACTGCCTCTTAATTGAGAGAAACTCGTCCTCGTCGCGTGAGACGAAGCGTGTTGAGCCCGACGTACTTGTTCCTTTGCCAAAATTGCCTTCTTCACCAATTTCTTCAGCTCGAAACTTTTCAAGTTGCGGGAGTTGCGCCGCTCGCGAGACTTCATCCGCGCCACGAGCTTGCGCCTCTTTCTTACGTTCATCACCAACCTCTTTCTTTTCCTTATGGCTTCAACGAGAAAGCACCAAGAGCGCTTCGCGTTGACGTACATTCGGAACCGAACTTTGGATTCACGCCAGTCTATTCATACTGTCTCGACTTATATATATGTATGTATATATATATTCCCATTGGAGGCCTGGAATAATGTAACGAGGCTAATTATTCCACCCTGCAGCAGCTACTGTCGCTGCAGCGTAACGCCTGCGAGGAGGTGGGCAAGAAATGTAGGATATATACGTGGAAACGGAGCTGGTACTGCTGATGCTTTCCAGACGACTATGCAGCGCAATGTGCATCATACGATATACATATGTATATATATATATCTGTAAATATATATAGAGCGAATGCAGTAGTCCTGTCACTGCGAAAACAGACAGGCATACATAGCAGGTACTTACACCGCACTGTGAATTCGTCGCACTCTGACGAACGTTTCCGGGGACACCCGGTATGCATAATCGGCGAACTGATTGGAACGGAACGTTGGATTCCAGCCAGCTAAATTGTTGTACTCCCCGCGATTCAGAAACTCGACGCGTTATGTTCCTGTATTCCTGTACATTTGCCTAGGTATTAAGGATATCCTTACCAGATTCGTGAAATGAGGAGGGGAGACGTCTCGAGTAAGAGACAGTTTACTGCAGGAGAGGAAAACTCCGCATATGGAAATTTATATATGTGAAATGTATGCTAAAAATGATTCATATATATATATATATATACTTTTTAGGTTGACTAGAAGTGCCAAAAAGTTCTGTATACATTGTAAATATATCGAGCATATATGGAATGTATTTGCAACAGATACTTTTGGGTGCATTACATTTATTAGAAATGTATGATATATACGTCGAGAAAAAAAATATATATATTTATGCTGGTACACTTTTATATATGTCGATATTTATAGCTATTCGAAGATATTTATACCAAAATATGTATAATACAATATATTTATTGTCGTCACAGACATTTTTGTACACGGGTTATCATATATTTTAATTATTTGGTAAGTATAAGACATTATGTGAAATATAATTTTTGCGTATATTTTACTTACATAAAGTTCCATGTCAGATCGCACCGACCTAGTGGGCTGGAAAAAATAGAGGATGAATTTTTTTGTTTATTTAACTAACCTCAAAAATTAGACTGTTTTGGAGATCTTACCTACTTATCTATACATAAGTAGGTAACATCAAATATGTGAAATACAAATTTGTAAATAAATAACGTTGATGGTTCAATTGGCTTTGTGATTATGATTCCATAATAATAACGGGTAGTGATTATAATTTAATATCCAAACCCTTAAATAGCTTCGAAAAATATTTATTTTCTACAACATTTCATGGTAATCTTTGTAAAAAAAAATTCGAGAATTATTGTTAATAAATTGGGAACATAATGGGAATCCTTACATTTTTTTCAACAATTTTTGCCAATATTTAATTGAAAATGAGGTTTTTGTAGGGGAGATGGGGGCAAAACGGGCATCACGACTGAAAATGACAATTGGGCGCAAAACGGGCATCGTTTCAACTTTTTCGAACACGATTTTTTTCAATTTTCTGACATTTCTTACTTGAAAATTTCGGAAAATAATTGGTGATGTCAATAAAACAGGCAGGGAGGCAAAACAGGCATCTCGGCTAAATATAAGTATCGGGGTCAAAATTGGCACCAAATCATAAAATGAGAATTTCGTTCTAATTGATTTCTTTATGATATACCGACTTTTTTTTCAAGGAATTAATTTGATTATAAATTTTTTGAAAAATTCATTTGACTATATTTTTTTCTTTGCTCAACAAGGTATCAAAAAAAAGTTCTGCACGGATGGTAAAAAAAAATTCTGATCTGATGAAGATTATCAATTTTTTTTCATTACCAATTTGACGAATTTTCCGCACTTTCCCTATCTAAGGAACGTAAAAAACTGAGACAAATCGTTTTGGTATGCATTCATATCTCCGAAATTCGCAACACCGAAACAAAAGACGGCGTAAGCTGTTTTGACTTGAGTTAGAACTTAAGATGTAGTTTAATACAATACTAAAGATTGATCTTGAGATCAATCTTAAGATTGAACTTTTGCCGAATCTGATTGGGTTCTTAAGCTCCATCTTAAGTTTAAACTTAAGTCTGAACTTAAGTTCGATTTTCAGTGTGATCTTGAGTTCGGATTTAAGATCAAACTTAGGCCTGAACTCAAGTTCGAACTTTCGCCTAAATTGGAGTTCACACACACAATAAGGGAAACAGATTTGAAAACACTGAAGATTTAACCGTAGTTAATGGCTTTTCGATTTTTTTTTCTAGTCATGATATATTTGTACAATTACCCACAGAATTCGTTTTCAGTGTAATGTGAAATGTAGCACCGAAAACATTTTCAATATTATTCGTATCTTTACATCCATTTGTATAAATACGTTTTAGAATGTAAGAAACTGCTGCAAAAAAATTTCATATGGATTCTGTAGAATCAAGAAATTAATTTAAAATGAGGGAAAAAGGATACACTTATAATTCTTTTCACAACAATTTTCTTTTAATCTCGTTACTAACTTCTTGGCATTATTATCATCGAAATCACCAAGATCAATGTGATATAAAACGATGAACACGAATGAGATAAACAAACTTTCGCGACAATGGCAGGAACTGCCATTCTTCACCCTATTTGTCATTCTTTCACCCTAAAACTCGATCTCTACATATTACCAATTCGGACTTATGTCGATGATAGATTTTCGAAAAAATCATTTTCTCACTTGCCGAAAATCTAATTATCTTTTTTACTGACATATTTAATACGGTTAGCTTGGAAAAACAAAATCATAAATCAATGCGCCTTCGGAGTCCCTGTGAGACGATTTATGCATCCCTTCATTTATTTTGTAAGACTAAGACTTGAAGTTCGCTCTTAAGATTGGTCTTGAGATCGATATTAAGTTCGAACTCAGTTTAATCTCAAGAACTTGAGATCGAACTTAAGACCGAACTTGAGATCGAAGTCAAGGTCGAACTTAAGATCGATCAACAGCCCTCAAGCAAGTTCGATCTTAAGATTGATGTTAAGTGCGATCTCAAGATCGATCATAAATTCGCACTTAAATGCAAACAAACTGTGCTGTGTTTTGTTTTTCCGTGATTATGGTTTTCGGCCATATGAATTTCGGCGTTAGGAATGCATACCATCGTTTTACGAAGTTGAGACAGTGCCCGTTTTGCTCCCCTGCCCGTTTTGCCCCAATCTCCCCAACATCAATTCAAAAGTTATCTATATTTTTTAACTAATAAAACGTAACAAGTTTTTTTTTTATTTGGCATTCATATATAACGGGAATATTTTTTTTTTTTTAATTTCAGCGAAGCCATTTTAATGTAGTTTGCACTTAAACACGAGACCTTCCTTTACGACTATAAATATGACAAAAAAATGTAGGGCCTTTGTTCTCGAACTGCAATAAATAATTTATAGATTTGTTGAAGAATAGCTTTCCGTCATCTCTCACAATCAGGGATAAAAGCGCGTTGGCGGAGAGTCACGAGTGCATTTTACAACGAACGAGAATGCAGATGTATACAAAGAGGTGGGGGAGAGTGTCGGTGGGCGCATGTATACCTCGAGTCACGGGCCGACAGTTCGCTTTAGCTTCCGGTCATCGCTCGGTACCGGAAGTCACCCGTCACGTGATCGAAATTAATAGCCCGCGATCTCGTTTCCCGTGCTATGCGAGTTGTGAGCTTTTTTTTTATATTTTTTTATAGCATGTATCGAAGCACTTGCTACTATGCTGTTTTGTGGAGGACACGATAAATAATAGAGAACTTTTTGAATTTGCATGGATTTGCATAAAAGTATGAAGAAAAATTATAACTCTTGAATGGCTTCCGTTATGTGGGCGATAAGTCATTCGCAGTCGAGTAGAACTTTTATGTTGATCAATGTAATGACCTAAACACCATTATCCGTCGGTACGTAATTTGAAAGCAGAAACAACGAAGCGTAACGAAGAGGACTCGAAAATTCGTATTCAGTAAAGTAAAATCCATCAGTACGTCAATAAAAAAAATAAATAAATCAAATTTGTAAGAAAATGCAGGCATTTTTACACAAATGCAGATTTTGTACTAAAATAGCTATAAATTTTAACAATAAGGGACGAGGAACTCGATTTTTGTAATTAATTAAGCTTTAAAACGCCATATGAAGAATTAAGTTGTTTTGCGTTTGATATTGAAAATTGATACATTAAAAAAAAAAATAACTATTAGCACCATTATATTTCTTTCGGAGAGTTCTTTTACGTAGTTGCAAATTTTTGTTGTGACTAAAACAGCCACAAATTTGCAATTAATTTAAACAAGAAATCAAAAGTCAAAATCAAGATTCATTAAAAATGTCATTCTTCTAAATTCGCAGAATGTGCGAAATCTCGACTCAATAACTTTTAACAAGGCAACTATAATTTGCATAAAATAACGAGTCAGTTCACCAGGTAAAATTCAAGTAATGTGAAGTTGCTGCTTGCTGGAATAGTGGTATATCATGAGTGCAGTGGAAGACGATGCAAAGTCGTGTCGTGCAAGCCGAGCAACGTCCGCATGTGCTGCTGCTGTTGTATAAATGTCTCATTACCGTAGTAACACGCGGCACTAGTAATAAGTACAGAGTTTTCCGTAGTTTCTGTCAGGGAGAGCTGCACCGCTTCGGTGATTAGCAGGCACCGCACTCTACGTCAGCATTTACAGCTCGCATTGCACATGGCAACCGCTCGCAAAGGATCCGCTTGGCGTCAGTCTCATTTGCATAAGAGATGTCTGGTGTACTTATGGATTAGCCTAATTAACCCGTATGGATGTAATGCCACTGCTGTTGCTGATTACTGAAATCATCTGAGTTATTATTTCCAATCGTAATATCCCATCAGCAATAAAAAAAAATAAAAAAAAAAACTAACGATAAGAAATCTCTGGCAATTATTTTGGTGACGTACGACAAAGCACATCGACTTTCTCTTAAAAAAAACACGCCATCTTATATTGGAATTGAAACTAATGATGACAATTCCAATCATGACGTTCGAAAACAAGGGAAATCAATGTTAAATGTCCTTCCTATAAACAGATGAGTGCAAACTCTTATTCAACCTGTTTTCTTTTCCAGTAAAAACCTATGACGATGGTTTGTTGTCGCAGACGCGCATCAGTTCATGGGTAACGAGACGACAAAGTGGATCCCATTTGGCATAGTGAAGAGGGAACCGAAGACATCGAAGAGGATTAAGAACACAAGACTCAGATCGTAGGATGGGAAAGGGAATGTCTTTCTTCGGTTGGTAGGGAGAAAATGTCTCGAGACTTATGGAGAAGAGAAAGAGTGGAACGTAAAAAGTGGATAAAATCGTTGAGTAAGAGAAACATAGCAGGGACACAACAATGGAAGCAATAAAAATTGCGGGAGGACTTTATACGAGCCTGTATAAGTTTTGTGTGTATTGTGCATGAGGTGGCGAAAAGGGAGGGTTATATCAAGGGGTATCTTGGTAACGATAATCCATATGTATACATCACAGCTATAGAAATAGAAAAGTGACTGGAGGAGCATTGCAAAGTGGCAGAAGGTAAACGAGACTGATAGAGTCTGATCGAAAGTGCATTCTATTGCAACTCGCGAACTGAAAGTTCGTAGTGGGACGAATAAGCTCACGATCGATGAGTCCATGCTTCAAGATACGGAGAAGACAAATGACGATAAGAAATGAAGAAGCTTCTGTTTTTTTGCTTTGAGAACACGAAGAAAATGTATTTTAAAACTCATGTTTTACATTTGATCATCAGGCGATGG
This sequence comes from Ephialtes manifestator, assembly GCA_963970395.1. NCBI lineage: Eukaryota > Metazoa > Arthropoda > Insecta > Hymenoptera > Ichneumonidae > Ephialtes > Ephialtes manifestator. Next base: position 31,371,348 of record OZ019972.1, read on the forward strand.
TAATGAGAGTCAATTTTTCTACGTATGACGTGCTCGTCTTAAGAAATATGTATTACATAGTTTACACGATGATGATACAGGAAAAACAATACATTTGTGTGTAAAAATAGATCACGATTTAAGAGATAAGAAACAACACACTTAGCAATGTGTTTGATTTTAAAGTGTGAGTCTTTATTTTTTTTCTGATTCTGATCACCATAAAATGGAAAAAGTGGTATATCATATGAAGACCTTAAGATCTTTAGGATGAGAAAAAATGATTCAGGTTTTATTGTTGAAAGAGAGAGAGAGATCAATGTCGTGACAATGATGTAACGAAATCTCAGCCTCGCTCTGATTACACTCGCGTTTAACTTACCAGTGCGATTTACCGAAGGTTTCCAGACACCATACAGATGTAATACGTATCTTCAAGGTGACAATCTAGTTAAAGTTCCTTAAACTTGACGTTTCTACATCTCGAACAAAATCACACCGAGATCTATATCGAAACTTCAACGGTATAATAATTTGAAACCGTGACTGTGGAACTAGTAATGCTGCTTCATGTACACTTTAGAGATTCGAGGCCTTGGCCCAAATGCTCAGAGAACACAGTCCGATCGGTAGGGACGACTCTCGACGACTATGGATAGTTCATAAAGCACTCAGCGTGAACTGACGCGAAGAGCTTTAAAACTGTTGGTGAAGTACATAAACTAATTCGTTTATGATACGGGTGAGCCCTTATAAAGGCTGACGGGGCAAAATGTACACGCTCGAATAAACCTATAGTCGGTGAAATTTACGAGTCGTCGTCGCCGTCAACGACGACATCGTCTGAAACGAAAGGACGAAGAGCCCGGATAGAGAAACAGGGCGCGTACTCTTTATGGAAAATTTGCCTGCACTGGGGACTCGCAAGTTTACGAGCAAGCAGTGAGGAAAGGGACGCGGGCTGAGCTCGCTTTTGAGTACAAGAAACAAGGCGAAGATTCAGGAAAAGAGACGCAGCGTGCGGTATCCTTACAAGGTCTGAATCCCAACCACCATGCCCAGAAAATGCTTGAAGTCCTAGACCGGATTCTGTCCACCGAATGCGGATCATATAGCACGGGGAGGATTTGGACCGCCGGATTTACGAGCCAAAGAAAATTTGCTGATACGCGTTTCAGTCCTTTTCTCTTTTCGCGTAAACGAGAAATTCCAGCAATCCACAGCTTTAAGTGGAAGAGCCTGCTGCTTTGTGGACTTTAAGAGAGGACTTTTCTTGTGCATGCTGCTTGTTTGTGAATTTTTCTAAGCTTCTCGCCTCTCAAGTTTCATGTCACTTCTGTAAATTCGAGTTGAAGTACAGTTGATCAATTTTTTCAACGTGGCATTTAAAATGTAAACCAATTGAAAGGGATGAACGTAGATCAACAGGAAGGACTACGAGAATAGAAGACAGGACACTCACAGAAAAAAGCTTCAGTTCGCCTCCAGTTCTCGCGGATTTGTAGTCCATAAGACAAAAACAGAGCAAATACGCTTTTTGGATAATTTGCCGATACTGGAGACTAGTAAGTCTCCAGTGAATAACCAATACGAACAACGAACAAAGGATGAAATGTAGGCTGAGCTCGCTTTTGAGTACAAGAAACAAGGCGAAGATTCAGGAAAAGAGACGCAGCGTGCGGTATCCTTACAAGGTCTGAATCCCAACCACCATGCCCAGAAAATGCTTGAAGTCCTAGACCGGATTCTGTCCACCGAATGCGGATCATATAGCACGGGGAGGATTTGGACCGCCGGATTTACGAGCCAAAGAAAACTTGCTGATACGCGTTTCAATCCTTTTCTCTTTTCGCGTAAACGAGAAATTCCAGCAATCCACAGCTTTAAGTGGGAGAGCCTGCGTCTTTGTGGACTTTAAGAGAGGACTTTTCTTGTGCATGCTGCTTGTTTGTGAATTTTTCTAAGCTTCTCACCTTTCAAGTTTCATGTCACTTCTGTAAATTCGAATTGAAGTACAGTTGATCAATTTTTTCAACGTGGCATTTAAAATGTAAACCAATTGAAAGGGATGAACGTAGATCAACAGAAAGGACTAAGAGAAAAGAGGACAAGAGACTCACAAAAAAAGCTTCAGTTCGCCTGCAGTTCTCGCGGATTTGTAGTCCATAAAACAGAAACAGAGCAAATACGCTTTTTGGACAATTTGCCGATACTGGAGACTAGTAAGTCTCTAGTGAATAACCAATACGAACAACGAACAAAGGATGAAATGTAGGCTGAGCTCGCTTTTGAGTACAAGAAACAAGGTGAAGATTCAGGAAAAGAGACGCAGCGTGCGGTATCCTTACAAGATCTGAATCGCAACCATCATGCCCAGAAAATGCTTGAAGTCCTAGACCGGATTCTGTCCACCGAATGCGGATCATATAGCACGGGGAGGATTTGGACCGTCGGATTTACGAGCCAAAGAAAATTTGCTGATACGCGTTTCAGTCCTTTTCTCTTTTCGCATAAACGAGAAATTCCAGCAATCCACAGCTTTAAGTGGGAGGGCCTGCTGCTTTGTGGACTTTAAGAGAGGACTTTTCTTGTGCATGCTGCTTGTTTGTGAATTTTTCTAAGCTTCTCGCCTCTCAAGTTTCATGTCACTTCTGTAAATTCGAGGTGAAGTACAGTTGATCAATTTTTTCAACGTGGCATTTAAAATGTAAACCAATTGAAAGGGATGAACGTAGATCAACAGGAAGGACTACGAGAATAGAAGACAGGACACTCACAGAAAAAAGCTTCAGTTCGCCTCCAGTTCTCGCGGATTTGTAGTCCATAAGACAGAAACAGAGCAAATACGCTTTTTGGACAATTTGCCGATACTGGAGACTAGTAAGTCTCCAGTGAATAATCAATACGAACAACGAACAAAGGATGAAATGTAGGCTGAGCTCGCTTTTGAGTACAAGAAACAAGGCGAAGATTCAGGAAAAGAGACGCAGCGTGCGGTATCCTTACAAGGTCTGAATCGCAACCACCATGCCCAGAAAATGCTTGAACTCCTAGATCGGATTCTGTCCACCGAATGCGGATCATATAGCACGGAGAGGATTTGGACCGCCGGATTTACGAGCCAAAGAAAATTTGATACGCGTTTCAGTCCTTTTCTCTTTTCGCGTAAAGGAGAAATTCTAGCAATCCACAGCTTTAAGTGGGAGAGCCTGCTGCTTTGTGGACTTTAAGAGAGGACTTTTCTTGTGCATGCTGCTTGTTTATGAATTTTTCTAAGCTTCTCGCCTCTCAACTTTCATGTCACTTCTGTAAATTCGGGTGGAAGCACATTTGATCAATTTTTTCAATGTGGCATGTAAAATGTAAACCAATTGAAAGGGATGATCGTAGATCAACAGGAAGGACTAAGAGACAAGAGGACAAGACACTCACAAAAAAAAGCTTCAGTTCGCCTCCAGTTCTCTCGGAGTTGTAGTCCATAAGACAGAAACAGAGCAAATACGCTTTTTGGACAATTTGCCGATACTAGAGACTCGTAAGTCTCCAGTGAACAACCAATACGAACGGATAAAGGATGAAATATAGACTGAGCTCGCCTTTGAGTACAAGAAAGAAAACAAAGACTTAGGAAAAGATATGTAAAGTGCGGTATCCATTCAAGGTTTGAATCACAACCACCATCGTCAGAAAATTGCAAGGACTCTCGACCTCGATCCTCTTCACCGAGTGCGGATCGTATAGCTGACGGAGGATTACGTCGCTGATACGCGTTCCAGTCTTTTTCCCTTTTCGCGTAAAGGTGGAATTCTGCACTCCGGAGTTTGAAGTAGGAGATCCTGCTTCTCTGCGGATTCGAAAATGATAGCCTCTTAAAGAGAAGACTCTTATTGTGCATGCTGCTTGTTTCTGGATTCTTCTTGGCTCCACATCTTTCAAGTTCCACGTACTTCTGTACATTCAGATGGAAGTACAGTTCTCTTATTTCTTTAACCTGGTATTTAACGTGGTAATCAGTTGAAAGAAACAAACACGGATCAACAGAAAGGGCGAATATACCCAACGAAGAAATATTGTATCCAGATGAATACGTACCCTACAAAAGAAAAGCTTCACTTTGCTTCCAGTCCTCGACGCGGTGCAGTTGAAACAGACCGAGTGGAAAAGACCATGGTATGCTCGGACGTACAGGGAAATGGAAATTCATGGCGAAAGGAAGTATCCTCGTGATTCACTCGGTAGAAGAGATAACTGTCAGATCAGGCAAGATTACCAAGATGAGCAAGTCGGTATTCTCGCCATACAGATTAAGTACAAGGTTGTAAAGGAGCGTCGAAGTGAAAAAGGACATTCTATGGTCAGGCAGATGAATCAAGGACCGGTCCAGCCAATGTCGCTCGTGGCTCATAATTCCAGCAGCATTCTCGACTGCCGAAGTAAAACAGTTGGTGTTTTGTTCGGACGACTATCAGCATCAAATGCAAAGAGGTAACTTGTCGACCCAAGCAAAGTTGCGGAGCTCTTGAGATTTAACGGCGTTGATAAAACAGCGCTTGCACTTCCCGCTGAGATGCGGCGCTGACCGCTCACTCTTGTTTGGCCTCCTGTTCTCTCCCTCGCACAGAAACACGATACACAATGACGACTGCTACTAGTAGTATTATGCAATGAGCGCAAAAGGCGAGCTCTACTATAGTGGGGGGGTTATAAATTGGAGAACAAAGAAACGCGCGAAACAATTAGAGCCAACCGAGCGAGAAGGACAGGACAGTAGTGCAATATTTTATGTACTGTATTGTGTGATGGTCTATAGATGTTAGTTATGGTGGAGGGAGAGGATCGTAACGCGGTGACGATTACCCGCATCCGCGGAGCGAGTCGTGCGGGCGTCCAACACATCGTGTAATGTCTTTGCGCCTCGTTGAGTCACTATTGCACATTGTACTTCACGTCAGCATCGTCTTCACTTTGTCCCCATCTAGGTTGAATCTGGAAAATGGGAACTTCACTTAATTACTTCCTGAAGTAATAAGAAGTGAAAGTTCCTTCTCTTCAACTTCGTCTTCTTCTATTTTTTTGATGGCTCCAGTTCCAAGACGATCCTACTCGTAATGAAGTGCCAACTGTTACGGTTTTGTAATTACTGCAAAGTTCTACCGGTGAAATCCTTTATTTCTGATTTTTTCGTGTGAAATAATCATCTCTGCTATAAAGGACTGACAAACTTTGATGATAAAGTGAAACCAACCGTATTTTTACCTTTATTTACAGGGTAGAACGTAGCACAATTTACTTTTCCAACGTTGGGAACTTCTTTTCAGAAATACAGTCTCTATTCTCTTAAAGAAGTTTGTTACACGCTTTTTACTTGGTTGCGTGCGAGTCTGGCCTAATTTGTAGACACTCGTAACTACGACGAAACACAACACAATGCCTTACAAATTTCAACAACGAAATTGGAGATGAAGCATGTTCGCCTCTCGTTCTTTGGAGTACGAATCTTATCCTAAATTGTCATTCGAGGAATCTTATTCCGAATCGTCATTCACGGAATCTAATCTCAAATCGTACTTCGAGGAATCTTATCCGGAATAGTCATTCAAGCAAACCAGCATCCCTGAAACCAATGATCATCGAAATCTACAGATAAAATTCCCCATTACTTTTTTTTAAAGCGAAATACACATCGTCGCTTTAAAGGACTAACAAACCTTAACGAAAAAGTCAGACCAACCGTATTGTGATCCTAATTCACAGTGTAGGACGTAACTCAATTTGCCTTTTTCCAAGGGTGGCAACATCTTTTCAGAAATCCAGTCTTTGTTCTCTTACAGAAGCTTACAACTCGTTTTTTACTTTCATGTGTGCATGCCTGTCCCAATTTGTAGACACTTGTATTTACGACGAAACACAACACAATGCCTTATAAATCTCAGCAACGAAACTGGAGAACAACCGAGTTCTTCCTCCGTTCTTCGGAGCTTTTTTCCAAAACACAAAAGCGAAAGAACGCAGTGAGTAAGATCGAGAGAAGCATGTTCGCCTCTCGTTCTTTGGAGTACGAATCTTATCCTAAATCGTCATTCGAGGAATCCTATCTTAAACCGTCATTCGAGGAATCTTATTCCGAATCGTCATTCACGGAATCTAATCTCAAATCGTAATTCGAGGAATCTTATCCGGAATAGTCATTCAAGCAAACCAGCATCCCTGAAACCAACGATCATCGAAATCTACAGATAAAATTCCCCATTACTTTTTTTTAAAGCGAAATTCACATCGGTGCTTTAAAGGACTAACAAACCATGACGAAAAAGTCAGACCAACTGTATTCTGATCCTAATTCACAGTGTAGGACGTAACTCAATTTGCCTTTCCAAGGGTGGCAACATCTTTTCAGAAATCCAGTGTTTGTTCTCTTACAGAAGCTTAAAACTCGTTTTTTTATTTGAATGTGTGCATGCCTGTCCCAATTTGTAGACACTTGTATTTACGACGAAACACAACACAATGCCTTATAAATCTCAGCAACGAAACTGGAGAACAACCGAGTTCTTCCTCCGTTCTTCGGAGCTTTTTTCCAAAACACAAAAGCGAAAGAACGCAGTGTGAGTAAGATCGAGAGAAGCATGTTCGCCTTTCGTTCTTTGGAGTACGAATCTTATCCTAAATCGTCATTCGAGGAATCCTATCTCAAACCGTCATTCGAGGAATCTTATTCCGAATCGTCATTCACGGAATCTAATCTCAAATCGTACTTCGAGGAATCTTATCCGGAATAGTCATTCAAGCAAACCAGCATCCCTGAAACCAACGATCATCGAAATCTACAGATAAAATTCCCCATTACTTTTTTTAAAGCGAAATACACATCGGTGCTTTGAAGGACTAACAAACCTTAACGAAAAAGTCAGACCAACCGTATTGTGATCCTAATTCACAGTGTAGGACGTAACTCAATTTGCCTTTTTCCAAGGGTGGCAACATCTTTTCAGAAATCCAGTCTTTGTTCTCTTACAGAAGCTTACAACTCGTTTTTTACTTGAATGTGTGCATGCCTGTCCCAATTTGTAGACACTTGTATTTACGACGAAACACAACACAATGCCTTATAAATCTCAGCAACGAAACTGGAGAACAACCGAGTTCTTCCTCCGTTCTTCGTAGCTTTTTTCCAAAACACAAAAGCGAAAGAACGCAGTGAGTAAGATCGAGAGAAATAATTGGCGGGCATGAGTGGGCGTAAAGGTTTCGTGCGGCACGTCCGTAGCTAGGAGGCTATGAGCCGTCGTGCGAAAGCCTGGCGATCTCGCGAGTCTCACTGGGCGTTTCGCGTCGAAAAGCGGAACGATTAATCATTCCCGCGGTGGTCCGCGCGGCGCTCCTTCGATGGTACTGGGGGGTGATGAGGAGAACGAGGGAATCACCAGCCAACTTCCCCTCGCAGAAACGGCCGAGTACTTTCGTAACGTGCGCGCTGCGTCGTTATCTCGAACTCACCAACATATTAGTATTATACAGTGTTTGGTAAGACGGAGTAAGGGACTCCGAGTTAACAGGGAAAAACGGTTAAGTGTGACGAGGATGAAGGGAGGAAAATGAGATTGCATAAGAGTATATGTTAGGCGTACTATGTACAAGGGTAGGAGAGGCGAAGGGGCGGGGGGAAAAAAAGGAAGGAGAGTAAAATGGTGTGTTGGGTCGGCGACCCCCTCGGGCCCCCTAATGATAATTATATTCGCATTAGGGTTCACGTCGTGAGTCGAGCTCGTTCATCAGCAGCGGCCTGCGCACCGGAGTTAGCCATGGGCAGCTAGGGAGTTTCGCTGCGGTTTACCTCACGGCATCGGTCAAGCAGAGTTATTTTTCTCAGTCCTTTCGCTCCTTCCATCGTGGACACGCGGATAGGCTGGACGATCCTGGGCCGAGCATGCTCGCTTTACCAGATAGCTATGTCCTGGCCCACAAATTTACGGTTTCAAGCAGTTTTCACGTACAACGGTCAGGAACTAGGAATTCTTAATCTCATTTGAAATCTAACCCAAGTAGGAACATTAATCTCCGTTGAAACTGTAATTCGTAGTCTTCGTTGACTCTTTTATACTGCCAGATTTTAATCCTCTTGATCCAGAAGACGATAAACGAAGAGATGAGCAAACCCTTTTTTTTACGGGATGTCTATTGATTCGCGAAATCATGGAAGTTTGTAAATTTCATAAAATTTTACCCGACAGGAAAAGAAGTTATGAAATGGCATGAACATGATTCCAAGATCGTCATTCTGCTAGTTCGAAATTTCTGCGGAATTTGGATACCATCCAAAATGTTGGCTTTTTGCATTGCTAGGAAAGATGGGATTTCAAAGGCAAATGAAGGTTCAAGTGTCGATTCGAGATAAGCGAGAAATGGAAGTGGTTAACGTGAGATTATTGGATAATACTACCATCACTAATGGTTTCATTTACTTTTGCCAAGAAATATGACATATTTCGCTGGCGAAACGAGTGAACATTAACGATTTCAGTTGTTAGAGCCAAAAGTGATGAAAACGGAATGAGAAGGATTTCAACATAGTGCGAAAGAGGAAGCTTTCGCTGTATATACCGAAAGCTTCCTGCTACCCAGGAATTTGCCAGGACTGATACTCCTCTATTTTGGATTGTTCAATGAGAAGCCTTTTACAGGATATCGCTATTGTCTGTATGTCAAATTCAAAGCGATATTGGATTAGAACGAAGTCGAGCGTTAGCAGAACGCCGGGCAAGTCCAGGCAACCACAACAAAGCCAGAACTGGCTATGCGACTTTGCTATGTTGTTCGGTATATCTATGTAGTGTGGATCCTATGTACCAGTGCCAATTTCGTAGTGCGAGCGGGCAAGCAGAAGCATCGTGTGCTGCTTCGAATCAGACGAGCAGACGAGTGTTGCACGCCTGAGCTTTGCCTCCGATGGCCAATATCTTCGACTGGGAAATAGTCACACGAATAGAGAAGCACCAAAGCCCTGGGACGGAATGCGAGAGCGAAGGCACTTTGTCCAGGACAACAACGGCATCCCGACACTGCTCTCTTCATCCGTTTCTGTATCTCCTGAATAGCAAAGGATCTCGAGAATTCACGCTTTCCTCGAGTCGAGATTATATCGCGGACGAGAAAATTTTGTCTCACGCTGCATTCGCCTATTTTTACTGTCGGATCCAGCCTGCGCCTTGTTAGAATTTCAAAATATCGGAAAAGTCTTAAATTAAGGTAGCCAAGTCAGTCAGAAAAAAATTATATTCAGTTGGCTAGATTTATTTCCTTAAACGACTCGAAGAAACTTCAATTAAATACATCCTTTGAGAAATGAAGAGCAGAATTATTCTATCAACACGAAAGCTAGTTAGGTTAATCGTTTTGTTCCGAAACCAGATTTAAAAGAAACCGTTCGTGTATTTGTTGCAGAATGATAAAGCGAAAAAAAAGAAGACATCATACAGAGCAATTTTGTAAGCAATTTATTCTGGATCATGCTTAAAGATGAAAGCCTGAATCTGGTTTTTGAGGCGATCGTTCCAAGTGGTTTTCATATTGACAGAAAAATTCTTTGTTTCGGTTCACACAGGTTGGGTTTTATTGAAATTTACCAGTTAACTGGAGAAAAATGCATCAAATTGTAAATAATTTTTTCTGTATGACTCGACCTTTTAACAATGAACCTTAAAGAGTTATTTTTGACTCGGAAAAAGATTGCTGAGCTAGTGGTCGATGAACCTACCACTGGCATGCTGAAAGATCAGCGTTAACCGCCTGCAGCAGCATCTGTGCATATACACCCGCTCGGAGCATACTACATCACTGTTTGCATAATCGTAACGCTAATATTAGTGAGCGCCCTCATCACCCCTCACCGGTCAGCTCAGTGCCGTTTAAAGCTGTTCTGTCAACATGCGAAATTCCGTTCTCGAGAACTTAATCCATAATGGAGGGACTACTCTTATAGAAAGCGAAGGTTTTGTTCGCTTTTACTGGAGGCACATGCAAATTCAGGAGGATTTCAGAAAATCCTCGTTTCCAACACCCGGAAAATCATGCTTTGGAAAAGCTTCTCGTGAATCAACTAACGCGGCATATTAGCATTGGTGAGAAAATTAACAGCTTGAAAATTACGTTGTTACACGGATTTCGCATCATATGGATGTTTTTAATTTAGTGACTTCATAGAGGCGGTTTTTTCCACTTTTCTACAATCGATAATAAGTTATTTTTAGAGCTTTACAGTTTTTGTCAACGAGAAATGAGATCATATCGACTTGCTGTTAATACAACGCAATAAAAATAGGACAAAATTAAATTACAGTGCAACCTCGATTATGGTCTAGAACCTAGTATCATTATCTGGGTCTCCGCGCGGTGGGCGTAATTTATATTCCTGCTATTACGCAAAGTACATCTCTGAAACTCTATTTGCTGTCACTGGTTAAAAAAATATCGAACGTCAAAGCTGTGAAAGCAACGGGTGCACATTGAACGTGGTATATACTGTAAACCTTAAACATTCCAAAAAATAAATATTAATCAATAATAAATAGAATCCGGCAAGAGAAAAAAGAACCTAAAGGACGATTCTTACTTATTTCTAGAGATTTAAAAAAAAAACTTTCTTCCCTACTTCACTAAGTTAGGTTAGCGCTTTATTTAATTTTTCCACAAATTATCGTGCAATTTCAATTAATTTACTTTATTGAACCAATTGGCCATTGAATCAATCAATCATTGGAGGTTATTGGCTATATTGGTGTTGGATAATTTACTTTGACATTGCCAAGTGATAGCTCAATGTTTTCCTCGATAGATACTTTACAAATTCACCGGAAAACATTTAGAATGGTATTCATCATTTTCAAATTACAGCTATTTGTTTATGAAAAAAGTAACAAAGTTATGACATCAAGCACTGTTTTCTTCCCGATTAGAAATAAAGCTAAGTAAATAACCAACTGAACTTGTGAAGCCTCTTTAAAAAAATCACTCCTCAACATCGAAACAACAAAAAAAATTACAAATTTACCTCATAAATATAATCATAATTTTATTATTGTCTGAAAAAATTCTCGTATATTTAATATTACAAGCGTTTTAAACCAGTTCAGTCTTAATTTATACACTGAGAGAAATCTCGGTAGTTTAGGCAACTATTAAGCCATAACTGTAGATTTGTAGTCTATGCAACAATTTGAATAATTATTTTAACTGACTTATTGGTTAAATTAATCACGTTATAGTTACTGCAACTAATTCTATAGTTGACTTAACATAATGTCATAGTTACTTTAACAGTGACCATATAGTGAAATAAAACCTTAGCTATTTTTTATAGTTATTGCAACTTTATTATTATGCTTTCAATGAGAATTTCAAAATTGTTAAATAATTTCGTATATTAAATATTACAAGTTTTAAACCAGCTCAGTCTTAATTTATACACTGAGAGAAATCACGGTAGTTTAGGCAACTATTAAACTGTAGATTTGTAGTCTATGCAACAATTTGAATAGTTATTTTAACTGATTTAGAGGTTAAATTAACTACGTTATAGTTACTGCAACTAATTCTATAGTTGGCTTAACATAATGTCCTAATTACTTAAACAGTGACCATATAGTGAAATAAAACCTTAGCTATTTTTTTATAGTTAGTGCAACTTTATTATTATGCTTTCAATGACAATTTCAAAATTGTTAAATAATTTCTTAAAGGATACTATGTTTGTGATTATGTTTTCTATGAATAGTACGTCCCATCTATCGCTAAATTTAAAAAACAATATACTTTTTGTTACGATAACTATTATTAACTGTTGCATTGACTATAAATAATTAGTACAGATAACTTTTTGTAAATAGCCGAGGTTGTATTTCACTATAAATTTAGAGTTACCAGGATCTCTTTTTTCTTTTTTTTTCTTTCTTCCTTTTTTTTTTTTTTTTGAATTTCTGATCATTCAAATGATCAGAAATTCAATTAAATGTAGTAATATTGAATTGATTAAAATTGTCTTTGAACCAGGGAACCATTTTTCATTGATTTAAAAAAAAATCGTCTCCGAGACAATAAAAGCATTACCTAACCTATAAAATTACATGTCGTTAACCCTTTGATGCACACATTTTTATTTTTAAAAAGTTACTTTTATTTAAAATCGAGAAAGAAAACGTTGAAATATTTAAAAAATGATAATAATCTAGGTGGGATGTTAAACATCCCGCTGTGCATCAAAGGGTTAAAGGAATATAAGCACGGAATACAAGAGGTTGCTTTAAAAAAATGTTTTTCCCATCTCGTACTAGATGCAAAAAAGTTATAGAAATAATTTTATATCTTTTTTTTCTCTCAGTGTACCAATTTCTTCTTTAGAACGGTTTAGAACGTTTATTTAAATGTTAGCACACGATTGACTTGTCTGCACTGACATTACCACATTAAACTGCCAACTGATAAGTCACACATCCATAATTTGTGATATATGCACATAGCCACTGGATAGCTCGTGTATTCAGACGTTGAGGTCTTGCACAATCGTCCAACGCTAATATTAGAGTCTGTAGCGTGCACCGAAGCTTCGGTTGCATCGTAAAACGAGGTATTAGGACCGCGTCCAGACGCCGAACCTGACGTATGTACGTTAGCGTGAAAGCGAGCGGGCTGTTGGACGGATCTAGGATAAGACGGTCTATACCCCTCTAATACCTCTCGTCTCCGCAAAAGTGAGTTCAACATCGAGGTAAACCAAGTGGAATAGTGGGGACTGCACTTTGCGTTGGGCTATCTCGCGCACTCGAGTCGTCAAACGAGCTATCGCGCAGAGAGGCGTTTCGAGATACGAGCTCGTCTAGGTGTTTCAGAGCTCGCCAGTGGTCGCTCGTAAAATTCGATTCGGGCTAAATCAGAGTCATGCAAGGCAAAGCTCCGCCATAGTCGTCAACCACCGGATATATAGCTGAATACGGTGTATTAAGTTGGGAGAATGAGAAACCAGAAAACGTTGAAGAGGGAAGGAAAATCATCCAATTCGAAATACGTTTGGCGAGGTAAGGAAGTTTTATGACTGTAAGTCATATCAAAGGAAATACGAGAAGAAATCTTGTCAGGGTTTTGGCTATTTTATTTTGCCTATTTGAGTAATGGCAGAATATATCTTGAGGGCCAGATTCTTATCAGGGCCTGATTTCGTTTTGATTGAATGATTGTAATGAGGTTGATTTCGGGTTGGTATGATTAGGTTATAATAAAGTACAGTAAAGATTCAACCATTTTATGAGCTTGGTTTTCCCTTAAAAAATTATATAGTTAGGGGAAATTGATGTCTGGATGCGAAGGACTTTTATGACCCAAAGAATATGCCGTTTGATCGAAATCCTATCTACGACTGCCATAGAAAAAAGTACTATTCACATTTTTTTTTTCTTTTTTTTTTTTTAGATTACCACATCTTCTGCTTACGACCCAGATGTCATGTTTTCGCAAGCACGTAGATGATTGCGGCTAGATCAGCCAGAAAAAGATGTTCATAAACTTACACTTTTTTATTCTAGTCTGAAATAGGATTTCACTGCTAAAATTTGATATAAAACGCAATACTTCGGGCGATTCGTCCTGAATCATATGCCAGTTGACGAAAACCTAAATCTGATCAAGATTGGGAATCGATAGACGAAATTGGTTTGGTCACCGAAAATTATTGATTTCTGTCCTCATAGGACATTTTTATCATATTTGTCAGTCGACTGGACGAAAAATATTTCAGCCACACAACGTTTTCTTTTTTGGCTGACGGAAAAAAATTGAAGCAAAGTAATATACTTTGACAAGAATCAAACAACATTTTCCTTGCATTTCGTATTATTAAAAAAAAAAGCGAGTCCTGTCGCTTTTCATGTTTTTACCTTTTTTCAAATTATCTAAAATATTCTTACGGTCAATCAATCGCATAAAATTCATAATCTTTTGCTATAAAAAAGGCTTTTTGTCTAGAAATCAGTGGAGTCCTCCTTTGAGCAATAATTTTATATCCGACAATACGTGACAGAGGCCACAAAAATTTGGATGTTCAGAAGAAGAACATTAAGGGGAGGGAGTCAGGTCAAAAAAATTGATTTTGGAAATTCAATATCATCCAAATCCTATTGCATATAAAAATGCCCAACGCACTATAATGTTGGTACTCGATGAAATGATTTTTTACTGTCGTCTGACTTGCATATTCTTTTAAATATTATCTTAAGCAAAGTTCTTAGGTTTTCCATTCTGCGCATGATTCAGATCAAACTACTAGGCAGATTGGAATGGTTGACATCTCATTTTCTTCTTCATGAAAAGATACGCCGGCTAAATGGAGCAAATATTAATAAAAGGTAATATTTTTTAAGTGACATAATTACTAATAAATAAATTTTATGCTATTTTCTAAATCAGTGATTAAGTTTGCTTTCAGAATGAAAAAAAATAGTTTGCTCCATTTGGCCGGTGTATCTTTTCGTGAGGAAGAAAATGAGACGTCAACCATTCCAATTTGCCTAGTAGTTTGATCTGAATCATGCGCAGAATGGAAAACCTAAGAACTTTGCTTAAAATAATATTGAAAAGCATATGTAAGTCCCAACCATGTACCAGTCTCCAACCACTGACACAAATATTGACTAAAATGAAGAAATTATGAATATGAAATAAATAAATAACTAGTGCTATCATTTTTGCAATTCTTTATGTCTGCATAGGCCAATAATAAAAATAGTCATTAATTTTTTTGTTGACGTTTTTTAAAGATATTGTGCACTGCAGACGCCGCTCAGAGGATCGGCGCATATCTTTTAGTCAGTTCGTTAAGAATTGGCGTAACGTTGTTAAGCTTATGACGCTGTTATTTTCACGATTTCCACAATAATTCGTGGCTTGTGGTATTCGCGAATAAATAGACTGTATAAATCTTCCATTAAAATTTGCGAAAATCCACTGCTAAGTTGTCAATTTCCATGGTTGGCTATTGGGGTGCATCCGCAGTATGCTGTACCGATATCCAACCGCGGCCTATTCCCGGCCAACACAAACTCAGCGAACATAACCTCTATGGCAAGTTGATGCCGGTTGCACGTCACGGTGAGCCTTTTTATTAGTTATTATTTATCATAAATTATCCTAAACGTTGCGTGTAATTTAAGAAATAAAATGAAGTTTCAACGAATCGCATAGCCTCGTATCGGCGGGTGGTTGCGTATAGGGGCATGCTTGGTCGGGTATTTAGACATTACCTGAAATCGGTGGTCGGGTACTAGTCCATCGACTTTCTCAATTGTTTCCTAACTTTAACAAAAAACTATACCCCTGACATGAATTAATAGATGCTTTTCGAAAAGTAGAAAAGCTAAGCTTTGCATTAGTTATGGTTACAATTATAGAAAGGTCATTTTAGTATAAGAAATATAACGAAAATTTGGATGTTCAGAAGAAGAACATTAAGGGGAGGGAGTCAGGTGAAAAAAATTGATTTTGGAAATTCAATATCATCCAAATCCTATTGCATATAAAAATGCCCAACGCACTATATTGTTGGTACTCGATGAAATGATTTTTTACTGTCGTCTGACTTGCATATACTTTTCAATATTATCTGAAGCAAAGTTCTTAGGTTTTCCATTCTGCGCATGATTCAGATCAAACTACTAGGCAGATTGAAATGGTTGACATCTCATTTTCTTCTTCATGAAAAGATACGCCGGCTAAATCGAGCAAATGTTAATAAAAGGTAATATTTTTTAAGTGACATAATTATTAATAAATAAATTTTATGCTATTTTCTAAATCAGTGATTAAGTTTGCTTTCAGAATGAAAAAAAATAGTTTGCTCCATTTAGCCGGTGTATCTTTTCGTGAGGAAGAAAATGAGACGTCAACCATTCCAATCTGCCTAGTAGTTTGATCTGAATCATGCGCAGAATGGAAAACCTAAGAACTTTGCTTAAGATAATATTAAAAAGCATATGTAAGTCAGACGACAGTAAGGTAAACGCCCCGGTCCCCAACCATGTACCAGTCTCCAACCACTGACACAAATATTGACTAAAATGAAGAAATTATGAATATGAAATAAATAAATAACTAGTGCTACCATTTTTGCACTTCTTTATGTCTGCATAGGCCAATAATAAAAATAGTCATTAATTTTTGTGTTGACGTTTTTTAAAGATATTGGGCACTGCAGACGCCGCTCAGAGGATCGGCGCATATCTTTTAGCCAGTTTGTTAAAAATTGGCGTAACGTTGTTAAGCTTATGACGCTGTTATTTTCACGGTTTCCACAATAATTCGTGGCTTGTGGTATTCGCGAATAAATAGACTGTATAAATCTTCCATTAAAATTTGCGAAAAACCACTGCTAAGTCGTCAATTTCCATGGTTGGCTATTGGGGCGCATCCGCAGTATGCTGTACCGATATCCAACCGCGGCCTATTCCCGGCCAACACAAATTCAGCAAACATAACCTCTATGGTAAGTTGATGCCGGTTGCACGTCACGGTGAGCCTTTTTATTAGTTATTATTTATCATAAATTATCCCAAACGTTGCGTGTAATTTAAGAAATAAAATGAAGTTTCAACGAATCGCATAGCCTCGTATCGGCGGGTGATTGCGTATAGGGGCATGCTTGGTCGGGTATTTAGACATTACCTGAAATCGGTGGTCGGATACTAGTCCATCGACTTTCTCAATTGTTTCCTAACTTTAACAAAAAACTATACCCCTGACATGAATTAATGGATGCTTTTCGAAAAGTAGAAAAGCTAAGCTTTGCATTAGTTATGGTTACAATTATAGAAAGGTCATTTTAGTATAAGAAATATAACGAAAATTTGGATGTTCAGAAGAAGAACATTAAGGGGAGGGTGTCAGGTGAAAAAAATTGATTTTGGAAATTCAATATCATCCAAATCCTATTGCATATAAAAATGCCCAACGCACTATATTGTTGGTACTCGATGAAATGATTTTTTACTGTCGTCTGACTTGCATATGCTTTTCAATATTATCTTAAGCAAAGTTCTTAGGTTTTCCATTCTGCGCTTGATTCAGATCAAACTACTAGGCAGATTGGAATGGTTGACATCTCATTTTCTTCTTCATGAAAAGATAAGCCGGCTAAATCGAGCAAATGTTAATAAAAGGTAATATTTTTTAAGTGACATAATTATTAATAAATAAATTTTATGCTATTTTCTAAATCAGTGATTAAGTTTGCTTTCAGAATGAAAAAAAATAGTTTGCTCCATTTAGCCGGTGTATCTTTTCGTGAGGAAGAAAATGAGATGTCAACCATTCCAATCTGCCTAGTAGTTTGATCTGAATCATGCGCAGAATGGAAAACCTAAGAACTTTGCTTAAAATAATATTGAAAAGCATATGTAAGTCCCAACCATGTACCAGTCTCCAAGCACTGACACAAATATTGACTAAAATTAAGAAATTATGAATATGAAATAAATAAATAACTAGTGCTACCATTTTTGCAATTCTTTATGTCTGCATAGGCCAAAAATAAAAATAGTCATTAATTTTTTTGTTGACATTTTTTAAAGATATTATGCACTGCAGACGCCGCTCAGAGGATCGGCGCATATCTTTTAGCCAGTTCGTTAAGAATTGGCGTAACGTTGTTAAGCTTATGACGCTGTTATTTTCACGATTTCCACAATAATTCGTGGCTCGTGGTATTCGCGAATAAATAGACTGTATAAATCTTCCATTAAAATTTGCGAAAAACCACTGCTAAGTCGTCAATTTCCATGGTTGGCTATTGGGGCGCATCCGCAGTATGCTGTACCGATATCCAACCGCGGCCTATTCCCGGCCAACACAAACTCAGCGAACATAACCTCTATGGCAAGTTGATGCCGGTTGCACGTCACGGTGAGCCTTTTTATTAGTTATTATTTATCATAAATTATCCTAAACGTTGCGTGTAATTTAAGAAATAAAATGAAGTTTCAACGAATCGCATAGCCTCGTATCGGCGGGTGATTGCGTATAGGGGCATGCTTGGTCGGGTATTTAGACATTACCTGAAATCGGTGGTCGGGTACTAGTCCATCGACTTTCTCAATTGTTTCCTAACTTTAACAAAAAACTATACCCCTGACATGAATTAATAGATGCTTTTCGAAAAGTAGAAAAGCTAAGCTTTGCATTAGTTATGGTTACAATTATAGAAAGGTCATTTTAGTATAAGAAATATAACTTTACAGTTTCCTGTTCTCTGAGATGGCCGGCTATTGGGGCGTTTACCTTAAAAAACCCTTTCATCGAGTACCATCAATATAGTGCGTTGGGCATTTTTATATGCAATAGGATTTGGATGACATTGAATTTCCAAAATCAATTTTTCTAACCTGACTCCCTCCCCTTAATATTTGACATCCAAAAGTTGTCAACAGGACTTTCCTCGCATCAATACAAAATAATAATCACAGCCGGGGGAAAGAGCAGGTATCGATTGCTCGGGCTCGGGTGTCTCGTAGTTACAATTAAGGTCACCGGTACCGAGCGCGCACCACGGGCTTAATTAAACCGAAGCTCGCACGGCTGGATTGAAAGCTGCATTGTTCATCGATAGGAAGCAGAGGAGGAGTACGAACGTTCATACAAGAGAGAGAGAGAGGAAGACAGAGAGAAAATACGTATAGGAGGTGCGTACATGTGATTCTGGACGGGTGTATTCGGTTCGTCGTAGTCGTCGACGAGCCTCTCGACGCATCGATTGGAACTGATTTACTGCACCTATACTTGCCTATAAATATATATATATACACATCAAACCGCTCGCACATTTCGAGAGGGTGTGGAAAAAAAGAAAAGAAAAAAATCTGCAAGTGAAGGTAATGAGAAAGCTTTCGTTGCCAGAATTTGACGCGAATCACGAATAATATAGACTGGGGAGGCGCTGATGGTTGAGTACTACTTGGTTAGTTACTCAGCAAAGCCCAAGTCGAGCCGAGCACGCAGCGTACAAACACCCGCTGATTTTCATGCTCTGCATGACACTCGATGAAAAATGAAGCGTTTCCGGAGTTTGCCAGCGTTATTAAACTCAAGAGACCTCTGTATCTTGAGGTTTTACGAGCATCGGCGGGAAGCCTGAGCAAGAGAGGAGAATATAGACGAAGCTAGGAGATGGGAACGTGGTTGTCAAGCGAAAACTCGTCGTCGGGTATAAAACAGGCTAGCAGTAAAATAATGTACACGGACCGTATAGCTTTATCCTTGAGTGAAATGTCTTATGTACCGTCGTGCAGTTACACGTATATGTGTGTACGTGTTCGTATTCCACTGATTCTGCGTACGTTTATTTTTCGTCCCACTTAGAAACGCACTTTAAAGTATCCTCGGAAAATAAAAAAGTAAAAGAATATCGTAGGAAAAAACATCTTAGTATATTGCTATAATATATGTATACCGTTACGCCGAAGAGCCGGTCAACATTATCTTCGCTGTTCACGCCTCGTCTATTACGCAAACTCATATAATACGCCTCCTTTGATGCACTTTGTGTTCTGTACCGTTATGAAGTGGTTTAATTTAGAGAACAAGAACACTCGAACGCAGAAATTCACATGTACTCAAGTCCATTGTCCTGACTTGTCCGTGTGAGAGGATGTAGACGTTTGTCAGTGTTTTTGAGGATTTGTTAGTGTATTTAAGCGTCTTTGACTGTTTGTATATAATGAGAGAAAAAGTTTCCTTCATTCAAAGGAATTTTATTCAAATCCCAACCTGCGAAACATTTCTTTGAAATTAATGAAATAATATGTTTAAACTAATATTTTTTTTTTTGAATGATCAGAAATTCAATTGAATGTAGTAATATTGAATTGATTAAAATTTTCCTTGAACCAAGGAATCCTTTTTTATTGATTTAAAAAAAAATCGCCTCCGAGACAATAAAAGCATTATCTAACCTATAAAATTACATGTCGCTAAAGGAATACAAGAGGTTGTTTTGAAAAAATGTTTTTCCATGTTGTAGTAGATGCAAAAAAGTTATAGAAATAATTTATTTCAATAAACACCGATACCTGCCTATCCATTTTCAATCAATGAAATCCTTTCTTTGAATCAATAAAATTCTTTCTTTGAATCAATGAAATCCTTTCTTTGAAATTCAAATGCACCATTTCATTAAAAACAAAGATTTCCTTAAAGTGAATGAAAAAAATTCAGACCACCCATTTTTTTGGATGTAATGAAAACTTTTTTTTGGTATAAGTGACTGTGTGACAGTCTGTGAGTGTTTTTGACTGTCTGTGATGGCCCGCGTAAAAAAGATGCGGTATCCAGGATGGAATCCAGGATGGAGTTTGGGCAGTCCAGGATGGAATCCAAAATGGACAATGGGATCGGATTAAATCCCATTCTCTATCCTGGACTACCCGGACTCCATCCTGGACTGCCCAGACTCCATCCTGGACACATCATTTTTACGCGGGGGGTTATTCTAAGTCGCCTTATACTTGCTAACCAGATCCTGTATATTTTAAGATATCTCGCGTTCACTAAAACACAACAAAAATATTCCTTTAATCAGAGGTTATTAAAAGGGCGTGCCATAATGACTTACTAGCAGAGTACAATTTTCGCATAATTTTAACTACCCTCAAAATTCGTAATACCGCACGCAGATATTTTAGACGGAAAGAAATGTTCGGTTGTGACAACTACGTTTCCAATTTGCTGTACACAATGTCTGAAAAATTAGTTACCATATCGAATAGTAACCTCAACTATTCACGATTAGTTCTCGCTAGATTAGTGAGGTTAACCAATCCAATCGTTGGGACTATCATTCGAATCGTCGATATTACCATTCGAATCATTGGCACTACCATTTGAGTTGTAAGGGAAATAGAATAATCGATTGGTTGTGTCAACTCATTTTGCTTCCTCATAGAGGAAGCTTTGTTTTCATGAAAAAAAAATTTTTCGAGATTTTTATGTCAGGTCACTTAGAATTGTCCAAAACGTCCAGAAAAGTGACCTAGAAAAAATGTCCGTATGTATGTATGTGTGTGTGTGTGTGTATACAACTCCCAAAATTCGAACGCCGACAACTCAAGAACGGTTTTGTATATCGCGCTCAAATTTGGCACACTAGTGTAGCAGCAGACCCTCTTCAACTGTACCAATTTTCGACAAAATCTGTGCGAAAATTTCGATTTTATGCCGTTTTGAATTTTTTTAAAAAAGGACGTGGTCGCTCTGACTTTCGTAAAATTTCGTCTATTTTGCTAAATAGTTGGTTATAAGAGTAGGTGCACTCAATGCTGTTTGGTATTGAATTTGGTTCGAATCGGTAAAGTGGTTCAGATTTTATGGAATTTTGAATTTTTCAAAAAATTGACATTATTGCTCTATTGTAACTTTTGCAAAACTTGAAATAGCGAGCTCAAGTTTTGTATATAAATGAAACAATATTCAGCCATTATATATGTATAATTTAGCGACAAACGGTATGAAATTTGTGATTTTATGGAATGTTGAATTATTTTTAATAATGGACGTTATCACATTTACTTTCGAAAACGCTCTAATAATAACGAAATAACGGAATAACGAAATAGAAAAAGCGAATTCACAACATGTTTATTTATCTAATTTAAAAAAGGATGCAAAGCAGAACCTTGCACATTGCTTCCTCATTATTTTTCGCTTTTTACAAAGCTTCCTCTATGAGGAAGCCAAAATTGAATAACATACTGCTTCCTCATAGAGGGAGCTTTGTAAAAAGCGAAAAATAATGAGGAAGCAATGTGCAAGGTTCTACTTTGCATCCTTTTTTAAATTAGATAAATAAACATGTTGTGAATTCGCTTTTTTTCCTTATGGCAACTAATCTTTTCTTTTAGTGTATTTCTTTACACAGTAATAAATTTTGACAAATCGAAATATTCTATAGTTATAGTTCCTTTATTGTAGCAGTTATATGTATTGTGTAATACGTATTCGTGCTATACACATCAATGTACAGAGTATAAATTCATTCGAGACCGAATGCTCGTCAACTTTTTTCCCACCGGAGAGGTTCCTCCCCCACGAAGCTTCCACAGAGCTCTCGGTACCACGCCCGTTTGCTGTTTCAATTTAACTCATCCGCCGCCGAATCAACGATCCATTATCACGAACGCCATTACTCACGTACCTGGCGTAAGCAGGCGCCCCCACAAAAGCATTTCCATTCTCTACTTCTAACATTTAGTTTCTTTTACTCTTCCTGCAAGCTATTCTTCCACAAGCACGTCTGGCCCGTTCATCTTTTTGTTATTCACTCTTTTTCTTTTTTTTTGTATCCTGGAGTACTATATTTTATCCACTCGTGACGAATCGATTTAATGGATTTGTGAGAGGGGAAACAACAGGGCTTTCTTTTACAGTATATTTATATCACTGTTTTTATTGCTGCGCTTTCAACGGACTTGCTAACGCCTACGCTTTACCGTCACGATTGTCGCTTATATACATGAGACATTCTCTGTCAGTTTTATCACCTTTTTTCCCCGAGCCTCTCCGTTATTTTTCATAATTTCGCGGATTTTACTGAGATTTGAAAATACGTGCTGTGAATAAAAAAGAAAAAAAATATTATCTAGAAATAAAAACGGTGCATTTTATCGAACTGTTTATATTTTAAAAGAGAAAAAATACCCAAAAAGATTTTAGTTACTTTGGATAAAATTTTTTTTTAATTAGTTAATTGCGTTCCAAATACTATTAAAAATAATTATCCAGAACATAAATATTTTAAAAGAGAAAAAATACCCAAGAAGATTTTGGTTACTTTCGATAAAATTTTTTTAAAATTAATCAATTGCGTTCGAAATACTATTAAAAATAATTATCCAGAACATAAATATTTTAAAAGAGAAAAAATACCCAAGAAGATTTTAGTAACTTTGGATAATTTTTTTTAAAATTAGTCAATTGCGTTCGAAATACTATTAAAAATAATTATCCAGAACATAAATATTTTAAAAGAGAAAAAATACCCAAGACGATTTTAGTTACTTTGGATAACATTTTTTTTTAAATAGTCAATTGCGTTCGAAATACTATTAAAAATAATTATCCAGAACATAAATATTCTAAAAGAGAAAAAATACCCAACAAGATTTTAGTTACTTTGGATAAATTTTTTTTAAACTTAGTCAATTGCGTTCGAAATATTATTAAAAATAATTATCCAGAACATAAATATTTTAAAAGAGAAAAAATACCCAAGAAGATTTTAGTTACTTTGGATAATTTTTTTTTTAATTAGTCAATTGCGTTCGAAATACTATTAAAAATAATTATCCAGAACATAAATATTTTAAAAGAGAAAAAATACCCAAGAAGTTTTTAGTTACTTTCGATAAAATTTTTTTTAAATTAATCAATTGCGTTCGAAACACTATTAAAAATAATTATCCAGAACATAAATATTTTAAAAGAGAAAAAATACCCAAGAAGATTTCAGTTACTTTGGATAAAATTTTTTTTAAATTAGTTAATTACGTTCCAAATACTATTAAAAATAATTATCCAGAACATAAATATTTTAAAAGAGAAAAAATACCCAAGACGATTTTAGTTACTTTGGATAACATTTTTTTTTAAATAGTCAATTGCGTTCGAAATACTATTAAAAATAATTATCCAGAACATAAATATTCTAAAAGAGAAAAAATACCCAACAAGATTTTAGTTACTTTGGATAAATTTTTTTAAAACTTAGTCAATTGCGTTCGAAATATTATTAAAAATAATTATCCAGAACATAAATATTTTAAAAGAGAAAAAATACCCAAGAAGATTTTAGTTACTTTGGATAATTTTTTTTTTAATTAGTCAATTGCGTTCGAAATACTATTAAAAATAATTATCCAGAACATAAATATTTTAAAAGAGAAAAAATACCCAAGAAGTTTTTAGTTACTTTCGATAAAATTTTTTTTAAATTAATCAATTGCGTTCGAAACACTATTAAAAATAATTATCCAGAACATAAATATTTTAAAAGAAAAAAAATACCCAAGAAGATTTTAGTTACTTTGGATAAAATTTTTTTTAAATTAGTTAATTGCGTTCGAAATACTATTAAAAAAAATTATCCAGAACATAAATATTTTAAAAGAGAAAAAATACCCAAGAAGATTTTAGTAACTTTGGATTATTTTTTTTTAAATTAGTCAATTGCGTTCGAAATACTATTAAAAATAATTATCCAGAACATAAATATTTTAAAAGAGAAAAAAAACCCAAGAAGATTTCAGTTACTTTGGATAAATTTAAAAAAAAAATAAGTCAATTGCGTTCCAAATACTATTAAAAATAATTATCCAGAACATAAATATTTTAAAAGAGAAAAAATACCCAAGAAGATTTTAGTAACTTTGGATAATTTTTTTTTTAATTACTCAATTGCGTTCGAAATACTATTAAAAATAATTATTCAGAACATAAATATTTTAAAAGAGAAAAAATACCCAAGAAGATTTTAGTTACTTTCGATAAAAAAAAAAAAAATTAATCAATTGCATTCGAAACACTATTAAAAATAATTATCCAGAACATAAATATTTGAAAAAAAAAACAACTCCTACATGTGACAATTTTTTATAAAGTAATTTGACAAAAAAATAAAACCTGGTTAACTGAACGAAATTTCTGGAAGGGTGAAAAAAAAAGTGGCTGACAGAAAATGCCTCATATCATGCGACAATCAAAGAGCAGTTTCCGGATGAGTGATTCGATTTCAGTTTGTATATATACACGTAATATACAATTCCGTTTTATGTACATGCATGGACATGCGATATCGTCACGCGTTGTATTCGCATTGAGTACTCAAATTAAAAAATAAAAAACAAAAAGAGGAAGAAACAGAAAAGGTTGGACAAGGGGAGGCAATCGAACCATCACGAATCACGAGGTAGTGAATTGAGCCACCATCGGAGACACCTCAATCGTACAAAACGATGCACGCGATCGATTCGTTCGAGGGATGGATAGTCATCCTCTCGTACTCAGTACTTCAAGGAAGTAAGATCGTTGCTACTTATCGATCCCCTAACCGGTACTCGTGCACCTTCTCCGACAGTAAAGCTGTCAGTCATGCAATAAAAAATAATGGAAAAGTGGCGTAAACTGCGCTATAATAATAATAGGAAACGGCAATAATTTTACACTGGTATTGGAGGTGCTATGTACGCTATAGGAGTAACGAAAAGTCCGGTGATCATGAAATCGCCTTGCAGCGAGATAAATAATTGATGAGAAAGGGGAAGAAGGGGAAGAATGTCCGATCGCGTGGCGTAAAATAAATAAATAATAGAGAAGACACATCGTAAAGCCTGCACGAAAGGTCCGAATTGCCTGTTGTATAGCAAGAGACATAGAGAAAAATAGAGAAGCGTTTCAGAAAGCGACTTTATGGGAAATGCGACTTCGATCCGCACTCATTGGCTAACTTCTCGTAAAAAAAAAAAGCCGTTCACGGTAGATTTGTGATCGATCTATTCGAGAAAGTCTTCCAAAAGTCCATTAACTTTGACAATCATATTAAAGATTATCCATAAAAATTTGATGAACGTTTATCAAAATCTACATTTTTTCTACACCGAGAGAAAAGATTTCATTGACGCCAAAGAAATGGGTGGATTGATGTTTTTTCATTGATATCAACGACATATTTATTTGATGTCAATGAAATAGTGCATTTGAATTTCAAAGAGAACATTTCATTGCCTGGAAATAAAGATGTACTTAACTCGTACCTAACCTCACTTTTTCGTTTTTCGGTTCTCCCAAACAAACGGCTTTGAGTTTCGAGGAGCCAGAAGCTTAGCTTATTTCTGCCGTACTTCCTTACATACTCACAAAGTTTGAGCTTTATCTGTCGCGTACTTCAGGAAAAAATAGGTTTTGAAATTTTGAGCTGGTAAGAAGAAGGTTTCATTGAATCAGAGGCGATATCTTTGAAATCAATGAAAAAGGTTCATTGGTTTAAAGAAATGTTTCTTCGAATCAATGTCACTACTTTTCATTGAGTTTGAGATTATTCAAAGAAAAGATAGTATTGAAATTCAAGTATTTCATTGCCAAAGATTTCCGTGAATCAATGACAACCTTTGACCGTCAAATGTGTACCTTTTAGACATCATCTCATCTTCCACAATGCTTATTCATTATTGTCGAGCCGTTTACGGTAGATTTGTGATCGATCTATTCAAGAAAGTCTTCCAAAAGTCCATTAACTTTGACAATCATATTAAAGATTATCCATAAAAATTTGATGAACGTTTATCAAAATCTACATTTTTTCTACAGCGAGAGAAAAGATTTCATTGACGCCAAAGAAATGGGTGGATTGATTTTTTTTTTCATTGATTTCAACGAAATATTTCTTTGATGTCAATGAAATAGTGCATTTGAATTTCAAAGAGAACATTTCATTGCCTGGAAATAAAGATGTACTTAACTCGTACCTAACCTCACTTTTTCATTTTTCGGTTCTCCCAAACAAACGGCTTTGAGTTTCGAGGAGTCGAGCAGCCTATTTCTGCCGTACTTCCTTACATATTCACAAAGTTTGAGCTTTATCTGTCGCGTACTTCAGGAAAAAATAGCTTTTGAAATTTTGAGCTGGTAAGAAGAAGGTTTCATTGAATCAGAGACGAAATCTTTGAAATCAATGAAAAAGGTTTATTGGTTTAAAGAAATGTTTCTTCGAATCAATATCACTACTTTTCATTGAGTTTGAGATTATTCAAAGAAAAGATAGTATTGAAATTCAAGTATTTCATTTCATTGGCAAAGATTTCCGTGAATCAATGAAACTTTTTCTCTCGGTGTACCAACTTTGACCGTCAAATGTGTACCTTTTAGACATCATCTCATCTTCCACAATGCTTATTCATTATTGTCGACCATTAATAATGCATTTCCTCATGCGGAAGTTAAAACAGATCAACAACGTTTCCTCATAAACGTACCTTTCCAAAAGGTGAAGAATACTGTGAAAGTTGTATACAATTTCCTACATTCCATCATCGATTTCCGCTACAATGATGACGTGAATTGGAATAGATGAATAATTATAGAAACGCAATTGAAGTGGCGATGATAGCCGTTAACGGAAATTACGAAAACAGAAGAAAACAAGAGGAGGATTAAACCAACAGACCCATTTCGATTTGATAGATTTAACATGCAACTGTAACGCGAACAAACGAACGAACCAACGTTTCACGAGGGGATTTCCAGAGATCCTCTTTCGCGCCCGAGCCTCTCACAGTGCTCGGATAAACGCTAGACCGTTCACTCGTTTGCATCGACCCGGTCATTAATCTTCTAGCTGGCTCGCTAAATGACTGATGGACGCCACGGGTACGGGTGAACCGACAGCTAGTCACGTTCGTACGAACGAACGAACGAACGAACGAACGAACGAACGGACGGACGGACGGACGGATGGACGGACGAACGCGTTTGCCAGCCCACGTTTTCTCCCTCCATTTCTACTGCTGTTCTCCCTGCGAAATGCGCTCACTGCGCTTCGGTAGAAGTTGAGAAACGTACGTATTAGTACATACCGTACATATTATACATACCACTGTAGGGGCACATGACTGTGCATACGGAGGGAGGCTCGCGAGTAGGTAAAGGGGTAAGCGTGGTGAACGCGAGAGTGGCTGAGGGGGTTGAAGTGCGATGGAAGTTAACTCTCGCGCCACGTTCTACACGCAGCTCACGATCACAAGCCCGCACGACCCTGGCCGGTTGCCACATGTATCTACATACCGCCAGTATGAGCCACTACAAATGGCACGGTTATTGGCATCTTTAAGCCTAACGTTCTATACAGCGCAATCGAAATTTCATGACGTTTGACGTATTTTCAGACACAAAACTGTTATGTTTTTGTTACGTTATTTATGATATACATGATTCGTCGAAAAGTAAAAGATATGGTTAACACCATTTTGTTATAAACATCATGAACGAAATAATTTAATTTAATTCATTCGCATATTATATACTCAGAGAAATCGTAGTACACAGAAAGAAAAAAGTAGTTCTGGCTACCAATTCCAGCATATGCTGTGCCGCGTGTTAGTTACTGAAACTAAATCGGAATCGTAGTCTCAACTTTTTTCGATTGGTGGCAAAAATAGTACGTATAACCAACAACTTGGTTCCTGCAACTATCATGGCTGCTATCCAATCCAAATGACTCGTTACGCCAACCAACCGGTGAGTTGAGGTTATAATTTCAGCTGGTCATTGTTACTATCGATACTCTACGAATGAGGTTATAGTTTCTTCAACCGACCGAGTAGTTGGCGCTATGCTAACTATTTCGATTGGTTGTCGGGACCGATAAATCAGTTTTGACAACTACTTTTTTCTTTCCGTGTAGTACAGCCAAGTATAAAGTGACAACTATTAATTTTTAGTCCATGCAACTATTTTCATAGTTACGGTGATTACGAAAATAGTTATGGTAACTATTTGATAGTTATAGTAACTATTTGATAGTTGTGGCAACTATTAAAAAATTGGTCCTACGAATCGAAAATGAATAGTTGTCACTTTATAGTTACTAATACTATTATTTTCTCTCAGTGCAGTCGGAGATTAATTCGTCAAGAGTGAGGTAATCTCCTGACTATAATATGCGAATGATTCTTATTTAACCATTTTTCTTTTACCCAATTTATTTATCAATTACACTTATTTTTTTCAGTCGGAAGCTTTTTTAATTTTGTACAAAATTATTTTTATTTCATAGTTTTTGAAGTTATTCTAATACTTCATCATAAGCGCTGTGAAGTGAGTTACAAAATACGCAATAATGGCGGCCATCTTGTGGCATTTTGATATATTCAAACAGGCAAATGGGATATATTGTTTAAAAAACTTATATCTTTTGGAAATCGCACCTAATACATACAATCTTTGAAGAAAAAAAAACATGTGCACCAAATTCTGTTGAGACATCTTAAACCGATTTAGAGAAAATTGTGCTAATAGAAATAGGCATATTCGCGCCGAGCTAGTAAAACACATACTCCGGTCTTTTTGCCCTGCGGCAAGTCGTGCGTAAGAAACTGGTGTGGATATCTCGAGGGAATTAATATTGATTGAAAATATTTAAATGTATTCAGCTATCTAATAGATTAACGATCTTGAGATTTTTTGTCGTGTCGTTTTATTACGTTTTCATAATTATTCCAGCACTTGGTGCTCCATTTTTATCATAAAACAATAAATGTCAGTAGAAGGCAACGACTTATCCCTGACGTGGCCATCATGATACCTTGATCCTCTTATTATATTTTACAGCTTCTAAGAATGACGACGACGTTCGAAATTTATAAAAAGTGCCAAAGTGAATGCCTAATTGGAACCATTTAAATATGAAGAGAAAACTTTACTTTTGAATATATTACACTTATGTGACGATGATTTTATTGGAAATTGTAGCGACAATATTTGAACATATGATACAAAAGAGTTCTCGTGATTTCTTGCAGTTATCGACCGATGGCGACATTGCTTGGGAGAGTCATACTGATACAGTACCGACAGCGGTGGGTGAATGTGTGGCTGAGGACCCCCCGCGTTGAACAGCGCTTGGTACGGACAGTATATTGAGACGTCAGGTCAGGAGCACGTTTTTCTCAGTATTTTTTTACTCCTACTTGAGTGATCCGTCTCGCACGCATAGCTTCGACCTTTCGGACTCCTTTTGTCTACTATCTTCATGGTAACAACAATTAATCGTAAGAAAAGTTGGAAGAAATGGTGCCAAGACTTGATGGAGGAGCCCCAGAGCTGATATAATAAGAAACAGTAGATACAAAACAAACAGAACACTTCAGGAATGGCACAAAAAGTTGAAGATCGGGAAATCAAGACTTTCGGAAGTGTCCGAAAAGTCTGATATCTCATCTATTAAACTCAACTTCAGGATTTCGGTGGATGAGCAATCAAGTAATTATTATAGGTATTATTAATAAGATTTCTGATCAAGGGAATTCTGATGCATAGTCAGAAACTTGGAGCTCCGAGAGTTATTGGAACTTCCTTGGATTATGTACTTCGAAGTTGACGGCTTTGTTATTGTTACTAAAAGCCCGGCAAAGGCTGTGGACATGTTGAATAACCATCAAGGATAAGGTTGTCATTTGCATTTGGTTTACGGGAAGTTTAACTACAGTAAGACCTCGATTTCATGAACAAGTCGGCAAGTCCATTAACTCGGAACGAGTTTTGGTAAAGGATTCGGATCAATTCTGTCAGATTTCGGAATGAGTCTCTCAGACCTAGGAAAAAGTCTCTTATACCTTAGAAAGCGTTCATAAAATCTAGAAAAGAGGATGAAAGTCTCTTTATGAGATCTGACAGAATTTTTTCCGAGGTCTAGAAGACTTTTTCAGAGTCTCTTACGAATACTACTTTCGAGACTATTACGGAGACTCCTTTCGAGACTATGACCTAGATTCCTTTCGAGACTATTACCAAGATTCCATTCGAGACTATCACCAAAACTACTTTCGAGACTATCACTAAAACTACTTTTGAGACTATTACCAAAATTCCTTTTGAAACTATCACCAAGATTCCTTTCGAGACTATCACCAAGACTTCTTTCGAGTCTATCACCAAGACTCCTTTCGAGACTATCACCAAGACTTTTTCCGAGGTCTAGAAGACTTTTTCAGAGTCTCTTACAAAGACTTCTTGGTAATAGACTCGAAAGGAGTCTATCACCAAGACTCCTTTCGAGACTTTCACCAAGACTCTATTCGAGACTATTACCAAGAATCCTTCCGAGTCTATCACCAAGACTCCTTTCGAGTCTATCACCAAGACTCCTTTCGAGACTATCACCAAGACTTTTTCCGAGGTCTAGAAGACTTTTTCAGAGTCTCTTACAAAGACTTCTTGGTAATAGACTCGAAAGGAGTCTATCACCAAGACTCCTTTCGAGACTATCACCAAGACTCTATTCGAGACTATTACCAAGACTCCTTTCGAGTCTATCACCAAGACTCCTTTCGAGTCTATCACCAAGACTCCTTTCGAGACTATCACCAAGACTTTTTCCGAGGTCTAGAAGACTTTTTCAGAGTCTCTTACAAAGACTTCTTGGTAATAGACTCGAAAGGAGTCTATCACCAAGACTCCTTTCGAGACTATCACCAAGACTCTATTCGAGACTATTACCAAGACTCCTTTCGAGTCTATCACCAAGACTCCTTTCGAGACTATCACCAAGACTTTTTCCGAGGTCTAGAAGACTTTTTCAGAGTCTCCTACAAAGACCTCTTCCGAGACTATTGGGGAGTCTCCTTTCGAGACTATACCAAGACTTTTTCCGAGATGTAGACGACTTTTTCAGAGTCTCTTACAAAGACTTCTTCCGAGACTATTGGGGAGTCTCCTTTCGAGACTATACCAAGACTTTTTCCGAGGTCTAGAAGACTTTTTCAGAGTCTCTTACAAAAACTTCTTCCGAGACTATTGAGGAGTCTCCTTTCGAGACAATCACCAAGAGTCTTTTCGAGACTCTCGCAAAACACCTTTTACTCCAAAAAACTATTACGAATACGCCTTTAGACACTTTTACCAAGACTCCTTTCGGTACTATATTCTTTACGCGGGGGAACCATGCACGATCAACTTTAACAGGTAGTCAAGACGTGGTGATTGTCAGTAAAATCAAGGACCAAGTATACACTACGGAACAACCAAACTGGAATTACTTGATTCTGCAACGAATCTGATAACAACTAATAACAAATCAGGCCAATCTTTTCAGCCGATATATACCAGTTCATTAGTAACTCTCTCATAAAATGTTGAAAATGCCCATAAGCTCTTATTTTACACGCCGTTTATATCCAACCTCTACTGGACAACTCCAGACGATAATTTCCTTAACGGATCGATGTAAAAAGAACTTGTGCACCATATCTCGCTTCAGTTCTACGTAAATTTCATATGGATATAAAGAAGCTATGAAAAACAGTGCGGAAAATTAGCGCCGATTTGCAAGGCTGCGTCTGGATCATTCTTGTAGGGCAACATCACCATCAGCTGCTAGCAGTGTATATATGTAGTACGACTTCAAGGTATTTGCACACTCGTGTCTAATGGCCATTACACTGTGCTCTGTAAAATCGCTCCCTTGAGAGACTCACAAGACGTGCTATTACCATTTTACTTTAAGAGTCTTAACATTGTTTGTTGGTTGGTTTACTTTGTACGCTTGTTGGCAATGCATAAAGAATGTACATATATTTCGGTTCTTTGAATGCTCTAAGATCTGTGATGAACATCAGCCATTAGTTATCCTTTTTCTAGTCACTGAATTTCTATTCCTATAAGAGAACATTGCAGACGTTGATGCACATTGCCCCGGCATATGTGCCCATAGCTGTAGCTTAAGGAATCGCTTGTGTGCAAACATGTCTCCGGGTCTACGACCTCCCCTTCTACCTTCTTTTCCTCAACGTTCCAAGAGGTAACGCTCTGGCGTCCGGCCGTCATTTCGCTTTTTGTCCACTTCACTTTCATCACGTCGCCGCATTAAGAGGGTCGTGAGTCGAGAACGTTGCGCTTGTGAAAAGGCGACGGACGGAAATGGCGAGAGAACGCGAAACGAGAAGATTAAAGTAGAACTATAAAAAAAAAGAAAAAAGAAAATGAAAAAGCATCGTTGAGGAAAAACTATTGCGGTCGGCTAATGAGAGATGGCGCGAGCAAAAAAATCTCGGCGCTCTAGCGCACTCCGTAGAAAATCCCGCAAATTCACTCGACGCGCACGCTACACTCGAGCGCAGCAGAAAAATTATCAATCAAGATGAGATTGAAGAGGAAAAAGATTAAAAAATTGAGTTTGCTACAAATGCGAAGACGAAGTGAATTAGAGTTGTGGTTTGAGTTATGTCTTCCTTAATTCGATGTAATGTTTCACTAACGTGTAATCTATACATACCTTAGCACTTAAGGTAATCATAAAAGTCCTGTTATTTATCGATTGGCAACTATCGATCGCTCCATGCGAGCTACTATTAAATATTTATACACTCTGGGAAAAAAATTGCTATTGATAACTTTGAGAAGACAAAAAATCTATTTTTATATTCGTTGGGTTGTCATTGTTACTGTAACCACTTGATAGTTATTATAACTATTTAATCACAGCCTAAATTTGATTGAATTAAAATTTGATTTTTTCGCGACAAGAAAAAAGTCTTTAAAACAGAAATGTCACTAAAGATATTAGAGACATTCATCTTAAATAATGATAACACCAAAAAATGATTAATACATACGTGAAAAAAAAATTGATTAACAAACTTTCAGAATATTTTTTTAATGACCCGATTGTAATATATTTTTTAAATAATGATAAAATCAAAAAATTATAAATACATAAGCGAAAAAAAAAAATTGTTCAACAAACTTTCAGAATATTTTTTTAATGACCCGATTGTAATATATTTTTTAAATAATGATAAAGCCAAAAAATTATTAGTACATAAATGAAAAAAAAAATTGTTCAACAAACTTTCGGAATATTTTTTTAATGACCCGATTGTAATATATTTTTTAAATAATGATAAAATCAAAAAATTATTAATACATAAGTGAAAAAAAAATTGTTCAACAAACTTTCAGAATATTTTTTTAATGACGCGATTGTAATATATATTTTTTAATTCATCGAGTCAAAAAACATAATTTTTTTAACGGTTTTGTATAGGACGTTTTCTTCGGGCGAACTATTTAATTTAATCCGTATGTAAAATCGCATTTTTTTCTTGTTCTTTCAATTACATCCCAACACTAAAGCGCGATTATCTTGTCGAGCGATCAAACGAGAGAATACCAAGTTGATTGATTATGCATGTGCATTAAAAACCAGAGATCAATGTCATCGAATGGCAATATATTAATTAGCGTATTGACAATCGTTTCTATTGCGCCCACAGGACTTAATCAACATACCTGTCTTATAAATAATGGATGAATATATCGGGCAGGTAGCGCGTGCTATATAGTACGATATATATATATATATATATATATAAGGAATCGATGAAACTACATACGAAAGAAAGTTCGCATCAGCAGAGATAATATAAAATTCAAATGTGTTCTACACGTAGGTGAAAAATCCATGAATTACTCTGAATTATTCGGGCAGAATAAGCGAGTAGCAAGCCTGATTATCTCCCTCGACTATAGTATTCTCTCTGCTTCCCTTTTCAACTTAATGTGAGAGGCGTCTGTCGAAGGCACATGCTGTACGTTGTACAACGTTCTAGACGTTGTATAAATTAATCTGCTCTCATGCTAATCCAACGGCTACGGACATGAAACTATAGATAGGCACCAGTGCTGCTACATGATCCACCTAAATCCCTCTCTCTTCACTCCCTGTGAGCGCAATTCTCTGCGCCAAGCATAGAACAATCATTTTACCTACCTATACATTATTATTATTTATACAGCAGTACCACAGCGTCGCTAGTTGGAAAACCATTTGCTGTATGTAGATGTAAGTAATACACGTATTCAATGGTAGAGATATCGGGCGTTACGTCGTTGTTGCATGAAATACACGACAGGGTTTCGAATACTCATGGGTATTCACGCTCGAAGCATGAATACAGAGTTAATACTCAGTGAATACAAGTGAATGTACGGGACATTCTACACCAAGCCGATCGAACCGGCGTCATTATTGTATTTGTTCCTTTCTACTATGTGATATGACATCTATCAGATATTAACTTTTTGGAAAAACACAAAAATTATTTCATCCGGGGATAAAATTAATGCTTTTGGAAAATTTGAAAATTTCTGCACGAATCCAAAAGAATTTTTATGTAAATTTAATGAATTGTAATGGAAATACAAATTTTTTTTTGAAAAATAATACTTTTTTTCGGTCTTTCCACACCGAGAGAAAAAGTTTCATTGATTCACGGAAATCTTTGCCAATGAAATGAAATACTTGAATTTCAATACTATCTTTTCTTTGAATGATCTCAAACTCAATGAAAAGTAGTGACATTGATTCGAAGAAATATTTCTTTAAACCAATGAACCTTTTTTATTGATTTCAAAGATATCGTCCCTGATTTAATGAAACCTTCTTCTTACCAGCTCAGAATTTCAAAACCAATTTTTTCCTGAAGTACGCGGCAGATAAAGCTCAAATTTTGTGAGTATGTAAGGAAGTACGGCAGAAATAGGCTAAGCTTCTGGCTCCTCGAAACTCGAAGCCGTTCGTTCGGGAGAACCGAAAAACAAAAAAGTGAGGTTATGTGCGAAAGAGAGATCAATGAAAACGTTTCTTTGAACCTATGAAAACGTCTCTTTAAAACAATGAAACTGTTTCTTTACTATATGCTCACTAAGTAAATCTTTATTTACAGGCAATGAAATGTTCTCTTTGAAATTCAAATGCACTATTTCATTGAAATCAAAGAAATATTTCGTTGAAATCAATGAAAAAAAAATCGATCTACCCATTTCTTTGGTGTCAATGAAATCTTTTCTCTCGGTGCATGACAAATGCTGATAACTTACAAATACTTTTGAAATACACAGCAAAAACGAAATTGTGCTATTAATTTAATTAGAGCTAAACAAAAACTAATTGTCAATAAAACTAATAGCACGTTTTTGTTTAGCTCTAATTAAATTAATAGGACAATTTCGTTTTTGCTGTTTTTTTTTGTTCTATCAGCCCATTATTATTTTTTTTCCAACTTTGCATAATAGATTTGTAGATTATCAGTTTTGATTGGTCGATTAATTAAGGTTCTACAGTAAACTTTTTTTTTATCAAAAGTATTTGTAAGTTATCTGACGGACATTGAATATACGAAGAGTTGAAAAATATAAATTTGAACTAGGAAAGAGAGCCAGAGGGTAAAGAAAAGTTGCTGAATGAAGAGGTAGAAGTTCTTCAGTGAGGAAAATTAGATCGATATAGTGTCTAGAATATACACGAAAAAATAATAATGTTGATATTTGAAGTACGAAAGTATTTTTACAAGTTTTGATGTTTCCCCACACCCAGAAAAAAGATCTTGTTAACGGGACCAGAACCTACGCATCGGAAATAAAATTTCTTATTTGGATGCCGACCTACTAGACTTCCATTCACCACAAAAAATTTTTTGTATTTGTAATTAATATACTTATTTATTTATATAATATATATATTTATTTGGATTGGCAGTCATAAAATGCTGATTAAAAAAAAAAATGTCTATTAGCATTTCTATTGACACAAACCAGTGCGTGGCTACGCGGTCACCCATCCAAATTATGACCGCAAATAATGCTGCTTAATTTAAAGAATATATAATTTTTATATAAATATACGACAAGAATTAAATTAAATCGATAAATGTTGCATGTTGATAATAATAAACTCCAATAATGAAAGGAAATAAATATATATTGGATTATAAAATAGTTCTAATTGATTTTATTTAAAAATATCTAATACATTATATAATACATTGGTCGTTTTAACTAGATCCTTTTTCCGGATTAAGAAAGTATTTAGTAGCAACAAAGAAAATATTTTTTTCGTGTCCGCTGCACAGTGAAAGTTGATTCAAATAAATAAATATGTTGGAAATAAAAAAAACTGAAAAATTGAATGAAATACGTACTTGTTGGTGGGAAAGTAAATTTTCGTTGATTGAAATAATTAAATGTTGAATAGATTATTTTATTTATTATTACCAAATATGTTTTCTGGGTGCATGAAAATTTTAGTCTTCTGGGTTCGTTTGGTCTGAAATATCCCATATATGGTTTTGCTCTACCATGATATTGATTCCAGTTTCAATTCCAATTTCATGAAATATCAGAAATTCAGAATTTCATAAAATATTAGAAATTCAAATTTCATAAAATATTAGAAATTCAAAATTGTAAAATACCAGAAATTCGAAATTTCATAAAATATTAGAAATTCGGAATTTCATAGAATATCAGAAATGCGAAATTTTATAAAATTAAAAAAATCAAAATTTCATAAAATATTAGAAATGCGAAATTGTAAAATACAAGAAATTCGAAATTTCATAAAATATTAGATATTCAGAATTTCATAAAGTATCAGAATTGCGAAATTTTATAAAATTTCAAAAATTCAAAATTTCATAAAATATCAGAAATGCGAAATTTTAATAAAATACCAGAAATTCGAAATTTCATAAAAGTCCATAAAAATTCCAAACTTCGTGAAAGACAAAAAATTAAACATTTTAACACATCCCTCGTGTATCATATTTGAATTTTCGTTAATTGAAATAATTAAATGTTGAATAGATCATTTTATTTATTATTACCAAATCTTTTTTTCTGGGTGCATGAAAATTTTAGTCTTCTAGGTTCGTTTGGTCTGAAATATCCCATATATGGTTTTGCTCTACCATGATATTGATTCAGTGCTATTACAAGGCATATAGAAGCGTATGCTAAGCGAACCACGATTATGTTACATAATATCGCCCAGAGATGTACGCGAGAAGCTCCTGCAGCATCAAGTAGTATATGATAAGTACGTGAGATCTTGCCTGGGGCAGGTACAAGGCGCGAGGGTTCCGAGTAAGGTCGAATTCTCCTCCTTCTTCAAGTCTCGAACCTCTCCGATTGAGATTATCTCACTTCGCATCGATAGACTCCTGGCCTTTCATACTAAGATCACTAAAGTTCGAGGCCACTTTTCCAAGTGAAACGATAACTGGAAGCGCTGGAGCTAAGGCAGAATTCGCGACGAGACGATGAAGAAGAGAAAGACCAAAGATAGTGAACAGCCGCTGCCTGAAAGTTTTCCAACGTTGCAAATCATCGATTATGGAAAACTCCCATGGAGCACTTATATTTTTTTTATTCTTTCCCATTTTACCCACTTATAACTTTTATTTT
Source organism: Ephialtes manifestator (assembly GCA_963970395.1). Classification (NCBI taxonomy): domain Eukaryota; kingdom Metazoa; phylum Arthropoda; class Insecta; order Hymenoptera; family Ichneumonidae; genus Ephialtes; species Ephialtes manifestator. Next base: position 31,409,361 of record OZ019972.1, read on the forward strand.
AAAAAATGGTATTCTCTGATGTTCTAAGAATTTATAGAAAAATTATTCAACATCATTAATTCCATTTGATTCTGAATTTCATGACATTAGAAATACGAAATATGGCGTTTTTTGGAAAATATTTTAGTCAAGTTAACATTCTATCTATTATACGTTTGAATTTATTTTTGAAACAGGTATTTTTTAATTTATTTGTTATGTACCTTTGTTTTCGTAATTTATTACGATACTGCGTTAAATATCTTTAATCCGAGATCAAATGAATTCACACAGGAAGAATTCAATAAACAATCCGCAGATTCATCATGTGTCCCATTAATCGAACCAATGCTTAATTACTCTAATTTGAAATTCATTCGTGCGTTATATTCCCTATAATTTTTGAAATCGCACTCGTCCAAAGGTTCGCTCGACGTTAAGCCACGCGTCCCCTACAACTCAGCCAGCCAGCTAATGGAGGTTTAAATATTCGGTATTTCAAACTTCCGTTGCATGCATGCCGTGCGAGCTTTGCGAGTACGTTCCATACATGAGTGGACGAGTGTGCGCTAACTAAAAAAATCGATCGGGCTACCGAGACAGGGTGTGCGGGGTGCAACTCGCGACCCGAGCTCCATCACGACCTCGTGCGTTGAAAATCCCTAGCAAAACTCGATTTTACTCAGGTGAGACGACGGCATTTTTATGAATTTGCATTAATGCACTAAAAGTAATATGCATTTGTTGTGGCAACAGGAATAATTTTGGCTTCCGCTTTTTGCAGGCAGATTCCTCTCGTATGTTATTTAAGGGGAGAGAGTCAGTAAAAAAATTGATTTTGGAAATTCAATATAATCCAAATTCTATTGCGTATAAAAATGCGCAACACACTATATTGTTGATACTCGATGAAAGGATTTTTTACTGTCGACTGACTTGCATATGCTTTTCAATATTATCTTAAGCAAAGTTCTTAGGTTTTCCATTCTGCGCATGATTCAGATCAAACTACTAGGCAGATTAGAATGGTTGATGTCTCATTTTCTTCTTCACGAAAAGATACATCGGCTAAATGGAGCAAACTATTTTTTTTTCATTCTGAAAGCAAAGTTAATCACTGATTTAGAAAATAGCATAAAATTTATTTATTAATAATTATGTCACTTAAAAAATATTACCTTTTATTAACATTTGCTTCATTTAGCCGGTGTATCTTTTCATGAAGAAGAAAATGAGATGTCAACCATTCCAATCTGCCTAGTAGTTTGATTTGAATCATGCGCAGAATGGAAAACCTAAGAACTTTGCTTAAGATAATATTGAAAAGCATATGCAAGTCAGACGACAGTAAAAAATCATTTCATCGAGCACCAACAATATAGTGCGTTGGGCATTTTTATATACAATATGATTTGGATTATATTGAATTTTCAAAATCAATTTGTTTAACCTGACGCCCTCCCCTTAAGGGGAGGGAGACATTCAAATCCTATTGCATATAAAAATGCCCAACGCACTATATTGTTGGTACTCGATGAAACGATTTTTTACTGTCATCTGACTTGCATATGCTTTTCAATATTATCTTACGCAAAGTTCTTAGGTTTTCCATTCTGCGCATGATTCAGATCAAACTACCAGGCAGATTGGAATGGTTGACATCTCATTTTCTTCTTCATGAAAAGATACACCAGCTAAACGGAGCAAATGTTAATAAAAGTTAATATTTTTTAAGTGACATAATTATTAATAAATAAATTTTATTCTATTTTCTAAATCAGTGATTAACTTTGCTTTCAGAATGAAAAAAAAATAGTTTGCTCCATTTAGCCGGTGTATCTTTTCGTGAGGAAGAAAATGAGACGTCAACCATTCCAATCTGCCTAGTAGTTTGATCTGAATCATGCGCAGAATGGAAAACCTAAGAACTTTGCTTAAGATAATATTGAAAAGCATATGCAAGTCAGACAACAGTAAAAAATCATTTCATCGAGTACCAACAATATAGTGCGTTGGGCATTTTTATATGCAATATGATTTGGATTATATTGAATTTTCAAAATCAATTTGTTTAACCTGACGTCCTCCCCTTAAGGGGAGGGAGTCATCCAAATCCTATTGCATATAAAAATGCCCAACGCACTACATTGTTGGTACTCGATAAAAGGATTTTTTACTGTCGTCTGACTTGCATATGCTTTTCAATATTATCTGAAGCAAAGTTCTTAGGTTTTCCATTCTGCGCATGATTTAGATCAAACTACTAGGCAGATTGGAATGGTTGACGTCTCATTTTCTTCTTCATGAAAAGATACACCGGCTAAATGGAGCAAACTATTTTTTTTCATTCTGAAAGCAAAGTTAATCACTGATTTAGAAAATAGCATAAAATTTATGTATTAATAATTATGTCACTTAAAAAATATTAACTTTTATTAACATTTGCTCCGTTTAGCTGGTGTATCTTTTCATGAAGAAGAAAATGAGATGTCAACCATTCCAATCTGCCTAGTAGTTTGATCTGAATCATGCGCAGAATGGAAAACCTAAGAACTTTGCTTAAGATAATATTGAAAAGCATATGCAAGTCAGACGATAGTAAAAAATTCTTTCATCGAGTACCAACAATATAGTGCGTTGGGCATTTTTATATACAATGTGATTTGGATTATATTGAATTTTCAAAATCAATTTGTTTAACCTGACGCCTTAAGGGGAGGGAGACATCCAAATCCTATTGCATATAAAAATGCCAAACGCACTGTATTGTTGATACTCGACGAAAGGATTTTTTACTGTCGTCTGACTTGCATATGCTTTTCAATATTATCTTAAGCAAAGTTCTTAGGTTTTCCATTCTGCGCATGATTCAGATCAAACTATTAGGCAGATTGGAATGGTTGACGTCTCATTTTCTTCCTCACGAAAAGATACACCGGCTAAATGGAGCAAACTATTTTTTTTTCATTCTGAAAGCAAAGTTAATCACTGATTTAGAAAATAGCATAAAATTTATTTATTAATAATTATCACTTAAAAAATATTACCTTTTATTAACATTTGCTCCATTTAGCCGGTGTATCTTTTCATGAAGAAGAAAATGAGATGTCAACCATTCCAATCTGCCTGGTAGTTTGATCTGAATCATGCGCAGAATGGAAAACCTAAGAACTTTGCTTAAGATAATATTGAAAAGCATATGCAAGTCAGACGACAGTAAAAAATTCTTTCATCGAGTACCAACAATATAGTGCGTTGGGCATTTTTATATGCAATAGGATTTGGATGATATTGAATTTCCAAAATCAATTTTTTTGACCTGACTCCCTCCCCTTAATATACAAAAGTATATAAAAATAAATGGAATGTATAATTAATTGGTAATAACTCAATCGAGTGTATAGAAAATATTTCATTGAGGTAAATTCTAGGTTGATTAAAAAAATTACATTACACGACACTTTCAAAGATTGCTGTAAATTTATATTCTAAAGTTAGTCTATAAATACAGCAAATTTATTGACTTGAATCGTAAGAATATATTAATAATTTTAATATACAAAAGTATATAAAAATAAATGGAATGTATAATTAAATGGTAATAGCTCAATCGAGTGTATAGAAAATATTTCATTGAGGTAAATTCTATGTTGATTTCAAAAATTACATTACACGACACTTACAAAGGTTGCTGTAAATTTATATTCTAAAGTTAGTCTATAAATACAGCAAATTTATTGACTTGAGTCGTAAGAATATATTAATAATTTTAAGAAATGTAACAAGGTTCATGATTGTTATTTCATAATAATAAATTGCAGTCATGTAAAAAGATGATTACACTGTTAAAAATATTTTGAAAATTAATATATGTATTGGAAATTCTTTTCCAGATATGGTATATTAAATGTCATTTAATATACAGATATGTTGTAAGATTTCAATAATTATATTGTAAACACAACTTTTATGAAATATTTAATATACTGTATATTAATTATACAACAATTTTTTTGTATATTAATCAATATTTGTTTATTCAATTTAATATACGCATATCCGAAAAAAAATTCCAATACTTTATATTGATTTTCATACAAAAATTTCTAACAGTCTAGCTTTTTTCAACAAAAGCAAAACGATATTATATATGATTTTACAAAAAAAAAAATATGAGTAAAAATGCAGGGTTTATTTTTTTTCTGTATTAATAACGAGACCCAATTTTCTGAAAATTGTTTTCTTGACAGTTATTAACAAATTTGAACAACGCGTTATAAAAGCTGTAAATAATTATAGCGACATAATAATTTGTGATGCGATAAATGTTTATTGATTTCATTATCAAAGTATTCAATTCATATTATTGAAGAATATAGAATTATCCCTATTTTAATTCCGCGATTGTGTAGACTACGAAATTTGATATTGAAGCCCTTATTGCGGACTTGCATTTGGACTGAACGGTTGCATCATCCATTTGATTATGGCAGGTTTCACTGTAATTGGTTGCTGAAACTGATATGTAATCTGCCAATGAATCATAGTTTGTGCAAGCAATTCATTTTGCTCTAATAACTAGAAATGCAATTTCCAGGGAAATACAATTAGCAAATCGATTGGTTGTCTCATCTTACACACTAAAAACTAAAATGACATTTTTGTATCTTTAACAATAAGATTATGTCCACGAAATTCGCAGCCATTTATTATTAATATTGGAAAACATTTCTTATCACTTTCTATTATTATTAAAAAAAAGTACATACATAAATCATTAAATCAAAAATGTAAAATGAAATATTGTCCAAAATATTTCTGTAGAAGTAACAAAAATTTTCTATGGACATTCATAGACTGAATTATATAGATTCAAATTAAAAAATTGCTATTTCGTTTTTACTGTGTATCTTTTGTTCTATCAGCCCATTATTATTTTTGTTTTTTTCATCTTTGAATAATAGATTGTAGAGGAGCAGTCTTGATTGGTCGATTCATTAAGGTTCTACAGTAAACTTTTAACTTTTTTTTTACCAAAAGTATTAGTAAGTTTTCTGACGGACATTGAATATAAAAAGAGTTGAAAAATATAAATTTAAACTAGGAAAGAGAGCCAGAGGGAAAAGAAAAGTTGCTGAATGAAGAGGTAGAAGTTTACTGGAATCGCGTCAAGCGTCGACCAAAGGGCGGTCACCGTTCTTGAGTCTCGAGTTGCTACACGAGGCGTCTCGAGCGTAAGGAAATCTCGTCTCTCGGGGCTTGGACTCTCGACTGTGGAACGAACCTGCTGGTGGTGCTGCTCTTACTGCCGCCAAGTTATATAGTCTCATTCATCGATATTGCACAGACATCTCGCCCTCTCTGAACTTCTTGTTACTTTCTTTCCTTTTATGTATTTTATTTCTCGCTTCTTTTCGAGCGTATAAAGAGAAAAAGGAGTCGAGCAGATCGAAAGATAGAAGGGGATGAACGACGAAGAGGGTGCTGACCGGAAGTTACAAGGAAGCTCGGACGACGACACAATTCGAACGGAAGTGTCAACTTTCCTGTTTACGTTGCCGGTTGTTCCTTCAAGTCTTACGTCATAGCGAACACTTCCGGACATCCGTTTTTACTTTTTCTTTCACATTTTATTGCGAAAAACGTTAGACCTTCCACATTGCTTTCCCATTTTTCACCTTTTATAAAGTCACCTATGTAAGAAAGTATATTGATGAATTTGGAATTTTTTTAATTACCATTTTTATAAGAGACCATAAAACGAAAATTTCGTGAAAGTACGAAAATTCAGAATTTCATAAAATATCAGAAATTCAGAATTTCATGAAATATTAGAAGCTCCAAATTTCATAAAATATCAGAAATTCAGAATTTCATGAAATATTAGAAGCTCCAAATTTCATAAAATATTGGAAACTCAGAATTTCATAAAATATCAGAAATGCGAAGTTTTATGAAATATAAGAAATTCAAAATTTCATAAAATATTAGAAATGCAAAATTGTAAAATACCAGAAATTCGAAATTTTATAAAATATTAGAAATTCAGAATTTCATAAAATATCAGAAATTCAGAATTTCATAAAATTTCAGAAATTCAGAATTTCATAAAATTTCAGAAATTCAGAATTTCATAAAGTATCAGAAATTCAGAATTTCATAAAGTATCAGAAATGCGAAATTTTATAAAAGATAAAAAATTCAAAATTTCATAAAATATCAGAAATGAGAAATTTTATAAAATACCGGAAATTCGAAATTTCATAAAATATTATAAATTCAGAATTTCATAAAATATCAGAAATGCGAAATTTTATAAAATATAAAAAATTCAAAATTTCATCAAATATTAGAAATGCGAAATTGTAAAATACAAGAAATTCGAAATTTCATAAAATATTAGAAATTCAGAATTTCATAAAGTATCAGAATTGGGAAATTTTACAAAATTTCAAAAATTCAAAATTTCATAAAATATCACAAATGCGAAATTTTATAAAATACCAGAAATTCGAAATTTCATAAAAGTCCATAAAAATTCCAAATTTCGTGAAAGACAAAAAATTAAACATTTTAACATTTACACATCCCTCGTGTATCATATTTGATCCCGTTATTTAAACAGTGAAAGCAATTTTGAAAAAACGTAAAAATCGTCCATACATGCATACAAAAATTTGTTTCTAAACCACTTTTCTTGACTTTTTGGACCATTTTCATTAATTAAAAAAAAAAAAAAAAAAACCTTAGCACCAAAACACCTGTCATTTTTTCCAGGTCACTTTTTCCGGCGTTTCAGACAATTTTAATGAGACATAATAGTCTCGAAAGAAGAACCTTTTGGCAAAAGGAAAACTTGTACTCTGAGTACATAATAAAACTTACACTGCATTATCGACCTTGACAAACTTTGAGTACGAGAGTTATTATTGTAAATATTAATGAGACGAAAGAAATTGTTTTCAATTACATGCCTATTACTCGAACCATTAAATGTTTAATGCTTCTTTTATCGAGGAGGTAACTGCCCAGCGGGAGGCTGATCAAATTGTCTGCTGTAATTTTGAAGCCCGCCGGACGCTGGTGCTCCTACAGGGCTCTGTAGTAAAGTGAGTGCGCTTCAGGCTGAGTGAAGTTGAGCGGAGAATTTTTAAGAGAGGGCAAGCTACTAACCAGCAGTAGCATCGTAATTGACCCGGCGGATATCTCCCGGTAATTTAGTTACCGTTGAGCAGGGATGTTCTATAACTAGGGTCCAATCATTTCGCACCGCTCGCCACGGGTCTACGCCGACGCTCATCCCGACGAACATCGCCATCGCGGACTAGCCTACCGCTACCGAAAGCCCGAAGCTTGCGCTGCCGCGCTCCTGGGATTCCTAACGCGGCCTAATGCAATTTCACGCCCGATATATAATCGGTCGGCTGAATATTCGTCAGTCGGTACCGCCAACGTTCTCAGGTCGCGTAAACTATGCCGCACGGACCTCTCCGCTACTTACCAGCAACCATACATGGACATGAATTAGCTACCTCGTTAAAAGTGGTGAAAAACGTTAATAAAAATGCCTTAACTCACTTTAGAGTATTATACATAATTGCGTTAATTGGCATCAACATAAAAAGGATTGCCTTTGATGAGATTGTGGTATATGGAAAAAAATAAGTAGTTGGGCGGACCATCTTCACATGGAACAAAATAAATCTCTAGCATATGACTTACCGCAAATTAGTTGCAGCAACTAACTCGAAAATGTGTTGTGATGTATTCGCGATTGGTTATGGAAAAATAGTACGTAAGACCAACGAGTTGGTTCCTTTAACCAATCGCAGTGCTGCTGTTTTTGCCAACAGCCTTTAGGTGGCGCCAGGCATGGATTTAGGGGGGGGACTACAGGGGCACCGGGCACCCCGAGTTTAGGGGCCCCGAGGGCTCTGTCTTTTTTAAAAATTTTGAAGTAAGTTGAAAGTATATTATGTAGTATTAATTTCTTAAGGGCCCCCAAATACATGAGTAGCCTCGGGCCTCCGACGAGTTAAATCCGGACCTGGGTGGCGCAACAAACCAGCGAGTTTCTATAACCAAATGATAACCAAACGCGGTTCGTATAACCAACGAGTAGTTTTTATAACTAACGAGTAGTTGTCATAACCCACTGAGTAGTTGACGCTATACCAACTCCTTCGAGTGATGGTCGGAACCCATTTATTGATTTTTCCGACTACTTTTTTTTTCTCAGTGTATTTGGAACATAGAGGATAATTATTTTGTCCTTTTTCCAAATTGCATTTTTGTTTGTCATCGTGGATATGTTCGTATGTTTATATTTACGCAATTTATTATTAAGGCTTATTCATACGCGCGCTGATAATTAAGACGAGATAAATTAATGTTTTTTTTTTATATCAGAGCAGTATTTATATATTATCGCAGCAGTATTTTTTAAGGAAAAAAGAAAATTGAAAAAGAGTCGAAAAAGGGAATGCAAGAATTTCCAATTTTCGATGGTCCAAATTTAAAAAATCGGCGAAAAATTCTAAACACATCTTAATTAGCCATATGACGTCGAGCTTGATTCATTACAAATGAAAATAAGCCATTCTTTTTTAAGGTTGCAACCATTTTTGGGGAAAATCTGGGTTTTTGGTGGAAATGGAAATAAATAAAAAATTATTGATATTGTTCATTTTTGTTAGAGCTAATATTGATGTATTTTGTTCAGATGGACACGATTTTGCAATGAATTGAGTCGACACGTGAAAATATATCATATCATTTTGTTTGTATTTACATTCTCGAAATAAGCGGAAAATCATAATAAATTTCTATTTCTTAAAAATTCTAATAATAATCTTGCCATCCCTGAAAAAAAAAGCTTCAACGGTCATAACCTCCTATCCCTAGTCTTGCGTCAGTTTTGATACTAAATTAAACTTGTTGACAAAAACTTTTCTGCCAACCGCTCAAATAACCTGGCAACAACGAACTGTGATTATTTCCATTCGTGAGATCCCGATCCACCAACTTCTTAGTCAAAAAGACACCAATAAATTGTACCAGTGACAATGAAAGAATATACCAATTTCCCATAAAAATTAAAAAATTCCTTATCCTCTTTACTTCAACCCTTAAAACCACTCATTACCCAATATAACCAAAAATAAGCCCAAATAACTCATCCAAAGACGTTTCCGTCATGAAAAAAAGGAAGCCTAATTCAAATCGAGTATTTGCGAATCTATAAAATAATCGTCAAGCCTAATTGATTGAACCAACCTTAATTAAAGTTAATTACCCATCCAGAGTCAACGAAAATTAAAAAAACCAAAGAAACTGTGAAAAATACTTTAAGGTTAGTTCAATCAATTAGACTTGACGATTATTTAATAGATTCATTCGCAAATGCGTATCCGCTATTTCTGAGTCAGCACAATAAATGCCTGATTTAGTCGTTCTCCGAATTGTCGTAAAGCTTTGAGTTGAAAACTTCGAGGGTACTAACCGAGGATGATACTCGGAGAAATATATATATATATAGATCTAGGGTCTGGTATGAATGTGACGACATCCGCCAAGAGAATTCTCAGCAGGCGTCTAGCCGAGCGGACGTTCTGCAGGTTTTGCCGGACATTGTAGCCGGAGTGTGGTGACGACGGAAGCGTCGCATGCGGGGACGAATATTCGTGGTTGAAAAGATGTGAGAACGAGCACATGATACTCGAAGATGCGACGAATACCGGGAAGACAGAACGAAAGACCCGGAGAGGCAAATTGAAAGCGCGAGAGAAGCGAGACGGCAAGTGGTGCTATACTCGGGCTAATTAATTGTATAATTAATCGAGCGAACGAACGGGGAGCACCGGGGCGTAAGTAGCCTGTCACGTGCAGAGTACAGGTCTGACCGATGTCGACCTGTCGCCCACCGGTGGCGATCCTTTGTCGCGCGCCTCCTGTTATATACCATAGTCAACCCTCCTCCTGAATTAGAAACCCTGGAAAAGCGACGAGATCTCTGGAAACCCATACGCGCGACTCATTGTATGCTGACTAGTCCACGAGTTTTCCCCAGTGCTAAATTCGCGTCTTAACTACAGTAGCAAATAACTTCACCACGCCTAAAAGGCACTTCAACATTTATAGAAGACAATTATCAAAGTGTTTTAGTGCTTTGATAATAATAGTACATGTCTGAATTTTATTAATTACTTATTAATTATTTTATCGACTTTTGGCGGTCTATTTTTTCCGATGGAATTTTGCGAAGCACTTCTCGGGTCTGAGACCGTGATCGCTTCCATCAGAAAAAATAGACCGCCAAAAGTCGATAAAATAATTAATAATTACATCATTCGGTCGCGCCTATAACATACTAAGGTTAATATGTGACTATAAATTAACGATTGTGAATCAGTGCTGCCAGGGCCACGGTGGCGTAATTGGTAACGCACCAGGCTAGAATTCTGGGTGTTCCCGGTTCGAACCCGGGTCGTGGCGGAATTTTTTCACAATTTGTTTGAGATAAATTTCGTCGATTGTGGCTGCTTGATGAATTAATTTAATTTATTAAGCAGCTACAGTCGATATTTGTAAGAGATTCGGATTAGTGAAATTTGAATTAGGCTTCGGTTTCGCGCGCTTTGAATCTACCGATCACGGTCTCAGACCCGAGAAGTGCTTCGCAAAATTCCATCAGAAAAAATAGACCGCCAAAAGTCGATAAAATAATTAATAATTACAACATTCGGTCGCGCCTATAACATACTAAGGTTTATTAATTACTATCAGGTCACGGTAACTCGATCTGGGAAATACTTGCGATAATGCTTAATATTATTACATAATGATAAAATTCTAACTACGTATCGGGTATTTGAAAGGTAGTCACTAAAAGTGAGGATTCTGGTAGGTTAAGACATAGGAGCATGAGGCTCATATGAGAACTTAGAATAATGAGGCTTAAAATGGCTTATAAGGGATTTTAGAATAATCCAGACAAGAGTGACTCATAGAGGGTCTTAGAATAATCCGGTCCAGAATGACACATGGAGGGTCTTAGGATTGTTTTATTCTATGGGGGTTATAAAGGAACTTGAAATAATCTGGATCTGGAACTAGTCCACGAGTTTTCCCCAGTGCTAAATTCGCGTCTTAACTACAGTAGCAAATAACTTCACCACGCCTAAAAGGCACTTCAACATTTATAGAAGACAATTATCAAAGTGTTTTAGTGTTTTGATAATAATAGTACATTTCTGAATTTTATTAATTACTTATTAATTATTTTATCGACTTTTGGCGGTCTATTTTTTCTGATGGAATTTTGCGAAGCACTTCTGGGGTCTGAGACCGTGATCGCTTCCATCAGAAAAAATAGACCGCCAAAAGTCGATAAAATAATTAATAATTACAACATTCGGTCGCGCCTATAACATACTAAGGTTAATATGTGACTATAAATTAACGATTGTGAATCAGTTCTGCCAGGGCCACGGTGGCGTAATTGGTAACGCACCCGGCTAGAATTCTGGGTGTTCCCGGTTCGAACCCGGGTCGTGGCGGAATTTTTTCACAATTTGTTTGAGATAAATTTCGTCGATTGTGGCTGCTTGATGAATTAATTTAATTTATTAAGCAGCTACAGTCGATATTTGTAAGAGATTCGGATTAGTGAAATTTGAATTAGGCTTCGGTTTCGCGCGCTTTGAATCTACCGATCACGGTCTCAGACCCGAGAAGTGCTTCGCAAAATTCCATCAGAAAAAATAGACCGCCAAAAGTCGATAAAATAATTAATAATTACAACATTCGGTCGCGCCTATAACATACTAAGGTTTATTAATTACTATCAGGTCACGGTAACTCGATCTGGGAAATACTTGCGATAATGCTTAATATTATTACATAATGATAAAATTCTAACTACGTATCGGGTATTTGAAAGGTAGTCACTAAAAGTGAGGATTCTGGTAGGTTAAGACATAGGAGCATGAGGCTCATATGAGAACTTAGAATAATGAGGCTTAAAATGGCTTATAAGGGATTTTAGAATAATCCAGACAAGAGTGACTCATAGAGGGTCTTAGAATAATCCGGTCCAGAATGACACATGGAGGGTCTTAGGATTGTTTTATTCTATGGGGGTTATAAAGGAACTTGAAATAATCTGGATCTGGAACTAGTCCACGAGTTTTCCCCAGTGCTAAATTCGCGTCTTAACTACAGTAGCAAATAACATCACCACGCCTAAAAGGCACTTCAACATTTATAGAAGACAATTATCAAAGTGTTTTAGTGTTTTGATAATAATAGTACATTTCTGAATTTTATTAATTACTTATTAATTATTTTATCGACTTTTGGCGGTCTATTTTTTCTGATGGAATTTTGCGAAGCACTTCTCGGGTCTGAGACCGTGATCGCTTCCATCAGAAAAAATAGACCGCCAAAAGTCGATAAAATAATTAATAATTACAACATTCGATCGCGCCTATAACATACTAAGGTTAATATGTGACTATAAATTAACGATTGTGAATCAGTTCTGCCAGGGCCACGGTGGCGTAATTGGTAACGCACCAGGCTAGAATTCTGGGTGTTCCCGGTTCGAACCCGGGTCGTGGCGGAATTTTTTCACAATTTGTTTGAGATAAATTTCGTCGATTGTGGCTGCTTGATGAATTAATTTAACTTATTAAGCAGCTACAGTCGATATTTGTAAGAGATTCGGATTAGTGAAATTTGAATTAGGCTTCGCGCGCTTTGAATCTAGCGATCACGGTCTCAGACCCGAGAAGTGCTTCGCAAAATTCCATCAGAAAAAATAGACCGCCAAAAGTCGATAAAATAATTAATAATTACAACATTCGGTCGCGCCTATAACATACTAAGGTTTATTAATTACTATCAGGTCACGGTAACTCGATCTGGGAAATACTTGCGATAATGCTTAATATTATTACATAATGATAAAATTCTAACTACGTATCGGGTATTTGAAAGGTAGTCACTAAAAGTGAGGATTCTGGTAGGTTAAGACATAGGAGCATGAGGCTCATATGAGAACTTAGAATAATGAGGCTTAAAATGGCTTATAAGGGATTTTAGAATAATCCAGACAAGAGTGACTCATAGAGGGTCTTAGAATAATCCGGTCCAGAATGACACATGGAGGGTCTTAGGATTGTTTTATTCTATGGGGGTTATAAAGGAACTTGAAATAATCTGGATCTGGAACTAGTCCACGAGTTTTCCCCAGTGCTAAATTCGCGTCTTAACTACAGTAGCAAATAACTTCACCACGCCTAAAAGGCACTTCAACATTTATAGAAGACAATTATCAAAGTGTTTTAGTGTTTTGATAATAATAGTACATTTCTGAATTTTATTAATTACTTATTAATTATTTTATCGACTTTTGGCGGTCTATTTTTTCTGATGGAATTTTGCGAAGCACTTCTGGGGTCTGAGACCGTGATCGCTTCCATCAGAAAAAATAGACCGCCAAAAGTCGATAAAATAATTAATAATTACAACATTCGATCGCGCCTATAACATACTAAGGTTAATATGTGACTATAAATTAACGATTGTGAATCAGTTCTGCCAGGGCCACGGTGGCGTAATTGGTAACGCACCAGGCTAGAATTCTGGGTGTTCCCGGTTCGAACCCGGGTCGTGGCGGAATTTTTTCACAATTTGTTTGAGATAAATTTCGTCGATTGTGGCTGCTTGATGAATTAATTAAATTTATTAAGCAGCTACAGTCGATATTTGTAAGAGATTCGGATTAGTGAAATTTGAATTAGGCTTCGGTTTCGCGCGCTTTGAATCTGGCGATCACGGTCTCAGACCCGAGAAGTGCTTCGGAAAATTTCATCAGAAAAAATAGACCGCCAAAAGTCGATAAAATAATTAATAATTACAACATTCGGTCGCGCCTATAACATACTAAGGTTTATTAATTACTATCAGGTCACGGTAACTCGATCTGGGAAATACTTGCGATAATGCTTAATATTATTACATAATGATAAAATTCTAACTACGTATCGGGTATTTGAAAGGTAGTCACTAAAGTGAGGATTCTGGTAGGTTAAGACATAGGAGCATGAGGCTCATATGAGAACTTAGAATAATGAGGCTTAAAATGGCTTATAAGGGATTTTAGAATAATCCAGACAAGAGTTACTCATAGAGGGTCTTAGAATAATCCGGTCCAGAATGACACATGGAGGGTCTTAGGATTGTTTTATTTTATGGGGGTTATAAAGGAACTTGAAATAATCTGGCGCAGAGCGACTAAAAGGGATGCTTAATATAATTTGCCCCAGGAGGACTCAAAGAAATACTTACACACAAAAAAAAGCTTGGTTAGAACAACCAAACGCTTGGTTAAATACGCGCCAGCCAATTTCTTGGTTAGACCAATCAGATTGTTGGTTATGCCAACCAAGTTATTGATTGTATTACAATGACACTTGGTGGCGCTGACCAATAACTTGGTTGGTCTAACCAATTAATCGGCTGGTGTATATGTAACCAAGTGCTTGGTTATTCTAAACAAGCATTTTTTTTCGTGTAGAATAATCTGCCCCAGGTGGAATCTTAGGAGGAATAAGAATAATCTGTTCGAAGAGGGCTGATAGGGGAAATTAGAATATTCCGGCCTAGGGGACGGTTAGAATTAACCGACCCGAGGGAGATCATAGGGTGACTTAGAATAATCTGATCTACAGGGGCTATATGTGAACTTAGCATAACCCGGTCCAAAGCAGTTAGAGAAGACACTTGGAAATATCTAAAAAAAATGTATCTATAGGCTTGGAAAGATATTTGTGACGCCAATAATGGCCTTTCTGAGAAGATAAACGGGCGTGAAAAAGAGCTATGTGGCAATTGGGATCCTGAAAATTGCAACCGATGGTTACAGCGATGAAAGAGATCGAGAAAGTGTGGCCTTCCGTATTGAACAAAGAAGATATAATGCACAGAAAGGGTGTACAGCTCGGCAGTTCGAGGTCACCGAGCTGACCCTCAATCTTCGTGGGGACGGCAAACCAGATCGGGAATTGATCCTGCCTCGAACTTTGAACCACATACACGCTTTCTCTCTTTTTATTTATCTTCGCTCGCAGTAACCGGTTCTACCGATCCGGATCACGTTACTGTAAGTAGTTATGACTAACGAAAAAAGGAAGAAAAAATACTCAACGAACAAGCAGGAAATTTCGTGTCCTGTAACTCGAAGAGAAAACTTAGATGCTCGTGTGGGCTCATTGAATCGGAATAATAGCGATTTCATCAACAATGAATTCTTGACTGTTAATGAAGGCAGTTATAATGATAACTGTACCATGAATACAGATATTTCCACTCGACGGCGTAATAACAATACACACGGTTTCCAGGAATCGTATTAACTTGTGGATAACTCGGTATTTCAGTTGGGAATGAGAATCAGCATGGCGAAGGAAGAGGAGGAAAAGCTTTCGGTGGAAGCCGATCTACAGAGTAGCTGGTGCAATTTGCAAATGAACACCGAAAGCGGATATTCATAATCCCAGCGGCAACCGCCGATGGACTACACAGCCTAAAGTATCTTTATCTGCCATTCCTCTTTCGCTTCAGACCTGAATGCTACATGTCTATAGTCGAATCACTAATCCTTGCAGTAACAGCCCTACACTCTCTCTCTATCCTCTCTCCACTCTATCATTGTACTATCATCCTCATGCCTGATTCACCCCTGACCAGAAACTTCATTCTATAATTATTTCCACTTCCATCCCAAACATTCTGAGTAGTTTGCGAATGGAAATTTATCTCTCACGCTAATTATCGATTCCGCTGTTCAACGATTTAGGAATTTTAGTGGTTTATACACTGTTTCCAATATCCTCTCGACGATTATAATGTATCGATGTTATACTCAATATGTTCGGCATTTACTGATTGATCATGTTTATCGAAAGCCCTCGAATATCACAAAGAAGTTGGAAAAGATTCTTGATAGATTCGCGGAGTTAGTTGGTGACTTTGACTTTTGATGACTATACTTCTTTTTTGATAGGTGCTTAACTTTCTGTGGTAGAAGACGAAATCTTGAAATGATATTATTTTAGGAAACGATTGGCTTGATGCAAATAAAGCCATAATAAATTATAGAAATAAAACTATTGAACGTTTCGGGCGATCGCCGAGACTACATCATATTAGTTTATTATATATATTTATCAATCAATTTATAACTTATCTGTTCACTTTTCCAAAACCTTGGCCAAGGATACGACATGGAAATATACCGGTGTGCATTTAATTGAAAAGATAAGTAAATTATAAAACATAGAAATTGATAATTAGAACTGAAATCTTTTGACGATTGTGAATAACATATATATATATCTTGTTTTGATGACATCTCACAATGTGTGTTTCAATAACTTTGTTAATTGCATAAATGTATGTATGTGTGCGTGTATTTATTAACTGAGGATTAATTGTTATAAAATATTTTTGGCCATTTACACCTGACAATTTGAATAATTTATATGTATTGTGAATTATCATCTCGAAAGAATATTTATAAATAGAAATTTTATCGGCCAAAACTAATGTTTTCCGTATTTTTTTATTTCTGATTTATTAATATGCCAGACTATTTCAGTATTAATGTGCCAATAATTATTATTTTATTTTTAATCTATGCCTTGTTTTTCTATTTAAATGTTTCTATTTTGTGTTATTTAAATCTACAATTCAATGTAACTTACGCCCATTAGTTTTGTTCATTAATTAACAAAAAGGAAAAAGGATTTATGGACATATTGAAAAATCTTTCTTTAAACATTTAACTCTAAAATAACAAAGTTAAATTATATCATATTTTAAAAATAATATCATTACAATCTCAGGAATGTGTGACGTTGATAATCTCATCGACCAAGTATTTTTAGCCCATTCCTATTTCAATCGAGATGAGAATACTACTCGTCTTCGATTGAACCACTAATCCTAGCAGTAGCAGATTTACACTTCTATCTTATCTTGACTTAATTATAGCATGACCATCCTTATACTGGCTTCGCCCCAGTGCTGAAACTTCATTCTATAATCGTTTTCACTTCAGTCGCGACATCCCGAGAAGTTTGCCAAGAATATCCAAACGGAAATCCTTATGCTAATGGTGGATTTAACTGTTCAACAGTTTGAAATTTTGAATAGTTTATGCAGTCATTGCAATTAATTGCCGAGGATATAATTTCGTATGAATGTTAGATTTAGTATTTTCGAGAACTCGAGGATGACAAAGAACTCAGAAAGATCAATGGACTTATAGGATAATTCAGTGACATGGACTTTTAATGATTATTTTCCCCATCGGAATTTCGGCCAATAGAAATGACGCATTTGGCCTCATGTGGGGAAACCTACTCGATTTTATTTCGGATATTTCCTAACAAGTTGCTAAGCAATAAAAACAATTTCTGAACAACTTTCAACCTGAGAATTCTTCACATCTGTCAAACTTCTAACGAGAACTGGAACGTGATCTGAAGAATGAGCCGAAATTCCGATGGAAAAAAATAATCCGACAAATACCCCTCGAGCTTCAAAATTAATCGTGAATTTCCCTCAAAATTCCCTGCATACAAACAATCGTGTCATGTTTTGCAGAAAATTCCCTCGCACAAGCGCTCGGGATTTTTTAACCTGCAAAACTTAACACTCTTGTTTGTATGCAACGAAGTTATCGGGAAATACCCGATAATTTTGAACCTCTTGGGGTATTACCACTGATTATTTTTCTCATTGAAATTTCGGTCAATAGAAACGACGCATTTGGCCTCATGTGGGGGAACCTAGTCGATTTTATTTCGGATATTTATCGGATATTTCCTAACAAGTTGCTAAGCAATAAAAACAATTTTTGAACAACTTTTGACCTGAAAATTCTTCACATCTGTCAAACTTCTAACAAGAACTGGAACGTGATCTGAAGAATGAGCCGAAATTCCGATGGAAAAAAATAATCCGACAAATACCCCTCGAGCTTCAAAATTAATCGTGAATTTCCCTCAAAATTCCCTGCATACAAACAATCGTGTCATGTTTAGCACAAAATGCCCTCGCACAAGCGCTAGGGATTTTTTAACCTGCGAAACTTGACACTCTGGTTTGTATGCAATGAAGTTATCGGGAAATACCCGATAATTTTGAACCTCTTGGGGTATTACTACTGATTATTTTTCTCATTGAAATTTCGGTCAATAGAAACGACGCATTTAGCCTCATGTGGGGGAACCTAGGCGATTTTATTTCGGATATTTCCTAACAAGTTGCTAAGCAATAAAAACAATTTCTGAACAACTTTTAACCTGAGAATTCTTCACATCTGTCAAACTTCTAACAAGAACTGGAACGTGATCTGAAGAATGAGCCGAAATTCCGATGGAAAAAAATAATCCGACAAATACCCCTCGAGGTTCAAAATTAATCATGTATTTCCCTCAAACTTCCCTGCATACAAACAATCGTGTCATGTTTTGCAGAAAATTCCCTCGCACAAGCGCTAGGGATTTTTTAACCTGCAAAACTTGACACTCTTGTTGGTATGCAACGAAGATATCGGGAAATACCCGATAATTTTGAAGCTCTTGGGGTATTACTACTGATTATTTTTGTCATTGAAATTTCGGCCAATAGAAACGACGCATTTGGCCTCATGTGGGGGAACCTAGGCGATTTTATTTCGGATATTTTTCGGATATTTCCTAACAAGTTGCTAAGCAATAAAAACGATTTCTGAACAACTTTTAACCTGAGAATTCTTCACATCTGTCAAACTTCTAACAAGAACTGGAAGGTGATCTGAAGAATGAGCCGAAATTCCGATGGAAAAAATAATCCGACAAATACCCCTCGAGCTTCAAAATTAATCGTGTATTTCCCTCAATCTTCCCTGCATACAAACAATCGTGTCAATTTTTGCAGAAAATTCCCTCGCACAAGCGCTCGGGATTTTTTAACCTGCGAAACTTGACACTCTTGTTGGTATGCAACGAAGGTATCGGGAAATACCCGATAATTTTGAACCTCATGGGGTATTACTACTGATTATTTTTCTCATTGAAATTTCGGTCAATAGAAACGACGCATTTGGCCTCATGTGGGGGAACCTATTCGATTTTATTTCGGATATTTTTCGGATATTTCCTAACAAGTTGCTAAGCAATAAAAACAAATTCTGAACAACTTTTAACCTGAGAATTCTTCACATCTGTCAAACTTCTAACAAGAACTGGAACGTGATCTGAAGAATGAGCCGAAATTCCGATGGAAAAAAAATAATCCGACAAATACCCCTCGAGCTTCAAAATTAATCGTGAATTTCCCTCAAAATTCCCTGCATACAAACAATCGTGTCATGTTTTGCAGGAAATTCCCTCGCACAAGCGCTAGGGATTTTTTAACCTGCAAAACTTGACACTCTTGTTGGTATGCAACGAAGGTATCGGGAAATACCCGATAATTTTGAAGCTCTTGGGGTATTACTACTGATTATTTTTCTCATTGAAATTTCGGTCAATAGAAACGACGCATCTGGCCTCATGTGGGGGAACCTAGTCGATTTTATTTCGGATATTTATCGGATATTTCCTAACAAGTTGCTAAGCAATAAAAACAATTTCTGAAAAACTTTTAACCTGAGAATTCTTCACATCTGTCAAACTTCTAACAAGAACTGGAACGTGATCTGAAGAATGAGCCGAAATTCCGATGGAAAAAAATAATCCGACAAATACCCCTCGAGCTTCAAAATTAATCGTGAATTTCCCTCGAAATTCCCTGCATACAAACAATCGTGTCATGTTTTGCAGAAAATTCCCTCGCACAAGCGCTAGGGATTTTTTAACCTGCAAAACTTGACACTCTTGTTGGTATGCAACGAAGGTATCGGGAAATACCCGATAATTTTGAAGCTCTTGGGGTATTACTACTGATTATTTTTCTCATTGAAATTTCGGCCAATAGAAACGACGCATTTGGCCTCATGTGGGGGAACCTAGGCGATTTTATTTCAGATATTTCCTAACAAGTTGCTAAGCAATAAAAACAATTTCTGAAAAACTTTTAACCTGAGAATTCTTCACATCTGTCAAACTTCTAACAAGAACTGGAACGTGATCTGAAGAATGAGCCGAAATTCCGATGGAAAAAAAGTAATCCGACAAATACCCCTCGAGCTTCAAAATTAATCGTGAATTTCCCTCAAAATTCCCTGCATACAAACAATCGTGTCATGTTTTGCAAAAAATTCCCTCGCACAAGCGCTAGGGATTTTTTAACCTGCGAAACTTGACACTCTGGTTTGTATGCAATGAAGTTATCGGGAAATACCCGATAATTTTGAACCTCTTGGGGTATTACTACTGATTATTTTTCTCATTGAAATTTCGGTCAATAGAAACGACGCATTTGGCCTCATCTGGGGGAACCTATTCGATTTTATTTCGGATATTTTTCGGATATTTCCTAACAAGTTGCTAAGCAATAAAAACAATTTCTGAACAACTTTTAACCTGAGAATTCTTCACATCTGTCAAACTTCGAACAAGAACTGGAACGTGATCTGAAGAATGAGCCGAAATTCCGATGGAAAAAAATAATCCGACAAATACCCCTCGAGCTTCAAAATTAATCGTGAATTTCCCTCAAAATTCCCTGCATACAAACAATCGGGTCATGTTTTGCAGGAAATTCCCTCGCACAAGCGCTAGGGATTTTTTAACCTGCGAAACTTGACACTCTGGTTTGTATGCAACGAAGTTATCGAGAAATACCCGATAATTTTGAAGCTCTTGGGGTATTACTACTGACTATAGTTCGTTTTTTATGAAAGCGTAGCTTTCTCTGACGGGAGACGAGATCCCACAAATGTGGTCAGACATTGATAATCCAAAGGGCAACCGTCAATGGGCTTTGCCGTCTGTAGTATCTTTACCCCATTCCTCTTCCACTTAAGATCTGAATACTACGTGTCCATAATTAGACTCCTAATCCTTGCAGTAGCAGATTTACGCTTCTATCGTATCTGAACTTTATTATATCATGACTATCCTCATACTGCATTCACAATTGAGTTGAAACTTCATTCTATAATCGTTTGCTCTTCAGTCAGAGCATGTCGAGAAGTTCTTCAGGATTATCTGAACAGCTCATGGTAATGGTGGATTTAGATTTTCAACAGTTTGAGAATTTGTATAGTTCATCTCGTATTTACGTTAGATTTAATATCGTCGATACTTACCGAGTGATGAAAACTATCTGAAACCCTTGAAGTTGTCGGCGAACTTGGAGAGACTGGAGAGACTGGAGAGACTGGAGAGACTGGTGAGACTGGTGAGACTGGTGAGCTCATGGGGTGATCCGGTGACATTGACTTCTGATTGCAGTTCGTTTTTGGCGCGAAACATGCTTTCTGTGGTGTGAGACGAGATCTCAGGTATTTTGCGCTCGGCTGGAATGCCTGGAACAAGGGTGAAAGACGTGAGGCATATCAGCTACGAACAGGTTAGAAATATACGTTATGCACGACGCGAGTGACAAAGACATCTTGATGTCTCAAGAATATCGAGTCTTTGTACGTAGCTGCGAGTTAAGAACGCAATATTGGATCAGCCAGACGAGAGGACCAAAAGGATAGAAAAGAATGTGGTAAAAGCACCCGGCACGATATAAACGGGGGAAAAAGTTGGCAGAGGTAAAGACACATCATTGGAATCGCCGGCGGAGAACGCTTACGATCAGATTGCATATATGAGTTTGGAATTTGGTAAAACGCCAGTCCTCCGTAGAAACTTACTATAATTTACCTAATTGATGTTGCCCCTGTCACAATCTGAGCCTTTGGAGGTTCTATAGGGACGATTGTAAAAATGCAAGTAGAAATGTTGGATCTTCTCCGGAAGCTCTAGTTCGAGTTTGATGATCCTCAGGCTTCAGATCGTTTGTTTAACTGATGGATCGTACTAAAGGGATTCTTGGAGTTAAACCAGTAACTAATCGTCTAGTTTCAATGGAGGTTTATGGGAATCCTACGAAAAATTGGCCTACCCATTGTCTTAACTGCATTTAGACACATTGACTATATGCTTGCAGGAATGGAAGTAGATTCAAGCGGAGGCGGAATACGAATCGATATAGAAACTCTCCAACCGCAAAAGCCGGGGCATTAGAATCGAAGCTCCTCTGGCTTCGTGAGCTCTGCTAGTGCCTTCATACTGCTGCAGACTATGATATATATACATATATACTCAGAACTACAGCCCGAAAGCACGCGCAATCGCATCCAAGGACCGTCATAATTTAGCTAATGGAACCCCAGATGTCATAGAGACTTACCACCACCACTATTACAATTATTCGACATAGTATCTCTCGTCCATTCTACCTCGTTCTCTTCGGAGTCTGGAGACTTAGAAGCAGAGAAAATCCTCTTACTTAACTGACAGATCGTGTAAGTTACGATTAATAATAATGATATATGCCACCGGCGAGGGGACACATTATATCATATTCTTTAGCCTCACGTTTTGCAAATTTCTTGATACAGTACATTTTCCTCAATGTACTGTTATCATTCCCTTCAGGATCATTAGTGTCCCCATATTTCAAGTAGGCATTACAGAAACGCATAATTTTCGGTAAAGAAAAATGGATCAGGAGATGTATTGTATATTTTGTTGAACTCGACTTATTACCAATCATGCAAAGATCAAGATCTGACAAAGCGCTTGGATTCTGTCTGATACGTACAGTTGCGATTTATTTAATGGAACCCCTGATGTCATAGAGACTTACCACCACCACTATTACAATTATTCGACATAGTATCTCTCGTTCTCTTAAGAGTCTGGAGACTTAGAAGCAGAGAAAATCCTCATACTTAACTGACAGATCGTGTAAGTTACGATTAATAATAATGATATATGTCACCGGCGAGGGGACACATTATATCATATTCATTAGCCTCACGTTTTGCACATTTCTTGATACAGTACATTTTCCTCAATGTACTGTTCACATTCCCTTCAGGATCATTAGTGTCCCCATATTTCAAATAGGCATTACAGAAACGCATAATTTTCGGTAAAGAAAAATGGATCAGGATATGTATTGTATATTTTGTTGAGCTCTACTTATTACCAATCATGCAAAGATCAAGATTTGACAAAACGCTTGGATTCTGTCTGATACGTACAGTTGCAATTTATTTAATGGAACCCTTGATGTCATAGAGACTTACCACCACCACTATTACAAATATTCGACATAGTATCTCTCGTTCATTTTATCTCGTTCTCTTAAGAGTATGGAGACTTAGAAGCAGAGAAAATCCTCATACTTAACTGACAGATCGTGTAAGTTACGATTAATAATAATGATATATGCCACCGGCGAGGGGACACATTATATCATATTCTTTAGCCTCACGTTTTGCAAATTTCTTGATACAGTACATTTTCCTCAATGTACTGTTATCATTCCCGTCAGGATCATTAGTGTCCCCATATTTCAAGTAGGCATTACAGAAACGCATAATTTTCGGTAAAGAAAAATGGGTCAGGAGATGTATTGTATATTTTGTTGAACTCTACTTGTTACCAATCATGCATAGATCAAGATCTAACAAAGCGCTTGGATTCTGTCTGACACGTACAGTTGCGATTTATTTAATGGAACCCCTGATGTCATAGAGACTTACCACCACCACTATTACAAATATTCGACATAGTATCTCTTGTTCTCTTAAGAGTCTGGAGACTTAGAAGCAGAGAAAATCCTCATACTTAACTGACAGATCGTGTAAGTTACGATTAATAATAATGATATATGCCACCGGCGAGGGGACACATTATATCATATTCATTAGCCTCACGTTTTGCAAATTTCTTGATACAGTACATTTTCCTCAATGTACTGTTATCATTCCCTTCAGGATCATTAGTGTCCCCATATTTCAAGTAGACATTACAGAAACGCATAATGTTCGGTAAAGAAAAATGGATCAGGATATGTATTGTATATTTTGTTGAACTCTACTTGTTACCAATCATGCAAAGATCAAGATCTGACAAAGCGCTCGGATTTTGTCTGACACGTACAGTTGTAATTTATTTAATGGAATTCATGATGTCATAGAACTTACCACCACCACTATTACAAATATTCGACATAGTATCTCTCGTTCTCTTAAGAGTCTGGAGACTTAGAAGCAGAGAAAATTCTCATACTTAACTGACAGATCGTGTAAGTTACGATTAATAATAATGATATATGTCACCGGCGAGGGGACACATTATATCATATTCATTAGCCTCACGTTTTGCACATGTCTTGATACAGTACATTTTCCTCAATGTACTGTTCACATTCCCTTCAGGATCATTAGTGTCCCCATATTTCAAATAGGCATTACAGAAACGCATAATTTTCGGTAAAGAAAAATGGATCAGGATATGTATTGTATATTCTGTTGAACTCTACTTGTTACCAATCATGCAAAGATCAAGATCTGACAAAGCGCTTGGATTTTGTCTGACACGTACAGTTGCGATTTATTTGATGGAACCCCTGATGTCATAGAGACTTACCACCACCACTATTACAATTATTCGACATAGTATCTCTCGTCCATTCTACCTCGTTCTCTTCGGAGTATGGAGACTTAGAAGCAGAGAAAATCCTCTTACTTAACTGACAGATCGTGTAAGTTACGATTAATAATAATGATATATGCCACCGGCGAAGAGACACATTATATCATATTCTTTAGCCTCACGTTTTGCAAATTTCTTGATACAGTACATTTTCCTCAATGTACTGTTATCATTCCCTTCAGGATCATTAGTGTCCCCATATTTCAAGTAGGCATTACAGAAATGCATAATTTTCGGTAAAGAAAAATGGATCAGGATATGTATTGTATATTTTGTTGAACTCTACTTGTTACCAATCATGCAAAGATCAAGATCTGACAAAGCGCTTGGATTCTGTCTGACACGTACAGTTGCGATTTATTTAATGGAACCCCTGATGTCATGGAGACTTACTACCACCACCACTATTACAAATATTCGACATAGTATCTCTCGTTCTCTTAAGAGTCTGGAGACTTAGAAGCAGAGAAAATCCTCATACTTAACTGACAGATCGTGTAAGTTACGATTAATAATAATGATATATGTCACCGGCGAGGGGACACATTATATCATATTCTTTAGCCTCACGTTTTGCAAATTTCTTGATACAGTACATTTTCCTCAATGTACTGTTATCATTCCCTTCAGGATCATTAGTGTCCCCATATTTCAAGTAGGCATTACAGAAACGCATAATTTTCGGTAAAGAAAAATGGATCAGGAGATGTATTGTATATTGTGTTGAACTCTACTTGTTACCAATCATGCAAAGATCAAGATCTGACAAAGCGCTTGGATTCTGTCTGACACATACAGTTGTAATTTATTTAATGGAACCCCTGATGTCATAGAGACTTACCACCACCATAATGATATATGCCACTTGTGCCATTTTGCAAATTCGTTGATAAATTACATTTTCCTCAATGGATTCTTTTCAGGGTCATTAGTGTCCTTCTAATTTGCGTTAGTATTACAGAAATACATTTATTATCACTAAAGAAAATTGTATCTGGACACATCGTATATTTTTTTCGAGAACTTGTTAAAAATCGAGCAAAGATCAAGATTTGAAAATGGGTTTGGGATCTCGCTGACGTATCCAGTTGTAATTTATCTAATGGAACTATAGTGGAGGTATCATCGCTCGTAAATGTAAAAAGTAGAAGTTCTATAATGAAAGCCAAAGCAGAGACAGATGAAAATGGAGTAAGAGTGAGAAATATATAAAGAATAGAAGCAAAAAGTCTGAGGTAGGGGATATCTCGGATCCACCGAGAATAGCCCGAAGGCCTGACCTTTTTTATCGTGTGTATATATGCGGTTCTTTCAATCTGAAATCCTATTTATCATCAATCACGAAACCTTTGATCTGAAAAGGCATTACAGAGATAATGCCAAAATTCGTAACAGGGCGAAGAATTCGTATGTATGTCTAAAGGTCATATGTAAAGGGAAGGAAGTTTTTTAAAATAAGGTCAACGGAGATGAAGACACTGGTGGGAAAAATTGATCTTACATAACCCTGAAGTGGTTTCTTATATTATTATTATTATTATTATTATTTATTGTGATAACATTGCGTCATATGATAACCAAGAATCATTCTTGATATGACGAAAACTGCTATATTTATTTTGGAAATAAATAAAAACTCCTCGTTCATAATTTCTTGGTCAATAGCTTCAAGTATTTATTAGTAAACACATTAAAATTTCGTTAGGCACTTAATTCACTCTTGAAAATAAGTGGAACAAACTGATAATTGTGGCCGTTATCAGCAATATTCCGCAACGAAAATACCGGTCATCGAAATTTTGGAAAACTGCCAATGGCCAAACCTCCGCAACGTGTTCACATGAATATAGTCACTGATGATTTATTTAACACTCCATTACGTGGCATGTCTTCCCAGGAAATTCCCAACATCAACACCGATTTTGTAACTACAATTTACTGCCTTAAGTATTTTAGACAGCTACTAAAACCAACGTATCATACATTCTGATGACGGTATTGATATGCATTAAAAAAAAAATTACAGCAGCAGTTCGAATCGATTAAAGCATCGATGAAGCCAGTGAGAAGGGATAGCACGAAAGTGGAAAGGGTGAAGCGAAAGGTTAATGCGAGTATTTGGAGACACGCCAGGAAGGAAAGTGGCGATACCATAATTTACCTAATGGAAGTTGGCCGCACGATGCAGTTTGTACGATGCTGTAAAGGAGACCAGTCTGTAGCATCATCGCCTATACTAAACCTTGTCTATCTATATGTCTTGAACCATAAGACGAAGCTGAGTTTCTCAACTGGCGTGTGTCGACAGTCTCAAGCCAAACCTTCTCACTCTGTCTGCTTTGGCAAGCCAGTGAACTTTGCGCAAAGCGTTACAGAGACTAAGCGAGTCAACGCACGGCCGGAACCTCAAGCATCCTACAACCCAAGGCCAAAGGGTTTCTCAGGAGACAACATGGGAGAATGTAGCTACTAGCCCGGCCAGCCAGTATATAGATTCAATGACATCGCGTTAATAACCCCGTCCTTCTCTAAGAAGAGGCAAGCCAAACCCATAGGCGTCGGCGGACAACTACTGGAATAACTTCATTTATGGTGTATGACTATATATAGCTGCTTGTAGTTTTGGGTGTGTTTGCGGGACGATGAAGGACAGGCCAGACCAAAAGGGCCGCCCCGGGCAGAAAGCAACACAGAGTTGAACCCTTTGCGATAAAGGGCTGAAACAGCAGCAGCTGCTGTTGCTGCCGCTGCTGTTGGCCACTCGCAAGGGCACGAGGCAAGCCCAAAGGAGCGAGAAGAGCCCCGGGAGGCCGTTCTACACCCTCTATTGCATTATTATTCGCGAAATATCGCACGCGCTCTGAGGGCGCATAGCTCGCAACGCATTGTAATACGTATATTGCATAGTATTGCGTGTATGGGTGCCAGTGCTTGGTGTCAGCTGGACAAGCGGGTTTCTGTCCAAGCATCTCATTCTCTCTCTCCCTCTTCTCCTGTCTCTGTCACAACGCACAATAGGACATGCCGTCAGCGTGAGCTCGCTACGCACCCGAAAACCGGCTCATTGTCCTCTAATTGGCCACGTGGAACTCCATACGATTATACGTTAGTCGAATATAATACATCCATATACAGGATATTTTGGGGTGGTCCATTTTCAAATTGGGTTTTCTATTTTAATGGCAGGAAATGTTGCGGGAAAGTGATGAATTTTTTTTACGATCGAAAATTAAAATTTCAATTATATTACAAATTTTTGGAAGAATTTTAATTGAAATTTCAATCAATCAGTATAAAAAGATAAATATCCTTTTTTTAGTTATGACATAACATTATTTCTTTCAAATGATAAACGAAAATCGGAGATCGGCCAACCGAAACATTTTTTATAGCACACCGAGAAAAAAAGTTTCATTGATTCACGGAAATCTTTGCCAATGAAATGAAATACTTGAATTTCAATACTATATTTTATTTGAATTATCTCAAACTCAATGAAAAGTAGTGACATTGATTCGAAGAAACATTTTTTTAAACCAATGAACCTTTTTCATTGATTTCAAAGATATCGTCTCTGATTCAATGAAACCTTCTTCTTACCAGCTCAAAATTTCAAAACCTATTTTTTCCTGAAGTACGCGGCAGATAAAGCTCAAATTTTGTGAGTATGTAAGGAAGTACGGCAGAAATAGGCTAAGCTACTGGCTCCTCGAAACTCGAAGCCGTTCGTTCGGGAGAACCGGAAAACAAAAAAGTGAGGTTAGGTGCGAGAGAGAGAGAGATTAACGAAAACGTTTCTTTGGACCAATGAAAACGTCTCTTTAAAACAATGAAACTGTTTCTTTATTATATGCTCACTAAGTAAATATTTATTTACAGGCAATGAAATGTTCTCTTTGAAATTCAAATGCACTATTTCATTGAAATCAATGAAAAAAAAATCAATCCACCCATTTCTTTGGCGTCAATGAAATCTTTTCTCTCGGTGCAGTTGAACATTTCGAAATTTGTGCCATTTGAAGCTGATAATGAAACAAATTTCCTGTTGGTAATTGTAAAAATTCATTTCAAAATTTATATCTGAAAAAAATGCATTTTTTATATTTATCCGAAATTTTTGGGTCATCGATAAAAAAGATTCAAAGAGAAACGATCTTGATTGTTAAAGGGATAAAGGGTTAAAATTTAAAAAATTCACCACCTGATGTATATATATGGTAGAAAAAATCGGTTTTGTAATTTTATTCAAGTCGAGTACATTTCAACAAGGCGGAATCAGCATTTACAACAGTTCATTGGAGAAAGAGGAAAAGCAGAATGTTTCAGAAAAGTTGTAAAGAGGGGTTCGAAGGATACCAAGGAGAACGCGCAGCTATACTGAGCGATTGGGCTGTTTTCTATCCAAACCGCGAAAACAACCCCGGTCGCTACTATCGAAGCGCAGTCCCAGCAAATTTAACTGGAGCAGGGAGCTGGCCACCGGACCGACAATTAGTCGACGAGCGTGGGTTGCCGAGCTCCCCCCATTCCGTTCGCCGTTGTTTGTCATCGCAAGCCCCCCGGCGAGTTAAAATTGACGAAGTTTCGTTGGCAAATTTTCTCTCTGCGAAAAGGGAGTGCAAAGGGATGAGCTTTTGCGTCCCCCTCTCTCCCCCTGTCCAAATGCCAGAGTTTTGCGTCCCATCCCGGGTTCAGCGATACCCGTGGGATTAAAGTTTTTATTTTATCGTATGACGAGCTGAAAGCAACTTTTGAGACTTTTTCAGCCCAGAAATTCCCGAGTATAATTA
Source organism: Ephialtes manifestator (assembly GCA_963970395.1). NCBI lineage: Eukaryota > Metazoa > Arthropoda > Insecta > Hymenoptera > Ichneumonidae > Ephialtes > Ephialtes manifestator. Next base: position 31,438,849 of record OZ019972.1, read on the forward strand.
TAACCACGTATTTTCAACCCCTACACAGTTATCATAAGTAACGAAAGTTAAAAAAACAGTATAACTTCGCTGTATCATGAGCCACTGATTGTTATCAGCGATGAGACTGATGATTTTCATAAATGAAGTGCCTACAAAAAAAAGTAAACACAGAAAACGTTTTAAATGATTGAACTAATAAATCGATTTCCGTCAGCCATCATAGAAACATATGGCCTAATATATTATTATGTATGAGAATCAATCGTTCGTTTCATAGTGACTATCAAACCACTTTAATCCCAACTGGTAGTTGAATACCGTAAAAATCATTGAGATTGTTAATAAAATGAGAGAATAAAAAAATCTTTTGGAACTATCAAATAATTCAAATTTTCGATGGGTAAATAAAATTAGGAGTGATTATAATAAATGGAATCATAATACGAATGATAATTCTGACTCTAGACGTCGTTTATGCGATTCATTTCAACTAAAAATAATGGCTGAACGAGACAATTACATATATTTGCGGTAGAAAATTCGGTGCGTGTCGCAACATATCCCCAAGCTATTTAAAAGTTTGTTCTTCCACCCAACCACTCTATCTATGTATACACCAAAAACACGAGAATTAGGGCGATTCAATGACACCTGAGACCAATCTCACGGTCATTAACATTAATAGACCAGTTCAACCGCTCTATCAGCACGAACAGGATTGTTCTCAGTCGATGAGGGACGGAGTAAGAGATAGCGAAGAGATAGATAGCAATATACTGTCAGATGGGTGGATGGTTAGCACAACCCTCGTGAGACAACACGACGCTGCGGGTGTTGCGTGCTGTGGATACGCGCGTGCATTTGGCCACGGGGGTATAGTCCGTTGGTGCTGGTAGTGCGTGCACAAAATCCCATGTAGTGTAGACCGGGGTTAGTTAGAACACGGAGTAAAAGACAGTCGCGTTAAAATTCGAACAATAACCCTTAAGGAGGATCGGTGGCCACTCCCAAAGTCAAATCAGAGATAAATTTTCGCGATCGATTCTTTAAAGTTTAATGCATTAAATAATAACAGTGGAGGGTGATTTGTATTGAAGCATGTAGACTTAATCCAGAGAAAGATTAATAGTCACGGATTTGCATAAAGATTAACTGATTAACGTTTCTTTTCAGTGTGATATATTTTCGTTCAGTTTTTTCCAAGTATTATCTTTAATTCTTTGTCGATTTTTATGAACGATAGCTCATTGTTTTTCTTAAAAGATACTCTACGAATTGACCTCCTAGATATTTCATAGTGGTCATCGTTTTGTAATTATAGCCTGTTGTTTATGAAAGTATTTTAATTTCTGTTAAACAACAGTCTAGAATTATTAAACAATTAACACTATGAAATATCTACGGTCAATTCGTAGAGTATCTTTTAAGGTAGAGAATGAGCTATCACTCATTCAAATCGGCCAAGAATTACAGATTATACTTGAAAAAAACTGAACGAAAATGTATCCCATTGAAAAGAAACGTTAATTAGTTAATATTTATGCAAATCCGTGACTATTAATCTTTCTCTGGGTTAAGTCTACATGCTTCAATACAAATCACCCTCCACAGCTATTATTTAATGCATTAAACTTTAAAGAATCGATTACAAAAATTTATCTCTGATTTGACTTTGACAGTCGTCACCGATCGTCCTTAAGGTAGTTCTGTCGTGAAGGCAATCCAAACTCATATGCATGAATTTTTGACATGTTGTAATTTAGCTATTCAATTTTACTTGCACAAAATCTTGAAGGCTTTTACCGAGTATTTGAATGAACAATTAAAACTTGAAAATCGAACTTTTTACACGGCGTTCATGGGAGGACTGGCAAAAATTGATCTTTAAATCAAAAATTAACATACTTAGATCAAAGATAGAGAAAAAATAAAAAGTACTACGGATTCGCAAATCATTCAGGAATTGATGGATCATGAAAAAAGGTGCAGTCTCCGGAATAATGTTTAAATAAACCAAGATCAAAGTGCACGATACCGGGCGAAATGACGTTTCCTAACCTAATTATCGTAAAAATGAAGTCAAATCCGCACTAAACATATCAACTATTTACAAATAATCGTTTTAATCTGATTACGATAATTTCGAAGGATTCTCGATTATTTTTGATATTATTATTGAGGCTGTCAAAGTGATGCGTATGATTATTTTTTAATGTCATATAGACTCTGAGATTTATGACTCCGGCGTACCGACAGAACTACCTCAAGATTAAAAAAAAATGATTTTGGAAATTCAATATCATCCAAATCCTATTGCATATAAAAATGCCCAATGCACTATATTGTTGGTACTCGATGAAAGGATTTTTTACTGTCGTCTGACTTGCACATGCTTTTCAATATTATCTTAAGCAAAGTTCTTAGGTTTTCCATTCTGCGCATGATTCAGATCAAACTACTAGGCAGATTGGAATGATTGACGTCTCATTTTCTTCTTCATGAAAAGATACACCGGCTAAATGGAGCAAATGTTAATAAAAGGTAATATTTTTTAAGTAACAATTATTAATAAATAAATTTTATTCTATTTTCTAAATCAGTGATTAACTTTGCTTTCAGAATGAAAAAAAATAGTTTGCTCCATTTAACCGGTGTATCTTTTCATGAAGAAGAAAATGAGACGTCAACCATTCCAATCTGCCTAGTAGTTTGATCTGAATCATGCGCAGAATGGAAAACCTAAGAACTTTGCTTAAGATAATATTGAAAAGCATATGCAAGTCAGACGACAGTAAAAAGTCCTTTCATCGAGTACCAACAATATAGTGCATTGGGCATTTTTATATGCAGTAGGATTTGGATGATATTGAATTTCCAAAATCAATTTTCTTACCTGACTCCCTCCCCTTAAGCATTCTAAGGACCTTTTCACTATACGAAATCAGAACATATTACCAACTTACAGAAAAATACTCTCAAACCTGAACAGTTACACTTAAAAACTCTAATTAAGTACTGTTTAATAATATTTTATTATCGTATTCGAAATGGTTGACGAGTCTCTCGAATCATTTTTAACGTTAATGCTTGTACTAATTAGGCGAGTCCGAGTCTAATTAGTACGAGGTTTCTTCAATGTATCTATCTTGACGTTTATATGCATTTTCACTCCGTTCTAATTAATCCCGCAGCTAAAAAAATTTGCACATTTCGCCAATTCTGTAATTATTCGTAGCCACGATTACCATAATCATATAAAATATTGAAAATTGTCATCAACATAACAAATCGTTTGAAAAATACAATCCCAGTACGAATATTGAGAATCCTCAACTCAACAATGTAAAAAAAAGGTCGTATCAAAAGTGTTCCAATTATCCCCGGTCTCTCGTAGATAGGTATACTCCCATTCAGACACGGTAGTCGGGTTACTCTTGTGGCGTCGAGGGAAGAGCCCCGAAATTCGAGCACACTGCACCCACAATATAGAAAGCACGCGAGAATACACCCGAGACAATCGGGACTCGCGTGCTGCGTGACACAAACGGACCTTTCGTTGTGCGATCGTCATTGTTCTCTTTCTCACCGACACCGGGAAATCCTTTCATCTATGCAACACCCATCGGCAGCTAAACTATCGGTATACTCCCTAAATCAACGGTGCTAGAACATATATAACGCGAGCAAGAGCAGCAAAAATATAACTCCGATGACAGCTGACGCGTGATGCCTGGACAAAAAGTTCTAACAGAGCAAAAGTGCCATAGACGAAGCAGCGATCCGCTCAAACTGGCTAGTAAGGTCACAGATGGTGACTACGCACCGCGTGCTAACTTTTACGATCCATCGCATATCATAAGAGGCCTCCAGACGCAGCACGCAGCAACTAACGTTGCACGGCTGTAAAAGCCGTTAAACTTCTGAATTTATTAATCGCTAGCTGGCAGCTCCAATCACCGAGGTCATTTCCTCAACCTCCCTGTCGTGTCATCCCGATACGCCTGGCTAAATATCAAGAGTTTCATAAAACACTGGACGGGCAAGCTACGCACGCACGCGCCAGTTGCGTCAGTTTGCTGGTTAAGCCGGAAGAGCTGAAGAGCCGTACGGTCTCTTCATGGAAATCCTGTGTGCGACGTAGGTATCTTCTCGTGGGTTCGCTTGCTTTAACCAGCTAATTGCACGCCCTGAGGCAGTACCTCGCAGTAGTAGTCTCTGCGTCCAAGTATCTCTCGTGGTTCCGTTCACATTTTTTTTCCATCTTTACCTCAGTCTCTCCCTGTTTTTCTCGTGGTCGTTCGCGGGAAAAGAGTTGCCAGGGCTTTGACATGACGACTGAGGCAGGAGAACAGAAGAGGAGCGGGGCACACGTCGAAATGAAAACGTTGGCAGCAGGGGGGGGGGGGGGGGGAGAACGTCCGACTCGGTGTACGTGCGATCGTTGCTATGCGACCTCTTTTCAAGGCACCCAACGTGCCGTCGCTTCTTCTCCATTTACCAAAGCGTATCTCAATGCTCCACCGTTTCTCGGAAAAACCAAGCACTGTGTCAGAATGAGGATAACGGAAAGGAAAATTCTCATTTGTTTCGGATTTTTGTCCTCTTCGTGAGGATTGAAAAGGACCATCTCTCAAATTTTCTCCTCATTATAGTGGAGATCATAAATCTCCTTTTTTCTGTTTTATAATGCTTCATTCATACTTTATGCTTCTTTATTTATACATTTATCTACCTTGTCGCTTTGCGAGGATCATTTTATACATTCAAAGCTTTTCTACTACCAGATATGACTTAAGTCAGGAGTGGCTGGTACCACTACTCATCTTTGTCAAACGCTAGCGTGATGAATCACTCGTCAGGCAAAATTCAACAACCCTTGCGCACAGGGAGCGCCAAGTTTCGTAACTTTTTTTCTCGCTATGCTGTGATGAGGCTAGTGGTAGTTCCCAGCAGTTTGTAGTGGTATTATGTACTCTCATGAGTTCCCCTAAGCGCTTTGTTGCCTCACGCTGCTGGTTTCGTACGAGGGGTTGGCATAGCTTCTTCCCCCCCCCCCTCCCCCTCGACACCCTTGGGTCGAAGCGTGCACGCGAGATCCACTTTCGCAAAGTCCAAGCGCGAACACGACTGTCTCTCCCTTTCTCTCTTCGTGTGCAGCGCGCAAATTTGCGAATCCATCTTCGCAACCCGTCCGCATTTCCAGCTGCTGGGTATGCGCCGAGCACCCAGCAGAAAGTCATCGATCAATCCATTGACACGAGAAACTTCTAGCGGAAGAAGAGGAAAGAAGAGGATGGAAGCGAAAGTGGAGGGGAGACGAAAGGATCGTTGAAAAGTTTTCGTTTGGTAATCGCGGTGGCGCACATCATAAATAATGCAAATGTGTGGCGTCTATGTAAAGTTATAACGTCAATTGTGCTAGCAACTGGTTTTCTTAATATGAAATTCATAATGTTGACAATGTTTTTCAGGGGAAATCCTTTCAGCGCGAGTTGATGACAGTGATGGTGATGCTGCTCATTCGGCTGTAGCGTCGATAGAAAGACTACAGGCTATTCCGACTACCGAGTAACCAGCGCAGGTCATCAGTCATAGTTGTTTGCCTGAACTTGCACGCTTGTCAGCCGGAGTTTTCAGCCGAATATCCTGCTTCTCGCTCTAGCATAGTCGTCAGCGTAGTCTCCCTCCGGCTCCAGTCGCGAAAGAACAGGAGACGAAGTTATGAGTTTGGTGAAAGGCGAAGTGGTAGGTAGAACAACTTGGAACGAAGAGAGAAGAAAAAAAAAGTAATACAGCAGTAATGGTCTAAGATAGAAGCTTAGCTTCCTTCAAGGGATGACAACGCAAAAGGCACATGGAGAAGCCTAAAGCTGATCAACTTCAGAGCGTCCATGTGTTTCTGATAAATCAAATCCATAAAACCTTTCAAGAATATACCAGTGAACATAAACGAAATGACGAGGCTGCCAGCAACGACAACTACGACTACGAGAAGCGATGGTGGAAGAACGGGTTTCTGTAAGAGCATAGAAGCTGTAACACAGCCCACTACCTTTTTGATTAAACGCTTTCGCCTGAAGGTTCTCGTCAGCTTGACTGTCTGCTTGCCCGCTAGCTCGGCTCTCGACGGCTCGACGGTCAAAGTCAAGGACTCCACATCGTCTAGCGGCAAAGCGCGCGGTCTTTCAAGGATCCGAGGACCATCAAGAGAGCTGCTAGACGTTGGACCCGCCGAACAGTGAGGGGACAGGGGAGAGGAGAATGACGAGCGTCGTGCGGAACGTGAGGAGATAAGGATCCCTGCTTCGCAGTCTAAGGATCCTTTCCTAGTTCCTCGCTTCACGAAGCCGTGGCTCCGCGCGAGCGCTTTCGCTCTGTCTTCACGCTCGGACGGTCCCGTAAAGAGGACATCCATAGGCGCATCGTGTACACAACAAGACCGGGGAGGCAAAGACGACGACGTGAGGGGAAAGCAGGTTCTTCTCTCGGCTTCTGCATTGATACCACCAACTGCTGGAAACCCTATCTCTCGCGGGTCTAATACGTGATTCGCCTCCTCTTTCTCATTCCTCTCTCGTTTTCTACCTTCGGATCTTTATCAGCCTTTCGACGACTCGGTGGATTACTTCGGAGAAGTCGAGGATGCTCACGATCCTCACTCTGAGATATGTAAGTGCGAATCAGACGGTGAGTACTGGAATGGCGGCGCACGTTCGTCATCCACTCTGAAACCATACTCAACATTATGTTATTTCCATTTGTATGATGTGGAGACGTGGCTACAACGAGTTTGTATATTGCTGGAGATGTTCGAGTCCAATTTTTATACGAAAACATCTGTAGCGGGATTTCTCAGAACAGTGGCCTCAAAATGCTTCAGGATACTCTAAAAAGTTTTGGAATAATCAGAGTCGACGGAACACCCAAGGGGATTTATAAAACCAGGGCCTAGACGAGTTTTTTTGTAGACACACTGAGCCTAATTGGAGCCTGGGAAGGACCATAAGAGAACTTAGAATATTTCGAGATATCCAAGTGAAGTGTCTTCGAAAAACGTTTCATTCGCTACTTTTTTTAAGTACGATTTGCAATTTGTCGTTATTGAATTGAAGTATGTGAGATCAGGAAATATAGTCAATATTATGCTATTCCGATTTGTAATTCCAAGACGTGGTGACGAGTTCGTTTTTTGATGGAGATGTTTGATTTTTATGGAAAAACATCTGCAGCAAGATCCCTAAATGAAAACTGTCCTCAAAATGCTTCATGGTCCTCTGACAGGAATTGGACTAATCAAAGAAGGAAGAAAACCTAAAGGGACTTATAAATGCAAGACCTGCGAGAGGATTCGTAAACGGATTGAGAATAATTGATACCCTAAGACAACTTACAATAATGAGGGACATTCAAGTAAAGATTGTCCCCCAAAATCTTTACGGTATCCCATATCAATAATATCCTGGTACACGGAAAACAAGGCTTGGTTGGAACAACCAAGTGCCTTGGTTATATATGCGCCAGACAATTAATTGGTTAGACCAACCAAGTTATTTGTTAGGCTACCAATTTCTTGGTTGGTCTAACCAAGAAATTGGTAGCCTAACAAATAACTTGGTTGGTCTAACCAATTAATTGTCTGTCACTTGGTTAGCTTACCAAGTGACTTGGTTAGTCCAACCAAGAAATTGGTAGCTTAACAAATAACTTGGTTGGTCTAACCAATTAATTGTCTGGCGCATATATAACCAAGGCACTTGATTGTTCCAACCAAGCCTTTTTTCCGTGTACAAATATATTCCAGGGCAAATTATATCCCGCGATATCTCTGTAAAATTCATAACGGAAAGTCAAGAAATTATTACATACTGAACAAGATTTCCAATCATAAGACTGACAAGCAAAATATCAACAAATTGAAATAGCGAAGGTATGAACAACCGACTGGTGAAAATGTTGAGTCAAACACTAAAAACCCAATAACGCTAAGCTCTTAAATCTTTCTAAAGGCCAAAGATTTGACACATGTTTCTCTTGAAATGCATACGTCAGACTGAGAAATAGACCACATAAAGCCAATAGTTGGGTCACTTTTGGGCAAGGGTCTTGCGTCTCGATAGTCGGATGAAGGATGACGTGAGATAACGGGCTGTCTCAGATCGAGGTCGTAGTTTCTTTGGACGACGGTCTGGTTCCCAGCAGCGGGGAAAGGGCGAGGGTGCGAGTCCCGTCGGCTCGCTGTGGCCTCTCGGTAATTAATATCAGGCTGACGCGCGAAAACATCCCATTACCGCGAAACGCCCGCCAAAACATCGTTAGGCCTTGACGAGGGCCCTGCGAGCTCGGTTACTTCACGTCTGAACGAACGACGAAGCATGATCCCCGCGCCTTCTCCTCAGCTCGTTTCGACACCCGAAGCGCGATGCTCGAACATTAGCATGCGTATGGCATAAACCGATTTGCGGTGCGGCAGCACCAACGTGGGCAAAGATAGTGAGAGAAAGTGAGACAGGCTGACATCAGCACGAAACACCCCGAAGCTCATACTTTCTTCGCATCATCCTTAATCTTAAAAATAAAAAGAATTCAAGTTTTCTTTTTATCTTTTATAAAATCCGAACAAAAATACACTTATGTCACATGCTGCTTGTTGTCATAAGTGCAGATGTTTTGCAAAATCTTTATCTTTTTTGCAGCTTGTTGAAAGATGCACTCAAAGAAAGATATACACCGTTAAAAATATTTTGAAAATTAATATATGTACTGGAAGTTCTTTTCCAGATACGGTATATTAAATTTCATTTAATATTATATTAAATTTCTGTATATTAAATTTCTATTAAATTTAAATGTATATTAAATTTCATTTAATATACAGATATATTGTAAAGTTCCAATAATTATATTATAAACACAACTTTTATGAAGTGTTTAGTATACTGTGTATTAATTTTGCAACAATTTTTTTATATATTAATTAATATTTGTATATTAAATTTAATATACGCGTATCCGCAAAAAAACTTCCAATACTTTATATTAATTTTCATACAAAAATTTCTAGCAGTGTATATAATTGAATACAAGAAATACTTCAAGTAAATCATTTACTTGGAAACATTTGAATAACTTAAATACAATATGTATTTCAATCAATCATATAGTTCATTTCGCTATTTTCAAATATATCATTTATCTCATTCAATGCAATAATAATATAAATTCCAGGTACTTGAATTAACTGTTGGTTTTCAAGTAAATTGATTTCGTGTATTTAACTATATTTTTCTATCTGTGTGCGCATATACGGAAACCAAATTGTAAGAATGAAATATATTCATCGAATTTTTGTATCTTATGTAAAAAAAAAATATATATATAGCATTACAAGTAAATTATCGAATGTTTTTGCTTCATATTCCGGAAATATCATGGAATTTTCTGAAGATATTTGACTGAAATGCTATAATTCTTCTGAATTGCATTAGTAATGCATAAGATGGCCTTGCGATAGTAATACAAAACGAAATTCAATGTTAAATGCAATCTGAATATTTGCCTCTGTGTAGACTGAAATTTATTAGCTTCGCTTATGATCCACGTAGTATTTCCGTCATGTCCCAAAGCTACCCTTGTTTTAGCTAGAACCGTTAAACAACATTCGTGCACGCTATAAAAGAGCAATAGCTCGTGGGCGATATAACGAGGTGTCAAAAAGCGAGATCCGTCAAGCACGAGAATACGACTCAACGATCGATCGTACGAATCAGGAGTACCTAGTAGCGACAGCGAGGAAGCATAATTCGTTGTATATATGCCAGAGAAAGAGGTAGGAAGTCGAGGTCGAGGTTTAGCACCAGGGCGACTGCAGGAAACGGTGGGCGAGCATGCAGCTTGGCAGTATTTCAATCCCGTGGCCACCGGGCGCATAGCATAGCACGCGTTGAATATATTGCTCGCTCGCGGAATGACGCTTTATTGCTGAAGCGATAACTCCACGTCTTCGTGCGTTGCTCTGAGCGTTGTCGAGGAGCATAGCATAGCGCAACGCGATATGCACTCTATGGCTAGTACACGCTATATGTAAAGAGTACACGATGTACGTACGTCGCGTGATTGCAGGGAAAGAGCTTGAATGTATCCTTAATCACGAGAGAGCCACGATGCAGAGGTTCCCTCAAAGTTTCCTAGACTCGCAAGGATTTCATTGTCGTCCCAATCCAGCAATCGTGGCAAAGCGCTGAAAGATGTGCAAGAAAAAGGAAGGAACTTCATCTCTGGCAACACATAAACTTGTCGTTACGTTCTTACCGCGTCATATGAATGGGAAAAATTTTATACTGAGTGTAGGTTCAGAGTGGATAATCAACGTGCTTCACTAATCCGGCACTTCAGCCGCACTCTAATCGAGCAACAACGACTGACATCACTCTTATAAAAAAGATAGTGAGAACACGGAGAGAAATTTCTGTGTCGTGAAAACATAAAACGGTGACTATAAAAATCATTTTGTTAGGCTAACAAAATGATTGGTCAGCCCAGCAAAAAGATTTGTCGGCCGAACAAAAGATTTGTCAGCCTAACGTAACGATTTTTGTTGTCACCGTTTTATGTTGTCGTGACACAGAAATTTCTCTCCGTGAAGAATTGCGTGTAGTGCCACTAAAATTGCATGTGATAACATTATCAATGGTGTTGGGATCTGGTGGACCCTAGTTGAGAAAGATTCCTGGTCCCTAATTATTCTATTGCTCACAGGACGCGTGGAAAAAATTATGTTTCCTGTATGAAATCCAGGGCAGCTTCTAGAATGGAGTCTGGGCTATCCAGGATAGAGTCTGGTCTGTCCCGGATGGATTATGGATACACGGAGAGAAACTTCTGTGTTGTGACAACATAAAACGGGAACAACAAAAATCGTCATCTTAGGCTGGCAAATCTTTCGTTCAGCTGACAATTTTTTTTCTGGGCTGTCCAATCTTTTTGTTAGCTTAACATTAATGATTTTTATTGTCACCGTTTTATGTTGTTACGACACAGAAATTTCTGTAGGATTTGATTCGATTTAATTGTCCATCTTGAACACGATCTTGGATTGGTCCACCCTGGAGAGTCCAGACTTTATCCTGGAGAGTCCAAGCTTCACCATGGGTAGCTCAGTCTCCATCCTGGATTTCATACTGAACTCCTTGTCTTTTTACGCAGAAAGTTCAACTAAAAGATACACATCTGTCAATGACCCTAAAAATTTTCCAGAAAGGATAATTATGTTTTCAGTGGAGATTCCGACCCTGAACCCCAGCGGAACTTCACCCCTGCACCCCACCCGACCCTGCAAACATCACATCAGAATTAACTCCCCAAAACCACATCAACTAATTACAACAACTATTTTCAACAATGATGAAAATGATGTCAGCACTCTCAAAAAGCACTTCTAACGTTTTCACCTGCTTTCCCCACACCAGTACACTGAAAAAAAAAGATTAGCTGCCATAACCATGAAATCAGTTGACACAACCAATCGATTATTCTATTTCCCTTACAACTCAAATGGTAGTTCCAACGATTCGAATGGTAATACGGACGATTCGAATGGTTGTCCTAACTATTCAAGTGGTAGTCCCAACGATTGGATTGGTTAACCTTACTAATCTCGCGAGAACTAATCGTGAATAGTTGAGGTTACTATTCGATATGGTTGAGGCAACTAATTTTTTAGATATTGTGTACAGCAAATGGGAAACGTAGTTGTCCCAACCAAACATTTCTTTACGTGTATGAGAAGAAACATGTATTGCCATCGACTCTTCGGCATTTAGAGAGCAGCAATCTGTACTTCTCTTATCGTGCAGGTCTCGCTTTGTCAGGTAATGTCAATGACGAAAAGGTGAAGTCAAGTTAGAAAAGGTGGAGGTTCGTATAGCAAGAGAAGTGAACGGTCTTTGAACAGGTAAAAGAAGAAATGGAAAAAAGAGCGTAGCTTTACCGGCATTCGTGGGCGAGTTCGTTGAGTGGGCTCGAGTCCGTAAATTACTGGGAAAAAGAAGATAAAGAAAGGTTGAGAGGCTTTTGAAATAACAGGTCGAGTGCAATATGCCCCGCACAGGGACATTATTCATGGGATATCCGAAGTCCCATATTCTTTGCATATCGCTCGTATTATTCTGAGAGAAAGAGCTTCGAGAAAACGAGAAATAAACGTCAACGAGCCAAAGCCAGGAAATAAGATGGCCTCGTCTTTGACATCTTCTTTATGTGTGGCGAGAAAAGTAAATCGATGATTCTCTTCGGTACCACAAGCTGCGTCGAGAAATCTCTCGAGTATTTCGCATGACCCACATACGGACAAATATAGCTCGGGAAACTCCGACGTACGTGCTCAGCTTGTACGAGCTTCGACGCAACGACGGAATATCATTATTATGGTGCGAATGCCCGCATCCACTAAAACTACTATAAAAAGAGATTAGCGAGCAGAGCGGAACAAGGCTTGCGCAAAAGATGGAAACTCTGATGGGTTCCTTTGTTGAAGAATCCTAAGAAAAGGAGAAAGGAGAAAATACGAAGACAAGAAAAAAAACAACAAAGAGAATAGGGGCAGGCACAGAGCCAAGCTTCTCATAATTACATCATGTTCTTACGAGAATGTTGAGCTTCGAAGTGAATCAAGATTCACTGAATCATCCCTTTCAAGATGTTTTGAGTTAATTATGACACAAACGTAATAATAAAAAGAACAGGCATCTTTAAAACCTTACAAACAATGTTTCAACGAGGGGAAAGAGCGAATAACCTTTGACTACACAATTGAATATACTTAAGGACCGCGCAGATATCCATTTTTAATAAAAAATGGAATTGGATTAAAATTGCAGATATTTGCAACGGGAGAAAAAAAATGATTTTTTTTTTTGGTATTCACTTCAAGTTTTGTATTTGGCAACAATAAGGGGACAATTTTGTTATCAGTGACATATTTAAACTATTCTATTATGAAGTTATATTCATATAATATATCATATAATATATTCTATATGAAGCCATTTCAGTAAAATCTTTTTTTTTTTGCCAAAATATGAACATTTTTATACATATATATTTTTATTTTTAATTAAGTGCTATATCGATGTATTTTAACCTGCCGGATATGAATTTGCTACTCGTTTTATCGATGAAATAAAAAATTTATTTAAAGTACAACAAAATTTTTTATTTTTCCGATTTTTTTTTTTTGTATTTTTATCATGTTTTTTTAATAAACTTAAAGACCGCGCAGATATCCATTTTTAATTAAAAAATGTGATTGGATTAAAATTGCAAGTATTTGCAACGGGAGAAAAAAATGATTTTTTTTTGGTATTCACTTCAAATTTTGTATTTCTCAACAATAAAGAGACAATTTTGTTATCAGTGACATATTTAAACTATTCTATTATGAAGTTATAGTCATTTCAATAAAATCTTTTTTTTTGCCAAAATGTGAACATTCTTGTACATATATATTTTTATTTTTAATTAAGTGCTATATCGATGTATTTTAACCTGCCGGATATGAATTTGCTACACGTTTTATCGATGAAATAAAAACTTTATTTAAAGTACAACAAAATTTTTTATTTTTCCGATTTTATTTTTGTATTTTTATCATGTTTTTTGAATATACTTAAGGACCGCGCAGATATCCATTTTTAATTTAAAAAATGTGATTGGATTAAAATTGCAAGTATTTGCAACGGGAGAAAAAACTGATTTTTTTTTTGTGATATTCACTTCAAATTTTGTATTTGGCAACAATAAAGGGACAATTTTGTTATCAGTCACATATTTAAACTATTCTATTATGAAGTTATAGCCATTTCAATAAAATCTTTTTTTTGCCAATATGTGTACATTTTTATACATATATATTTTTTATTTTTTATTAAGTGCTATATCGATGTATTTTAACCTGCCGGATATGAATTTGCTACTCGTTTTATCGATGAATTAAAAAATTTATTTAAAGTATACCAAAAATTTTATTTTTCCGATTTTTTTGTATTTTCATCATGTTTCTTGAGATTATCATAAAAATTCTCCCATACTTGTAATTAGCAGAAAATTTCCGAAGCGAAAATACCTGAATGCAACATTAAAGCAAAAAAAGGATGTTTTCCCAAAATTACTCAAAAAGTGTTTTCACGAATTTTTTAAATAATTGAAAGATTCACCAATTCACAAATTTTATACGGAATTTACACTCATCAATACCATAACTCATAATAACGTTGACAGAGTTTATATTTAAAGAAAAAACGATATTTTCCTGTTACCAGTATTACATTTCTGTTATATTAATTACCAGTGGGAATTTAATTACTACGCTGTGTTGCGAAACAATTTTCAGTTTAATGTTCACGGCGCATAACAATTTGAACATTTCATGCAAGGTAGTGGCTTATACACACGCACACACATTGACGTGCGGTTGCCTTCGTTAAATTCACGTATCTGTGTGTGATCTATAGGAATGTAATTATAGTGGCATTTTGGATTTAATTCGGAAGGCGAAAGGACGCAAGGGGGTAACACAAAGAGCTGATATTCAACTATTCGATAATATCGCCCTGGAGCTGCATTGTTCACATATACATGGACTCTCCGGAGAGCTTCGTGACTGAGTGGAGAGACCGAACATGAACTTGCCTGTTTGTATGTCGCATATCGATTTGTATACCCACCACCAGACTATGCAGAGCATTGACAACCTGCAGAAATTACATGTGGTATTATCGACTTCCACTCTGAACGAACGAAGCTCGACTCTGAACGAACCTAGTAAGCCATTTAGTGCCTGTATTATTGTCAAATGTGTAGAGCACATCGCTATAAAAATGTATCGGTATTAAAACGAAATTGTTCAACAAATTCGATGGAAATTGTACTAAATAAATTCTCTGATTGTTCCAGAGCCAAATTTATTTTTATTCAACATTTTATAATTATCTTTTTTAATGGCTGTTTTTTTTTAAAGTTCCTTCTGACATACAATATGAAAACATAAAACTTGTATATAATATGAAAATTTTCAACTGTTTGTTGAAATTTAAAAAAAAACGCAAATAGCAGAAAGCTTAAAAAATTTTAATAATAAGAGTATGAATATATATCATTATGTCGAACATTAATTAATTCAACACCGACAATTTTTATTATTAAAAAAAATTATTTTGAATTAAAAGAAAAATTATTCACTTTGTAGTTAGAATGTGCCTTTCGAGTATAAATGTTTACTTGATTTTAGTACACAATTCTTGGCCTGAAAATTGGTAGACACGCTTGTCATCTGAGCGGCTGGTAAGTTTTTCTGGATTTCCGATAGATTCTCATACAGTAGAAACTCAATTACTACAATTTTTAGTAGAAACTACAATTTTTATTCTTAAGAAAAATTATTTTTTATTAAATGAAAAATTATTCACTTTGTAGTTAGAATGTGTCTTTCGAGTATAAATATTTACTTGATTTTAGTGCACAATTCTTGGGCTGAAAATTGGTAGACACGCTTTTCATCTGAGCGGCTGGTAAGTTTTTCTGGATTTCCGATAGATTTTCATACAGTAGAAATTCAATTACTACAATTTTTAGTAGAAACTACAATTTTTATTCTAAAAAAAAATTATTTTTAATTGAAAGAAAAATTATTCACTTTGTAGTTAGAATGTGCCTTTCGAGTATAAATGTTTATTTGATTTTAGTGCACAATTCTTGGGCTGAAAATTGGTAGACACGCTTTTCATCTGAGCGGCTGGTAAGTTTTTCTGGATTTCCAATAGATTCTCATACAGTAGAAACGCAATAAAAAATAAATCCGTCTGTACTGACCCGATTTACCGCAGTTTCCCTGCACCCCATTGCAAATGTGATACATTAGTTTTCTTTTTTAATTTCCTTCTGACATTCAATTTGAAAATTTTCAACTGTTTGTCGAAATTAAAAAAAAAACGCAAATAGCAGAAAGCTTAAAAAATTTTAATAAGAAGAGTATGAATATATATAATTATTTCGAACATTAATTAATTCAGCACCAACAATTTTTATTCTAAAAAAAAAACAAATTATTTTGAATTAAAAGAAAAATTATTCACTTTGTAGTAAGAATGTGCCTTTCGAGTATAAATATTTACTTGATTTTAGTACACAATTCTTGGGCTGAAAATTGGTAGACACGCTTTTCATCTGAGCGGCTGGTAAGTTTTTCTGGATTTCCGATAGATTCACATACAGTAGAAATTCAATAAAAAATAAATCCGCCTCTACTGGCCAGATTTCCCGGAGTTTCCCTGCGCCCCGCTGCAAATGTGATACATTAGTTTTCTTTTTTAATTTCCTTCTGACATTCAGTATGAAAATTTTCAACTGTTTGTCGAAATTAAAAAAAAACGCAAATAGCAGAAAGCTTAAAAATTTTTAATAAGAAGAGTATGAATATATATAATTATTTCGAACATTAATTAATTCAGCACCGACAATTTTTATTCTAAAAAAAACAAATTATTTTGAATTAAAAGAAAAATTATTCACTTTGTAGTAAGAATGTGACTTTCGAGTATAAATATTTACTTGATTTTAGTACACAATTCTTGGGCTGAAAATTGGTAGACACGCTTTTCATCTGAGCGGCTGGTAAGTTTTTCTGGATTGCAGATAGATACTCATACGGTAGAAATTCAATAAAAAATAAATCCGCCTCTACTGGCCAGATATTCCGCAGTTTCCCTGCGCCCCGTTGCAAATGCGATACAGTAGTGCATTAGTCAAATGTGTAGAGCACATCACTGTAAAAATGTATCGGTATTAAAACGAAATTGTTCAACAAATTCGATGGAAATTGTATTAAATAAATTCTCTGATTGTTCCAGAACCGATTTCTTTTTATTCAACATTTTATAATTATCTTTTTTAATTACTGTTTTCTTTTTTAATTTCCTTCTGACATACAATATGAAAATTTTCAACTGTTTGTCGAAATTTAAAAAAAAAACGCAAATAGCAGAAAGCTTAAAATTTTTTAATAAGAAGAGTATGAATATATATAATTATTTCGAACATTAATTAATTCAGCACCGACAATTTTTATTCTAAAAAAAAAACAAATTATTTTGAATTAAAAGAAAAATTATTCACTTTGTAGTTAGAATGTGCCTTTCGAGTATAAATATTTACTTGATTTTAGTACACAATTCTTGGGCTGAAAATTGGTAGACACGCTTTTCATCTGAGCGGCTGGTAAGTTTTTCTGGATTTCAGATAGATTCTCATACAGTAGAAACTCAATAAAAAATAAATCCGCCTCTACTGGCCAGATTTTCCGGAGTTTCTCTGCGCCCCGTTGCAAATGCGATACAGTAGTGCATTAGGACGAGTGGTTGCAGGCAACACTCAAGGGAAAAGGCTCTAAGAAGAAACTGGAAAAGGGCAGAGAGAGGAACACAAAAGCCTGAATAAGGCATAAGAAAGAGTAGCCCAATAATAATTTTTAAAAAAATGTAGTAGACAGCATTAAGATTAACAGTAAGCAATGAAATAAAATCACTCAATGTCGGAACAAATCTTCACGTGTAGCTCCCAACTCTTTCGCACTTTTACTGCGTTTGTCTTTTTTGTAGCTTTCGGATTCTAAATCATTGCGTTTACAGGACGCTTTAAATTCACTCGAAATCTTGTATAGCGGTAACAGACATAGTCTACATGAGGCACAGAGGAATAATCGGGTCGGTTACTCGGAGATTGTACGCGAGAAAGGCGAACCAGCAGGTAACCGATTGGCTGTAAATCGTGGACGGATTCGCGCTCAGCCTCGACGGTGCTATTGCAACTGCTGGCGCTATATGGTGTAGCTTCTCCCAGAACTGCACAGAATTGCATGCCCACTGCCACGGGTTTATTGCCGCGTTCTGCGTGATTAAGGGTCCCGATGCATGCTCCGCTGAGCAGCCCTCCGATAAATTCGAACGGTGTACAACCAACCTGGAACAATAGCGGAGAGAGAGAAAGAGAGAAAGTGAGGCTGTGGAGCGAGCAAGTGATCGGGAAAATCCGTATAGCACAACTGCTGGACTCTCGTTATTGGGGGATGAGAACGCGAGACCGTGATATTAATTGACCAAAAAGAATTGCGCACCGAGTGATATATATATATCGCTTCCATAGATCTTCCGGTACTTTGGCGGAAGTGAAGCATTTTCGTGTGAATTCTACTCCGTGTCTTTGCAAACGTGCCTGGAATTATTTACGTACCAAAAAAACAATTGTGATTTTCGTCCCTTGTAGAAAATGCTTTGTTTACAGTTTTTAAAATGGCTTTTGATATTTTCGGGTCGGGATACCTTAAATGGAGAAAAATGCGGTTGAGAAGACACCGGTTCTCATAATTTTTCATATATTTAACTCAAATTTGCCACTCAAATGGGTTATTCAAATTTTATGGCATTCTGATTTTTTTTGGAAATATCTTTTTACTCTCTATCTTGCTTAAATGACGTGATATCAGTTTGAAATTGTTTAGAAAAGTGGCTTATTATTAAATTATGATTTTTGTAAAATTTGGGGAGAATCCATTGAGTGGTTCCTGATTTATGATAATTTAAAGTTTTGGAAATTCGTTGGAGTTGGAATTTCAAATAGTCAACTATAGTATCAGGTATCCACTGTTGAGTTTATTGGTAGAGTACAACGAACAATGTGGAATGAAAGCAGAAAACGTAAAATCGATAGAAACTAATTTATGGTTCCTAATTTATGATAATTTGAAGTTTTGGAAATTCGTTGGAGTTGGAATTTCAAATAATCAACTATAGTATCAGGTATCCACTGTTGGTCCACTTTACTTTGGCGGAAGTGAAGCATTTTCGTGTGAATTCTACTCCGTGTCTTTATAAACGTGCGTGGAATTATTTACGTACCAAAAAAACAATTGTGATTTTCGTCTCTTGTAGAAAATGCTTTGTTTACAGTTTTTGAAATGGCTTTTGATATTTTCGGGTCAGAATACCTTAAATGGAGAAAGATGCGATTGAGAAGACACCGGTTCTCATAATTTTTCATATATTTAACTCAAATTTGCCACTCAAATGGGTTATTCAAATTTTATGGAATTCTAATTTTTTTTTTGGAAATAACTTTTTACTCTCTATCTTGCTTAAATAATGTGATATCAGTTTGAAATTGTTTAGAAAAATAGCTTACTATTAAATTATGATTTTTGTAAAATTTGGTGAGAATCCATTGAGTGGTTCCTCAATTTATTCAAATTTTCAAATTATCAATTTATGATAATTTGAATTTTTGGAAATTCGTTGAAGTTGGAATTTCAAATAATCAACTATAGTATCAGGTATCCACTGTTGAGTTTATTGGTAGAGTACAACGAACAATGTGGAATGAAAGCAGAAAACCTAAAATCGATAGAAGCTAATTTATGGTTCCTAATTTATGATAATTTGAAGTTTTGGAAATTCGTTGAAGTTGGAATTTCAAATAATCAACTATAGTATCAGGTATCCACTGTTGAGTTTATTGGTAGAGTACAACAAATAATGTGGAATGAAAGCAGAAAACGTAAAATCGATAGAAGCTAATTTATGGTTCCTAATTTATGATAATTTGAAGTTTTGGAAATTCGTTGGAGTTGGAATTTCAAATAATCAACTATAGTATCAGGTATCCACTTTTGAGTTTATTGGTAGAGTACAACAAACAATGTGGAATGAAAGGAGAAAACGTAAAATCGATAGAAGCTAATTTATGGTTCCTAATTTATGATAATTTGAAGTTTTGGAAATTCGTTGGATTTGGAATTTCAAATAATCAACTAGAGTATCAGGTATCCACTGTTGAGTTTATTGGTAGAGTACAACAAACAATGTGGAATGAAAGCAGAAAACGTAAAATCGATAGAAGCTAATTTATGGTTCCTAATTTATGATAATTTGAAATTTTGAAAATTCGTTGGATTTGGAATTTCAAATAATCAACTATAGTATCAGGTATCCACTGTTGAGTTTATTGGTAGAGTACAACGAACAATGTGGAATGAAAGCAGAAAACGTAAAATCGATAGAAGCTAATTTATGGTTCCTAATTTATGATAATTTGAAGTTTTGGAAATTCGTTGAAGTTGGAATTTCAAATACTCAACTATAGTATCAGGTATCCACTGTTGAGTTTATTGGTAGAGTACAACGAACAATGTGGAATGAAAGGAGAAAACGTAAAATCGATAGAAGCTACCACCACAGAATTTGCGTGTTGAGTTAAAACTTTCCGATCTCAATTGAACTAAAAAATTCAAGAGATTCTTGATTGGCGGTAAGCGATTACAGGAAACCACTTTCATCGATAAAGAATAACTATTGTTGCGTGTCATGACAATCGGATCCCCTTTTTCCATAATAGAAGAGCATCGATACCATCCAGCCTCGATAATACTTGATGGGTGACGTAGATGTCCTTATTTATGCGGTATAAACAAACATAGTCATTAAGACCGGCATTAGTGTAGGAGACGGAGTACTCTGACATTTGAAAAACCTTCTGGTATTAACAGCACGAGTAACTTGGAGTAAAAAAGCACCTCCGCACTATTTAGCGCTGAGGTACTAATTGCTCATGAGATTAACATGTGATAAAAATTTCATTGCCTTGGGGGACCAATATTATGCAGATGGCCACGAGGATACGTCAGCCGGCTGGTCAATGTCGTTTACAGTACGTAAATTGTAAAACTCGGACACTTACAGTCAATTTAAAACTACTGGAGATTTGAAAAAAAAGTTTCTATTCCATTTGTTGATTAAAGAAAAAGCTTGCAAATGAAGTATTTGCATATTAATTAAAGTCCACTTTTCACAAAGTTTGCTCTGTTGAAAGTTGACTGTACTCGGAAAACTACAGGAGATTAAAAAATAGGTTATATTTAATTTATTGTTTACAAAAGCCCGCAAGTTAAAATCTTGCATACCGCTTATCCATTATCGTCCACTTTTTTTTACAAAGCTTGCTCTAGAAGGAAGTACGATCAGTTTTGACTTCCTCATAGCTCTGTAAAAGGTGGGCAATAATGAGGCAGCAATATGCAAGGTTATACTTTGCAAGCTTGTACTGTGCACACTGGCTAATCTGCTCGAAACTTTTTACGACTAATAACTCGGCAAAAAAAAAAAGAAGAAAAAAACCTTGAGCATACGTCTCTTGCGCGGAAAACTTCAGCCTGATGGTTTGCAATTTCCTCACGACAGCAAAATAATTCAACTACTACAGACTTCATGCTTTTTTATACCCATCGTCAAACCCAATCAAAACCATTTGCAAAACATGAACTAACGAGCCCCGTATTTTTTAAACAAACGAAATCATATTTAGTAATGCTAGATACATAATTTAGTGGAGATCGGTAGAAGGTTTCGGATTATACAAGAATTTCAATTTTTGTGACAAATTAGAACCTTGTTTTCTTGTTATTTTGCAATTTTTACAAAGCTCCCTCTGTGAGATAGTCAAAATCGATGAACATACTTTCTCATAGAAAAAAATTAAAAAGTAGAACATAATAAGTAAGCAATGTGCGAGGTTTTAATTTGCATTCTTTTTTTCAGTACAACTAACTAAAATCGAAAAATTTGAAAACAAGATACAGTAGCGTATGATATATGTCATAAAATTGCCACGATTTAAGTATTTAATTACTATTCGGTGTAAATGATTTAAATGCGTTTTCCTGTTTATTTGTTTTTTTTTAGAACTATTATATGATCCAATCCTGTTCAAATAAGCTATTTTTTTTAAGCTCACAGATATTTTTCGTTTAGCCTGATTTTATTAATAGTTAATAGGTCTTCTGATTTATTATTTTATTTTATTGAAGATTGAGAAAGATCGGTAGAAGGTTTCGGATTATACAAGAATTTCAATTTTTGTGACGAATTAGAACCATGCTTTCTTATTACTTTCCAATTTTTACAAAGCTCCCTCTATGAGATAGTCAAAATCTATGAACACACTTTCTCATGGAAAAAAATTAAAAAGTAGAACATAATAAGGAAGCAATATGCGAGGTTTTAATTTGCATCCTTTTTTTCAGTACAACTAACTAAAATTGCTTGAGCTTACAGTTCTCTATGCATCTCCTTCTCAGCGCCCTCTCTGTATATGGGGCATTCCATCCCGATTCGACCTGGGTTTGACCCTCGACCTCCCCGATTTGGCTCGTAATTTTTTGCAGGATTGATTAGACCCTCAAATGCACCAGATTTTATTTTTTTAAATTTTTTCTATGCAAATTATTTTTCAAATTCTTTTTTTTAAGTGACATATCGAATGCCGTAATTTTAGAATTTGAAAAAATTCTGAAAAATACTTGTGTTAAATATCAAAATTTTTTAGCTTACAGCCAAAGTGGGCAAAATTTTTTTTTTACAATTTTTAAGCTTTTTTGATTTAAAAAAATTACGAAAAAATAGAAGAAAAAATTAATCTACTACAGGCGATTAGTCAAACGTTTATTTATGTAAACTCGGATTTTTTTAGAATTTTTAGGAATTTGTCAAATTTTTTCGAACTAAGACTATTCAAGCACCAAATACGCCACATTCTAGCACCAGTATGCCATAATTAAAATATCTGAAAAAATGCGGAAAAATGGTTTCTTGAATCTCAAAATTTTCTAGCTTAGAGCCAAAGTGTGGAAGATTTTTCTTCACATAGTTTTTAAACTTTTTTGATTAAAAAAATTATTAAAAAATAGAAGAAAAAAATCAAACTACTATGGACGACCTGTCAAAAATTCTGTATATGAAACTGTATTTTTCAGATTTTTAAATTATGGCGTGCTGGTGCTAGAATGTTACGTGTATGGTGTTGGAATAGTCTTAGTTCAGAAAAATTTGACAAATGCCTAAAAATGTGAAAAAAATCCTTTAAAAAATCCGAGTTTACATAAATAAACGTTTAACCAATCGCCTGTAGTAGATTAATTATTTTTTAAAATTTTCATAATTTTTTTAAATCAAAAAAGCTTAAAAACTATAAGAAGAAGAATTCTGCCCACTTTGGCGACAAGCTAGAAAATTTTGATATTCAACAAAGTATTTTTCAGAATATTTTCAGATTTTTAAATTATGGCACTCGATATGTCACTTTAAAAAAATACAAAAAAAATTAAAATTGCATAGAAAAAATAAAAAAATAAAATCTGGTGCATTTGAGGATCTAACAAATATTACAAAAAATTACGAGCCAAAATCGAGGAAGTCGCGGGTCAGACCCAGGTCGAATCGGGATGGAATGCCCCATGTACACTAAACTTCACCGTTGGTTATGAAAACGGTGATTGATCGTTAATTTGGAGTTTGCGGTTTCTGCGGAACCAACTCGCAAGAGTTCCACGAGAGACGTGCGAAAAGCGAGGCAAGGGAGTCGAGAACTACTTGAAGTGGCGTAATGGTCTTCAAGCCCAGGGTTAGCCACAACGGACTTACGCCACTACTCGACGGATAATTGAACTGGTGTGATATTTTTTTTTTTTTTTTACAATGGATGGGGAGAAATCGGCTCTTGCAAATTATGATCTGCAACTAAATGTGCAACATTTTAAAACACACAGTATTTTCACTAAACATTTAACTTATTGCTTGCAACTCATTTATCGCTGCCAGATGAACGGATATCCCAATGCTCATGTTCGCATCTATACAGATATAGTATGAATAAATGGATAAAACTTGTTCAGCGGCTGCAAAGTGTAGAATTCAACACGAGCGTGGCGATTTTTGTTGGAATCACATATGAACAAGTAGCTCCTCTTATCGAAATATTATGTACATTTTATCGCATTTTATCTCGTAGTTAAACGTTTTTCCGACTGAACGACGACTTAGATATGTTAATGTTATTTTTTGCTTTTTTGTCTAATTAATTTTTCAGATTTAATGGGCGTTACCAACGAAGAAACAGACAAATGTAGCCTAGCTTCAACCTGTTCTTAGGAATGCGGAGGAGAAATACCAGCCTAAATCAACGAAGCTTAACCAATTATATCTTACAATGTTGAACCACTTTACGATTTTTTGCAATTAGTTATTACATTTCAAACACATTAGACAACTTATTACACCTATAAATTTCTCAATATGATATTAATAGTTTCCGCGACTTTTAAAAATTCTTATCAACTTACCTTTTTCGTCGTGTACAACTTGCGGCCTTGAAGCAGCATGTGTGTCTTTTTCCAGACACTCGAACTCTCGTCACGTATCCAGACGATACTGAACACTTGTGGACATTCGGCCTCGTTACTACCCAAATAAACCTGAAAATGAAAAGGTATTTTGAGAACATGTGACAGAAATATTAAATTAAAAATAACTACCTTAAGGAAATGGCAAAAAGTTCGTGCTTACCCTTAATGCTTCTTCGGAATTATGGTAAGATCCTCGATCTTCGTCATTTGGAAAACACACCATTTCCTCAGGAAAGAATTGCTGGAAAACAAAAAAAGCAAATGATGCTAATATTCAATAGTGATAAAAAAAAGTGTTCTACAATAATTGAAACATAAAGACTTATTAGTATCGTTGAGCAGCATATAAACGTTAGCCAGTAATCTTCTCAAGATTTCTTAATAAATTTGTGATGGCCTTTTAATTATACGCCGTTTGATTATACACGCCATTCAAGTCGATAGCTAAGAAGGGAGAGCGTGACTGTAGTTGAACATTATGATTCTTGACTCTCACAGGTGTGAGAAGCTTAATCGTATTTTAATCGCCAAAGAACGCCTCGAGATCTTTGCAGGATCACTCCCCCGTTAATTGATCTCTGCAAAAGGATTTTGCCACACGTGAGACTCACGAGCTCGTGTTATTTATTATCATTATCAGGTTAGAGTTAATTGGTATAATTGCAGTTATCTTGTGTGAAATTTCGATGCGGATGATTTTTAACGCGATGCATGACAGATACAAATGATCTATAAAAAAAACGAGATACAGTAGCGCATGATATATGTCATAAAATTGCCACGATTTAAGTATTTAATTACTATTCGGTGTAGATGATTTAAATGCGTTTTCCTGTTTATTTGTTTTTTTTTGTTAGAACTATTATATGATCCAATCCTGGTCAAATAAGCAATTTTTTTTTAAGCTCACAGATATTTTTCGTTTAGCCTGATTTTATTAATAGTTAATAGGACTTCTGATTTATTTTATTTATTTAATTTATTTTATTTATTTTATTTGTTTTATTTGTTTTATTTATTTTATTTATTTTATTTATTTTATTTATTTTATTTATTTTATTTATTTTATTTATTTTATTTATTTTATTTATTTTATTTATTTTATTTATTTTATTTATTTTATTTATTTTATTTATTTTATTTATTTTATTTATTTTATTTATTTTATTTATTTTATTTATTTTATTTATTTTATTTATTTTATTTATTTTATTTATTTTATTTATTTTATTTATTTTATTTATTGTATTTATTTTATTTATTTTATTTATTGTATTTATTGTATTTATTGTATTTATTTTATTTATTGTTTTTTGCCATAGTTATCAACTATGGCAGGCCATCGCCCGAGGGCCTTCAGCCAGAGCAGTTTTACATTTTTTATTAAAAAATTCAAACATAAGCGGTATGGTGATGAGGTGGTAACATTTTTTAATTTTTTAATTTTTTATTTATGATTGTGTTGATGGGGAAGGGTGAGAATAATATTTTTTTGTGAACGTGAGTACGCTAAAGAGTGCACAGAAGTAAAAAATAATAATAATTAAGAAAAACGAGAAAAGCATCCAAAACACCTAAAACGCAACTAAAAGAGTCAGAGAAAGCCTGATTTATTATTTTCCGGAAAATAATGAAGTTCCACGTTGCTTCGTCATAGAGAAAACTTTGTTTTATAATTTTAGTTACACTGAAAAAAAAATTTCATTTATTCAATAAATCCATCGTTTGCGGGCTGCCAAAAACAAGCGTTATCAACTCTTAATTGGAATTCAAATTTCTCCAATTCCATACGAGATCGAAACAATAACTCTAAAATAAGCAAAATAATATTTTATTATTTCAATGTTAAATGGGATTGAACGAATAAGAACTAGAGTTAATTCATAAATACTTCTTTTTGGCAGCCCGCAATAGAATTTATTTTCAGTGTGGCTATAGCAAATATAAGAAAATAGTTGGATCAACCATTAAGGGATTTTTCGTGTGAAAAAAAACTAAAAAAGAGGTAGGACCATCCGGTTGAAACTTGGCGCGCAATTGAAGAAGTTTTTACGATTTCGTCGTTGTAAATTTAACAGAAATTCATTGTGTCCTTGATACTTTATCACAATTTAATTTTTCTTTATATTTCTTTTTTTTTCAAGTTTTAAGCTAGTCTACGACCAACAATGAGAGTCAAAAGCTATAGAATTATTTTCCAGATATCAAAAACCTCCCTGTTTGAAAAAAAGAAAAATTTCTTGAGCAAAATAATAAAGTCTTTTTTTTTCACGAAACCAAAGATTTCTCTATGGGGAAACAAACTAAGAAAAATATACTCTCGAGTAGTACTAAAATCTGGCCGATTATGAGAAAGATCATAATAATATAAAATGAAGTAAGATTACACGGAGAAAAATCATTTGCTAGCATAGTGACAGCAAACTTTATTTGTTGGCCTAGAAAATGTATTTGCTGGCCTAACAAATAATTTTTCTGGTCTAGCAAACCTTTTGCTGGTCTAGCAAATTTTTTGACAAGCCTAGCAAATAATTTTTGTTAGGCTAAGAAATAAGGCTTTGCTGTCACTATATTAGCAACTGATTTGTTGATGCAAGAAAAGTTTTCTCTCCGTGTAGCAGCGAAAAAAAAAATTCGTTCGGTATTTTGGCGTCTACATACATTTTTCTTAAATAAAATAAAAATAAGATGCATTTCTAATAAAACTCCTCTACTTGTAAAATATTTTCTATGAGGAAACAAACTAAGAAAAATATACTCTCGAGTGGTACTAAAATCTGGCCGATTATGAGAAATATCAGAGAGAAATAAAAAGTGGCTGCAATGTTACAGAATACCTCATATATCTCGTCTCCTGACAACCTGAAGCAACGTGGATGCTTCGTCATAGAGAAAACTTTGTTTTATAATTTTAGTTACACTGAAAAAAAAATTTCATTTATTCAATAAATCCATCGTTTGCAGGCTGCCAAAAACAAGCGTTATCAACTCTTAATTTGAATTCAAATTTCTCCAATTCCATACGAGATCGAAACAATAACTCTAAAATAAGCAAAATAATATTTTCTTATTTCAATGTTAAATGGGATTATTGAACGAATAAGAACTAGAGTTAATTCAAAAATACTTCTTTTTGGCAGCCCGCAATAGAATTTTTTTCAGTGTGGCTATAGCAAATATAAGAAAATAGTTGGATCAACCATTAAGGGATCTTTCGTGTGAAAAAAAAACTAAAAAAGAGGTAGGACCATCCGGTTGAAACTTGGCGCGCAAGTGAAGAAGTTTTTACGATTTCGTCGTTGTAAATTTAACAGAAATTCGTTGTGTCCTTGATATTTTATTACAATTTAATTTTTCTTTATATTTTTTATTTTTATTCAGGTTTTAAGCTAGGCTACGACCAACAATGAGAGTCAAAAGCTATAGAATTATTTTCCAGATTCCAAAAACCTTCCTCTATGAAAAAAAAAGAAAAATTTCTTGAGCAAAATAATCAAGTCTTTTTTTTTCACGAAACCAAAGTTTTCTCTATGGGGAAACAAACAAAGAAAAATATACTCTCGAGTAGTACTAAAATCTGGCCGATTATGAGAAAGATCATAATAATATAAAATGAAGTAAGATTACACGGAGAAAAATCATTTGCTAGCATAGTGACAGCAAACTTTATTTGTTGGCCTAGAAAATGTATTTGCTGGCCTAACAAATAATTTTTCTGGTCTAGCAAACCTTTTGCTGGTCTAGCAAATTTTTTGACAAGCCTAGCAAATAATTTTTGTTAGGCTAAGAAATAAGGCTTTGCTGTCACTATATTAGCAACTGATTTGTTGATGCAAGAAAAGTTTTCTCTCCGTGTAGCAGCGGAAAAAAAAATTCGTTCGGTGTTTTG
This sequence comes from Ephialtes manifestator, assembly GCA_963970395.1. NCBI lineage: Eukaryota > Metazoa > Arthropoda > Insecta > Hymenoptera > Ichneumonidae > Ephialtes > Ephialtes manifestator. The sequence goes on from OZ019972.1 coordinate 31,466,997, forward strand.
GCGTCTACATACATTTTTCTTAAATAAAATAAAAATAAGGTGCATTTCTAATAAAACTCCTCTACTTGAAAAATATTTTCTATGGGGAAACAAACTAAGAAAAATATACTCTCGAGTGGTACTAAAATCTGGCCGATTATGAGAAATATCAGAGAGAAATAAAAAGTGGTTGCAATGTTACAGAATACCTCATATATCTCGTCTCCTGACAACCTGAAATAATCTTCCTGTCTCTGATTATTCATGCGTACTTGTCGCTACCGAAATTCACGTTTTGGCCCAGCACGATACATAGCAATTCCCTCGCAACAACGTCGGGGGTTACACAAAGCCAGCGGTGCTCGTCTAGTCGTAAGGGCGGTGGAGCGCGCGAGGCGGAAAACAAAAAGAGGCGTAGTGAGAGAAGAGCAAAAAAAAAAAGAAAAAGAAAAAGGAGAGGCAAGTCTAGGACCCTTAGACGTCTTCGTAGGGGCGTCGGTGCAGTCTGCCAAGCAAAGGGAAAGAGGGACCGCCTCAAAAGCTCACCGAGTGGAAATGGAAGGCGTAAAAAAAATGTCACCGGAAGGGGAGATTCCGACGACAATTACGGAAATTAAAAACCAGGCATGGCAAGGCGTATGCGCAATGCAGTCGTGGCTGTGCAGCGACGAATATGCAAGACCAGAATTCCGTAGAGTTGTTGGAGAAGAAATCGAAAGAGAAAAAGAAAAGGGATATGTGCAAGGCGGCATCCACCGTTACGAAGGGTCGTAAGCAGTCTAAACCAAAGGAAGAGTGGAAACTTAATTGGTGATTCTACTAATTGGTCCGTATTTTTAACTAAATCGGCTCTAATTTTTACCAGGTTAAACCTACCATACTAATGGATGCTACAAGCCATCGACCAGGCAAGCAAGGGCAAGGCAAGGGAATTGCAAAGGAATTATTTAAAACCGTAAAATGGAATTTTACTTCATTTTATCTTTTTGAAAAACATAAGAATCAAATACACTTTTGTAATTGATAATTGATTTCGTGTAAATTAATATTATGATTAATAAATCGTTGATTTAAGTAGACAATGACAGACAACTGCTGACCTCATGTGTAACATAACTGCAGCGAAATGTGGTTAGCAATAATGGTAACGGGGGTTTCTGTAATTCAGAATTTTCTGCGGTAATTTAGACAAACATTGGTAAGCCGGTATTTCAGGAATCTCGTTTTGTAGGTAATGAAGATTTTATTCCTGATCTACTGTCAGTAAAACAGAACTCCATAATTCACGGTCGGTATATTATCATCGGGTTCCTCTATTACCAGCATTTGGTAAATTCTGCTTTGCAGGTCGCTACCTAATTCACGTTTGCACAGTGAGACGATTATCTTCAGTCTCTACATCGCACGACTCACTCAATAACAGTTCTGCACAAAATTTCTATACCGACAAGTAAAATTTTACATGTGAAGCGATGGTTGATATTGAGATTTTTACTGTTGGGGAAAATTTGGGTATATTGACTACGTAAATGAAGAATGTAATCTTTTAGCGGCCCAGCATCCTTCCCGATGAATTTTTAAAAAATCTACAGCACGTCTTCCATTTTCGTTTGGAAATGAAGTAAAATTAGCAGCGGTAAAAAAAATTCGTTCGCTGTTTTGACGTCTAAATACATTTTTCTTAAATAAAATTAAAATAGGGTGTATTTCTAATAAAACTCCTCTACTTGTAAAATATTTCCAAAATTTGTGGATGAAAAGTAACAATAAGTCTTATATGAAAACAGACCAAATGTCCAAATCGATCTGAAAACTTTAGCAAACTAACAAAAAAGGTTGCATTAAACCATTTTGTTTTCATGTACGTAAAAAGATAAATCAAGACTGAGATTGACAAGACATGATGATTTTTTACATTTTCGGAGTAGAGATTGTTTGCAGAATTGTCATTGTCTAAAATGGGAGTATAAGCGGCGAAAAAAATCTACCCACGGTGATAACTCACCTTTGGACTGATAAAGAATTCGTATTTGAGAAAATCTTTGCGGAAATAGAATTTTCTCTCATGATGCGAAGCGAACATTTCCATTTCTCTGTGAGCTGCAAGGATGTCCTCGTGGTCCTCAAGTGTGCGCTCTGAAAACGAAAAGAAAAAATAATGAGATACGTTATTGCTTCAAATAGTTTGATGTATTTGCTGGAATGAATTAATACAAGAACGTCATAACAAAGAGGCTAAAGAGCCACTGACCTAAATCGATACAGAAATAAAATAACAATGTAACCCTCGCTCGTTGCGAAGCAATCAATTGACTATCTTAACGAGAATGTATAAAACAAAAGAAACCGCATATTAATTGCATCTTCAACTATTCATTTATTTTTTCCATCTCCCTTTTGACTTTCACTCCTACAGTTATGGCTTCATTACTTGGAAATACTTTGTGGTGATGACACGAAAAGCGATACCGCAACGATCATAAAGACTATTCCAATCGATAGAGCGTCTAATTACGCTAAGAAACCGAGCGGCACGGTCAAGGTGGTCGCATAAAACTCACGAAGAATGCAGCGATTTCGAGGTTTCGTTATCCGTGACTGGATGAAGCGGTATTATATTTGCAACAGTGCGTCATTATCTACATTCGTGTTTAGTGTTTCCCTGATCTCCAATTAAATCCAATAACCAAGCGAAGGTTTTTCTCTTCAAGAATGACGCTTGGGAGTCTTGGCTTATTCATGAGAATATTTTTATCACTTTGCGCAAAAATAATATACCATTTTTTGTCGGATAATTGTTGTGCATTCAAGAGTGCATAATCCATGTCCAATCAGGAGCCTCAATGTGTTACCTCATTCGTCAATAGCCAATAGCGATGAGCTAAACGTCTGGTATCCATGTCAGTAAAAAAACAAGGATTGGAAATGGCGGGGAGCTTCAGAAAATGAAGGGTTAGTGAAACCAGGCAGGTGCGTTTTACCGACGACATAATTGGATCAACGTACAATGACAAAACGTCGAATCAGATTGCTATACTGAAACGGGCCATGGAAGATTCGCTTTGTTTTGCTTTTTGCTTCCTCATAGAGGAAGCTTTGTTTTCGTGAAAAATTTTTTTTTCGAGATTTTCATGTCAGTACACTCAGAATGGTCCAAAACATCGAGAAAAGTGATTTAGAAAAAATGTCTGTATGTGTGTGTGTGTGTGTATGTTACACAATCGAAAAATGTAAACCTTTATAACTCGGGAATGCCTTGAGATATCAAGCTGAAATTTGGACCATAGATAGAGGGATCAAGCCTCATCGTTCATGCAAATTTTTGTTAAAATCCACTTCATCGTTAAATTATTACGCGTTTTTTAATTTTTTGAAAAATGTCTGTTTACGCGATAACTCTTTCAATTTTCGAGATATTGATCTAAAAATTGGTATGAATTTGAGCTTTCATATGCCGGTGATCGCTATTGAATTTGGTTAAGATCGGTTGAGCCGTAAAAATTTTATGATGTTTTGAATTTTTCAAAAAACTGACATTATCGCTCTATTGTAACTTTTGCAAAACTTAAGATAGCGAGCTCAAATTTTGTATATAAATAAAACAATATTCAGCCATTATATATGTATAATTTAGTGACGAACGGTATAAAATTTTTGATTTTATGGAATGTTGAATTATTTTTTAAAATATACATTATCACATTCACTTCGGAAACGCTCTAATAATCACGAAATAACGCAATAACGAAATAGAAAAAGCAAATCCACAACATGTATATTTATCTAATTAAAACAAGGATGCAAAGTAGAACCTTGCACATTGCTTCCTCATTATTTTTTGCATTTTACAAAGCTTCCTCTATGAGGAAGCCAAAAATTGAATAACATACTTCCTCATAGAGGTAGCTTTGTAAAATGCGAAAAATAATGAGGAAGCAATGTGCAAGGTTCCACTTTGCATCCTTGTTTTTCTATTTTTCGACAACTTCTTGAACAAATATTTTTCAGGCAAACGCTTGCTGAAGATATTTACACATTACAAAAAATTAAAACACAACTTACTTCATAAGGAAACAAAACTGCAATAAAAATCTGAGGTAGCATGATCGACTATGAGACCCAAAAAAAATAAAGAGGTGAATATAATCCATTTTCAACTGAATTTAAAACAAATCTATAGCACGTCTTCCATTTTCGCTTGGAAATGCAGTAAAATTAGCAGCGGTAAAAAAATTTCCTTCGGTGTTTTGGCGTCTACATACATTTTCCTTAAATAAAATAAAAACAGGGTGCATTTCTAATAAAACTCCTCTACTTGTAAAATATTTCCAAAATTTGTGGATGGACAGTAACAATAAGTCTTATATGAAAACATACCAAATGTCTAAATCGATCTGAAAACTTTAGCAAACTAACAAAAAAAGGTTGCATTAAACCATTTTGTTTTCATATACGTAAAAGATAAATCAAGACTGAGATTGACAAGTCATGATGATTTTTTACATTTTCGGAGTAGAGATTGTTTGCAGAATTGTCATTGTCTAAAATGGGAGTATAAGCAGCGAAAAAAATTTACCCACGGTGATATTTGTTCTTGAACAAATATTTTTCAGGCAAACGCTTGCTGAAGATATTTACTCATTACAAAAAATTAAAACACATCTTACTTCATAAGGAAACAAAACTGCAAACAAAATCCGAGGTAGCATCATCGACTATGAGACCCAAAAAAAAAAAAAAAGTGGTGGGTATAATCCATTTTCAGGGCGAATAGGAATCGTGACAAATGCGATATACAATCGAATTGTAAAAAAATCTATAGCACGTCTTCCATTTTCGCTTGGAAATGAAGTAAAATTAGCAGCGGTAAAAAAATTTCGTTCGGTGTTTTGACGTCTACGTACATTTTTCTTAAATAAAATAAAAACAGGGTGCATTTCTAATAAAACTCCTCTACTTGTAAAATATTTCCAAAATTTGTGGATGTCAAGTAACAATAAGTCTTATATGAAAACATACCAAATGTCTAAATCGATCTGAAAACTTTTGCAAACTAACAAAAAAAGGTTGCATTAAACCATTTTGTTTTCATATACGTAAAGTTAAATCAAGACTGAGATGACAAGACACGATGATTTTTTACATTTTCGGAGTAGAGATTGTTTGCAGAATTGTCATTGCCTAAAATGGGAGTACATATAAGCAGCGAAAAAAATTTACCCACGGTGATATTTGTTCTTGAACAAATATTTTTCAGGCAAACGCTTGCTGAAGATATTTACTCATTACAAAAAATTAAAACACAACTTACTTCGTAAGGAAACAAAACTGCAAAAAAAATCCGAGGTAGCATCATCGACTATGAGACCCAAAAAAAAAGAGGTGGGTGTAATCCATTTTCAGGTCGAATGGGGATCGTGACAAATGCGATATGCAATCGAGAGGCTCTCGTCACGTCGGTAATAACGTTATGCGGAAATGGCGAGAATGCTAAGCCCGATACGATAGTACAGACCTCGGACGCTTTCGTCCGTGAATCGACCGGTGCCAATTAAAACGTTACGCCAATTATGTAAACGAAGTTCGAAAATAAAAGCCCGCCGCTAGCTCTGGGGGTGAAAAAACAAGGAAACCAAGCGATCGGGTATATTATTTACTCGAGGCACGCGAGGTTCGCTGCTTCTCTTACTATAGCCTACCTACATTACACCCCACGTTGGGCCCTATCAGACGCCGATAAAGCGCCAACCTAACGTTCAGAGTATATTGAGGATAACCTCGGATAATGAATATCCGATAATCGCTAGCAGAGGTCAGAATGTTCTATCCCACTCGTATCCTCTCCGTTTGATCACAAATATAGCAATGCAATTTTGCCTACGTGAATCTACTAATGGTTTATTGATTAACCCGATTACCACAACTTTTTACAAAAATTATTTATAATATATGTCAACGCGTGTCACCTTTTTTTTAATATTTAATAAAAATGACGTTATAATAACTTTGAAAATTAAATCCCCTCTTTCGTCATGGAATACAATTAAAAATTATTCATTAGTGGTTGTTGCAAAAACAAATGAATCTCGTGGTCAAATTTGAAAAGTGAAAAAATTAAGTAAAAAGGTCTTTTTTATTTTGACAACCCTCGAAATAATCGCCATTGCTATTTGCTTGTAAAAATTAGTGGTAATTTATTCTTATTTTTTTATTAATTAAAATTAACTAAATTATTGGTAATTTATTCTTATTATTAATTATTTGTTCTTTTTAATTAAATTTTCAAAAATGTTTAAAATTGTATTAACAAATTTCGTTGGATATGGATAAAAAATTTCATTTCATATTCTGCCGTCGATTATGAGCGGTAAATTATTTTTCAGATGCATTCGTCATTGACAAATACAATATTGGTATATTAAAATGAACATTTTATTTTACGGCCAAAATCAAGACTTGTACTTTTTTTGTTATCAGGAATGAAAAAATTCAATCATCAAAAATGGATGGTGGTAAGTCACAAAATATACAGTATGTATATCTTCCCTTTCCCTTTCTCTTTTCGTGTTCCTGGACTTTCTTTACGATTCTGTTCCACAGTTTATTGTTAACGGTAAACGATTTTCAATTTTATTTTACGGCTAAAGTCAAGACTTGTACTTTTTTGTTGTCACGAATTAAAAAATTCAATCATCAAAAATGGATGGTGGTAAGTCACAAAATATACAGTATATATATCTTTGCTTTCCCTTTCTCTTTTCGTGTTCCTGGACTTTCTTTACGGTTCTCTTCCACAGTCTATTATTAACGGTAAATAATTTTCAATTTTATTTGGCGGCCGAAGTCAAGACTTGTTTGTATATGTCACGAATTAAAAAATTAATTTCCCTCCCCTTTCTTTTTTCGTGTTCCTGGACTTTCTTTATGGTTCTCGTCCACAGTCTATCCCAAATCAAGCCAAAATGAAGACTTGTACTTTTTTTGTTGTCAGGAATTAAAAAATTCAATTATCGAAAATGGATGGTGGTAAGCCACAAAATATACAGTATGTATATCTTTCCTTCCCCTTTCACTTTTCGTGTTCCTGGACTTTCTTTACGATTCTCATCCACAGTCTGTTATTAACGGTAAATAATTTTCAATTTTATTTGACAGCCAAAGTCAAGACTTGTACTTTTTTGTTGTTTGACAAATTAAAAAATTCAATTATCAAAAATGGATGGGGGTAAGTCAGAAAATATACAGTATGTATATCTTTCTTTCCCCTTTCACTTTTTGTTTTCCTGAACTTTCTTTACGGTTCTCTTCCACAGTCTATTATTAACAGTAAGTAATTTTCAATTTTATTTGACGGCCAAAGTCAAGACTTGTTCTTTTTTTGTTGTTTGACAAATTAAAAAATTCAATTATCAAAAATGGATGGTGGTAAGTCACAAAATATACAGTATGTATATCTTTCCTTCCCCTTTCACTTTTCGTGTTCCTGGACTTTCTTTACGATTCTCTTCCACAGTCTATTATTAACGGTAAATAATTTTCAATTTTATTTGACGGCCAAAGTCAAGACTTGTACTTTATTTGTTGTTTGACAAATTAAAAAATTCAATTATCAAAAATGGATGGTGGTAAGTCAGAAAATATACAGTATGTACCCGGGAAAAACGGTTCATATATAATCATATATAATTGTATATAATTTCATGTATAGTTGTATATAATTATATATAATTGTATATAACGTAATATATCATTGTATATGAAAACATATATGAGCATATATGAGTTTATATGTACATATACAGTGGTATACATGATCATATATAATACCAAAACCGCCAGCTTGCGATGTCATATATGAACAGATATGATCATATATAGTTATATACAACTATATATCGCCCATTTTTAGCGCATATATGATTGTATGTGGATCCATATACAAATGTATATGAGCGTATATAACTTTATATGTATATATACATTGGCATATATGACCCTATATATGACCATATATAACACCAAAACTGCCTGTTTACCATGTCATATATAAACAGATATGATCATATAGGATTGTATATGAGCGTATATAACTTTATATGTATATATACATTGGCATATATGACCCTATATATGACCATATATAACACCAAAACTGCCTGTTTACCATGTCATATATAAACAGATATGATCATATAGGATTGTATATGAGATCTATTCTGTGTGTCGACTGTGCAATATATGATCATATACAATCATATATGACTGCGCACAGAGAACTGACAGCTCATGTATGATCGTGCACGTATGATTATATGGTATTCCATAATCTATTGTTATATAATATTCACGAATTATTTCGATGTTCACGTCTTATTTATATACGGATGTAAAATTTGTTATATGGTTATATAACTAAGCATTTAATATCCGTTTTGTAAATGCGTGAATCATCCGGTTTTGTTTGAAGCGCTCAAGTTATAGGTATTTTTGCATATGCGGTTCTTTTCTTTATAATCACATGCTCATTCGCAACGATTAATGAAGATATTTGGCTTTCCTGGGCGGACGTTTCATTAAAACCTTCCACTTGATGAATTGAAACGGTCGCATATTAATAAGAATGATCAAAATTACTATACTAAATAATATCAACATAAAAGGATCGTGATAATCGTTTATTGTAATAGTGCACAGAAATTAACACGAACAGTTCGGGACCTTATACGTTGTACATATAATCGAAATATAACATTAGTAATGATATTTCTTAACCGTATATCGTGATGAAGTTCAACTTCATTGTATTTTTACATTACTTTCTTCAAGAGATTTGGTGTCTTGCAAATATACTCTCCAACTTTCAGAAGATTATATCTATTTAGGCATCGTCTTATATAATCACATATAACTATATATGATTGTATATGCTCAGATACAATTATATATGATCATGCATAGTCATATATGATCATGCATGATCATATAGAGACAAAATTCATATACAATCATATATGAGCAGTTTATATATGATTATATATGATCATACATAGTCATATATGATCATGCATGATCATATAGAGACAAAATTCATATACAATCATATATGAGCAGTTTATATATGATTATATATGATTATATATGAATCGTTTTTCCCGGGTATATCTTTCCTTCCCCTTTCACTTTTCGTTTTCCTGGACTTTCTTTCCGGTTCTTTTCCACAGTCTGTTATTATCGGTAAATAATTTTCAATTTTATTTGACGGCCAAAGTCAAGACTTGTTCCTTTATTTGTTGTTTGACAAATTAAAAAATTCAATTATCAAAAATGGATGGTGGTAAGCCACAAAATATACAGTATGTATATCTTTCCTTCCCCTTTCACTTTTCGTTTTCCTGGACTTTCTTTCCGGTTCTTTTCCACAGTCTGTTATTAACGGTAAATAATTTTCAATTTTATTTGACAGCCAAAGTCAAGACTTGTACTTTTATTGTTGTTTGACAAATTAAAAAATTCAATTATCAAAAATGGATGGTGGTAAGTCAGAAAATATACAGTAGTACGTATATCTTTCCTCCCCCTTTCTCTTTTGGTGTTCCTGGACTTTCTTTACGGCTTCCTGGATTTTATGAGTCGAGGGAGGCCCGCGTCACGACGCCCGCCGTTTCGTCGCCCCTTTTGGCGCGGGTTCTCCTGCACAATGCAGGCCGTGAATCGATACCCGGCGGCACCAACAGCAGCAGCAGCAGCAGCAGCAGCAGCAGCATAGCAGCGTCGGCCTAGCAGCTCGCGAGTTGGCCCAGGTCGTGACATCCTTTATACTATACGTGCGAGGGAGATGTAATGTCAGCTGTGCCCAGAGTTCGCGACGCATACTGCGACCAGACAGCCACAAACAAGTGCTTTGAAGGGGAAGAGTAAACCATCAAGGGTGAGGGAGACGGAATAAGCAAGTATACCGAATGAGGCTTCACGACGTGTGTTCTTGCCAACGTATGAAATGAGGACGTGGAACGTAGGACACACGGCGTTATTATACGCCTCCTCCTAATTGGTTCCTGGACGATGCCGCGGAGTTGCTTGTTACTCTTGTTGCTTCCGGTTCGCGTCGCTCGATGGACTGCTACTATAATCTACGCCGACGCCGACGTTCGCCTAGCGTGAATCGTTCGACCGAGAGACTGGATGGATGGCACGAGAGATGAGCAACGAAACGAAAATTAATATCTCAGATTCCCATCCGGCATATATATGCGCCATTCTCCGTTCTTTCCGCCACTTTTTTAACCCTAAGTCACCCTATTATTATAATTAGCCAGATTTTATCTGCTATCTGTGCATTTTTTTTAGATTCTTCATCGTAATATTGAAGAAGAGCGTTTTTCTCATAATCTATATTTTAGAAAACAAAAATGGCACTCGAAAAATACCAGTTGAAATTTTTTAATTTTTCGATGATTTTTTTAATGCAATTGCAAATATTTTTATCTTATTTTAAAAATACAAAATAAATACATTTTTGGGTAATTTAAATTATCAAAATAATTTTATTTTCGTCCATTCAGAGATTTTCTATTTCTATTTTGTGTTTAACATTTTTTTTAATTATCTGAAAACAGTCGTCAATTTTTAATTATTATTACCATAATAATTCTGAAAAATCAAAAAATATTTACACACAACTTTTTGTCAAAATTTAGGAAAACCTCATTTATTTATCGATGAAATGCTGCTTTTTTTCTACGATTAAAAAATTCCTATTGAATGATTGATTCCTATTTCCACTTCTATATATATATGATAGATTTTGGATGCTGGCTAAAAATAGCGATTTTATTTGTCATCATTTATATCATAAATTTATAAACGATTAATGAGTTTATCGATTAACGTTGAATTGATTGACATTCTGAATGCTGAACACTATATGGACACCTCAGGATATACATAGAAGGGTGTTACGAGTAATCCACAATGTGGGAAACCTAACAAGAGCAGCTTACAGGATGATGCGTATTTTGCATGCTGTAACTACATATGGTGTGCTATTAGCCGGTTACACGTGTAGACGACAACGACGAAGAGGGCAAAAGCATGACGATGTGGTGCCTGACCGGCCTCAAAGAAAGTTAGCAGCAGCTTGTGCTCCACACTAACTCGTTACACTGATACCTGTATTGTCGAGGTTTCCCTATTTGCAACGAACCGCTCCAACATCTTCTTACACTACTTTGTTCGTTTCTCTGTGTCTTCAATATTTACACGTTTATTTTGTCAGAGATAAGTACCATTTTAATAGAAGATATTTTTTCAAAATTATTCTATAACCAATTTCGATTAATACATAAATGCTGATCGGAAATAATTTATTACCCTTGTACAATAATTGTCAAAGACTTCATTATTGTTTCTACGATAGCACAAAAAATTGCCGTGATGTTTCCCATAATTTATTTAACATAATTAAAATATAGTTAAAACTTTGTATTAAATATTGAAAAATATTTAATTGTGAAGTTACAGTTTTAATTTTTAGAAATGTAGTTTAAATTTACAAAAAAATTAATAACTTTCCCACTTCAATAATTTAATATTTTCAAAAAAGAAGAAGAAGATTCCACTTTCGGAATAACTTTAAAGAATAATCACATTTTTAGCTGCAGTAACTAAATAAGTATATTGACAACTGTGTACCTATAATATTTTTCCAAATATTGTAACAGTAAAAATTGCCAAAATGTATTTTTTAATGGGATTCTAAATTTTGTGCTATTTTTAGGCCCCGCAGGGTAACCGAAACTCCACAGGAGCAAGATAAATGTTTTTTAAATTACAATAAAACTGATTACAAACAGAAAATCCACTATTGAACATTTAACATTTTTTCTGCTTCCTCAGTAGTATTATTAAATCAATGTAAAATTTGGTATCTGGAATTGCAGCACCTTTTAATTTTCATGATTTGTAGGTAACTCGGTTCTCTTAATAGAAACATTAGTCAGATTGGGAGGCTGGAAAGAGGAAAGCTATAATTTTCAGGTGTTTTAGGCGAGCATAACGTTTTTTTATTTTTTTTTATTTTTTTTTATTTTTTTTATTTTTTTATTTTTTTTATTTTTTTTTTTTTTTCTTCAAAACAATCTCTTTATCTCTTTGGGTCTTTCTATCTCGTGTGTTGCCGAAAAAAAATTGCCGAAATATATTTTTTAATGAGATTCCAAATTTTGTGGTATTTTTAGGCCCCGCAGGGTAACCGAAACTCCACAGGAGCAAAATAAATGTTTTTTAAATTACAATAAAACTGATTACAAACAGAAAATCCACTAATGAACATTTAACATTTTTTCTGCTTGCTCGGTAGTATTATTAAATCAATGTAAAATTTGGTATCTGGAATTGCAGCACCTTTTAATTTTCATGATTTGTAGATAACTCGGTTCTCTTAATAGAAACATTTGTCAAATTGGGAGGCTGGAAAGAGGTAAGCTATAATTTTCAGGTGTTTTAGGCGAGCATAACGTTTTTTTTTTTTTTTTTTTTTTTTTTTTTCAAAACAATCTCTTTATCTCTTTGGGTCTTTCTATCTCGTGTGTGCTGAGCGTGCGGGCGAGTCGCAAAAACCATTCCGGAGGCTGCAGAGGCCACGCAGTCCCCATGGACCGCGAGGGTCGACATGAAGGACGGAACGATAGTGACCATGCGAGGGAGTTGGTCGGTGGTGTGCCGTTGCTCTTCTCTGTTTACCAACAAACCGTGCGGAAGAGGAGGATGGAAAACGACGCAAAGGTATAGCCAGTAAAGCGAAGAAGAGTTCGAGAAGAGAAAGAGAAAATAATAAAAATGAGAAAAGAGCGCGACCCTGGAAAGGAAGGATAGGAGGATTGCAGGAATGCCATTGGGCGGAGAATTTTTTGCGGTCTCCGGTCCGCCAGACTTCTTTCTCTTCATCTCTCTGTTCTTCCCGTTGAGGGTGCCTCAGTCGCGGTAGGACTTTGGTGGCGGTGATAGAGAGACAAGAGAAAAATGTCCGGAGGACCGAGTAGCCGACCCGCAGGATTTATTATCTGCGGGAAGATACGAGTGTATGGGACACTCGAAACGCACGGTCTTCGCTCGGTTTCATCTTCGCATTGCACTTTACACAGATTCGTATATTTCCGTTGAGGCCGGTTTCTTGGCTCCGCAGAAGGTTAGATATTCGACGGACGAAATTGATTGCAAGACGATACAACTTTAAATATCTCGCTATATATTTATTATTAATAACCCTGAAACAGGCTTTTGCTTAACTCTCGACGTGCCAATTGCTTTTATTCTTCCAGTGGACTCGTGTATAAGGAAAATATTTAAGGGGAATTGACGCTAGACGATAACTTTAAATTATCATCTATTTTTAAAAAAAGTGTCTTTAAGAGGAGACATTAGCAATTAAAAGAGAAAGAATTTTTTCTTCATTTTCTGCAAAATATTCCTTACAATGTGCCCGATTTATTTGCAAAATGATCGCCGTCTGATTTTTCTTTCTCATTCTTTAAAAGATAATTTAGTTGTCAGAGTTTTTTCTTTCAGTTTGTTTTTTTTGTTCCTGCGCTGGACTTAAAATTATTAATGTTTATTGTGGATTCTTGATTCATAGTAAAAGCCATAAAATAATATCTCGATTTCCTGTATCAAATAATAATTGATTCAAATTATAATGAAACATTGAAACCTTCAGTTGGATTTCGACTAATGGACAAATGGCCTTAAATATTTGATGCTGAAGTCTGCATCGTTTGAATGCAACGAAATAATTTTTTTTAATATTCTAATAACGTCGAATAATTATCGAGTTGCAATAACGATTATACATATTCAAAAATGTCGCTCAAATTGAGACACACTTAACAAGGGTTGAGATTTCTGAATATTTTTCATATCATTATATTCCAATGATACAAACAGCATTAAAATTTTTCCAACAATAATTTACAAAGATAATCGTAATTTTTTTTTAAATACCTGCCAATTTATATTCAAATAATTTATACAACAAATTATATAAAAATATAAATATAATCCATAAGTTATAGAAATTTAGGCCCCAAAAATATTTTAAACACGTTTTTCTCAAAACTATGTTTTCCAAGCCACACACAGAGAGAAATTTCTGTGTTGTGACAAAATAAAGCGAGGACAACGAAAATCGTTACGTTAGGTTTCCAAAAAAATTGCTTAGCCCAGCAAAAAGATTTGTCAGCATAGCAAAATTGATTTGTCAGCCGAACAAAAGATTTGTCAGCCTATTTATATTGAAATAATTTATAGAATAAATTATATAAAAATATAAATACAACCCATAAGGTAAACGCCCCGGTACCCAACCATGTACCAGTCTCCAACCGCTGACACAAATATTGACTAAAATTAAGAAATTATGAATATGAAATAAATAAATAACTAGTGCTACCATTTTTGCAATTCTTTATGTCTGCATAGGCCAATAATAAAAATAGTCATTAATTTTTTTGTTGACGTTTTTTAAAGATATTGTGCACTGCAGACGCCGCTCAGAGGATTGGCGCATATCTTTTAGCCAGTTCGTTAAGAATTGGCGTAACGTTGTTAAGCTTATGACGCTGTTATTTTCACGATTTCCACAATAATTCGTGGCTTGTGGTATTCGCGAATAAATAGACTTTATAAATCTTCCATTAAAATTTGCAAAAAACCACGGTTAAGTCGTCAATTCCCATGGTTGGCTATTGGGGCGCATCCGCAGCATGCTGTACCGATATCCAACCGCGGCCTATTCCCGGCCAACACAAACTCAGCGAACATAACCTCTATGGCAAGTTGATGCCGGTTGCACGTCACGGTGAGCCTTTTTATTAGTTATTATTTATCATAAATTATCCCAAACGTTGCGTGTAATTTAAGAAATAAAATGAAGTTTCAACGAATCACATAGCCTCGTATCGGCGGGTGGTTGCGTATAGGGGCATGCTTGGTCGGGTATTTAGACATTACCTGAAATCGGTGGTCGGGTACTAGTCCATCGACTTTCTCAATTGTTTCCTAACTTTAACAAAAAACTATACCCCTGACATGAATTAATGGATGCTTTTCGAAAAGTAGAAAAGCTAAGCTTTGCATTAGTTATGGTTACAATTATAGAAAGGTCATTTTAGTATAAGAAATATAACTTTACAGTTTCCGGTTCTCTAAGATGGCCGGCTATTGGGGCGTTTACCTTAAGTTATAGAAATTTAGGCCACAAAAAATATTTTTAAACACGTTTTTCTCAAAACTATGTTTTCCAAGCCACACACGGAGAGAAATTTCTGTATTGTGACAACATAAAGCGAGGACAACAAAAATCGTTACGTTAGGCTTACAAAAAAATTGCTCAACCCAGCAAAAAGATTTGTCAGCATAGCAAAACTGATTTGTCAGCCGAACAAAAGATTTGCCAGTCTAACGTAACGATTTTTGTTGTCCTCGTTTTATGTTCTCACAAAACAGAAATTTCTATCCGTGCAATATCTCGATAATCAATGAGTCGATTGAGTTTAAATAATGAAGTCCCTTTCAGTACGGTGTTATTTGAAAATGTTGGTAAAACAGAATGAAGTCGTAATAATTTCTTTTTTTACGGCTCGTTGATGTGGAAAATCACATCCCAAACATCACTCTACAAAGACTGGCTTGAAGTGGATATGTTTCATCTTCGCTTGATGTCAGACAAGAAGTAGCCTCAAGTTGCAAGATCGTTCTAGTGTCTTCTCTCTTTCTTTGCAATTTACCTCCTTATCCGGTATATCTTCCTCTTTACTCGCTCTGTTGCCCGGGAATCTCTAGGGATCGTCGCGCCCACCGCTATCCTGTACGCGCGACGACACCGAAATAATGGGAAAGCTTCCAAGGTGCTCTGACACTGTCTAGCGACCTCTTGGTATATGTCTCAGCATTCTGCAATGTCGCTCTGCCCGAAGTAGTCGCATCAAACCGAGAAAATCCTTTATCCGTCTTCGGTGAGTACGGGGAGATCCTCGCTCTCACGATGGTGAGATTTCTCGCTCTAGTAAAAGATATCCTGGTAATAATTTATCGGCTTTGCGCTGCTCTTGGCGTCTCCAAGCAAAAAGCGAGTTCGGGAAGTCGTGGAGCTTCTCCCTTTCGTACTTCACTGTATATATTGCAGCGACGCCGAAGGGAAAACTAATTAAACTAATTCCATGGCTCAGTCGACGATTCAATACATAACTGAGCACCACGAATCCTATTAATATCGAGAAGAATATTAAAATCAGCCTTTCCTTTTCTCGTAAAGCTGGAAAAGCTTAGACGTGACTTTTTTTTTCCAAGTCCCGGCAACAGGGAACGAATATTTCTGTATTGTTTCAAGAACTGAGAGAAAAAGTAAGAAGGAAAACAGTACAAAGTGCACGACAAAAGTCGAAGGAAAATGCTTTTCCCGCCTCTCGGAACAATACAGAAAACTCACTCGTGCGTCAAGCGTTCTACGTTCCTACACTTTTTGAACTTGCTTTTTCACTATATCTAAGGAAACCACGTCCTTTTT
Organism: Ephialtes manifestator; assembly: GCA_963970395.1. NCBI lineage: Eukaryota > Metazoa > Arthropoda > Insecta > Hymenoptera > Ichneumonidae > Ephialtes > Ephialtes manifestator. Next base: position 31,483,537 of record OZ019972.1, read on the forward strand.
ACCCCTGATCTCCTCCTATCCCCGTGAAAACTTGGTCTTGCAGTCTGCCTGACTCAATGCGTTTTCCAACTTCTTCTATTCGATTTTGTTTTTGTTTTTTTTTTTTTTGCTTGCTTCGTCTATCGACAACAGCCACGCACGTGGCCACCAGCGACCAACGGATTTACAGATACGGGACCTCTTTTATACAGACATTCTATAAATATTATTCCAGCTCTTTTCCCGATACTTTTTGTTCATTTTTGCGGTGCGATTCACCAAACTATGGGTAACTGGAATCCGACTTATAAAAGTTCAATTTTCTTTCGATATTTCCGTTTTGATACGCAGTTCTTTGTAGTGACAATTTAATCCTTTCTAGTAACAAACATTTAAATCAAATTCACATATAAAAATCTCTTGCAAAAAAAAAGTACTTTTACAAAACTATGAGAGAGCGAAAATTAGATTTTATAAACTTTGCTACCAGTTTTTTCATAGCAATTTAACCTCCGGTCTTTCATGGTTTATGATGAAAAAGAACTTAAAAAAATGACCACACATATAAGAAAACCTGCTAAGATTATCTGATATTTGAAATTGACCTTAAAAAGGAAACATTGATAATATTTAGAAATTTTTTCCAGAAAATTATCAAGACTCGCGGTAGTGACTCAACTCCAAGTACTTAAAAAAAACGCCATCATAGTTTATGATGCCTGAGATGGAGTAGTTAAAATTTATCCAACAGACGTCATGGTGACTTTTGTGATTTCCCAAGGGGACTACGACGCCACCTGTAAAAAACTGGGAGCTTCCACTTGTTGATAGGCAACACGACAACAATTTCTACAAGCAGAAAATGAGCTGTTCATTTTTCACATTATATGATAATTATTACCAGCTCTTTTCCTCTGTGTCTAAGTACTCTTTTTAAGTCCTTACATTAAGAAAACCAAAAATTCTGTCTCTTGTTTTTCTATACAAAGTCAGTCCATTGGAATCAAGTGCCACTACCTAGAATCAAATTCTATTCTCCTCGAGCACTTTCTGAAACGACTTCTTGTTCTAGCATACACTTTGTGACGTGTGCTACATAGGAAAGGGCTCCTTCCACTTTCTTTCTTTCTTCATCACGCTCACTTTCTTCATCATCGCAATCTATCCTTCTCGGGCATCTCCTCTTCTTCCTTTTCTTTTTCTCCTTCTCTATATGTTTCGTTCTCGCCGAGCAGCATAGAATTGTCCCCATCTACCAGAGGACCGACCCTTCAGCCATTAGTGTCTGTGTGTTTACATCGAACCAGGACGATGCCCCTGACTATCTCACCCTCTCGCTTCTCTCCAGCCTTTCTCCTCCTTCTCCTCACTTATTCCTCGGCGTGGCCACGCCGTCGCACTTTTCTTCCCTCTTGTTCGCCTCATCCTGGACTCCCGCCTCGCTCGAGACTCGCACCGACAATATCGGCAGACACTAGAGGAGACCGGGGCTAAATGAGCCATTTTCTCTACTTTATTTTTTTCATACTATGGATCTATGGAATCACATAGATCCGATTAAAGACAAAACTATTTTCTTATACATGGATTATAAACTAGATTATTTGAATTTTTTAAGATCTGAAATGGGCAAACAACTGTCTTAAAATTAATAAATATGAATTACACTTAATATTTCTTTGAGAAATCTTGTATTGCGATTGGGACATTTTATTTTTTATTCCAAGAATCGATTTTTGTAGTGCAAGTCTTTGAATTTCTGTCGCTTATGCTTGCAACTTTAGTAATAGCTGTATATTACTATTAATAAGAAGCCTCGAAGGGGAAAACAAACGAATTTTTAAATAGGCTTAATTCAACTTGCTCATGCGCCGGTTAGCCCCGGTTTCCTCTAAATGCCTCGTCCGTTTTCTTCGATTGAATGTACACGTATAAGAGACAACGACTAGTTTGGCTACTACTACTACTACTACTAGTACTTTAGTCGTGTGCCTCTCCGGTGTCTGAAAAAAAAAGAACTTGGGGAAAGAGTGAAAGATATTCAGCACAACCTGATGTGTCCACTTCATCTACCACTCAGGAGATCCTACTACTTTTATACAGTTAGATATGGAGTTTAAAAACTCCAACGTTTGCTCATCTGCGTAGCTTTACTACTTCTTCTGTCTGGTCGAGACATCTTTTAGAATAAGTGGTACTATTGTTGGCCCCCGGTAATTTTCTGCCGTCTGTGTGTTAGCCCAAGTTGAATAAAAAATGAAATTGCATACCATTTTTTTCTTTTTGCTTCCTCATAGAGGAAGCTTTGTTTTCATGAAAAATTTTTTTTTTGAGATTTTTATGTCAGGACACTTAGAATTGTCCAAAACGTCCAGAAAAGTGATCTAGAAAAAATGTCCGTATGTATGTATGTGTGTGTGTGTGTGTCATACAACTCCGAAAATTCGACCGCCGATAACTCAAGAACGGTTTTGTATATCGCGCTTTGGCAAATTTGGCACACTAGTGTAGCAGCAGACCCTCTTCAACTGTACAAATTTTCGACAAAATCTGTGCGAAAATTTCGATTTTATGCCGTTTTAAATTTTTTTAAAAAAGGACGTGGTCGCTCTAACTTTCGTAAAATGTAGTCTATTTTGCTAAATAGTTGGTTATGAGAGTAGGTGCACTCAATGCTGTTTGGTATTGAATTTGGTTCGAATTGGTAAAGTGGCTCAGATTTTATGGAATTTTGAATTTTTCAAAAAATTGACATTATCGCTCTATTGTAACTTTTGCAAAACTCGAAATAGCGGGCTCAAGTTTTGTATATAAATGAAACAATATTCAGCCATTATATATGTATAATTTAGTGACAAACAGTATGAAATTTGCGATTGTGAATTTGGTTCGAATTGGTAAAGTGGCTCAGATTTTATGGAATTTTGAATTTTTCAAAAAATTGACATTATCGCTCTATTGTAACTTTTGCAAAACTCGAAATAGCGGGCTCAAGTTTTGTATATAAATGAAACAATATTCAGACATTATATATGTATAATTTAGTGACAAACGGTATGAAATTTGTGATTTTATGGAATGTTGAATTATTTTAAATAATTTACGTTATCACATTTACTTTCGAAAAACGCTCTAATAATAACGAAATAACGGAATAACGAAATAGAAAAAGCGAATTCACAACATGTTTATTTATCTAATTTAATAAAGGATGCAAAGTAGAACCTTGCACATTGCTTCCTCATTATTTTTCGCTTTTTACAAAGCTTCCTCTATGAGGAAGCCAAAATTGAATAACATACTGCTTCCTCATAGAGGAAGCTTTGTAAAAAGAGAAAAAAAATGAGGAAGCAATGTGCAAGGTTCTACTTTGCATCCTTTTTGAATATGTATAGAAATTTAATTGTATACGGATTAGTAGGAAAAAAATTCGATAAAAGGAAAGATAATAGCTAATGACTAATAGGAAAATCGGTGCCCCATTATTTTTTTAATTACTTTGAATTTCCTGAATCGTTTACATAATTTCTACGGCAAAGCCATTTTTAGAAACCTTTAATTCAATGCGTATAAATTTTTTCACAAATCTGGTAAAGAATTAAGAAAACAATAATTGTTTTTAAATTATTTTTGGAGCTAATAAGCAAATAGTAGGAGTTAGAAAGTTATACACCATTGGCTCCATTGTTGGCACTATTGAATTTCATGTGTAACGAGGGAAATATTATTGTTTAATGCAATCCTTGAAGAAAATATTATAAGCAATGTTATTAACGTGATTGTGGTTGGTATTAATAAAATTCTGATCCTACACAATAGATAATCATTGTTATATTAATTCTTCCAAATTTGTATGATTGAACTTAGAAGCAGTAGTTAAGGACTAGATGGAGGTGGTGAAAGTTATCGCGCGATAAAACCAAGAACACGCGCAAAGTACGCCCTCTAGTGTCCATGACAATGGCGACGACTTCGTTGCTCTCCAGGCGAGAAGAGACTCTTGGCGAAAGTCTTTCCGGTGCGACGCCCTCGGCGGACACCGGGAAACTTTGTTAATAACTTGCGGAAGAGGAGGCGGGATAAGGAAAGAACGTGAAGGAGTGGAAGAGTCCATCGAATCGCGAAAGTCTCATGAAAAGTTACCTCCGTCGATATAGCGCGTAGGACTTCGATTATATTGGAAGCTTTATAAATTAATGCCGAATTGCTGTGCTTTAGCGCTTCGATATTTCCCGTCAAACATTCCAAGCATACGCGGAACTAGAGAGTCTCATTTTCTTACCAATTCCGAGTTCAGGCCACGTTTCGATTATCGACCATGCGTCCCCAAGAGCGTTTTTCTTGACTTTGAGTATCTCGCAAAGATCCATGGTGCGCAAATTCTTTTCCACGCATACTCTGGTCCACGTCCGATCGTCATGGTGAAACCTCAATTCCGCCTATAATTGGGAAAACAAGTAGTGATTAGTGTGATACAATAATTTAATGAATTAAGTGGATTAAGTTATAAAAATATCCTATGCCTCGAAGCTTCCTATCCCTTGGGTTTCCCTACCTCTCTGCACCGAGAGAAAAAGTTTTCTTGATTCAAAGAAATTTCATTAAAATTTCAACCGTTGAAACATTTCTTTGTTATGAATGAAATAATGTACTTAAGTTAATATTATATTTTCTTTGAATGATCAGAAATTCAATGAAATGTAGTGGCTTTGAATTAATGAAATTTTTTTTAAGCCAAGAATCCTTTTTTATTGATTTAAAAAAAATCGTCTTAGAGACACTAAAAGAAAAACGTAACCTTAAAATGACATGTTGTGAAAGGAATGAAAGCATGGCAGAGGTTACTTTTAAAAAATGTTTTTCAATGTCGGACTAGATGCAAAAAGGTTATATATATAATTTATTTCAATAATCACCGATACCTGCTTATCCATTTTTTTGTCGACTTTTCGCGACTGATTTAATTTCGGGCCCTTTGAGCTTGGACTTTGCAGAAACTTGACCGAGAGAAAAAGTTTCATTGATTCACGGAAATCTTTGCTAATGAAATGAAATACTTGAATTTCAATACTATCTTTTCTTTGAATAATCTCAAACTCAATGAAAAGTAGTGACATTGATTCGAAGAAACATTTCTTTAAACCAATGAACCATTTTCATTGATTTCAAAGATATCGTCTCTGATTCAATGAAACCTTCTTCTTACCAACTCAAAATTTCGAAACCTATTTTTTCCTGAAGTACGCGGCAGATAAAGCTCAAATTTTGTGAGTATGTAAAGAAGAACGATAGAAATAGGCTAAGCTTCTGGCTCCTCGAAACTCGAAGCCGTTCGTTCGAAGAACCGGAAAACAAAAAGCGAGGTTAGGTGCGAGAGAGATATCAATGAAAGCGTTTCTTTGAACCAATGAAAACGTCTCTTTAAAACAATGAAAGTGTTTCTTTATTATATCCTCACTAAGTAAATCTTTATTTACAGGCAATGAAATGTTCTCTTTGAAATTCAAATGCACTATTTCATTGAAATCAAAGAAATATTTCGTTGAAATCAATGAAAAAAAACCAATCCACCCATTTCTTTGGCGTCAACGAAATCTTTTCTCTCAGTGTTTGACAGACATTTAGTACTATCTAGTGTAAATGTTTCTAACCGTCCAGAACAATTTTTTTTTAACAATAGTATCTTCAAAACTTGATATCCTTATGTAAATGACTTAATTTAATTAATTAAAATATTATATTACACATTGAATAGAAATAAAATATGGAATTAAGGCAATACGTCGTTTCTACAGAATCCGATTCTACACATCACCGACTCTACACAACGCCAATTCGGCACATGCCTCGATTAAACGCAACAGCAACTGAACACATCACCAACTCGACACATGCCTCAATTCGACACAACCCCAATTCTACACTGCCCCGATTCTACACAGTCACAACTGTCACGAGCCAAATGCACAACGGCAATACTCTACACAGCCCCGATTCTACACAGGCATAAATGTCACGAGCCAAATGCACAACGGCAATACTCTACATAGCCCCGATTCTACACAGGTACAAATGTCACGAGCTAAATTCACAACGGCAATAAACTACGACGGCATCACCGACTCTACACAACGCCAATTCGGCACATGCCTCGATTAAACGCAACAGCAACTGAACACATCACCAACTCGACACATGCCTCAATTCGACACAACCCCAATTCTACACTGCCCCGATTCTACACAGTCACAACTGTCACGAGCCAAATGCACAACGGCAATACTCTACACAGCCCCGATTCTACACAGGCATAAATGTCACGAGCCAAATGCACAACGGCAATGCTCTACATAGCCCCGATTCTAGACAGGTACAAATGTCACGAGCTAAATTCACAACGGCAATACTCTACACAGCCCCGATTCTACACAGGCACAAATCTCACGAGCTAAATTTACAACGGCAATACTCTACATAGCCCCGATTCTACACAGGCACAAATGTCACGAGCTAGATTCACAACGGCAATAGTCTACACAGCCCCTATTCTACACAGGCACAACTTTCACGAGCTAAATTCACCAAAGTCCCGATTCAACACATCGCCGATTCTACACCGTCACCAACTCACATCCAATCATAGTGCGCCGATGAATTGGAATGCTTGAACGACATACGTTGATTGGATGTGAGTTGGTAACGGTGTAGAATCGGGACTTTGGTGAATTTAGCTCGTGACAATTATGCCTGTGTAGAATAGGGGCTGTGTAGAGTATTGCCGTTGTGAATTTAGCTCGTGACATTTGTGCCTGTGTAGAATCGAGGCTGTGTAGAGTATTGCCGTTGTTCATTTGGCTCGTCACAGTTGTAATTGTGTAGAATCGGGGCTGTGTAGAGTATTGCCGATGTCAATTTAGCTCGTGACATTTGTGCCTGTGTAGAATCGGGGCTGTGTAGAGTATTACCGTTGTGCATTTGGCTCGTCACAATTGTAATTGTGTAGAATCGGGGCTGTGTAGAGTATTGCCGATGTCAATTTAGCTCGTGACATTTGTGCCTGTGTAGAATCGGGGCTGTGTAGAGTATTGCCGTTGTGCATTTGGCTCGTCACAGTTGTGATTGTGTAGAATCGGGGCTGTGTAGAATTGAGGCATGTGTCGAGTTGGTGATGTGTCAAGTTGGTGATGAGTCGAGTTGGTGATGTGTCGAGTTGGTGATGTGTACAGTTGGTGTTGTGTTGAATCGAGGCATGTGTCGAATTTCCGTTGTGTAGAGTCGGTGATGTGTAGAATCGGGTTCTGTAGAAACGACGTATTGCCAGAATTAATTGATTCTCGACTGTACCTGTTTCTCGTTGTCAATGGCCTCGTCACCTCTATTGCCAGCGAGTCTTCGCGCTCTTTGTACCATACTGCTGAACTCGAAGAGGGTTGGGCCGGATCCGAGACGCGCGTAGGTTCCGGTACGACCACTTGAACACTGGCCTGACATCGCTGAGCGTCCTTCGATACATGAACACATTTTTGGGAACCAATCTGAAACGTTCAACGAAAACTATATGTTAAAATGAATATTTAATAAATCGTTTATCGAATAATTATTTCGTTCGATGCAGAAAGCGACGATACATAGAACTGACGATACGAAGCAACAAGCATCGATACATATATTTATATATATATATATATGTATTATTAATTTTTTCTTGTGCCGGAGAGAGCCCTTCTTGTGCTTGTTTTAATAATCCTTTTACAATTCGGGCTCGACCACATAATTGGACTCGACGTGATAGGTTATATTTAGTACGCAAGTACGTTAAGTGGCCTTGTGCGGCTCGTGCCATATTCATCATATTTTATTGTATATTCAAATTGTTATTTCGAGATAAAGCCAGAAAGAGCGAGAGAGATAGATATAGATAGAAATACAAAGTGAGTGAATGTGTAAGGATTTATACAAATTGATAATATAAGATATACACGGAGAGAATGTTTTTTTTATGAATTACCCTACGGTTAGGTAATCTGCTGTGTTTGGTTGTCATTTATTTCACAATTTTTTTGAAATGTTTGATACTCCTGGCAACGCATGTTTATCAGTGTAGCCAATACACTGATATTGTTGCATTGTGTCACAATCAGAAATAGGCACCGATTTTACTTAAAAATATTTATTACATGCATTTTATTTAACATACGAATTAACGATTTTTTTTAAAACGACTTCAAATATTTGCAATTAAATATATCTTTTGGTTAATTATTATTTCTTTTTTTAATAAGCTTTATGTGGGTAAATAAAAACACATCAGCATCCATCTGGAAATTGGAGGACGACAGGTAGAATATGGAAGTTGAGGCGAGGAAATAGAAATATGTGAAGAAATAGGAAACGAGAAAAATAATAGCCCATCATTGTCTTCGTTACTCATAATTTTATAACATTTTCCAATTAATTTCCATGGGAAAAAAGCTTTTATTTTATTTTTAAAGAAATTGCAAAAATATGCAAGCATATTCTAAAAAAAATTAAATTAAAGATGCTAAAAAAAAAAAATATTACAAATTTTTTAGAAAAATTCGAAAATGGGCCAAATGTCCTAAAAATTTAATGGCCCTTCAGGATGATTGTTAAAAAAAAACTTTCAAAAAATTTTCCTCATAATTTAATAATTCTATTAATTTTACTTTTACTCATGACGTCTTCTAATTCTTATTTTTTTTTATTTCTAAGTACCAACAGGTGCCCAACTCTGATATATAATTCGACACTGCGTTGAAATTGTCCCAATAATTGTCGAAAGTTTTTAAAATCGTAATTCTCTTCGCGTAGATATCAGAAGTATGCAGAGCTATATTTATAAATGTAACAATATACAGGGGGACACGGATAATATGTAGACGAGACAGAGAGATAAGTGTGTGAGTGCGTGACGACATTCGATTCTCCTATCAAAAGTACGATCGACATAATAATGTGTAACGCTTTATCGTTACAAGCTCCCCGGTGTGTTTTACATTTTGATTGCGGCCTGTGCGTGCCAACATCTCCCCTAGCTTATTACTGCAATTATTAATACCATACTTATATGCGTAATTGCTAAATGTTCAACGAAAGATGAAGATATATGTCGGAAATGGGTCTACGAGATTGCGACACGAGATTACGACGTCGGATACCTAAAGTCCTCGCACCCTTATCATCGACGTACCCTCGTCGAAATCTTGATATCAGAAAGGGTCGTCAAGTTTACCAGGTAAAGGTCAAATAGTCCCTCGTTTCGATTCACAATTATCGAACAAGGGTTGCAACACATGCAAAGATCGTTGCAGTACACCGAGAGAAAACATTTCATTGACGCCAAAGAAATGGGTGGATTGATTTTTTTTCATTGATTTCAACGAAATATTTCTTTGATTTCATTGAAATAGTGCATTTGAATTTCAAAGAGAACATTTCATCGTCTGTAAATAAAGATTTACTTAGTGAGCATATAATAAAGAAACAGTTTTATTGTTTTAAAGAGACGTTTTCATTGGTTCAAAGAAACGTTTTCATTGATCTCTTTCTCGCACCTAACCTCACTCTTTTGTTTTCCGGTTCTCCCGAACGAACGGCTTCGAGTTTCGAGGAGCCAGAAGCTTAGCCTATTTCTGCCGTACTTCCTTACTTACTCACAAAATTTCAGCTTTATCTGCCGCGTACTTCAGGAAAAAATAGGTTTCGAAATTTTGAGCTGGTAAGAAGAAGGTTTCATTGAATCAGAGACGATATCTTTGAAATCAATGAAAAAGGTTTATTGGTTTAAAGAAATGTTTCTTCGAAACAATGTCACTACTTTTCATTGAGTTTGAGATCATTCAAAGAAAAGATAGTATTGAAATTCAAGTATTTCATTTCATTGGCAAAGATTTCGTGAATCAATGAAACTTTTTCTCTCGGTGTGTACATGCGATGAAATTTCAACAATGACTTCAAAGTTTTAGTTCACATAGATATATTCTGAACTGCTGATATATATAACGGCGTTTAATATAATATTTTTCTCTCAATATAAATTATCCCTAGATTTTACACCTTTAGGGGTTGGCAACTGTGATTTCCAATTCCCTTTTCAATAATTATGATTAGTGCGGTTTTTTTACTGAAATAGTCACGTGATATGAAAAAATTGTATGCACAAAAGCAATGTTTCACTTATATGACCAATATCTGAATGTTTAACAAGATTATGACATATGATACCTAACATCCTGGTAACTCCATCATCGGTGTACCTTCTTCGACATCTTGATGTCAGAAAGGGTTGTCAAGTTTATCAGGTAAGAGGGAAATAGTTCCTTGTTTCGATTCAAAATTATCGAAAAAGGGTTGCAACACGTGCAAAGATCGTTGCAGTACATGCGATGAAATTTCAATGACGATTTCAAAGTTTTATCTCACATAGATATATTCTGAACTGCTGATATATACAACGGCGTCTAATACAATATTTTTCTCTCAATGTAAATTATCCCTAGATTTTAACCGTTTATAGGTATCCGATTATAAATATTTTATAAAGCATTTTTTCTTAATATACACTGTATCTTGATTTTACCCCTTTAGAGGTTGGCAACTAAGATTTCCAATTCTCTTTGCAATAATTATTGATTAGTGCGGGTTTTTACTAAAATAGTCACGTGATATGAAAAAATTGTATGCACAAAAGCAATGTTTCACTTATATGACCAATATCTGAATGTTTAACAAGATTATGACATATGATACCTAACATCCTGGTAACTCCATCAACGTCGTACTTTCTTCGAAATCTTGACGTCAGAAAGGGTTGTCAAGTTTACCAGGTAAGGGGGAAATAGTCCCTTGTTTCGATTCGAAATTATCGAACAAGGGTTTAATAGAATATTTTTCTCTCAATATAAATTATCCCTAGCTTTTAACCCTTTATAGGTACCTTCGATTATAAATATTTCATAGAGCTTTTTTTTCTTAATATAAACTATACCTTAAATTTACCCCTTTAGAGGTTGGTAATTTCCAATTCCCTTTGCAATAATTATTGATTAGTGCATTTTTTACTGAAATAGTCACGTGATGTGAAAAAATTGTATGCACAAAAGCAACGTTTCACTTATATGACCAATATCTGAATGTTTAACGAAAGATGAAGATATATATCGGTAAAGGGTGTGCAAGATTATGACACGAGATTATGACGTAAATCTTGATGTCAGAAAGGGTCGCCAAGATTACCAGGTAAAGGTCAAATCGTCTCTCGTTTCAATTCGTCTCGATTATCGAACGAGGGTTTCACGGATGCAAAGATCGTTGCATTATAAACGATGAAATTTCAACGACGACTTCAAAGTTTTAGCTCGCATAGACATATAGTGAACTGATGATCAGCATATAGTGTATATAATGTATCTATTAAACCAATGTACATACATTATGTACATTGGTTTACATACATTATGTACATTGGTTTAATAAAGTATTTTTTCTTAATATAAATTGTACGTAGATTTTAACCCTTCATCTGTCAACTCAAATTTTTAATCCTCTTTACAGATCAATAATTTTTTATTATTACGGTTCTTTGCGGAAACAGTCACGTAAAATGAAAAAAAGGTACGCACGAAGGCAACTTATTACCTCGTACGCAGAACCTATGAAAAACAAAGTACTAAAATGGTGGGAATGACTATTCTGAGAAAGTGTTAGGGGGAAAACATTTTTTTCCCCTTGGTATTCTACTATTTCAATAGATTTTTTTCTCGAAACTATTACAATTAATTTTATATTGTTACTTTTAATGAGATGCATTTAATAATTAAAGAAAAATTCAACAACATTATTCCTTCTTTCTGCAATTAAAAAAAAATTTATTAAGTTTTATGCATTTTGAGAATTCTTTTTTCCACGACTCCTCTATCAAAATAGACTTTTTTTTGCTTTTAATGAGAGAATATCAGCTAGATAGTACTTTTAGAAAAAAAAACTTAGCAACTATCTATTTTTTCTACAAGTTGCCAAAAATCGTTTTGCTAAATTTTACACGAAGCTTTCTTGGTTTGTTGTTTTATGAAGAATGTAAATATTCAGCGATAAAATCACTGTGAAATATGTGATCAAGAATTAATCGATAATAAATGTCATAATAAATCTGTCCTCATGACTAACAAGTAATAGTCGATAGCTTGGCTACATCAATACACAAGTAAGCACTTTGCATAGTGGATTGTAGTACAGTATGCATATTATTGTAATACGAGACAGAGGAAATGAGAAAGATAGTGAGATCAGGTCGTCGACATTGTCTGGTCTCGTAGTCGAGAGTCTCAGAGGCAGAGGAGACGACTATGCGCTGCGGTAGCACTTGGATATTGCAAGGACGTCCCAAGTCGTTCTCGAGGCCGAGTTTCTCACGACTCTTGCGTGTCATACCTCGCGATCGTCAGGAGAATAGTTTCGTTGCTTTTAAGAGGAGGGATTCACCTAAAAATCATGACAATTAAATAGTGATGAAATCGCACATTTGTAATCTTTTACGTTGATAAAAAATACCACTGAATAAACAAAAAAAAAGTGGCTTATTTCCATAAGAGGATTTTTAAATTATTCACATTCATGAGTGGAATTTCGTTAAACACAATTTCATCGGTACAAATTTTTGTTGTGCATTTATTTATTTATTTATTTATTTATTTATTTATTTATTTATTTATTTATTTATTTATTTATTTATTTATTTATTTATTTATTTATTTATTTATTTATTTATTTATTTATTTATTTATTTATTTATTTATTTATTTATTTATTTATTTATTTATTTATTTATTTATTTATTTATTTATTTATTTATTTATTTATTTATTTATTTATTTATTTATTTATTTATTTATTTATTTATTTATTTATTTATTTATTTATTTATTTATTTATTTATTTATTTATTTATTTATTTATTTATTTATTTATTTATTTATTTATTTATTTATTTATTTATTTATTTATTTATTTATTTATTTATTTATTTATTTATTTATTTATTTATTTATTTATTTATTTATTTATTTATTTATTTATTTATTTATTTATTTATTTATTTATTTATTTATTTATTTATTTATTTATTTATTTATTTATTTATTTATTTATTTATTTATTTATTTATTTATTTATTTATTTATTTATTTATTTATTTATTTATTTATTTATTTATTTATTTATTTATTTATTTATTTATTTATTTATTTATTTATTTATTTATTTATTTATTTATTTATTTATTTATTTATTTATTTATTTATTTATTTATTTATTTATTTATTTATTTATTTATTTATTTATTTATTTATTTATTTATTTATTTATTTATTTATTTATTTATTTATTTATTTATTTATTTATTTATTTATTTATTTATTTATTTATTTATTTATTTATTTATTTATTTATTTATTTATTTATTTATTTATTTATTTATTTATTTATTTATTTATTTATTTATTTATTTATTTATTTATTTATTTATTTATTTATTTATTTATTTATTTATTTATTTATTTATTTATTTATTTATTTATTTATTTATTTATTTATTTATTTATTTATTTATTTATTTATTTATTTATTTATTTATTTATTTATTTATTTATTTATTTATTTATTTATTTATTTATTTATTTATTTATTTATTTATTTATTTATTTATTTATTTATTTATTTATTTATTTATTTATTTATTTATTTATTTATTTATTTATTTATTTATTTATTTATTTATTTATTTATTTATTTATTTATTTATTTATTTATTTATTTATTTATTTATTTATTTATTTATTTATTTATTTATTTATTTATTTATTTATTTATTTATTTATTTATTTATTTATTTATTTATTTATTTATTTATTTTACAGTGGACGGGACAAGGCGTTGAAAAGCTTATGTAAAAGATTTCGTATGCAATTATAGAACGATTTAATTTTCATGATTATAAAACGACTCGATCCTCTTAAGTTAACAAAATGCATATTATATCGCATTGCGCTATAAATATACTAAAAGTACGATTTAGTACTGCGAAACTCCATTCAGACGTCAAGATTCTTGTTTATATTAATTGTACTGAATCAGAACTTGCCAGAGACGCTTATCTAAGCAACTGCACGTGCGACGACAACGACGACTATGGCTGCGCGAACAGAGAATTAATAAAATAGCCCTACTATTTATCGCAGCTATTAATTAAGTCCATAAAGGCTATAAACTTTGAGATGGACGAGGCAAAGTTATCTGCAAGCTATAACTATGCTAAATATCGTGGGCAGCATGACGCCGGAATTTGAATCCCTTACTGGCGATAATTTTTTTTATTTTTCATTAAAGCACCTTCAGATTTTTATTTATTTAAATAGTTGTCTAATTAATGCATCAAAATCGCGATATTTTTTCGTAAAACTTTTTCTCCTTTCCATTTCAAAAATAAACACATTACTCCCACAAAACGAAAAAAAATATACATAAAATTTAAAAAAATTAAAAATTTCGACTTTCTCGTTCATCATTTTTATGGTTATCATTTTTTTTTAAATTATGTAACGTATTTTAAATACCCAGTAATTAATATTTTTTAAAAAATCTACCTTTAGGAGGTTGCAAAAAAAAGTTCATATGGAGAATTATGTAATGATGCATTCTTAATGTAAATTAATGATAATCTCATGGAATAACCTTACGATTATATAACCTCATGATCATGCAGCCATGAGCAATTATTTTTTAATGAGAAGCTCCAAACGATGCAAGCAATAGTTGACTTCTAATGACGAATTCACCGGTGGGCAATAAAACTTTTATGTCTCTTGATTGGCAAACTACACTGACCCAATATACCCTCTAGATCATACAATTGGGACGTGCACCGGTTGACAAATAAACGAAGATAGTACATTATATTCAACATCGCTGGGCGTGCATTGACGTCATCGAACCAATGGTTATGAATAAATCGGCTCGCGTGTAAATGCTAAATAAACCATCGGCCCTCGGACTGGACATATGGTACGTGAAAAGGAAATAATACGCACACCGCTTCTGGTGCTGTTCGTATTTTACGACGATTCGAAGAAGGACGATGCAATTTCGGTGAGGGTCTGACTGATGATCCGTACACCGATGTACACATGTATCGAGGACACAGCACATATGTATACATATATACGGCATTCTGCGTCAGTTCAGCTACTTATTTTCTTACCCCTATTTTTTGCACTCATTCGGACACTTTTTATTTCCCACTTAATTTTGCTTCCTCGTAAAAAAGTTTCGTTATGATAAAATTTTTTAAATTCATTTTTATATTTCGCCAGTATATTAAAAATGGTCTAACGCTTTCATTTTCAGTATTGCCAGTTATCTAGGAAAGATCTGCAGAAGGGTTCGGATTTTATAGGAATTCGAATTTTCGTTTATTATTTATTAACGACAAAAATTGCGCTGGATTCCAGATTTCTTTATGATGTATTTAAAATAAGAATCCAATGCAGGGCATTGCAAATTTTTTCTCTCATTATCTTTTGCTTTCTACTAAATTCCCTGTAAGAGGAAGTCAAAATCAATTAACATACTACCTCATAGAATTTTGTAAAAAGGAACAAATAATGAAGAAACAATTTGCAAGGTTTTTCACTTTATATATACCCTTTATATATATACTATGTTGACAAATTTGCCAGGGTGGTAAATAAAATTCGAAGGGGGTAAATAAATATAATAATATAATATAATAATAATGAGAAAACAATGTGCAAGGTTTTTCACTTTATATATACCCTTTATATATATATACACTATGTAGAAAAATTTGCCCGGGTGGTAAATAAAATTCGAAGGGGGTAAATAAATATAATAATATAATATAATAATAATGAGGAAGCAATGTGCAAGGTTTTTCACTTTATATATACCCTTTATATATATATATATTATGTTGACAAATTTGCCAGGGTGGTAAATAACATTTGTAGGGGGTAAATAAATATAATAATATAATATAATAATAATGGGGAAATAATGTGCAAGGTTTTTCACTTTATATATACTCTTTATATATATATATACTATGTTTACAAATTTGCTAGGGTGGTAAATAATATTCGAAGGGGGTAAATAAATATAATAATATAATAATATAATATAATAATAATGAGGAAAAAATGTGCAAGGTTTTTCACTTTATATATACTCTTTATATATATATACTATGTTGACAAATTTGCCAGGGTGGTAAATAACATTTGAAGGGGGTAAACAAATATAATAATATAATAATATAATATAATAATAATGAGGAAACAATGTGCAAGGTTTTTCACTTTATATATACTCTTTATATATATATACTATGTTGACAAATTTGCTAGGGTGGTAAATAATATTCGAAGGGGGTAAATAAATATAATAATATAATAATATAATATAATAATAATGAGGAAATAATGTGCAAGGTTTTTCACTTTATATATACTCTTTATATATATATACTATGTTGACAAATTTGCTATGGTGGTAAATAACATTCGAAGGGGGTAAATAAATATAATAATATAATAATATAATACAATAATAATCAGGAAACAATGTGCAAGGTTTTTCACTTTATATATACCCTTTATATATATACTATGTTGACAAATTTGCCAGGGTGGTAAATAATATTCGAAGGGGGTAAATCATTTTTTTTCTTCAATATTTGCTGTGGTTGAATTGACACAGAATGACTCGTATATAACTATACCATATTACACTGAAACACCGCTATATCCCATGACAGTACAGTGCAGCAGATAAAAATTGTGTAGCCAGTTGAAGGCGGTTTCAAGACGCCCGGGGATGACTAACGTCGCTGGTTGCACGTACTGCACAGGCAAAGGGCCCGAGCAGCTTGGACTGGTTCGATCGAGCCCCTCGTCCTATCGATGCATTTATCCCAGGCTCGTAAAATTTTAGCACCGATAATTGCGGGATAGGAACCCAACCGGAGAAGCCTCGCCCCCGTTTGTATATACCTGTTTGCTTTTATACACTGAGGAAATACTATTTAGTGGGAGCCAACTGAATTCAGTTGGCTAACTGAATGTAGATGGCTCAAGCATGTGTGTTAGGTTTAATATGGCTAAATTTATGGTGATTTTCAAGCAACTATATTATGGAGTTGAAAATATATTTATTCATTCAACTGAATGGAATTTATTTTGGTTCAAATGATCGATGTGGATGGTTTAAATTCTCCTTGATTTTTGTTTCATCGAATCACTTTTAAGTAAACATCAGTTAGATCGAACAAATTTTTTTTGTAAGACAATTCTAAATTTAATTGGTAAAAACTTAATTCTGTTGATATAAATGAAATTCAGTGGGTAAAAACTAAATCGAGTTAGAAGAAACTGAGTTCAGATGATACGAACTCAATTTGGTTGGGAGAAATTAATCAGTTTTGTCCTCTTTTGGTTCTGAAAAGTTGGTGGATCGTAATATCAAAATAATCGCAGTCCATTGTGACAGTTTTATGAACAAACAATAAAAATGTTAGATGTTTCCGATTCCCCAGGAAATTTTATCATGTTCGTAATCATTACCGATAACATTAATTATATCTCCAGAACCGCTGGAAATTGTATGAGGATCAACGATTTTGATGATGCAAGACAATTCATAAATTGATTTTTATAAACATTGTAATCGAAGCAATTTTAAATCAAGCATGAATGAGTGTTTCACTAAAAAAAAATCGGTTTATATTGAGATAAGTAAACAGCAGAATAAACGACGAGTAAAATGAGATGTCCGAAAAATTCGGTGCAATATCGCTCGACGACATCGCCATCTCATAGCATCAAAGCGGGCGAAGGGTCCGTCGTTCGCTGGCGCTTGAATTGTCGAAAGAGGGCTTCTGGCGATGATGCTGAGACTGACCTCAGCTCATTCCAAGCGTCTAGACACTCACTCCACTTGGAGGCTCGATAAACGGCTGATACGAGTGTGGAAGAGTCAGATGATGAGAGATTGGGCATGCAGTGAAATGAATGTCGAAAGGGGATGAGATCATTTACGACGATGCGGTAAATACGTGCACCGAGAGAAAAGATTTCATTGACGTCAAGGAAATGGGTGGATTGATTTGTTTTTCATTGATTTCAACGAAATATTTCTTTGATTTCAATGAAATAGTGCATTTGAATTTCAAAGAGAACATTTCATTGCCTGTAAATAAAGATTTACTTAGTGAGCATATTATAAAGAAACAGTTTCATTGTTTTAAAGAGACGTTTTTATTGGTTGAAAGAAACGTTTTCATTGATCTCTCTCTCGCACCTAACCTCACTTTTTTGTTTTCCGGTTCTCCCGAACGAACGGCTTCGAGTTTCGAGGAGCCAGAAGCTTAGCCTATTTCTGCCGTACTTCCTTACATACTCACAAAATTTGAGCTTTATCTGCCGCGTACTTCAGGAAAAAAAAGTTTTCGAAATTTTGAGCTGATAAGAAGAAGGATTCATTGAATCAGAGACGATATCTTTGAAATCAATGAAAAAGGTTCATTGGTTTAAAGAAATGTTTCTTCGAATCAATGTCACTAATTTTCATTGAGTTTGAGATCATTCAAAGAAAAGATCGTATTGAAATTCAAGTATTTCATTTCATTGGCAAAGATTTCCGTGAATCAATGAAACTTTTTCTATTGGTGTGAGAAATCGTAAACTCTGTTTTCTGCATATGTTGTTGGATATGTCTCACTCGAATCAAAGACGATTTCACACGGAGAAAAACGCGTGGTTAGGCTTACTAAGATTTTGGTTAAAAATTATACCAAGACAACTTTGGTAGGCGGAACCAAGTTATTGATTAGGCGTACTAAATGCTTGGTTGCCTTACCAAATCCTTGGTTATCTTAGTATAACTTGGTTGTGCCCACCAAGTTTTCTTGATACCATTTTTAACCAATTTTTTGGTAATTCTAACCAAGCTTTTTTCTGAGTGCATACAATGACTATCAAAAATAGCCTTTTCTCCCCTTCAGGGCCCTCGTTTTTTTATTTAACCGAACCCCTCAATTTCGCATGCCCAAAAGCGATCCAAGTCACGTGAGATACCCAATCTAGTCTCCAAAGATCGTTCACCTTGAATAGCAGCCGCAGAACATGAAAAAACTAAAAATAAATTTGTTCAATATTTCAATCTCTCTTAATCTTCTCAATGATGTTTCATAGTTGTATGTTAAATTATATTTGCGTATACCGAGAGAAAAAGTTTCATTGATTCACGGAAATCTTTGCCAATGAAATGAAATACTTGAATTTCAATATTATCTTTTCTTTGACTGATTTTAAACTCAATGAAAAGTAGTGACATTGATTCGAAGATACATTTCTTTAAACCAATGAACCATTTTCATTGATTTTAAAGATATCGTCTCTGATTCAATGAAACCTTCTTCTTACCAGCTCAAAATTTCGAAACCTATTTTTTCCTGAAGTACGCGGCAGATAAAGCTCAAATTTTGTGTGTATGTAAGGAAGTACGGCAGAAATAGGCTAAGCTTCTGGCTCCTCCAAACTCAAAGCCGTTCGTTCGGGAGAACCGAAAAACAAAAAAGTGAGGTTAGGTGCGAGAGAGAGATCAATGAAAACGTTTCTTTGAACCAATGAAAACGTCTCTTTAAAACGATGAAACTGTTTCTTTATTATATGCTCACTAAGTAAATCTTTATTTACAGGCAATGAAATGTTCTCTTTGAAATTCAAATGCACTATTTCATTGAAATCAATGAAAAAAAATCAATCCACCCATTTCTTTGGCGTCAATGAAATCTTTTCTCTCGGTGTAGTTTCTAAATACAAAGTTCATCTAAAAATCGAACAATTTTTCCAAAATGGGTTCAAGAACGACATTTTTATCTCATTTTTTATACATAAATCGTGCAATTCCATGTATGTTTGTTCATAATTTCGAAATATCATTTTACGTATATTCAAGAGAGAAAAATATGTTTAATTTAGCTAGATTAGAAATGATTGGTGTCATTATGATCGACCTAAGTAGCCTAATACAATAACCGTGTAACTATTCACAACTGACCCAATAAATTCAAGGCGAGAAGACCTGGGTTGGGTTTGTAAAGACGTTTGTGTGTTGAGCCACATGTTTGACAAAGGAATGCCGGCGACGTGAGTCCCTTGATAATTGGTCGTTTATCTGACGGAAACGCATCGTGTTAGGAGTTATATATCTACTTGCTGCTAGAGATGAAGATATCGGGATATATTATTGCAAGTTGCACACGTGAATATAGTCGAACGACGGGAAGCAGTAACGAGTGATCACTGATCATGTGCAGCGGCCAGTTGCCTACGTCAGTACTTTGACAAGACAGAGAGGCTGCTCAGCTCAGTTATATAGCTCAGACTTGCAACGAGACGAGACGTAGCGGATCCTCACAGCCTTGGCCTACTGAGCATCATCGGCAACTGCTGCACCGTGTCTACCTTTATACTTGAACCAAGGTATGTGTCGTACTTGCCGCGACAGCTGCGATGCATTCACATAGATCCAATCTGCGCCACGCTCCACATTTTCCCTAGGAGTTTGCTATTTTTTTTTCTTTTCGCCGAGTGGCTAACAACGATGTCACGTAAATTAGTGCATTACTTCAAATATCACTTAATTTACCAAAATACTAGCGGTATTTTTGTCTCGTGACTGACGTGTCTTTATAGTATTGGTATAGGTCAAGGGGTTGCGATGCAGTAGCTTTTCTCGTGTAAAAAATTGGAATGTGATAAAAATAATCTGGTGTTCCTATCCTGATTCTTAATTATTGACGTCAGCTATAAAGGGACAGGTTTGAATATATTGGATGAATATTTTTATATATACAGTTTCAATTTGACATGCTTATGATTACTTATATACAATAGTCGTTCGTAAAGAAATTATTTGGTGAAAGATGATAATAAGTTGTTGGCGCATTTATTTTGTTTAATCTAATATTACGGAGAATGTTAACTGAGTTGGGAGTTCCAACTGTATTCGTGATTGTAGGAACTATATTTATTGTTTGAGCAGATTACGTAGGTCGAAAAAGACGCTAACGCACGAATGTAGTTCCTCACTTCGCCGCTAGGTGGCGAGTTTGCGCTTAGGCTCTCTCGAATATGAAGTCGCACTACCTATATAAACTGTCTCTCACTGTCAATCTCCTTCTCACTCTCAGCACTCATGACAAATGCAGGCCACTCTGTTTTCGCTGTTTTTAAAATTTAAATTTATACTTGTATTGTTGTATTTACATTTATATCTAATTATGAGCGACACAGAGACGTAATATGTATTTTAGTCCAGTTTTCTTTTTGCCAGTATTGTTCTGCTTTTCAAAGACTTGTCCCGTCCAATGTATAATAAATAAAATAAATAAGGTACCGTAAGGTGACGAAATTTAAGTATCCAAATCGCGAAAGAAAAAATTGACTGACCGACGTGTTCAACTGCTGTCGACAACATGTGAAAAATAACATTTTAATAGCGCTCACTATATCAAATGATAGACTCATAAGCTGAATGTACAATGGCAATAAGACTTTCGAGGTATTTCTGACCCCGACTCTTAAAGCCTAAACATCGATACCGAGAAGCTTTGAGAGTGCTTCAGGAGTAGCTTGTTTGAATTAGCTGGAAGTCTTGTGTGAATTCGTTGAGGCCGAATGTTCAGGACCACCGAGCCATCGGTCGGTGCTTCCGTCTCGTTGGTTCTCGCTCTCACAGGGAATGGCTCTTTCGTCGAAACTGGGTGGTCATCGGTCACCGGACTGGACCGCCGACGACGTTGTTGACATTTCCGATCGTCAAACAAACGAAACCAAGAACCGAAGCAAGAGACGAGACCCACACACATACACACAAGAAGGGAATAATCAGGGGACCAAACGAGAGAGAATAAGCGACAAAGAAGAAGGGTAGAAGTGAACCTGAGGAGATAAGCCTTTCAGTGAAAGAAAGACAGCAGATACAAAGAATTGAGACAAAGAAAAGAGCTTGGGGTTCGAAAGAAAGATACGAAATACCGTAAGAAGAGATGTGCGATGCTACCGAAGGATATGAGATAGCCAAAGGTAAAGAATAAACTTCGGGATCAGCGAAGGCGAGGATAGAACAAGCGAAAAAGGATCTTTTTGAGGTCTGTGTTGCGGCGGATTTCATCCAAGTGAACGTCAATGACGTAGGCAAGCGTATATATATATATATATATATATTGGAGAGACACGAAACCACGAAGACATTGAGAACTTAGCCGTGGAGCATGGTTCAAGTGGGTAGAGAACTGCGTCAACGAGCTCCCGTTCAACGTCAGCGGCAACGCGATCGAGGATGGCCGACATTGTTGACATTCCGCGAGGGCCATGCCACTTACCAGGGACTCAACAAGATCCCGCGCAACTTTGCACCATCGATGGTCGTGGCCGTTCAACCAGAACTACACCGAGAAAAAAGAATTCATTGATTATAAAGAAATGGGTGGTTTTTTTTCTTATTAACTTTACGAGGCAGTGATACTTCCCTCCCCCGCAGAAATTTTGATAGCTATTTTCTCCCGAACAGTACGGCAGTAGTGATGCCCTCAAGAAAGTCGAGACAAGTCGAGGCGCATGAAGTCAATAAACCTCGTATTGAACAATTGAACTTCAATCTATCTCGATATGTGTGAATGCAATCACGAAATACGAGATATTCAGATTGCATCGTAAAATGTGTCGAGATCTTGGGTGACATCACGAGAATTTGACAGTATCGATACGATACAAGATTATTTGAGAAATTCGATAATGAAGGGAAACAAGAAACACATAGACGGCACTCAAAAGCGAAAAAAAAGTAAAATTATGATTTTTATTTGAATCAAAACTCGGAAAAAAAACTGTTTGCAAAATGTGCTTCGAAGAATCGAAGGCTCAAAAAATAATCGAAATGAAGAACAGCAACACGACTGCAGTGAGAGATCATCTGCAAAAAGCACATCCTCAACATTTTGAAGAACTCAGTGCGACAAACGCGAGCAAGTCCTTTCAGAAACCTCAATTTCAAATAAAAATAAACTTTGATTCTTTGCAAGCTTGTTTATATATTGTATACATCAGCAATATAATAGACACGCAATACAATCGACTATGAGACGAACCTCGAGTCAAATCTCGAGACGAGGCAAGGCGATTTTAACAAAAGGTAAACGCAATATATACGATTCAAGAAAGTATCTTGATTGAGCTCTGTCAAACGAGGAAGCGAGAATTTTAACCGCGTGCGGCATCACTATACGGCAGATAGGGTCCGTATTTTAAGGCAATACGCGGAAGTATTGTAGAATTGGGCTAAGCTTCTGGCTCCTCAATAGATTCAGTCGTTTTTTGTGTGAATTAAAAGAAACATAGTGCGAAAGAGACAGAGCTATGTCCGAGAGAGACCGGCCTATAGGCGTTTAACATTGGGCGAAGAAATTCTCACCGGTGTATCACATGCTCTTAAGAAAATATTTCTTTGCTATCAATAAAACGGTGCATTCAAATTTCAAAAGAAGGGTTTCATTGATTCAAAGAAACAATTTCCTTGATGGCACCCAGTTCAGATACGGGAGATTTGAGAGTAGCAGGAACGATACCAATAAACGGTTTAAATAATAAGAGATATATCTTTCTATATTATAAAAAGATCGCGCCGCCGCTTCCGCCGCCGTGTCAAGAATCGAGGGACTTATTCGGGCTAGAAGCGGTCACCCATCCACGTACTGACCCCACAAATTTTGGGGCCTATTTTTGACAAATTTAGACCTATTGTTGAAAAATATAGGCCTATTTTAGGCATATTTTAGAAAATGCTATCGACCATCGCATTATTTTCATTCGAATGGCGCTTAACTCTGGAAAAGAACTCCAACGCAATTGCAACCCTTTGCATTCTGTGTACCGGATTTAAACGTAATTTCGTACCGACATATGAACCAACACCGAACAGTAAAACTACGGTATACGGTTACAAAAGCGGGGAAACCGTTCTAGTGTCATTAAGGAATAATTATTCTGCGGGCCTTGTTCTTCAAAGACATGTGTAGTGGTACTCGTCCGGTTAGTCATTTCACAAGTTTTTAGAGCTCTTGAACAAAAGACAGTTGGTATTTCCGTTCACTTCAAGCCGACATTTTCCTTCCTGTCAATTTGTCAGGGTTTGCTGAGGATTAAAAGCAATTTTATTATCTTTCCAATGAAATTTTTCATACATTTCTCAAAAGGTATGTTTTCGTTAAATCCCATTGTAAAAACAATCTTATTACACTCAGTAATTTCTTATTCACATTGAAACGTCTGGTAGCTGCTGATTTATCCCATAAAAATTTGACGGAGTCATCACGTGTCGCTATATGCAAATTGATCCACTAAATCTTCAGACAAAAACAAACTTCAAAAGAAGGAGCAAAGGCTCTCAATAATAAAACCTCAAAAAAAATGACTGGAAAGGTATCACACTCGTTCACGGTTCATAACGTAGATATATGCACGTGAAGATCACATGTTAAAACAACGCAATTTGGTGTACAACGTCGGCAAAGTCTGTCTCGTCTCGGCGACCTCTTCGCTGAAGACGCTACTTCTCTTTTCCCGTCGGTTCTCGACTCTCGTCGTACACACAAGTATATGCAGGTACTACATCAACAGCATTCTCTATTGCTATGCGGTCTCCTTTCAAAAGCGTATGGCACACGCGCGGCGGATCCTTTACAGCGCTTTTACCCATAGCGGACGCACGCGATCATCATTCTACAATGTACACGTGTATTATTATGAATGCATAAAGCCTCACGCCGGCACTAAAGGAGTGGAGCTTCGTTAGCTATAACCCTCTTATAAATACGAAGTGCATAAAAAAAGTCAGGTAGGTAGATATATACCAAGAACGAGAGTACAAACACACACACACACGCACACCTGAAGTAGAATTTGCTGTCTGCCAGTTCTTGGTGTACACATGTGGCAATTTTTTAGACAATGTGCAACACCTATTCAGCTAACCATGAGTAAAAGTGAGAGAAAAACATTGGTGAATCCTGGTTGAAAAAGGGAGAACAACGAAAACGTGTAGCACATCGTATTCCAGCGCAATCTACACTTTCCGGAGTGAATGTTCAGGATCTGATGGAGTGAAAAGAAGAAGGAAGTGCATTAAAAAGGGCAGACGAGGAGAGAAGGATCATGAAAGTATATAAAGCCAGACAGCCTACTCGGGTTGAAGTCAATTTTGCACGAAAATAAAAAACAACCATACACGGGGTATGGGATGCGGAGAATATTGTACGTGAGCGCAATGGACATGGTGTCGGCAGACGCGTTGGGGGAGGAGAAGCGGAGGTACAGCAAGCAGCAGCAGCAGCACACACTTACATAAATAAAGGGCATCGGTCGCGGCACCGAGGGGTGTAATCATGAGCCATAACCCGATATCACTGGCGGACAATCTGGCGTGGAGCGAGAGAGTGAGAGATAGAAAGGTGCATGGGGATACGCGAGAATCCGCAACGTCGCCCCGAGACGAACGTATGCCGAGTCTCGAGCTCGGCATCATCACGCAGCAACATCGTTATTCAGCTCGTTTGACCCAGTGACGTGGCTAATTAAGGTGTCCGCCGGCGGTGAGGGAAGAAGAAGTGGAAAAATAAAAATACTACGACGATGAAGTGAAGAGGAGAGAGGGGGTAGAAGGACGACGAAGCTTTGAAGAAAGTGTCTGCGTATCATGACCGTACAATGGAAAAATGATATTCATTGCGTGGGAAGTAAACGGGTTTAATTGTGCGCCGAGATATCTCTTATCACTAAATTTGTTTCTGCGACTAATTTTATCGTTATTTTACTAACTTTTTTTAATTACGAAACATTTTTATGGGACACTGGAAGGAATTGTTGCCTGAACTCATTCGGGCGTCACGAAATTAATAGTAGTCATTGACGTTTGTTGTCAGACTTTAAATTTTGGATTACATTTTTTTTATATATCGAATTATGCAATAACAGATACGTTTTGTCTACTTTTTTTTGTTATGGTACAGTGGAAGGAATAATTGCCTGAACTCGTTCGGGCATCAAGAAATTAATAGTAATCATTGACGTTTGTCGTCAGACTTTAAATTTCGGATTACATTTCTTTTATATATCGAATTATGCAATAACAAATACATTTTGCCTACTTTTTTTTGTTATGGTACAGTGGAACGAATAGTTGCCTGAACTCGTTCGGGCATCAAGAAATTAATAGTAGTCATTGACGTTTGTTGACAGACTTTAAATTTTGGATTACATTTTTTTGATATATCGAATTATGCAATAACAGATACATTTCGTCTACTTTTTTTTTTGTTATGGTACAGTCGAAGGAATAGTTGCCTGAACTCGTTCGGGCGTCACGAAATTAATAGTAGTCATTGACGTTTGTTGTCAGACTTTAAATTTTGGATTACATTTTTTTTATATATCAAATTATGCGATAACAGATACATTTTGTCTACGTTTTTTTTTGTTATGGTACAGTGGAAGGAATAATTGCCTGAACTCGTTCGGGCATCAAGAAATTAATAGTAGTCATTGACGTTTGTTGTCAGACTTTAAATATTGGATTACATTTTTTTTATATATCCAATTATGCAATAACAGATACATTTTGTCTACTTTTTTTTGTTATGGTGCAGTGGAAGGAATAATTGCCTGAACTCGTTCGGGCATCATGAAATTAATAGTAGTCGTTGACGTTTGTTGACAGACTTTAAATTTCGGATTACATTTTTTTGATATATCGAATTATGCAATAACAGATACATTTTGTCTACGTTCTTTTTTTCTTTTTTTTTGTTATGGTAAGGTAAATGTACCAATGGTGGGACAGGTCCCAATTGAGGGACACTAAAGGGATATTTGTAGATACTAAGAGTTTAATGGATAAAATATTAAAAAATAACTCTTCCAATTGTATCTGTTATATTTAATTAACATACGTGAAAAGATTTCATGTTTTTCATCGTAAATTGAAAATGTAAATAATAAGTATATTAGCGGATCTATGGTGTTCGAGCTTTTTCAGCAAATCCATAAACCAATTAGCTAAGGAGAGCCGAATAATCATTAATATGATACCCCGGAGATTATAGTTCGTTCGAGACTTTCCATAGGTATTTCAAATTCAGAAATTCTTAAAGTTTAAGATTACACTGTCAAATGTTACGTACAATATCTTAAAACTCGTAATTTTTGTGTCCCGTTATTGGAGCTGACCGAATATACGTTGGCACCACTGTCCAACGTATGTTCCGCGACTGGGGCAAGTAGTAAGCAATCTCGCTGCGACCCAGAGCCGGGACACAATCGCACGATTGACATTTTGACGCGGATGTTGGGTTATGCGGTAGCAAAAACTTCATTGATAATTTACTAAAATATATATATGTATTTTATAAACATATATGTTTTATTTATTGCATCATAGGTGTATATATGTGTACCGCACATTTTTTGGCATTTCTTTTCAAGCAGATGCATTAAAATTTGTAGATGTCCACCGATACGCACATTTGGTGTCCCGGCAGCGGGACATGCACAAAAATACCCGTCCCGGCGCTGGTACATCTGCATTTTTTAGCGTTTTAATCAATAACTATTTATCAAACAATCAGAAATATTTTTATTGTATAGTTTTTGGAAACTAGAAACTCTAATCTTGCAATTCGTTACCACCATTTGCAAAATAATTAATATATGCATGCGGAAATTGGCATACAAAACAGACACCGCCTTAAACGTCCCGCCATTGGTACGTTTACCTTACAGTGGAAGGAATAATTGCCTGAATTCACTCGGGCGTCAAGAAATTAATAGTAGTCATTGACGTTTGTTGTCAGACTTAACATTTTGGATTACATTTTTTTTATATATTCAATTATGCAATAACAGATACATTTTGTCTACTTTTTTTTGTTATGGTACAGTGGAACGAATAGTTGCCTGAACTCGTTCGGGCGTCACGAAATTAATAGTAGTCATTGACGTTTGTTGTCAGACTTTAAATTTCGGATTACATTTTTTTGATATATCGAATTATGCAATAACAGATACATTTTGTCTACTTTTTTTGTTGTTATGGTACAGTGGAAGGAATAATTGCCTGAACTCGTTCGGGCATCAAGAAATTAATAGTAGTCATTGACGTTTGTTGTCAGACTTTAAATTTCGGATTACATTTTTTTGATATATCGAATTATGCAATAACAGATACATGTTGTCTACTTTTTTGTTTTGTTATGGTACAGTGGAAGGAATAATTGCCTGAACTCGTTCGGGCATCAAGAAATTAATAGTAGTCATTGACGTTTGTTGTCAGACTTTAAATTTCGGATTACATTTTTTTGATATATCGAATTATGCAATAACAGATACATGTTGTCTACTTTTTTGTTTTGTTATGGTACAGTGGAAGGAATAATTGCCTGAACTCGTTCGGGCATCAAGAAATTAATAGTAGTCATTGACGTTTGTTGTCAGACTTTAAATTTTGGATTACATTTTTTTTATATATCGTATTATGCAATAACAGATACGTTTTGTCTACTTTTTTTTCTGTTATGGTACAGTGGAAGGAATAATTGCCTGAAGTCGTTCGGGCATCAAGAAATTAATAGTAGTCATTGATGTTTGTTGTCAGACTTTAAATTTTAGATTACATTTTTTTGATATATCGAATAACAGATACATTTTGTCTACGTTTTCTTTTGTTCATTTGCAGACTGATGACCGAAATTGCGTTCACTATGATGATGTTGCGTTCTGATAGCAAACATTGTATAAAATGGATGTTACACACATTTTAGCGAATAAGCTATTTTTTACAATTTTACGAGGAATGTAAAAACTTATTTATAATGTAAATGCCAGACTGACGCCACTGGCGCTTCCCTAATAATATCCTATGCGTGACTGCAATAATGAGCATCACGTGCGACCAATTGCATATTGAGAGTAAACTCTTATCAGAAATTTGTTCATCCGACTATTTTTATAGTTAAATTAATTTTTATCGAACTACAAAGTTGTTGTAATACACTAGAAAGAATAGTGAATTGTCAAAACTTTTTGCTAATTGTCAAAACTAAGTCAGACGTCAAAAAACTAGTAGTAGTCATTGACCTCTATGGTCAGACTTTAAACTTAGGATGAATTTTCTTTTTATATATATAATTATGCAATAACTTTCAGTCTTACTTTTTTTTGTATGTAAGCAATTTCTAAATTTCTTAATGAGCAATCAAAAAACTTATACATAATGCAAATGCCAGACAGACGCCACCGTAGCTTTTGCCTAATAAAATCCTTTGCGTGACCGCGATAATTAGCATCACGTGCGTTTCTGAAACCCTTGGTTGCCCTTCATAAAAGTATAAAGCTAATCATAAAAATCAACCTCCTTAATATTTCATAGGAATTTTAAAAAAAGAAATCCACTTTTAATAATGATAGTATCATGCTAAAAATATTGTTTTTTTTAAGGAAATCCAGCTGTTTGACTCGCCGCTCGTTAGTTCTACATGAAACGCAAGTAATATATGAAAATTCGCGAGGGAACCATTTAGGTCACGATATCTGGATTAGCCTCACTGGATATGTGTCGTTTGTGTGAGCCGACGATGTATTTATCCGATGTGCGACACGACACCTTTTGACTCGATCGAGGTTAGTCGCCTTGTCGAATAATTCTGAAACGACATTAAAGCAGATGACAAAAACGATACCGTATACTATAAATTAAGTATAACCAATAAGTATAACCAACCAATTTTATGCTTGACTGCGAACATATAACGGAAAACGTAGTTCAGATTATTGAGAATAGAGGAACGTCAGATTATAGACGATTAATCGCGAAGTCAAATGCATAAAGTATCAACAATGTCGGTAACGATGCATTGGCTGAAATTCAATTAGCAACCTGATATATAAAGTAACAGAGAAAGTATGAAAATTTTATTTAAAAATGTTTAAGGGATCTTTCCAGTGTGAAAAAAAATCGATTTTTTTTGTCTTATTCATTAGTAGGTCAAAAACATCCTCTCAAATTTTTAAAGCAAAATTCAAAATACTTCCCTGGAATACTTTATGGACCTGGCATCGCCGATTGGTCGTAAGTATACAATTTAGGTATATGAAATTTTTACACTCGAAATTTTAAACGAGTTTTTCTCGAAACGACATTTTTCAAAACGGTGGACATTCTCCAGGGAACAGTTTTCAAGCGATTGTTTTCAAATTTTAGGAGAATTTTCTTCACGCTACTCTCTATAGTGCTATGGAAGCTTTTTTTTTTAATCTTCCCATTTTTTTAAAAAGAAAAACTGTCGAAAAAACGGCTAAATTCGGTACTTTTTGTTGAAACCGCCGCCATTTTGTTAATTTTGATTTAAAAAAAAGCCTCGATAGCGCGATAGCCAATTGCATACTAATTAATAATCCTTTGGGTTTTTTTTTCGGATCGAATTTGCGACCCCTAGGATGTCCACCATGAGGCTATCTTTTTTATCAAAATTATTTTCAACAATTAAAAAAAAATATTTAAACAATAAAAATCGTCTTATAAAAATCATTTTCTGTCATTCATGATTACCTTAATATGTCATAAAAATTTCAGATTTATCGGCGTATAGTAACCGTCTGAAAAAAAATCGTGAAAATAGGCTATTTTTCGGGCCGTCACACTGGAAAGATCCCTTAATAACTATATTTGAGACAAGGGCGAAAACAGAACATTCTTGACGAGCGTTCAATTTCACTAGTGCGCAAAAAAAATCAGCTATCTTTTTTATCAACATTATTTTCAACAATTTAAAAAAAAAAATTTAACCATGAAAATCGTCTTATAAAAAATCATTTTCTGTCATTCATGATTACCTTAATATGTCATAAAAATTTCAGATTGATCGGCGTATAGTAACCGTCCGAAAAAAATCGTGAAAATAAGCTATTTTTCGGGCCGTCACACTGGAAAGATCCCTTAATAACTATTTTTGAGACAAGGGCGAAAACAGAACATTCTTGACGAGCGTTTAATTTCACTAGTGCGCAAAAAAATTCATCGAAATTAGATGTACGCATGCACCGAGATTTTTTACACACGGTAGTAAAAAATAGTACTTTGCGATGTAAGACCGCTTTTTCTG
This sequence comes from Ephialtes manifestator, assembly GCA_963970395.1. NCBI lineage: Eukaryota > Metazoa > Arthropoda > Insecta > Hymenoptera > Ichneumonidae > Ephialtes > Ephialtes manifestator. The sequence goes on from OZ019972.1 coordinate 31,514,822, forward strand.
CATGCCTGTCTGTCGAAAGTGTGTGAAAAAACATACTTTTTCGCATAAGTGTGCGGAAAAGTAGAAAGCGTGGAATTTCACATGCTCGTATGAGTAACCAAAAAAATGTAGGTACTAGACACACGAAAAGGGAACTTTGTGCATGTGTTGCAAAAACTGTGTTTTTGCTGTTAGATCAAGGGTACGAAAAGTCGAACTTTTGATACAGATACTACAGAAATAATATGCAACGTCGAAACTTTCGGTGTACGTCGTATTAAATTGTCGGATATTCAATTGCCTACAAGAATATTTCCACCAAAGCTATTCATAAATTATAACCAGCAACCCATGAAAAAGAAATATAGTAACTTAAAGTACAATATGACAGTGCTGCAACTATGCTAGTGTTGAGAAACTGTCAAGTCACACTTGCGGTTTTCTCAACGTATATTTCAAAGTTCTAGATACTATACTTATTTCTTAAAGTAGTAACACCTGTTCATAACTAGTTTGATATTCACGCATTCATCATCGATCCGGCCTAGCAATCCAACTACCTTAACTGTTTCTTCGCAAATACCACTTTATACAGTAATTTATCACGGTGCCATTATACTCGACATGAGCTGTCGACAACTTATTCAAAAATGTCCAAATATAAACGATCCGATACACAAATCTTATTATCCTACTCGCAAGAAGTCCAACGACAAAGTTTCACAATGTAAAACTCGGACACAGCTAAACTCTACACACGTTCACGCCCCCGATTCCATCACTCGCATAAAACCATTCAGCGATAAACCAAACCCTGGAAAACCTCTACACGATAAAACTGGTTAACGCTGCAACTCGATACGCTGCAATTGTTCGACGGTCCAAACGAACACAGCCACAATTCTCCGCTAAACGCATCACAGCGTTGGTGGACTGGAATAGATGCACCAAGTGTTACTTTTGCCAATTGGAATTGCAAAATAGATCTACGACTCAATCAACTGACTACAGTGCGCTTGAATTATGTTCTATAGATTTTGCCCAAAAAATATTGACACACAATTATTCCACCAAAAGCCATGCAAAGTTTTCTCGTCATAAAGTAGTGATACGTAGAGTTTGATCATTTCCACATTATACTATATAAAATTTAATGATCACTGCTGTATCGATTTTTGAGCGACGGATTATGGTTATGCTTTTTTTTTATCGGGATTAGTCTGGATCTGAGTAGTCCCGGATAGGGACTAATCAGTAGAGGATTGAACATAGGGCTTAATCCGATCCCATTCGTCATCATAGAATTCAATGTGGATTTTCCAGAATCCATCCTGTACTTCATTTTTAACTGCCTAAGATACAACATGAATTGCCCAGATTGCAACTGGGAATTCGTTCTGGACAGCCCAGAATACAAAATGGATTGCATGATTTCCTTAGAATCGATTTTGGCGTCCCCATCTTCACGGAAAACAATGTTTGATTGAGACAACTACTTTTCCAGTTTGCTGTACAGAAGATCTAAAAAATTCGGTGTCCCAACCATGTCGAATAGTAACTTCAACTATTCACGATTAGTTTTGATTGGGACTATCATTCGAATCATTGGCACTAATATTTGAGTTGTAAGGAAAATAGAATAATCGATTGGATATGGCAACTAATCTTTTCTTTCCGTGTTGCCTACACATGATTGTCAAAATCGTTGTGCAACTACTCATACACGGAAAGAAATTTTTGGTTATGACAACTACGTTTCCAATTTGCTGTACACGAACCAGTGCGATGGTCTAGTGGTTATGGTACTGGCTTCTAATCCAGAGCATCGATAGGTCGCGGGTTCGATTCCCGGTGCCGTCGATTTTCCTCGAAAATATAAATACGGACGAGATGAAGATCCAGATGTATACATGAGACCCACACAGGTATTTCTACCTGTGGGGGTCACATGTATACAGCTGTAGTCCGTATTTACGTTCTCGACGAAACGTGACGTAGCTCCGGTGCCGGGAGGCGAACTCGAGATCGGCTATATCGGTATGGGTTTTCCGCAGTTTTTCTATGCCCACACGGAGAAAAGGGTGTAGTTGTAGGAACTACGGAATTGATACGTGCCAACCAACAGGCATGGTAAAATATGGCATTAGATTGGTAATGCCAACTAACCGATTGATGTCAACCAACCGATTGGTAACGCCGACCAACCGAATGTTGGCGCCAACCAACCGATTGGTGGCGCCAACCAACCGATAGGTGGCGCAAACCAACTGATTGGTAGTGCCAACCAACTGATTGGTGGCGTCAACGAACTGATTGGTAGTGCTAACCAACCGATTGGTGGCGCCAATCAACTGATTGGTGGCGCCAACCAACTGATTGGTAGTGCCAACCAACCGATTGGTGGCGCCAACCAACCGATTGGTAATGCCAACCAAACTAGATCTAACTCTCCAAGCATTTAAAGGTTAGTTTTCTCAACTGACTCGTTTTCTCCGTGCATAGCCGAAATGCTATGGTGAATGCGGCAGCATGGGGGCCTGGTTACTGATCCGGACCAGACCCCCAGGGGGGACTGGCTACTGACCCGGGCCGACCCTGTAATTGGTGTAATGCTTGCAGACGGGGGGAAATGCAACATAAAAAAGAAAAAATTGCTGTACACGACGTCTAAAAAATTAGTTGCCTCAACCATATCGAATAGTAACCTCAACTATTCACGATTAGTTGTCGCGAGATTAGTAAGCGTAACCAATCCAATCGTTGGGACTACCACCCGAATTGTTGGGACTACCATTCGAAACGTCGGTATTACTATTCGAATCGTTGGCACTACCATTTGAGTTGTAAGGGAAATAGAATATTGTTGTCAACTAATTTTTTTAGTTATGGCAACTAATCTTTTCTTTCCGTGTACAAAGACGGACCTGTGCAGATTGATGGTATCCAACCAAATTAAATGCATATAAATATAGCCTTAACAAAAGCGTGAAAAAGTTTGACTACATTGAGAACACTAGGGACATCAGCGACAAGAAACTTTCACTTATCTACCAAGAATCGTCCTTACGCGTTGCTAGAGCTCTCTGAAAATCCTGACATTCTATTCTGTCTTATCTCAAGCAAGATCTTTGCAAGGCCAGAAATCCACATCAGGCGCCAGGATGCACAGAAGCTGGGCACCTATATGTCCATGTATATCGTACCCACAGATTTCAAGGGTTCGAATCTCTTCCTGGAAGTGGAATTCTCTGATTTATCGTAGCGCAATAGAAAGAAAGACTGGACTGTGACTCGAATAAAAGAACGAAATAAAAAAACAGACACACAGTTGAAAGGAAAGAGGTTGAGCCAGGAACAGGCGAATCCGCTGCTCAAACGGAAAAAGAGAATTCGGTGTCGTCAGCGCAAGACCTTTCACTTGATCCTTGACACTCGAGAAAATTTTGTAGAACCTTTATGCATCAGCTACAAAGGTGTCCTCGAGAATTATAATGCGAATGAAAGAATCATGCGGGTGAAGTTTAGCATACAGATCGATATAACACAAGCTACGACTTTTGGTTGAAGTTTGACTGCGACAAAATTTTTTCAACTTTCGTCACTTGAAGCTCGGTCAAATTGACGTACATCAACATTGTGTCTCTCTCGCTCTCACATAAATTTCAATTATTAGCTCAATATCGTAGTCACTAGCCTTCACATCAGTAGTGAACATGCCAAATGAATAGGTGATGGGTTATCGACGTTTGAAACAGTTTAATATTAGAGAAAAATGAAGTAAGTGGGTTAGGGAAATTGTCGTTGGAGGGAAGTATAGAAAAACTATTTTAACTTTGTACATCTTTTAAATTGCAGTGAAGACACAATTTTTTTTTTAATTTCTCAATTTAATTTTTCAATTATTAGATAGCAAATTTGTTTGCCATTTTTTTTGTAAGGCGTCCAACAAGTTTCTGTAAAATTAACAAAAAGTTTACGTAGACATTTTTGGACAAAAACTTTTTGATAAAAGTACAATCGTTACTATTTGTGCCAGAGTTGTAAATCCCCATTAATTCATGAGATATAGTTTACAGTACAATTTGTTTTGTAATGATGATTTCATAATAATAATATGTAGTGATTATAAAATAGAGTGTAAACATTTGAATAGCTGAAAAAAATACTAATTTTCGCTTTAATATTGCAAGAAATAGTGGAAAAAATGAAAGAAATAAGTAATGCATTACTTATTTTTTTCCATTTTTTCAAAAGGATTACCGTGAAATTTTATTGAAAAATAATAATTTTTGCAGCCATTACAAAGTTTAATCATCGTATTACAATCGCTACATGTTATTACTATAAAATCATAATTATAGAGCTGATCGTATCATCATCATTATTTCTATAAGTATGAGGCATCTGCAACTCTGATTTGTGCCGCTCAAATTATCCACCGAAACACTAAATGTGTAACCATCAAATATTGGAAAAGATTTTTAGAAAAATAGACACTGATTTGTCAAGTATGAATCGCAAGTACCTTAAAAAGTGACCTTAAAAAGTTTTCCCTATAAAATACAATAGAGACGTTGTTTAATTTTTAGTATAAAATATTTTTTTTCTAATACTTGATTCAATTGATAAAAAATTTTTCGATAAAATGAACAATTTACGTAGAAATTAGTGGACAAAAACTTTTTTATCAAAAGTACAAATATTTAAACAACAAAATATTGTAGAAAAGATTTTAAAACAATTGTCACTGATTTGTCCAGTATGGGGTACAAATAATTACCTTGAGGGATCTTTCCAGTGTGAAAAAAAATCGATTTTCTTTTCGTATTATCTATTAGTATATACGGTCAAAAACATCCTCTCAAATTTTTAAAGCGAAATTCGAAATACTTCGCTGGCATACTTTATGGACCTGGCATCGCTGATTAGTCGTAAGTACACAATTTAGGTATATGAAATTTCTACCTCGAAACTTTAAACGCTTTTTTCTCGAAACGACATTTTTCAAAAAGGTGGGCATTCTCCAGGGAACAGTTTTCAAGCGATCGTTTTCAAATTTTAGGAGAACATTCTTCACGCTACTCTCTATCGTGCTATGGAAGCTTTTTATTTTTAAATCTTCCCATTTTTTTTTAAAGAAAAACTGTCGAAAAAAACGACTAAAATCGGTACCTTTTGTTCAAACCGCCGCCATTTTGTCAATATTGATTTTTAAAAAAAGCCTCCATAGCGCGATAGCCAATCGCATACGAATTAACAATCCTTTGGGTTTTTTTTTTTCAGATCAAATTTGTGACCCCTAGGATGTCCACCATGAGGCTATCTTTTTTATCAACATTATTTTCAACAATTAAAAAAAAATATTTAAACAATAAAAACCGTCTTATAAAAAATCATTTTCGGTCATTCATGATTACCTTAATACGTCATAAAAATTTCAGATTGATCGGCGTATAGAAACCGTCCGAAAAAAAATCGTGAAAATAGGCTATTTTTCGGGTCGTCACACTGGAAAGATCCCTTAAAAAGGGTACCCTATAAAATGTAAACAAAATAATATGTGCCGCCATTAAAACACTCTGGCAACACTGAGAGTTTGCACTCATCGTTTTTAGATTACAAGCAACGAGTCTCGATAATTCTCGATGGCAAGGCGTGAAGGATGAGTACCAGAGGGCGATCTAATCCAACCTAAAGAAACTTAATTTTTTTATCTTCAAGGTATCAAATTTTGGCCTTCTCTATCGTTCTCAAGTCACATATTGTACCTTAGAAAATACCGGTTACATGCCTTTTTACGATGATTTTTTGAAAAAGTCACTTTTGGTCGGTTCTGATTTCAGAATTCACAAATCCGACTTTCCGTCGGAAAATCCAACCTAAAGAACCTTAATTTTTTTTTCTTCAGATCAAATTTGTGACCCCTAGGATGTCCACCATGAGGCTATCTTTTTTATCAACATTATTTTCAACAATTAAAAAAAAATATTTAAACAATAAAAATCGTCTTATAAAAAATCATTTTCTGTCATTCATGATTCCCTTAATACATCGTAAAAATTTCAGATTGATCGGCGTATAGAAACCGTCCGAAAAAAAATCGTGAAAATAGGCTATTTTTCGGGCCGTCACACTGGAAAGATCCCTTAAAAAGGGTACCCTATAAAATATAAACAAAATAATATGTGCCGCCATTAAAACACCCTGGCAACACTGAGAGTTTGCACTCATCGTTTTTAGATTACAAGCAACGAGTCTCGATAATTCTCGATGGCAAGGCGTGAAGGATGAGTACCAGAGGGCGATCTAATCGGCCACGGTCACGTCGTTCGCATCATCGTATAGATGTAATGTCCACATATTGCATCTTAGTCGATGATGCACCCTCTCTCTCTCTCCCTGATGTGATGAATGATACAGAGTTCACAAGGCCATTCGTATATCTACCACTACAATGTTTCATAAACGAACAAATTTTTACACACGAGAAAAAAATATATATGTATATACAATAATAATAATAATAATAATGAAAGCGAGTTTTTATTATCCATTGCGAAAAGCTGGTGTGCAAAACCATATATTATGATTAGATCCATGGTCAAAGAAATGGGTAGGGGCTTTGACGTGACCTTAATGACGGGAAATTGAACACGTCGTGTGAATCTCTCGGAATAGCGCGTAGCTTCGTTTCTCGGGTGTTATTTATAGAAATTGTAAAATAGTGAGTTCTCGCGCCTGACACAGACACAACGAACGCGATACCAGCCACCGTGCGATTCTCCAGAAACGCCTACGTTCATTCACGGCCACGACGTCGTATAACGGCGGAGCGGGACTGACCTCTCGCATCTCGCGTGACCTTATTATTCTTCTCGCAATGCCGCCACGCGACTATTGCTATATATGTATATGAGTAAACAGTACAGCGATTGGCCCTCCAGTAATCAAACCAACACTGTGTACTGATATAATTCAATATTTTTCACATGAGTGTTCATTCTTGACGAGTTAACGATATTTTTTTTACGCGCATAATGTGGATGATAAAAAATACAGTGATTTATGTATGTTCAAATAATTGAGTTAATTGTTTGTGAAAATGATTTATTGACAAGTACTGTTAAGGAGCGCTCTAAAAAATCAATCTAAAGTCGCGTTATCCGCTTGATTAAGGGGTTTGGACAATCTCAGAGGTTGTTAAATGACATTAGATAACGAAGATTTTTTTTTTTTTTGCTGTTGTTAAATGGAGAATTTTACTTTTTATTGATAAGGTTAAGAACATATATTAATGATAGTGTCAAAATTATGCAGAAGTTGCGGTTTTTTAATACCGCCAGTTTGAGACTTGCACTCACAAAGTGCCAGAAAACGAACCTACGATTTTTTTCTCTTCAAGATATTGAATTTTGGCCTGCATTATCGTTCTCAAGTCGCATATTGTACCTCAGAAAATACCGGTTACATGCCTTTTTACGATGATTTTTGAAAAAGTCACGTTTGGTCGGTTCTGATTTCAGAATTCACAGATCCGACTTTTGGTCGGAAAATCCAACCTAAAGAACCTTAATTTTCTTTTTCTTCAAGATACCGAATTTTGGCCTTCACTATCGTTCTCAAGTCACATATTGTATCTCAAAAAGTACCGGTTACATGTCTTTTTACGATGATTTTTGAAAAAGTCACTTTTGGTCGGTTCTGATTTCAGAATTCACAGATCCGACTTTTGGTCGGAAAATCCAACCTAAAGAACCTTAATTTTTTTTTCTTCAAGATATTGAATTTTGGCCTTCACTATCGTTCCCAAGTCACATATTGTACCTTAGAAAGTACCGGTTACATGCCTTTTTAAGATGACTTTTGAAAAAGTCACTTTTGGTCGGTTCTGATTTCAGAATTCACAGATCCCACTTTTCTTTGGAAAATCCAACCTAAATAACCTTAATTTTTTTTCTTCAAGATATCGAATTTTGGCATTCACTATCGTTCTCAAGTCGCATATTGTACCTCAGAAAGTACCGGTTACATGCCTTTTTACGATGATTTTTGAAAAAGTTACTTTTGGTCGGTTCTGATTTCAGAATTCACAGATCCCACTTTTCTTTGGAAAATCCAACCTAAATAACCTTAATTTTTTTTCTTCAAGATATCGAATTTTGGCATTCACTATCGTTCTCAAGTCGCATATTGTACCTTAGAAAGTACCGGTTACATGCCTTTTTAAGATGACTTTTGAAAAAGTCACTTTTGGTCGGTTCTGATTTCAGAATTCACAGATCCCACTTTTCTTTGGAAAATCCAACCTAAATAACCTTAATTTTTTTTCTTCAAGATATCGAATTTTGGCATTCACTATCGTTCTCAAGTCGCATATTGTACCTCAGAAAGTACCGGTTACATGCCTTTTTACGATGATTTTTGAAAAAGTCACTTTTGGTCGATTCTGATTTCAGAATTCACAAATCCGACTTTTGGTCGGAAAGTCCAACCTAAAGAACCTTAATTTTTTTTTCTTCAAGATATCGAATTTTGGCCTTCACTATCGTTCCCAAGTCATATATTGTACCTCAGAAAGTACCGGTTACATGCCTTTTTACGATGATTTTTGAAAAAGTCACTTTTGGTCGGTTCTGATTTCAGAATTCACAGATCCGACTTATGGTCGGAAAATCTAACCTAAAGAACCTTAATTTTTTTTTCTTCAAGATACCGAATTTTGGCCTTCACTATCGTTCTCAAGTCACATATTGTACCTCAGAAAGCACCGGTTAGATGCCTTTTTATAATGATTTTTGAAAAAGTCACTTTTGGTCAGTTCTGATTTCAGAATTCACAGATCCGACTTATGGTCGGAAAATCTAACCTAAAGAACCTTAATTTTCTTTTCTTCAAGATACCGAATTTTTGCCTTCACTATCGTTCCCAAGTCGCATATTGTACCTCAGAAAGTACCGGTTACATGCCTTTTTACGATGATTTTTGAAAAAGTCACTTTTGGTCGGTTCGAATTTCAGAATTCACAGATCCGACTTTTGGTCGGAAAACCCAACCTAAAGAACCTTAATTTTCTTAATCTTCAAGATATCGAATTTTGGCCTTCACTATCGTTGCCAAGTCACATATTGGACCTCAAAAAGTACCGGTAACATGCCTTTTTACGATGATTTTTGAAAAAGTCACTTTTGGTCGGTTCTGATTTCAGAATTCACAAATCCGACTTTCGGTCGGAAAATCCAACCTAAAGAACCTTAATTTTTTTTTCTTCAAGATATCGAATTTTGGCCTTCACTATCGTTCTCAAGTCACATATTGTACCTCAGAAAGCACCGGTTAGATGCCTTTTTATAATGATTTTTGAAAAAGTCACTTTTGGTCAGTTCTGATTTCAGAATTCACAGATCCGACTTTTGGTCGGAAAATCCAACCTAAAGAACCTTAATTTTCTTTTCTTCAAGATACCGAATTTTTGCCTTCACTATCGTTCTCAAGTCGCATATTGTACCTCAGAAAGTACCGGTTACATGCCTTTTTACAATGATTTTTGAAAAAGTCACTTTTGGTCGTTTCTGATTTCAGAATTCACAGATCCCACTTTTCTTTGGAAAATCCAACCTAAATAACCTTAATTTTTTTTTCTTCAAGATATCGAATTTTGGCATTCACTATCGTTCTCAAGTCGCATATTGTACCTCAGAAAGTACCGGTTTCATGCCTTTTTACGATGATTTTTGAAAAAGTCACTTTTGATCGATTCTGATTTCAGAATTCAGAGATCCGACTTTTGGTCGGAAAATCCAACCTAAAGAACCTTCATTTTTTTTTCTTCAAGATATCGAATTTTGGCCTTCACTATCTTTCTCAAGTCGCATATTCTACCTCAGAAAGTACCGGTTACGGATCTAACTCAAATCTTTCGTCTTAACTTTCGTTCTCAAGGTGTATATTTCGAAAAAACATCCGTTAAAAACCTTTCGACATAGATTTTGAAAAAAGTAAAATTTTGAAAACTTCACATCGACGTTTGTGTAGAAAAACATTTCCACAGAAATGCCAGCACACATTTTATTCTCCCCATCGAAAAAAATATAAATGCATTTCCAGCGACCCTGCAACTAAAATTATCGATAGGGTGTACACGTATCCGCAATTAACGCAAATGGAAGGACTCTCGCTGTTGTAGTTGTCGCGACTCGCGACACTGCGACTCGGTAGGCCTGCGCATGGCGACGCCATCGCAATCACGGTATTCCAGAAGCGCCGTCGAGGGTATACACGAATCGTTTGTGCTCGCGTATGCGAGATCCTGCAGAGGCGGAGCGTGCGAGACTCATGTCTGCAGCGAGCCAACGTACCAAGTCCGACAGCCGACGCGTGTATGCAACGCGAGCAATCGCTTGTATGTATATACGTGGCGGTTCGCCACGTCCGTTCTTTAGTAGCGTTGGGCTTTCGCGCCTACGAGACGTTTTTAGCCCCGAGAAAAACTGAGATAGACACAACAATAGAGATAGTTAAACGTCTGCATTTAATTCTTTCACACAGATCATGCGCATCTCGTGGCGTTAGATCCGTCGAGTCTCGTCACTCTTCAACTAATTGTATCTTGTCAACTTCAGAGCCAACCGTTGGCTACAAAACTGACCGTTACATTGATTAGGTATTTTATAGCTGTAATTACGAGCGGCATTTATGCTGCGTATAATCACTGAGTAAAGACTGACGGTTTGTATTACAGACATTAATTGGTCGGATGCACAGTGAAACAATTTAAAAAAGCAATTAATTAAATTTATACTCCTATCAATTTTTTAGACTTTATATCTTTGAGAGTACCGAACAATTTTATTTATTTATTTAAAAACGGAGTCATCAGCGGTTATGCAGGAAATGATTAATTAATTAACCATTTTATGACGTTTGTTGTCTTTGGGTAATTTTTTTTCAATATGTCAGGGAACAATATTATTCCGTGCAGATAGATAGCAGCAGACCGCGAAAGATAACCTCTAAGTGCTGGGAATCAGTCGATTAATTCAACTAATCTGTAAACCGGCGAAAATGAGTTAAAACTTAAAGTCTATTTCAGAGAAAATACCGCGGAGAAATATTCGCCATTACCGAACGTGCGAGATAGTCGCAAAATCCGAACAACTTGGCTACGGGATTAAACCAATGAAATGGGGTGTAAATAGAATCCAAAATAGCACAAGTGGCTATATAATGCGGCATCGTAACCGTGTGTGACCGCAGTTGGTGCGAATGGTGGAACTTTTAATCCCTCAGCTTTGCAGCGAGAAGGGATAAGGAAGGATAAACAATTTTCGCTACTAGACGCAAAGCCAAGAGACAGAAAAACGAACTAGTGACGTGGCTCTCAGCAAAAACGAACAGAAACGAGAAATTGCCGGACTTGGAGGTTTGCCAGAAGGAAAATTAATACCTTGGTAATGCGTGAGCTGTAACGAGCCTAATCCACTGATTGGTGGCCAAAGCTTTACCATTTTTATACGGACTACATATATATATAATCTACTGCCACGACCTACGACGACCGAAATCCTACAGGATGATTTATTCGAAAAATCCCTCAAGGTAATTTATTCAAACACAGTTTTCCTCTTTGTCTCTTCGTGGTGGGTTTTAGTTCGCTTCCTTTCGGCTGTTTGTGGCTCCAGGCTGTTGGCCCGCCATTCGCGGCCTTCGACGATCCAAATCCAACGAGGTCACTCGGTGACGGTAACGAATTTCACGACTCTCAACAGACAGACTAGCTCGCAGGTCGAGATCGTTTCTGCACGATTAAATTCAACACAAATACAACTCGACACACGCAACTGTACGCTGTGAAAATAATACACACACTTTAAAAACCAAGCGTGTTGACAGATTTGAAGTTCCCTATTTTTTCCACTGTTGTCACCTTTTTACATATTTAACATGTAAAAACGTGTTGCTTTAAAATTGTTACGATACACGATAGTAACACACTTATACGTATGTAAAAAGTGACTACAATGTAAAGAATGGAGTACACAACATTTGCCAACGCGTTTGATTTTTTAATGGCAGTGGAAAATGTCCGCAGTGAATAATATACACAGTCGAAAGTATACACAGTTAATATAGAAGCAACATAACATTGCTAAAACTGTACACAGCAACAACTCAACATTGCCAAAACTCTACGCAGCAGCAACTCAACACAGCCGAGACGCTACACAGGCGCAGCTCAGTACTGCTGAAACTCTACACAACTGAAGCTCAATACAAGATATAGTGTAGCAAACTTTGCAAGATAACGTTCACTAGTCTATAACCTTAAGGATTAACCGTTTGGTTACAGTAACTGTGTACGGTAGGTCTTGTTTAAAGTTTCGGCCGTGTCGACGTACTGCTGTGTACAGTTTCGACGGTGTCCCGTTGAGGCTGAATAGAGTTTTGGAAGTGTTAAACTTTAGCTTTGTAAAGTATAACTGTGTACCGTTCCATCTGTGTAAAGTTTCGGCTGTGTACAATTTCTGCCGTGAACACGTGTGGCTCAGACCAGACCAGTTCATGTCCAGCTTTAGCTGTGTAGAATTCCGACTGTGTAGAGCTTCTTTTACCTTCCATTACATGTGTAAAGTTGCGGTTGTGTAGAGTTTCTACTACCTTCAATTACATGTGTAGAGTTGCGGTTGTGCAGAGTTTCTACTACCTCCAATTACATGTGTAGAGTTGCAGTTGTGTAGAGATTCTACTACCTTCAATTACATGTGTAAAGTTGCGGTTGTGTGCAGTTTCTACTACCTTCAATTACATGTGTAGAGTCGCGGTTGTGTAGAGTTTCTACTACCTTCAATTACATGTGTAGAGTTGCGGTTGTGTAGAGTTTCTAGTACCTTCAATTACATGTGTAAAGTTACGGTTGTGTAGAGTTTTTACTACCTTCAATTACATGTGTAGAGTTGCGGTTGTGTAGAGTTTCTACTACTTTCAATTACATGTGTAAAGGTGCGGTTGTGTAGAGTTTCTACTACGTTCAATTACATGTGTAGAGTTGCGGTTGTGTAGAGTTTCTAGTACCTTCAATTACATGTATAGAGTTCCGGTTGTGTAGAGATTCTACTACCTTCAATTACATGTTTAGAGTTGCGGTTGTGTAGAGTTTCTACTACCTTCAATTACATATGTAGAGTTGCGGTTGTGTAGAGTTTCTACTACCTTCAATTACATGTGTAGAGTTCCGGTTGTATAGAGCTTCTGCTACCTTCAATTACATGTGTAGAGTTGCGGTTGTGTAGAGTTTCTACTACCTTCAATTACATGTGTAGAGTTGCAGTTGCCTAGAGTTTCTGCTACCTTCAATTACATGTATAGAGTGCCGGTTGTGTAGAGTTTCTACTACCTTCAATTACATGTGTAGAGTTCCGGTTGTGTAGAGCTTCTGCTACCTTCAATTACATGTGTAGAGTGCCGGTTGTGTAGAGTTTCTACTACCTCCAATGACATGTGTAGAGTTCCGGTTACGTAGAGTTATTGCTCTGTTCTATCACATGTGTAGAGTTCCGGTTGGGTAGAGTTATTGCTATTTTCAATCACATGTGTAGAGTTTCGGTTGTGCAAAGTTATTGCTATGGTCAATCACATGTGTAGAGTTTGTGCTATCTTCAATTATATGTGTAGAGTCGGATCTGTGTAGAGTGGAATGCCGTAGAAAACGATGACCTGTCTAGTTTGCAATATTCTATAAGCCCAAACGAGTGATTATCGAAACTCTATATGTGCTCGTGAAGCGTAAAATGATGAGGATCGTTACAGCCTCGCGGTTACGATCAGAATAAATAGGCGAGGTGAAATAAGAGATGAAAAGGGAGTAGAAAGTTTGCTAGAAGCTGACGGGCCGTATTTCTCCGTGTAGCCAATGCACGATCATGTACAGCAGAGGCCTCCGATGGGCCAGAGACGTCAGCCAGTCAGTTAACGACTGATTTATTAACGAGGAACGCTAAATCGTTCACGAGGCGCGAGAATACCGCTGTTCCGGGAATGTACGTGTTTTCGATATAAACGCTGCTTTTGAGTGGCGGGATAACTTGTTAGGGCTTCCTTCTTGGTTCGAGAGTCGACGTTTAGTAGACTGACCGATTGAAATTGCTCGAGTGAAGATACACAGGTCATACGTGATCCATTTGCACAAGCCACGAATGGTTGAAAAGTAATTGACCTCTAAAGGTGCTTCAAATGAGTGGTTTATAATTTACTGTAATACCATAATGTTGTACTTTAGACGACAATGGGGCAAAATGACTCGTGTAACATCTGGAAACATAATTTTTTTTAAGTATAGCTGTGTTCATAAATAAATAAAAAATAGTACAATGATCATAGTTAATTTTTATTTTATTTATTTATTTATTTTTTATAGCCCTCATTTTTTTTTTTTTTTTTTTTTTCGATTTCCGAAGAAACATGTTTTCGTTATTATAACTCTAACTAATATTAGAATAACTAATATTTTCAAGATGATTAGTTATTCTGTCAGCAAATTTATGAGTATAGAGATTGAAAATACTTTCTGGTGCAGCAAGAATTTTGCTACCACAACAAAATTCTTCTTGCACGACTAAATTTTTTTTCAGCATGTTTAATTCTGACTAAAATATGTCCTACCGATGCAATCGTAAATGTCTCACACCGGGAACCCAAATGACAGAAGAAAAAGCTCTAACATGATTGATAAAAAAAATGTGATCGTAAATTCGACAAGCAAGAATCGATTGTGTGGCGCGATAGGCTCAAGGACCACTTGAACTATCACAAGAGACCATTTCGCGCCCCGGAATCGAACCATTCCGACGATGACAATCGTCTACTTAATAAACTAAATGTAAAAAAATGTCCACGGGCTCGGAATAATGGTTTTAACCGTGAATAGAAGGGTCTATATGCAAATAGCGACGAAAATTGTCGTGGCGATCGATTTTTCGGTCTAAATCTTCGATCGTAGACGACGCAATCAGCGTGTTATTAAATATGCGTGGGAGGAAAGAAAAATTTTGGAAATCTCGAGGAAACGGCCGGCAACTGTGCCTTTTTACATTTTAAATACAGCCATCAGTCGATGCCACGAGACGTCAGATAAATTACCATAAATCGTCGCGTTAGCATATCGTAATTAATGTATCACACTCCCACGCACAAGCTGACAGACGAACCTATCAATCACCCTGGCATACATTCGATATATTCATATGAAATTACACAAATACATATATATTCCTCATAATAGTGATGGACGATGGTTGAAAATGCGTGCGCGCGTACAGTGCGATAACACTACGCGATATCGTAATTAAAAGCAGAGTGGCGCCAATTAAAAAGTAACAAAGCACCGCGATACCCATGTGCCTTTGTAATAAATACTACAGAGTTTTTTCTCGATGCTTCGCGACTCTCGAAATTGGATTATTCGTCCGGCCGCTATTAATACATAATTGATCAAAAAGTGAATAAAAAAAAATATATAGATCATTGTCTTTTTTTTCTTGCAATTCTACACAGTGAACAGCTATACAAACATGATGTGTTGTGATGTTGTGATGTGTTGTATTAAAAATATCGTGATATACATAGAAACAAATTAATTATTTTTATCACCTATAAAAGCGTGAAAACACTTGTAACGGCACTTAAATGATATTGACAAGTTAATGGTACTGAGATTTAATACTCACGGTGATGGGTGGGATAATTATTGTTGTTATTCGACAAAAGTCTGTAATCCATGACGGCGATCCTTGTTTATTGTGGTGCGTTCGTTATATATATATATTTTTTTATTTTTATTTTTATTATCACTGCCGGACGAGCCTCCAATAAAATTTCACAGTTGTGCACGCGTGTGTCAAACACACGGACGCACGCACGCACCGCACAAAAGCTGATTTTATATGTCGTGGTGGCAAGGATCGATCGATTTTTGTACGGTTTAAGGCGTGTTTCGTTGACGATCCAGAAGCAGAGGATGTCGACACAGTTTCATCGAAATATAACGGTGAAGATGCCACTTTTCGTGACAAATTGACAGACCGATATGAATTTTCACCTGTCCCGACGATTGCAATCGTCGTTGCAAAAAATCGCGCAGACTGAAAGAAAAAGACCGAAATACATTGTCAATAAATAATTTAAGTTTGCCAATAGTTTTATTCTTATTCGAACGAGTTTCTGATGTTTGTTATTATTATTATTAATAATATTTTCTTGGTATATTTTTGCGTTTTTTAAAATAATGTTACTATAGGGGAGATGGGGGCAAAACGGGCAGCTCCATTAAAAATCGGGATTGGGGGCAAAACGGGCACCATCTCAACTTTCGTAAAAAAGATGCAAAGTAGAACCTTGCACATTGCTTCCTCATTATTTTTCGCTTTTTACAAAGCTCCCTCTGTGAGGAAGCAGTATGTTATTCAATTTTGGCTTCCTCATAGAGGAGGCTTTGTAAAAAGCGAAAAATAATGAGGAAGCAATGTGCAAGGTTCTACTTTGCATCTTTTTTTTTTATACCTTGTGTCTCTTTTGCAGAGGTGTTTTATACAGCTATAAATCACCTCTGCAAACACCGTTACATCTAATTTTGATTAGATACAAATTTTTGTCGTACTTTCTCAACTTTTCCGGAAGTTATAGCGAAAATCTACATTTTTTTTAAAATGAAAAATGGTGTAAAATCCGAACGACTTTACCGATCATCACCAAATTTGGTACATGACATTTCTGAATGTTATTTTTCGTCTGTACAAAATTTCTGTTCATTTGTTGAAATTCGACGTAATTTAGATCAAAATCTATTTTTTTCGAAAAATTCAAAATTCTATAAAATCCGAACCGCTTTACCGATTTCGTCGAAATTCAATACCATACAACATTGAACGTATCTTCAGTTATGAAGAACTATTTAGCCAAATCGGCGAACTTTTACGAAAGTTAGAGCGACCACGCCCTTTTTTCAACAAATTAAAATCAACATAAAATCTTAATGACTTCACATATTTTGGCAAAAATCACAACATTCAAAGAGGGGCAGCTACTCTACTTGCGTGCCAAATTTGAGCCGGATCGCTCGAACGGTTACCGAGTGAGAGGAGATTGAATTTTCGAAGCCCAGCACACACACACACATATACATACATACGGACATTTTTTCTAAACCACTTTTCTCGACGTTTTGGGTGATTCTAAGCATACTGACATGAAAATCTCGAAAAAAAAAAATTTCATGAAAACAAAGCTTCCTCTATGAGGAAGCAAAATGATTTGTCTCAGTTTTTTATGTTCCTTAGATAGGAAAAGTGCGGAAAATACGTCAAATTGGTGATGAAAAAAAATTGATAATCTTCATCAGATCAGAATTTTTTTAACCATCCGTTCAGAACTTTTTTTCGATACTTTGTTGAGCAAAGAAAAAAAAATAGTAAAATGATTTTTTCAAAAATTTTATAGTCAAATTAATTCTTTGAAAAAAAATGGCGGTATATCATAAAGAAATCAATTAGAACGAAATTCTCATTTTATGATTTGGTGCCAATTTTGACCCCGATACTTATATTTAGCCGAGATGCCTGTTTTGCCTCCCTGCCTGTTTTATTAACATCACCAATTATTTTCCGAAATTTTCAAGTAAGAAATGTCAGAAAATTGAAAAAAGTCGTGTTCGAAAAAGTTGAAACGATGCCCGTTTTGCCCCCAATTGTCATTTTCAGTCGTGATGCCCGTTTTGCCCCCCTGCCCGTTTTGCCCCAATCTCCCCTATTTTTTCCTTGTGCGTTCGTAGAGATTAATAAAAATACCAGATACAAAAAGACTGTATAAGAATTTGATAAATTAAGTTACAAAAATTAAATAGTTAATATCATTATTTAATAATTGATAATCACCAATTAATAGTGGCCAAAGCCGATTACTTTCACCATACTATAAAATTCTCTAATTTCAGTCAATTGAATACCCCAACTAATCCAAAGCCTACCACCTACAATGTTCGATTAGCATTATTTACATTCACGGATGTAGAATCAGATAGACGGTAAATCTACCGCTCGCACAATCTATCATTGATGAACTGGCCACCGAATAATTTACTCCATATTCGCATGATTCGATCGCCAATTGCGGTATATATGTACTTCACCAATGATGATATGATTCACCAAGTGAGTCAAAATATTTCCATATGAACAACACACAACCCTCTCTTTCTTCTCATGCTTCCCTTTCTCTGCTATACTCTATAATAACATACGCGCCGCTCGCCACTGAACGATATTATTCATACGTAAACGACCCAAATCGATTACAGACTCCAGAAGTAAAAAAGGAAAAAGCTACAAAGTAGAAAATTGCTCATTCCTCTACGGGGAAAAAAATATCAGCGTTTTAATGAAACTCATGAATTTAAAATTGATTGAAAATGAATTAATGAAATTAATTTCCAAGTTCATGAGTTTCATTGAAACATCGATATTGTTTTCCGTGAAGGAATGTGCAATGTTCTATTTTGCAGCTTTTTTTTCGTACTTTTGCACTGAGAGAAAATTGTGGTATTAGTAACTATAAAGTGACAACTATTTATTTATGGTTGGTACAATAATTTTTTTTATAGTTAACACAGCTATCAAATAGTTACTATAACTAGCAAATAGTTATCATAACAATTTTCGTAGTTAACGTAACTATAAAAATAGTTGCATGTAATAAAAATGAATAGTTGTCACTTTATAGTTGATTGTACTATTAGGATTTCTCTGAGTGTGGATTTAATAGTAATTCACAAAAATGAAAAGAGCGAATTTATTTTTCCGAAACATCAAAATCTCGCGATATTTTAATCACTTTATAGATTTGGCTCAAATTCAATACTAGTCATCCTCGAACAGTTGTAGAACGATATTAAACTTGGTATCTTAAAATTTGCGAATTGTGTGTTTACAGACATTATTCGCAAAATCCATACACACAATTCGAAACCCTGTATGAATTTTGATGAAAATAACAGAAAATAGATTATCCTTCCTAACTTGACTGTAAAATTTCAACACACTTTCTCAAGCCATTATCAAAGTATAAATAGCCGGACATTTTTTCCAAATATCATTTCTGGGCCTTTTGACACATTTTGAACTGGTTTTGGAAATAAATTTAAAAAAATTAAATAATAAAAAGTAAATATGTAGAGCAACGGTCGGAAAATTCAACCCAATTTTTTTCCACGACTTTTGGTCTTAACTTTTGTTCTCAAGGTGTATATTTCACTGCAAAAAAAAAATCCGTTAAGAACCTGTTAATATAGATTTTAAAAAAAGTAAAGTTTCGAAATCTTCACATCGACGTTTGTCGAGAAAAATATTTACACGAAAATACCAGCTCACTTTTTATTGTCCACATCGAAAAAAGTATAAATGTCAAAACATTTTTACCGACCCTGCAACCATAAATTTTGATGATAATAACAGTAAAAAATTAATTACCCTGCCATACTTGACTGTAAAATTTCAGCGCAGTTCAAGTCATTCTCGATGTATAAATAACCGGATATTTTATCCAAATATCATTTCTGAGCCTTTTGCCCCCTTTTAAACGAATATTTAAAATAACAAAAAAAGAAAAAGGAAAGATGCAGAGCAATTAAAAAATACGACCATAAACCCTTCCCCAAATGTCTTAACAGCTTACATTTATTGATATTGGTTGACATTTTTTTAAATCGAAGTCGCAATTATTTTAGTATACTATAAACATTATTTTTTAAAATCTGAAGCGTTATACAATTCGAACCCATGTATGATTTTTTATCAAAATAACAGTAAAAAAATTAATTATCCTGCCTTAATTGACAGTAAAATTTCAGCGCAGTTGTTCAAGTCATTCTCGATGTATAAATAACCGTACATTTTTCCCAAATATCATTTCTGAGCCTTTTGGCCCCTTTTAAACGAATATTCAAAATAATAAAAAAAAGGAAAGATGCAAAGCATTTAAAAAATACGACCATAAACCCTTCTCCCCCTTTCCCAAACTTCTTAACAGCTTACATTTATCGATATTGGTTGACATTTTTAAAATCGCAGTCGCAATTATTTTAGTATAATGTAAATATTATTTTTCTAAATCCAAAGCGTCACACAATTCGAACCTACGTATGATTTTTTATGAAAATAACAGTAAAAAAATTAATTATCCTGCCTTAATTGACTGTAAAATTTCAGCGCAGGTGTTCAAGTCATTCTCGATGTATAAAAAACCGGACATTTTATCCAAATATCATTTCTGAGCCTTTTGGCCTCTTTTAAACGAATATTCAAAATAACAAAAAAAAAAAAAAGAAAAAGGAAAGATGCAGATCAATTAAAAAATACGACCGTAAACCCTCTCCCCCTTCCCAAACTTCTTAACAGCTTACATTTATCGATATTGGTTGACATTTTTTAAATCGCAGTCGCAATTATTTTAGTATAATGTAAACATTATTTTTCAAAATCCAAAGCGTCACACAATTCGAACCCATGTATGATTTTTGATGAAAATAACAGTAAAAAAATTAATTATCCTGCCTTACTTGACTGTAAAATTTCAGCGCAGGTGTTCAAGTCATTCTCGATGTATAAATAACCGGACATTTTATTCAAATATCATTTCTGAACCTTTTGGCCCTTTTTAAACAAATATTCAAAATAACAAAAAAAAAAAAGAAAAAGGAAAGATGCAGAGCAATTAAAAAATACGACCATAAACCCTTCCCCCCCTTTCCCAAACTTCTTAACAGCTTACATTTATCGTTATTGGTTGACATTTTTTAAATCGCAGTCGCAATTATTTTAGTATAATGTAAATATTATTTTTTTAAATCCAAAGCGTCACACAATTCGAACCTACGTATGATTTTTTATGAAAATAACAGTAAAAAAATTAATTATCCTGCCTTAATTGACTGTAAAATTTCAGCGCAGGTGTTCAAGTAATTCTCGATGTATAAATAACCGGACATTTTATCCAAATATCATTTCTGAGCCTTTTGGCCTCTTTTAAACGAATATTCAAAATAACAAAAAAAAAAAGAAAAAGGAAAGATGCAGATCAATTAAAAAATACGACCGTAAACCCTCTCCCCCTTCCCAATCTTCTTAACAGCTTACATTTATCGATATTGGTTGACATTTTTTAAATCGCAGTCGCAATTATTTTAGTATAATGTAAATATTATTTTTTTAAATCCAAAGCGTCACACAATTCGAACCTACGTATGATTTTTTATGAAAATAACAGTAAAAAAATTAATTATCCTGCCTTAATTGACTGTAAAATTTCAGCGCAGGTGTTCAAGTAATTCTCGATGTATAAATAACCGGACATTTTATCCAAATATCATTTCTGAGCCTTTTGGCCTCTTTTAAACGAATATTCAAAATAACAAAAAAAAAAAAAGAAAAAGGAAAGATGCAGATCAATTAAAAAATACGACCGTAAACCCTCTCCCCCATCCCAAACTTCTTAACAGCTTACATTTATCGATATTGGTTGACATTTTTTAAATCGCAGTCGCAATTATTTTAGTATAATGTAAACATTATTTTTCCAAATCCAAAGCGTCACACAATTCGAACCCATGTATGATTTTTTTATCAAAATAACAGTAAAAAAATTAATTATCCTGCCTTAATTGACAGTAAAATTTCAGCGCAGTTGTTCAAGTCATTCTCGATGTATAAATAACCGGACATTTTATCCAAATATCATTTCTAAGCCTTTTGGCACATTTTGAACTAATTTTCAAAATTAAAAAAAAGGATATATACAGAGCAATGAAAAAAATACGACAGCCCCCCCCCCCCCCGCCCCGTTTACCCAAACTTCTTAACAGCTTACATTTATCGATATTGGTTGACATTTTACAGTCGCGATTATTTTAGTATTATGTACGTATCGGTTGGTGGAAGTGGCGTCCTTTACAAGCCCCGCGCCTATTCGTGTGCACAGACAGTCTACATATACTTTCCCCACTATGCAGCAGCGCCACACTCCAGTGCAACGATAACAAACGCGCTGGGCCAAAAGCATCGCGGTTCGGCGCGGCCGTCCGCACAACGACGAGCCACATAATCACCCGTATGGACGTTCGATATCTCAACACAACCGGTGATCGTCAAGCTCTCTTTGCCCCCCCCTCGTACCCCCCTTCACCCCCTCTCACTCTCTCTCTCTCCCTCTTGCCAGCTGCTCTCCTCTCACCCGTTTCGTTTTTCCCCGCCACTCGACAATATGCGCATCTACCTAGTATGACGCCACAAGGGATCGCAAAATATCAGGGAGAACACAATATCTCTGACGGTACAGAGATATACTCGTGGTTATCGTAACTCTCTGCAGATATTATGAAATATGTAATATTTGCGCGATATGTATAGTGATATACATATATATGTATTTTGAATGGTATACAATATTTACTGAAATGTATGTACTATATGGTGCAAACATATTGGTTGAAGTTGCGCAACGTACTGGCAATTCCGATAGAAGAGGCGTTTTTTAAAAATGATATTGTGAAGTACGAAAAATGCTATTTTATAGTAATGTATTTATAGTAATAATACTATTTTATAATAATTCTCTAATGTAATTGAGATGGTAAATAATGAAGATACCGATTGAAGGTAGTCAATGGGAATCATTTTTCGGACATGGTTTCCGTGATATAGTGTTTTGAAAAATCTTGAGTATAAATTCAAAGCGCTGTATAAATTTTCACGATCGAATTATTCGATAAATGATGAGAGCACAAAAATAATTATTCAGCATGCAATTAACACATGAAAAGCATTTAATTTTTTTGGATAATAAATTCATTATGGGGATTTCACACTTCATTTAAATAATAAAAACTTAATTGTTTATCAATTAATATTTTAAAAACTCAGTGTTTTGAAAAAACTTGAGTGTAAATTCAAATCGCTGTATAAATTTTTGTCGATCCTATTATTCGATAAATGATGAGAGTACAAAAATAATTATTTATTATGCAATTAACACATGAAAAGCATTTAATTTTTTTGGATAATAAATTCATCAATTAATATTTTTAAAACTCAGTGTTTTGAAAAATCTTGAGTGTAAATTCAAATCGCTGTATAAATTTTTGTCGATCGAATTATTCGATAAATGATGAGAGTACAAAAATAATTATTTATTATGCAATTAACACATGAAAAGCATTTAATTTTTTTGGATAATAAATTCATTATGGGGATTTCACACTTCATTTAAATAATAAAAACTTAATTGTTTATCAATATTTATTAATTTTAAAAAAACTCAGAATTGGCAAGACTATGTATTAATTGTATATAAAATTTCGACCTCGTCACTTTAATACTCTCATCAGAAAAAAAATGTCTTCTTCCAATAGACGAAAAAAAAAAAAAAAGATTTATTAGCCTTGTGAAAAGATTTGTCAGCTTAGGTGAGATCAGAGACAACCCAAAACCAGAGAAAAAGTGTCCTTCGAACGCCTCGTTCACGCGTCTGAGTTATTTGAATTGTTTTCCACTTTGCTGTACATATGATACTTTTGTATACTTTTAGCAAATTTGCCTCGCATACTACTTACTACCTATATAATACCAACAAGTGTTCTCGACTCAATTACGTTTTCGTGCAGTCTGCTCCAGAGCATATGGACCACCACACGAGAAGAGCTCCAGAAATAACCAACGAAAAGTGGAATTGCAGTGAGAGGCTGGGAATCTACCGGGCACCTTTATACGCTTAATTTCATATTTCTGCATCTCTTTTTTTCCTAAAATTGCTAGGATTATAATTTATATATATAAATATATATATTTTAAAAATCACTAGATCAAAAACTTATATATTTTTTCTAAAATTTGTAAACATTTTTTATATTGTTAATGGAAAATTAATTATATTTGCAATAGGAAATTAAAAAATCAGATACCAAAAAATATACTGAGCATTTCCACGTTTTTGCATATCTTTTTATTTTTGAATTGCTAGGATTATAATTTACATATGAAAATATATTTTTTCTGAAATTTATAAATACAAAAAATACTTTTAATATTTATTTAAATTTAAATGGAAAATTAATTATATTTGCAATAGAAAATTAAAAAAACCAGATACCAAAAAATATACTGAGCAATTCCATATTTTTGCATATCGTTTTATTTTTAAACTGCTACGATTATAATTTACATATGAAAATATATTTTTTCTGAAATTTATAAATACAGAAAATACTCTTAATATTTTTAATGGAAAATTAATTATATTTGCAACAGGAAATTAAAAAACCAGATACCAAAAAATATACTGAGCAATTCCACATTTTTGCATATCTTTTTATTTTTAAATTGCTAGGATTATAATTTACACATGAAAATATATTTTTTCTGAAATTTATAAATACAAAAAATACTTTTAATATTTTTAATGGAAAATTAATTATATTTGCAACAGGGAATTAAACAAACCAGATACCAAAAAATATACAGAGCAATTCCACGTTTTTGCATATCTTTTTTTTTTAATTACTAGGATTATAATTTATATATGAAAATATATTTTTTCTGAAATTTATAAATACAGAAAATACTCTTAATATTTTTAATGGAAAATTAATTATATTTGCAACAGGAAATTTAAAAAACCAAATACCAAAAAATATGCAGAGCAATTCCACATTTTTGCATATCTTTTTATTTTTAAATTGCTAGGATTATAATTTATAAATGAAAATATATTTTTTCTCAAATTCATAAAGACAGAAAATATTTATTACATCTTTATTGAAAAATTAATGGTATTTGCAACAGAAATTTAAAAACCGACATACCAATAAATATACAGACCAACTCTATTTTCTAAATCAAATTATAAAAATTAAATATTTAAGCCAATTGACTAACGATTAATAATCGTTGCATACCAACAGCCAAAACTTTATCACGATTTATTTTAACACTCTATAAATTTCTATCCCTCCAATACTGAGAGAGAAAATTTCGCTGGACCAGGAAACCAGTTCGTAATCCACAAAAAAAAAAATATATATATATTTAAAGCAAACAGAAACTGTCATTCAAACTTCCTGCCCATGCGTCTGAATTTTACACATAGTTTTACATATAACGCTATTATATACACTCAGAGAAATCGATCTCATGGGTTTATTTAAATCAAACATGAAATCTATTTCAAATAAATACAATTTTATTTGACTCAAATACATTTTATTAAAAATAAATAAAATGTATTTATATGCAATAAATTCTATTTCAAGGAAATAAAATCCTATTAGGCCAGCCATTAAATAAATTTATTCTTCAAACGCTAACATAATAGGATTTTATTTTGATCAAATAGAATTTATTTCATTCAAATAAATCGTATTGATTTCAAGTAATTTTTATTTGTTCGAAATAAAATGTTATTAATTTGAAATAGATCCTGTATTTGATTCAAATAAATCCATCAAACTGATTTCTCTTGGTGTACTCGTAGCAAAGTCTGCTTACTACTTACTGACTATATAATGCCAAGTGTTCTCGACTCAATTACGTTTTCGTGCCGGCTGCTCCAGAGCATATGGACCACCACACAAGATGAGCTCGAGAAATAACGAACGAAAAGAGGAATAGCAGTGAGAGGCTGAGAATCTGCCGTTGCACCCTTATTCGCTTGGTTTCATGTTTCTGCATCTCTGTTTTTTCTTTTTTTTTTTTTTTTTGTTTGTTTCTCATTCATATAGCGCTTCACCTTACGTCGTCTTGTAAGCAACTCTTTCTGTAGCGATGCATTCGTGCGAGCACGGCACTTGGCTGTTGCCGAGAGCAAAACTGTGGCATCACGTAACAAAAGACGCCGCGAGCCACTGGAGGGCCGCAAACGACGCGAGAACGACGAAATGAAGAGAAGGTGCAGAAAAAGGAAGCACACGTACCAAGCGTGAGAGTGAACGACAGTGAATGAGGAAGAACGCCCAAAAGTAACCAAGAAATAACGATGGATACGAGATTTTACATCGAAACTCCAGTTTTGGGTTAGCTTCAACCAAATCAAGTGACAAAAAACAAACATACACGGAAAAAAAAGATTAGTTGCCATAATCAAGAAATGAGTTGGCACAACCAATCGATTATTCTATTTCCCTAGTTTGTACTCAATTTTTTTTTTATTCCTGTCATAAATAATGTAATTTTAATATTAAAAAATATATATATTCCACCACATCGGTGGAAAAATAATATTTTTTAATAACTTTTTATGAAAAACTTATTTCTTTTTTTTTTTAAATAAAATGTTTATACATTTTGTCACCAAAATGGCTTAGAATTTGAAACAGTAAATAAATTTTATTATTTGGTTATTAATTTCATAAACAATCGATATATGAATATTTTAGGAAACGTAAAAAAAATGATTGCTTTTAGATTAATTGAAAAATGGCATTACAATAGAAAGAATAGAATATAAAGCTAGACAATAGAATAGGTAGGTAAATTTCAACCAAATCGAGTGACAAAAAACAAACATAGTCACTCAACCCCATACAGATATTTCCGGAAAATTAAACCTGCAGACACACCGGAACTTTAAACATCACATGACGTTTGTACTCAAATTACTTTTTAATTCCTGTCATATATAATGCAATTTTAATATTAAAAAATATATATTCCTCCACATCGGTGGAAAAATAATATTTTTTAATAACTTTTTATGAAAAACTTTTTTTTTTAAATAAAATGTTTATACATTTTGTCGCGAATATGGCTTAGAATTTGAAACAGTAAATAAATGTTATTATTTGGTTATTAATTTCATAAACAATCGATATATGAATATTTTAGGAAACGTAAAAAAAATTATTGCTTTTAGATTAATTGAAAAATGGCATTGCAATAGAAAGAATAGAATATAAAGCAAGACAATAGAATAGGTACGAAAATTTCTCCAGTTTTGAGTTAGCTTCAACCAAATCCACTGACAAAAAACAAACATAGTCACTCAATCCCATACAGACATTTCCGGAAAATTAAACCTGCAGAAATACCGGAACTTTAAACATCACATGACGTTTGTACTCAAATTATTTTTTAATTCCTGTCATAAATAATGCAATTTTAATATTAAAAATATATATATTCCACCACATCGGTGGAAAAATAATATTTTTAAATAATTTTTTATGAAAAACTTACATTTTTTAAAAATAAAATGTTTATACATTTTGTTGCCAGAATGGCTTAGAATTTGAAACAATAAATAAATGTTATTATTTGGTTATTAATTTCATAAACAATCGATATATGAATATTTTAGGAAACGTAAAAAAAATTATTGATATTACATTAATTGAAAAATGGCATTAGAATAGAAAGAATAGAATATAAAGCAAGACAATAGAATAGGAAAATTTCTCCAGTTTTGGGTTAGCTGCAACCAAATCCAGTGACAAAAAACAAACATAGTCACTCAATCCCATACAGACATTTCCGGAAAATTAAACCTGCAGAAACACCGAAACTAAAAACATCACATGACGTTTGTACTCAAATTATTTTTTAATTCCTGTCATAAATAATGCAATTTTAGTATTAAAAAATATATATATTCCACCACATCGGTGGAAAAATAATATTTTTAAATAATTTTTTATGAAAAACTTACATTTTTTAAAAATAAAATGTTTATACATTTTGTTGCCAGAATGGCTTAGAATTTGAAACAATAAATAAATGTTATTATTTGGTTATTAATTTCATAAACAATCGATATATGAATATTTTAGGAAACGTAAAAAAAATTATTGATATTACATTAATTGAAAAATGGCATTACAATAGAAAGAATAGAATATAAAGCAAGACAATAGAATAGGAAAATTTCTCCAGTTTTGGGTTAGCTTCAACCAAATCCAGTGACAAAAAACAAACATAGTCACTCAATCCCATACAGACATTTCCGGAAAATTAAACCTGCAGAAACACCGAAACTAAAAACATCACATGACGTTTGTACTCAAATTATTTTTTAATTCCTGTCATAAATAATGCAATTTTAATATTTAAAAAATACACATTCCACCACATCGGTGGAAAAATAATAGTATTTTTTTATAACTTTTTATGAAAAACTTACATTTTTTTAAAAATAAAATGTTTATACATTTTGTCGCCGAAATGGCTTAGAATTTGAAACACTAAATAAATTCTATTACTTCGTTATTAATTTCATAAACAATCAATATATAAATACTTTGGGAAACGTAAAAAAAATGATTGCTTTTAGAGTAATTGAAAAATGGCATTACAATAGAAAGAATGGAATATAAAGCAAGGCAATAGAATAGGTAGGAAAATTTCTCGTTTAAAAAATGACTGTATGGAAAAGTTGGAGGAATTGTTTGATATCAGTTTAATACACAAAAAAAAAGTTTTTCAGTTATTTCAATATTGTAGGCGAATCGCACTTTCATACATGACCTATTTTTTTTTTTTTTAGTTTAGTAAGTATAATATTCTGGGTGTATCCTGTGCACACACAGTAATTAAAATGTCAAGTACTGGTAGTTTGTGGTTAGAAAATAAACATGTAAAAGCGCAGTGTGACCTGCACTGAATTAAAAATACACAGAAATGAACGGAAAATTTTAAAGCAAAAATATAATTTAAATATTAGTATTTCTTGCCTGTGCATAAACCAAACAAAAATATATTGGTTAATATAGGCCAAATATATTAATTTTAGATTTTAACCATACAAATTTTTGCGAAAGTATAATAATTTTATTCTGTTTTTTTTTTTCATATTCCCACTTATTATCCCAATTATTAGTAGAAATGATACCCAATTTTGCCGTTTCGCAATATTACGCAATTATCTTTTACTGTTCAGCCGCAAACTTTCGATATTTTAAGGTCTGTTCGTTAAAACTCCAGTGTCATTAAATGTATTACTCTAAATATGCAAATTTCATAATTCGTACATTCTATATTACGAAATCTAAATAACGCTCTTATTTTGACGTCGAATTGTCAAGAAATCTCGACGAAGATCGTGATTTTCGTCATATTCACGTTGATAATCTGCAGGGCCACTTGAAATATGCTAACTTAATCTGATTTCCAACTATTGAATGATAAATCATAACACAAATAATTAGATTGTATTAATCGATACCAAAATCACAAGTTTCGTGAATGGACGCTCGTTAACGATAGAGACATCAAAATACATTGCTGGGAATTATGTTGTGACAAGCGTTGAGTAGAATCGCTGGAATCGATAAAACATCGTAGAATGAAACGTGCAATCGGTATTTTCTACCGTTGAATGGTCGTAACGCGATTGCGCGAACTCGATTTTACTACGTACGTAACAACACTATGAGCTGCTGGTTGCAAGCAGAGAGTAAACGTAGACGAGAGAGGACCACGGGGAACGGGGACATAGCATCCAGCACGAATGGTAATGACCCTGTTGCTGCGTATTACCAAACAGGACCGTAAATCACAGGGGTAATTAAGCCACGAACTAGCGAGCGAGCAAATTCGCTGTTCAGAGCACAGAGTGCAAGCCTAGTTAATGACAGCATTCCACACTTCATCGGATGCTCTAATAAAATTGAGCTCCCCAAGTTGCAGCGACGGGGGAGATCTTTATCGTCTTTCTTTCAATCTTTGCTCTCTTCTAAGGTTAAGAGAGATTGGTCATATCTGCCGTTACTATATGTATTTAATCTGTGCAGTAAGTTTCATTGTACAGTGAGAGGAAAATCTGGTACATAATTTTCAAAAATATATACAGTAGCCTCCCACTAAGTGCTCGCTCGCTAAGTGGTCGCCGAGGCGCCTCCCCTCGATCGGGAGGCGTGAATGTTCCCCCACCAAGACTACGATTCTCTACCGAGCCCGGCCGGTCGCGGACGAATGCGCCCGAGCTCTGCCGATCTCGGCCGAATGCGGCCCGAGCTCTGCCGATCTCCGCCGAATGCGGCCCAAGCTCTGCCGATCTCGGCCGAATGCGGCCCGAGCTCTGCCGATCTCGGCCGAATGCGGCCCGAGCTCTGCCGATCTCGGCCGAATGCGCCCGAGCTCTGCCGATCTTGGCCGAATGCGGGCCGAGCTCTGCCGATCTCGGCCGAATGCGGTCCGAGCTAGCAGAATCTCGGCCGAATGCGGCCCGAGCTGGCAGAATCTCTACGGAGAGGTCCCGAGTAAAAAAATTATATATAGAATATATAAAAAATATATATAGTTTTGAACATAGAATTGGGCATATATAGTTTGTATAAAATCTATATACAATTTATATGTAAACCCAACTTTACAGGTGATCTTATATATGAATTGTATATAGATTGTATATAGAGTTTATACAGACTATATATGCCCAATTCCATATGTCGGACTATATATAATTTTTTTACTTGGGGTGGTAACTCGCTAAGTGCTCGTTTTTAACCCTACAGCCTCGTAGGCGAGCACTTAGCGGGAGGCTACTGTAGTTGAACTGACGATAATCTAACTATAAACCAAACTGTTAGAAAAGATTGGAAGTTTTTATTCATAAACTCGTCATCGAAATTTAATATACAATTGTGCTATAAAATTCATGTACTTTTCCAGTAAAATTAAAGCAAATTATCAAAATTCAAGTACTTTTGCTGTAAAATTAAAGTAAATTACAAATACATTACACTTGTATACTAAATTTAATATACTGGTTTATGAATAAAAACTTCCAGTAAAAGTACACTAAATTTCAAGTAGATTTTTTTTACAGTGTATAATTCCCAGGAAGAACGTCTATTATATTTTGCACTGAAAAAAAGTCATTGATTCAATAAATCCTTCATCCTTCAATAAATTTGAATTCTAATTCCTCCAATTCCATACGAGATCGAAACGATAACTCTAAAATAAGCAAAATAATATTTTATTATTTAAATGTTAAATGGGATTGAACGAATATGAACTAGAGTTAATTTGAAAATACTTCTTTTTGGCAGCCCGCAATAGAATTTTTTTTTCAGTGTGGCTATAGCAAATATAAGAAAATAGTTGGATGAGCCATTAATATAATTCCCAGGAGGAACGTCTCTATTTTATGGTTATAGCAATCATCAAAATGATTATAGCTTCAAAAACTATTCTAATAGTTTCAAATATGCCGTTTCGTTGCATATACAATTTCAACGTTTGTTTCCAATAACCTTGCAAGTATCGTTTACTGAATTACATTATCATCGCTTCAACCATAAAACATTGCAAGGCTTCCTATATTCGTTTTATCATGTGAAATCGTTAAATCAACGATATGCTTTTATCTCAGTGTAATTTTTATGGGTTAATGTATTTTTTAAGAATCCTGCACCAAAAATGGCCTTTTAATTGTTGTGATTTTTTCTTTTTGCTGAATTTGGTAAAGTGATGGAAGAAAGTTCCCATAAAGGATTTCGGTGCTTATGGAAATAAAGAAAAACGGCCAAAAAAGATTTCAATGGTCAAATGGCCAAAAGGGAAAAAAGGAAAATTTTATTAAAAAATCAGGCACCTCCGAAAATTCAATAATATGACCAAAAGAAATTTCATGAAAAATTATGAACCTTCTGCAATTTAAGTGAAAGATCAAAAGGTATTTCATAAAATACCACGGACCCTCTGACAATCAAGTAAAATGTTCCTCTGAAAATTGAGTGTTTTCTCAAAAAATACGCTCAAAAAGAGTTACGATTAAGTCACAAAACTTAATAGCTGAAAATATCAATAATTAATCCGAATTATTTCATGTGAGTAAATGGAACTAGAAATGACAACAGAAAAAAATTCCACCTGGACACATTTGCAAACAACCATGGGAGTTTTTAATAGATCAAAGGAATATAAATAAATAAATAAATAAATAAATAGGGACATGGGTATTGGCGAGAATGACTCTCACTTATTGAGATGATAGTCACAGTGACTCACGTGATGAGGCCACGTATTAGCGTTTCGTGGTATTAGAAATTCGCTAGTTTGACGTCAGACATCGTGCATCAACTTCCGAACGAGCTCTGAACTACACTTGCTCTTAGTTTCAAGCACGAATTAATAAACCCTTCTTGTTTGCTCCGCGTTCACCAAAACCGGTTATAATGTATAGGTTTCGATGTGTTCTGATATCCACGAAGCTGAGGCATTGATTAATATGAGCCTTCTTAATCCTCGAATTTCTGATAAATAAATACTACATGATACAAGGAAATATTTTAAGAGTGAACTATGAGATCCTGTGAAAAAAAGAAACGATTTTTGCAGGTGTCCCATTTTTTCCTTACGTATATTCGGTCAAGATTCGGTCGATTATCATATCGACCGAATCTTGACAAATCAGACATCAGCAACTAATTTTTAATTCTGGATGATATAGTGGACTGCGACTTTCTACAACTCATAGTTTTAAGTATTTAACTATTTTTGCTTACTCAGAAAAAAAATTGAATAGTGTAATAAATAATTTTCTTAGTTAAACAGCGAGAAATGTCAATAAATTTGGCACATAATACCACCTTAACTATTTTTGCTTACTCAGAAAAAAAGTTGAATAGTGTAATAAATCATTTTCTTAGTTAAACAGCGAGAAATGTCAATAAATTTGACACATAATACCACCTTAACTATTTTTGCTTACTTAGAAAAAAAGTTGAATAGTGTAATAAATAATTTTCTTAGTTACACAGCGAGAAATTTCAATAAATTTGGCACATAATACCACCTGTCTACTCTTTTTATACTACTTTATAAATTAAAAAATATAGTGACAAATACGCTTGATTTAAGGAAATAAAAAATGCAAATTACATCCCCTACCCCTGAGCTTTCTGACAAAAAGATGGCTCGGTGATGAAATTTAAGGGATGCCTGATTAAATTAATCACAAAATGTTCTCCATTTAATTCCCAAAAACTTGTCGCTAAAACCATTTTTTCCAATTCTTCATTTCTGGAGGGTGAAAGTAGAAATATAATTTTTTACCTGTTTCTTAACAAGTTTATTAATAAAATAAGCAGGAATAAAGATAAGTGAGTAAAAGTTGTTTTTTAGATGAAGAAAGTGTTATGTTTTTTTTTAATCTTATTTCCGTGTAAGAATTTACGAAAGGCGAGTGAGTGGAGATTATAATTCCTTGTCGCATCTGTACCTGCGAAAAATTGGAAAATCGGGTATTTCCGAGGTTATTATACAGTGGACACTCTCACAAAGAGATTCGTGATTACGTCACACGAATAACGAATGGCAGGCCAATGAGTTCGCCCGGTGGATGGAAAAGTACCACGTGGGGTCGTCTGCTTGTCCCGCTATTTCTTCTTCCGAACGCGCCCGTGCAATTAATTAGAGATATTCGTGATTTGCGGCCGATCGGCTGAGCTCTATCGTCGAGCGCTCTGCTCCCATTCTCTCTTTTCCTCTTCGGTGCTACTCGCTCATTCGCCAGTAAATTAAGTTCCCGACGATAAATCATAGCGAGAACAGAACTTGCCGTACCAGCGTTCGGTACAGTCCGCAAGCGCGCCGATCGCGACCGAAGCTTTTGCCGGTAGAACGTACAAATTTACGATGCAAAGTGTATAATTCGACAATTTTTTAATTTATTTTCGTCCGTCTGACTCGAAATATTGTAGAAAATTGAAATATCCAGGCATATGTTCCGGAAATAAATAAAATTTTCAATTATATTCGCTTATCAAATTTTACTTTAATTATAAATTTTCATTATACTTCTGATTAAAATTAGCAGAAAAATTGCACGTTAGAAAATCTCAACTATATTTTATAGATACTCTAACAAAGTATTTGGATTAACTACGCGAAAATAATAATAATTACAACAACCATTTTTTATAGCATAAAATTAGAAACACAACACTCGTCTTTGGCATCTTATAAACAAATCGTATTTAAACCTGACTATTTTATCACCTTAACCTTTTCACCTCATTTTAGTAGGTCGTAATTTATTATAGAATAGAGTTAGAATCACAAAACATGTTTTTGGCATCCTATAAACAAATCATATTTAAACCTCATTTTAGTAGGTCATAATTTTTATAGAATAGAGTTAGAATCACTAACATACGATTTTGGCATCCCATATGCAAATCATTTTTAAATCTGACCTATTTTCCCAGTTCAAACCTCGAACCACCCAAACATTTTCATCTAATTTTATTAGGTCGTTGATTTAAAATCATACACTGAGAGAAATTGAGATGGTCCTGATAACTATTCAGTGATAATTATATTTTATTAGTTCAGGTGACTATTTTCGTAGTTACATCAATAGTAACGTAGTTAATGTAACTACGAAAATAGTCACATTAACAATAACATACACTGTTAAAAAAATCTGTATTAAAATTAATACAAAAGTGTTGGAAGTTTTTTTTGCAGATACCGTATATGAAATTTTGTATACATGTGTATATGAAAAATCATAAAATTTAGAGGAATATTAAAATTCAACGTTATTAAGATTTAATGTCAATATGACCATATGCATAAACTGTGCATTAAATTTCATAAACATGTATGATGAATTTTCATATGAGCGGTATCTGAAAACTCAAGCACATATGTGTTGGAAATTTAAAGTAGACATAAAAACAATTTTTAAAAATAGAAATATTATTCGGACATTATTTTTTCAAACAAATTATGTCATCAGAAATTGTTGGGTATTGGTTTTCGCCACAGAACATTTTTCGCTTACACTGGGGTTTGAACCTACGACCTACCTACCTAAGTACTTAACAACGCACGCACGCTACCAACTACGCTATCAACGACTTAGTAATTTTGCAAAAAGTAATACACCTATGTGGACAAAACTGCAAATACTTTGACGGGTATTTTTCAACATTAGTAACTGAAATTTTGATAACTTTGATCTTAAATTTAATGCGACAATTTGTATTAAATTTCAAATCGGGCACTAAAATTCCTAAAATACATGTTGATTTTCATTTACTGATTTAGTAATTATTGATTTAATAATCATGTATTGTAATTTTCTATCACCGGATTATCGAAATTCATTAATCTATATTAAATTTATTATGCAAACATATTAATTTCGATTTCCTATACCAAGTTTTACAAAATTCATACACGTTTGTATAGGAAAAACTCGAACATTTTTTACAGTGTATAGTTAATGTAACTACGAAAATAGTCACATTAACAATAACGTAGTTAATGTAACTACAAAAATAGTCACCTGGACTAATAAAATATAATTGTCACTGATTAGTTACCAGTACCATCTTAATTTCTCTCAGTGTATGTAGTAGTAGTATTTGTAACATCAAATTTTTGAACATTGTATGGACACCAGCGTTGTCAAAAGGAACGAATTGTCTTTAAGCTCCTTTTCCAATTATCCCAGGACTTAGAACGTATATAAAGTATCCAATATATGTGCTATAGCGAAAGGAAGTGATGGCCTTGTACATCGGTTACAGCGTGGCAGAAAATAGCTCCGCTAATCCAGAAAGCGAGAGAGCATACGTGGTATGGTTCGGGGTACGTAGTTTGCACGAGGGATTGACGGTGTTTACGATCGCCGAAAGGTATTACGAGACGTTTGAACTCTCGTTGGCTCTCGTTAAGAATAAAGGAGAATGAAGCAAAGAAATTGCTAAGAGTGAGAGAGCAACAGTGGACGCGATGACGTCAAAACACACATACATGTACCACCCACAAATATTGAGTAAAATATTTACCCGAACTCGCCATCGTGACGAGAACGAAAATCTTCTTCCTGCTATACGAACAGAAACGAGGAAACGATATCGGCAATATCTCGATATAAGTAGTGATGACATTTAGCGTCGACTGTACGGCACGTGACATTCTAGTAACATTATGACCATCGTTCGAACCGCCGGAAGCAATCACTGAATCTTTTAGGGCTCGCCGGGGTAATTGTTATAGTTAGCCCGAGTTTCAGCAGTAAGTTTCTATGATTGACTCATTATTTCACATTCAATTTTATTACGTCAGTTAGGGTCGCTCGTTGTAGAGTTTACAACTCTATAATTTACATAATTATGCTAAAATAATGTGGAAATGAATTTTGGCACACAATTTTCAAATTCTACGTGAGGGCTCAATATAATTTCAAAAAATATTAGAAAGGCAGTATTAAAACAAATTAGTACAATTTGTTTTATTTTTAATTACATACATTAGCACAATTTATTTTATTTTTTATTACATACATTATTGTAGTTTGTTTTAATTTTTGCGATTTGTGCGATCTGAAACACTGTTTCGCTTGCGAGAAGCTTTTGTAGCGCCATGCGCCATCTATCGGCAATTTTGGTACTAGGCTTTTTTTTTTGTTGGCGTTTTTAGATATATGGAGTCCTTCATTACGGTGAGGTAAGTGAATATTTTGGGGTTGTGGAGGGCAAGAGCAGATCGAGTTTTTGAGACTTCCAAGCTTAAGAGGGTATCAACAACACAGTTGATGATCTGTTAATTATGAAATCGAAATTTCTTGCGTCATGCACTTACGACACGTAAGGTCTGACCTATGACATCCAGGCTCAGAATTAAAGTAGATACACAAAGTATGAGCGCGACAACTACTAATGGAATGCCCACACGCTCGAAGCTCTCGCCACTCAATCCAATAAGCGACGAACGTTATTAGAGCCTTCAAAGAGGTTCACGCGAGTGGAAGGAAGCCTTCGGGCCATTAAACGTCCCACTTCTATCCTTCTACTCTACCCTCAATCTCCCTTAGTACAGGACGAGCATCTACGGGAAATAGAGTACCTGAAAAGCACATATGCATGAGTGTATCCAAAGTAACTTGAACACAAAGTCTATTGACACCATCTTATCGCCAAATTTACAATGAAATTGTCCTTAAGCTACACACACCAAGCTCGTATTTTAGTCATTCAATATTTTGTGAAAACAGTGGAAATTCAAATTGCATTGGTACACGGGGAAAAGAAAGAGTCCTCGGTCCATTAAACGTGCGATTTTTATTCCTCTTTTTACCCTCGTACATCTACCCTCATAAGGGGAATTTAGAATATGTTCCCCTTAAGTCTCACTCGGACCCTGATTATACGAAATCCCCTCTCAGAGCCTTGACAGACTCAGATTACTGTAAGTCCTCCACATAAATTTTTATCAGACCTTGATTATTCTAAGTCCTACAATGACTTCCCCAGGGCTAAATTATTCTACGTCCTCCTAAGAGATTTTGATCAAACTTTGATTATTCAAAGTCCCTCAATGAAGATTTTTATCACTCCCCCCATTATTCTAAGTTGTCCTAAGAAATTTGTATCATCCCCCGATTATTCTAACTTCTCCTAAGAGATTTTGATCAGACCCCGATTATTCTAAATTCTCCTAAGAAATTTTCATCACCCCCCGATTATTCTAACTTCTCCTAAGAGATTTTTTATCACCCCCCGATTATTCTAGGTTGTCCTAAATGATTTTTATCAGACCGCGATTATTCTAAGTTTTCCTAAGAAATTTTTATCAGACTCCGATTATTCTAACTGCTCCTAAGAGATTTTTTATCACCCCCCGATCATTCTACGTTGTCCTAAGAGATTTTTATCAGACCGCGATTATTCTAAGTTCTCCTAAGATGTTTTTATCACCCCCCGATTATTCTAAGTTCGCCTAAGAAATTTTTATCAGACCGCGATTATTCCAAGTTCTCCTAAGAAATTTTTATCACCCCCCGATTATTCTAACTTCTCCTAAGAGATTTTTTATCACCCCCCGATTATTCTAACTTCTCCTAAGAGATTTTTTATCACCCCCCGATTATTGTAACTTCTCCTAAGAGATTTTTTATCACCCCCCGATCATTCAAAGTTGTCTTAAGAAATTTTTATCAGACTGCGATTATTCTAAGTTCTCATAAGAAATTTTTATCAGACTCCGATTATTCTAAGTTCTCCTAAGAAATTTTTATCAGACTCCCATTATTCTAAGTTTCTCCAAGGGCCTCCGCAGGCTTTCATTATTCTGTCCCTCAAAGCATCCCCGAGCCTGGATTATTCCAAGTTTCCTTAAGAGCTTACCTGCCCCCGAATTATTTTAAGTAATTCTAAGAGCCTCCCCAGACCTGAATTATTTCAAGTCCACCCTAAGGGCCTTCTCAGGTTTACTCCAAGTCTCCTCAACAGCGTTCCTGGGCCCAGATTATTTTAAGTGTCCCTAAAAAGTTAACCAGGCCCAGAATATTCCAAATCCCTCAGTGTCAATTTGCAATATAATCTCAAAATTTACAACATCTACCCCTCAAAAATCGATGAATAAAATTCAATAACACTATTAGGCTTGATTTGTGCTCCAATAATCCGGAAAATAATATTGTTTACATTTTTCAAATGGAAAACACACTATTTTATCGTACTCACTTGTATGAATATCAAACTATAAAAAAGCATCACTAAATGAGTCAACATTTTTAAAAAATTCGCACTAATTTCTTTAATGCGCTTTTAATACCGTGAAATATTCGTTATTGTATCTTCGATTTAATGAACACCCGGTACATTAATGAAATATCTGTGACATCAAAGTGAAATACTAGGTACTTAATCACAGCACACATAGTTTGTTTTTTAACCATTCAATATTTTGTCAAAGCAATGACAATTCACAATTGCGACGATGCACGTGGAGAATCCCAAGTAATTCATAAAGTTTGATGAAACGACAAAATTGCATCAGCTCTCGACTGCGACGACGCTCTTTTTCTTTTTTGTTTGTTTTTTTCATTTATTTTTACGCAAGTCGGATCAGTAACGGTTGAACGATCATTGTAATATAGTACAAACTCTCCCTCCACTTTCGACGCGTCTGTGACAACCGAGCGAAATTTGTTTGGGAACGAATTTCGCACGCGGGATGACGCGAACCAGACATCAATGCGCAAGCGCACAGACTTAACATCAGAGCGTACAAATGTTGCGTCAGCCCGGTCAAAGCACCGCCTGACAGCGGCAACGCACGCGGCAAGTAACGACGAACGAAGCAAGACGCAAACAGTGTTTGGTGTGCTATTATCCAGTCACCGGCTACCGGAACACAATTGAAAAGCGTACTTAAGGTCACTAGTATGCGCTCAACAATGTGTCAAATAAGTGCTACATTTTTACAATGTTTTATGTCAGGTTAATTGCACGAAGTCAGAGTATCACATTATTAACCTTAACCTAAAACAAAAATTAACTGACGACAATTTTTTTTTAATTATAATTTTAAAAAAATATAGTTTTAAGAAAATATAATTTAAAAAAATTATGTTTGTAAAAAATTATAATTTAAAAAAAATATAGTTTTAAAAAATTATAATTTAAAAAAAATATAGTTTTCAAAAATTATAATTAAAAAAAATTATAGTTTTAAAAAATTATAATTTAAAAAAATTATAGTTTTAAAAAATTATAATTTAAAAAAATTATAGTTTAGAAAAATTATAATTTAAAAAAATTATAGTTTAGAAAAATTATAATTTAAAAAAATTATAGTTTAGAAAAATTATAATTTTAAAAAATTATAGTTTAGAAAAATTATAATTTAAAAAAATTATAGTTTAGAAAAATTATAATTTAAAAAGATTATAGTTTAGAAAAATTATAATTTAAAAAAATTATAGTTTAGAAAAATTATAATTTAAAAAAATTATAGTTTAGAAAAATTATAAATTAAAAAAATTACAGTTTAAAAAAATTATAATTTAGAAAAATTATAATTTAAAAAAATTTCGGTGAGTCTATATTGTTGTTGAATTGTTTTAAAAGCATAATTTTTTTACTGGTGTTGAAAGTCTCAATAGAAAAATTAATGTGAATATAAAAATAGTTTCAATATTTAATAATTTGTAACCGAAGTCTACTACGATTTTCATTCCTGGCGCTATTTTTTCTGTGCAGCCGCTGCTATGGTTTTAAAGTCTTTTAACTTTTACTCCCGACTGCCCGCAAGGCAAAAAGTGTTTCACTGGCATGCGCGAATGTGCCTATTTCTATTAGTACAATGTTCTCTAAAACGTTTGAAGATACCTTAATTAACAGAACTTGCTACACAGGTGCTGTGTATTGGTTCATGTGTATTTTTTCATAAATTGTGTGTACTAAATGCGATTTCCATAATATATAAGTGTTTAAACAAATAGTCTGTTTAAACACTTATAGTCTGTTTGAATATATCAAAATGCCACAAGATAGCCGACATTATAGTGTATTCTCTAATGAACTTCACAACGCGTATGTTGACGTATTAGAATTATTTTTTTATTAATTTAAAAAACTTCCTGACTGAAAAAATGTCTGTAATTAATAAACAAATTGGGTAAATAAAAAATGATAGTCAGGAGATTATTAAACCCTTGACGATTTAATTTATCCAATTTGTTTATTAATTACACACATTCTTTCAGTCGGGAGTTTTTTAAATTTTCATTTCTTTTCATCGTCTTCATGTTTTTACCTACTCATTCTATTTGTTCCCAATTAATTTCGTTCGTGTTACCCGCAGTCCCACTTTCCTAATGCACACGTTTCTATTGTATCACATTTGCATGAGATCCCAGAGGAGCTGCGGGAGTTCCTGGCCGCTATAGTTGGCTACATTTTACTTTACTTTTCGCTGTATAAATAGCAAAAAGAGAAAACAAAGTGCCTCACGCTTAGCAGTTGGCGCGGAAACTAATTCAGGCTTAAACGGTCACCCATCCAAATATTGCGTGCGTGCAGTAACGCTTAAAACAAAAAATC
Organism: Ephialtes manifestator; assembly: GCA_963970395.1. Lineage (NCBI taxonomy): Eukaryota > Metazoa > Arthropoda > Insecta > Hymenoptera > Ichneumonidae > Ephialtes > Ephialtes manifestator. Next base: position 31,555,674 of record OZ019972.1, read on the forward strand.
ACTGAATCCCAGGAATCCACATAACTGAATTTCAAAAGCATTGAAAATATTTTGAAGATGAAATAATTATCATTATTTCATGATAATTATGATAATTATGATAATTATGAATTATTTCGTGTAATCATTTGTAATAAATAATATTTCGTAGATGAAATGATTAACAATCATTTAGTCAAAAAGGTATGCGAATAGTAAATATTTTTTTGTTCTAGTCTTGTGGAATAATTATGTGCGATTTAGTGGAATAATTTTTTTTCGCTATAAAGAATATTTTCGATGGATAGTAATTAATCTCTGCGTCTCATTATGTTAAATGCCTTATCATTTGAATATTCAATTTAAGTATGTGACGTATTTTACTGGCTTCTCATTGATATCGCACGAACGCACAAGGATGATCCATTATTAAGATAATATCTCATTAAATTTGTGTGACTGAAGTATATTTTAAATATAGAATATTCTGGCCCACAAAATATTCATATGATATGCAAATTTTCCTCTATGCCATAATACGTTATATCTAAAATATAATATATGCGAAAAAAAACTATAATATCATTTAAAATATTCAACATTTCAAATACAATTTTTTTTTGCTTTGTAACCGAAATTCAAACGTCGAAATTTCATTTCTCTCACCTAATAATATTTTCTTCAATTTTTCGACAATTCCTAGAGCAACGCGTCGCAAATTAGTCGGTTGTCCGAAATTTGTCAACTTATCTCATTAAATTTATGTGACTGAAATATATTTTAAATATCGAATATTCTGGCCCACAAAATATTCATATGATATGCAAATTTTCCTCTATGCCATAATACGTTATATCTAAAATATAATATATACGAAAAAAACTATAATTTCATCAAAAATGTTCAACATTTCAAATACAATTTTTTTTTATTGCATTGTAACCGAAATTCGAACGTCGAAGTTTTATTTTTCCCACCTATTAATATTTTCTTCAGTTTCTCCGAAATTTGTCAATTTATCTCATTAAATTTATGTGACTGAAATATATTTTAAATATAGAATATTCTGGCCTACAAAATATTCATATGATATGCAAATTTTCCTCTATGCCATAATACGATATTCTAAAATATAATATACGCGAAAGAAAACTATAATATCATTAAAAATATTCAACATTTCAATAACAATTTTTTTCTTTGCATTGTAACCGAAATTCAAACGTCGAAATTTCATTTTTCCCACCTAATAATATTTTCTTCAATTTCTCCGAAATTTGTCAATTTATCTCATTAAATTAATGTGACTGAAATATATATTAAATATAGAATATTCTGGCCCACAAAATATTCATATGATATGCAAATTTTCCTCTATGCCATAATACGATATATCTAAAATATAATATATGCGAAAAAAAACTATAATATCATTTAAAATATTCAACATTTCAATAACAATTTTTTTCTTTGCATTGTAACCGAAATTCAAACGTCGAAATTTCATTTTTCCCACCTAATAATATTTTCTTCAATTTCTCCGAAATTTGTCAATTTATCTCATTAAATTTATGTGACTGAAATATATTTTAAATATAGAATATTCTGGCCCACAAAATATTCATATGATATGCAAATTTTCCTCTATGCCATAATACGTTATATCTAAAACATAATATATACGAAAAAAAACTATAATTTCATCAAAAATGTTCAACATTTCAAATACAATTTTTTTGTTGCATGTTAACCGAAATTCAAACGTCGAAATTTCATTTTTCCCACCTAATAATATTTTCTTCAATTTCTCCAAAATTTGTCAATTTATCTCATTAAATTTATGTGACGGAAATATATTTTAAATATAGAATATTCTGGCTCACAAAATATTCATATGATATGCAAATTTTCCTCTATGCCATAATACGATATATCTAAAATATAATATATGCGAAAAAAAACTATAATATCATTTAAAATATTCAACATTTTAATAACAATTTTTTTCTTTGCATTGTAACCGAAATTCAAACGTCGAAATTTCATTTTTCCCACCTAATAATATTTTCTTCAATTTCTCCGAAATTTGTCAATTTATCTCATTAAATTTATGTGACTGAAATATATATTAAATATAGAATATTCTGGCCCACAAAATATTCATATGATATGCAAATTTTCCTCTATGCCATAATACGTTATATCTAAAATATAATATATGCGAAAAAAACTATAATATCATTTAAAATATTCAACATTTCAAATACAATTTTTTTCTTTGCTTTGTAACCGAAATTCAAACGTCGAAATTTCATTTTTCCCACCTAATAATATTTTCTTCAATTTCTCCGAAATTTGTCAATTTATCTCATTAAATTTATGTGACTGAAATATATTTTAAATATAGAATATTCTGGCCCACGAAATATTCATATGATATGCAAATTTTTCTCTATGCCATAATACGTTATATCTAAAATATAATATATGCGAAAAAAAACTATAATATCATTTAAAATATTCAACATTTCAATAACAATTTTTTTGTTTGCATTGTAACCGAAATTTAAACGTCGAAATTTCATTTTTCTCACCTAATAATATTTTCTTCAATTTTTCGACAATTCCTAGAGCGCCGCGAATAAGTCGTTTCTCCGAAATTTATCAAGTGGCTTGCATAAATGGACAATACACGTTAAACAATACTCGCTGTTTGCTACGATGCGCGAACCAGGGCATTTCGTGGCCTCTCACAAATCACCTATAAATTCACAATACACTGTTTTGTCATTCATGCGCAGCCTTCTATAGCGTTTGTCGGAAAATATCGAATGAATAGGTGAAAGATAGTGTATATAGGAAGCAGTAAGCGTGGCAGTGATGGTGTATTACCGCGGAAACGCGCGCGCCAAGCGAAAACGCCCAGACGACGACGCACACGACGCGTTTGCTCTGCCTTCGGGCGTAAGACGCTTTGCAGCAGCTATAATATGTATCGAACGATCGATATTCGCCGGAGACTTCGACAGCTTTTACTTCTTCGTCTGCAACTCGCTTATTCCGTCGCTAAAATATTCCTAACGTTACTTTCTCATTTTTACGACCATAAACAATGTTATGACAGAATTTACGTAGCAGCGAAACTTCCAAGTACTACCTCAACAAGGAAAATAGTAAATATCCCGAACCCGACGCGCAACGTGTGTGTGTGTGTCGCACGAAACAAGTGCACTAACCGAACGCGAAGTTAAACGTTCACTATAAACGATTTAGAATCTTCGTAACACGATTTATCGATTTCCTGCAGGCTCTAAATTCAGCTAAATGAAATACAAGCCACTCTTGCTTTTTTTATGCGACGCAATACCCGATTAATGATTTTTGTCCAGGAACTATAAATACATTAATACGTTTGTTTATATAATTAATATCGTACCGTTTGTTTTTAATAATCTAACATCCTCAAAACACGATTTTTAGATATTCTATCGGCACCAAAATTAGCTAAACGTTGTGTCACCTTCTTAGAACCGACGTAAAATTCCCAGATTTTTACCTTCGAAATATAATCACGTTTGTTTACCGACAACCCTAAAGTGATTTAGAATCCTAAAAACACGATTTTCAGATGTTTTATTAGCACCAAAATTAGCTAAATGTTGTGACCTTCCCACGAGCGATATAAAACCCGATCATAGATTTTAGTCTTCGAATCATAAACCCGTTTGTTTACACACCAATATCGTTTTACCGTTCACGCGAATTAACAAAGAATCTTCAAAACCCGTTATTTTTTCCGTTATTTTATAATCTCCAAATTGCGTGAAACATATTAATCAGCCACCTTCTAATTTTTCACCACCATCGACGTAAACTCAATTAAATGAAATTCGTCTTCACGCCATAAAAACACGTTTGTTTACACATCAATATTTTACGACACACACATCACTCCGTGATAATCGTGCACATCACTAACATTTATTTCGCGAACATAAACACACTTCGTTGTTATCCTTATTGGCTGCGATTGTAGATCCCGAGCAACAAGAAAAAAAAAAGAAAAACGAGAAAAAAAACAATGTGGAGGGTTGAAGAAACAGAATGAGATACACGGTATGAATGGAAACAGATGCACAACACAACCGTAGAGGATTATAGCAAAATTCACTGCAAAAAGAAGAGAAAAAAAAAAGGATCGTTGACGATTTTTAAACAATCGCGATGAACGACGTAGTGGAGAAAATTCGTAGCACGAGTTTTAAGAGGACACGTTTGTTTTAACGTACGACAACACAACGTGCTTCTCGCGTGGCGTCCCGCGTTGTACTAAACTGAACGATTCCCGCCGCTACGCGCACACCACTCACGCCGACATCTCGCTCGCACTCCCGCCAAGTTTTCCGCCGTACAACGTATACTACGCTTTTGCACACTCGCTTCCATGCTGCTGCTGCTACTACTACTACTGGTACTACTACTCCGAGGGTTATCGTTACTACATGCTACAGTCGGGGCTGTTACACTCCCCCACACATATAATAAACGTCTTCGGTATATACAGATATAAAATACATCGGTATAGGATATATATGTATGTATATATATATATTAGAGCGTGGCAGCGTCGAGCATGTGAGCTCTTCTTCTTCGTCTTCTTCCCTTTTTTTTCTTTTTTACACAATTCGATCGGACCCGAAGTACCGGACTAAGGGCGACCTGGCCACTGGGAATGCCGTGTTTGGTTAACCCTTGATGCGGCGATTATTCTATTAACTTATTCTTATCTATTATTCATATAACTCGGAGAAATTGTGGTTGTTCTATTAATTGGTTATTTGCGACTAGAGAGTGTCAAAAAACACACTCGCTTCCATGCTGCTGCTGCTACTACTACTACTGGTACTACTACTCAGAGGGTTATCGTTACTACATGCTACAGTCGGGGCTGTTACACTCCCCCACACATATAATAAACGTCTTCGGTATATACAGATATAAAATACATCGGTATAGGATATATATGTATGTATATATATATTAGAGCGTGGCAGCGTCGAGCATGTGAGTTCTTCTTCTTCGTCTTCTTCCCTTTTTTTTCTTTTTTACACAATTCGATCGGACCCGAAGTACCGGACTAAGGGCGACCTGGCCACTGGGAATGCCGTGTTTGGTTTACCCTTGATGCGGCGATTATTCTATTAACTTATTCTTATCTATTATTCATATAACTCGGAGAAATTGTGGTTGTTCTATTAATTGGTTATTTGCGACTAGAGAGTGTCAAAAAACACACTCGCTTCCATGCTGCTGCTGCTACTACTACTACTGGTACTACTACTCCGAGGGTTATCGTTACTACATGCTACAGTCGGGGCTGTTACACTCCCCCACACATATAATAAACGTCTTCGGTATATACAGATATAAAATACATCGGTATAGGATATGTATGTATATATATTAGAGCGTGGCAGCGTCGAGCATGTGAGTTCTTCTTCTTCGTCTTCTTCCCTTTTTTTTCTTTTTTACACAATTCGATCGGACCCGAAGTACCGGACTAAGGGCGACCTGGCCACTGGGAATGCCGTGTTTGGTTTACCCTTGATGCGGCGATTATTCTATTAACTTATTCTTATCTATTATTCATATAACTCGGAGAAATTGTGGTTGTTCTATTAATTGGTTATTTGCGACTAGAGAGTGTCAAAAAACACACTCGCTTCCATGCTGCTGCTGCTACTACTACTACTGGTACTACTACTCCGAGGGTTATCGTTACTACATGCTACAGTCGGGGCTGTTACACTCCCCCACACATATAATAAACGTCTTCGGTATATACAGATATAAAATACATCGGTATAGGATATGTATGTATATATATTAGAGCGTGGCAGCGTCGAGCATGTGAGCTCTTCTTCTTCGTCTTCTTCCCTTTTTTTTCTTTTTTACACAATTCGATCGGACCCGAAGTACCGGACTAAGGGCGACCTGGCCACTGGGAATGCCGTGTTTGGTTAACCCTTGATGCGGCGATTATTCTATTAACTTATTCTTATCTATTATTCATATAACTCGGAGAAATTGTGGTTGTTCTATTAATTGGTTATTTGCGACTAGAGAGTGTCAAAAAACACACTCGCTTCCATGCTGCTGCTGCTACTACTACTACTGGTACTACTACTCCGAGGGTTATCGTTACTACATGCTACAGTCGGGGCTGTTACACTCCCCCACACATATAATAAACGTCTTCGGTATATACAGATATAAAATACATCGGTATAGGATATATATGTATGTATATATATATTAGAGCGTGGCAGCGTCGAGCATGTGAGTTCTTCTTCTTCGTCTTCTTCCCTTTTTTTCTTTTTTACACAATTCGATCGGACCCGAAGTACCGGACTAAGGGCGACCTGGCCACTGGGAATGCCGTGTTTGGTTTACCCTTGATGCGGCGATTATTCTATTAACTTATTCTTATCTATTATTCATATAACTCGGAGAAATTGTGGTTGTTCTATTAATTGGTTATTTGCGACTAGAGAGTGTCAAAAAACACACTCGCTTCCATGCTGCTGCTGCTACTACTACTACTGGTACTACTACTCCGAGGGTTATCGTTACTACATGCTACAGTCGGGGCTGTTACACTCCCCCACACATATAATAAACGTCTTCGGTATATACAGATATAAAATACATCGGTATAGGATATATATGTATGTATATATATATTAGAGCGTGGCAGCGTCGAGCATGTGAGCTCTTCTTCTTCGTCTTCTTCCCTTTTTTTTCTTTTTTACACAATTCGATCGGACCCGAAGTACCGGACTAAGGGCGACCTGGCCACTGGGAATGCCGTGTTTGGTTTACCCTTGATGCGGCGATTATTCTATTAACTTATTCTTATCTATTATTCATATAACTCGGAGAAATTGTGGTTGTTCTATTAATTGGTTATTTGCGACTAGAGAGTGTCAAAAAACACACTCGCTTCCATGCTGCTGCTGCTACTACTACTACTGGTACTACTACTCCGAGGGTTATCGTTACTACATGCTACAGTCGGGGCTGTTACACTCCCCCACACATATAATAAACGTCTTCGGTATATACAGATATAAAATACATCGGTATAGGATATATATGTATGTATATATATATTAGAGCGTGGCAGCGTCGAGCATGTGAGCTCTTCTTCTTCGTCTTCTTCCCTTTTTTTTCTTTTTTACACAATTCGATCGGACCCGAAGTACCGGACTAAGGGCGACCTGGCCACTGGGAATGCCGTGTTTGGTTTACCCTTGATGCGGCGATTATTCTATTAACTTATTCTTATCTATTATTCATATAACTCGGAGAAATTGTGGTTGTTCTATTAATTGGTTATTTGCGACTAGAGTGTCAAAAAAAAATCTACTTGTAATTTATAATGTACTGGAAGTTTTTTCAATGCACTCAATAATTTAATTTAATTAAAAAATAGGAGTTCTTGTATTTTAATAATTTGGACTAGTTGAATTTTATACCATAATTGTATATTAAATTTTGATTACGAGTTTATGCATAAAAAATTCCAGTGTTTTCTAATAATTAATATTTCATTTTTGGGCGTTTTAACAAAATGATTTTGTTCGAAGAATTTGTTGAATAAAAATTCCGATCATAGATTTTCGCTGATTTTTTTTTTATTAATAAAATATATCTGCTTTCACAAAAAAGGGGATGTCATTTGGAAAATTTGTTGTGTATTCATTTTATGAAATATTTTCGGCGTTTATAAAAATTGTAGACTTAATAATCTTTTCATTGTTGTGTTGTCGTTAAATTTACGAAACTTTTTATGACTTATTGTTACAAAAATAGCTTCACCAGCACATTTTTCTGAAAAAAAATTAAGGAATAGTGAAATTGTAATTGCACTTAAAAAATCATTTACAGAAACAAATTTACCAATTGTGTAAATTCAAGAAATTGTCTGGCAGTTAAAATTATTTATGGAAAGAGACTTTCTTTCCACGTGTATTATATAACTGAACCAAATTATCATCATTATTATAATTATTATTATCATCATTATGTCAAGAGCCTGTATCTGGCGCCAAGCTTAAACTTTTGCTACAAACTGAAACAAAAGCCAATGATTTTTTGGTATGTTTCGAAATATCAGGAATAAAAAAAAATAAAGAATGCAAAGTATAATCTTGCACATTGCTTCCTCATTCTTTTTCGCTTTTTTTTATTTTACTATATATAAGTTTTTAGTTATTAGTTTATATTATATAGTTTAGTTATTATATTATATAAGTTTCTTTATTTTATTTTTCGCTTCCTCATAGAGGAAGCTTTGCAAAAGATGAAAATTATTGACGAAGTTGATGATTTCTGACGTTTCACGAAATCCAGAGCGACACCAATAAATTTTTCAAAAATTCAAAATCACGTAAAATCCGAACCGCTTTACTGATCATCACCAAATTTGGTACGTATCAGAGCTGAATGTTATTTTTCCGGTGTAGAAAATTTCAGTTGATTAGTTTAAATTTTACCTGAATTAGAGCAAAACGAAAATTTTTTGAAAAATTCAAAATGTCATAAAAACCGAACCGCTTTACCGATTTGGGCCAAATTCAATACTAAAAGTCGTATCACTTTGTTCAATTTTAATACGAAGTTTCAGCCCGATAGCTAAAAATTTGTTCGAGCTAGAGAATTTACGTACTTTTTTTCAAAATTTCAAAATTCTTATATGAAATGCGTTAAGCAATTTTTGTAAAATTTATACCAATTGAAGATTAGCCAGTACTGTATATGTTGTTTAAATTTTAGCTGATTCGGTCGAATACACCGAGAGAAAAATATAGTACTCATTCCCAGATTCGTATAGAAATCGGGATCCAAAGTGGAAACATGGCATTTTTTTTCAGATACATACAAAGATTTACTAGGCGTCGCCCGCTGTACTATTTACGCTAAATACGTTAGCGGGCGACGCCTAGTAAATCTTTAAAAAAAAATGCCATGTTTCCACTTTGGATCCCGATTACTATACGAATCTGGGAATGAGTACTATATTCCTTCTCTCTGTGTACTTTATAAATTACAGTTATATGAATTTTAGCCCTTTTATCACACACACACGCATACATACATACGGACAATTTTTCTAAACAACTTTTCTCGACGTTTCAGACCATTTTAAACATTTTGACATGAAAATCACGAAAAATTTATTTTTCATGAAAACAAAGCTCTTACTCTATGAAAAAGCAAAAAAAAAAAAAGCACATGAGCTAAATCGAATGCTCAGGTTACGGGTGGCGGTGCCATTGTCGTCGTTAGTGTCGTGGCTCGCACATTTGCACGAGGTGAACGCACCCACAAACGAGACGCAGCAGTGGCAATGCGTTGTATGGAGTGGTGCTTTTGCTTCGGCGCCACACACCTTAGCGCTGCGCACGACGTTTCTGCCCTCGGAGCGTGAATGAATGTGTAAGTGACGGAGATGGATATATATAACGGAGAAAGTGGGAGGCAGTAGGACGCGAAGTGAAGTATATACGAGAAGCACCAGCGGCGGATAGAGAGTCGAGTCACTGTCCGACTCACACAATTATCGCTCCTTGCATATACATATATATATATATATATAGTCACTGTTCTTCATTGAAACGTGAGCACGCGACCAAGTTTCGCTGTGTTCGCCGATTGCAAATACTACTACTATAATGTATACAACCAAGACGCGCGTTCTTGTTAATCTATCTGTACAGATTACTACGGGGGAAGTTTCGCGTCTTCGCATCAAAACCACCACATAGACACCAAACTCCACATCGGAGTTATAATCATCATATTACATTTGAAATCACTCCATTAGCTTGTTTATGTCGTATTAATGATTTGGCATTGATTGTTATTCGAAAATATCCAGTCATATTTTGAAAAAAATGTACAAAAGCATATTATGCAGCAAAAAATGGAGATGGAAATTGATTTAATAAAATATTACTAAAACTAAAATACTGAGACATTTTTCACCGTTTTTTGTCTATGGTCGCCATAGCCAGAAAGTAATAATAAATAATAAACACCACATAATAGAAATAGACACCAAACGTCAGATTGGAGTTATAATATTTATAATTTTTTTAAAACAGTAAACGATTTGGTATTGATTGTTATTCGAGAATATCCTATCATATTTTGAAGAAAATGTATAAAAACATATTATGCAGCAAAAAATGTAGATAAAAATTGATTTAATAAAATATTACTAAAACTAAAATACTGAGATATTTTTCTCCGTTTTTGTCTATGGTCGCCATAGCCAGAACGTAATAATAAATAATAAACACCAAATAATAGAAATAGACACCAAACTTCAGATTGGAGTTATAATATTTATAATTTTTTTTAAACAATAAATGATTTGGTATTGATTGTTATTCGAGAATATCCTGTCATATTTTGAAGAAAATGTACAAAAGCATATTATGCAGCAAAAAATGTAGATAAAAATTGATTTAATAAAATATTACTAAAACTAAAATACTGAGATATTTTTCTCCGTTTTTGTCTATGGTCGCCATAGCCAGAAAGTAATAATAAATAATAAACACCAAATAATAGAAATAGACACCAAACTACAAATTGGAGTTATAATATTTATAATTTTTTTAAAACAGTAATCGATTTGGTATTGATTGTTATTCGAGAATATTCTATCATATTTTGAAGAAAATGTATAAAAGCATATTATGCAGCAAAAAATGTAGATAAAAATTGATTTAATAAAATATTACTAAAACTAAAATACTGAGATATTTTTCTCCGTTTTTGTCTATAGTCGTCATAGCCAGAAAGTAATAGTAAATAATAAACACCAAATAATAGAAATCGACACCAAACTCCAGATTGGAGTTATAATATTTATAATTTTTTTGCTTCCTCGTTGAGGAAGCTTTGTTTTCATGAAAATTTTTTTTTTCGAGATTTTCATGTCAGTACACTCAGAATGGGCCAAAACGTCAAGAAAAGTGATTTAGAAAAAATGTCTGTATGTGTGTGTGTGTGTGTGTGTGTATGTATGTTACACGATCGAAAAATGTAAACCTTTATAACTCGGGAATGCCTTGAGATATCAAGCTGAAATGTGGACCATAGATAGAGGGATCGAGCCTCATCGTTCATACAGATTTTTGTTAAAATCCACTTCATCGTTAAATTATTACGAGTTTTTTAATTTTTTTGAAAAATGTCTGTTTACGCGATAACTCTTTCAATTTTCGAGATATTCGTCTTAAAATTGGTATGAATTTGAGCTTTCATACGCCGGTGATCGCTATTGAATTTGGTTAAGATCGGTTGAACCGTTAAAATTTTATGTTTTGAATTTTTCAAAAAATTGACATTATCGCTCTATTGTAACTTTTACAAAACTTAAGATAGCGAGCTCAAATTTTGTATATAAATGAAACAATATTCAGCAATTATATATGTATAATTTAGTGACGAACGGTATGAAATTTTTGATTTTATGGAATGTTGAATTATTTTTAAAAATATACATTATCACATTCACTTTCGGAAACGCTGTAATAATCACGAAATAACGTAATAACGAAATAGAAAAAGCGAATTCACAACATGTATATTTATCTAATTAAAACAAGGATGCAAAATAGAACCTTGCACATTGCTTCTTCATTATTTTTCGCGTTTTACAAAGCTTCCTCCATGAGGAAGCCAAAAATTGAATAACATACTTCCTCATAGAGGTAGCTTTGTAAGAAGCGACAAATAATGAGGAAGCAATGTGCAAGGTTCTATTTTGCATCCTTGTTTAAAACAGTAAATGATTTGGTATTGATTGTTATTCGAGAATATCCTGTCATATTTTGAAGAAAATGTACAAAAGCATATTATGCAGCAAAAAATGTAGATAAAAATTGATTTAATAAAATATTACTAAAATCAAAGTACTGAGACATTTTTCTCCCTTTCTGTCTATGGATGCTATAGCCAGCATCTAAATAGCCTCTAAATATTTTGCTAAAGCATAATGTAGCCTTACGGCAAATCACATAATTCAGATTAGGTATGATAAGCCCAATTTTTAACAAAACCTACATAAATCCCAGTTTTATTTATTCAACTAATGACAATTTATAAAAAAAAAGGGAACTCGAAATAAACACACTTGGGAAATTTTTTGGCAGGCCAAAAAATGAATAATTGTTACACTTTGTGACAATTTTGTAAATAAATATTTTGTAAATATGAAAATAGTCACGTCGGTCAACAATTCATTATTGTCATCATTATTTCTTACCTCTTACCATTATTTCTTGAATTTAGTATGACAGATTTTGGGTCTCTTTAAAAAAAATTGCAACATGCACCAGTGCGTGTTTCTTGTTTTTTTTAGAAGGCAGACATCACATTAGCGCTTGTGCGCCAAATGTCAGTCTTTGTTTCGTTTTCTTGTACTCTTATGAGCTCCTGCTTCGGTTCCGCACATGCCTCACAGTGACGGCGCGGGTGTCAGTACTATGTTAGACCTACCACGCTTTACGTGACGGGCCGACAGTCTATTTTCATTCCTCCGCTAATTCTCTACTTCGCACATCTTCAAAGACGACGCCACATGCAGCCAGCGATGTCGTCTAATCCTGCCATTACTTATCTATTCCGCCTTATGCTTTTAGATCACCATGTTGTCACATGATTTATGGTTACTTTCTCATAGATGAAGCTTTGTTTTCACGAATTTTTTTTTTCTTTTTCATATCATTTTACTCAAAATAGTTTAAAACGACGGGAAAAGCGATTTAGAAAAGATACCGTACGTGCGTGTGTGTTTTGCAGGAAAGAAAATATTCATACCGGGGTAGCGCGCGGCGAAAAATCCTATGAGCCCTCATCTTTTAAAAAAAAATAATCAATTTTTTAAAATAAATCGTACATTTTGAAAATAAATTGTGATTTCATAAATTAATTTTTTTTAAATTCACATCACGAAGCCTAAAAAGCATGGAAATATTAATCTTTACAAACGTAATTTTCTTATTTTTTTTTTTTTTTGGAAAAGAATATATGTATGAATTAATTTGATATTCCTAAAAAAGTATTTGGTATACCGTCGTTTTTATCATTTTTTCTCTGCACGGATTTTCCCCTCTTAAGTGAACAGAGAGTAAAAAATTAAAAAAATTAATTATTAAAAACTAGTAATATATCCTAATATATGTATACACCTTGAATTAATTCGATATTCCTGAAAAAGTATTTTTTATACCGTCGTTTTTATCATTTTTTCTCTTACGGCTTTTCCTCTCACTTAAATGAACAGAGTAACAAATTAAAAAGAATTAATTATTAAAAACTAATAATGCACCTTGAATTAATTTGATATTCCTAAAAAAGTATTTCTTATACCGTAGTTTTTATCATTTTTTCTCTTACGGATTTTACTTTCCCTTAAATGAACAGAGAGTAACAAATAAAACAAATTAATTATTAAAAACTAGTAATATACCCTAATATATATATTGCTCTTGAATTAATTCGATATTCCTAAAAAAGTATTTGTTATACCATAGTTTGGATCATTTTTTCTCTTACGGATTTTCCTTTCACTTAAATGAACAGCGAGTAACAAATAAAAAAAATTAATTACTAAAAGCTAGTAATATACCCTAATATGCACCTTGAATTAATTCGATATTCCTGAAAAAGTATTTGTTATACCGTAGTTTTTATCATTTTTTCTCTTACGGATTTTCCTCTCACTTAAATGAACAGAGAGTAACAAATTTAAAAAAATTAATTATTAAAAACTAGTAATATACCCTAATATATGTATACACCTTGAACTAATTCGATATTCCCGAAAAAGTATTTCTTATACCGTAGTTTTTATCATTTTTTTTCTTCACGGCTTTTCCTCTCACTTAATTGAACAGAGAGTAACAAATAAAAAAAATTAATTATTAAAAACTAGTAATATACCCTAATATATATATATATGCACCTTGAATTAATTCGATATTCCTAAAAAAGTATTTGTTATACCGTAGTTTTTATCATTTTTTCTCTAACGGACTTTCCTCTCACTTAAATGAACAAAGAGTAACAAATAAAAAAGATTAATTATTAAAAATAATTAAATTAATATTGAATATTAAATTTAATTTAAAAAAGATTAATATTAAAAATAATAAAAAACTAGTAATATATCCTAATATAAATGCACCTTGAATTAAGTCGATGTTCCTAAAAAAGTATTTGTTATACCGTAGTTTTTATCATATTTTCTCTTACGGCTGTTCCTCTCCCTTAAATGAACAGATAGTAACAATTAAAAAATAATAATTACGAAAAACTAGTAATATACCCTCATATATATGCACCTTGAATTAATTCGATATTCCTGAAAAAGTATTTGTTATACCGTAGTTTTTATCATTTTTTCTCTGCACGGATTTTCCTCTCACTTAAGTGAACAGAGACGCCATTAGAAGGCAGCAGACGCTGCGTAGTAGGCCGTCAGAGTCCCCTTATACATCGCTGGTAGCACAGCAGCCAAACCCCAGCCCCTTTGCTCTTTATTGCAAAGCGCCTTCAACTCGCACAACTAATCCCCCGGCCCCTCCAGGCGCCTACGCTATCCCGCCCTCGTGCACTGTTATTAAATCACACACGTATAAACTCGAGCTGTAAGCACTCACCATCCGTGAGTAGGTACCATTTCTCGTATTGCGTCCTCATTTCCGTGCACCCACGATATATATGCTATATATATACACACGTAGATGCAGCGAGCAGCACTGCTTGCAAATTCTGTCTCTCACCCTCCACCCCTTTCTTCTACTCTCCAAGGTAGCCACGTCTACGTATACTTCCGTTCGTCTCCGCGTTTCTCCTTGCGTTTCAATTAATTCCATGGACTTCATTAAGTGTTAAGAAAAAACAGCCAGAAATGTCATGTACAAAAACACTTAATCTTTGATTGTGAGAATATAATGGAGTGGATTGTATTAAGTTTATTATAGACGAATTTTTATTAGCGGTACACGAAATTCATAAAATTATCACATATTTAGACAAAAACAAATTTAATGCATCAAAATATACGACGAACTGTAATTTAATACAGACGAAATTTAAAAAGGAATTTCGGAGCGACGAGACAATTGATATCTTCAATAGTAAAAAAAAATTATTTTCTGATGAAAGTAAGATAAAAAAAACAGATGTTTAATTGTGAGGATATAATGGAGTGGATTGTATTAAGTTTATTATAGTCCAATTTTTATTAGCGGTATACGAAATTCATAAAATTACCACATATTTGGAAAAGAAAAAATTTAATGCATCAAAATACACCATAAACTGTAATTTAATATAGACGAAATTTATAAAAGAATTTCGGAGCGATGAGACAATTGATATCTTCAATAGTAAAAAAAAAATTATTTTCTGATGAACGTAAGATAAAAAAAACAGATGTTTAATTGTGAGGATATAATGGAGTGGATTGTATTAAGGTTATTATAGTCCAATTTTTATTAGCGGTATACGAAATTCATAAAATTACCACATATTTAGAAAAGAAAAAATTTAATGCATCAAAATATACCACAAACTGTAATTTAATATAGACGAAATTTATAAAAGAATTTCGGAGCGACGAGACAATTGATATCTTCAATAGTAAAAAAAAAATTATTTTTTGATGAAAGTAAGATAAAAAAACAGATGTTTAATTGTGAGGATATAATGAAGTGGATTGTATTAAGTTTATTATAGACGAATTTTTATTAGCGGTATACGAAATTCATAAAATTACCACATATTTGAAAAAGAAAAAAATTAATGCATCAAAATATACGATGAACTGTAATTTAATACAGACGAAATTTATAAAGGAATTTCGGAGCGACGAGACAATTGATATCTTCAATAGTAAAAAAAAAATTATTTTTTGATGAAAGAAAGATTTTAAAAAACAGATGTTTAATTGTGAGGATATAATGGAGTGGATTGTATTAAGTTTATTATAGTCGAATTTTTATTAGCGGTATACGAAATTCATAAAATTACCACATATTTGGAAAAGAAAAAAATTTAATGCATCAAAATATACGACGAACTGTAATTTAACAGACGAAATCTATAAAGGAATTTCGGAGCGACGAGACAATTGATATCTTCAATAGTAAAAAAAAAATTATTTTCTGATGAAAGTAAGATAAAAAAAAATAGATGTTTAATTAATTACAGAGTTGTGAACCTCGATTATTGTTTTTGATTAAAATTTTTTTAAATTATTTTTTATTTTGACAACAGAGCTGTTTATAATAAGATGTTTAAATTTTTGAATCAAGAGCAATGAAAATTTAATTTTATATGATTAATGAAAAATTGTGTCCATTTTTATTTCTTTATGTTTTAAGTATTGTTATAAATTTTCCCGAGAAAATTCCCGTGAAAGTATGGGAATTTCATTTTTTTTAATCTATCGCTGAAATAACAAGGAATTTTATTCTGAGAATTTACTACGACAGTAAAAATTTACTAATTTAATCACATGACATTGTCAATTTTTTTATACATCCGAAAAAAAAATTTGAGGTAACTTATCTAAAAAAAAGTGGTTACTTCTATTTTTCTTTATAAAGTATTCACAATTATTGCAAATTTCTTTCAATACAATTTGGTATTATGTCTATCATCAAGAATAAATGGATAAAAAATTATATCCATCCCTAAATATTTTCGTAATTTCAAACGTAAAAAATAATTTATAAACTAGTACAAAATTCGTCTTTAAGAAACTTTAAGAAAAAATGGATTACAAATTACTTTGATTCCCAAATGAAAGTGATAGAAAATGTGTGTGTAAGAAAGAAAGTGGAGAAATAATTGCATCTACTCGTTTTCGTAATGTTAAGCGTAAAAAAATTTATAAACCAGTACAAAATTCGTATTTAAGAAACTTTAAGAAAAAACAGATTACAAATTACTTTGATTCCTAAATGAAAGTGATAGAAAATGCATATGTAAGAAAGAAAGTGAAGAAATAATTGCATCTACTCGTTTTCGCAATGTTAAGTGCAAAAAAATTTTATAAACTAGTACAAAATTTGTCGTAAATGTCACTCAGTGGGATTTATGGTTTATGCAAAAAAAAACAGATCCAGAAGTTGAAGCGAGGCTTGGAGAGACTTTATACATCTTCAGAGATAATTTATTTCTGACGAGCATTTTTTTACGAGTCTCATCGTTAAAACTCGGTCGAGAATATTTCCACTGCGTGTGAGAAGCTGAGGGTGGGGCGAATGTGCCACCGAACGCGTGTTGCAGTCACTAGATGGGAATGTGTGTGTTACCACGTTCATAAGGTTTATTGGCGAAACGTTCGGAGAGAGTGAAAGAGGCAGAGGCGGAGTTCTCGAGAAAGACGCGCGCGCCCCCAACTTCGAATTTCATCGTCGTCACTGTTGTTGTTGTTGTTGTTGTTGTTATTGTTGTGTCTGCGTAGCCCAGACGAGATTTTTCCAGATCGTAAGCTGGTTGGCTTCGTTTCGTGCGTCGCTGCTTTGAACCACTTTCACATGTTCTTTTTATTTTACTAGCACACTCAGAGAAATCGTAATAGCACAGTCAACTATAAAGTGACGACTATTCATTTTTATTACATGCAACTATTTTTATAGTTACGATAACTGCGAAAATAGTTATGGTAACTATTTGCTAGTTATAGTAATTATTTGATAGTTGTGTCAACTATAAAAAAATTGTCGTCCCAAGTAAAAAAATTATATATAGAGTATATAAAAAATATATATAGTTTTAAACATAGAATTGGGCATATATAGTTTTAATAAAATCTATATACAATTTATGTACAATTTATACATAAACCCAACTTTACAGGTGATCTTATATATAAATTGCATATAGATTGTATATAGAGTTTATGCAGACTATATATGCCCAAATCCATATGTCGGACTATATATAATTTTTTTACTTGGGGTACCAACCATAAATGAATAGTTGTCACTTTATAGTTACTAATATCATAATTTTCTCTCAGTGCAACAACGTCCGCACTCCGCGCGTCCTACACTGAGAGAAGAGTTTGTTAACAGTTAACAAATCTTGTTTAAATATGGGGAAATGAATCATTTAGTTATTCTTATTGAATCTCGCTTGTGCCAAATAAGATTTGTTAACTATTAACAAATGTCAGCGAGCTTCATTTGCGACAAGCAAATTTTATTTAGCTCAAGTGAGATTCAATAAGAATAACTAAATGGTTCATTTCGCCATATTTAACCAAGATTTGTTAACTGTTAATAAATGTCAACAACCTTTTCTCTCAGTGTATGCTTTGGTGGTTATGTGTCTTTTTTTTAGCCAAAACGATCCTGAAGAATCAATATGTCTACCCAAAATAGCAGGTAGTCAGAATTACGCTACGTTCATGAAATACTTTTGATATAATCATTACATATCCTCTTTAAAACCGCTCTACCAATCAGCATCAATTTCAGATGCTATAAAAAGGCATTTTTATTAGACATTCCTCAGAATTGGTATATCTGATGGACAGCGTTCCTATTTCATCCCATAAAATAATTACTTTCGATGTGCTGTGTTTTTAAGAGAGGATATTATAATCGCTGCAACTTATTATTTTCAAAAACATAATCACAAGGTCAATTGTATTATAAATTATATTTCCAAAAGAAATACGGATTTACAACTCTATTCATCACCAAGATCAGCGTCGCTTTTGTTTAGAAATTTAAAAAAAGAGAACCTTTCAAACCTCTATGCAAAAATAATGATCTATTCATCGATTACTTTTTGTTTGTATGGAGATAGTTCTATTCAATATCACAACTACGAAAAAGGCAGCCATTAAAGTGACTGGCGATACGTGACTCTACAGCGCCCATGGCAGAATAGCGAAAGCGACAGTTCAAAATGCGCGCCATACGCGGCGTCTTTGCAGCGGCACCCTCGACAGACTGAAGTTGGCGCTGAAACAGCCGTCGCCGGCAATACGTCAGTTCTACAGAACCCATCTCTACACAGACCCATCTGTACACGAGCATCTGTACACCATTTTTTTTACACGCGTTTAATTGAGCACACCGAAATTGTACATAACACGAACTTGATAAAGCGGAATTTAAAACGGATAACCTTGTCACGACGAAACCTTGCGGAAATTTAGTTCGACATGGAAAAATTGATCACGTCAGTAATCGTTATGACAAAACTTTGCACAGCATACTCTGGGCACCATCAATCTGCTCACAGCACTAGTTCGACACAACAAATTTCTTCGTAGCACAAGATCGAAATGGTAAATCTCGACACGGCACCATTTTGTAACGACAAATCTCTACACAACGCGAGTACGGCCCGGTAAAGTTTGCCACGACGAACCTTCGACACGACACAAGTTGTACACGACGATGTTCTACACAGACCCATCTCTACACAGATCCATCTCTACACAGACCCGTCTCTACACAGACCCATCTCGACACCGACGCTAATCTTCCGATTTAAATCGGATAATATATTTACCGACTGGCAATTTTGCGTTGAGCCGGCAAAATAGGCTCAACGCAAAATTGCCAGTCGGTAAATATATTTTCCGATTTAAATCGGAAGATTAGCGTCGGTGTCGAGATGGGTCTGTGTAGAGACGGATCTGTGTAGAGACGGGTCTGTGTAGAGATGAGTCTGTGTAGAGATGGGTCTGTGTAGAGATGGGTCTGTGTAGAACATCGTCGTGTACAACTTGTGTCGTGTCGAAGATTCGTCGTGGCAAACTTTACCGGGCCGTACTCGCGTTGTGTACAGATTTGTCGTTACAAAATGGTGCCGTGTCGAGATTTACCATTTCGATCTTGTGCTACGAAGAAGTTTGTTGTGTCGAACTAGTGCTGTGAGCAGATTGATGGTGCCCAGAGTATGCTGTGCAAAGTTTTGTCATAACGATTACTGACGTGATCAATTTTTCCGTGTCGAACTAAATTTCCGTAAGGTTTCGTCGTGACAAGGTTATCCGTTTTAAATTCCGCTTTGTCAAGTTCGTGTTGTGTACAATTTCGGTGTGCTCAATTAAACGCGTGTAAAAAAAAATGGTGTACAGATGCTCGTGTACAGATGGGTCTGTGTAGAGATGGGTTCTGTAGAACTGACGTATTGCCCCGTCGCCGACCAATCGGAAGACTGGAAAAGCGGCTTGAGTCTTTCGAGTTCGATGTGCCATGTCTTTTTTAAGGTAGTTCTGTCGTGAAGGCAATCCAAACTCATATGCATGAATTTTTGACAAGTTGTAATTTAGCTATTCAGTTTTGCTTGCACAAAATCTTGAAGGCTTTTACCGAGTATTTGAATGATCAATTAAAACTTGAAAATCGATGTTTTTACACGGCGCTCACGGGAGGGCTGGAAAAATAGATCTTTAAATCGAAAATTAACATACTTAGATCAAAGATAGAGAAAAAATAAAAAGTACTACGGATTCGCAAATCATTCAGGAATTGATGCATCATGAAAAAAGGTGAAGTCTCCGGAATAATGTTTAATTGAACCAAGGTCAAAGTGCAAGATACCGGGCCAAATGACGTTTCCTAACCTAATTATCGTAAAAATGAAGTCAAATCTGCACTAAACATATCAACTATTTACAAATAATCGTTTTTATTTGATTACGACAATTTCGAAGGATTCTCGATTATTTTTTATATTATTATTGAGGCAGTCAAGGTGATGCGTATGATTATTTTTAATGTCATATAGACTCTGAGATTTATGACTCCGACGTACCGACAGAACTACCGTAAGAGAGGATTATTATCTTCCCGAGTTAAAATTTAGAACCTCTTTGAAACCTAAATATTGCAATCTCGTCGAGGGTTATGATCCTCCGTAGAACCTCCGGAAATGACAGATATTATGCACTTTGAGTGAACAAAGAAAACTGTGGACTGACATTTTTATGTTCGTCCTAAATAGTGAGATGAGGTTCTTAGACTCTTATATAAACCTTCAAATGTGGCAGATTTTAGCCATTATGATTTAACGAAGAGAGTTTGAAGGATCTACATTTAAACTTGAGCCTCTATGGTTCTCCGGTTATTTCGGCTTCGATACAACGAGCTAAAGATATAAAGACCGATAAATTGATTTACGTAACGCGCAGAGATGGACATTATTCGAAAAAAAATGTATTCAGAATACTTTTTCATTTGAATAACTGTCAAGAATTCGTAACTAAGACCAACGATACGATTTTTTATCATTGGATATCATCATTTTTATCATTTACCATTGGAAAACTTTTAAAAAACTGAAAAGAGGGTTTTTTAAAACGATTTTTCATTGTAATTATTTTCTTATGTAAAATCATGTACATTTTTTTTTCGTTTCGGTAACTCGACCCAATATTATATTCAATTATAACAAATTATAAGAAGAAAAAATTCTACTAAACGACAAATCCCCGAAAAAAGTGCATATTGTCAAAAATAACTCGAACCAATATAATATTCAATTATAACAAATTTTAAGAAATAATAATTTTTAAAAATGCTACTAAACTACAAACGCCGAAATAAAAAAAAAACAGTGATTATTGTCAAAAATGACTCTAAGTATATATGCTACGAAAATTTCTGTACTATCACAATGTGAGTTTTATGAGACATTGAGAATCATCAAAATTCGGAGACAGATCACACTGAGAGAAAAATTTGGTAATTTGAAAAAAAAAAAAAAAGTAGTCAAACCGGCAATAATCTAACTATAAACTATAATTCCCAGGAGGAACGTCTATATTTTATGGCCATAGCAAATATAATTATAGTAGCAATCATCAAAATGATAATACACTGTTAGAAAAGACTGAAAGTTTTTATGCATAAGCTCATAATCGAAATTTAATATACAATTGTGGTATAAAATTCATGTACTTTTCCAGTAAAATTAAAGTAAATTATTGAATGTGCTGTACCATAGATTAATTTTGCACTACATTTGTATGTTAATATTAATATACTAGTTTACGCATAAAAACTTCCAGTAAAGTACATTAAATTTCAAGTAAATTTTTTTCAAAGTGTAGTTTCAAAAACTATTCTGACAATTTCAAATATGCCGTTTCGTTGCATATATAATTTCAACGTTTGTTTCCAATAACCTTGCAAGTATCATTTATTGAACCATATTATCATCTCTTCGACCATAAAACATTGCAAGTCTTCCTATTTTCGTTTTATCATCTGAAATCGTTAAATCAACGATATGCTTTTCTCTCAATGCATATAAAAGTAATCTGCTCATAGCGTTCCACTGCCTGATGTCAGTATAGTGGCGTAGGTCTTGGCTCGCCGTGTACGTGTGCTCTCTCACGTAGAGACACGAAGAGACGTTAACCAAAGTGTGGTGGTGGGTTATAACGCGCGGGCGCCGTCGTCCTCTGGGAGGGTACCACATAATTCAGGTTGCGCACGCGCGGAAAGTCGCGCGGGTCTGTAAAGCCGGCGCTCTGCTGTGTTGTTTTCTCTGCTATTCCCTTACTACGCTTGCTCGATTCTGTACGTACATACTGTCGTTCTATATATAAATATACTATGAGCCGGAGAGTATAGTATAAGCTATAATAGTATCCTACATAATCATTCCATGCCAAGTGGGCCATAAAAATTTAGCATGATTTATAATTTTTTCAAAAGTTGCTTATTAGAGTATCACGAACATCCACAAATTATTTCAGAATTTTAGCACCTACAGTTTTCCCAAAACCTAATAACGATCTTTTTTTATTTATATAAAATAATACAATTTTTTATTTATATATATGTATATAAAATTTGATCCTGTATAAAATGTAAGTTTTTGAATGCACTTTTTTATAAAAAATTTTCTATAGACGATCAAAAATTTTTTTTTGAGTTTATATAAAATAATACAATTTTTTATTTATATATATGTATATAAAATTTGTTCCTGTATAAAATGTAAGTTTTTGAATGTACTTTTTTATAAAAAATTTTCTATAGACGATCAAAAAAATTTTTTTGAGTTTATATAAAATAATACAATTTTTTATTTATATATATGTATATAAAATTTGTTCCTGTATAAAATGTAAGATTTTGAATGTACCTTTTTATAAAAAATTTTCTATAGACGATCAAAAATTTTTTTTTGAGTTTATATAAAATAATACAATTTTTTATTTATATATATGTATATAAAATTTGTTCCTGTATAAAATGTAAGTTTTTGAATGTACTTTTTTATAAAAAAAATTCTATGGACGATCAAAAAATTTTTTTTGAGTTTATATAAAATAATACAATTTTTTATTTATATATATGTATATAAAATTTGTTCCTGTATAAAATGTAAGTTTTTGAATGCACTTTTTTATAAAAAAATTTCTATAGACGATCAAAATTTTTTTTTTGAGTTTATATAAAATAATACAATTTTTTATTTATATATATGTATATAAAATTTGTTCCTGTATAAAATGTAAGTTTTTGAATGTACTTTTTTATAAAAAATTTTCTATAGATGATCAAAATTTTTTTTTTGAGTTTATATAAAATAATACAATTTTTTATTTATATATATGTATATAAAATTTGTTCCTGTATAAAATGTAAGATTTTGAATGTACTTTTTTATAAAAAATTTTCTATAGACGATCAAAAATTTTTTTTTGAGTTTCTATAAAATAATACAATTTTTTATTTATATATATGTATATAAAATTTGTTCCTGTATAAAATGTAAGTTTTTGAATGCACTTTTTTATAAAAAATTTTCTATAGACGATCAAAAATTTTTTTTTGAGTTTATATAAAATAATACAATTTTTTATTTATATATATGTATATAAAATTTGTTCCTGTATAAAATGTAAGTTTTTGAATGTACTTTTTTATAAAAAATTTTCTATAGACGATCAAAAATTTTTTTTTGAGTTTATATAAAATAATACAATTTTTTATTTATATATATGTATATAAAATGTGTTCCTGTATAAAATGTAAGTTTTTGAATGCACTTTTTTATAAAAAATTTTCTATAGACGATCAAAAATTTTTTTTTGAGTTTATATAAAATAATACAATTTTTTATTTATATATATGTATATAAAATTTGTTCCTGTATAAAATGTAAGTTTTTGAATGTACTTTTTTATAAAAAATTTTCTATGGACGATCAAACATTTTTTTTTGAGTTTATATAAAATAATACAATTTTTTATTTATATATATGTATATAAAATGTGTTCCTGTATAAAATGTAAGTTTTTGAATGTACTTTTTTATAAAAAATTTTCTATAGACGATCAAAAAAATTTTTTTGGGTTTATATAAAATAATACAATTTTTTATTTATATATATGTATATAAAATTTGTTCCTGTATAAAATGTAAGTTTTTGAATGTACTTTTTTTATAAAAAAATTTCTATGGACGATGAAAAAAAATTTCCGCCATTTTTTGATAGAATAATGTAATAATATTTTTTTTTTCGTTGAGATTGACGATTGCGATTTTTGTCGAAATTTCACAGAATTTCTGTTATTATGCTTACGAACTATAGAAAAATTGGCGTGATGGCAAATTAATGGCCCATTTGGTATGGAATGACCCTATAGTATATATTAAGCGAAGTGGATCCCAAAGGAAAGCAATAGCAGCGGTAATAGTGCGAAGCTGGGAAAAGGAACTCGCTGCTACTGCTGCTGCTGCTGCGGCTATGATGTTCGGATCTGGCGCGCGCATACTCTCGGTGTTCGTGCTGCTGCGATAGTTTGGAAGGCGCGACGCGCCACTAGAGCTCTCCTCTCTGTGACGTAACGTGACGTCACGTACAGGTGGTGGCGGTCGACGCGCGAATCCCCGGAATCCTCCAAATCGATCCTCTGCACGACGACAATCTCACTTCTCTTCTCGTTCATATTGCGCTCGAAAGCCCGATTCTCAACTGGCGCGAGTACGCTTGCACTCACGCTTTACATCACTGGCGCCGTAACAGGGTCGCCGTTACTACTGTTGTTACAAACGTAGTATTTTAATAGTAGTAGTAGTATACGATTGTTATTACTATATTTATACTTTGTACTGCAGCTTGATTTTTTATATCCTCGAATGGAATTCGGGGTATTTAATTATTGTAGATTCTTGTTTTAGATCCACACAGAAATATTGATACAATTTTTTTGTTCGTTTTGTGTTTCAAGTAGGTATAGATGGTATTTAAAGATATCGAATTTTGATAATCACTATCGTTCTTAAGTCGCATATTCCACCATAAAAAACACATGTTTCAAAAAATTTTACGATGATTTTTTAAACAGTGATGTTTTTCCGTTTCTGATTTCACACGGTTATTAGTAGTAGTAGTATACGATTGTTATTATTATATTTATACTTTGTACTGTAGCTTGATTTTTTATATTCTAGAATGGAATTCGGGATATTTAATTATTGTAGATTCTTGTTTTAGATCCACACAGAAATACTGATACAATTTTTTTTTGTTTTGTGTTTCAATTAGGTATAGATGGTATTTAAGGATATCGAATTTTGATAATCACTACCGTTCTTAAGTCGCATATTCCACGACAAAAAACACATGTTTCAAAAATTTTTACGTTGATTTTTTTAAACAGTGATGTTTTTCCGTTTCTGATTTCACACGGTTAATAGTAGTAGTAGTATACGATTGTTATTATTATATTTATACTTTGTACTGTAGCTTGATTTTTTATATTCTAGAATGGAATTCGGGATATTTAATTATTGTAGATTCTTGTTTTAGATCCACACAGAAATACTAATACAATTTTTTTTTGTTTTGTGTTTCAAGTAGGTATAGATGGTATTTAAGGATATCGAATTTTGATAATCACTACCGTTCTTAAGTCGCATATTCCACGACAAAAAAGACATGTTACAAAAATTTTTACGATGATTTTTTAAACAGTGATGTTTTTCCGTTTCTGATTTCACACGGTTAATAGTAGTAGTAGTATACGATTGTTATTACTATATTTATACTTTGTACTGCAGCTTGATTTTTGATATCCTCGAATGGAATTCGGGGTATTTACTATTGTAGATTCTTGTAGTAGATCCATACAGAAATACTGATACAATTTTTTTGTTTATTTTGTGTTTCAAGTAGGTATAGATGGTATTTAAAGATATCGAATTTTGATAATCACTATCGTTTTTAAGTCGCATATTCTACCACAAAAAATACCTGTTTCAAAAATTTTTACGATTATTTTTCCCATCCAAATTTCGACCAATGGAATTGCACCATTCGACGTCACGTGGGGCAAACTACACGGTATTATACTGATTATTTTTCCCATCCAAATTTCGACCAATGGAATTGCACCATTCGACGTCACGTGGGGCAAGCTACACAGTATTATACTGATTATTTTTCCCATCCAAATTTCGACCAATGGAATTGCACCATTCGACGTCACGTGGGGCAAGCTACACGGTATTATACTGATTATTTTTCCCATCGGAATTTCAGCCAATAGAAACGACGCATTTGGCCTCATGTGGGGGAACCTAGGCGGTTTTATTTCGGATATTTTTCGGATATTTCCTAACAAGTTGCTAAGCAATAAAAATAATTTCTGAACAACTGTTAACCTGAGAATTCTTCACATCTGTCAAACTTCTAACGAGAACTGGAACGTGATCTGAAGAATGAGCCGAAATTCCGATGGAAAAAATAATCCGACAAATACCCCTCGAGCTTCAAAATTAATCGTGTATTTCCCTCAAATTTCATTGCATACAAACAATCGTGTCAAGTTTTGCAGAAAATTCCCTCGCGCAAGCGCTCGGGATTTTTTAACCTGCAAAACTTGACACTCTTGTTTGTATGCAACGAAGTTATCGGGAAATACCCGATAATTTTGAAGCTCTTGGGGTATTACTACTGATAATTTTTTGATAATTTTGCGTGTTGGTTATATATATAAAACAAAAAATCATTTAGTCGCGTCAACCATCTGTCAAACTGACAGATTGAATTTTATTGTGGCAGTTAAAGGATTTTTATTTGATATGAGTACGTTTGGAGTTGAATCCTTGCAAACTATTGATGAAAAAGTAAAGGGGAATGTCCCTGTTAATACGATTAAATCGAAAACCTCAGTCTGGAATCAATATACAAATGTCTATAACAATTGTGTATTTAATTGCAATACTTTAAACATGAATTAAAAGGTTTTTGATCTGATTATGAAATTTCCTTGTCAGAATGATAATTTTTGTCTCATGGTGCAATTCCATTTGTCGCAATTTGAATAGAAAAAATAATCCCCCGAATACCACTCGAGCTTCGAAATTAATCTGATATTTCCCTCCAGGTTCCCTGCAAACAAATAAACTCGTCAAGTTTTCCAGAAAAATCACTCGCGCTACGCGCTCGTGATTTTTTAACCTGGAAAACTTGACTCGTTCATTTGTTTGCAACGAACCTGTCAGGAAATATCCGATAATTTCAAAGCTCTTGTGGTATTACATGTGATAATTTTTTGATAATTTTGCGTGTTGGTTATATATATAAAACAAAAAATCATTTAGCCGCGTCAACCATCTGCCAAACTGACAGATTGAATTTTATTGTGGCAGTCAAAGAATTTTTATTTGATATGAGTAGGTTTGGAGTTGAATCCTTGCAAACTATGGATGGAAAAGTAAAGGGAAATGTCCCTGTTAATACGATTAAATCGAAAACCTCAGTCTGGAATCAATATACAAATGTCTATAACAATTGTGTATTTAACTGCAATACTTTAAACATGAATCAAAAGGTTTTTGTTCTGATTATGAAATTTCCTTGGAAGAACGATAATTTTTGTCTCATGGTGCAATTCCATTTGTCACAATTTGAATAGAAAAAATAATCCCCCGAATACCACTCGAGCTTCGAAATTAATCTGATATTTCCCACCAGGTTCCCTGCAAACAAATAAACTCGTCAAGTTTTCCAGAAAAATCACTCGCGCTACACGCTCGTGATTTTTTTACCTGGAAAACTTGACTCGTTCGTTTGTTTGCAACGAACCTGTCAGGAAATATCCGATAATTTCAAAGGTCTTGTGATATTACAAGTGATAATTTTTGTAAACAGTGATGTTTTTCCATTCCTGATTTCACACGGAGAAAAACGCTTGGTTAGGCTTACTAAGATTTTGTTTAAAAATTTTACCAAAAAAAATTTGGTAGGCGCAACTAAGTTATTGATTAGGCGTACTAAATACTTGGTTGTTTTACCAAATCCTTGGTTATGTTAGCTAATAACTTGGTTATGTTAATCAATAACTTCACTCACAGAAATCGTAATAGTACCGTCAACTATAACGTGATAACTATTAATTTTTAGTCCATGCAACTATTTTTATAGTTATGGTAACGATTTGGTAGTTACAGTTATTATTCGATGGTTGTGGCAACTAAAAAAAAATTAGTTGGAGGAACTAAAAATGAATAGTTGTCACTTTATAGTTACTAATACCATAATTTTTTCTCAGTGTTGATTGTGCCCATCAAGTTTTCTTGATAACCTTTTTAAACCAATTTTTTGGTAATTCTAACCAAGCTTTTTTCTGAATTCACAGATCCGACTTTCGGTCGGAAAATCCAACCTAAATTTGTATTTCATCAAGATATTGAATTTTGGCCTTCATTATCGTTCTCAAGGCGCATATTCTACCTCGTAAAGTACCGATTACGTGTCTTTTTACGATGATTAAAAAAAACGTGACTTTTGTCTATGTCTGATTCCAGAATTCACAGATAGAACTTCCGTTCGCAAAGATCAAAGAAATCCACCGCCTACAATTTCGGTTTCTTCGCCGACTGTCATTTTCCTTAAACCCTGTTGGTAATTACCTCGATGATTGAGCAATCAATCACACAATTTATTCCGCCATATAAATATGCTTAAATGGCATGATTAACCTCAAATATTCAATAAGCCTTCTTGCTAATGCATCAAATGACTTGTTGAGTCTGCGGGACCAGCATATACACGTTGACGGAGATCGTAAAAGACGTAACACATCATAAGAAAAGGTCGTCAAAGATAAACGAAGATTAAGATGGATGTTATTAATTTTTTTTTTGG
Organism: Ephialtes manifestator; assembly: GCA_963970395.1. Classification (NCBI taxonomy): domain Eukaryota; kingdom Metazoa; phylum Arthropoda; class Insecta; order Hymenoptera; family Ichneumonidae; genus Ephialtes; species Ephialtes manifestator. Next base: position 31,584,885 of record OZ019972.1, read on the forward strand.
TAGAGCAATTTATCACTAGTACGGCGGCCCATGTGCCATGCATATGTCTCCCCATGCATATGTATATGTCTCCCCCTGCATATGTATATGTATAGTACACGTACGCGTGCATTTGCGGGTCATATGGTAAGGTGACCTTGTTTACGGCTTGTTTACCAGCATTTGTTATCGTTCGGCTGCAATCCTGGCCACTTAATGCGATTTCGTTTCTCCAAAGCGGGCTTTAAGTGTAAGAGAGAAGAAACGAGAAAACTCGAGGGGTTCCTACTTGTCATTCAATGGAGGCTCGTCGACGACGACGCGATGTTGAAGTGTGTCCTCGAGACCTTTTATGCGTACTGACTAACAGCACATGTACCTAAGTTTTACGCTGTATATGGTTATATGTAGTGCTTATATATACATACATACATATATGAGTGTATATATAAAGGATGTTGCAACTACCAGCAGCCACAGTCAATAATACTTCGGAGAATCGAGAAAAGAGTCACATAGCTTACAGTCGTCGCATGGGTATTTCCACTAGCAGAAAGTGGAGCCGGGCCAATCGTCCGACTGGTCCTCGACATTGCCGAGCCCTGTTTATTTCCTCACGCCCGAGTTCGCGGAACTATCGTGCTTTCTACGAACTTACATTGACGATCATTTTTCCAACATGGTAATTGTACGCTGTGACCTTTACATTATCAACATTAATTTTACCGACTTCGAACAATTTTTCAAATCACGGTGGGATTTTTAGAACGTGATCTTTAGATTCTCAAGAACCGCAAAAAATAAACTTCATTCAAATTTATTAATACGAATTATTAATAAAAGTAATGAAGATTTGGTAATATAAGGCCATTTGTAATGTTCTCATTGCAATTACGAATTTATGTTTGGGTTTTGAAAATCGGAGCCCCCCACCGCCCGCATGTTTATAGAAAACTTGGAATAATTGGAACTTAAGGAAAGCTCTTTGAGGGATTTATAACCATTAGGGCCTACACAGGTTTTCATACAGGTGAATTCAGCTTAATCAGTAGCTGTGTGTCTTTGAGCTTTAAAAATCAAAGCCTTCATTCCTCAAGTTTCCAGAAAATTTGGAATAATTGAGGTTTGATAGGGGCTCTTTAAGGCACTTGGAATAATAATCAGAGCCTACATAGGGTCTTCATAGAGATATTCAGAATAATTAGAACCCGTAAGGAGTTTTAATATGGGAATCTTAAAATAATCAGGTTTGGGGGGGGGGGGGGTTTCAAGAGGGCTTAGAATAATCAGAGGTGGGATTGGGGCTCATGAGCAAACTTAAAATCATTGGAGGTTAGAAGGTGCCTAGTTGGGAGACTGTAAAAAAACTGGGGTGGGGTTCAAGATAGCGAATGGCTAAAATAGCGAATTCCATAATAATACCCATTCTAGATTTAGGTGTACATTATATTTAAATTAACTATTTCAGCCATTCGCTATTTCAGTTATTCGCCATTTCAGCCATTCGCTATTTCAACCATTCGCTATTTCAGCCATTCGCTATTTCAGCCATTCGCTATTTCATCCATTCGCTATTTCATCCATTCGCTATTTTAGCCATTCGCTATTTCAGCCATTCGCCATTTCAGCCATTTGCAATTTCAGCCAGTCGCCATTTCAGCCATTCGCCATTTCAGCCATTCGCCATTTCAGCCATTCGCCATTTCAGCTATTCGCCATTTCAGCCATTCGCCATTTCAGCCATTCGCCATTTCAGCCATTCGCCATTTCAGCCATTCGCCATTTCAGCCATTCGCCATTTCATCCATTCGCTATTTCATCCATTCGCTATTTTAGCCATTCGCTATTTCAGCCATTCGGTATTTCAGTGATTCCCTATTTCAGCCATTCGCCATTTCAGCCATTCGCCATTTCAGCCATTCGCCATTTCAGCCATTCGCTATTTCATCCATTCGCTATTTCATCCATTCGCTATTTCAGCCATTCGGTATTTCAGTGATTCCCTATTTCAGCCATTCGCTATTTCAGCCATTCGCTATTTCAGCTATTCGCTATTTCAGTCATTCGCTATTTCAGCTATTCGCTATTTCAGCCATTCGCTATTTTAGCCATTCGCTATTTCAGCCATTCGGTATTTCAGTGATTCCCTATTTCAGCCATTCGCTATTTCAGCCATTCGCTATTTCAGCCATTCGCTATTTCAGCTATTCGCTATTTCAGTCATTCGCTATTTCTGCTATTCGCTATTTCAGCCATTCGCTATTTCAGCCATTTGCTATTTCAGCCATTCGCTATTTCAGCCATTCGCTATTTCAGCCATTCACTATTTCAGCCAATCGCTATTTCAGCCATTCGCTATTTCAGCCATTCGCTATTTCAGCCATTCGTTATTTCAGCCATTCGCTATCTCAGCCATTCGCTATTTCAGCCATTCGCTATTTCAGCCATTCGCTATTTCAGCCATTCGCTATTTTAGCCATTCGCTATTTCAGGCATTCGCCATTTCAGCCATTCGCCATTTCAGCCATTTCAGCCATTCGCTATTTCAGCCATTCGCTATTTCAGCCATTCGCTATTTCAGCCATTCGCTATTTCAGCCATTCGCTACTTCAGCCATTCGCTATTTCAGCCATTCGCTATATTAACCCTCACCCAAAAAAGCAACAGAAATAAATATTCTTCTGTTTTTAACGAAATTTTGTGAGTTTTGAATATTCATCTCTGATGTATTAATGACTTAAGGATTGTCGTTATGGATGCTTCATATTTATAGACTCTTGAAGAAGCATTTTTTTTTGTACGAGGCTGAAACAAATAAACAGATACAGGGGGATTCATTTGATTACAACTGCAGAACCCCTCATCGATCTCTAAGTCGTGACTTCCGGAGTGCAACGACACGCAGAGCGGGAAAGGCACGAGTGCGTGCACTCGACCGCTTAACGTTCGTCCCATAGAGTCCAGACATAATATAGATTGAACATTTTAAACGCCTCGCGTATTATCTGACGCTTGATCTCTGTGCAAACAGACGAGACCCTTGCACGTGACGCCTTGCGCACTAATCTACGTATTCGCCTTTATATATGCAACCTACGAAGTGAAGAGGCGAGAATGAACGTCGGAGAAGGCGAGGGAAACAACATTCCAAGATCGTATCTTCAATCACTATACATACGCCAGATCAAGGTTACTTAACATACGAAATTACTTGACATTTTCCGGTATTCGTCTACGTTCAAATCTAGAAAATAGGTCAGTGGTATAATTGCACGCCCCACTTGTGCAAACACTTTCAAAAGAATCCGCATAAAATGGATAAAAAATTAAGTGTATGATAGATGTGACATTTAAGGCTTTTCATATGACAAAAAAAAAGTTTTCTATAGAATTTATTGCAGAAATAATCTATTATATAAAAATTAAAAAAGAATTCATTAAACAACTAATTTAATAATTGGCGTTCGGAGATTGAAGAAAAAAATTAAAAAAGCATTTAATATGTAAAAAAACTAATTAAAAAAACGGTTTTCTATAGAATTTATTACAGAAATAATTTATTATATAAAAATTAAAAAAGAACTCATTATATAAACAACTAATTTAATAATTATTGTTCGGAGATTTAGAAAAAAAATTTAAAAAGCATTTAATATGTAAATAAACTAATTTAAAAAAAAAGTTTTCTATAGAATTTATTACAGAAATAATTTAAAAAAACTCATTATATAAACAACTAATTTAATAATTATTGTTCGGAGATTTAAGAAAAAAATTAACAAAGCATTTATTACGTAAAAAAACTAATTTAAAAATTATTATTTGGAGATCCAAGAAAAAAAAATTTTAAGAATTTATTATATAAAAAACTAATTTAAAAATTATTGTTTGGATGTATAAGAAAAAATGGGAGGGCAAAAATGGCCGCGGAAAAAAGGCCGTTTAAAAAAGTCTTGAAGATTTTGTAAGCGACGAGAGAATATAATTGAACAAAAAAATGTTAATTGGATTTCGTCAAACCAGAAATTTATGATTTCCTGCCTTAAGACAGTTTTGCAATCCTGAATTTCTAATAACATGCGCAAATTATGGGCATTACTGTAAATCAAGAGTCATATTATAGCCAATTTGTAGACCTGCAATTATTACTATAGACTCACAGTCGATTAATAGCAGGCTTCATCGACGTCGACTTGACTCAGTGGGCGGACTTCTGGTTGACATACTTCATAAACTTAGAGCATATAAGGTATTATTGAACAGCCCGCTAAACATTTGACCCTGACCGTTTCCGATGTGTTTCAATATTTTTTTGTGTCATTATACAACCTCAAAAAAAATGTCTATAATTATTTAGAAGAGCGATATTTTTTTTCAAATCTTAAAAAATATGAACAAACTTATTTCAATCACTTGTAAGATAAAATCCTTTTTGTAAGCCCAGGAAAAAAAGCCTGGGTATAACTTTGCAATTTTTTTTAAAATAATAAGTTAAAAATTCGAAGTTCTATAAAAATCGAACGTCTCTGAAGTTTTTCACTCAATTCGGTACCAACCATCCGTGTACGATCTGTATTACGTAAGTGTCTAAAGGTTCAGTCTGTTTTGTTGGATGTGACGAAAGAGAAAGCGGTTTAAGCTTGTAAAACTCAAATGGCTGTAAAATTTTAACCCCCTTTATCGATCTTCATCAAATTTAATATCTAGTATCTTTAGAGATACTAGATATTAAATTTGATAAAATAAAATAATGATGAAGGCCGATCGGAATTAAATTGTTCGAATTTTCGATAATTTTAAATTTTTTGGAAAAGCGAATTGGCAACTTCGCGCAGAACATCTAAAATTTTCTACATGAACGAACTAATATACCTAAGTATTTGAAATGATCTATAATATCTGCCATTTTTAGCTAATGAACTAAATCGTTCTTCGCAAATAAAATAATGATGAAGGCCGATCGGAAATAAATTGTTCGAATTTTAAATAATTGTGAATTTTTGGAAAAGCGAATTCACAGCTTCGCGCAGAACATCGAAAATTTTCTACACGGACGAACTAATACTTAGGTATTCGAAAATTGTAGATGTTCTGCGCGAAGATGTGAATTCGCTTTTCCAAAAAATTCACAATTATCTAAAATTCGAAAAATTCAATTCCGATCGGCCCTCATCATTATTTTATTTGCGAAAAACTATTTAGTTCATTAGCTAAAAATGACAGATATTATAGACCATTTCAAATAAGCTGACATAAAAATCTAAAAAAAAAGTCTCAAAAATAACTTTTCCCGTATCAGGAAAAAAAGTCTCAAAATACTCTGATTCTTTTTTTGAACCGTTATAATAATATAAAGAAATTATTGAGACATATTGGAAAGGGTCAAGGTCAAGAGTTTACCGAGATTGTCATATTAACAAAAAGTTCTCGTAGGAAAGAAAAAAAACTTGAGTCTACCAAACGCTCATCTTGCCAAACATATACGTCATGCCGTCGAGTTCATCAATGAGAATCAATAAAATTCCTTGCAAATATATAAAGAAAATTCCTTTCTGGTCGTTTTTTCTTTTCTTTATTTTTGTACACGGAAATATTTGGTTGTAACAACTACGTTTCCCTTTTGCTGTACACAATATCTAAAAAATTAGTTGCCGCAACCACATCAAATAGTAATCTCAACTATTCACGATTAGTTCTCGCGAGATTAGTGAGGTTATCCAATCGAATCGTTGGGATTATCATTCGAATCGTTGGCACTACACCGAGAGAAAAGATTCCATTGACGCCAAAGAAATGGGTGGATTGATTTTTTTTTCATTGATTTCAACGAAATAGTGCATTTGAATTTCAAAGAGAACATTTCATTGCCTGTAAATAAAGATTTACTTAGTGAGCATATAATAAAGAAACAGTTTCATTGTTTTAAAGAGACGTTTTCATTGGTTCAAAGAAACGTTTTCATTGATCTCTCTCTCGCACCTAACCTCACTTTTTTGTTTTCCGGTTCTCCCGAACGAACGGCTTCCAGTTTCAAGGAATCAGAAGCTTAGCCTACTTCTGCCGTACTTCCTTACATACTCACAAAATTTGAGCTTTATCTGCCGCGTACTTCAGGAAAAAATAGGTTTCGAAATTTTGAGGTGGTAAGAAGAAGGTTTCATTGAATCAGAGACGATATCTTTGAAATCAATGAAAAAGGTTCATTGGTTTGAAGAAATATTTCTTCGAATCAATGTCACTACTTTTCATTGAGTTTGAGATCATTCAAAGAAAAGATAGTATTGAAATTCAAGTATTTCATTTCATTGGCAAAAATTTCCGTGAATCAATGAAACTTTTTCTCTCGGTGTACCATTTGAGTTGTAAGGGAATTAGAATAATGATTAGTTGTGTCAACTTATTTTTTGGTTATGGCAACTAATGATTTCTTTCAGTGTAGTTTACGTGAAATACGTGCATAAGATACTGCTCGAGATATTGAGATGAACATTGCTAAACGCGAGTCGTCACAGCATCGACAAATATTTGCACTTGCGTCACCGCATCGTGAGTACCTACACATGTAAATCAGTTTACACACGCGCATCCTGCTACGTGTACGCGTAAGACACACTAACGTGTATTAAACTTCGTTGGAATGCTCGCAATATCCGTTCACGGGTAGCAGAAATTTTTCAATTCTCCTTTGGAGAGCGTTGCGGAACAGGAACGAACGTTCAGTATCGTTTCGTCATTCTCATCGATTTATCCACGTATATACCTATGTTGTTGGTTCTAACGAGTCTAGCTGAATGCGAAGAAATAAATTCACTGACATTCTGCTCCAATTTGTTTCTTCAACCTTCTTCCAAATTAATCGTGATCTTTTTTATTTTCGAATCGAACTGATATACTAATGGGAAATATAGTCTTTTTTTACGTTTTATTTTTTTTAATCAAAATGTCTTATAGCATTTGAATAACAAAAAATAAATTATCCAACATAAGAATAGTTATATGGTCATGTTTTGCGTTTCTTTTTTTTGGTGAAATATAATATACGCTTTTGCTGAATTGAAATGATTATTACATTTTTTTTCTCCTAGTGCCTAGAACTACTTTTTTTGACATCACAAAAAATGTCATAGAAGTGCAACAGAGGCAAAAATTCAAAATTGAGTACGGAAAATTTACTACGAAATGGTAAATTTGGATAAGAAAAGTAATTGGCTGCTTCAAAAATTATATTTTTAGCAGGTTTGAATTCATGGGTCTATATTACATTCGAACTTCACTGAACAACCGAGAATTTGCACATACGATGATGAAAATGAAGCAGAAGAAAATCTTGGATAAAAAAATAAGTTATCTAATAATAAAATTTATTTTAGTCCCTCATGTTTGGTATATATGTAGAATATTGGAAAAATAGCTTAAGCACAAACACCATTTGACAAAGAATCATGTTTCAAGATGACTCAAAAAATTAATTAAGATTCTTTAATTCTTTTTTACAAAAAAAAAAACAATGGTCTTTTTAAAAAATGTTTTGTAAAAAAATAACATTTTTAGGTACCGATAATATTCAAACGATTTAATTAAAAGTCTATATAACAATGCACATTTTACATCAACACTTTTTTTTCCTAAACAGTCAATTTTTAGAAATAAAAACATGTACCTAAAGTACTCGCAACTAGTAATAAAATCTAGCTAATCGCAATCACCTCAACTCCAAAAAATCTTTTAAAAAACGCAATTCTCGTTGACAAAGAATGTCTCATATAACCAAAGAATAAAAGTATCTTTAGAAGCTATCAAAATAAATTCTATACGATTATTTAATTCTTTTCTACAAAAAAATTCAATGGTCTTTCAAAAAAACGTACATCTTTTGTAAAAAATAATATTATTAGGGACCGAATATATTCAAAGGATTCAATTAAAAATCGGTATAAAACTTTTTTTTCCTAAACAGTCCATTTTCCGATATAAAAACATTTACGAAAAGTACTCACAACTAGTAACAATATTTAACTAATTACAATCACCACATCGACTCCAAAAAATCAACAACAAAAAAAAAACGGAGTCCTCATTGACAAAGAATGTCGCATATAACCAAAGAATAAAAGTATCTTTAGAAACTTTTAACATAAATTCTATGCGATTATTTAATTCTTTTCTACAAAAAAATTCAATGGTCTTTTAAAAAAACGTACATCTTTTGTAAAAAATAATATTATTAGGGACCGCATATATTCAAAGGATACAATTGGAAGTCGATATAATCCTTTATTTCCTAAACAGTCCATTTTCAGAACTAAAAACATTTTTCTAAAGTACTCGCAATTAGTAACAATATCTAGCTAATCACAATCACCACGTCGACTCCAAAAAATCAACAAAAAAAAAAACCGAGTCCTGATTGTCAAAGAATGTCTCATATAACCAAACAATAAAAGTATATTTAGAAACTGTTAACATAAATTCTATGCGATTATTTAATTCTTTTCTACAAAAAAATTCAATGGTCTTTTAAAAAAACGTACATCTTTTGTAAAAAATAATATTATTAGGGACCGCATATATTCAAAGGATTCAATTAAAAATCGGTATAAAACTTTTTTTTCCTAAACAGTCCATTTTCCGATATAACAACATTTACCTAAAGTACTCGCAACTAGTAACAAAATCCAGCTAATCACAATCACCACATCGACTCCAAAAAATCAACCAAAAAAAAAAAAAACGGAGTCCTCATTGACAAAGAATGTCTCATATAGCCAAAGAATAAAAGTATCTTTAGAAGCTGCAAGCGTGGGCGGTTAGGAAACATGAACGAAGGGCGTAGGCATGAGACTCTCGACAGCGACGGCGTAAGCTCCATGGAAGTAGGATTAAACCAGAAGCAAAAAAAAAAGAAAAAAAAAGAAAAAGAAAAAAACAACAGAAAACCAATAATAATATAAAGAAAAAGAGGCAAAGTCCTCAAGTATTAAAGTGGGAAGAAGACCGTGAACGCAGAGCGATTCGATACAATCTCAGTAGTAGTAGCAGCACCACAGCAGACGTAGTAGTAGTGGTCCGTGAAAGAACATAGCCCGGATGACTGAGAGAAAGATAAGAAGGAGCGAGAGACCAAGACGTAGACTCCGGGCGTAAACCCGTATACAATCGAGGCAAGCCTGGCCGACAGCGGAGCAGCTCGCCGGCTCCGCAGGGAGACCGAGAACCAAGCGTAGAATCGGTTCAATAAATGCAACGGCCGTTGGCCGAGGTGGCGGCGGCTGAACGCGATGCGAATCGAGACAGCTGCACGCTAACCAACCAATGTTCGACAAAGATGGAGAGACAACAAACCCACGCCTGCGCCACGTGCTGCCGTACGGCGTAGTAGTATCGCGCCGCCAGAAACGAGTACGAGAGAAACGACGCTGAAGAGGGGTAGAACGGGCTTTAGTAGAAAGAGAAAGCGAATTCGAATACTATGCACTAGACATATACTATACTATAGTGTGATATAGCGAATTGCATTGGAGGAAAAAGGACAAACCACGAGTGGAAGAAAGAAGCAATGAGTAGAGAGAGAGAGAGAGAGAGAGAGAGAGAGAGAGAGAGAGAGAGAGAGAGAGAGAGAGAGAGAGAGAGAGAGAGAGAGGTATTTATTACGTGCAGAGAGAAAGAGAGGGAGAGAGTGAAGGCGAGTAAGAGGGAAGGACTGAATGACAGAGAGAAAATCATTCGACTTCTGTGGAAAGGAAAAAGAGAGAAGAGAATAGAAGGAGATAGATAGACGCTGTCGAGGAAAGGGTGGAGTAGAGAGAGAGAGAGAGAGAAGTAGCGTTATGTTTTGTCTCTCTTTCACACCGGTCGATATCTCGCAGCAACGACGCCAACGAAGAGAGAGACAGAGTGATAACAATGCAACGTGCTCCGACGCCACCGACGGCTCAAACGCTGCCGGCTAAACCTGCTACCTTCTCTGCTGATGCTGTTGATGGTACTACTACTACTACTATTGCGACTCCATCACTGCGTGTCTCCCTCCAGCATGAATAGAAACCGCCATTTTGATATTTTGGCAGGATTTCTTTGCTGGCTTTGGGAAATTGATTCGTTGAGGTTTTGAATTTCTGGCGTCTGACTAATTCGGGATTTTTCTACTGGAAATTGGATTTTATTTCTTGGACGCAAGGAGATTGAACAATTTTGGCGCCCTTTTTGTGGTGTAGGGAATAAAATATTCTAAGCCTTTTCATAGACAATCTCGAACGAAAGTTTAAGTTATTATCGGAATTTCAGGAGTTTGCAACTAAATCATTTTTAAAAAAATGGTTTCGTAAATGTCATTGCTGATTAATATTCATTTTGCATAATAATAATGCTGGAATATTTGTAATGTGTAAGTCTTGACACTTTGTAAGAGAAATTCGATAGAAAACTTTTGGTTTTATGTGAAATGAATAGTCAGATTTTTCGGGGTCCTCGCTGACGAAAAAAATTTATAATCAAGAAATATATTCGTTATATCTTCAGAAATATCGTTTTTTTTATTCAGTCATGTTTTGTAAATATGCATTTATTATGGAATGTTCCCAAAATATATACTTTCGAATCCTGCCGTAAAAATCAGTTATACGTCATAAAAAAATATTAATTATATACTAATTTGCATATAAAATATATGTAATGTCTTTGCAGATTCCATTTTCTTAAATTCGATGTACATTCAAAATTACCGAACGCACAAAAAATTTTTTCCTGCAAAAATGTAAGTTTTTGAATGTATTCTTTAATTAAAAAATTTCCATAGCCGCCCGAAAAAAATTTCTGCCATTTTTGGACAAAATAAAATAATAATTTTTTTTTTCGTTGAGACAGACCATTCCAATTTTTTTCAAATTTTCACAAAATTCCCATTATTATGGTTACAAACTACAAAAAAATTTGCGTAATGGCAAATGAATGACCCACTTGGTATGGAATGACCCATATGAGTTATAGACCTTTTCGTAAAAATATATCTCAAATGTCTAAGATAAATCTCTTACACACCCCGAACATACTTCATTTTCGTGAGGGGATAGAAACGCTGAAATGTTAAAATGTCATTACTGCCCTAGATCATTTTTATTGGCAAATTGTGCGACGCAGCTTCAATACTCGAGAGCCACGCCTGAAGCTGTCGTGCACCGCGGGACTACGACCCAGCGGCCACAGACTCTGGGCGAGAACTACGAAGAGACCGAGCGAGAGAAGCTCGGGAGGGTGAAAGCGAAACAGAATGATAACAAGAGGCATCGACCGGTCATGAACGTTGCCCGGACAACATATATACACGCAACGCGTAGGTATTACTATAGACGCGCCGATAGAGCCTCCGGGACTTTGGTCGAATTATTCGTTAATCCGCTTCGCCGACAGCAACACTGGATCAACAGTCTGGCGCGTTGATGCACACGATTAAAAACATGAACACTTCACCGAGCACTTTTTAACCCGTGAGCGAAACACGCCGGAGGAAACGGAAATCTGTAACCCACGGGACATCAAGCGCGGAAGGGTTGGGCTCGTTGTTGAAGACAAGGACAGCATCAACGCTGCTGGGGGGTTGATGAACGAGGATGGAATGAAAACAAGCTATAGTCCAGTCAGTGGCGGCTGCTGAAGAAGGGAATACAGAGAAGCGACGGGGATTTCTCATCCCCGTACAGATTCCGCTGTATTCTTTGTTCAACGTCCTTCTCAACGAAAATTTATCCCAGTTGCTTTATGGGTGGATGGTCCATGGAATCTTTGTATTGATAAAAAAGTTGAATCAAATGCATGAACTTGCATTTCATGGTCGTTCGTTGAAGACAAGAATAGCATCAAAGCTGCTGCAGGGTTGATGAACGAGGATGGAATGAAAACAAGCTATAGACCAGTCAGTGGTGGCTGCTGAAGAAGGGAATACAGAGAAGCGACGGCGATTTCTCATCCCCGTACAGATTCCGCTCTATTCTTCGTTGAACGCCCTTCTTAATGATAATTTATCCGGGCTGCTTAATGGATGGATGGGCCATGAAATCTTTATATTGATAAAAAATCAAATGAAATGCAAGAACTTGGTCGTTGTTGAAGACAACGGTAGCGTCATCGCTGCTGGAGGGTTGATGAACAAGGAAGGAATGAAAACAAGCTATAGTCCGGTCAGTGGCGGCTGCTGAAGAAGGAAATACAGAGAAGCGACGGGGATTTCTCATCCCCGTGCAGATTCCGCTCTATTCTTCGTTCAACGCCCTTCTTAACGATAATTTATCCGGGCTGCTTAATGGATGGATGGGCCATGAAATCTTTATATTGATAAAAAATCAAAGGAAATGCATGAACTTGGTCGTTGTTGAAAACAAGGATAGCAGAAACGCTGCTGGGGGGTTGATGAAGGAGGATGGAATGAAAACAAGCTATAGTCCAGTAGGTGGCGGCTGCTGAAGAAGGGAATACAGAGAAGCGACTTACGGGAATTTCTCATTCCCGTACAGATTCTGCTCTATTATTCGTTCAACGCCCTTCTCAACAAAAATTTATTCGGGCTGTTTAATGGATGGATGGTCCATGAAATCGTTATATTGATAAAAAATCAAAGGAAACGCAAGAACTTGGTCGTTGTTGAAGACAACGGTAGCGTCATCGCTGCTGGAGAGTTGATGAACAAGGAAGGAATGAAAACAAGCTATAGTCCGGTCAGTGGCGGCTGCTGAAGAAGGGAATACAGAGAAGCGACGGCGATTTCTCATCCACGTACAGATTCCGCTCTATTCTTCGTTCAACGCCCTTCTTAACGATAATTTATCCGGGCTGCTTAATGGATGGATGGGCCATGAAATCTTTATATTGATAAAAAATCAAAGGAAATGCATGAACTTGGTCGTTGTTGAAAACAACGGTAGCGTCATCGCTGCTGGAGGGTTGATGAACGAGGATGGAATGAAAACAAGCTATAGTTCAGTCAGTGGCGGCTGCTGAAGAAGGGAATACAGAGAAGCGACGGCGATTTCTCATCCCCGTACCGATTCCGCTCTATTCTTCGTTCAACGCCCTTCTCAACAAAAATTTATCCGGGCTGCTTAATGGATGGATGGTCCATGGAATCTTTATATTGATAAATAATTTAATGAAATGCATGAACTTGGTCGTTGTTGAAAACAAGGATAGAAGAAACGCTGCTGGAGGGTTGATGAACGAGGATGCAATGAAAACAAGCTATAGTCCAGTCAGTGGCGGCTGCTGAAGAAGGGAATACAGAGAAGCGACGGGAATTTCTTATCCCCGTACAGATTCCGCTCTATTCTTCGTTCAACGCCCTTAAACAACGAAAATTTATTCGGGCTGCTTAATGGATGGATGGTCCATGGAATCTTTATATTGATAAAAAATCAAATGAAATGCAAGAACTTGGTCGTTGTTGAATACAAGGATAGCATCAATGCTGCTGAGGGGTTCATGAACGAGGATGGAATGAAAACAAGCTATAGTCCAGTCAGTGGCGGCTACTGAAGAAAGGAATACAGAGAAGCGACGGAGATTTCTGATCCCCGTATAGATTCCGCTCTATTCTTCGTTCAACGCCCTTAAACAACGAAAATTTATTCGGGCTGCTTAATGGATGGATGGTCCATGGAATCTTTATATTGATAAAAAATCAAATGAAATGCAAGAACTTGGTCGTTGTTGAATACAAGGATAGCATCAATGCTGCTGAGGGGTTCATGAACGAGGATGGAATGAAAACAAGCTATAGTCCAGTCAGTGGCGGCAACTGAAGAAAGGAATACAGAGAAGCGACGGAGATTTCTGATCCCCGTATAGATTCCGCTCTATTCTTCGTTCAATGCCCTTCTCAACGAAAATTTATCCAGGCTGCTTGATGGATGGATGGTCCATGGAATCTTTATATTGATAAAAAATCAAAGGAAATGCTAAAACTTGGTCGTTGTTGAAGTCGAGGATAGCAGAAACGCTGCTTTAGGGTTGATGAACGAGGAAGGAATGAAAACAAGCTATAGTCCAGTCAGTGGCGGCTGCTGAAAAAGGGAATACAGAGAAGCGATGGGGATTTCTCATCCCCGTGCAGATTCCGCTCTATACTCCGTTCAATGCCCTTCTCAACGAAAATTTATACGGGCTGCTTAATCGATGGATGGTCCATGGAATCTTTATATTGATAACAAATTTAATGAAATGCTAGAACTTGGTCGTTGTTGAAAACAAGGATAGCGTCAACGCTGCTGGAGGGTTAATGAACGAGGATGGAATGAAAACAAGCTATAGTCCAGTCAGTGGCGGCTGCTGAAGAAGGGAATACAGAGAAGCGATGGGGATTTCTCATCCCCGTACAGATTCCGTTCCATCCTTCGTTCAACTCCCTTCTCAAGGAAAATTTATCTGGGCTGCTTAATTTTCGGTCAGGGACATAAAAAAAATAATGTTAAAGTCAATATTGAACGCAAATGTCCACTGAATTTTTGGGTTGGTGAAAAAACTAACGATATTCGTGAACTTTGTCGATGTTGAAGACAAGGATAGCATCAACGCTGCTGGAGGGTTGATGAACGAGGATAGAATGAAAACAAGCTATAGTCCGGTCAGTGGCGGCTGCTGAAGAAGGGAAAACGGAGAAGGAAAGGGAAAAGAGAAGCGACGAGGGTCGGCGGTATACAGCTCCGGGGATTTCTCACCCCGTATAGATTTCACCCTGTTCTCCGTTCAACGCCCTGCTCAACGAAAATTTATCCGGGCAGCTTAAATTTAGATCACCGGCGTACAATAAAAAAAATGTTATAATGATTTTGAACACAAACTCCTACAGAATTTTTGTGTTGATAAACAATTGCTTTCAATTGTTTCGAACACACAGTTACATGGAATTTTTATGTTGATAAAAAATTTCATAAAATGCATTTTATGACCTCGTGAACTGTATAAAGCACTACAACTAAAAAAAATCTGGAATAATGCAGCACATTTCATAATAAGCACCGAGCTCAATAAATCGTGTAATCTGGTTCCAGTTAAAGTCTAATATAAGCTTCATTCCAGCATGATTAAATGTTACCTTTGGCTGACAGAAACGACGATTTTCCTTCTGTCATAAAATCTACATATTTCATTGCAATTATATCTTCGCACGCTACCAAATATAATTCGCCCAATCTCTTAAACTCGTATTAGTCAGCCTCGAAAAAAGCTCTGTCATTGCAGGAGCAAAGTCACCCATAATTGACTACAATCAAATTAAGTTGTGAAACAATTTCCAAACTGCAACTCCGCAAAGCTACAAATAATGGCCAGATTAAAACGTTAACCTCGTCAGAGCCTAATGAAGAGCGATAATCCACTCTTGTTGTATATAATGGCGTGGCTCTATCGCGTGTCACACGGTGACCGTAATTTTTCAGCTTCTGTAATGCCCCTATTAATGTACATGTAAAGCAGTGATTTCGTTGCACCTAAACTGCACACGTCCAAGTTCTGCTTCTTTTCACATTACGACATGAGTGGCCTCACACACACTTTCATAAATTCTTGAGTGTCCATTCCGTGAGTTCGCTCGTCAAGTATAATATCGGCACGTTTCTTCCTGTGTTACGATCCTCTTTACCGCTGTCGCCAGTCGACAATTCAATGCGGTTAACACGCGACGCCAATTATCCACTGCTCCCTTTTTTATGCGTGTTTCACCCTCCGTCTCGCCGACGCCGTCGTTCTTGTTCGAAGGCCTCACGAGTTACGTTTACACTCGCGTCTGAGTGCTTAATGTTGCTGCTACTAGTTTCGCAGTGTTTTTTATTTGTCATTGTACAACCTGCGGTTTCTATAGGCGAGGCCGGGGCTAGTTGGGTCAGGACAAACTATGTTAAGCCCATTTAAAAATCGGCACTTGTACACTGAGAAATTACGGTAGTTCAGGCAACTATTAAGCCATAACTAGATTTTTAGTCCATGCAACAATTTGAATAGTTATTTTAACTGATATAATGACTAAATTAACTACGTTATAGTTACTGTAACTAATTCTATAGTTGGCTTAAAATAATGTTGCAGTTACTTTTATAGTGAACTTATGGTTAAATACAACCTTAGCTATTTTCTTATAGTCAGTGCAACTTTATTATTATCGTCGCAATGACCATTGTAAACTTGTTGAATAGTTTCTCAAAGAATAGGTTCTTTGCTTGTGATGATGTTTTTTTTATTAATAGTACCTCGTAATATATATTATATTACTATGTATATACTATTAGTATTATTATTAGTATATTATATACTATATATTTTTTGTTACGATAACTATTATTAACTATTGCATTGACTACAAATAATTAGACCAGATAACTTTTTTTAGTTGTCTGAGATTGTAGTTCGCTATAAATTTATAGTTTCCAGTATCTTATTTTTCTCTCAGTGTATGAGGCGACTTTCCCCTTATCTCTCTATATCTTTCTATATATATTGGTGATCTACACTAAAAAAAGAATCG
Organism: Ephialtes manifestator; assembly: GCA_963970395.1. Lineage (NCBI taxonomy): Eukaryota > Metazoa > Arthropoda > Insecta > Hymenoptera > Ichneumonidae > Ephialtes > Ephialtes manifestator. The sequence continues at coordinate 31,601,368 of OZ019972.1, forward strand.
GTTAGACTTACCGATTTTGCGTTTGCGGGTGGCGAAAGAAATATTTGATTCATTGGAAGGAATACTTGGTAGAAGGTTGAAAGATAGTCGAATCGAGTTTTCCTTCATTCACAAAAAATATTGTTTCAGCTTTTACTAAAGTTTTCACCATGATCAACAAAAACTCTATGACTCAAACATCGAATCTTACAATGAAAATTAAAATGTTCTGATCGCACTCAGAGAAATCGTAGCAGTACAGTCAACTATAGAGTGACAACTATTAATTTCTAGTCCATGCAATATTTTCATAATTACGGTAACTATGAAAATAGTTATGGTAACTATTTGGTAGTTATAGCAACTATTTGATAGTTGTGGCAACTATAAAAAATTGGTCGTACGAACTAAAAATGAATAGTTGTCATTTTATAGTTACTAATACCATAATTTTCTCTCAGTGCGCGATTCAAGACTTCCCAAAGAGTGACTATTAAGCGTGCGCAGTTATAATTTTATTATTTGAAGACTGTGTTATTTGCCTATGATTAGAGACTAGTTTACACCCATTCGCTTAATTAGGTCCAGTAGAATTCTGTACAGTATTGATTACTGGTGTATTTACTGGGCTGCAATATTTTAGCACCGTGCCTCAAGCTATTTTCCAATTATAAACGTTTCAATATAACATACATACACACACACACATTTCTTTATAATTGTGATTTTTGGGCGTTTTGACACAGTTTTAAATTATTGTCACGAAAATTCGAAAAAAAAATTTCATGAAAAATATTCCAAGGAAGCAAAAACTAAAGCAAAAATTGAACTGACCAGCTCCACTCCTACATATTTCCATAGTCTCCCATAAAAAACATCCGCCATTTTTTGACAAAATAAACTAATAATCTTTTTTTTTGTGATCTTTGCGTGTTTTGGCACAGTTTGAAGTTACAGCCATTGGAAACTCGAAAAAAAAAAAAAAATGTCAGAAAAAATCTTCCGCTATGGAGAAGCAAAAACCAAAAGCAAAAATTGACCGGAAAAGCCCCAGTCACTCCTACACGGAAAAAAAAGTTTGGTTGCGGCAACTACGTTTTCGATTTGCTGTACACAATGTCTAAAAAATTAGTTGCCTCAACCATATCGAATAGTAACCTCAACTATTCACGATTAGTTCTCGATTGGATTAGTTACGTTAACTAATCCAATCGTTGGGACTACCACTCGAATAGTTGGGACTACCATTCGAATCGTCGGTATTATGATTCGAATCGTTGCAACTCAAATGGTAATCCATTTGAGTTGCTAGGGAAATAGAATGATCGATTGGTTGTGTCAACTCATTTCTTGGTTATGGCAACTAATCTTTTTTTTCCGTGTACGTATAACTATGGCACACAACGTTTGTAAGATAGAAAAAGTTTTTCTTCAACTCGTTCATATAGTGCTGCACAAGCGTCACTACTATACTATTATTAATATAACTACGAACCTCCCAAAGTCGTTGGCCCTTGTCGAGCTCTGAGTACTAGGCTACGTGGAAACAGTTGGGGAAGGTCCGGTACAGGCTTTCGAGGAACTCGAGCAGCGTGCACGCGGGGTTTCCAACCGCTCGTTCGTCACGAGGGGTTGCAACCCCTCCATCGTCGAGATCACACAGTGTGGCTAGGGTGAAAAAGGGTGGGGAATTAGAAACCCGATCTTTTAGGCCCCATAACTATCGCTTTGTTTCTCTGCTACCCTCGAACGTTCTTGTCCTCTTATTTCCGGCTTAACTGATGCGGAATATCGAAGCCGGACGCGAGCTGAACACTATACAAAAAAAAAAAAAAAAATGTAGCAGAAAATCGCAATCTACAGTTTGAAAATCGTATAATTGCGTTAACTGAACTTGGGAAAGATAATTTATTGATTTAATTAAAATCGATGAGCACCGATTTGAAAATAAAATTTTTATTAAATAAAAACAACATTTTTTATTTTTCGAAACGACCAATTTATTTTTTGTACGTAGAGAAAATTATTAATAATTTTCGACGATTTTTATGACTACTAATTTTTTTTTTTTTACGTTCGCGTTACTTGTGAGGTTATTATGATTGTAATTTTTATTTTTTATATATTTTATTAATAATATGTAAATGTTTTCTATTACCGTTCGGTGAAATTGCTGCAGGGATTTTTGTTTTGTCTGTGGCTGTTGAAGTAATGCCGTATATTTCACGCATTATTCTTCCACACTGTGTGGCACCTCTTCGCCAATTTTTTACGATTTGATGAGGATATCCCGAAGTGGTATAACAACGTTCCCACGCACGTGAAGGCGGTGCGGGTCGAGAGACGGGAAGAGATAAAAGTAGTAACCGACGAATGAGTGACGTAGAGACGAGAGGAGAAAGGAGATTTAAAATAATGCGCTGCGAAATTGCCTGCTGCCTGGCTGTCGAGCTCTGACCACTGAAATATAACACACTAAAGTGCGCGCGGATCAGCGCTGGCAAATACTCGGCTAACGTACCTTTAGTACATGTGCAGGTACACAATTCTTTTGCGATTCTTTCGCTGCCGTTGACTGCATAACCAAGAATAATATTATTATATCAGTAACGAAGCGGTCGACAATTTTCTTGTTTTTACGAAAAACGCAATACGCAACAAGAGATACAAACAACAAGAACAAATGTCTCATTTACTCTTACTCAAATTAGTAGCTAAATTTTTTCAAAACGTTTTTACAATTTCTGCTGGTTTGATTAATAGTTCCGAGGTGTTTTTCACGTAGCAAAATTAGTTGTTAATATGTAAGTACATTCACAGCTGTGATTCGAACAGGAAATCGACTGACATATGCAAATTCCCTATGTCATGTTTTTTCGTGCAGTTTTTTAAAAGAATGAACCTTAATAATAGTCGAATTATGACGAGCAATGGCTTATTTTGATTGTGGGGAGATCCTTGATCGATTGACCGTCCAGATTTTTTATGGCATTATTTGTTCAAAAGTTACAGCCATTTGTATGTCTGACATATGCAAATTTCCGATGTCATGTTTTTTCGTGCAGTTTTTTAAAAGAATGAACCTCAGTAATAGTTGAATTATGACGAGCAATGGCTCATTTTGATTATGGGGAGATCCTTGATCGATTGACCGTCCAGATTTTTTATGGCATTATTTGTTCAAAAGTTACAGCCATTTGTATGTCTGACATATGCAAATTCCCGATGTCATGTTTTTTCGTGCAGTTTTCTTAAAAAATGAACCTTAATAATAGTCGAATTATGACGAGCAATGGCTTATTTTGATTGTGGGGAGATCCTTGATCGATTGACCGTCCAGATTTTTTATGGCATTATTTGTTCAAAAGTTACAGCCATTTGTATGTCTGACATATGCAAATTCCCGATGTCATGTTTTTTCGTGCAGTTTTTTAAAAGAATGAACCTCAGTAATAGTTGAATTATGACGAGCAATCGCTCATTTTGATTATGGGGAGATCCTTGATCGATTGACCGTCCAGATTTTTTATGACATTATTTGTTCAAAAGTTACAGCTATTTGTATGTCTGATGTTAGGTTAGGACAGAATAATCAAACCGTTCTACCTTTCGAACTACAAATACTATTAAAAATCTACACGGCCAATCCATAAAGCATTGTTTAATATACAAAATGAGCTATTGCTCGTCATAATCGGACTGATACTACGGTTTACACTTTTAAAAAACTGGATGAAAAACATGACATCGACATCCCCATCCGGAATCCATCCCGATTCTCTTAGAGTAACCCTAGCAAATCCTAATCGATGATAAACTGTGATCGAGTACGTAACCGGAAATCTATTTGCAATCTATTCGGATTCCAAGTTGGATAAACCATTTATGGAAACCCGAACCAATCCCGACCAGGATCGAGTTTCAAACTGGGATGCCCAGACTGATTTCTACATGGGAGAATGGACCATACTTTTTCGCAGTTCAAGTACAGAGGTCGGAAATTATTAACGTTAACGCAAAAACAAACATATAAAATACTTCTATCTTAAATTGGGGGTAAAAAAAACGAATTAGCATCAGTAATGTTTTATTCGATCTGGATAATCATATCGTTTGTGTCCCGTACTTTTGCACACGTATATCTTTATTGGCGCCGATATTCGAATCGCGGGGTCGATGAACGCAGTTAGGGTGTCAGGTTTTAAATTACTAAAACCGTAGCACAAAGCGTGTGACTATATATAGCATATATATATATATGTAGGGAATAATCTTCGCGAGACTTGAGACAGTGAAACATTATATACCCACGTATCGTTCATCGCTACCGTTTGACATGCTTGGAATGCAAAAAAAAAAAAAACTCTTCAGCAACTTGCATATCCATTAATTCGTGTTATTGACATCGTCATGGGACAATATGATGTTTTTCTTATCGTTGGCTGACGCTATCGTTTGTCGTGAAATTTTTACACGGAGTTTATCGAACTCATAATAATAGTAACACGAAATTGTGTGGCTTGAGTTATTCGTATATGCGTGGAAATGGACGACAGGTTTTACAAGACACTTTTAGTATAATGTTCTTAATGACTCCCAAGCGAGTTGTAGTTTGTTTTTTGTTGTTTTTAACAAATGGCTGCAGATCTTATCACAATCGCGAGTTAGGGCTTACGTAGCCCACAATTACCACGTCAGCTAAAGGTACCATAAAGTCGTAAAGGTATTTATGCCAGCCTGCGACTCAAGTTACCGCATTACGCCTCGGCTTTCAATGCCTTCCATTTCACAGTGTCGTACTTAAGCCAAAATTATTTTTCTTCTTTTTTTGAGAAAAATAAGACCGTTTAGTGTGTTTATTGCTGGTACATTCCCAACAAAAATCCGATTTTATTCAAATTTATTTCCTCTTATATGAAGCATTCTCTGTCAATTCAGCCACTTTTTTTTCGACCCTCTCCGATTTGCCCTGTAATTGATTATACGAATGTACCACTAAAAGACACTCTATGTGAATTCTTTCAGATTTTTTAAAATAATTTTTCAGAAAATGGTTTTTTTTATTCAAGTGCAAATATCTCAGAATTTTGAAGTTACTGAAAAAAAATGTCTCCACATAAAAGTTGTCGTTTATTGTTAGCTTTCGAGCGGAATATTCCAAATAATTGTCACGTTCCTGTGAGTACGATTTTTTTCCGAAAAATGGGGGAATTATTTTTTAATTAAAAACAGGATATTATTTTTTTACTGAAAAAATTACAGAGTATTGCTACATGACTGTTGATAGCACAAAACAATCGCCAGAGTGGCACCGATCGATCTTCTGGTATTAAAAAATGCATTTGTGTGAAAGTTCCGAAAAATGGGGACATTATTATTTTTTTGATAAAAGAAAGGTTACTTTTTTTGGCTAATAAAATTACAGAGTATTCTTGCATGACTGTATATATTGCAAAAAAATCATCAGAGTGGCAAGAATCGAGCTTACGGTATTAAAAAAAATTATTCGTGTGGAAGTTCCGAAAAACGGGGGAATTATTTTTTTTTATACCGAAAGCTCGATCCGTACCACCCTGATGATTTTTTTGCAATATCTACAGTCATGCAAGAATACTCTGTAATTTGATTAGCTAAAAAAAGTAACCTTAGCTACATATACCGTTTTATTTTTAAAAACCGTAAACCTGAAGAGAACAAAAAAGCATGCCAAAAAAATATCTTTAAAAAATGTTAACTAATGACCAAAATAATAAAAAAAATCAAACGTTCAAAAAATCCTCTAAAATCGATATATATTGAAGAAAAAAATCAATAAATTTATATCTCATATGACAAGAAATACTGAAAGTTTCTAATAATTTGTGAAACAAACTTTTTTTCAATTAATATGTTAAATTTTTGATATTGTCCAAAATTATGTTTTATCATATATTTAGTTCTGATTTGATATTGAAGAAAAAATCAATAAATTTATATCTCATCTGACAAAAAATACTGAAAGTTTCTAATAATTTGTGAAACAAACTTTTTTTTCAATTAAAATGTTAAATTTTTGCTATTATCCAAAATGATAGTATATTATTATATTATTATCCAAAATTATGTTTTATAGTATATTTAGTTCTGATTTTGTTCCCCAAAATGTTCTTACGTTGTAGTGTACTAAAATTCCAACAGCGTCGAATTTTTAGTTCGGAATAAATTTGCTCATTTGCAACAGATGCGATTTAAGAGGTAAACGGAGGTAGAATGCTCAGTTCTTGTTGCACATAAATTATCAATCATTTAAAAGACTGGGGGCTGCACTTGTGAACCACAAAATTACCTACGTTGATTGTTACCTTGCCTAAGTATAATCATCGTACTTGTAAATGTAACTGACAGCTGTTGCCTCTGTGTGTGTGCTATTTCCGTTGCACGCATGATATGGAGGCACGTCGCAATATATAACAGAAACCGTGACTGCCGAGTCGAATCGAGTCGCTGTAACGAGAAGGTCAATTATAATTGTTCCTAGAAAGGAAGATCGTAAAGATTCGTTTAACTTCACTAGAAATTCCTCACGTTGTTATGAAGGAAGTACGAGCAATACATTTTCGACGTTCTACGTGTTGTTTAAATCCGCCTTAAAAAATCAGTGAATTGAAAAAAATATTTTTCACTTATGATGAAAAAAATATTTTTTAGCTTAATTTGCAACGTGAAATGAATTTATAAAAATAATTTTTTCACTAAAAATATATACACTGAAAGGTCAATTTTTGTTAAAAACAAAATTAATCGGACAACGCAAACTGATTAACTTTATATCAACTCATAAAAAGATATTCAAAAGAATTCTTTCTTGTATTTTTGGTTTTTTAATTGGTCCGACTGCTGAACATATTTGCTGTAAAGTTATGAAAATTTGGATACTTTACATAGAAAATAATTCAAAGACAGAAATTGTCATCACGCTTAATGAATAGATAAGGTAGGAAGTAAAAGGAAAAAAAAATAACAAAATCACAAAAAATACAAAAGTAACACATTGGAATAATTTCACAAATTTTTAGAAGACATTTTTTTTTAACAATATCCTAAAATAAGTGTCCATGAAAGTCACTGCAGTAGTAGATTGATGTCCGATTGTACGAAATCAAAACAAAAGTGTGGTAGAGCGATGTCGGGCGGTTACTATTGAATAGTAATTATTATAAACTACTATTCAATAGTAGCCACCCAACATCGCTCTACCAGATTTTTGTTTTGCTTAACCCTTTGATGCACACATTTTTATTTTTAAAAACTTACTTTTATTTAAAATCGAGAAAGAAAACGTTGAAATATTTAAAAAATGATAATAATCTAGGTGTTAAACATCCCGCTGTGCATTAAAGGGTTAAACCATCAATAGTACATATTTTTGTATGTAGGGTAAACAACTGAGATTAATTTCCCTTACATTTTTTCCAGGAGAAAAAAAAACGCACACACAATCCTAAAATAAGTGTCCATGAAAGTCACTGCAATAGTAGATCGATGCGCGATTGTACGAGCAAAACAAATGTGTGGTAGAGCGATGTCGGGCGGTTACTATTGAATAGTAATCATTATAAACTACTATTCAATAGTAGCCTCCCAAAATCGCTCTACCAGATTTTTGTTTTGCTTAAATCATCAACAGCACATATTTTTTAATGTAGGCTAAACGAGTGACATTAATTTCCCTTACATTTCGCGATGTCGAGCGATTACTATTGAATAATAATCAACATAAACTACTATTCAATAGTAGCCACCCAACATCGCTCTACCACATTTTTCTTTTGCTTAAACCATCAATAGTACATATTTTTCCACATGAGCTAAACGAGTGACATTGTTTTCCCTTACATTTTTTCCAGAAGAAAAAAAACATACACAAAATCCTAAAATAAGTGTCCATGAAAGTCACTGCAATAGTAGATCGATGCTCGATTGTACGAGCAAAACAAATGTGTGGTATCGCGATGTCGAGCGATTACTATTGAATAGTAATCATCATAAACTACTATTCAATAGTAGCCACCCAACATCGCTCTACCACATTTTTCTTTTGCTTAAACCATCAATAGTACATATTTTTCCACATGAGCTAAACGAGTGACATTGTTTTCCCTTACATTTTTTCCAGAAGAAAAAAAACATACACAAAATCCTAAAATAAGTGTCTATGAAAGTCACTGCAATAGTAGATCGATGGGCGATTGTACGAGCAAAACAAATGTGTGGTACAGCGATGTCGGGCGGTTACTATTGAATAGTAGTCGCCCAGCATCGCTCTACCACTTTTGTTAAGAATGGCCGCACACAACATGTACGATTGAAAACAAAAGTGCATTTATTGTTGTACTCGTCTGATCAGTGACGACCTGTACTACTGTAGTACTACATTTACGGCGCAGTACGACGAACAGAGTATCGAGAGTAGTATACGAGAGGGTCTCTGAATGGAAAGGAGGAAGCGAACGAGAAACTTCCAGATCGAAAGGGTAAAAAGGGACAGGGTGAAAGAGGAGAGGCCGCAAACTGGGCCGCCGGAAATCAAGAATCGATAGGTCGATTCCCGACGTTGCCGCATCATGCAGCCATTTTGCCACCCGAACCTAGCCCAACCTTTGCCGTTTCTCTCGCAGCTTTCGTATATGTACTATATAACATCGGTGAACGAGGGTGAAACCGGGACAGAGATAAAGGGACGAAGCGAGACAGCAGAAGCTATATATATCCTATAGCCGAGCCGCAACGAAGTCCGGGAGGACTTTCTCGTCCTCCTCGGCTCTTTTCCACCACTCACTATGGGTTCCCGCTCTCGTCTCTCCGACGTTGCCAGATTTTCCACAGACAGAGAGAGGGTAAAGAGAGAAAATTTTCTCTGCTCTCTACGTCGTGGAAAAACTTTTCCAAACGTTATTCTCGCGCCCTTCCTTCTGTTCTGAATTACGCATCGCTCGTATTTCCTTCGGGCAATATAATGTAAGATTGTTTCTCACAGGTTTTTTTTTCTTTTTGTTTTTTTTTTCTTATGCATATAAGATTATTTGCCTATGACCTCAGTGACTGTCAACTCGAGATTGCATCAGCTTTCGAAGACGACACAAGTCTCGAGTGCGAATTACTTTTATTGACTCTAATCGAATGTCGTTTACTAGCAAAGAGACGAGCAGACGGGTCAGCAGCAGAGTCAAGCATTTAGCACAGCTATTATACAGGAAGTGCCATCTTAAGACGAACATACATTTATCACTGTGTTAAAAATCTTTGGAGATTTTATGATCGAGTATTTATGGAAAGTTTTTATGAAGAAAATCGTATATTTAATGGTAAACTAAAATGTTTTTGTTTTTCACATTGAATTTTCATATATATATATATATTTAGTGCACCTTAATTTACATATTTGTTGTATATAAAATTTAATATATGGGCAAGTGCATTTAATTTAAAAAATATAAATCTTTCAGTAACTGTTAATTAAATTTTTTGATTTTTTGATTTATAGTATACAAAACGTACATATAGCAAAAAAAATCATATAATCTGGGAAAAGGCCTATTTATTATATTTGGGAAGCCAAATATAATAAAACAGAAGGTTGAATTAGCAAAAGTTTATTTAGAATTTATTGAAGATACTTTGGATATTCCGAAATATTTTTTTATTAATAATAATTCAACAAATCGAATGTCAACATGTTCCAATGAATTTAATTGTCAAAAAGTACGATATCAAAAGTAACAACTTTTTGATTTTTGATTTTTGAAGCTGAAACATACGAGAAATTTTGAACTTTTTGAACTTTTGATATGTGGTACCCGAGTAGAAAAAATAGTTATCTATAAATCGTTTGCAGACAAAAATTAAATCTTGATTTTCTTATTTTCTTTCGGCAAAATAAAATGAAGTTCTTTAAAGGCAAGAAAAAAAGAGTGACAAAATCTCCGATGATAATCGAAGGTTAAGTCTTGTTATTTTTTACAGGCGATGACTTAAATATAAATTATGAATTATCTAGTACAGTTTTTCTGAGATATATGCTATTTTTTCAGGTCATTATCTGCATGTGCTGATAAAATATTCCTAGTCCAGCTTGAAATTTCAATATTAAATCATTTTTTCCAATATCCACCATCAGACTTTATGAATAAATTAAAATGCAAATTGAATCAATATCCTGTGAAAGTTATCAGTATCGTCCATCATTAATAATGAAACAAAAGGCTTATAAAAGCGCTCACGTTCTCTCATAAAACTTGACTCCTTTTATACGATGCACATGTACAATGTAAGCACTTGTACCGTATGTGCGACGCTTAAATTAGAGCACGTTTCAGATCCGTGTGTTGCATAATTAAGTCGCGTGACTCCCTTAATGCAAATAACGATAAGGTGCACGAAACGACGACACAGCTTTTTTTTAAATTTTTTATTTACCCATAGATTAATCGTCATGATAACATTCAAGAAACTTCCGCCTTCTGGTTCTCACATTATATATTAATAAACATAAAATAATATAATATATTTAAAAAAATATTTACAAGCTATATGTATAACAAAAAGTTGCCTAAGTAAAAAAATTATATACAGAGTATATAAAAAATATATATTGTTTTAAACATAGAATTGGGAATATATAGACTGTATAAAATCTATATACATTAATCTATGTATAGTAAAAAAATTATATACAGCGTATATAAAAAATATATATAGTTTTAAACATAGAATTGGGAATATATAGTCTGTATAAAATCTATATACAATTTATACATAAACCCAACTTTACAGATGATCTTATATAAAAGTTGCATATAGATTGTATATAGATTTTATAGAGACTATATATGCCCAATTCCATATGTCGGACTATATATAATTTTTTTACTGTATAACAAAAAGTTGCGCAAGTAAAAAAATTATATACAGAGTATATAAAAAATATATATAGTTTTATAAACATAGAATTGGGAATATATAGTCTGTATAAAATCTATATACACTTTATACATAAACCCAACTTTACAGATGATCTTATATAAAAGTTGCATATAGATTGTATATAGATTTTATAAAGACTATATATGCCCAATTCCATATGTCGGACTATATATACTTTTTTTACTGTATAACAAAAAGTTGCCCAAGTAAAAAAATTATATACAGAGTATATAAAAAATATATATAGTTTTATAAACATAGAATTGGGAATATATAGTCTGTATAAAATCTATATATAATAATATACATAAACCCAACTTTACAGATGATCTTATATAAAAATTGCATATAGATTGTATATAGATTTTATAGAGACTGTATATGCCCAATTCCATATGTCGGACTATATATAATTTTTTTACTGTATAACAAAAAGTTGCCCAAGTAAAAAAATTATATACAGAGTATATAAAAAATATATATAGTTTTATAAACATAGAATTGGGAATATATAGTCTGTATAAAATCTATATATAATTTATACATAAACCCAACTTTACAGATGATCTTATATAAAAGTTGCATATAGATTGTATATAGATTTTATAAAGACTATATATGCCCAATTCCATATGTCGGACTATATATAATTTTTTTACTGTATAACAAAAAGTTGCTCAAGTAAAAAAATTATATACAGAGTATATAAAAAATATATATAGTTTTATAAACATAGAATTGGGAATATATAGTCTGTATAAAATCTATATACAATTTATACATAAACCCAACTTTACAGATGATCTTATATAAAAGTTGCATATAGATTGTATATAGATTTTATACGGACTATATATGCCCAATTCCATATATCGGACTATATATATATAATTTTTTTTACTATATAACAAAAAGTTGCCCAAGTAAAAAAATTATATACAGAGTATATAAAAAATATATATAGTTTTATAAACATAGAATTGGGAATATATAGTCTGTATAAAATCTATATACAATTTATACATAAACCCAACTTTACAGATGATCTTATATAAAAGTTGCATATAGATTGTATATAGATTTTATAAAGACTATATATGCCCAATTCCATATGTCGGACTATATATCATTTTTTTACTGTATAACAAAAAGTTGCTCAAGTAAAAAAATTATATACAGAGTATATAAAATATATATATAGTTTTATAAACATAGAATTGGGAATATATAGTCTGTATAAAATCTATATACAATTTATACATAAACCCAACTTTACAGATGATCTTATATAAAAGTTGCATATAGATTGTATATAGATTTTATACAGACTATATATGCCCGATTTCATATGTCGGATTGTATATAATTTTTTTTTACTTGGGTGTATATATTTCGCATATATTTCTGATATATTTTAGCGCTAATATATGACAATATATATGCCGAATATTATGGAAAATATTTATAAACGATATTTATATGGTTAAAATGCCACAAATTTATTTATGTCACTTGTATGTTGCTCGTGTATTTTATTTTCGTGTGAGTTGTACGGGCGCAAAGAGCGAGAAAGTGAATCATTGTTGCCCTGTGTGTAACGTGCAGAAAGGAGGAAAGTATATAGCCAAGAGACACAAGCGTGCTTTTCATAAAGAACATGTACTTGTGGCAAGCCATTCGATTCTGGCGCAGACTCAAGCACTCTGTATCCCGCACGTTGTGACTCTGAAGGAAAGAGCCTGTGAGATTGCGCACAGCGCACCGAACCGCGATATTTATTCTCGGCCATTTGGCTCCATACGAAAGACGTTTTTCTCCGTAGTCTCGCAGTCCTGGCTCTTAAATTTCTCACCGACAATAAAAATGTTATTGTATTTCACACGTCTAGCTTCGTATGAGAAATTCACCGATATACATTCTAGGTATCGCATTACAGTCCATTTTATGACACATAAAAATTTACCAAAGTCAGACAATTTCTCGCCAAAGTGATTTGCAATTTGAAGTACTGCACTTTTGGTATTTTGTTTTTATTTTATTCCATATTTGTAAACATCGTAATAACTTAATCAAGCGAAATGATTATAATGCGAGTTTGTTTCTTGCACAAGAGATATTCCATTCGACTGCATTTCAAGAACATCGTTCTTTTCATTCAAGTGGAATTCTCTTGAATGAAAAATAAAAAATTTTAAAGTGCGGAGGAGATAAATCGACAAATGGACACAAACCCCATGTAGAAAAAAATATATAAATCATGTATATATAATATATAGTGCCAAAAAGATTTATATGTTGCATATATTGATCATATATTTAAAAAAATATATGGGGCATTACATCGGTTATCGACAACGTCGCGAACCTCATTTTTTTGGGTTGTTGTAGAGCAATATAAAAAAACACTCTAAAAATATTTATAGATTTTTAAAAAGATTGGTTTTTTTTATTTACATAAAATTTGATTTTCTCAAAAAGTAGGTCGACGATTTTTTATAAATTTTTATAGTAAATTCTGTGTCCAAAAATGAAATTTTTTAGACTAGAACGAAAATGGGGGACAGTCTAGAATAGCAACTAAAACTAAAACTAAAACTAAAAATAAAATTCTTTTATTTTTAGTTGCAATTCTAGACTGCTCCTACCTAAAAAAAAATCGTTGCCGTAATTTTGAGAAAATCAAATTTTAGGTAATTAAAATAACACAAATTTTTTTAAAAGTCTGATATTATTTCTAGAGTGTTTTTTATATTGTATTACAACATCTTAAAAAGAAAAAAAATGTGGATCGCGACCCTGTCGATAACTGGTGGAATGCCCCATATATTTTTTTTTATATATGCTCAATATATGCAACATATAAATCAACAATAAATATATTGTGCATATATTTCTATTTCCATGTGGGACGGGCTAAATGTCAGAGAAAATCATTACATCATCTTGTAATTTCTTAACAACGTAACATTTCGATCATTTTTTTTTCGGCCCTGTCGAAAACTTGATGACCGCATTAAGAGTCATATCAAGTTGACCGAGAGTTTCACAGCAACGAAGAGGAAGAAAATATATAAAACACTTGTGTTTAATATATGGTGTCAAAAATTTCATATGTTGTATATATTATACATGTGGGACGAAAGGAACTATCAGTGAAAATCATTCCATCATCTTGTTATTTCTTAACAACGTAACATTTCGATCTCAAGCTGTCAGCGCATACTGCAGATACCCTATATACCAGGTTCATCATTTTTTTTCCGCCCTGTCGAAAACTTCATGACCGCATTAAGAGTCATATCAAGTTGACCGAGAATTTTACAGCGACGAAGGGGAGCAAAATATATAAAACACTTGGGCTTAATATAATATATTAAGTCTTTTAAGTGTTTTTAAGTGTTTTATATATTTTGCTCCCCTTCGTCGCTGTAAAACTCTCGGTCAACTTGATATGACTCTTAATGTTGTCATCAAGTTTTCGACAGGGCCGAAAAAAAAATGATCGAAATGTTACGTTGTTAAGAAATTACAAGATGATGGAATGATTTTCATTGATAGTTCCTTCCGTCCCACATGTATAATATATACAATATATGAAACTTTTGGCACCATATATTAAACACAAATGTTTTATATATTTTCCTCCCCTTTGTCGCTGTAAAACTCTCGGGCAACTTGATATGACTCTTCATGTTGTCATCAAGTTTTCGACAGGGCCGAAAAAAAAATGATCGAAATGTTACGTTGTTAAGAAATTACAAGATGATGGAATGATTTTCTCTGATAGTTCCTTCCATCCCACATGGAAATATATATGCATAATATATACAACATATGAAACTTTTGACACCATATTATGGTGCCAAAAGTTGGATGACAACATTAAGAGTCATATCAAGTTGACCGAGAGTTTTACAGCTACGAAGGGGAGGAAAATATATAAAACATTTTTGTTTAATATATGGTGCCAAAACTGTCATATGTTGTATATATTTTACATGTGGGGCGGAAGGAACTGTCAGTGAAAATCATTCCATCATCTTGTAATTTCTTAACAACGTAACATTTCGATCTCAAGCTATCAGCGCATACTGCAGATACACTATATACCAGGTTCATCATTTTTTTTCCGCCCCGTCGAAAACTTGATGACCACATTAAGAGTCCTATCAAGTTGACCGAGAGTTTTACAGCGACGAAGGGGAGGAAAATACATAAAACATTTGTGTTTAATATATGGTGCCAAAAGTTTCATATATTGTATATATTATCCATGTGGGACGGAAGGAACTATCAGTGAAAATCATTCCATCATCTTGTAATTTCTTAACAACGTAACATTTCGATCTCAAGCTGTGAGCGCATACTGCAGATACCCTATATACCAGGTTCATCATTTTTTTTCCGCCCTGTCGAAAACTTCATGACCGCATTAAGAGTCATATCAAGTTGACCGAGAATTTTACAGCGACGAAGGGGAGCAAAATATATAAAACACTTGGGCTTAATATATGGTGCCAAAAGTTTCATATGTTGTATATATTATGCATATATATTTCCATGTGGGATGGAAGGAACTATCAGAGAAAATCATTCCATCATCTTGTAATTTCTTAATAACGTAACATTTCGATCATTTTTTTTTCGGCCTTGTCGAAAACTTGATGACAACATTAAGAGTCCTATCAAGTTGCCCGAGAGTTTTACAGCGACGAAGGGGAGGAAAATATATAAAACATTTGTGTTTAATATATGGTGCCAAAAGTTTCATATATTGTATATATTATACATGTGGGGCGGAAGGAACTATCAGTGAAAATCATTCGATCATCTTGTAATTTCTTAACAACGTAACATTTCGATCTCAAGCTGTCAGCGCATACTGCAGATACACTATATACCAGGTTCATCATTTTTTTTTCCGCCCTGTCGAAAACTTGATGACCGCATTAAGAGTCATATCAAGTTGACCGAGAATTTTACAGCGACGAAGGGGAGCAAATATATAAAACATTTGTGTTTAATATATGGTGCCAAAACTGTCATATGTTGTATATATTATACATGTGGGGCGGAAGGAACTGTCAGTGAAAATCATTCCATCATCTTGTAATTTCTTAACAACGTAACATTTCGATCTCAAGCTGTCAGCGCATACTGCAGATACACTATATACCAGGATCATCATTTTTTTTTCTCCCGCCCTGTCGAAAACTTGACGACAACATTAAGAGTCATATCAAGTTGGGAGAGGGTTTTACAGCGACGAAGAAGAGGAACAAGGGAAGAGAAGAGACGGAGATAGGAAGGCGAGGTAACGAGCCACGACGACTACATGACGAGAGACGGCGAGATGAAAGACGAGCGAGAAGCGAAGCCTCTGCTGGCGAGCCGAGACCGCAATATTAATACATTGCAGTGGCTCATCATCCAGCGGTCTGGCGTTTCGTTCGTGCATCACACAACTACACACCACTCGAAAACCTTGCGAGCACTATGCGCTATCAGAAACCTGCAGAAGCGCAGAACTACCACCAACCAATCCGAGCAGCGCAAACCGCGCTGTTGCTGCAGTGGCGGCAACCACGTCTTCCGCACACCGGAAGTGGACGTAATGCCGCGGTCCGAGGGCCGGCCACCTTAACCTGGAATGCGCGGTTAACGAGCAATTAAGGGCCCCTGTCGTGGAGAACCTGGCGAATGGGAATTGCGCCTCAAAATCTCAAGAATTTCTTACGTATTCACGATGCATTTGTGTACAGTTGATACTCGATTATTGTACTCATTTTTTTCCAATTAGTCTTACCATATGGATATATAACGTGAGTTTCAGAGAAAATTTCAAACACTTTCCGATGGGGTAAAAATCGGAAAAAATCGAGCATGTAAATGGTACTGAAAAAATCGTTTTTGCATAATAATGATTTCAAAATGTTATTAGCAAATTGATGAATAAAAAAATTGTTGAGCAAATCACCCGACAACCTAAAGATTTTTTTGAATGAAAATGATTTTTCTATTTTTCCGAATACATGTGAATTTTTTCTTTATTCTGAATTTTTTTTTTAATATTGAAAAATGCTTGAAAAATAACGCAATTTGGATCCGCGTTTGGCATAAAACTATCCATTACACTTAGGATTTTTTTTGCCAAACGCATATCCAAAACTCGTTATTTTTCACGCATCTTTCAAAATTAACACAAAATTAAAAATAAAGAAAAAATTCTGAAAGAATTCATATGTATTCAATAAAAATCATTCTCATTCGAAAAAAATGTTAGGTCGTCGGGTGTTCAACAATTATTTCATTCATCAATTTGTTAACAACATGTTGGAATCATTACTATGCAAAATCGATCTTAGCACACTCACGCACACCAGGACTTTTTTCGACGTGTCAGTCAATATCAAAACCCCCAAAAATCTCGCCAAAACAAAATGTACAACAAAAACTCCTCAACAAGAAAGCAGACCAAAAAAATCACTATTTAAATCGTAACTATATTTTCTCCGAATAGATTCAACATTATTCCAACTTCTGCTTCTGCAGCTGTTCTCATAATCGATTAGGAATTCTATCAGTCATGTAACCATAATTGATGCTAGCAGATTACTTAAACAACGTCTCAACGATGCAACAAAAAAAAATGTATAGATTAAGCATTTATCTTTTTCCTTTCATATCCACTTTACCCAATTTTTGTTGTTGTTATTGTGTCGCTTCGCAGTATCCACGAGTCCCTTAGTTTTTGCAGCAATTTACCGAGAGAGAAATGCGAGGCGAATGGGGGACAGGCGCGAAGAAC
Source organism: Ephialtes manifestator (assembly GCA_963970395.1). Lineage (NCBI taxonomy): Eukaryota > Metazoa > Arthropoda > Insecta > Hymenoptera > Ichneumonidae > Ephialtes > Ephialtes manifestator. Next base: position 31,619,117 of record OZ019972.1, read on the forward strand.
GTCACCTCTTCGCCCTCTTTGCTCCGCTGCATTCCACGGACGCTGCTGATTCCGCTGGGTGCTCTTTTCTGCTGCAGTAACATATACACCAGACCACTGAGAATCCTTTAACGAGGACGTACATACAACAACACTGACGTCAGTGGGCTCGGATAGGCTCCACGCGCAGCAGCGAGTAGTGTGACGTCGGGATCATGGAATGCAAGCCAGGTTGTTTGTCACGGCTCGCGAGCCGGTTGTTGTTGTCTTCGTGCTACTCCACTGCTCTTGCCAATGCCTCTGTTGCAGCTGCTGAGCCAGGAACGTCAGAAACAGCCACCGGGCGCCGCTCAACTTATCTCGTTATACCGGAAGCTGTCGCCGTTATATCCCTCGGATAAACATATTGCTTGTGCACCGTATTGATCGATCTTAGACTACTTAGTTGCTAGTTCATCCAGAAATCCGAATTCCCTGCGATTTCGAAGCTTATAATTGCAGACTTCTGCTTTTGAACGAACAAAAAAAAAAAAGAAATGCTTCTTTAGCTGAGTAAAAATATATATTTGAAAGAATCATATTAACGTACACCCTCGTTCAAACGAGTTTTTCGTTGGGACAACTAAATGTTTAGGTTCTTTGATAATAATTAGATTCTATCATTAGAACTACGTTTTCGATTTGCTGTATACAATGTCTAAAAAATTACTTGCCTCAACCATATCGAATAGTAACCTCAACTATTCACGATTAGTTCTCGATTGGATTAGTTAGGTTAACTAATCCAATCGTTGGGACTACCACTCGAATAGTTGGGACTACCATTCGAATCGTCGGTATTATCATTCGAATCGTCGGTATTACCATTCGAATCGTTGGCATTACCATTTGAGTTGCTAGGGAAATAGAATAATAGATTGGTTGTGTCAACTCATATCTTGGTTATGGCAACTAATCTTTTTTTTTTTCGTGTAAAATATATTTGCAGCAGAGTTGTAAATGCCAAATACTTATAGAAATAATATTGATGACACGATCAGCTCTATAATTATGATTTTATAATAATAACATGTAGCGATTGTAATACGATGATTAAACTTTGGAATAGCTGCAAAAATTATTATTTTTCAATAAAAATTCACGGTAATCCTTTTGAAAAAATGGAAAAAAGTAAGTAATGCTTTACTTATTTCTTCCATTTTTTCCACTATTGCAATATTAAAGCGAAAATTAATATTTTTTTCAGCTATTCAAATATTTACACTCTATTTTATAATCACTACATATTATTATTATAAAATCATAATTACAAAACAAATTGTACTGCAAACTATATCTCATGAATTAATGACGTTTCACAACTCTGATTTAAAGTAACCAAAATATTTGTTATACCAACTAAAAATTCGATTGAACGAGAGTGTAGGCTAAATTAGTCCATTCAAACATATTTTTCTCTCAGTGTTCGTTTTAAGGAGGTCGGAGCGCTCCACACTAGTCAAATCAGTGCTAAATTTTTAAAAGCGTTTCTACAATTTCAGAAGGTTTAATAATCTGTTCCAAGGTATTAATCACATAGCAGCATTAGTTTTTGATATTCAAATACATTCACAGCTGTAATATGAACAGTAAATCGATCAATATCCCCAAATTTCCGATGTCATGTTTCTTCATCCAGTTTTGTAAAAGGGTAAACCGTAATATCAGTCCGATTATAACGAAACATAGCTCATTTTGATCAGTGTAAGATCCTTAATCGATTGACCGTTCGGATTTTCTATAGTATCAGGCGTTCAAAAGTTACAGCCATTTGTATACTTGATGTTAGGTTATGATAGGGTAAACAAACGGCTGTATCTTTTGAACTACTAATACGATTTTAAAAAATAGACGATCAATCGATAGAATATCTTTTAGTAAACAAAATGAGCTATTGGTCGTCATAATCGGACTAAAATTACGGTTTACCCTTTTCAAAAACTGGATGAAAAAACATAACATCGGAAATTTGCAGATATTGATCGATTTACTGTTGATATCACAGCTGTGAATGTATTTGAATATCAAGAACTAATGCTGCTATGTGATTAACACCTTGGAACAGATTATTAAACCATCCGAAATTGTAGAAACGCTTTTAAGAATTTAGCACTGATTTGACTAGTGTGGAACGCTCCAACCTCCTTAAGGAGGAACATGTTGAAGTCATATTTTAATGAGTATTTTTTTAGAGCTATAATATCGTGGATATTGTTCAAACTGAAATTCGTATGAATTTCCTCGAATCATATAAATTAAATTGAAGGTTTCCGAATTATTTATCAAAAACTGTTAAGATTGGTACACATCAAAGTTTGATGATGAATATCTTTTAAATGCTTAATTTAATCGAAAACATAAGACACCATTTTTGTAGAGCAGTTAATTTTCTACAAAAATTTGTATTGCCCATTTCATAATGTTTATTTGTTCACGAGTTATAAAATCCATAAGCAAAAAAGAAATTTGTCTTAAAGTTATCAAACTTTAATCTTCAATATCTTTTAAATGGAAAGGTTTACGAAAAAAATGTAAGAGACCTTTTTTGTAGAGCGTTAAATATCCGACAAAATTTTTATGTAAAGTTTTTCTGCACGATCAATTAATGGTGAGATATGAACTTTTTTCTATTGGACTGAGGAAAAAATCGAAAACTGTAATGAGGAGGACTTTCCTATTGAAATTAAGAGAATTTTCTAGAGGTGTCTAGCAACCAATTTTTCAGTGTCACTAGTAAAAAATAAAATAGTCGATTTTTTTTACCCACCCTAATCATCATTGAGTGACAATTCGCCTGAATTAGAATCAAGTCGAGATATTTTATCGTTCTATTTTATACTAATATTAATTTGAAAAAATATTGCAAAAAATAATACGTAATTTTCAAATTTTTTAATCGAGCAATTGTTTTTCTAGATAATAAAAATGTTGTATCTTCTAAAATGTCAACAAATTATAATAACGATAAAAAAAATGTCTGACTGATTCGATGATAATCAAGCAAAATGTAATCCCTCTAATGAAATTCCATCGAAAACGTGTTTCATTCAAAGTACTTACAATTCGTATTTTTACAACCAAGAGGAAGAAAAACGATATATGTCAAGCGAATATTTTACGTGCCACGCGGCTTAACATATCAGTGGATACAAGGTACAACGGATAGGCGCGAAATTCATCGTCGGTTCATATTTTATCATTTCATTTTATACTAATATTAAATTGAAAAAATATCGCAACAAATAATACGTAATTTTCAAATTTTTTAATCGAGCAATTGTTTTCCTAGATAATAAAAATTTTACATCTTCCAAAATGTCAACAAATTATAATAACGATTAAAAAAAATCTCTGACTGATTCGATGATAATCAAGCAAAATGTAATCCCTCTAATGAAATTCCATCGAAAACGTGTTTCATTCAAAGTACTTACAATTCGTATTTTTACAACCAAGAGGAAGAAAAACGATATATGTCAAGCGAATATTCTACGTGCCACGCGGCTTAACATATCAGTGGATACAAGGTACAACGGATAGGCGCGAAATTCATCGTCGGATCGTGGCGAAATTAAACGAGGTAGAAAACGGTATAGAAGAGAGAAAATGAGAATGGTTTAGTTGGTAGGAGAAGAGAGCAGTGTCGGACGATGGATTTACGATTAACGTCGCGAGAGATGGCCAAGCAGTAAAAGCGCACGGCGGAAGGGCTCCCGTCGCGAAGGTAAAGGGCCGTAAAAGCTAATGAGATGAGTCTGCCCCTCGTCCCTTCTCGTACTTTTGCTTCCCCGCTGTACCATCCTGATATTCTCTTCCCCTATTTTTTTTTTTTCGCTGCTTCCTTCTTCTCCTCATTCTCGTCCCTTCATCTCCCATCGGGCTATTTCATTTTATATATAGCTTCGCACGGCCCACGCTGGAACTGCTGCCTGCAGGTTTGTAGCAGTTGCTGCACCGGGTTAAACACACCAACGAATATCGATATTGGCGACTCGCCTAAAACATCCCAACGGGTTCAACGAGCAAACCCTCCACCGGAATACCTATTAACCACGAAAGCAGCCCTGCAAACCAGCCACAGATTAACTTGGCTATGCTACTACCACTTCTAAGCAGTGATAGTAACGATTTCGTAGTAAATGCCGATAAAGTTGTAACGGAAAAGACTCCCAGGATTTTTCGTCGTCCGTGTTTCGTCATTCCATCGACCATGCGATGGTGTGTAATTATATTTTTATCGATTCGTTGATAAAAATTAAATTTCACTTTACACAATTTTTACTTTCTCATCATACAGGTAGCATTTAAAAAGGGAAAGTATTGTAATGCAAAATCAAATTGGACACTCGGATTTTTGTGTTAATATTTGTGTTAGTTTGAGTACTCTAGACTCCAAAAAGACCATTTATTCATTCCTGTCTGTCTGAAAAAATACAATAACTTCTGAAAAAGATTGTGGACTTTATTACTATTATTATTAAAATGTAGTTTTGGTATTGAAATATAGTAAAAAATGTATACTTCACCTGAAATATATTTTTTTTAATATTAAAAGTTCATTTTTGAACCGCAAGCTTTTTTTTAATAGTTATTACGCTTCCGTCACTTTTTTAAAATAATATAATTTCTTTGCAGTTATTCACAAGATTGAAATTTCTTTTACAAGTATTGCAGATAATAATAATGGGATAATAATTATGAAATTAATTATACCATAAACTTTCACGTCATAAAGTAATGGGAGTTTACAATATTAATTAATATTCTCATTGTGCAAGATTATAAAAATCAATTGTTGACCAATAATTTTCCTGATTGTCCAAAATAATAAATATAAAAAAATACGTAAGAGGTCGATCCAAAAAATTGTCCCATTTGGTAAAGAATTCCGGTTATATATTTTTATTGTGAATAAAAAATGCTGCCAGCAATAAAAATCGGTTGTTGACCAATAATTTCCCTGATTGTCCAAAATAATAAATTTTAAAAAATACGTAAGAGGTCGATCCAAAAAATAGTCCCATTTGGTAAAGAATTCCGGTTATATATTTTTATTATGAATAAAAAATACTGCGAGCAATAAATTCGATTGTTGACCAATAATTTTCCTGATTGTCCAAAATAATAAATTTAAAAAAATATATAAGAGGTTGATCCAAAAAATTGTCCCATTTGGTAAAGAATTCCGGTTATATATTTTTATTGTGAATAAAAAATGCTGCCAGCAATAAAAATCGATTGTTGACCAATAATTTTCCTGATTGCTCAAAATAATAATAAATATAAAAAAATACGTAAGAGGTCGATCCAAAAAATTGTCCCATTTGGTAAAGAATTCCGGTTATATATTTTTATTGTGAATAACAAATGCTGCCAGCAATAAAAATCGATTGTTGACCAATAATTTTCCCCATTGCCCAAAATAATAATAAATATAAAAAAATACGTAAGAGATCGATCCAAAAAATTGTCCCATTTGGTAAAGAATTCCGGTTATATATTTTTATTGTGAATAAAAAAATGCTGCCGGCAATAAAAATCGATTGTTGACCAATAATTTTCCTGATTGTCCAAAATAATAAATTTAATAAAATATATAAGAGGTTGATCCAAAAAATTGTCCCATTTGGTAAAGAATTCCGGTTATATATTTTTATTGTGAATCGAAAATACTGCCAGCAACAGTCGACAAATCAAGAGGCCGGAGAAATGTCATTTATCTCTGCGGGTAGCCGAGTGTTCATTTATTCGTGGATGGATTGGACGCATATGACTGCGGGTCGTATAAACGCATCAAGATAGAAGTGTCGTATTTATGTACACCGTACCAAGTGGCAGAGTAGCCACCGGTCACGGTCGATCATTCTCCATTAGGTAATGTTGTGGATGATCTTGTCGTTCAAGGCCGCCGAACATCTCTCAGCAGGCTGAACGAAAGGGGAGACATTTTTTAACACCATTGCCCCTCGTGTTCCCGAGCAATAAGAGGAGCAAACGATTCAACGATTCTTCTCACACGCCACTAACAGCAACCGCAGAATCGCATCGACATAGAATACGAGAAACGCGCGAGCCTCTTCGCCTATATGGCACATTTCGTATCTCCTAGGGATCTCGAATGCCTTACTTGGCCATAGAATAGAATTCTTGGTAGTCGGAGACGACGCCTCTCAAAAACACACATCATCTTTCAGTCTCGAAAAAAGAAACGGGACAATAGAGTTGGGAGATGAACTTCGTGAATACAAACATGATTATCGCTGTCACGATGCATATCGAATGAGTATAAGGCAACTCTCCTGGAGAGATGGCATCGTCTTTTTTTTTAAAGTCTATCGAGCTGAACACAGTATATTGAATTTATGTACAGAGCGAAGTTCAACCTTTTTCTCAGTTTTGTTTTGGCTTGATTAAGCAAAACCATATTTTGGTTTAATTATGCCCACGTTTTCATAGAGTCTGGATAGTCCAGGATGGGTCTGGATGGGTTTGGACAGTCCAAGATGGGCCTGGACAATCCAGGATGGGTCTGGACAGTCCAAGATAGGTCTGGACATTCCGGGCTGGGTCCGAACAGTCCAGGCTGGGTCTGAACAGTCCAGAATGTGTCTGGACAGCCCAGGATAGGTCTGGACAGTCCGGGATGGGTCTGGACAATCCAGGATAGGTCTGGACAGTCCGGTATGGGTCTGGACAATCCAGGATAGGTCTGGACATCCCAGGCTGGGTCCGAACAATCCAGGCTGGGTCTGGACAGTCCAGGATGTGTCTGGACAGTCCAGGATGGGTCTGGACAGCCCAGGATGGGCCTGGGCAGTCCAGGATGGGTCTAGACGATGTAGGATGGGTCTGGACCGTCTAGGATAAGTCGGGACAGTCCATGCTGAGTCTGGACAGCCCAGGATGGATCTGGACAGCCCAGGATGAGTCTGGGTAGTCCAGGATGGGTCTAGACGGTGTAAGATGGGTCTGGACCGTCTAGGATGGGTCTGGACAGTCCAGGGTGAGTCTGAACAGTCCAGGATGGGTCCGGACAGTTCCGGATCGGGTGTGGGCAGTCTTATATAGAGTATGGAATTTGGATCCAATTCCATTCCTTATCTTGGATTTCCATGCTGAACTCCATCCTGGACACATTTTTTTTCGCTGTATATCACAAGCGAATTCTCAACCAGAATGACTCAAAGCAAAATTCAACTACACTCTATCCATAAGGAAATTATGCAAAGTATCTATGAAATACATCAGTAAATGCACAGCAAATAATATTAACGAGGTCGAGGTTCTAAAAATGTACCAGGAACCAAAGAGCTGTCATCGTCGCTGAACTCCCGCTTTCAGGTTCATTGTAGCGACATAAATATACTAATAGAGATCAGGCGTTACGGAAAAACAAGGACGGAGAAGGCGAAAGGAAGAATACCGAAACGGTCGGCGGCCCCGGGCTCTTCGTACTTTTTGGGGACTGTCGAGCCTTGCGGTAAGCAAACGCGGGTCATTCACTCTGGAAGCTTCGAGTTCCACGGTGAAACGTCGCTATATACACCACGTTGATATACCTACTTCTCTCTATCTCCTTTCTTTCTCTACTTCACCATAGCCGCGTGGCTGGCCACGCGAATTGCGCAGTAAACAAACAAGCGCCATCAGTACAGTACATTTACCTCGGCCTGACTCATAGCTCGTCGTGGAGTAGCTGATTCAAACTGCTTTTCGCTCCTTTTCATTCTCCTTCGTTGCCGTTACACTTTACCATCTTTATCGCTTATTCGCAGCGTCATGAAATCCCTCCATCATTTTCTCATGACTTAAACTACGACGCGGTCACGCGGGTAGCAATGACCAATTCATTCCCCATTCGTCGCCATAGCTAGAGAAAATTATCGATGATCTATCGCTACAGTGGAAAATAATGTTCGAGTCACACTCAGAAAAAAGCTTGGTTAGAACTACCAAAAACTTGGTTAAAAATGTTATCAAGAAAACTTTGGAGACACACCTAATTTATTGGTTAACGTAACCAAGGATTTGGTAGGACAACCAAGTATTTAGTATTTTAGTTGCGCCTACCAAATTTTTCTTGATCAAATTTTTAACCAAGATCCTAACCAAATATTTTTCTCAGTGGCAACTGGATGTATTTTACTGAATGTTCTCCTGGTTTTTCTTGCCATATGAAAAATGAATATATGATTTTGCTTTCTCGCTTTCCCTCAGCAATTAAATTTGCTATGAACATTTGTTTTTGTAAGTAGGTTTGGACGTTGCATGGGTAAAAACTTTGATGGTAAAACGAGAAATCTGCAAAAGTCGGTTTGTATGATTTTCACAAAAAATAATTAAGTTGATGACAGTAAAAAATGGCTGTTTCGTAAAAAACCGAAAATGTCTGATAGGCTGTAAAAATTTAGTGAAAGTCGACCTTCTTTATGAATTTCGCACCCCCCCAAAATTCAGGATTTCGAAAATACGGAAATTTCAACAGAACATAAGTTTATTTTGGGTGGACCGGTTTTCAATTTTCGTTTTTCCATCAAATGAGCTCGTGAAAATAAAGCCATTGGCTCTTATGTCTTTGCGATACTTCATTTTTTTAGCCTTAAGGGTAAGGAAATGCACAAATTTCCAACTTTCGCCGCCCTTATTTGAAAAACATGTAAAAAATTAATATAATTCAACGGATCTTTATCAGCAACATGGTTTTTGAAGCTTGATTAATTACGAAGAAAATAAGCACAACTCGGAGTCGCTTCATTAAAAAAATTTCACGAAAAGACTTAAAAATTGTTAACTTTCCGATACAAAAAATTAAAAATATTCACAAAAATTCATTCATATTTGTAATTAGGGTGTAAAAATCGAAGGTTTTAAAATATTTCCAAACACGGACGCTTCAGCGCTTTCAATTTTGACATTTGACATAAACAAAAAATTTCAATGCATGAACTACCGATCCCAGTGTGTCTAACGTCACCGTCGATCAATCACAGGACAAATAAAACGATGTCAATGATTTCGATAAAATCTCGTTTCTCATGAAATTATTAGAGAAGGATACCGACGTTGAAACTGAATTATCTTCTTTCTCAAGCATGAATCGACTCCAGATTATATTACAATTTTTGTTACCGACCGAGTATTCAATCATCGCCTGAACTCGCGGCTTTCTTATCTGCCAATATATTCCGCAGTATAGTAAAACACACTATAATATATTCATACCGCGTTATAAAAACCCGCAGACACATGGGCACCCCATGCGAGGTAGCGGGAAGCGTATATAAATAGATAGGGTGAATAGAAACAAAAGATCTTCGCGTATAAATGTACAAGGCCTCGCGTATAGTGCACAATCGAGATGCACGCACGCGAGAGCAATAAAACTGGGAACGAGCGCGGGATGGAGAGATTCAAACGAATGCGCATCGGTAACATACAAACGAGAAACGTATATTACGCATCCATGCAAACAGCAGGCGCACAACGAGAGGACAGCTGCAACTGCACGTGCCTCATACAGAACGGAGCAACACAGTAGAGGCGTAGGCACCGCATGACAGTGGGCTTTGATCATCGTGGAAGGCATGAGACTTTACGCGGCCAAGGGCTGCTCTCTGTACCACACGACTTTCTTCACTCCATCCCTCTCGGTTTCAGTTTTTCCTACCGCTCGTACACACTCGCGTTCGCTCGTAATATCGCGTTTAAGTGCGAATTTTGCTGCAGCTAACCTCGACTTATGTATAGTTGTGCACATAAAGCATTCTCCGTCAATAAAGCCATTTTTGGTGACTCTTTTGGATATTTTTGCTTGCTCATAGAGGAAGCTATGTTTTCATGAATTTTTTTTTTCTTTTGCAGAGTTTCATGTCAGGACACTTAGAATGGACCAATACGTGGAGAAGAGTGGGCTAGAAAAAATATCCGCATATATGATAATTCAATTGCCTGGAATTTAAGAATGGTTTTAGCTATCGAGCTGAAATTTGGTAGACAAGTGAAGCTCCGTCGCCTCTTTGATTGATCCAGTTTTGGATAAATTGTATACACAAATTTTAATTTTATGCCCTTTTGAATTTTTTTTAAAAAAGGGTGTGTGCGCTCTAATATTCGTGAAATTTAGTCTATTTTGCTAAATAGCTCTTTATAAGAGCAGGTGCTCTAAATGTTGTTTGGTACTAAATTTGGCTCAAATCACGTTTAATAAATAAATAATAAATTTGGGTAATATCGCGTTTAAGTGCGATTTTTGCTGCAGGTAATCTCGACTTGTGTATAGTTATGCACATGAAGCATTCTCCATCAATAGAGCCATTTTTGTTGACTCTTTTGGATATTTTTGCTTGCTCATAGAGGAATGTATGTTTTCATGAAATTTTTTTTTCTTTTCCAGATTTTCATGTCAGGACACTTAGAATGGACCAAAACGTCGAGAAGAGTGGGCTAGAAAAAATGTCTGCATATATGTATGTGTGTGTGTGTGTATACAACTTCAATAATTCAATCGACTGTAACTGAAGAATGGTTTTGGCTATCGAGCTGAAATTTGGTAGACAAGTAAAGCTCCATCGCCTCTTTGATTGATCCAGTTTTGGATAAATTGTATACACAAATTTTAATTTTATGCCTTTTTGAATTTTTTTTAAAAAGGGTGTGTGAGCTCTAATATTCGTGAAATTTAGTCTATTTTGCTAAATAGCTCTTTATAAGAGCAGGTGCTCTAAATGTTGTTTGGTACTGAATTTTTCAGTACCAAACTGAGAAGAGAATTTTTCAGTACCGTTTGAGGATTTGGCTCAAATCGCGTTTAATAAATAAATAACAAATTTTGGTAATATCGCGTTTAAGTGCGAATTGTGCTGCAGCTAACCTCGACTTGTGTATAGCTGTGAAAATGAAGCATTCTCTGCCAATAGAGCCATTTTTGGTGACTCTTTTGGATATTTTTGCTTGCTCATAGAGGAAGCTATGGTTTCATGAAGTTTTTTTTTCTTTTCCAGATTTTCATGTCAGGACACTTAAAATGGTCCAAAACGTCGAGAAGAGTGGGCTAGAAAAAATGTCCGCATATATGTATGTGTGTATGTGTGTGTGTGTGTGCGTATACAACTTCGATAATTCAATTGCCTGTAACTGAAGAATGGTTTTTGCTATCGAGCTGAAATTTGGTAGACAAGTGAAGCTCCATCGCCTCTTTGATTGATCCAGTTTTGGATAAATTGTATACACAAATTTTAATTTGATGCCTTTTTGAATTTTTTTTTTTTAAAGTGTGTGCGCGCTCTAATATTCGTGAAATTTAGTCTATTTTGCTAAATAGCTTTTTATAAGAGCAGGTGCGCTAAATGTTGTTTAAAAAAATAGACGCTATCATATTTACTTTTCGAAACGCTCTAATAATTTTTTAAAGTCTGCATATCACGGAAAGAATATAAATTTTACTGGCCACAAAATTGATATTATATCAGCTTTTAATCGCAATTGAAAACAAATCTTATCAGCTTAATCATTTTTATTTCTCGACAAAACATAAACTGGAGTTTATTTTTTCTGAAAGAAGAAAAATTTTATCGCTGTGTAAAATTGACAGAATATTCGGACATTATACGAACCTAACAAAAAATGCAACGTTGTCAAAATAATAGATTCAAAAATCTGAAAAAAAAATCACAGTAACAACTATCAAGTAGTTGTACAATTTGACCAATGATAAAAAATATTTGAAAGGGTTGAAAAAAATTGGTTCAACTGACAGAAAATGCCTTAATTAATTAATTAAAAATTCAACGTTTTAAAAATAATAGATCTAAAAATCTGAAAAAAATTCACAGTAAAAACTATCAAGCAGTTATACAATCTGACTAATTATAAAAAATATTCGAAAGAGTTAAAAAGACGTGGCTCGATTGACACGGAATGCTTTATACATCTGTATATTCCAGTATGTGTTGCACTACGCAAGTTGCCTTTATACTCGTATATCTGTACAGAGATGCCACTAACGTAACAAGTACATGTCTCGAGAGTACTGTGTGTGATTATTATATGTATGCACGTCTTGTGTGAGCACCTGAAGTACCAGCACTGTGTGCATCTGCTTATTGCAACGTGTGTGTGTGTGGATATTCCGTCAACGACTCGCAGCACTTCTATGTTAGCCTCTCGCTAATTACTTAATTAAGCGCATCAAGTCGTTTAAGCTGAAGTAAAGGATTTTGTTTTCTTTTGTCACTTTTTTTAAATCCGCTATTTAAGAACATCGTACATTATGAAAAAAAAAAAAAAAATGATCAAATCATCGCAATGGAAGAGTTGTTGATAATAATTTTAAAAAATCTATAGCAACGCAAATTTTAACCACTAATTACCTCCTTGCCATTCTTCAATCAGTTAAAATTGTGTCATTTGTTTATTTATTCGAAATGTTTTTTTTTTTTTCAATGTATTTTTCTAATTAGCTAATAATTTTTTATGACAGTTTTTTTTATTGCAGTAAATGATGTTTGTATTTGTAAACTTGATTTTTTTAAATACGCGTTCATAAGAATATTTGAGTTGGGTTGGATATGGAAGAGTTGTTGATAATAATTTTGAAAAATCTATAAGAACGCCAATTTTAAACGCTAATTACCTCCTTGCCCTTCTTCAATCAGTTAAAATTGTGTCATTTGTTTATTTATTTCAAATGAATTTTTTTTCAATGTATTTTTCTAATTAGCTAATAATTTTTTATGACAGTTTTTTTTATTGCAGTAAATGATGTTTGTATTTGTAAACTTGATTTTTTTTAAATACGCGTTTATAAGAATATTTGAGTTGGGTTGGATATGGAAGAGTTGTTGATAATAATTTTGAAAAATCTATAAGAACGCCAATTTTAAACGCTAATTACCTCCTTGCCCTTCTTCAATCAGTTAAAATTGTGTCATTTGTTTATTTATTTGAAATGGATTTTTTTTCAATATATTTTTCTAATTAGCTAATAATTTTTTATGACAGTTTTTTTTATTGCAGTAAATGATGTTTGTATTTGTAAACTTAATTTTTTTTAAATACGCGTTCATAAGAATATTTGAGTTGGGTTGGATATGGAAGAGTTGTTGATAATAATTTTGAAAAATCTATAAGAACGCCAATTTTAAACGCTAATTACCTCCTTGCCCTTCTTCAATCAGTTAAAATTGTGTCATTTGTTTATTTATTTGAAATGGATTTTTTTTTCAATGTATTTTTCTAATTAGCTAATAATTTTTTATGACAGTTTTTTTTATTGCAGTAAATGATGTTTGTATTTGTAAACTTAATTTTTTTTAAATACGCGTTCATAAGAATATTTGAGTTGGGTTGGATATGGAAGAGTTGTTGATAATAATTTTGAAAAATCTATAAGAACGCCAATTTTAAACCCTAATTACCTCCTTGCCCTTCTTCAATCAGTTAAAATTGTGTCATTTGTTTATTTATTCGAAATGTTTTTTTTTTCAATGTATTTTTCTAATTAGCTAATAATTTTTTATGACAGTTTTTTTTATTGCAGTAAATGATGTTTGTATTTGTAAACTTAATTTTTTTTTAAATACGCGTTCATAAGAATATTTGAGTTGGGTTGGATATGGAAGAGTTGTTGATAATAATTTTGAAAAATCTATAAGAACGCCAATTTTAAACCCTAATTACCTCCTTGCCCTTCTTCAATCAGTTAAAATTGTGTCATTTGTTTATTTATTCGAAATGTTTTTTTTTTTCAATGTATTTTTCTAATTAGCTAATAATTTTTTATGACAGTTTTTTTTATTGCAGTAAATGATGTTTGTATTTGTAAACTTGATTTTTTTTAAATACGCGTTCATAAGAATATTTGAGTTGGGTTGGATATGGAAGAGTTGTTGATAATAATTTTGAAAAATCTATAAGAACGCCAATTTCAAACGCTAATTACCTCCTTGCCCTTCTTCAATCAGTTAAAATTGTGTCATTTGTTTATTTATTCGAAATGTTTTTTTTTTTCAATGTATTTTTTTAATTAGCTAATAATTTTTGATGACAGTTTTTTTTATTGCAGTAAATGATGTTTGGATTTGTAAACTTGATTTTTTTTAAATACGCGTTCATAAGAATATTTGAGTTGGGTTGGATATGGAAATGTTGGTAATTACGAACTAAAAGCTTTCGCGCATTCTCGTTTCCTACGACTGTACCAAAGAATGCAAGAAGCATGGAAGCGCGATTCGAATAAAAATTCATTCTCCAAAGTAAACTTCTGAACGACGACCAGAGAAATTCAAGGAACGTAACAGAGACGGAGTTGAACGACGTTGCCGTTAGTTCCGCTAATTATGAAGCGCTCGCAGAGTGCTCATAATGGTTTCACGAATGCGATTTTGTACTTCTGTTCTCTTCCTACTAACACTTGGTTTCAACGTGTATCCTGTTTACTTATTTTTGCTCGAGCAATTTTTTTTTATCAATGTTTTGAAAAGCACGTGCTTATATTCAATTTTTATAATCACCGATTAAATAACGCAGTTTTGAAAAAATAATCGTTTATTCGGTCGCAAACATTTTTATTTTTCAAAGTAATATACTTTGATAGTAAAATATTGGCAGAAATTACGTATATTAACTTTAATAAAGATATACAATGTAAAATTAATGTACGATTTAATAAAGACGTTAAAAAATATATCTTTATCATGTTGTACTTAAGTATTATTTTATGGGTGTATTAACTAATTTTATACGATTTCTGCATCAAGATTTAGCATGAAAGTGTATTAGTGTTTTATTGTTAAATTAATTGTAATAATTTAATCAATGTACACATAAAAATTTCATAGAATTTCACTGACATTTTTCTTAAATATGCAAAAGCATATACTGGTTTAACCTGACTTGGTTCCTGCTTAAATATTGCAACAAGCAATAAGATAGAAATGAAAACAAGAGGAATAGTTTAATCTATCTATCTTATCTTCACGAATTTGTCATGTTTTACAAACAAACTCAGCTAACCAATTTTTAATTTGGATTTAAAATAACGCGATTATTAATTTCGTACAAATCGTTCGATCGATCCTTGTTAGCTCACCATAAAACGACATAAATTATTCTACAGTACAACCAGATACATACGAGAAAGCAGATGGAAGAGACTTATAGCGAAAGAGGCTGCGAATAAAAACTCGCGAAAAACAACCCTTTTCCTTTCTATAAGTACTCTCGGATAAGCCTGAAATACCTGGCGTTACCGTGTCGCGAATTTGGATCGCTGGCTTCTACGCCAGCGAGATGCGAGCTCGTGAAGTAGGAGCGAGACAACGAGATCGAGGAGTTTCGCACTTGAGTGCGTCGACGCAAAATCCTCCTCATCATCATCATCATCATCATCATCAGTGTCGTCAAGCCGTACACGCGGCCGCGTACCGTCGTCACTGTACAAAACTTACTGCATTTTCTGAAGCCACGTAATAGTCTCCCCGAAACGACGCGCCAGAGATTTCCGTCGCATCTCCTCGAGGATGATTCTCCAAGACTTCTGCTTGATTCTCCTGCTAACATTGGCGGTGCATTGCACGCAAAAATTACTTCAACATGATCTGCAGTTTCGGGATCGTAGAATTCCATATCTAATCTGGATTTCAGATCAGTCGCTGACAACGTTGTTAATTTTCCACTGCAACCAGGATTCTCATCATTTTTCGAGCCTTCGGCGATTTTTGGGGGTGATTTTTGCTTTGCTGATACATCAACTCTGTCGGTATTTTCATCTGGAGTTTTAATTTCGTTGGAAATGTCTTCAAAATTATCTTTATTCGCATCGCATCCTATGCTGCTTTGATTTTGGAGTTTCTCGGAGGTTCCAATTTTTTCGTTATGGTCCAATTTTTCACATGTTTCTAAGTGCTGCGACGATGAATCGAGTTCTTGGAAAGGGATTTCCGTTGTTGGATCTAATTCTGGTGTGTTTCCTGCAAATGACTGAGCATTTTCCATACAAATTCCTTGAGCCTGATTTTCATCCGCAGAAACGGTGCATTGTTTTTTGCTTTTCCCTGAATTAAGGACTTTATTGGCTGTCGATTTTCGGACTTTTGATTTCGTGCAATCCCCCGCACTCTCTTTCTTTGGTTCCCGGCAATTTGTAATATTTGCATGAATGTCTGTTTTTTCTAGAGTTTTAAGATCTTGCGATGAGGATTCCAACACTTCGCCTTCGATTTTCTGAGTCAAGCCCCGATCAGCTGAATTTGATGTTACATCCTGCTTCAAAATCTCTTGAGCCTCATTTCCATCCGCTGAAACGTTATATCCATTTTTGGGTTTTGTTGAATTAGAACAGACTTCATTTATTGTCAACTCTGGGATTTCTAATTTCTTGCTGTGTTCATTATTTTCATTATTTTTCTTTGGTTTCGTTGTACCATTTTTATGATTGTCCATTTTTTCTGGATTTTCGAGGTCCTGCGACGAGGATTCCACTTTGGCACTGATTTTTGGCTCCAAACCCAATTCAGCTAAAATTGACGGTGTATCTTGCGGAAAAATTTCTTGAGTCTGGTTTCCATTCGCAGAAACGTCACATCCATTTTTGTGTTTCGCTGAATTAGGATGGTTATCATTGATTGTCAATTCTGGGTTTTCTAATTTTCTGCAATCTAGTTCATTAATTTTCTTTGGTTTGCAGCTGCTTGTAACATTCTCATGATTGTTCTGTGACTCAGATTGCGACACTTTGGCACTGACTTTTGGAGCCAAACTTAATTCAGCTAAATTCGGCGGTGCATCTTGGATTAAAATTCCTTGAGCCTGATTCTCAATTGTAAAAATATTGCTTTCTGTTTTAGATTTTTCTGATCCGGTTTGTAGCTCTTTGTTTGCCATTTTTGGGACTTCCGATTCCTTCTGGCAGAGAGCAACATCCGCGTGGGTTTTTGCTCCTATCACAGTTTCAGGATATTGCGTCAATGGTTCCAAGATTTTTGCGGAGGTAACTTGATCGACCGAGAGGGAAATGGTCTCGAGGTTGGCGACATCCGGAGCACTTGCCGGCAAACCTTGGAATGGATTTCCGGTTCCACGCTCGGTGGCGCTGTCCTCCTGGTCCTTCTGCTTTCCTTCCATACCGACCGCTAGTTTGGCAGCTGCTGAAACAGGCAGAGAAACGTATGTTAAAATTTCTGCTTACCGTCGACTGATCAATCTCTATCGCTACATGAATGTTTCGTTATTCCCGCTTTATCAAAAGCTGTAATAGTAGACGCTCTGAATATTAAGGACACCATCATCGTGGTGAAATGATAGGTCAGTTATCTGGTTGTGGTAGGTTAGAAATAATAAGAGTAAAAGGAGCTTGCAGAGCAATAAGGTTGAACAAAAATTCAGTACGTTGGACATGAGCAATATCTGACTAATATTTTATTAAGGTAAACGCCCCGGTATCCAACCATGTACCAGTCTCCAACCACTGACACAAATATTGACTAAAATTAAGAAATTATGAATATGAAATAAATAAATAACTAGTGCTACCATTTTTGCAATTCTTTATGTCTGCATAGGCCAATAATAAAAATAGTCATTAATTTTCTTGTTGACGTTTTTTAAAGATATTGTGCACTGCAGACGCCGCTCAGAGGATCGGCGCATATCTTTTAGCCAGTTCGTTAAGAATTGGCGTAACGTTGTTAAGCTTATGACGCTGTTATTTTCACGATTTCCACAATAATTCGTGGCTTGTGGTATTCGCGAATAAATAGACTTTATAAATCTTCCATTAAAATTTGTAAAAAACCACTGCTAAGTCGTCAATTCCCATGGTTGGCTATTGGGGCGCATCCGCAGTATGCTGTACCGATATCCAACCGCGGCCTATTCCCGGCCAACACAAACTCAGCGAACATAACCTCTATGGCAAGTTGATGCCGGTTGCACGTCACGGTGAGCCTTTTTATTAGTTATTATTTATCATAAATTATTCCAAACGTTGCGTGTAATTTAAGAAATAAAATGAAGTTTCAACGAATCGCATAGCCTCGTATCGGCGGGTGGTTGCGTATAGGGGCATGCTTGGTCGGGTATTTAGACATTACCTGAAATCGGTGGTCGGGTACTAGTCCATCGACTTTCTCAATTGTTTCCTAACTTTAACAAAAAACTATACCCCTGACATGAATTAATGGATGCTTTTCGAAAAGTAGAAAAGCTAAGCTTTGCATTAGTTATGGTTACAATATAGAAAGGTCATTTTAGTATAAGAAATATAACTTTACAGTTTCCTGTTCTCTAAGATGCTCTTAGATGGCCGGCTATTGGGGTGTTTACCTTAATACATGGAAAATAAGATACAAAAAAGTTCATGAGTCAAAATTTATTACATGAAGAATTTTTTAACAAAGCCACTTTTGTTTTGGCTTTTTAAATTTGTCGTGTAATTGGCTATAATGTGCCATTACCATAACTATCAACTAAAGGCACTCTCTGCGAATTAAAAAAAAAGTAGAATGTCAGCATTTTGGAAAATATTGTATTTCTTCCAATTCGACGTATCTCGAAAACTAAAAGTCATGGAAAAGTTATGTCTGACCATAAGTTCTAGTTTTATATCAGCTTTTTCATGAAAATTTGCAAACAATTTTGCTATAACGTTGATTTGTGACGTTATCAAATTTTCAAATAATTTCTTCATATGAGGATCATAATTGACAAAGAGCATTTTATTATCTTGTCAATATTCCACTTTTAGAAAAACGTGGAGAGCGTTTTGGTACACACCAAATGTGATTGACGTGCGCGATGAAATAGAAAATTATTTTCAACGGGCGTAGCATCCGAATGCGTGTGCGCATGTGTGTAATGACGTTACAACATCTCGTTCAAGGATAAACAAAGGAAAATCCGTGAGGTGTACGTCGCGCGCTTGAGAGGTTCGAGATTCTCTCAATGTCAATTGTTCTTGCACGAGCTTTTCAAACTCATGGACTGTGCGAGCTTCACGAGTTTCTACTATTTCGACAAAAGCGTTCGACGGGCTTCGTATATTCCATCAAACTCCGATGACAACGAAAACCGCAGCTACGGGGAAAGAGAAATAGAGAGAGAAAGAGGTAGGAGGTGAACACGTACAGTAAAAACTCTCCAATTGGAGGCGCCTTCAATTGCACACGCCTAAAAGCTACACGCGTTCGTTATAACAGAATATAGTCCTACATTCTGTTATAACGTTCTACACGGCAAAAAAAAAGGAAAAAATGTCTGCAGCACCATTCAAGTGCCCACCGCAAACTTATAATAGTGATGTTCTCGATAGACAAAAATCTGCACGCTGGCATTTCATTACACTCAAAAATGTTAACATATTCAGTGAACATATTTAATAAAAATCATACGCTTTGTAAGAGAATTAAAGAAGTTCATAATTTTAAGAAAATGTTAATATAATGTAAATGAAAGTTTATAGAGACGTATGGGATTATCGCGCGCTACGATTGAAAATCCTGTTCAATGTTATCAAATTTACAGGTTTACATTTTTATAGAATCATTTGCAAACATCATATTGGAATTTAGAATTGAAACACGATACAATGGAAGGTCAATTAATCGGTATTAATTTTTGTCATTATTTTTATTCATAATTTTAAATCCTGAAGTTACAAACAAGCATCTGGAATGCATAAATAGTACTTACTGCGCCGCTAGATGGCTACGCTGCCGAACGCTTCTCGCAAGTGAAGTGAGACGTCAGAAAGTTCGAGCTATTTTCATGCGTTTTCAACTGTCGGAGCTGATTGAACTGTCAAAAAGCTATACAAACGTTACGTGACATAATTTACATTTTTGTTTTTAAATAGATTTTTTATCTTTCTGCGAAAAAAGGAAATTGACAAACAGTTAGGCACTTAAAAGTTATGAATTTCAAAGGAAATATATACATTTGTAGTCGTTAAGCGGTAACTGTGCAAGCATTGCTTATAAAAGGCAGCGCATGGAGAAAAATGGGTTGTAATATGCTTTAATATGCAGCTGCATGATAAAATATGCAGCAGGAAATCACTTGGACATTTCAATTTGTGCTACAACCAGTTCATTAGTTTACCGATCAATCTACGTATTTATTCATACCATACGTTATTCAAAATATTACCTTTTAATATCAGCGCTCAATCCCATTGGTATTAAAATATCTAAAATTTATATAAAAAATAAAAAACATGATTTATCACGGAAGTTCAAGAAAAAATGACATTTTTAAAAAATTAATAGATAATAGAAAAAGTAATTACCTATTATTAACATTTTATTAATAAGCTTCTTTAAAGTTGACATTTGCAAAAAATAATGTTTTTTTTATTATTCGATTAATTATTTGTTATTTTACTGTCAAAAGAGTGCCAATACCTTATTTAAAATATAAATTACTAGAAAATAATTTGTCGAACGAATCGAGTAAAACTCGCACGATTAGTTCTCGACTGCTCTGTTTCCAAGTATTCTCATAATGTCGCAGGTCATTTCTAACAATGTAATTCGTAGCAGCAGCGGACAATTTTTTTACGTCTCACTTTGTCGGCTAGTCAATGGATAGATATGCCAATAACTGCATTTATCGTCAGTTCAATCACTGTACGGCTTATTGCATGCTAACGTTGCCATGGTAAAGACATGAAGCAAGCTCAGAGGCGCAAAACTTTGCTTGTGGCATTAACGCCCACGCTTTACTCTTTGCTGTAGCTTACTTTCTCACACTATGGTCACTCTCTGTATTTGACGTGGAGTTGGAACAAAATAATAATTGCTCGATCAAGCGAAAGTGCCAGAGTATTAAATGCTTCAATATCTCGACAATGAAGCCCATACACTGTAGGGCTTATTAGAATGTAATCATCGTAGAACTGTACTCGAGCACGCTCGTCGATAATGGTTGAAATTGCCTTTAGTATTGCGGCAATATGTCAATATTTGAACGCACCGGAAACCATGGAGATATTTTCATTTTATCCGCCGAGTATATACTTCAGAAAATCCTGGAGTTAATGACGCAAGTTGAAAGTTTATCGGAAAAGGGTATGATTACAATTGATCATAACTGAACATTTTAAAATAAAAACGGCAGTAAACACATTTTTCCCGATTCTCCTCGATTTTTCACAGTTTATTACACGGTATATCGATTATAACATGCAAACACACCAATTGTCATATACACTGAGAGAAATTACCAGATTGGTAATTTAAAAAAAAAATATAGTTCTAAATCTAACTATAAACTATAATTCCCAGGAGGAACGTCGCTATTTTATGGTTATAGCAAATATAATTATAGTAGCAATCATCAAAATGATAATAGTTTCAAATAGCCCGTTTCGTTGCATATACGATTTCAACGTTTGTTTCCAATAACCTTGCAAGTACACCGAGAGAAAAGATTTCATTGACGCCAAAGAAATGGGTGGATTGATTTTTTCTTCATTGATTTCAACGAAATATTTCTTTGATTTCAATGAAATAGTGAATTTGAATTTCAAAGAGAACATTTCATTGGCTGTAAATAAAGATTTACTTAGTGAGCATATAATAAAGAAACAGTTTCATTGTTTTAAAGAGACGTTTTCATTGGTTCGAAGAAACGTTTTCATTGATCTCTCTCTCTCACCTAACCTCACTTTTTTGTTTTCCGGTTCTCTTGAACGAACGGCTTCGAGTTTTGAAGAGCCAGAAGCTTAGTCTGTTTCTGCCGTACTTTCTTACATACTCACAAAATTTGAGCTTTATCTGCCGCGTACTTCAGGAAAAAATAGGTTTCGAAATTTTGAGGTGGTAAGAAGAAGGTTTCATTGAATCAGAGACAATATCTTTAAAATCAATGAAAAAAGTTCATTGGTTTAAAGAAATGTTTCTTCGAATCAATGTCACTACTTTTCATTGAGTTTGAGATCATTCAAAGAAAAGATAGTATTGAAATTCAAGTATTTCATTTCATTGGCAAAGATTTCCGTGAATCAATGAAACTTTTTCTCTCGGTGTATTGTTTATTCAACCATAAAACATTGCAAGCCTTTCTATATTCGTTGTATCATGTGAAATCGTTAAATCAACGATACGCTTTTCTCTCAGTGTAGAATCAGTTTAACAAAAGCATTGAAAAAAAAAGTAAAAAGATTTTTATTGCCTCCAACTTTTAGATTAATTAAAGTAATAATGTTGTAACTATAAAAATGCTTAATTTTATCTTGAAAACGTTTATCACAACCATATAATTGTTATTACAGCGTGCAGGTGATGGTCTCTGTTAATGACATTCATCTCATACCATGGTATAGCCATGGATGTGCGATATATGGCATATATACTGCATTGTGAAGTTTATAGCTTCATTTTACAAGCTTGACCCGTTTACTATGCTCCTGTGGTTACGTCTTCCCTTCAGATATGAGAATAATGCAGTCTTGCATATACAGTGCCGAAAAGCCGCTGGGGCCCTATCAATGTCATGCATATTCTATTATATATGTTGCTTTTAAGGTCTTCAGAAACTTTTTTACTTCCGCTATCATCCTTCGCCCTAGAACGATAAAGCAGTGCACAAGTATGATACCACTTTTTTTTTAACATCACTATTGTGCCAAAGGAAGTAATAAAAATCCAGCAATGCTGTGTATCTGGCAAAATTTTCGCAACGTGAATCTAGCAGAAGTCGTTTCAAAATAATTATTGTTTACCAATGGAATATTACGATATGACGTAAAATAATAATTGCCCCAGATTGTTCACAATTATTAAAAGAATGTAAAAAATATTAATCCCGCACAATAGATAAGCGTTATTATTTATTTAAACTCTTTTAAACTCCTTTTTCTTACCAATGGAATAATATATACTAATTATAATAATAATAATACGATATGGTTTAAAATAATAATTGCCCCAGATTGTTCATTATTATTAAAAGAACGTAAAAAATATTATTTCGACGCAATAAATAAGCGTTATTATTTATTTAAACTCTTTTAAACTCTTTTTCCATTAGAATGGTGCTCATATCTGGAACAGAGACAGGTACTACAAATCTAAGTACCATTTTATTCTGGCTCAATTTTTCAATGCTTTGCAAATTATGGATAAAAATAATATTCACGTATTCAACGATCTAAAAAATGTAGAGTGGAAAATGAATGCATTTACATCGCTCATTAAACCAATAGGCGGGTTTTCAAGTGACGAGTTGAAGGGTTGTCCGTTTCGCGTACAGCCAGTCCAGAGCTTCGTTCCGCACTCGATAATAACAGATGAAAATGAATTACGAAAATGAATAAACTCGATAGAAAAATAAAGAATAATTTCGTCACGGGTAGAGATAAAAATTTCGAATACGATTCGCAGAATTATCAAGTGTGCGGATAATATTGACATATTGAAGTTGCCATGTTTTTGTTACAATTAGCCAGATTAGCCGATGGGTTGTTCTACTTTATCCAGGAAAAGTACTATAAAACATTTTGACTCGAAGATCATTTAATCCTGACGTTCTTTCGATATGTCAAGCTAGAAATATACGTTTTTGTGTTCTGTGATAAATTGATGGTTTCTTGTGTGTTGAAACTCCTCCCATTTATCCTATACCTAGTTGTATACAATAGCGTACTTGGCCCCATTTAAAAAGAAGTAAATACGGATATATATTATTTATTTATCGGGGTAAATATATATTAGCAACAGAAAGCTCTACATTTCGTATATAAGACATTGTCGGACTATTCAACCATTGCCAGATGTCGTGACTCCACATTATTGTGCACTTACGGGGTTTGTATAAACTTGCGGCACAAAAAACAGATGAGATTTTTTTCCCTTGTGAGAAAGATTGACAAATAATGAAGTTATTATTCTTTACACAAAATGCCACTGAATAATCGATTCGTCTCATTCACTTCAAAATCGGACAAAACAAAGTTCAAAGTAAATGGCAACATCTAGAAAAAAAAGCAGTTCGTATTTCGAAAAAAAAACTTTCATCGTTTGTTATGAACAAATGGATAAACATTAAAAAATCATACATTTATACGAGAATATGGTATAAAATATGTCCGGATTAGAAGTGAATCGGACAAATATATGTACTTTGTTTAAATAATAATAATTTCAGAGCTTATCAATATTTCTAGATATGTAAAATCAAATAAATACTTATTAAGGATGTTCGACTGTTTTACACTAGTCAAATCAGTGCTAAATTTTTGTAATTCTTTCATTAAAGTTTAATGCATTAAATAACTGCAGTGGAGCGTTGATTTGTATTGAAGTACGTACATTTAACCGAGAGAAAAATGAATAGTGACAGATTTGCACAAAGATTAACTGATTAACGTTACATTCCGATGGGATACATTTTCGTACAGTTTTTTCGAAGAATAATCTATATTTTTTTGCCAATTTCGATGAGTGATAACTCATTCTCTTTTTTAAAAGATGATCTACAAATTGACCGTCTGGATATTTGATATTATTGATCGTTTAATAATTATAGCTATTTGTTTATGAAAGTATTTTGATTTTTGTTAAACAACATGCTATAATTATTAATAGATCAATAATATAAAATATCCAGCCAGTCAATTTGTGGAGCATCTTTCAAGAAAGAGAATGAGCCATCACTCATCAAAATTGGCAACAAGTTTTAGATTATTCTTGGAAAAAACTGAACGAAAATGTATCCCATTGGAATGTAACGTTAATTAGTTAATCTGTATGCAAATCCGGCACTATTAATCTTTCTCTGGGTTAAGTATACATGCTTCAATTCAAACTACTCTATACTAGTAGTAGTAAAAGAATTTATTGACAAAACGTTGTACGGTTTTTTTTTTCCTTAAGGTACATGGTTTTAAAAATGTTCGGATTGCCAATAGGCCATCGACCGAGGTCCTTCAGCTTGTTTTACTAGTTGCGTGGACGTTTAAGGTAGTTCTGCCGGTACGCCGGAGTCATAAATCTCAGAGTCTATATGACATTAAAAAATAATCATACGCATCACTTTGACTGCCTCATTAATAATATCAAAAATAATCGAGAATCCTTCGAAATTGTCGTAATCAAATTAAAACGATTATTTGTAAATAGTTGATATGTTTAGTGCGGATTTGACTTCATTTTTACGATAATTAGGTTAGGAAACGTCATTTGGCCCGGTATCGTACATTTTGACCTTGGTTCAATTAAACATTATTCCGGAGACTTCACCTTTTTTCATGATGCATCAATTCCTGAATGATTTGCGAATCCGTAGTACTTTTTATTTTTTCTCTATCTTCGATCTAAGTATGTTAAATTTCGATTTAAAGATAAATTTTTCCGGTCCTCCCGTGAGCACCGTGTAAAAAGATCGATTTTCAACTTTTAATTGTTCATTCAAATACTCGGTAAAAGCCTTCAAGATTTTGTGCAAGTAAAATTGAATAGCTAAATTACAACATGTCAAAAATTCATGCATATGAGTTTGGATTGCCTTCGCGACAGAACTACCTTAATATATTATTCTGACATAAAATCCACATACTTCTTACGTCTGTCTGTCTTCAGCTATTAAATTAATTCGTTGTTGTATAACTCTCTATTATTTTTATTCAATGCATTAAGGTAAATGTCCCCATTCCCGTACCCTATAAGGCTAACCAGACAACTGTATGGCTTTTTTCGTTGCGACGAATGTAAATTTGGAGATTTTTTTTGCACTACTGTAAAATTCAGTTAATTCTCTTTCTAAAAATGGTTTATCCAATCGATTCCGCCAATTATTTCGCCAGATAGAGGCTGATTAATTCATGCTTATTAGTGTCCCCTCTACCGACACAGCTGTGCCCAATCCCGACCAGCGATGACCCCATTTTCGACCACTAGGGAAACGGAGATTCCGAAGAGTAATAAAATTTTAAAGAAAGAAATAAACATGATCCGGGATTGTACTATTAATATTTTTATTGCATAATTATAAAAAACTTCGTTTTTCGGAACTTATGTTACATTTCCGTCTCCACATACACTTTTTTTTTGCGATGCTGTAAAAATTGAAACCCATTTTCGACCACTAGGGAAACGGAGATCCCAAGGAGTAATAAAATTTTTGAAAAACAAATAAACATGATCTGGGATTGTACTATTAATATTTTTATTGCATAATTATAAAAAAACTTCGTTTTTCGGAACTTATGTTACATTTCCGTCTCCACATACACTTTTTTTATCGCTGCGATCGTGTAAGAATTGAATTATATCAATCTTTTTTATCACTGAGAAAGTAAACCTTGTAATAAAGAAATTTTTTTGACTGCCTAAATAACGTTTACAGTAATGGGGGCAGCCAGGCATTTCGTTGTGCCTAACTTCGACCACCGTAAAAAAAATGAAAAATAAATTATTTGTAACTTTTTTTTTGCTGGATCAGTAATTGAACTCATAATCTATCGTTTGCACTAAAAATTATTCGATTTTTACAAATTCCGGATGCAGTACGGACTATTGAAGCGGTCAACGCAACTTAACCTCACTGTTAAGAATACGATGGGTTCGCGACAAGCGTTTGGAAATACGAACAAAACTTGGATTGTGTTATTGTATTTACTCTTTCCGTTGCAATACTCTCACACATAGGGTCCTCGGAATATTGTACTATGCTCAATTGTTGTTATTTTTGCGCAGCACTCGTGTAAATAATTATTTCCGTCGAAGTGGTCGGCAGAGGGAGCATGGACGGGAATGGGGACATTTACCTTAAACTTTAATAAAAAAATTACAAAAATTTTGCACTGATTTGACTAATGTGAAACAGTCGAACATCCTTAACATGCGGCCACAGTAAAACCACGGCATCATACAGAGAATTCCCTGCAGCCAAGTATTTAGCTGTCAAGTAAACAAAGATCGTTTCTTGGTTTTTCATTTTATCGGATAAAAACAGTGAAACCCTAGACATATTTGAGTAAAAGCATTGGCCTCCATCAAAAAAAGGTAGACGCGAGAGAGGTAAAAATATTTCGAATATACAGTGCACGTAACCTTCCCACTGACAATCGAACTGGCATGGAATGTTCACATTCCTGGAATAATCCAGCTGTCGTGATCCCCAGGGGTTTCTGGATAGTGGATCATACGGGTACGAATGCGGATATGCATAATCCTCATTATCCATCATGCATCATATGTATATATACATACTATACACATATATATCTATATATATCCGTATACATATAGGCATGTACAATAATACAATATTGGTATTTGATAAGCCCTCGTTAGACGTATTCGCACTATTTACTTTTATGCTCAACATATTTACTCTCGAAAATTTAAATACTTAAGCTTATGATGAATTACTCCTAAACAAAAAAAAAAAAAAAATACGACAGGGATGGAAATATGAAAGGCATTCATTCAATGAAAATGTAATTGGAATAATTTGATGACTAAATGATTAATGATTATTTAAGCCTATTGAATGTTATAATTTATTTAAAAGAATGATTCATCTAAATAACTCATAATTATTGAAGAAATGTCAAGGTTTCAAATTAATCATCGTTATTTTATACAAAAAGTACTTTAAATGCTTTTTTATTGAATAAATACCCACCCTTAATGCAGGCTGTTTTTCTACCTCTCGAGCATTCGTAGAATATCTGCCAGAGTTTGGTTTTCTCGACGAGTAGTATAGTCGGGTTTAAATAATAGATGAAACCGCAGCCATCAAATTGACATTGTTCAACGTTCCCGCAGAAACATAGTCACGAGCCCTTTTAATGACGGCCGCTTTACTGCGATTAATAGCGTAAAATTGAAATTCTGGGCACGAAACGGATTCCATTCTTGAAACTATGAGAATGCGGAATTTACTATCGAGGTCGACGAGCAGAAGTATCGACGTAGATTCTAAGAACTGTTATGGCGCTGCAGCTTGCATACCTACGTCAAACTCGTGAAAAATAAATGAAATACGCTTTGGAAAAACGTGTTTATGTATAAAGTAGCTTCCAGAGTCTTTAGCCACTTCTACGAATTTTCCAGAGCTCCTGACTATACTATGGAGATTCGTGATCCCGCAATAACCATTAACTCTTTTATTAATATCATTATTTTTATGATCGATGACCTATAATATTTAATATCAAAACTACAGTTAAGCTATCGTCACAATTGATATTTTTTCTGTATTAAAGATTTTTTTCAAGATCCATTCATTCAAGACTTAATGCATTTTTGCTTCCTCATAGAGGAAAGCTTTGTTTTCGTGAAATTTTTTTTTTCGAGATTTTCATGTCATGTTATGTATCAATTTACACCATAGATAGAGGGGTCAATCCTCATCGTTCATACTAATTTTTGTAAAAATCCCTATGATCATTAAATTTGTGCGCGGTTTTGAATTTTTTCAAAAATTTCTGTTAACGCGATAACTCTTTTAATTTTCGAGATATTAAGCTCAAAATTGGTATGTACGTGAGTTTTCATACACCGGTGATCCCTATTAAATTTGGTTAAGATCGGTTGAAACGTTAAAATTTTATGAGATTTTGATTTTTTGAATTTTTTGATTTTTTTTTCTTCGATGCGAATTTTGGTATCAAATATCGAGCTGGGAGTCAAATGAGTGCCAAATTCACGATTAACAGAAAAATACGTCAGATATAGCCCAAAAATGTTGAACGATAACATATTTTCATAGCGATGTTGAACAGTCTATATTGCGAAAAGTAGCGATTTATGTCGTATAAACTAGCCATATCCTTGCTTCCCAATGAAATTTCGGAAACCACCGATTTCTATCGTGTTCTACAAAAAAAAAACAGAGAAGACAGAGTATTCGAGGGAGTTTCCGGACCGTTTGTCCTTATTATATTTTCACAAAGCGAGAATGTGCGCTTATTTATATTTATTTAAAACAAGGATGCAAAGCAGAACCTTGCACATTGCTTCCTCATTATATTTCGCTTTTTACAAAGCTTCCTCTATGAGGAAGCCAAAATCAATTCCCATACTTCCTCTTAGAGGTTGCTTTGTAAAAAGCGAAATATAATGAGGAAGCAATGTGCAAGGTTTTGCTTTGCATCCTTGTTAAATTTTGACTGAGTCATTTTAATAGACCAAATGCGTAAACACGTATTTGGAAACTTCCGATGAAACGTGCAGAAACTTTGGATGATAAATCAATGCCGTTTGTGATAATTTCCGAGATTCCAAGGTTGTTGACTTAAGTAGTCAAGTGCCGAGAACCCTTATCGACTTTGTAGTATGCGGTTGAGTCAATCGAGAACGTTGAAGAAGAAGGGTTTGTCCTTATAAGAAGGGTTTGTCCATAACCGTTTGTCCTTATTATATTTTCACAAAGCGAGAGTGTGCGCTTATTTATATTTATTTAAAACAAGGATGCAAAGCAGAACCTTGCACATTGCTTCCTCTTAGAGGTTGCTTTGTAAAAAGCGAAATATAATGAGGAAGCAATGTGCAAGGTTTTGCTTTGCATCCTTGTTAAATTTTGACTGAGTCATTTTAATAGACCAAATGCGTAAACACGTATTTGGAAATTTCCGATGAAACG
Organism: Ephialtes manifestator; assembly: GCA_963970395.1. Taxonomy (NCBI): domain Eukaryota; kingdom Metazoa; phylum Arthropoda; class Insecta; order Hymenoptera; family Ichneumonidae; genus Ephialtes; species Ephialtes manifestator. The sequence goes on from OZ019972.1 coordinate 31,648,721, forward strand.
TGCAGAAACTTTGGATGATAAATCAATGCCGTTTGTGATAATTTCCGAGATTCCAAGGTTGTTGACTTAAGTAGTCAAGTGCCGAGAACTCTTATCGACTTTGTAGAATGCGGTTGAGTCAATCGAGAACGTTGAAGAAGAAGGGTATACACCTCGACCGAGGGAGTAGGCTTTAAATCAAGCTGGGGTTGGTAGGGTGCAGCCGCACGCGTGGCGGCTGCTTCCGCACAAACGTTACAAGCCTACCTCAACGTACCTTGACTTTGGTAACTGCTGAGGGGTTTCAGTGGAAAGCTCGAGTCTTGCCAGAGTCGCTTGACTGGCACGAGTGGGTCGAAAGCTTGGAGTGCTCTCTCGACCCAGTAAACGGCAGTCGAATGTATTTTGCCACTAAAGTAACTCTGAAAAGACAAGAACGAAATGAAAGGAGGAATGTAAATGTTTACACTATAAAAATAGTAAACTATTTATGTTGATCATTTCTCTACACATGTCCTCTGACTTGATTCCAGGGATGGGCAATATTCGAATAAAATTGTATTCAAAATACATTCAATAAAATTTGAATCCTACGAAAATTGTATGACAAAAAGTAAATTAAATTAATCCATGATAAAAAATCGTATTATTGGTTTTAGTTACGAATTATTGATAGTTATTCAAATGGAAAAGTATTCTGAATACATTTTTATTCGAATAAAGACATTACAAATTTCTTCGCTTCTTTTAATTGTCGCCAGCGATGTCGCCATGTAAGAGAATTAAGACCTTGGTCCAGATCCTTAGTTCCTATGAGCCCTTAACTGCAGGTTATTTTTGGAGATGGCACTTTTTAAAAAACCCCTATAGGGCTTATTCGAAATCCCTCTATAAATCCTAGGCCCTGAGTGGGCTAAGACCTTCTGACTTCGTTCCCCAACGTCCTAATTTGTTTTCCTAATGATGTGATGACGTTTTTTACGATTTGACCCTCACCCGAGTCTTCGTTACAAACCCGTTTATTTACCACGAAATCACATCGACATCAACATTGGTGTAGCTTAACACCTGACCTGGAACTTTTTTTTTAAGACATAAGAACTCAAAATGTGATGTAAATTTTTTTCGCAAAGTATAACAAACGCAAATTAATGTTATAAAATGTTTAACCCTTAAAGGGAAGTCTAAAGTTTAATCAACCGCATACCCCGATTGAAATCTATCTAAGAATTGTGGTGATGATAATTTTAGGGTTGTGTCAGTTTGTGTTGAACAGATACACATAACCACCTTTTTTAAATTTTTAAGAAATTATTCAAGCGGGGAAGCCGTTTGTACTCACTTATTTCGTATTTATCCTATTTTTTATACGCCTGACAATGTCTTCCTCTTCCGTTCAGTCCCTGATTATTCTGAGTGGTACTACAAACGTCGTAAGCCAGAATTCTTCTATATCCCCCTATTAGGTTGTTATACTCCGATTATTGTAAATGTCCGAATGTCTCCCCAATTCCTAATTATTCTAAGCCTGCTTATGAGTCCCCCAAGATCTTTTTCTCAGGCCCTAAGTGTTCTAAAAATTCCTAAGAACCCTCTAGAGCCCATTTGCTTCAAGTACGTCTATTTCGTAAATTAAAAAAATGTGGTTTTTCCAATGATAATCTATATATAAACTATAATTCCCAGGAGGAACGTCTCTATTTTATTGTTATATCAAAGAATTAGAAAATAATTGGATCAACCATAAATAGAATTCCCAGGAGGAACGTCTCTATTTTATGATTATGCCAAAAATATATCTAGTAGCAATCATCAAAATAATAATAGCTTCGTTTGTATATAAACTATAATTCCCAGGACGAACGTCTCTATTTTATTGTTATATGAAAGAATAGGAAAATAATTGGATCAACCATAAATACAATTCCCAGGAGGAACGTCTTTATTTTATGATTATGCCAAAAATAAATCTAGTAGCAATCATCAAAATAATAATAGCTTCGTTTGTTTCCAATAACTTTGCAAGTATTGTTTACTGAACTGTATTCTCATCGCTTCAACCATAAAACATTGCAAGGCTTCCTATATTTGTTTTATCATGTTAAATCATCAAATCAACGATATGCCTTGTACTCAGTGCAGATCCTGTCCCTTCTAAGTGTACGTTCTTATATGACGTCGTGCGTTGGCACTACATTGCATATAAGAAGATAATTCGAATGAGAGAAATATATTAGCAGACATTAGCGCTCTTACTCAGTACCTGAATAATCCAGGTCCGAATCCTGGTGATCACCATATATTTTCTCCCTTGGATACTTCGTTAATCCATCCGCAATGCCAAAATCTACACTTCCCCAAACTCTCCGCTTGGTGGTTACACCGCTTCGACCGATTATTCTAAGTTTCCCTAGGAGAAGTTCCCAGCCCACATTATGCTAAGAGCCATTACGACCACCATCAGGCCCTGATTATTCTAAGGGTTCATCTATGCTCCACCATCCTCTCATTATTCTAATCAATCCCATAAGTACAAAGATTCAATTTGGGTGTGAGGACTCGTGGTAATCGTACTGTCCTAAGCCCCAGTAATTAATAACATCTTCAAAATATAGAGTATTTCGTATCTGCACTTTTTTCCCTATTGTTGGCTTTATTGGAGGGAAGTAAATGCAAAACAGCTACAGCGTTGCAACAGGAGACTCTTTGCCTTATTAAATTATTGCGTTACAGAATTTTGCCGCAGGCTTCATCGTTTATGAAAATTACATGTATGTCGTAGAGTCCCAATTCTGTGCTTCCGCACTGTTAGAAAAATCTCGTGAAATTCCCAAGAGCAATTTTTCGTTGGCCAGCTTATATTCTCGGCAATATATTCTCGGGTCCTCTATTCGTTTCCTATATTCGTTTCATCATGTCAAATCGTCAAATCAACGATATGCCTTGTTTTCAGTGCAGATACTGTCCCTTCTAATTGTAAGTTCTTATATGACGTCATGCGTTGTCACTACATTGCATATAAGTAGACAATTCGAATGAGAGAAATATATTAGCAGACATTAGCGCTCTTACTCAGTACCTGAATAATCCAGGATCAAATCCTGGTGATCACCATATATTTTCTCTCTTGGATACTTCGTTAATCTATCCGGAATGCCAAAATCTACACTTCCCGAAACTCTCCGCTTGGTGGTTACACCGCTTCGACCGATTATTCTAAGTTTCCCTAGGAGAAATTCCCAGCCCACATTATGCTAAGAGCCATTACGACCACCATCAGGCCCTAATTATTCTACGGGTTCATCTATGCTCCACCATCCTCTCATTATTCTAATCAATCTCATAAGTACAAAGATTCAATTTGGGTGTGAGGACTCGTGGTAATCGTACTGTCCTAAGCCCCAGTAATTAATAACATCTTCAAATTATAGAGTATTTTGTATCTGCACTTTTTTCCCTATTGTTGGCTTTATTGGAGGGAAGTAAATGCAAAACAGCTACAGCGTTGCAACAGGAGACTCTTTGCCTTATTAAATTATTGCGTTACAGAATTTTGCCGCAGGCTTCATCGTTTATGAAAATTACATGCATGTCGTAGAATCCCAATTCTGTGCTTCCGTACTGTTAGAAAAATCTCGTAAAATTCCCAAGAGCAATTTTTTGTTGGCCAGCTTCGTGTATTCTCAGTTCGCAACAAAGAACCTGTGGAACATGCGGACGGTTTACGATAGATCAATATATTATCGGGTCCTCTATTCGTTTTATCATGTTAAATTGTCAAATCAACGATATGCCTTGTTCTCAGTGCAGATCCTGTCCCTTCTAATTGTAAGTTCTTATATGACGTCATGTGTCGGCCCTACATTGCATATAAGAAGACAATTCGAATGAGAGAAATACATTAGCAGACATTAGCGCTCTTACTCAGTACCTGAATAATCCAGGTTCAAATCCTGGTGATCACCATATATTTTCTCTCTTGGATACTTCGTTAATCTATCCGCAATGCCAAAATTTACACTTCCCCAAACTCTCCGCTTGGTGGTTACACCGCTTCGACCGATTATTCTAAGTTTCCCTAGGAGAAGTTCCCAGCCCACATTATGCTAAGAGCCATTAAGACCACCATCAGGCCCTAATTATTCTAAGGGGTCATCTATGCTCCACCTTCCTCTCATTATTCTAATCAATCTCATAAGTACAAAGATTCAATTTGGGTGTGAGGACTCGTAGTAATCGTACTGTCCTAAGCCCCAGTAATTAATAACATCTTCAAAATATAGAGTATTTTGTATCTGCACTTTTTTCCCTATTGTTGGCTTTATTGGAGGGAAGTAAATGCAAAACAGCTACAACGTTGCAACAGGAGACTCTTTGCCTTATTAAATTATTGCGTTACTGAATTTTGCCGCAGGCTTCATCGTTTATGAAAATTACATGCATGTCGTAGAGTCCCAATTCTATGCTTCCGCACTGTTAGAAAAATCTCGTGAAATTCCCAAGAGCAATTTTTTGTTGGCCAGCTTCGTGTATTCTCAGTTCGCAACAAAGAGCCTGTGGAACATGCGGACGCTTTACGATAGATCAATATATTATCGGGTCCTCTAGAGAGCTGTCTCGAAACTCGTCTGCACGGAACTAACGCGCGCATCCACTATTACAAGGATCTTGGCGCCGAGCCCAATTACGTCGTAACGCATTGCACTCCGTATTTATTTAAGGGATTACACGAATACAACAGCTTTTCAGTCAAACGGTGTAACTTCGACTGACAAATCCGAGAATGCTAGTAACCATTGCAGTTCAATTCCTCGTTCAATACGTCTGAGACATGGACTTGCTAGAAAAGACACCATTGATATCTGTCCTGAACATACAACTTCTGGGCAATCCCAAGCGGCTTTGAAGTTAGAGCTTATTCCGCTATATCGAAATCCCAGTATTTGAACTATTTCGAACGATTGTGCTCTGACAAATAATATCATCCTTCAGTAATGGAGAAACCATGGGAAACGTTTCTGGGGATTATCGATAATCGTTGAAAGACGAACGAACGAAATGGGATCACTGTTTTATTCAACTCGACAGGTTGGCATTCTGGTCTCCTTGATTCGCAATTAAGGTTGAAAGCATATGTACCATTCAAAAAAACGTGATTCTGAAATGTTCTAATTTGTATATGATTGAAACCAATTTTATTTAATTTAAACAGATCCGTATTTAATTCGAACACTTATTTTTTTTTAAGTATGCATTTGTAGTTTCCTAAAATCCTAAATGTGAAACGTGGAAGTTATAAACGGCTTGTATCAATTACAATGTCTACTGCAATTTGGTAAATGATAGGATGGTCTACCAAACCTACATATGCAACTTACCCTAATAGTATAGTTCTCCGCTTTGGGCGAGAGGGTTTATGACCTCCAACACTGACGTGATTCCGCACTCCCCAAGAATAATAGCCTCGAGGGCTTTTGTTACTAGTACACGACCCGTCCACGGCGCTGTACGTGAGAGAGAAATATACTCAGTCCACTTTTCTCCACATTTTACCGTTCTTCTTTATAGTTAACAACTCACACGGTCATACACAATTGCACATAGCAAACCCCTAGTGTAATCTATCATTCCTTTTCTTGTACTGTCAACCCACGAGGTCGTCCAATTGTTCGTAGTAATTTGCAAGGAATATTTCACCGAGGTATTCTTTGTTTCTCATTAAAAGATGGGAATAGTCAAGTGAGGGAGTTGTTGAGTGCACGGGACTGTTAAACCCGACCTGCGCCAATAGGGGCACGACTCCCCTATTTCAATCTGTTCTAAAGTTCACTTTAGCTGGTTTGAAAACCTTGACAATGAATGGTCGTGTTTTCCATCCATATGATGGTAAAAATGCGACATTGCCATCTCGCAGAAATGCCCGGTCGTCCTAATGGAAATTTGCCCAGGCGAAGAATGTTTGTTCTACTCGCTGCCCCGGCAGTTCTAGTGTGAAGGGACATATCCGTAGGGCATAAAGCGGACGTAACAAAAAAATCTCACGAACTGCACTTTACCTCGCCAGCTGCACCGATAATTCGTCCGCCGAGTAAAAACAGTCATATTTCTCTTTGTCTTCACCTACACTCAGCTGCGACGGAACCTTGATTACTCCATACTTTTTGCTACCAGTCGATATTTTTTGTCCATTCACTTTCCTTCGAAACCCGATCACGTATTTTGAACGAATAAAAGTATTACGAGACCGACGATCGAAGTTTGCCTTGGTATCTTCGTTAACGCATGAATGTACAAGAGATGAGTAGATTAGTTCAATGTTGGCCGCGAATATTTATCGCATGCTGATTCAGTTATGACGGCTGGTATGGAATAAATTTATGAGAGGTAGAATTTTTCGCACTAGTTAAATCACTGTTTTTTATACGATTAAAAAAATGTATTATTATTAGATTTAAAATCGTCTCTTTTATCAGACATTTTCCGATAATGAAATTTACCGTTTCGTAGTCTTCGAATTATAAAACGGGAAAATTTTGTCTATAACTAAATAAGTTCAACTAAAAACCACAAAAAAAAAGTTTTTTTTACACATTCCTGCCGAACTATAGAGTTATTAACAGGAAATTTCTCAAAGTACAAAATAATTCCAATCAAAAGATATAACCGGCATATACTTCGCTGAGAAATTGAATAAATAATTCTCACACCTGCATTCAAATGATATAACACATGATATTTAATTTACTAGTATATAAGTCTATAATCGGGTCATGAAGAAATTTGTTCTTTGGCGTGAACATTAACTACATTCTGTAGTAATTTTAATCGGAATTCCCCGCATAAAAATAAATCACCCAGAATAGAAAAATATCGAAGAGGGTATCTCTCAAAAATCATATCACGTTCCTTTTGTGCGCCAACCTTTCATCCAACCCAGATTATGAGGTAAATCTTACCGTCTAGGTAGAATTTGATATATCCGAGGTCACTTTCTTGCACCAGCGAACATCTATTCCGGTTCAGTACACGAACATCACTCCCTACTACCCCCAGGAGAATTATACAAGATAACATGAGTAAAATCGTTTACTACAAAAATGTCGCGAAAATCCGGAAAAATAGGAATGTGGCTATTTCGAAATTTGTTCGGTATCTTCCTATCAAGTTAAGCATATAATATAACAGCAATTTTGTGCAATATATTTTTTTCAAATACGTGCCAACGAGACGCGTGTCCTATGATCATATTTTCTTGTTTACTTTAATGAACCAGTTTTAAATCACAAGAAATAAAAAATATTCTTTAAAGTCCGAAAGAATACGAAAGAAAGAAGACTCCAGATTCGGTTCCAATCTGCACCGGACAACGTATACAAATATTTCGATGCGGATATTGCAGAACACCTGTGCTCTAATACAATGCATAGAAAATGGCTACTATTGCTGCAGTATTGTTAGTCAGGAGTCAGATCCAATCCAGCAAATGTCGTAGTAGTACTGTATATATGTATAGAAGAACAAAGGTGAATCACGGCGTATTTTTCAATCGCCCTTTAGCCCCAATTCAGGGGAGGCTGCTGATTGGGAGACGAAGCGATAGTTTCTTCGTAGATAGGATTTCGTGTTCATCCCTATTCCGATAACGCAATTTAACAGCCTACCGATCTAAATCACTCGATTGTAATCCATAGTTACATAGCTATCGGCTGCTATGCGGGTGAACCTTTCTGTTTACGTCTACATCTACACGGAGAGAAGGATCTGATATTTTTTACCATATTTCCAGTAAAAAGTACCGTAAATTCCTGGTAGAAAGTGCCATAACGCCACCTATCAAGAAGTACGAGAACTACGAGAATTTTTACCACGAAATATGGTACAAAATTCTATGTATATGGTAGAAATTCTCATAGTTCTCGTACTGTTCGTCAGGTGGCGTCTATGGCTTCTCAATGCCAGGCGCGTTTGACAATTTGTACCATAGTGTCTGGTAAATTTTATCAGATCCTTCTCTCCGTGTACATGTCCGTTCTATATATCAATGATCTATATATATTTCAAGCAGTTGTTTGCTTGTTTGTCCCAGGAACCCTGCCACGTCCAGATTATTCCAAGTTCTCCGATACTACGTCCCTAACACTTTAGTATTTAATTTATTCCCAAATGCAAATAGGAAAGCTGTTGCGAGTGCACAAAGCCGGCAAACTTCAACAATATGCTAAAATGCATCGAAATTAAACAGAATTTCTATGAAGGTATAGTATTTATAGAATTTCCAAATATTAATACTGAAGATCTATTTTCATTTATCTTCTGATGTCATTTTCCTTAACATTCGGAATAAAAAAAATTAAGTTACTTCGATCTTCACATAAAAATGACAATTAATTACTAAGCCTCTGTCTAGAAATTACTAAAAATAAAGAAGTATATTTAAAAAGGAGATTTGATGAAAATCATTGATTTGTACAAATTTAATCCGACTGCTACGTTACAATGTATGTTTATATGGATGTGATTTTATCGTCAAATTTCGCTTTCATGACGATCTCGTAATATCTGCATGTATAACGGATGGACGTTGTTAACAATAAAGTCCTCTAATTTGCCGATGGCAGTGTTCTCATACCAAACACTCATCTGCATCGAAAACTTTTTTGTTCTATACTGAAGTAATGCAGCATCGGCCAAACAACCAGTGGTACAGAGTGCGATTAAAAGTACCCCGATACTCTATTTCCCTCGAGTGCCATATCGAATACCAGACAAACTCGCCCGGTTTGATATAGATCTGATCAACAAGGTGAAAGCCCGGTGGTTTATTGCAGTCGCTATGAGGGGCCACTCATTCGGTGGTAAACCAGTCAGTTTTGTCGTACAGACCAGGTTTTCAATATTCAGGGAGGCCAATATTGTTTTCACAAATTCTATATGCTTGGCGAACGATAATAAATATAAATAGAGTTGATGGATGATTATTTCTAAAAATATTACTGCGATGGGTAGTACACGAGTAGAAAAGTCTGCGAGCTACTGGAAAAAAATCTCTCCATACTTCCAATAATTTTTTTTTTTTGCTCACCTCTCACCTTTTCTTATGTATCGCCCCATTTAAGATTATTTTCTGTACTTCTTCACTGTAAAAAAAATCTACTTGAAATTTAGCGTACTTTTACTGAAAGATTTTATTCATAAATTAGTATATTAAATTTAGTATAAAGTGTAATGTAAAATTAATGTATGGTACAGCACATTCAATAATTTACTTTAATTTCGCAGTAAAAGTACTTGAATTTTAATAATTTGCTTTAATTTTACTGGAAAAGTACATGAATTTTATATCACAATTGTATATTAAATTTCGATGACGAGTTTATGAATACAAACTTCCAATATTTTCTAACAGTTTTCTTTGTCTGATTTTTATTCAGGATTTTAGATCTCAGGATCTTTAATAAAAATATATATCTATATCCATAATTATGGTAACCCAGTAACACATGCGCTTTATTTCTAAGCTGATTATTTCTTCGGTAGTATAGTGATAAGTATCCTCGTCTAGTGAGAAAATGCATAATAGAACTTCGAATAAAATCACTCGCGAGAAACACTTCGGCGAAGCATCGCATATTAGTGTTTTATTTGCTTACCAGATGGCGAAAGTGTGGAAATTTTCTCGCAAGCGATTCATGAACTCTGCATTAGTACAAATTATTGAATTCCGTTTCTCCAGTCGATACAAAAAGACGTCGTTTCTGTTATATATAAAGACTCTTATTTAGAAAATAATTATACGTCTCCGTCTTAATCTTATGGCCCAAAAAAAAAGCTAAGTTTTTTTTTATTGCCAACGCAAAGTATCCGCTATTAGCGGGGTTAGCGATAAGAAGTAAATTTCTGTTTACCTTGCAAATAATTATGAAAAACAAAAACGTTTCTCTTGTGTCGAATTCCCTGGGGAGGTCGGATCATCAGTATTACGTTGTAACAACGACGAGAGCTTCGAACCTCCTGCTACTTCCATGCAAATTCTTTGAACAATCTAAAAGATCCTTCGCCGTAAAGGAAGTTTAAGAGTTTGAATGGCAACGTGCAGCCATGCTTTGTGTACATCGGGAATTAATTATACAAGCGTCAACATTGGTACCAGGGTATACTTCTAAATAACTTCATAAAGATTTTCCTAACAATAAAAAAAGAATCCTTTCCCGATTATATAGGAAACGAAGTGGCCAAACTTGATTAAACAACATTTACAATTTAATTATCAATTGGCAGCGCTTTCAAAGTCTCCCTTTGATATCTTTAATAACAATATATATCTATATCCATAATTATGGTAACCAAGTAACACATGAGCTTTATTTCTAAGCTGATTATTTCTTCGGTAGTATAGTGATAAGTATCCTCGCCTAGTGGAAAAATAAACAATAGAATTTCGAACAAAATCACTCGCGAGAAACACTCTGGCTATTTGTCATCTGGCGAAGCGTCGCATATTAGTGTTTTATTTGCTTACCAGATGGCGAAAGTTTGGAAATTTTCTCGCAAGCGATTCATGAACTCTGCATTAGTACAAATTATTGAATTCCGTTTCTCCAGTCGATGCAAAAAGACATCGTTTCTGTCATACACAAAGAAAATTATTTAGAAAATAATTATACGTCTCCGTCTTAGTCTTATGGCCCAAAAAAAAAAAAGCTAAGTTTTATTTATTGCCAGCGCAAAGTATCCGCTATTAGCGGGGTTAGCGATAAAAAGTAAATTTCTGTTTACCTTGCAAATAATTATGATAAACAAAAACTTTTCTCTTGTGTCGAATTCCCTGGGGAGGTTGGATCATCAGTATTACGTTGTAACAACGACGAGAGCTTCGAACCTCCTGCTACTTCCATGCAAATTCTTTGAACAATCTAAAAGATCCTTCGCCGTAAAGGAAGTTTAAGAGTTTGAATGGCAACGTGCAGCCATGCTTTGTGTACATCGGGAATTAATTATACAAGCGTCAACATTGGTACCAGGGTATACTTCTAAATAACTTCATAAAGATTTTCCTAACAATAAAAAAAGAATCCTTTCCCGATTATATAGGAAACGAAGTGGCCAAACTTGATTAAACAACATTTACAATTTAATTATCAATTGGCAGCGCTTTCAAAGTCTCCCTTTGATATCTTTAATAACAATATATATATATATCCATAATTATGGTAACCAAGTAACACATGAGCTTTATTTCTAAGCTGATTATTTCTTCGGTAGTATAGTGATAAGTATCCTCGCCTAGTGGAAAAATAAACAATAGAATTTCGAACAAAATCACTCGCGAGAAACACTCTGGCTGTTTGTCATCTGGCGAAGAATCGCATATTAGTGTTTTATTTGCTTACCAGATGGCGAACGTTTGGAACTTTTCTCGCAAGCGATTCATGAATTCTGCATTAGTACAAATTATTGAATTCCGTTTCTCCAGTCGATGCAAATAGACGTCGTTTCTGTCATACACAAAGAAAATTATTTAGGAAATAATTATACGTCTCCGTCTTAATCTTATGGCCCAAAAAAAAAGCTAAGTTTTTTTTATTGCCAGCGCAAAGTATCCGCTATTAGCGGGGTTAGCCATAAAAAGTAAATTTCTGTTTACCTTGCAAATAATTATGAAAAACAAAAACTTTTCTCTTGTGTCGAATTCCCAGGGGAGGTCGGATCGTCAGTATTACGTTGAAACAACGACGAGAGCTTCGAACCTCCTGCTACTTCCATGCAAATTCTTTGAACATTCTAAAAGATCCTTCGCCGTAAAGGAAGTTTAAGAGTTTGAATGGCAACGTGCAGCCATGCTTTGTGTACATCGGGAATTAATTATACAAGCGTCAACATTGGTACCTCTAAATAACTTCATAAAGATTTTCCTAACAATAAAAAAAGAATCCTTTCCCGATTATATAGAAAACGAAGTGGCCAAACTTGATTAAACAACATTTACAATTTAATTATCAGTTGGCAGCGCTTTCAAAGTCTCCCTAAATTTCCCTTGCATCTTTATGAGAGCAGAAATGAGATGATGCTCTTGAATTAATGAAGTTCAAACCGTATACGCTTGTATTTTCAGCTCGAGTTTGCCCGAGAGACTTAAGAAGGATGGTTCTGTGTATACATACACTGTATATGTAGTAGATGCTAAAGTGAGTCCAGCGGTAATCCTCTATGGTCGAATTAGCAGGGAAGCGGACACTGCGTCAATATGCGCGTTTCATGCTTCCATCTATATATATGTACGTATGTCTGGCTGTTATATATTACCAGAATTTAGGTATTACAATCAATATGCGACACAAAAGGGTAGAATATTTTCCAAAATATAATGAAATTAAAAAAATATGGTTTATTTCGTAATGTCTGGAATAAAAATTTAATAAGACTCACAATAATAATTTTTAATAAAGTGGTTTGTCATTGCCAGAAATTTTATTTTTGCCCAAACAAAATTTTGTCTGATAGAATTATCCAGATATTTTTATTCCTTGCGTCGTGGGAGCGTAAAATGTGATATTTTTAGGAACGAATATGAATGCATTTATTAATATTTCCTGGAGCGATTTTTTTTTTTAATAACAAATCCTACCTCCAATGGGTAAACTTTATGGAAGATTATTCGGACCATTAAAAGGACACTCAACAAAGTAAAAAGGACATCAAATAAGTCTACCACATCAAACAGCTTTCTGCTAATTTAACGGAAACTGATTTCCGCGTTCGTTTGCTATATACCCAGAATGTGAATGTTCACTTTTCCTCATCCGTTGGAAAAGCGGGTATACATTACGACCGTACAGCCTGAGTAAATATGAGCGATGCAAATATTATAGCAGATTTCACAACTAAATTAAATTCGCTAGTGGCATGGGAGTTTGAAAATATGCGTCAAAGCCTAATGATGCCTCGAAGGCATTAATATATCATATATTATTAACGAATCAATTGCATGAGGATAAAAATATTAAAAAATAATCATAACCGAAATAAATATATTACCGTATATTAAAATGAGTCGATATTACGAAGTTTTAGGTAAGACTTGAATGCATCTGAAAATACGAATTTACTTTACGCTACTCGAGCTATTTACTTTAAATGAACTGCGGGCGTAACTGCATATTTGTATTGTATATATGTATATATTCGTCTGTATGTTCTGATGGTCCCGTATGGAGCGGGTGCGAGGAATTCTCTCGTCCTGTTGATAGAGCATGTCGAGCACCAACCGATCAACAGAATTCACGAGCGTTCGATTGACCGGAAAAAAGTGTTTGCCTACTGTGAACAGCGACTCTGTAGCTATTGGCAAAGCTATTTGTACTTGATCTACTTTTCGTATGTCAAAGGTGTTATACCTTATCAAAACGAAAAAATTAACCATAGAGACACAACCTTAAGCCTAATTAAAAGTTCAATAAGCTCACGTTCCGTCATTCATTTAGAAGCTCAATCGGGGCAGAAGAAATCACTTCAGGACGGTTACATTTTTTTTCTGCGATGTACAACAATTTGCTAAAATCTTTTTAGTTTGTTTTTAATTTTTTTCAGGTTTCTCACGGTTTTCCATTGAATTCTTTGATTAGCAACAAAAATTTTTGCTGAATCGTAATCAGCCGGTAATAATCAGGTAATTTTTTTAAATTTGAGAAGCCACTTCTTTTTTCTTTTTTATTCTACTTGAGACCCATAAAAATTCCGAATTAAATAAATTCCATAAAAAAAAGAAAAAAGTACTGAATTTTTTTTTTTAAATATTTTTTGTATCGTTATTATCATTTATTACAATTGAGATTCATATAAAATCGCCATTATTTAAACATTGCATGAATGTAGGCTTTTGCAGGCTTCGGTGATTAGGCAAAGATTAGTCTTGAAAACCTAATTGACTGTCGTGGACTGTCGGAGTTTCATTTTCCGGAAATCAAACAGGAGCTATCTATTATCCGGTGAGCGAAGTGTAATGGACTAATACCGTTCTGATTCTCCGGTGCGAATATTGGAGGACTTGACAGCCTTCGAGAAGCCAATGTCCCTAAATTGATGGATGAACTTACTAATAGAGGGCAACGAATAATAATTATATTTAAAAACTTCCTTGAAGCTAATTACCCGATTTCCATCAAGGCGACGTGACACATCGAAGTTGCATCTCCTGCGCTTTAACGTTGTGTCTGATGAGAATCAAAAACGTCGCTAATTCTAGTTTCTTTTCGAAAAAAAAAGAGTTAGAGCGCGGACAAAAATGAACAAAAAACTCAAAATGCCATAAATTTAGAACCTCTTAACGGATTCATTCCAAATTCAATTTCATATCTTGTTTAACTACAGTCTACTTGTGGACCAAATTTGAGTCCGATATCTTAAAAATTGCGAAAGTTAGAGCACGAACAAAAAATTCAAAATGCCATAAATTTTGAACCCCTTAACGGATTGACGCCAAATTCACTCTCAAACTTTATTTAATAACAGTCCACTTGTGGACCAAATTTGAGCCCGATATCTTAAAAATTGTGAAAGTTAGAGCACGAACAAAAAATTTAAAAATGCCATAAATTGTTAACCCCTTAACGCATTGACACCAAATTTAATCCCAAATATTATTTGATAACAGTCCACTTCTGGTCCAAATTTGAGCCGGATATCATAAAGATTGCGGCAGTTAGAGGCCGGCTGACATTTTCCAAAAAAAATTCAAAATGCCATAATTTTTTAACACCTTGACGGATTAACTCCAAATTCAATCTCAAACGTTGTTTAACGACAGTTTACTTGTGGTTCAAATTTGAACCCGATATCTTAAAAATTGCGACGACTATCGTGATAACAAAAAATTGTGCACATACGCACAAACACCCACAGACATTTCGTACAAACAATTTTTCTCGACGTTTTAGATCATTTTAAGTATTCCGACATGAAAATCCCGAAAAAAAATGTTTCACAAAAACAAAACTTCCTCTATGAGGAAGCAAAAGGTCGTAAATAAATCCACTGCCCTTTTTTCGTATAACATATAATTTCGTTACTTTCCTTTTTGAATATAAAATAATTGTAAACCTCTTTTTACCCTACTTGACCGCTCCGTGTTCCATCCTCCTCTAGTTTTCAAAACACTTAGGGTTCAGAACTATTCCTGTAACTTAGGAATTAGTAATCCCATGTCGAGTCTGCTGGGTACCCGAGGCATTTACTGGTAATCCTCCTTCGACTGCATCCTGTTCGTAATCAAGCAGGGGATTATTTGGCGTCTCCAAGGATCCGCAAAAGGAGGTAAGGCTGAATACACTAGGAAACTGACTTTTATCCTCGAGGTACTATTTACAACACACACCTACGTGACATTATTATTATCAGTTTCATTATATAGTAACACCTATAAGGACACGCGTAGACAAAGAAATCTCGGCCAGATTCTTTTTTTCTACGCGGGGATCTATAAAATATAACATAAACAAAAATAAGTAGAACAAATAAACAGTTTCAGTAGATTCGATATAATTTTTTAAAAAATTGTAAACCGATTCCCTGTATCATATTCTCACGACTATTAACATTCCAAACACTAACCCACGAAAGCAGCCGTTAGTCAACGCCAGCGAACTGGAGGGTAGCAGGTTCTACGGATGTGCCCCATGCTATGTAGAATTCATGCCTACGACTCTACGTCTTGAACTCACGCACATGTAGAAATTCCCCTCAATCCCACAGGCTCCTATGTCCTTTGGGCTTACCAATAATTATTTAACTACTGGGGTACGAAGGTCTTCCGGTATTCTAAACTCTGTGTACAGAAGATTCAACGTGCGGAACTTCCTATTGTCACGAAACATCAATGATGTAACACGCACACGAATTGAACACCACCTGTATCACCATATAGCCATCAGCACGGAAGCTCATATTCTGGGTTTGGATGTAGCTATTGCAGAATATCAAGTGGGCCGAAATCCAGACTTTGCATTCCATACATTGGTTTTATTCGATAGATATCCTACGACTAAATATAATGAAACTACAATTTTTTCAGATTCAAACGAGTTTAAACCAAAAAAATTGAACATAAAAAACAACAATACACGAATGAAAAGAGAAAAAAAATGCACGAGTTGAAGATTTAGAACCTCTTCAAAATCTAAATGTAATAGTCCCATGGGGTAAACGGAAGTTCCTCCATTTCTTTGACACTCGTCAAAAGCTCCGAAAATGGCAGATATTACACAAATGGAAGGGTGGGGGTCAATATAGGGAATGACCAAAATAGCGAATGGCTAAAATAACGAGTCTCAAAATAAGGGACATCTGAATCTAGAATGGCCATCATTATGAAATTCGCTATTTCAGCCATTCGCTATTTTTACCCCCATCTTATTAAAATGCAATCAAAATAGCGAATTTCATAATGATGGCCATTCTATACTTAGGCGTTCCTTATTTTGAAATTTCGCTATTTCAGTCATTCACTATTTTTACCCCCATCTTATTAAAATGCAATCAAAATAGCGAATTTCATAATGATGGCCATTCTATATATTTAGACATTCCTTATTTTGAAATTCGCTATTTTAGCCATTCGCTAAATTTTTTTTTTTTTACCCCCACCGGCATCCTTGTATAAACCTCCAAAAGTGGCATATTTTATACATTTTAATTCAACGAAGTGTGTTTGAAGTGTTTTAATTTTAACTCGGATGCTTTAAGTAAATCAACGACTGGATACATCTTAACTCAGAGCTACGCACCTCCACAATCGATTCCGGATATCCTATTATCACCGCGTTGATCCCCCACCATTAACATTCCAAACACTAATCCACGAAAGCAGCCGTAACTCAAAGCCAGCGAACTGGATCAGGTTCTACAGATGCATCCCTGCTATGCAAAATGCATTCCTTCCTCTTTACATTTCGAACGCAGACACATGTACAAATTCTATGTCCTACGGGCTCACCAATAATTATTTGATTACTGAGGTACGCCGGTCTTCCGGTATTCTAAACTCTGTGTACAGAAGATTCAACGTGCAGAACTCCCTATTTAACCACCGAAGCATTTCTACGTACATAAGGGACTGCTCCCTTCCCGGGACATCAATGATGTAGCGCGAACACGAATTAAGCTCCACCTGTGTCGCCTTATACTATCATCCCAATGTCATGTAGGCCTCAGCACAGAAGCTCACATTCTAGGTTCGGATATAGCTATTGCAGAATGTCAAGGGGGCAGATTTCGCATTCCATTCATTGGTTTCATTCGTTAGGTATCCTACGCCAGATACGATGAAACTACCTTTTTTTCAAGCAGATTCCAATCCACCGGATAGATACAGAAATGAAAACTCATAGCAAATTCCATCGGTGTGCCAGCAGGATTCAAAGCGAAACATATTGTATGGTAGTTCTGGTCTGTATCTGTTGACTCTCATCTACAATTCGCGGAACATGATATACCGACCGAAATGAAGGCTCGTGAACTTTGCGAACGATTCGATGTTTACAACAATCAAAAACTTACCAAACACTATATATCCGCTCATGAACAACACTTTGAGCAAGTTTCTGTTGATCTCCGTATAGTAGGATGCACTTCTATAATCGAATGGTACATTGCAATAGAAAGATCAACGACGCTTTATTCATCCCAGCTTCAAACTTCGTCCATGTAGTTGGCGTACAACATTGTTCGGCAAACATGGAGAATACACACACCGCTATTCTCGCTGAATCCATCGACGAGAGGGGAAAGATAGTTGAGGGTCGAAGGAGAATCAACGAAGTAGAGAATGAACAGAGGGATTTAACCCACCTTATCGGAGCTGTCACAATCCGTTTAAACCACGGCGAAGCTTTGGAGGACGCTGGAAGGGGTTTGTTGGGAGTACATCCAGCTGCCAGTGATGAAGAGAAGCGTGTGGTTCGTGGCTAAGCCCGTTTGTACAGAACATGCTATCTGCTTCTATCGTAAATAACCGTTCTTGTCCATTTTCACTTTGACCACTCTGTTTCGTTGCGCCACGGTTTTGCCGGCCGGTACTGTAGAACCTAGGTTGTGGTGATGGTTGGGCGGCGGTGGTAGAGAGTGGATAAGGATAGCCACTCTTTTGGTCTTTATCGAAAGGAGAAGCATGGGAATTCCTGTCGCAATTTTCCGATTTATTGAGACATCTAGGAATATAGCGAACAGAAATGAAGGTCGTTGTACCCATGTAATAAAAAAACAAGGTCTGCAATATAACGGCAATACATCTATCATGTCTCTTATTTCCAGAGCTGGGCAGTATTTCAGATATAAGTATTTTAAATACGTATTTGAAATACAATTACTTAGTATTTTGTATTTAGTATTTCAAATATTATCTAACCGTGTATTTTATAATTTGTATTTTAAATACACGTTTTTGTATTTTTAATTTCAAACCAAAAATACTTAAAATACTATTGGAAAATGCATTTTTTACGGATCACTTTCGGGAGCTTTATAAATCTTGGGAAAATATTATCGTCCCGCAATCGTCTCTCTCATAGTTGTACGATTGTCGAGGAGCTCAAGTTGATCTCGGAGTATTGCAAATTTTTGCAGACAAACGACGAGATTTCGAGATGCTAAACCTCCATCCTACAGTAAAGTTTTACAATTCTTATTACGATACCTATTTACATTTCTAAAAATACGTGTTTGTATTTTAAGTATCTTAAAATACGTATTTGTATTTTAGGTATCTTAAAATATGTGTTTGTATTTTAAGTATCTTAAAATACGTATTTGTATTTTAGGTATCTTAGAATATGTGTTTGTATTTTAAGTATCTTAAAATACGTATTTGTATTTTAGGTATCTTAAAATATGTATTTGTATTTTAAGTATCTTAAGATACGTATTTGTATTTTAGGTACCTTAAAATATGTGTTTGTATTTTAAGTATCGTGAAATCCGTATTTGTATTTTGTGCACAAAGTACTGGACATGAAAGTATCTTAATTTATGTATTTCAAATACAAGGTTGGCCTGTACCTTGTATTTTGTATTTAAAATACATATTTAACCTCTATTTTGCCCAGGTCTGCTTATTCCCTAAATCCCCTTATGACCCTTTACGAATATCTATGTGAAACAAAATTTATCAAGAAGGAAAGTATCCTTAAAAAAACGTCACGCTAACCTGAGAGAGACTCTAAATATTTGATGGTGAGGGATCTTAAGGATAATTTGGAATAATCAGGGTCTATAAGAGGACTCCCGGAGAGGCTTAGGATTAATCACGCCCTGTACTCCCTTTCACATCAATTAATCTCACGAACTTAGAATAATCAGGGTCATCTAAGTGGAAATTGTCCCTAATTTTCCCTTGAAGTCACCCAGAAGATTCGGAGCCCATAAAGAGACTCGACTAATTCTGAAACTTCTCGAGGTTCGTGTACATTCAATTTTAATATGTACAGGCAGTCGTCCAACTATAAGGCCTTATAATTATCTCATTTCCTCCAGGAGACGATGATACGTTTATAAGGACGTGTTTGAGAATCGTCTACCATCGCATACCATTATGTTTGCATGCGTCCATGGTAATGGAAATTAATTAATTACAAATTTACAGAAACCCGGAATAAGACAAAATTATCACACTAAAATATGACCGATTTTTTAACCGAGAACAAAAATTTGGTACCAGTGAGTTTTTCTTTATAGATTCAACTATGTTGATGTTAATGGAGCTATAAAAATTATCGAATGGGTTAAGAATGAATCTGTTATTTCATAGTTGTCAGGACTTCCACGTTTTCTTTAAATGTATAATTATTCTTTAGTCTTTAATAACAGGTACACCAGACATTATGAAAACCTGTTTATCCAGTTGAGTCACAAAAGTATTTTATCTGTTGTTGGGAAGAAATGGCAAAATTTCCGTTGGGAAAACTAAAGTAAATGAAAGGGCGGGAAGCCGGTGAAAATATTTATTTGTACAACTCAGACACTCGGGTCAAAGTTCTCAAGGAAATGGAGGACGAGTCAATCCTCTTTCACTCACTGTATTTCTCAATCCCCTTTTGTACCTGGTTACGGATGAAGTACAGCCGTTTCCCCGCGATGTTTCTGATTCCACGTCACGGCTACAGCTGCTGTTGTATGTAGTACAGCCGCAGCAATATTTTCCAGGTAATACCAACGGGCAAAGAAGATAAACTGTATTACTCAATATCATATATCGGCTTTAGATTTTCTTCTACAAGTTCAGTTAGACGCTCATACAAGATAGTAATTCCCTTAATGCTTCCATTGCAGAAAATACGTCACCGTAGTTCGTCAAACGGATATAATTTCAATGCATATCCTTTAACCATGTATTCACATAGCGACTGGAGGGTCCTTTGTAAGCGTCTAACATCTGATAACGTTGTTCTTGCTACACCCTCGAGGCGTTATGCAATTAGTTACATTTAGTTTATGGAAGCTCTGACAATACTTCCTTAAAGTTAGTTTCCTGATTCCCATTAAGACGATGCGACAAATCGACGTTCCTTCTCCTGAGCATGAACGTTGCGTCTAATAAGTACGACAGTCATAGTTTTTCGTAAACTATGTTACGTCGAGGGCCCATCAAAATCAATAGACGAACCAGGGGGACGACCAATGTCTTAGCATTGTTTGAATTACATGGCGTTTCCCCTTTTCTTTACATTCGTCCCCCGATGGTCGATGGCGCCAGCCCACCCTAAATGTCGCGCCTCGCTATTTCTCATACCTGACAGATGTCTGTATTTAAAAGGAGAAGAGCTCGATAATAAGGGAACGATTCTTGGAATCACGACACCCTCTCTGCTCGAATTAGGCCATATTCCAGTATATAAGGTGTAACGATTCACGCCGCGAGGAATTAGTCTTTTCCCGGACTTCGGTCTGTTAACTTCTGTCACTGCACCAATTATTGGCTCCAGGGTGACTTTTGCGAATAATATAACAGTTTCGATTAACTTCTGTCACTGCACCAATTATTGGCTCCAGGGTGACTTTTGCGAATAATATTACAGTTTGCGATTAACTTCTGTCACTGCACCAATTATTGGCTCCAGGGTGACATTCGCAAATAATTACATTATAACAAATATAGTCGAGTCATTGCTGCACATCAGCCTTTGTCAATAAAGAAGTAATTACTCAGCATCGTATCCCGAGTTGCTACTTTTCTTCACACCTGATACCACCTGCCTGAAGAAGAGATTATTGCGAGGAGGCACAACACCAGACTACGGGTCAACAGACTCTAGTTATCGCTACGAGGGAACTACCGCAGCACGCAGCAGCATCATTCAACAGTCTCCAGGTATTGTCCGTTCCATCCTATTTGTTAAGCGAGGTCTCCGTCCCTGCTGTAAAGGGCTGCCAAGCCTTGACGCAAAAGCGAGACCGACCGTGTTCGTCAACCCGATTCTCGGGCTCAGACGTAACATAAATAAAATTTGGTGTCAGAAGTGGGATATAAACGCCCAAACAATAGGAATGGAGGATGACGCTTGGTAGAACCCCTACAAAGAAATCAGAAGGAGATAAAGTTGCATTAGGAAGTGATCCAACTACCCATTTAAGAAATCAACCAAATTCTAGCGAAGGAAATTCATCAAATACTGATCTTTTTGAAGTAATACCAGATATATCAGCAATAAGTAGTCAAATTGACGGTTTGATTGAACAAATTAACGAAATTAACGGAAATAACGAAATCATGGCCAACGATCCGCGCCTAGCAACCACTATACCTATTTCAATCAAATATGCTCTTGAAGCTGTGCCTATTTTTGATGGTTACAATATACCCTTGTCGCATTTTCTGGAGGGATGTCAGGAAGCAGAGCAAATGATGCCTCAAGATGCTCAACACAGTCTGGCATTGATCTTGCGAAATAAATTAAGAGGAGAGGCACGACGTGCTGTACATGGAGTGAAACTTGCTACGATTACAGAATTCACAGATTTCCTTAAAACACTCTATGCTCCAGTAAAGTCTATCTATCAACTGCAGGGAGAATTAGGAAGAATTTTTCAGAGAGAAAATGAGGGGGCATTATCGTACGCAAATCGCGCTAAAGATCTTGGGAATAGAGTATTCGAAATTCATCAATCAAATCAGGAAACACCTTTAAATGAAAATGAAAAAAAGAAATTAGATCTCGAGTTAACAGAGTGTTTCATCCGCGGTCTGAATCCAGAAATAGAAAATAAAATAAAGTTCGACCAATGCTTCGAAGCAACCATGAAAAACGCTATTAAAGTCGAACGCGAATTACGAGCTAAGGAATTAATACGGAATAACCGAAATTTCAGAAGTAATTATTACACAGGAAATTTTAATGATGGAAGGGACAGAATTCATCATGTTCGAATACAAACTTGTCAAATTTGTAACAAAGCAGGCCACACCGCTGATCGCTGTTTTCGAAGATATGATGAAAATACATCGACAAGGCTGCTGTTTAGAAATCGGAGATTTTCCGCGATCAATGATAATTACGCACGAACGCAATATCAAAATCAATCACGCCGAAATCAACGATATGACGATTTTAGAAAACCGCAAAAGGGTTATAATTCACCACTAAATGAGTCAGCTTGGGATGAATCATCAACTTGCCGCTATTGCAAAGCTGTCAGACACACAATAGATAAGTATCGAAAAAGAGAATATTTTACTTCACATAACAACCAACAAAGACGGCGTTGTCAACAAAAAAACACCTCACGAAATGATTTTCAACAACGAACCATGGGACACGCTAAATCACCTCAAAAAAATAATTATGCCAAAAGTATGGCTAATATACTTCATAATCGAAAGAGTAATGTTCCAGTCATCAAATTAGAATCAAAGGATCTAGTTAAATCAGCACTTCTGATGATCGACACCGGATCTGAATTAAATTTAGTCAAGAGCAGCCTCGTATCATCTGAAGTATACGTGAATAATGAAGATACCATACAAATCAGTGGTATAACACGAGACAGTGTTGATACGGTAGGGAAAACACGAATACAAATTTTTGACAGCGTCGTTACTTTTCATCTCGTCGACGACGATTTCCCAATTGAAGGCGATGGACTAATTGGAACTGAGTTCTTCGATTCTCATGAAGCCGACGTGTCTTATTCAAAAAAATGTCTCAAATGGGGCTCTAATGAAATCCCTTTTGCGGAGCTTAAACCAATCTTGATACCTTCTCGAATAAAACAAAGCTTCCTTGTTCGAGTTGGAAAACCAACAGTGAAAGAAGGACACATACCACGATTACGTACTTCCGATAGAATGTATTTTGAGGAAACCCTAGTGACAAACGATAATGAAATTCCCTACGTTAATCCTAGAAAGGAATTTAGAAGAAATGTACAATGGAAGCAATCAAAAGAAGAAACTACCACTCATCAAGAGGTTAAGTACCCAAGAAAAAATGCAATTGTGAAAAACTTCTATTCATCTAGTGAAGATAGCAAGTCCGGACAATCTCCTTTATCCTCAAGTCTAAATAAAATAGATCTAATATGTTATGAAGAAATCGACGCTAACAACGAAACCGAAGCAAGTCAAATGGCTTTCAACGACCCCTTGCATGGAAAGGGAAATTACTATGAATCTACTAATCAACGAGTGTCGCAGTATTATAACAATAAAGGTTATTTTACATCTACTAATGGACGGATTTTTCAGAATTATAAACACAAAGGTTATTTTGTATCTACTAATCGACACAAGAATAAAAATTATCGTTTATATACTAATCGATGGGTATCACAGAACTATAAGCATAAAGGTTATTCAATATCTACTGATTCAGATACGCCACAAATTTATCAAAATGAATATTACACCAAATCTACTAATCGCCGGATGTCATGGAATTAAAAAAATAATAAAGACTATCAAGTATCTACTAATATGAGCCGCGAATCTATGAAAATAAATATTACTCTGAATCTACTAATCAGCAAACACCACGAATCTATGTAAAAGAATATTATTCTGAATCTACTAATCGACAAGTGCCACGAAAATATGAAAATATGAAAATAGATATTGCTCCGACACTACTAATCGGAAAATATCAAGGAATCATGAAAATGAATATTATCACGAATCTTCTAGTCACGAAGGGGTTGAACAGAAATTAATTCGGAATTACGAAGGTGAATGAATATCAGTCTCAACAGGATCACGAAGGAGAACTCTAAGGATTAGTCGCTGGACTTGAAATCGAAAAACTAATTAAAGAATTACAGAATGGGAGTAGAATTATAGATGAAGATGTAATGATCTTCTCGCAAAAGAAAATGAACATTTTCAACAACTTAACGGAGTTAAGAATGAGACAAATCATAAACATCCAGTAAACAGCTCACCCGGAACGAGCTACGCGTAATTCTGTAATACGAATATAAACGATCGAATTTTTATAGAAATCAGAGAAGCACTATGTTTGGATAATTTAAATCCAGAAGAAAAGGAGAGTAGTGAACAATAAATTGAGGAATTCCACGTCCGGTATGACTTGCCCCGTGACCAACTTATGGCTGTAGTAGCCATACTGTGTGGCTACTTTGGAGTGGCTACTACCACTCCAAAATATCGCATGATCACTACTGACGAGATAGCTATTAACTCTCGACAATTTCGCTATCCATCACAATTAAACGACAAGTTGGAGATTTATTGAATGATAGAATTCTACAGCCATCACAATCAGCATCATAAAGAATAATAATAAACATCACGTAGGAATGGTAATATGAGATTAAAACGACGGCATATTATCCACAATCAAATTGCTCACTAGAACGATCTCATCATTCCTTGGTAGAATATCTTAAACAATTTTGAGTCGCCACGAAGACTGAGACGACCTGCTAGAACTTGCCACCTTCTCCTACAATACAAGTATTCACGAAGATACAAAACACACACCATATGAATTAGTTTTGGTAAACTAGCCTGAACTCTATCTAGTGAATCCGATCCAGAGAAAGACTCGAAGCAAACATGCAGATTACTTAGAAGATCTAACAACGAGCTCCATCAAGTTCAGGAAGTGGCTAGAAAAAGTCTTATGTCAGCCGAGGAAAAATAAATAAAAAATATTACGATCGTAAAGTTAATCCTCAAAAATGTAATCTTGGCGATTGCATATTTCTGATAGAGCTTCACGAAGAGTTCATGGAAGTACACGAATCCTGGAGAATTGGCGACAAATACAAGGGGTATCACTCAGGAATCTATTAGACGACGATGCGGGGGAACGAATAATAAAAAAATATTTGGGATAGAAATGTGAAATTCATTTATGACTTTCGGGATCGACAGTGCCGCTATATTGGGAGCTGTATTGATATTTAGAGAGATTAAATTGATTATCGACACTGTTATCCACGGTTATACGCTGCATACAGTTTATGGGTGGTCCATCCATTTCCTCGGGGCGGTCTGGAGTTCGGTAACACACTTATTAATGCATCTTGTATGAGATAAGAAGCAAACGGAACCGCCCCAAGAAACCGCACAACCAGCGAGCAATACTTATGTGCAAAAAATAGAAGACGGAAGATCAACACTATATCTCAGCCCTCACGTCAACGACGAGTTTTTGGAGGAGGAACTCGAAAAACTCTCCAAATTCGACCCGTCAACATTCGAATGATGTGTTTTTTTTGGTTGGAATTACCAGTGTTATCAGTGTGCAATATATAGTGTGTTATAGAAAGTTATAGCAAAATATAGTGTGTCATAAAGTTTTAAGCAATATATAGTGTGCCAATAGAAACTTTAAGTGTTAAAAGGACTTTAAGTAACTAATAAGTGATTTTAAATCATTGAGTGTCCCAATTATATTCGGTAGAGACTTTAAGTGATTTAAAGACAATAGGTGTTTAATTTTAAGGATTTAATAACGACTATTATATATGTGATGTTAAACAAGAACCAATTTAGTTTTTTTTCCTTTCTTTCTTCTTTACATGAGGACATGTAAACGGGTACTAGCTTACTAATACCCGTCTTAAAGGGGGGAGGTGTTACGTCGAGGGCCCATCAAAATCAATAGACGAACCAGGGGGACGACCAATGTCTTAGCATTGTTTGAATTACATGGCGTTTCCCCTTTTCTTTACATTCGTCCCCCGATGGTCGATGGCGCCAGCCCACCCTAAATGTCGCGCCTCGCTATTTCTCATACCTGACAGATGTCTGTATTTAAAAGGAGAAGAGCTCGATAATAAGGGAACGATTCTTGGAATCACGACACCCTCTCTGCTCGAATTAGGCCATATTCCAGTATATAAGGTGTAACGATTCACGCCGCGAGGAATTAGTCTTTTCCCGGACTTCGGTCTGTTAACTTCTGTCACTGCACCAATTATTGGCTCCAGGGTGACTTTTGCGAATAATATAACAGTTTCGATTAACTTCTGTCACTGCACCAATTATTGGCTCCAGGGTGACTTTTGCGAATAATATTACAGTTTGCGATTAACTTCTGTCACTGCACCAATTATTGGCTCCAGGGTGACATTCGCAAATAATTACATTATAACAAATATAGTCGAGTCATTGCTGCACATCAGCCTTTGTCAATAAAGAAGTAATTACTCAGCATCGTATCCCGAGTTGCTACTTTTCTTCACACCTGATACCACCTGCCTGAAGAAGAGATTATTGCGAGGAGGCACAACACCAGACTACGGGTCAACAGACTCTAGTTATCGCTACGAGGGAACTACCGCAGCACGCAGCAGCATCATTCAACAGTCTCCAGGTATTGTCCGTTCCATCCTATTTGTTAAGCGAGGTCTCCGTCCCTGCTGTAAAGGGCTGCCAAGCCTTGACGCAAAAGCGAGACCGACCGTGTTCGTCAACCCGATTCTCGGGCTCAGACGTAACAACTAAAACAAAAGTTTTTAGCCCTTCTGCTGCAGTTTCGGTTAGACGATCATACAAGATAGTAATACCCTTAATGTTTCCATTGCAGAAAATATGTCAGTATAGTTTGTCAAAACGGAAAAAATTAATTTCAATATATGTCAATTAACTATGTATAGAAATGTCGAAGTGAGGATCCTTTGTAAGCGTCTAACATGTGATAATGGACAAGACGTTCTTAGTCTGTCGTTCTTGCTTCACCCTCGAGGCATTATAGAATTGGTTACATTTAGTTTGTGGGAGCTCTGACAGGATTTCCTTGAGGCTAGTTCCCTAATTCCCATCAAGACGATGCGACGCATTAACATCGTTTCTCTTAAGCGTGGACGTTCCGTCTAATGAGAATGAAATTAAAAACGCAGACAGTTATTGTTTGTCGCAATCTACAAATAAGTTCTTCGTTTTTCTGCTGCAATTTTGGTTTGACATTCATACAAGATCGTAATTCCCTTAATGGTACCATTGCAGAAAATACGTCACTATAGTTTGTCAGATGGAACAGATAATTTCAATACATATCCATTAACTATCTATAGAAATGTCGAATTACGGATCCTGTCCCGCGCAGAAATCAGTTCGGGCAACCGCAATTAAATGAGGGGCCTTTTTAGATATAAACGTGGCATCCACAATAGGGAATCTACTCTAGAACCCTACTAGGCTCAACAGAGACGGCCACGACAAACTTCGGGGCCTAATCAGGCTTAAATGTGGAACCCTCACTAGGGTCGCCCATATTGAGCCTCTAAAAGCTCCGTACTTCAAGGGTGACTAGCCTAGTAGGGTCCCTAATAGAATTGGGGCAAACTAGAAAGGGCCGACCTACTAGGCTCAACAGAGGCGGCCACGACAAACTCCGGGGCCTAATCAGGCTTAAATGTGGAACCGCTACTAGGGTCGCCCACATTGAGCCTCTAAAAGTTCCGTACTTCAAGCGTGACTAGCCTAGTAGGGCCCCTAATAGAATTGGGGCAAACTAGAAAGGGCCGACCTACTAGGCTCAACAGAGGCGGCCACGACAAACTTCGGGGCCTAATCAGGCTTAAATGTGGAACCGCTACTAGGGTCGCCCACATTGAGCCTCTAAAAGTTCCGTACTTCAAGCGTGACTAGCCTAGTAGGGCCCCTAATAGAATTAGGGCAAACTAGAAAGGGCCGACCTACTAGGCTCAACAGAAGCGGCCACGACAAACTTCGGGGCCTAATCAGGCTTAAATGTGGAACCCCTACTAGGGTCGCCCATATTGAGCCTCTAAAAGCTCCGTACTTTAAGCGTGACAGGCCTAGTGGGGCCTCTAATAGAATTGGGGAAAACTAGAGAGGGCCGAGTCAGAACCCCAACTATTTTTCTACACGGGGTGTAAGCGCCTAACACGTAATAATGAACAAAACTTTCTTAGTCTGTCGTTCTTGCTTCACCCTCGAGGCATTATGGAATTGGCTACGTTTAGTTTGTGGAACCTCCGACAATATTGTTTTTCGCAATCTAAAAAAAGTTTTTCGTTTTTCTGCTGCAATTTTGGTTAGACATTTTGATTAGACTTAATGGTACCATTGCAGAAAATACGTCACTGTAGTTTGTCAGACGGAAAAGATAATTTCAATGCGTATCCCTTAACTATGTATAGAAATGTCGAATTGCGGATCCTTTGTAAGCGTCTTACATGTGATAATGCACAAGAAGTTCTTAGTCTGTCGTTCTTGCTTCACCCTCGAGGCATTATAGAATTGGTTATGCTTAGTTTGTAGAAACTCTGGCAATACTTCCTTGAAGCTAGTTTCCTGATTCCCATCAAGACGATGCGACACATCAACATTGCTTCTCTTAAGATAGTGACGCAATGCAAAGTCTCGTAATTTTTGCATATATTATTCTCTAAGTATTCAGCTTGATGTTAAAAATAATCCAAGGTTGCTTACCGCTCATTTCGAAGAATAAGTAAATGTTACAAAATGATATTTTTATACAGGCTCTTATGACAGAAACTTCCAATCTCATGTTTCAGTTAAGAATTTTGATCTTTAGATCAAAGATAGCGGAAATATGAAAAGCGTTACGTGTTCCCTAGACATTACGGATCGCGGCAAATAACAAAAAAACTTAGGTTTACCCGCATATTTGAAGAAATAATCACATTTAACGGAGCTAATCATACGAGGAGATGAGGCTGTTCGTAATCTTGAAAGATGGCGTCGACGTTTGGCAACAGCGCTTCATGATAGAAGCCTATAGGTATTAATAGCTGATTCGCCCGGTAGATTTGTATGTACCGAATTATATTTATGAACGGCGTATATGCTGAAGATCGGTCGCACTGCACAATAATTCATTCGCTAAAGTAGTCACGTCGATAATGCGAAAGCAAGCATTATCATTCTTTATCACGGGCTTCTCGGCATATCGACCTCTCTTTTCTGCAATTATATTCTCGATCCATAGTTTTCGCTTGCGGTTAATAAATCTGCCCTTTCCTTTTCCATTCTTGGCTCTTACATTGTAGTTTAGACTATTCACAGCAGTCATTTTTCCCGAAACACCAAACCATAACCTCGAGTAAACAATGGATAGCAACAATCTCACATAACCTCACATGAACTTCGCACGAGAGTTTGCACATCACTGTAAATGGCTGCGACCTAAGATTCGCGTTACAATTGTCAGCACGTAATAATCATAACTTGAACGAAGTCAAGTTATGATTAACATTATTGAATCAACATTAACTAACATTAAAAATTACAATTTGGTTAAAAAAATGAGCTTTATATAATTAAATTACCTCGTGAAAAAATCTTAATTATTCCTGCAACTAATTATTATAATATTCTGAAGTCATAATTTGTTACATTTACTCTCTAGGGTCCATGACTTCGGCGTACACGGAAAAAAGGCGTGGTTAAATACGCGCCAGCCAATTTCTTAGTTAGACCAATCAGATTGTTGGTTATGTCAACCAAGTTATTGGTTATATTACAATGCCGTTTGGTGGCGCTGATCAATAACTTGGTTGATCTAACCACTTAATTGGCTAGCATTTATAACCACTTAATTGGCTAGTATATATAACCTAAGCTAGTATATATAACCAAACGCTTGGTTGTTCTAACCAAGCATTTTTTTGCGTGTAGCGGCATAACTACCTTAAGAGAATGTGATACACCGGCTGAAATTTCTTCGCCCAATGTTAAACGCCTATAGGTCTGTCTCTCTCGCAGATAGCTCTGTCTCTCTCGCACTATTTTTCTTTCAATTCTCACAGAAAAAACGACTGAATCGACTGAGGAGCCAGAAGCTTAGCCCAATTCTGCCATATTTCCGCATATTCTCTCAAAATTTGAGCCCTATCTGTCGAGTAGTTTAGGAGAAAACAGGTTTCGAAATTTTGAGTGGTGGTGGGGGAAGTACCACTGTCTCTTAAGCATGGCCGTTGCGTGTAATGAGAATGGAATTAGAAACGCAGACATTGTTTTTCGCAATCTCAAAAAAAGTTCTGTAATAAAATTTTAGATGTAGTAAAATTTATTTTTTATTTGAGTAAAATATTATGTAAAAGTTTAGTTAATTGAGAAAATATTAATTTGAAATTTTGAATAACTGTAATAAATGAATTTATACTGGAATACTACTTGCACAATGTAAAAAATTATTAATATAAATAGGAGCGGGATTTCAACGTGGACTTGATAAGGCATAATAATATTATTGACCCAATTTCTGGTATTCCAACTCTATATAATTTGTACTATCATTCGATTTTATAATTTTAGCCCATTCACAATACTTTAATATTAACATTCATCTACTAACATTCAGATTGTCATAAAAAAAATCATTGTACATACTTTCATTCTTCCATACATCAGGAATAATTAATATTTTAACTGATTATAATTTTGTAAGTATTTGAAAATCCGTTTTTGTTCGTTTGCGAAATTGCGAAAATATATATATATAATCTTGCTCTTCAGACAGAATGACGAGCTCGATTCTCCCGGACAGTTCGATTAATTTGGTCGATCGTTACAGATGTAAAATTATGAAGTTTACTCATCTTGGAAATTATGTATGATGTTTGGATGTAGACGAAACCAGGCCTGGTTATTGTTGAAGATTATAATGTCCATCCATGAAGATTCCAATTGTCAAATAGATGTAAACTCCCAATATTTCTCGGGAAGGCTTTCCACTCGTAACGATTGCTGATACGATCTGCTGCGCTTGACTGTCCGGAGAGAAGAGAGCGATCGTTTCGCACGCGTGCTCGATATAACCGAATTTCATGGATGTTTCGGTAATGATCGGTCGTTTTCGTAAAAGTATTTCGACTATTCACGCGCATCATTCGAATTCAAATTATAATTTCATACAGTTCGTCGTTTTTCTGCTGCAATTTCGGTTAGACATTCATACAAGATCGTAATGCCCTTAATGGTTCCATTGTAGAAAATACGTCACTATAGTTTGTCAGATAGAAAAGACAATTTTAATACATATCAATTAACTATGTATAGAAATGTCGAATTGCGGATCCTTTGTAAGCGTCTTACATGTGGTAATGCACAAGACGTTCTTAGTCTGTCGTTCTTGCTTCACCCTCGAGGCATTATAGAATTGGTTACACTTAGTTTGTGGGAGCTCTGACAATACGACTGATATAGTTACTACAAGGTCTGGATGGGATGCAGAATATACGACGTGAAAGAGACTTACCTGAACATGGGAGGATTGCGTGTTGCATTATCGTATAACGAACTAGCTACGTATGTCTGCAAAATACACGACCCTTTCTTGTCCTAGACAGTATATCGGGTATTCAGCTCTTACGCATACAAGAGCAGATACATAATACAAGACTTGCGAGAGGGTAAAGTCGAGCCGTGATCAAATTTACTCCAACGGTGGATTGTGAAAGATGTCGGTAAAATCCTTCAACGTAAGAGGACCGCGAACAACCTCAAAGTTCTATATCAATCGATCATGGTATCATTAACAAAACTGCAACCTTTGTACCATTAATCACACGTGCTATAAGCATCACTGGAATATCAGTTAACCACATAATTTCTTCATTTTTTTTACTTGTAAGATGCAAGTGTATGTCAATGAAATTATGGCTATTATTGTGACAAAATATAATCGCATACTTACGCAAAATTATGAATTATAACCGATCAAAAAGACACAATAATTACTTTATTATATGATAAACGCCCTAGTCGTAGCGTATTTTTTTGATGAACGAAAAATGTCCTTAGTATAAATGTTTCAATGCCTGTTATTGAGTCTTGGATGAAAATCAAGGATTCCACGATTCTTTGTTTCATAAATTCATTGCATCGATAAATAAACTGGTTTGTTGAGCGTAAATAGAAGGTTAACTATAAAATCCGCCGTGGAGACTATTAATTAATTGATGTCACCTTAAGTTACTGAAATTTTAATGTCTTTAAAGGCATAAACATAAATTCGAATGATTTCAGAACAGAGTTGTTGCTTGCACATTGATTTGTCATTTTCTACGATTTATAAAGCCTCTAAGAAAAAAATACATTCATCCATTTTAGCTTCTTCATAGCGCAAGCTTTGTGAAATGTATAATATGGCGGAGCAAATATGAGGAAGCACAAGGTTTTACTTTCAGCATGTCCTACTTTATCTAAATCCCCGAATAACTTTTGAACCCCATTGCCGATCCATGCCAAAGTTATTACCAAAAAGTTTGTTTACAATAACTTTCGTGAAGAAAGTTTTAATTAATTAGCTTAAGGTTTTCACGGGTTACCAAGTTTCCATCGTTTAACAGTTTTGAAAATAAATAAAAACCAATCAAGTCCTAGTTATAAATTTTAATTAAATTCATCAAGATGATGGGATAACAATAAATGCTTTACTTCCGTGCTAAATTTCAGCCAGACATTCCTAACTGTCCTTCATTTATAAGAGACGGTGGAAATGGGACAAATGGTTTATCGGGCAATACCAGTCATCCTAATTTCGTTATACTTGCCGATTATTATTCATTTCCTATTTTACCGCTTATTTAGTTTTGTTTTCCGTGGTTTAAACGCCATTAACAACCCGCGTAGAAAAAAAGAATCTGGCCGAGATTCTTAAGAAAAATCTCGTCGAGATTCTTTTTAAATCTATCTGAGAATATCGGCCAGCTTTTTATCGAGATTCTATAGAGGACCGCCGAAAATAAAAAGAATCTCTATCAGAATCTGGCTGGCCAAGATTTTAGAGAATCTCGGCCAGCTTCTTGGCGAGATTCTTCTCATTTTCATTTTCATTGAGAATCAAAAGAATCTATATAAAAAAGATCATTACGAATATTTTAATACTGCTAACACTAATCTGTTAGTACATTGACGAAGGTTAGACCCCTCGTGTGTAGTCGAACTCAGGAAAGCTTATATATACGCTGGGGCATCAAGTCACTTGCGAGAAACGTTTCGTTCCTTCGCCATCTAGCGGAGTGTTGTCCACCTGTGTTTCGTATGATGTCACTAGGTGGCGAACGGACAGAGATATTATATATAAAACTGGAAAGCTTTTCTGAGTTCGACTACACACGAGGGGTCTAACCTTCGTTGATGTACTAACAAATTAGCGTTAGCAATATTAAAATATTCGTAAAGATCTTTTTTATACAGATTCTTTTCATTTTCAATGAAATAAAAATGAATTTTCAATGAAAATGAAAAGAATCTCGCTGGGCGAGATTCTCTAGAATCTCAGCGAGATTCTTTTTATTTCCAGATAGATGATAGAGATTCTTTTTATGTCCAGCTACCCACTAAAGAATCTCAGTAAGAAGCTGGCCGAGATTCTCAGATAGATTTTAAAAGAATCTCAGCCAGATTCTTTTTTTCTACGAGGGAATATATTTCTAGACCACTTTTACCGATTTTTCAGACATTTTTACTGACGGTGATTAAAATCTTGAATCTGTTAAGGTAACAACAACACTTCCGCTTTAGAATATAAAAGCGGACAATGCAAATGTGATAAATGTGCCTAGATTATTTTTACTTTTTTCTTCTGTTCCGTGGTACTTAAATTAGACGAGTGAGATTGTATCTCTGGTCCGAGCAACGACAGGTGTATCCATATTGCTGATCTCTTTCCCACCGAGCTTTGATATGCTTTCAGCGAAAGGATATTAAGCTACGTGTGACAGTTGCCTCTTCTTTTCACTTTCCTCGTCTTTGTCACATTCTCTTACAAAGGATTGTGCCAATGTTGTCCCACACCGATAATATTTCGTCTTCTTCTTTTTTTTATCAGCTATTGTATCAAAGTCTCAAGTATACCTATCCCTTGCTTTGGATAGATTCAATAATCAATGTGTGCCATTTGTTGAATTGACACGCAATCTATTCTGTGCTGCACAAAGTGAAGAAAAATTGAACACTATTTCGGTGGTTCGTGATACAATGATACATGTAGGCTGTTCTTGCTTTCCAACAACAGTTTCTATCACAAATGCCAATATATCCAGCGACTCGAATGTGAAGTGGAAAAGGGAGAAATCGATAATCGAGGAAGTACTCGAGGAGGCCACTATTTGGGCTGTGGACGCGTGAAATGGTTTGGAATGTAGTTCCTTGGCTGGTATCTATCGGTTTTTAAAGTTTAGTCGAACCTTTTGATATATTGGTGATGTCTTTACGCTGGAGTGATATTCCAACCTGAATGTACTGAACATTTTTCTTCTCGTAGAAGACGCTTTGTTTTCGTGATATATCTTTTCTATTTTTTTTACATTTTTCTGTCAGTTTACTTAAAATTGTCTGAAAAGTGGTGTAGGAAAAAATGTTCGTTGTGTGTATAAAATTAACTAAATTCTTATATTTCGAAACAATCAGGCTGAAACTTGGCACGCAAGTGCTGCATATTTTATCACCGTTCAATTTTTAAGCACGCTAATCCGCGAAAATTTCAACCTAACGGTAAAAAGAACTCTGCACACTAGTGATGCCACAAGACGAGACAAGACGAGAAATAAGTCTTGTCTCGAAAAAAATTCGAGACAAGACTTCTTGTCTCGAATTTTACTCAAAAATTTTTCGAGACAAGAGTCTTGTCTCGATATTTCTCGTCTTGTCTCGAATTTTTCGAGAAATCTCGAATTTTTCGAGAAATCTCGAATTTTTCGAGAAATCTCGAATTTTTCGAGAAATCTCGAGTTTTTCGAGAAATCTCGATTTTTTCGAGAAATCTCGAATTTTTCGAGAAATCTCGAATTTTTCGAGAAATCTCGAATTTTTCGAGAAATCTCGAGTTTTTCGAGAAATCTCGATTTTTTCGAGAAATCTCGAGTTTTTCGAGAAATCTCGAATTTTTCGAGAAATCTCGAGTTTTTCGAGAAATCTCGAGTTTTTCGAGAAATCTCGATATTTTTCGAGAAATCTCGATATTTCTTGTTAAATATCGAGATTCCTTCTCTTTTTCCGAATTTCTCGACACTGCCAATTACTTTTTACGCAGTTTGACAGTTAAAAAACGTCATTTGTCTCATAATTTTTTTTAGTAATAATATATATAAATAAATATACACGGAGGCTGTGCCAGAAATGTGTCATTCAGATCGACGTTTAATGTCCTCCGAGAGGTCGTCAGTTCGAAATGGCAGAGTAAACAAAATAGAATAAACGATTTACCTCTTTGCGCCGGAAAGAACGCGCGTGTGACTGCATTTGCGACGGGAAGTAACGATCCTCGCAGTAAAAAAAACATCTACAGGGACAGACGACAAACATACACACACACACAACAGACACACACGTACGCCGTTTAAAAAGGTACGATCGATGTAAATCAATATTTCGAAGACAAAATATTAATAAACGATTCTTTGTAAATGCTGCGAATCATTGACGAAAAAAAAAAAAATAAATGAAACGATTAATCCGCTCCTATATTTTATTACAGTAAACATCCGCTCCGTATCACAAAGTAGCTTACAGCTAAATGTCTTTCGGTGTAAAAAAAGCCAACTGTCTCTTCTACGCTAGTCGACAGTGGCCGAGAAAACCGCGACGCTTGTCCTCGGTCAAAATAAACAATCTGTGAACAATTTTCATCGTGCGTATTTATTTTTAATTTAATTTTTTAATTTAAGTAACAAATTGAGCGCGGAAAATTTTCAGTCAGGCTCGCGACACGCCGCGTACGTCGCGAGCGAACGAGCTAATATAAATAAACGCATTCGCAATTTATCGCACAACGAAACGAGAGAATGCACGCGAGAAAAAAAACAGTGTAAATCGTCGAAACGCGATCGTTATCGGCAATTGCAGAGTCTGTGCTTGTTGCCCGAGAGAGTAGCGAGAAGCGTGGAATTGTTCGCCTCGAATGCGCACATATCGAGCACGGGATCGATGACCGGGATGATGTGAACGAGGTTGCCGGTCGAGACGCTCCAATGCGGGATGCTCTTCGTCGACTCCTGATGCAGCGCCACCAGGGTATCGTCCTCGAGACTTCTGTGACACGGCCGCGAGAGCAGCTGCTGCGACTGTCCGCCGTTGAACGTGTGAATGACGTTGCAGACGAGCGACTCCTCGTCGCTCTTCTCGATCGTGAAGACCGTGTGTCGCGAGTTGCGCGTACGCGCGTTCGGTCGCGAGGAAACGAGCGCGTGATGATTCTTCGCGTCGTAACGCACGGAAATGAACGGACCCTCGAGACTCATCCGCCTCGCCGTCCACGTGCACGTGGACGGCTCCTTCAGCTCGTACGCGTAGCACGTGTTGAGATGCGCGGCACTTTATTTTTTATTTGCGTTCAAATGCGCGTAGATTTTCTCTTTCAAGCCGCAGGATATCCAACTATTTATGCAAAGGAGACTTCGTGCGGATGCGTCGTTTAAGCGATTTCTATGTTTTCGAATAATGAGTCCAGCCTTCGAAAACAACCGCTCCGCAGGGACACTCGTAGCCGGAATACTCAGAAAATCCTTGGCCATTCTCGCAAGATTTGGAAAATTTGTGCAGTTTTTCCGCCACCACTGCAAAATATCTTCGCTCTTGTCCGCTCTCTTTCCACTGCAGTACGCCTCGATTTCCTTCTTTATGTTTCCGTGCGATGAATGCTCAATTTCCGCGGTCGATTCGTATAATGCGTACAAATCGAATGAGTCCTGGGTGCCTTGAGATGCCGCCGGTAACTGCGAATCCGAACATTCATCGGCGCCGTTGGAAGCGTAACGGTGTTTCAGAATGTCTTCGAACTTCTTTATCGATTCTTCTTTCAGCTCTTTTCCCCAGCGTGTGAGCGAAAATGTTTCGATTTTGTGACGAGGGTCCAGGATCAAGACCGCGCCGTAAACCCAATTTGTCTTGCGGTAGTGCTTCAGCATTTTGTCTCTGCCGCTCTGAAATGCACAAAGCAGGTGTGCATCGACTGCGTTGCGGTCCGGTTTGTCGTCAAGAGATTTAATGATAGCTTCGATCTTGTCGATGAGCATATTAAAACCGACCACCACCATCGATAACGTGACGTACGTTTCACCACCGAGGAGCGTAGATAGGTGATTGAACGGTTTTAAAAAATGGCTCACCGATTCCACAACTGCCCAGTCATCTGCAGTTATCTCCATGTCGCGGAGCTCGTCGTTGCTGTGGAAAAGGGCACCGAGCGCGGGTTTGAGATGTATCGCAGTCTGGAGCATTTTAAATGTGGAATTCCACCGTGTGGGTACGTCAACCGTCGTAGCCAATTTCTTCACTTCTACCGCTTCACAACACGCTCGAAGTTTGTTGTCCCACTGTTCCGAACGTTTTATTTTCAGAAACAGTCGTCTTATTTTCGTGACAACGTTTTTCGAGTCTGACTGCTTCAGATAGCGATCGTAAGCTTCGGCGCTTGAATAATCGGTGTCTTCGGACACGTCGCAATGCGTATGCGACGGATTAAGAGCGGTTAACGCATCTTGCACTCCCAGATTTAAAACGTGCGCGAAACATCGAAAGTGTGAATCCGCTGCGTCGAAGTCCACCCCATCGTTGCCCAAAAGCTCGGCAAGTTCAGTCATAAACGTCGTGTTGGCCGCTGCGTTGTCGAGGGTAATACCCTGAATCTTCGACGCTACATCGTGATCGTTCAACACCTCGTAAATCAGGTTGGCAATATCTTTGCCAGTGTGACTGCCGTTCGACGGTACGAAGTCGATGGGCAGAGATTGAAGCTTCCAGTCGTCGTCGATGAAATGCATCGTCACCCCGTAGTATGACCGACCTGCCACAGATGTCCATCCGTCGACCGTCAGCGAAATTTTCGTCGTAACGTCTTGAAGCGTCTTTCGTACGGCCTCCCGCAGATTGTTGTAATGCGCCAGTACTTTTTGGCGCGTGCTAGATCGTTTCGGGTAATTGTGATTTTTGTTCAGGAATGTGAAAAAATCCTGCGAAGCTTCGTCGTCGAAAAACGAAAACGGCAAATATTTCGCTGCAAGCCATTCAGCCACCCTTTGATCGAACGTCTTCGGAAACTGTGATGCGCACGCAGTCGGTGTTTTGCCCATGCTCATGACTTGCGTCTCGTCGCTGTGACAGTTGATCAGGTGCCTCTGAAGTCCTGATGTGTTTGAATTTTTCATCTTTATCAGACGTTGTTGACCGGCTTTCTCGCATGTCATGCACTCCCCGTACTTCTCGCCATCTTTCAAAATTGTTCGAAAGAACTTTGCGTATTTATTTTTGGAGGCTGCATCACAGTCTCTAGCGTTTTCGTCGATTGAACTGGCGGGGAGGTTGCCAATCGTTTGCCCTGTTTTTGAGGTCGATGCGACGTTTTCCTCAATCGTGCTATCGGGCGATTCGTTTTGCCCACTTAGCTGACTTTCCTCGCTGTCAGACGAATCGGGAACGATAACTCGTTTAAAATTCGTTGAACGCTTCTTGTCGTCTCGCCGTTGTTCACTCCCCCGCTTCATTGTGGCATTCGTGAATGAAATCACGAGTCGAACTTCGCGACTGAACGCTGCGTCGCTAGCTGTCACGAACCCTTCCTTTCTGAACGTCACCCTGCGAAATGGACACAATATAAACTTATAAAAAGCTGGAAAAAGAAACGCGAGCGAGCAAATAATTTTACTTCGTGGAGAGAAAGAAAAAAAAATCGAAAAAAGTACGATAGATTCCGTTACGGTTAACGATGAAACGCGAATATTATTAGAGTATCGAGTGGGAGATGAAGTAAACAAATTCAAGAGTGATTATTAAAAAAAATCATATGTACATATATATATATATCTAATTTATTGTAGT
The DNA here is from genome assembly GCA_963970395.1 of Ephialtes manifestator. Lineage (NCBI taxonomy): Eukaryota > Metazoa > Arthropoda > Insecta > Hymenoptera > Ichneumonidae > Ephialtes > Ephialtes manifestator. The sequence goes on from OZ019972.1 coordinate 31,687,959, forward strand.
ATACGCCTAATGTAGCGGCAGAGCGAGGGAGAGAAGCCCGTTGGCTTGATTTCCGTTTTTATTCGATTTTCGGTTTGTTGCGAGAAGCGAGAAGAGCGAGGCGACGATCGCGATCGTTTACTCGGGGGTCTGCGTTCGTCTCGCGCGCATTCGCGCTTGTATCGGAGCGTCGGGAGTTCTCGAATGAAGCCTTAGTCGCAACGTTATGGATTTAATCGTACGTGTTGTCTCTAGTTAGGTATCTCGATGGCTTGACTCGTGAAAAACACATTAAATATAATCGGAAAGAAGTTCGATGCACCGCCAAGCGTTCGCACGACAAAATTTGTCGAGACTCGTACATTTCATCGTGTAAAAAAAAAAAAAAACGGGACTGCGTTTTATCGTATCACTTTTCGTTTTTCGCTCGCTTTTCTTTCTTTTTTTTTTCGAAACGTGCGTGGTCAAGGATCGCTCGAACGCGCCAACACGGAGGACGCCGAAGAGGGAACTTTTGCCGTTTGTCCGAGAAATTTCAGTCGCAACCGCATTTTGCGATTATCAATTTGGTAGCGAAGAGTCGAAGCTGCATTTTCTTCTCGTTTGTCATTTTTTTTTACCGAATTCTGTAAGACGCGATTTATCGCAAATGTCTTGGCTCTCTGCCGGAAGTGATACCAGCGTGGACGTAGTTACCGGTATTAGGGTTAAAGTGGTCGTCGCGACGAGACCGTACGGTACGCGCCGAGTCCGTAGTCGTCGCGCGTTGCGTATTTTTTAGCGATTGTACGTTCGACTCGAGCAACCCTAATTACAGCGTCACGAACACGGCGCGAATGCGGTCGATTGCGCGAGAGTAAAACCGAGAAATTATGTGAAATTGTGCGAGTCAGAGAGAAAGGGGCGAAACGTCTCGACTAAGGTAGTTCTGTCGCTTCACGCTCACTTCGCATAAGTTTCCGAAAAATGAGAGCGAATTGCAAACACTTCTTGATGATATAAAAATCTTAAAAAAATCATGCATATTTAAGATACTTAAGACATTATTTCGACATAATAATAATTCCAAAATGTTATTAACAAATTGATGAAAAATAAAAATGATCAACAAATCTTCCGACAACCTAATTTTTTTGTTTCGATGAAAATGATTCGTTCATTTTTCTGAATACGTATGAATTTTTTCAAATTTTTTTCTTTGCTTTGAATTTTGTGATTTTTTCCATGTAAAAAATCGAAAAATTCAAAGCAAAGAAAAAAATTTGAAAAAATCCATACGTACTCAGAAAAATGAACAAATCATTTTCACCGAATCAAAAAAATTAAGTTGTCGGAAAATTTGTTAAACAATGTTATTTTTCATCGATTTGTTAATAACATTTTGGAATTATTATTATGCCGAATTAATGTCGTCAGCATCTTTAATATGCATGATTTTTTACAGATTTTTATATCATCGAGAAGTGTTTGCAATTCGCTCTCATTTTTCGGAAACTTATGCGAAGTGAGCGTGAAGCGACAGAACTACCTTAAGGGCATGTGAAACACGTACCTCGTGACACGTCGCGCACCTCGAAATTTCGGGAGTGGATTCTGACGCGAATTATGAACGGATCGACGTGTAAATTGAAATACACACGCCAGTAATGTGCACCGAGGAAATGAATTAGTCGGGATTTTGATTTTCGAAAAAAAAAAGTACAGATCGATTACCCGCAGAGCAATCTGTAATAAAAAATTCGATTTTTTTTTCAGATTTTCGGCAAAAACTGAGAAAAGCGACTACTTCATTCCCTCGAGAATTAAAAGTTGCACACGATACGTGCGTTTCGATTACGATTTGGTTGTATTAAATAAGGCAAAATTACTCCCGAAAAAAATATCGGTAACTACGACAAATTTTCACGTTTCGCAGCAGCTATCTCTCTCGCACTCGCGTGTCACGTGGTGCATATTTCACATGCCCTTGACGTAAAATTAACGCGACGCGATGTCGCAGAACGAACGACGATCAACCGAACTCATCGACCGACGCAACGACACCGGGCCGACACTTTATGTATTCCCGACACTTTATGCGCCGGCTGAGGGCCGGAACTAGGGATGTGAAAATACCGATATTTTTATTTTCGGTAAAATGACCGTAAAAATACGATATTTTTACCGTATTTTACCGTCATTTTTTTTCTACAAACTTTGTGTTGTACAATACGGTCATGAAAATTGCTCGTAAATTTGACCGGTCACAAATTTGTTGGTAAATTTACCGTAAAAAATGGTGAACTTCGTCTATATGGTTGTGAAATTACCGGTAACACTTTTTTTGGTAAAATGACCGTAACATTTTTTCGTAAAGTCACCGTATCTTGACGAGATTTTAAACCACGATGAGACCATATGATTTTATTACCAATGTGGTAATTTTTAAAGCGGTCAAGTACCGTTTTTTCACGGTAAAAATACGGTAAAATTACCGGTCATATTTACCGCTCACATCTCTAGCCGGAACGAAAAAGAACGATGGCCTCGACACAGTCGCGAACACAGCGGGAATTTCACGCGATCGAGACCGGGGTAACGAGACTCGCAATAGCACAAACGCGATCGAGACCGAGGAAAACGAAACTCCCACACGACGCCTCCGGCAAGCGACTCGTGATTTCTGAGACGTAATAACAAGCGGGGCGCAACGTATCCAAATACACGTGGACCTGCCACGATAGCCGAACACGACCGTTTTTTCGGTTATCACTTCTCGCACGAACACTGCACAAGCAAAACACAACACGTGCGAACTGACAACGAAGAAAACCTTACCTTTTCAAAATCTGTTTCTCCGGCAATCGCCTCTGCTCGCTACGTCCTGCCGTCTCGATCTTGAACGACTCGTCCTCGCTAATTGCCACTGACTTAATACGTGGACTTCTCGTGGCAACGTTTCGTCGGAGAATAGCGATCGACTTCGGCTCGCAGCAGACTGAACCGGCCGGCGAATCTCCCCCTTACACCCTTTCCGCGAACGCTCCACGCGACGCTCGAGCCTAGCGTGAAAATTCTCGGAATTCTCTCGGCGTGAGAGTTCTCGGAATTCAGCCAGCTCGAGTGTCCAACGTCGCATAAGTTCGACAGAATTACGAACAGTTTGTCGATGAGATAAAATTATAAAAATAATCAAGCATAGGAAGGTGCTGAGAAGATTGTGTTGGTGCAATAATAATTGAGAAATGTTATTAATAAATTATTTTAATAAATAATAGTGCACCAAATGACTCGGCAACCTCATTTTTTTGTTATGAAGCAAATCTGTTTATTTTTCTGACTACGTATACATTTTTTCAGAATTGTTTCTGATTTTTTATTTTATAATTTAAAAAAGACGCTATTTACAAAAAATCTCGAAAAATCGTAAGAAGTCTTGAGAAATGTCATGAAATCTCGAGGAATCACGAGAATCTCGAAAAATCTCGAAAAATCTCGAGAAATCTCGAAAAATTTCGAGAATCTTGAAAAATTTCGAGAAATCTCGAAAAATTTCGAGAATCTTGAAAAATTTCGAGAAATCTCGAAAAATCTCGAGAATCTCGAGAAATCTCGAAAAATTTCGAGAATCTTGAAAAATTTCGAGAAATCTCGAAAAATTTCGAGAATCTTGAAAAATTTCGAGAAATCTCGAAAAATTTCGAGAATCTCGAAAAATCTCGAGACTCAAGATTTCTCGTCGAGAAATCTCGAGTCTCGAGATCTATGTCTTGTCTTGTCTCGACTCGTCGAGACAAGACAATTTCAATTCGAGACAAGAATTCTTGGGCTCGAGACAAGAAATTTCTTGTCTTGTCTCGAAAAATCGAGAATTCTCGAGTCTTGACGGCATCACTACTGCACACTTATACTTCTGAGCAAGAAAAGTGTGTTAATTGTACTTTATGCCACTCCGTGCGAGGAATACGTACTTCTCACACGCTTCGCTTCGCGTGCGAGAAATCGCACTTCTCGCATTAGTGGCATAAAGTTGTATACGAAACTCGTGCGAGAAACTTTTTCTGAACTCATGTGATTGCAATACTCGCCTTCGGCTCGTGTAGCAAACACACTCGTCAGAAAAAGTTTGATCGCCCTCGTATCGTAATATACTAATACACATGTTTTGGAACGATTATGACACGAGTCAAATCTGTGCAAAGTACTTGAAGTACAAGATGCTCGAATATCGAAAGCTCTTATTTCCGGGTGGCTGCTAGGCCTCAGATATATTTACAATCCTCGTCAAACGAGATTACGTTTCATGAGATATTTCCAGATCGACTAATCATGAGAGTCCCAAATGGAAATTGCAGCGTAACCCGATGAGGAATTCACGTGCATACGTTTGGCAGACAAGAATTGTCTGTCTAATGATTATGATTGATGTTTGATTAGCTCGTCTGCCTCTGTTCGTGATCACGAAACGGAGATAGCGAAGAGCGTAAGAAACGGATTATCAATTGAATTTCAACATATGAATATTTCAAGTATTTCTGTCATTCGAGCGACGGAATTAATATAAATTCGATGCAGAAATAGAGATGTAGTGGAGATAAATGCCATAGCGTCCTAATTATTAGTAGATATCTGAACATAATTCTTTTCATATACATATTATTAATTAATTAATTTTTAATTAATAATGAGTATTAATTTTTTAATTAATTAATAATTAACTAAATGATTGATGACTATGAATCCGCAATGTTGTTTATAGCACCAAAAATTATAGTTCATGTAATTAATTTCTGTTGGTTGAATTTGAAGTGTTTGTATTAGCCAGCCAGTCGCGATATATCCATCAACGTGACTGATTAGTACAATGATTGGAAAATGCAGTCCAGCCTATTGGCAATACTCACCATCCGATTGGTAATGTCAACTAATTAATAATGGTTGAGGGACGTATTTGAAGTGAGTTGCAGTTATAGATTTGTTGTGTGCTGCAACTAATATTTCGAAGTTTTTTTTGGAAGAATTTTGTCTTTTAAAAAATAATTTCTAATATCATTATTGGAGGATTTCCCTGAATTTGTTGGATCGATGATCGGTTAATATTTTTCGATTTAAGAAAAAATGGATATTAGTAGTATTAGTTCCTCCATTTCATTTCCATGGAAGACAAAATTTAATTAAGTTAATTAACTTCACTTTTTCAATCGTGTTATTTTTCATTATTTTGATTCCCGAAAGTGTCCAACATTTGGAATTTCATTCACTAATCTATCCATTTTTATCTGAGTATAATATATTCCACAAAATACAACAAAACATCAGCCGAATAAATTTTCAGCTCCGGAAGTACAGTGTCTCCAGTTTAGATGCATGGTTGATATTGTGCCAAAAGGTTCCTACCGTTTTATTTTATTTTTTTTTTTTTGTTGAAAACATGTTAACTTAGTGGACAAAGTGTAGCGGAGCATCAACTGGACCCTTGTCCGGAATAAATGCTGGAAAGAGTTTCAGACATTGCCATCCTTTCCGCCTCAAGTCCACTGTAACACGTCCAACACGAGTTTACCCGCATAACTGACAACTCTTATAATTAATCTGTCGAGTATTTGGTGGTGTTCGAAAAAATAAAAGTCAGCTTTTAATTTTGATATTTAATACAGGATTTTTGAGAATCATTTCAATTTTTTAAATTGGAACACAAATTTCTTTATTTAAAAAATTCATGAAAAAAAATGTTTCAGTAAAAAAAATCTTTAAAAAATATACGAACGAACTGTATGCGCCGATATTAATTTTTTTTTGACTCGGGTAAGACCGCAAATTTGTTTTTTGCAGTATATAATAATGAGTGAAGATGTGACGATAGAATTTAGCATAGAAAATTCCTCGAATATATTACATTCATATGATTCCTCAACTCGTCTATATCTGTATGACAACACCTGCGTGAACCGAGGTATCATAGAACGAAGGGTGTTGGAGTAAGCGAGGTATGATCTTTTTCCAAGGTGGCATGGTGCAAAACTCTGCATGCGACGCTTCGTCATCGTCACGTCTTCAAGCACAACGTGGATTATATCGATATGCGCACAGCCTTACGTTCCTCGCGCATGTGTTGATGCAAATACGAATTCCCCATCGTCTGAGAACTTGTCACGAATACGAGAAAAAAGGGTGCCAAGCAACTGCGACGCCCGCTGGTGCAATAGCGTTGACAGAGTTAGACGGGGTGGAGCTCCAAGAAGAGGTGAATTATAAATGAGTGCGAAGTCTTCAGGCTAGAAATAAAAAGTCAAATAGAGCAGAATTTACATTTCTCTCTTAATCTTAAAGTCTTGTCACCAAAGAATTGTATCTCATCCTACATCGACACGAAATGGTTACAAAAATTTACAAAACAGCGAATGATCAAAATAGCGAATGCTAAAATAGCGAATTCTGTAATAATGGCCATTCTAGATTCGGATGTACATTATATTTAAATTCGCTATTTCAGCCATTCGCTGTTTTGACCCCCATGCTATTAAAATGCAATCAAAATAGCGAAATTCATAATGATAGCCATTCTACATTCAAACGTTCATTATTTTGAAATTCGCTAAGCAACATCTGACGGAAATTGTCTCCATACAATATTTCGTGAAAGCTGCCTTATTTGATTTGTAAGCAAAGCTAAAAATACATTATTAATATTGTGTACTACATCTACCTTTCCCCAAGCTTATAGGGGCATGAATGTCAGTCCTATTTTCGTACATTATTTCCCGAGGTATGGTAAGCGACTTATTTGTCAAGACAGATTCTGAGGAAAAGCTTCGGTGACATTTCGAGGATTTGGTAAACGACGTTACGCTTATGCGTTCTACAGATCTTGACAGAAGAATTTGTATTTTTATTTCAAGACGGAAGTTAATACAACAAAGTCAAATTTTAATGTAAAAAGGCATGTAACCGGTACTTTCTGAGGTACAATATGCGTCTTGAGAACGATAGTGAAGGCCAAAATTTGATAACTTGAAGAAAAAAATATTTAGGTTCTTTAAGTTGGATTTTCCGACCAAAAGTTAGATCTGTGAATTCTGAAATCAGAACCGACCAAAAGTGACTTTTTACAAAATCATCGTAAAAAGGCATGTAATGGGTACTTTCTGAGGTACAATATACGACTTGAGAACGATAGTGAAGGCCAAAATTTGATAACTAGAAGAAAAAAAGGTAGTTTCTTTAGGTTGGATTTTCTGACCAAATGTCGGATCTGTGAATTCTGAAATCAGACCCGACCAAAAGTGACTTTTTCAAAGATCATCGTAAATGGGCATGTAACCGGTACTTTCTGAGGTACTATATGCGACTTGAGAACGATAGTGAAGGCCAAAATTCGATATCTTGAAGAAAAAAATAATTTAGGTTCTCTAGGTTGGATTTTCCGACCAAAAATCCGATCTGTGAAGAACCGGCCAAAAGTGACTTTTTCAAAAATCGTCGTAAAAAGTCATGTAACCGGTACTTTCTGAGGTACAATATGCGACTTGAGAACGATAGTGAAGGTCAAAATTTGATATCTTGACGGAAAAAAATGTAGTTTCTTTAGGTTCGATTTTCCGACCAAAAGTCGGATCTGTGAATTCTGAAATCTGAACCGACGAAAAGTGACTTTTTTCAAAAATCATCGTAAAAAGGCATGTAACCGGTACTTTCTGAGGTACAATATGCGACTTAAGAACGATAGTGAAGGCCAAAATTCGATATCTTGAAGAAAAAACTAATTTAGGTTCTTTAGGTTCGATTTTCTGACCAAAAGTCGGATCTGCGAATTCTGAAATCTGAACCGACCAAAAGTGACTATTTCAAAAATCATCGTAAAAAGGCATGTAACCGGTACTTTCTGAGGTACAATATGCGACTTGAGAACGATAGTGAAGGCCAAAATTCGATATCTTAAAGAAAAAAATAATTTAGGTTCTTTAGGTTGGATTTTCCGACCAAAAGTCGGATCTGTGAATTCTGAAATCAGAACCAACGAAAAGTGACTTTTTACAAAATCATCGTAAAAAGGCATGTAATGGGTACTTTCTGAGGTACAATATGTGACTTGAGAACGATAGTGAAGGGCAAAATTCGATATCTTGAAGAAAAAAAATGTTTAGGTTCTTTAGGTTGGATTTTTCGACTAAAAGTCGGATCTGTGAATTCTGAAATCAGAACCGACCAAAAGTGACTTTTTACAAAATCATCGTAAAAAGGCATGTAATGGGTACTTTCTGAGGTACAATATGTGACTTGAGAACGATAGTGAAGGGCAAAATTCGATATCTTGAAGAAAAAAAATGTTTAGGTTCTTTAGGTTGGATTTTTCGACTAAAAGTCGGATCTGTGAATTCTGAAATCAGAACCGACCAAAAGTGACTTTTTCAAAAATCATCGTAAATGGGCATGTAACCGGTACTTTCTGAGGTACTATATGCGACTTGAGAACGATAGTGAAGGCCAAAATTCGATATCTCGAAGAAAAAAAATGTTTAGGTTCTTTAGGTTGGATTTTTCGACTAAAAGTTGGATCTGTGAATTCTGAAATCAGAACCGACCAAAAGTGACTTTTTAAAAAATCATCGTAAATGGGCATGTAACCGGTACTTTCTGAGGTACTATATGCGACTTGAGAACGATAGTGAAGGCCAAAATTTGATATCTCCGAGAAAAAAAAATGTAGGTTCTTTAGGTTGGATTTTCCGACAAAAAGTCGGATGTGTGAATTCTGATATCAGAACCGACCAAAAGTGACTTTTTCAAAAATCATCGTAAAAGAGCATGTAACCGGTACTTTCTGAGGTACAATATGCGACTTGAGAACGATAGTGAAGGCCAAAATTCGATATCTCGAAGAAAAAAAATGTTTAGGTTCTTTAGGTTGGATTTTTCGACTAAAAGTCGGATCTGTGAATTCTGAAATCAGAACCGACCAAAAGTGACTTTTTAAAAAATCATCGTAAATGGGCATGTAACCGGTACTTTCTGAGGTACTATATGCGACTTGAGAACGATAGTGAAGGCCAAAATTTGATATCTCCGAGAAAAAAAAATGTAGGTTCTTTAGGTTGGATTTTCCGACAAAAAGTCGGATGTGTGAATTCTGATATCAGAACCGACCAAAAGTGACTTTTTCAAAAATCATCGTAAAAGAGCATGTAACCGGTACTTTCTGAGGTACAATATGCGACTTGAGAACGATAGTGAAGGCCAAAATTCGATATCTCGAAGAAAAAAATATTTAGGTCCTTTAGGTTGGATTTGCCGACCAAAAGTCGGATCTGTGAATTTTGAAATCAGAACCGACCAAAAGTGACTTTATGAGTTTATCAATTTTTTCAAAGATCACAACAATCAATTTCACTTGCGTACAAAATTTAACTTGTAAGCTCTAACCATTTCTGCGGTAACGACTATCGGATTTTTAAGGCGCTCTCATCCGGAAATGCAGGTTTTTAAAAACCTCCCAGTCCGCTTGTTCTGAACCATAAGTACCTTGATAAAAAATCTCTAAAATAAAGCTTCCTCCATGCGGATTCAACAATGCAAAATAAATAAAAATGAAAAGCTGTTGACGAGTGCGGTTGTTAAAGGTAGGAAAGGTTAGAGAAAAAGGAAAAAATGTTCCTTGCTGAGAGGCAAGTATGCATCACCGCAAAGTCTGTAAAAGAATGTTCCGGGAATATGAAATAAAATTCCTTAAAATGGGAATTCCATTTGCCTTGGATAAAAGCTTATGACACAGACAATATAAAACTACATTTACTGCTACTGTGTTCGAGATAATGGATGAATTCGAACAAAGTGATTTCTCTATATTTCACCTTAACAATACATCTTTGTAGGCTTTCCAATATCGCGATGCAGGAGTGCCAACTCGCTAAGAGCGCTCCCAACTTTTACACTTACTTTAAGCAGGCTTATTTCTGATGCTGATAACAGCGAGAGCTTCCGAATAGTCAGCATTGCTGGTTGCAATCTTCCATAATCCCCGAAAATATCCCAAAATGATGCAGACGAAATGCCCGAAGCGAAGAAGTGAAATTTGCTGGTATTTCACTTTTTTTTTTCGTTGCCATTGTAGAGAAATGGAATGAGCATTGATGACATCAGCTGTCGTGGAAATTAATAATGTCACGAAGAGGAAAAATTGGAGCACATCAATTTTTTATTACCTCCCACAGTTTGCTAAGTCAATGCAACTTTACCCAGAGCTACCATATTTCTTGATGTCCGGAGATGTAAGAAGCGACCATCGTCTTTTATTTTTCTTTTTATATCATGTACTATACTGAACAGTTTTCTTCCTATCTCTCAAAATACTGGGCTTTATATTTACGATCCTTCGGTTTCTCGAGGACAGCCAATTTTTTCAGGATCAAATCCCTCGGTCTCAGCAATGAAGACATGTTTATGTGAGTCTATATACGTAAGTGAGGGACGATAACATCAGATGCTTTGCCATACAGATAGTGCGAGTTATGTCTGCAATTGAAGAAGAGAAGAAGAATTCAAGAAATGGCTCATTGTTGGGGGAAGAAACGCAAACGAAAGAATAAAGGGGGAAAAAGTAGGAAGGTCGAAGAGAAGCTAGCTTTATTTTACTTCACTGATCTTCAGAATACGACAGTTGTTGAGGAAACTCGATTTATTCCTTCGCTACGACTACAACTATGACTTGAACTACAACATCTTTATTCAAGTTGCGGTGGGTAAGGTATTGTCCTGGTGATTTGTACCTGATATTTCTACGCTTGAATCTGCAGCACTGTATTGAGTGGAATCCATATACGGGACATTCTAAGCCAAGATAAACGTTTGACCCACCATATTTTAAATTGGACTTATTCTTATTTCGGTGGTTTGTCAACAATCCCAAAAACGGCCAAAATATATTGATTTTTTTTAAACACTTTTTTATAGAACTTTGTTGATATTAAATGTGGAAAAATAACAAACAAATTTGAAAAAAAATCGACTATGAAATAAAAATTCTTGCCGCGTTTTTTGAGTGGTACAAACCAGTGAGATAGGATTAAGTCCAATAAAAAATATGAGGGCAACTCGATAAACGAAGGATTATTGTTTTCAATTGGAATCCCCCATATACATAGATCAACAGTTTGGATGTCCGGTTGACTCGTTTTATTTTGAAGCTGATTTAGTCTCGACTTCAAATACTGTAGATTTTTGTGGGGGTTGCTTGGAATCAATGAGGGATGAAAATAAGAAGAGGTCTTTATTGGAGTTTGGAATAGACTAGGTAACAACAATGATCCACTTGCATAGAATGAAAGAAAGCAATTTCTTTGAAAGTGAATTAAGTATATGTTGGATTGACTGATAAAAATAGCCTCCGACGTCATATTCCGTTCAGGATGCGTAGTTCTTTCCCCTTCTTATCTGTCTCTCATATTGGATCTCAATTTTGCAGTCTATAAGTTTTTCTCTTTTTTCACACGTTCTTTTCTCTCTTGGATTTAATAAAACTATTGTCAATTAACATAATTGTATGAAAAATGTATTGTATATTTAAAATTGTTCAGTTGAGTAAGTACCAGAAGCTAACTTACTCTTTTTTGTTTTTTTTTTACTTTCTCATCACATACAAAGTATGTAAGAAAGTATTGCAATCCAAAAAAAAATTCGACCCTCAGATTTTGATGGAAAAACATGTTTTGAGTGTCCTAGATTCCAGAAAACACATTTACTCATTTCTGTCTGTCTGCCTGTCTGTCTGGCGTCTGTATGTACCGTCCGAAATCACAATAACTTTTGAAAAAATCTATGGACTGAAATGAAATTTTTTGTGTGCCTTCTGCATTCAAATCCTGGTTTTGGTATTGAAATCCAATCCAAAAACTTCACTGCTTCTGATGCTTTACCTTAAATACAAAAAAAAAATTTAATTTATTTTTGTACCGCAAGCTAATACAAAAGATATTATGCTTCAATGTGATACATACAAATAGTATTACCAGCAAATAAGCAATGAACAACAAGAGATTTAGTATATAGAAGATTTTGTCTTTTCAATCACTCACATAAGACATCTGAAACTGTTGTAAAAACTTTATATTGCCTGAAATATGTTACTTTCTTGTGTTATTGTGTTACACATTCACTAAAAAAAGAACTGCAATGATCTTGAGCAGTTTTCAATGAGAACATCCTATGAATATTCACACCATATGTTAGATTAAAATTTTAAAAAAGAATGTAAAAATACAAGACAAACACATTTGAGGTTATCATCACTCTTGATGTTAGACTATAAACACTCATGCACTCATCGCATCATAGTTTTATTTATTTATTTTATCACTCGTATAGCATTTTATATCAATTCCAAATGCTGCTCATACACACCATAATATTCGAAACTTTTGAAATATGAAATAAAATGTAAATCCGACTGTCAGACTATCGCAATGCCGACAATAATACCATCGAAACGAAAGAGAGATGTGAAGGCGCGAGCAGGCGCGCGATATCACGCTCGCTTTCTCGCGCGTGCGAAATTCGAATTTACAAACGCGTTCTTGACAAATTATGGCGAAAAATGTAGATTACAATTAATGTGCGAAATTCACACATTATTAGTCACTATAACCCAGTAAATTCACGATAAAAATTTCACACCAGTAACAAACATTTACTTTTTCATCACATACAAAGTATGTAAAATAATATTTAAAAAAAAATGGAAAACCCTAGTTAATCTATTATTCCAATATTTTTTTAAGCTATTCAAATATTTACACATCATTTAATAATCACTACAGGTTGTTACTATTACGAAAATCATAATAACAAAGAGATTGCACTTTAAACTATATTTCTTCAATTAATCTGGATTTACAAATCCACTCAGAACTTATATATTATATATTTTGCATCTTGAATCAAAACAAAAAACAAGCTAATGTAAAAGTTACAACGCTTTAAAACATATAAACAGAATTATTAGCAAATTAACAATAAAAACAAACTAACTTCACGATTGTTACGTGACGCCAGTAGCAATCGTGATGAGAAAGTCACGTCTTGCGATCACGCCAGTAGCAAGTTTTTTTTACTTATTTTATCTAGTAAAGCCCTTTTTAAAAATGGCCCATTGTATCGACCCACTGCTGAAATCTAGGCTGAAATCAAGGGGCGGGCTTCGACTTGCAATCTTCATCCATATTCAATAGCAAAAAAAAAGCAAACAGCTCCCACAGCAACGACGGCAGTTCTTTATACCTTTTTGGTCCCTTTTGATGTTTTCTAAGGTCTTCTCGTTTGCCGTTGCTTACAATAGTCTCATTCTCGGACTCATTCACGGAAAGAAATTTCTGTGTCGTGACAACATAAAACGGTGACAACAAAAATCGTTTTGTTAGGCTAACAAAAAGATTTGTCAGCCCAGCGAAAAGATTTGTCAACCCAGCAAAAAGATTTGTCAGCCGAACAAAAGATTTATCAGCATAGCAAAACTGATTTGTCAGCCGAACAAAAGATTTATCAGCATAGCAAAACTGATTTGTCAGCCGAACAAAAGATTTATCAGCATAACAAAACTGATTTGTCACCCGACCAAAAGATTTGTCAGCCTAACGTAACGATTTTTGTTGTCACCGTTTTATATTGTCATGACACAGAAATTTCTCTCAGTATTTTTACAATCAAATATTCCGATGCACTGTTAAAAAAGATTGGAAATTTTTATTCATAAACTCGTTATCGAATTTTAATATACAATTGTGGTATAAAATTCATGTACTTTTACTGTAAAATTAAAGTTAATTATTGAATGTGCTGTATCATACAATAATTTTACATTAGACTTGTATACTAAATTTAATATACTAGTTTATGAATAAAAACCTTTCCATCCTTTCCATCTTTCCAATTCCTTTCCAATTTCCAATTCCTTTCCATCTAACTTAACATAAAGTATATATAATCTCACAGATACCGAGTAACACTTTCGTTCGAGTACAGAAAACTTTATTATTTCAATTACATACTGAACAATATAATAATGTGTAAAATAACAGGCATATAAGTTTGCCAAGAAAATGAGAAAAGAATTATTGTATGTTCTTGAGTGGAAATTAATGTTATAATCAATCAAATACGATCTACAGATGTTCGATTGGCTGAATTTGAGGAAAAACTCTACACACGATTCCTGTATGATCTTTATACTTATACGTTGCAGCAATTCTCCATTGTTTGATTTTGGATACTCTCCAAAACGTGTTATATTTCCTTTTAGTACCTCACTATCATTCTTTATTTCTGATTCAATTTTCAAAGGCGCCAATTGTTGACAATGCACCCCTTAACCTTTTAGTGTCCGGCAAGCCATATTTGGCACATCCACTCTGGATGCTTTTTCTCACTTTATTTTTATCTGAAACGATTTCTGGACTGGGAAAATTCTCTAATAAATATCACATTACTCAACGACATTGGTACCAAGCCAACGATCAATAAATATATATTTTAGATAAAAATTTATGTATAAATTAATTTTTAATTTGTATATAAAATTTATCGAAGGTAAAAGTCTTCTCTTTTTAATTGCTTTTTACGGTCCGAACTGTAACCAAACGGTTACAGTTTGTCAAAAGATTTAAAAAATTTTCATCAAAATACATTTTATTATTATTGATAAAAAAAATTGTAAAAAAAATTCTAGAGACGTAAAAGGGTTACAAATCTCTATGGAATACTACAGTCATTTTCCAATTTTTTCCAACACTGTGAAATTTTTCCTCGGTGAATGAAGCGTTAAACAAAATAACTAGCACAGCGAAAATGAGTCCGTTTATGTTTATATAAAAGTTATTGAAGGTAAAAATCTTCTCTATTTAATTCATTATTGTTTTATTACGGCCCGAACTATAACGTATAAAGTAGTAGTAGTAAGTGAACATTTATTGACAATACATGACAGAATTTGAGTGAGTACATCGCTTAGGATTAACCTTATTAACTACCAATATTGTCAATGGGCCATCGACCGCAGTCCTTCAGCCCATGCTTCTAGTTTTTGTATCAGATTTTTTTTTTTTTTTTAACATAAATTTTCAACATTGTTAAGAGGAATTCTTGTTTATTACAGTTACATTTAGTACTTAATAATGATCAGCGATTTCTTCATTACACATTGTTTCTAGGAGTTGATAAGTGGTGTGTGTGGGGAATTTAGTCTTTCTAGCTACATTTTGTTGCGGTAGGCTGCAGAGTGGTTGGATGTTTTCTAATTGTTTGAGGGCAAAATGTCTGGAAAGTTCTTTAGATCGGGTTATTATCGGATAATGTATAAAATTTGATTGAAATCAATCAAAAGCTTGAATATTCTTTCATTAAAATACATTTTATTATTATTGATAAAAAGATTGTAAAAAGAATTCTAGAGACGTAAAAGAATTAGAAATCTCTCTGAAATACTACAGGCATTTTCTAATTTTTCCCAACACTGTGAAATTTTTCCTCGGTGAATAAAGTGTTAAACAAAATAACTAGCACAGCGAAAATGAGTCCGTTTATTTTTATATAAAAGTTATTGAAGGTAAAAATCTTCTCTACTTAATTCATTATTATTTTTTTACGGTCCGAACTATAATGTATAAAATTTGATTGAAACCTATCAAAAGCTTAAATATTCTTTCATCAAAAATGCATTTTATTATTATTGATAAAAAGATTATAAAAAGAATTCTAAAGACGTAAAAGGGTTACAAATCTCTATGATAAAAAAATTGTAAAAGAAATTCTAGAGACGTAAAAAGGCTTACAAATCCCTATGAAATATTACAGTTATTTTCCGATTTTTTTCAACACTGTGAAATTTTTCCTCGGTAAATAAAGCCTTAAACAAAATATCTAGCACAGCGGAAATGAGTCCATGAAAAGTACTGGCGGAATAAAACCCAAAACAAGAACGAGTACCGCGAAATACCGATGTTTCGAAACCGCTCAGTTCCACTCCAACTCATCCACCCTTGCACGTTTGGTGGTTACTTTGTTGTCCCTCATGCTCTGCTATTTCCTCAATCGCATGAGTACCGCTTACCACTTGAGTCGCTGGTACTTGCAGGTGAGAAAGGAAGATCAATATAGAGAGAAAGCCAGAAAGCGAGATGGTGGCGCAGACAGTGAAACGGGATTCGCTCACTTCATCTCAAGTGTAAACGCGGAGCACGTAATACTTGACTAAAATAGCTGTTTCTAAAAGGGTCTAAAGGAAAATGTTAAGTGGGAGGGTCCACACAATTATTTTACATTTAACATAAAAAGTGTTTCAACGGAAGCCATTTTTTTGTTAACGACGTACTTAATCCTTCATCTGCTATACAGATTGTTAATTATGCCTTGAATAATTATCTAGATAATACTAGTTTATTGTAGAAAAAATTATAGCAGGCGCAAATTGTAATAACCAAAAACATCGATTTTTGGCGAATAATAAAAAAATTGGGGGATTTTGACTAATATTATTTTTGACTGTACACGGAGAGAAATTTATGTGTCGTGATAAGATAAAACGGTGATAACAAAAATCGTTTTGTTAGGCTAACAAAAATATTGATCAGCCCAGTAAAAAGATTTGTGAGCCGAACAAAAGATTTTTTGTGACACGTGCATGAACAGCGGCGCTTTTCATGGCAGTTTTGCGGGCCGAAAGTGGCTAGTTTCATAGCAGTGTTGAAACGATAGATTGGCGCATGCGCAGTTCGCGATTCCTTCACTTTCGACCCTGCTGTTTCACTTTCGACCCTAGGGTGGAAAGTTGGTAACCTCACTTTTCACTGTTCGTCCCGCAAAACTACCATTCAAAGGACCACTATTCATACACTTGTTACAAAAAATATGATGTGCAACACGGGCCAAAATTCAAAAATCGCCAACTTTCGGCCCTTGTTGCAGAATATACTATATCAGCATAGCAAAACTGATTTGTCAGCCGAACAAAAGATTTGTCAGCCTAACGTAACGATTTTTGTTGTCACCGTTTTATGTTGTCATGATACAAAAATTTCTCTCCGTGTAGATTAACAGTAAATTAAGGGGAGGGAGTCAGGTCAAAAGAATTGATTTTGGAAATTCAATATCATCCAAATCCTATTGCATATAAAAATGCCCAACGCACTATATTGTTGGTACTCGATGAAAGGATTTTTTACGGTCGTCTGACTTGCATATGCTTTTCAATATTATCTTAAGCAAAGTTTTTAGGTTTTCCATTCTGCGCATGATTCAGATCAAACTACTAGACAGATTGGAATGGTTGACGTCTCATTTTCTTCTTCATGAAAAGATACACCGGCTAAATGGGGCAAATGTTAATAAAAGGTAATATTTTTTAAGTGACATAAATATTAATAAATAAATGTTATGCTATTTTCTAAATCAGTGATTAACTTTGCTTTCAGAATGTAAAAAAATAGTTTGCTCCATTTAGCCTGTATATCGTTTCATGAAGAAGAAAATAAGACGTCAACCATTCCAATCTGCCTAGTAGTTTGATCTGAATCATGCGCAGAATGGAAAATCTAAGAACTTTGCTTAAGATAATATTGAACAGCATATGCAAGTCAGATGACAGCAAAAATTCCTTTCATCAAGTACCAACACTATAGTACGTTGGGCATTTTTATATGCACATAAAATTGTATATGAGGGGTTCCACGGGACTTTCGCCACCCCAAAAAAAAAAAAAAATCAGGTTCAGCGGTGTCTATTGATGGACCAAATTTCAAAATTCTAAAAAAATAGTTGACCGGAATATGCAAATTTTTTCGTTTTTTATCGTTTTTCATTTAATCTGTAATATCTCAGAAACTATTGATCGTATCGAAATCATTAAAAGACGAAAATGTGCATTTTTTTATGGCCAACAAGAAAAAAATATATTCAAAATTAATTGCTTAATTTCAGGTCACATTTTATGGAAAAAACAACAAAATTTTTTTTTTTTTATGGTTGGACTTCAGATTTTTTCATCGGACAAATTGTCTCGGAATCTTTGAGTGATCGCCGAATTTTGAGTATTTTTTTTTTCATGGGATGGCCCAATGCTGTGAGGTTACAGCAATTTGAATGTTACAGCAATTTGAAAATGAACATTTTCAGTATTAACCAAAAACTTAAGGGAAGGGAGTCAGGTCAAAAAAATTGATTTTGGAAATCCATTATCATCCAAATTTGTATATACAATTTTATGTGCATATATCTCATTAGATTGAAAAGTGTTAAAACTTTGCTCCCTCAGCAGAAAATTTAGACAGACCCTTACAGAATTAATCATGAATTATAAAGGTTCAGGAATAAGTTATGTTATCGGACATTGCTTAATCGACAGGTGTCTGTTGAAGCAGGGGGAGAATGTCTACACCCCCTTAACTCTCCGAAGCATCAGCATCACCACCTAAATTTTCTATAGCTCGTGCTCGACGGAACCAATTATTCCGCTAGCCGACAACGAGAGTTCCAACGGGTCGATCAGCTAGCCGAGCGTCATTTAGCCAAGCATCGGATGTTTTTGGTGAAATTGATTGACCGCTGGGGCTTCCTCCATTCCTACCGGCAATTCTCATCCCCGTATCCGTTCATTCTCAAACATAGCGTACTAATGACGCTACATTTCGGAACAAGCAGCAGCCCTCGGAAATTGCGTGCCATCAATGTCATCGAGATTCGTTCGCCAAAACAAAACACATATCCCCTAAAATACCGACATACATTACATTCACATAATTTACATAGGTTACATCAACCATTCACGGTCAATTAAGCCACTTTTTTACGACCTCCCTTAAACCTGTAATTTTTTTCCCCAGATTTTAAAATCCATTATTTCAGAAAATACGACACTTTTTTTCAAATTTGCACTGAGAAAAAAATATAGTTGAATGGACTAATTTAGCGTACACTCTCGTTCAAATTAATTTTTTGTTGGTATTACAAATATTTTGGTTACCGCAAATAAATTTTAGGCAACTGAATGTAACGATTATTGAAGAAACTAAATATTTGGTTGTCCTAACGAAAAATTCATTTGAAAATGGGTGTACGCTAAATTAGATCATTGAACTATATTTTTTCTCAGTATACGTAGTCGAGAATTAAAGGTTACAAAAAAAAATATTTTGGCATAAAATTTGCACCGTCGTATCAACTTTTATTTCTCCACATCTTTATTTTATTTTTTTACTCCGGAAGTGAGATTTTTACGAAAAAAAATAATTCAATTCAGAGCTGATATAAAGCTTAAAAGTAGAAATTTTATTCGAAAACCTGTTTTTATTTTTCTTTATAGTTCTTTGGATAAGACAACTTTTCAAAAGTTCAGCGTTTTCCAAAATGATAAATTAAAAAATTTGAGAAAATTCACAAAAAGTACTATCAAATATAATTGTTAAATTTGACAAATTATTAAAAGGAATTGGATGAATTTCATACGCAGGTCGTCGGTTGTATTCCTAGTATCTACAAATTGGGCAAGTGCCATGGAAATGCAAATGACCAGTGGCCCACGTTTCAATAACAATTAGCCAATTCGATACCCATCAGTTAACGAACAAATAGTAGTGTCGTATGTGCGGTACTGTAATTTGGTTTTGCATTCAATGCACGGGAAATTCAAAGCGTTTTAGTACGCCAATCCACAAACCAATATTGTTTAGTGACACCAATTAAGGCTGCTTCACACAATCAAACGTTTGTATTCAGGAAAGTTTGAGTACGTTGCAATAATGGGAAATAAATTAAATAAAAACTTTAACGTGATTGCGGATCTTAACGAATATTGATTTTGGAAATAATAAAGATTAAAAGATATTACGAACTTGGTAAATAAAAATGATAAAATTTAATTGATTTAATAAAATGGATTCGCCGAGTTTTCAAAAACGTTTCTTTTTTACAATTTTTAAATCCTTCTGTTCGAGAATTTGTTATCGCTATTTCCAAGCTATTTAATTTGTCATCCAGAGAATTTTTCAAAAAATTCTAAAAGAAAAAAAAGGCTGCAAAGTAGAACTTTGCAAATTACTTTCTCATTATTATTGGATTTTTACAAATCTACCTCTATGAGGAAGCATGTTAATCTATTTTGGCTTCCTCATAGAGGAAGCTTCGTAAAAATCCAAAAATAATGAGGAAGCAATTTGCAAAGTTCTACTTTGCAGCCTTGTTTTAAAAAAATTTAAATGGCATTAGTCTTGAACCCCTTGACAGATTCTCGCCAGATTTGAACTGATGCTTAGTTTACCCACACTCTACTTGTGGGCCAAATTTGAGCCCGATATCTTAAAAATTGCGGAATTTAGAGCACGAACAAAAAATTCAAAACGCCATAAATGTTAAACCCCTTAACGGATTGACGTCAAATTCACTCCCAAACTTTATTTAATAACAGTCCACTTGTGGACCAAATTTGAGCCCGATATCTTAAAAATTGCGAAAGTTAGAGCACGAACAAAAAATGTCAAAAAATTTACAAATGCCATAAATTGTGAACCCCTTAACGGATTGACACCAAATTTAATCCCAAACACTATTTGATAACAGTCCACTTCTGGTCCAAGTTTGAGCCGGATATCATAAAAATTGCGGGAGTTAGAGCCCGAGCTGACATTTTCCAAAAAATTCAAAATGCCATAAATTTTGAACACCTTGATGGATTAACTCCAAATTCAATCCCATACCTTGTTTAACGACAGTTTACTCGTGGTTCAAATTTGAGCCCGATATCTTAAAAATTGCGGAAGTTAGAGCACGAACAAAAAATTCAAAACGCCATAAATTTTAAACCCCTTAACGGATTGACGTCAAATTCACTCCCAAACTTTATTTGATAACAGTCCACTTGTGGACCAAATTTGAGCCCGATATCTTAAAAATTGCGAAAGTTAGAGCACGAACAAAAAATGTAAAAATATGTAAAAGTGCCACAAATTGTGAACCCCTTAACGGATTGACACCAAATTTAATCCCAAATACTATTTAATAACAGTCCACTTCTGGTCCAAGTTTCAGCCGGATATCATAAAAATTGCGGGAGTTAGAGCCCGAGCTGACATTCTCCAAAAAATTCACAATGCCATAAATTTTGAACACCTTGATGGATTAACTCCAAATTCAATCCCATACCATGTTTAACGACAGTTTATTCGTAGTTCAAATTTGAGCCTGATATCTTAAAAATTGCGGAAGTTAGAGCACGAACAAAAAATTCAAAACGCCATAAATTTTAAGCCCCTTAACGGATTGACGTCAAAAATTCACTCCCAAACTTTATTTGATAACAGTCCACTTGTGGACCAAATTTGAGCCCGATATCTTAAAAATTGCGAAAGTTAGAGCACGAACAAAAAATGTCAAAAGTTTTTAAAGTGCCACAAATTGTGAACCCCTTAACGGATTGACACTAAATTTAATCCCAAATACTATTTAATAACAATCCACTTCTGGTCCAAGTTTCAGCCGGATATCATAAAAATTGCGGGAGTTAGAGCCCGAGCTGACATTCTCCAAAAAATTCAAAATGCCATAAATTTTGAACACCTTCATGGATTAACTCCACATTCAATCCCATACCTGGTTTAACGACAGTTTACTCGTGGTTCAAATTTGAGCCCGATATCTTCAAAATTGCAACAGCTATCGCCCTAACAAAAAATTGTGCACATACGCACATACACACACACATACAGACATTTTTTCTAATCCACTTTTCTCGACCCCTTAGACCATTTTGAGTGTTCTGATATGAAAATCTCAAAAAGAAAAATTTTCACGAAAACAAAGCTTCCTCTATGAGGAAGCAAAAGATCTCTGGAAGTTTGTAATTTTTTAAACTAATTTATTAATAACTTTGTGACACAATATGATTTTTCAAAATCGATGACTTCAGTAACATCAATGTCTTCGATTATTTACCAGATGAAACGAAACGTGTGAAACTTTTGGCTGACAATTTCTGATCCTGTTGTTCTGATTGTATTGATCTTTGTCATCGTTACAGGGATTTTGGATGATAAGGATTACTACATTGATTCACCTACGCTAAAGCCATATTAACGTCAATCTACTAATGAATTTAATCAGATGAAATTGGCGGGTATCTATTGGCCATTGATTCTGTAGTCGTTAGTTACATACTCGGCGAATATATAACACGAGGTGAATAAATAGGGGGTGTGATCATTAACATAATTCGTATTATTTTCTATTCACGCAAAAACAGCTCAACATGTTGGCAATGAAAGCTTAAAACTTTCTCTTTCCACAGGTGGAACGTTGCATTATTTCCATTAAATCCCTTTGTCCAACAAAATGGTTATAATACAGCAGAAGTTAATTTGCAAATTGAAAACTTTACCCTAATGTACTCTAATAAAAGCTGCTTATAAACTGTGAAAACCAGAGGCTATAAATGCTTCTGTATTATTATTATTATTAATATACGTATTATACTTATTATAATAAACTATTATTATTATTAATATACTGAAGTGTAACTCAGAATATAAAATCTAAATTCAAGTATATTCGGGTGGAGATTTTTTATAATAGTGTCAGAAGTTAGATGAAAACGTAATCTAATCATCCAGTGAGAATTTTGTGTATCATTAGAAGTTAGAAATAAACACTAACACAGTCAGAATTTCGATGTAAAGTTCCACTTTCGGTGATGTTTTCTTTTTTTAAAAACATGTCGGAGTTAAATCTGAAACCTAACCAAACTTTAAATTCCGATAGGAACTTCAAATAGCATTAAAAGTTAGATCTAAAACTTAGCCTACCCTAAACTAGAAAAATCCATGAGAAAGATTTAGAAGGTCCGATTAGGTTATTTCAGTTTTTCAGGCTGTTATTATTCTTTTTCTGCTCTATCTTCAATTAATTAATTACCCTTTCTCTATGTAAATAGTAGTCATTAAAAAAAATCCTGAGTGATTTCTAGATGGTGCTTCAATTAAAATATTTATCATTTCTAAAATGTTCATCCCCCATGAGTTCATATTTAGATTAATATCTTAAATACTAATGTCTTCAGAAAGATATTATATATTTCTGATTAATGAAGAGTGACATTTGCTGAAAGCCTTTATATTGGGTTTGACTTGCTGGGATGGACGTAATTTTACTAGAATCCGTTGGGACCCAGTAGAAAAGGTAGAAGATAGTCAGACGTGATATATTACTGAGATAGAGTTTATGTAGCTGCCACTTGAAAGCGTTAAAGTCGCTATTAGTGAAAATCTGCGCTGAAATATCTCAATTTGACAATGTTGGTTAAAGTATCGTTGGTGGAAATGAGGCTACTATGTTGATCAAATTACGGCAGAAAAAGCAGATAAATAATGAGCTTACGTGCCGACAGCAAGAGCAAGGGCAACAAGTTGGCTCTGTGGTAATTTTGTACTGCCTCTAAAGAGCTCGTATTCACTTGTCCGGGTAATTTAATTGGCTATTTAGGTATGACTGTACAAACAGACTATATTGATTGGATACTACCATCAGAGTTGTAAATGCCTAATACTTACAGAAATAATAATGATGATACGATCAGCTCTATAATTATGATTTAATAATAATAACATGTAGCGATTGTAATACGATGATTAAACTTTGGAATGGCAGCAAAAATTATTTTTTTTGCAATAAAAATTCACAGTAATCCTTGTGAAAAAATGGAAAAAAATAATTAATGCATTAACTTATTTCTTCCATTTTTTCCACTATTTCTTACAATATTCAAGCGCAAATTAGTATTTTTTTCAGCTATTCAAATGTTTACACTCTATTTTATAATCGCTACATATTATTATTATGAAATCATAATTACAAAACAAATTGTACTGTAAACTAAAATCACATGAATTAATGGGGATTTACAACTCTGAATACCATTGATTAATCAAAACTACTTCCCGCAAACCAGCAAATGAGGGTAACGTTAAAAGAGACCAAAGATTCTTATTTTTATTTCTATTGACCAAATACGTAGATCAATTATGTGTCTGAAGTTTTCTGTACATTGATTATTTATTTTTTTTAAATTAGGTATCTAAAATAAAATTGCACTTCCCATATGGAAATAAAGTATATGCAACATATATGAGGTATTCTTTATTAACTGGGCCACTTTTTTCGGTCGAAATCCCGGATATTTTTCTAAATTTGTCTGTTGTACTATTTGAGATGGGTGGTTGTGATTTATTTTCAGATTTTTAAAGGGCGCCGTTCAGGATTTACATTTTTTTTTAAATATCAAAATTAAAATTAAAAAATTAATAAATAATTTTCCTGCTCGTTTTTTCCGAAGTATTTGGCGCAGCCGGTCGTCTGAGGAGTTTCATTTTATCTTTTGGAAATGTGATGAAATCCGCTAGGGATGAAATTCAAAGTGGCATCTCCGATTCTTAAGCAAAAAAAAATTTATTAATTTTTTATTTTAATTTTCAATTTTTTACTTCCTAAGAATTGGAGGTGCCACTTTGGATTTTTTTTTCAGAATCTTCATACAATGCGAAATACCTTATAAAATTAAGATTGGAATCGAAGGTGGTTTTTTCGTTAAAAAAATTATTGCTTTTTTTGCGAAAAATTGACTTTCTTCCGTTGGAAAAATTATGATCTTAACATCACTCAAAAGTATATGGAAAATGGAAAAGTTAGTATTGTTGGGAATTTTCTGAGACACCAATATTTTCTGAGATATAGTGATATATAAAAAAAAAAATTCTGAACGACAAAAATCTGAAAAAAATCACAAACACCCATCTCAAATAGTTGACAAATTAAAAAAAAATATCCGGGAGGTCGACCGAAAAAAATGGTCCAGTTGATAAAGAATGCCTCATATAAAAGATGTAACCTAGAGGTACAAGATATATATTTCCCAAAATTTTCTGTATGTCGTGTATATTTTAGGATATATACGAAATATATGCGAGTGAAAAATATATCTGCGATACATTGAAAATAAATAAAAAATATATTTTGTTATATTATCATCCGAAAAGTTCTGTATGTCAGATATATTTTCGTATATATTTCTTTTCCATGTGGGTTGGAACTGGAAAATAATTGGGTGGCAGAATTTCCGGCAATCAATGAAATTTTTTCATCAGTGTAGCTGAAAGCTTAACAGATAACGACTAGTTATACAATAATTGGATTATTAACGTTTTGTCTTTATCGACCATTTCTGTCCATCTAGCTGTCATTAAATCGATAAATACGTTTGCATTCAATGTGTTTCATTAATATATATATATTATCTGACTGAATTGTTGAATCAAGTTGCATTTGTGAGAGTCTCCGGTTGCAATCCCAAGAGTTTGGAAATAGCCGCGAGAACTAGCGGAGCAGAAATCGATAACGAAGTACATGTACCACCGGCTAAAACAAGCCAGACCACACTGGAACTAAATCGTAGAACACCAATAGTCTTTTCCAAGTTTCTAGGGCTGTAATCAATGTGTGTTCACAAAGAAAGCAACACAGCTTTGTTTTAGCTTTGTTTACTGTGGATTCGCAAAAATAGTACAAACGTTGGTAGAATAAAAAATGTCTTTGTTTATATGCACGGAAAAAAACGCTTGGTTGGAACAACCAAGTGCCTTGGTTATATATGCGCCAGACAATTAATTGGTTAGACCAACTAAGTTATTTGTTAGGCTACCAATTTCTTGGTTGGTCTAACCAAGTCACTTGGTGAGCTTACCAAGTGACTTTCCAAGGCACTTGGTTGTTCCAACCAAGCCTTTTTTTTCCGTGCGCCGAAAGTAAAGTACGTTTTTTTCGATATCGCTAAAAAAACTTAATTTCGTGCGCGGAACGAGGTTGGAAAGTCGCTCATTGTTAACCTCTGGGGAGAAAAACGGTTCATTTTTGCCCGATGGGAGTAATGTAAACTGTACTAACTGCACAGACGTACTTCATTTGACAAAAATGTCGAAAATGTCGAAGTGACGTCCTTTTGACGGAATGTGGTTATTTTTTATAGAAATCGGGAAAAAAGTATCGTAGTTTATGCAAACAGACTTCTCCCGACTTCGTTAAAATAACCTTATTTCGCGTGCGTAATTCGGGCGCAAAATTACTTATTTTTAACCTCTGAATCATACACATGCGCAATCTAGCTTTATTACTCCCTAGGAAGGAAAATGCTCCATTTCAGCCCGGCGGAATTAATGCAAATTGTACTGCACATGCAGATTCATCATTCGCTAAAAGTAAACATTTTTTCCGTCCTTGTTGCAAGCACAGAGATTGGTTATTTTTTTAGCGACATTGGAAAAATATTTCGTATATTATACGAACAAACCCTCGGCAAAAAAACGCGCGCTTTCCTTCCTTATAGCATAATGTACTATTATTTCACTCGGTACGAGAAACGCGGTTTTACGCAAGCCTCGCGTGCGTAAATCCCCGTTTTCACACCTTGTGAAATAAAATTTGGGTGTCTTTCTCCCTCATATAGCGAGAAAATCGAAGTGACGTTTCATCATGCCACAAGTTCGCGATCCTTTTTAGCTCATATGAAAGCAATATATTCGTGGACATCCGTCTGCAGCATGCAAACTTCCCATCGACGTCAATGGGATTTACGCGTACTGTACCTGTGGCACCAGTGCGTTAAAAATTTGGTATTTCCGGTCCGGATACAAAGGAGAGATGACGATGAAGAAACAAAACAACCGGAGCCAGCAGTGTAATTAAAAAAACTACTACCGAAATTGAGGTATGCGCAGATATTGCGATACCGGGCGTAACCAGGTCCATACGCTATTACCTCAGAACCAATTCCATATATGAAAAGGAAAAAATAGTTGTGGCAACCTTTCAACTATTTTTTTTTAACGCAAAAGTAGTTAGTCCAACTATTTTTTTAGCGCAAAAGTAGTTAGCCCAACTATTTTTTTTAGCGCAAAAGTAGTTGGCCCAACTATTTTTTTTAGCGCTAAAGTAGTTGGCCCAACTATTTTTTTTTTTCTAGCGAAAAAGTAATTGGTCCAACTATTTTTTTTAGCGCAAAAGTAGTTGGCCCAACTATTTTTTTTAGCGCAAAAGTAGTTGGCCCAACTATTTTTTTTTTAGCGCAAAAGTAGTTGGCCCAACTATTTTCTTTAGCGAAAAAGGAGTTTGCCCAACTATTTTCTTTTCTAGCGAAAAAGTAGTTGGCCCAACTATTTTTTTTAGCGCAAACGTAGTTGGCCCAACTATTTTCTTTTCTAGCGAAAAAGTAGTTGACCCAACTATTTTTTTTAGTGAAAAGGTAGTTAGCCCGACTATTTTTTTTACTGAAAAGGTAGTTAGCCCGACTATTTTTTTAGCGCAAAAGTAGTTGGCCCAACTATTTTTTTAGCGCAAAAGTAGTTGGTCCAACTATTTTTTTAGCGCAAAAGTAGTTGACCCAACTATTCTTTTAGCGCAAAAGTAGTTGGCCCAACTATTTTTTTTG
Source organism: Ephialtes manifestator (assembly GCA_963970395.1). Classification (NCBI taxonomy): domain Eukaryota; kingdom Metazoa; phylum Arthropoda; class Insecta; order Hymenoptera; family Ichneumonidae; genus Ephialtes; species Ephialtes manifestator. The sequence goes on from OZ019972.1 coordinate 31,715,416, forward strand.
TGCAAAAGTAGTTGGCCCAACTATTTTTTTTAGCGCAAAAGAAGTTGGCCCAACTTTTTTTTAGCGCAAAAGGAGTTGGCCCAACTTTTTTTTAGCGCAAAAATAGTTGGCCCAACTATTTTTTTTTAGCGCAAAAGGAGTTGGCCCAACTTTTTTTTAGCGCAAAAATAGTTGGCCCAACTATTTTTTTTTTGCGCAAAAGTAGTTGGCCCATCTTTTTTTTTAGCGCAAAAGTAGTTGGCCCAACTATTTTTTTTAGCGCAAAAGTAGTTGGCCCAACTATTTTTTTTAGCGTAAAAGTAGTTGGTCCAACTATTTTTTTTAGCGTAAAAGTAGTTGGTCCAACTATTTTTTTTAGCGCAAAAGTAGTTGGCCCAACTATTTTTTTAGCGCCAAAGTAGTTGGCCCAACTATTTTTTTTTAGCGCAAAAGTAGTTGGCCCAACTATTTTTGTAGCGCAAAAGTACTTGGCCCGACTATTTTTTTTTTCTCCGTGTAAAATACGGTTATGATGTCAGTTTGTTACTACTCCTATCGCTAATCTACCAACAGAATTGTAGTTCTTTTAACCAAATGAGTAGTTGACGCAATGCTAACTATTCCGGTTGGTTGTCAAAACCGATTTCTTAGTTTCTGCAACTACTTCTTTCTTTTAGTGTATGCAGCCAACACTTTTCGCCGTGGACGTTGATTGCGTTTGCTAACGGACACAGAAGAGAAGAAAAATTTCGTCGGTTCGGTAATTTCGTTGAGTGAAATGGTCACTGAAAGGAAAACGACGGTACGTAGTAACGAGATAACTAGAAAATCCATTACGCTTCTTTCGTCAGCTCATTCCATACTGTATTTAACGTTATGCGCTCGTTCTATGTCTCTAAAACTTTGGTAAACACACTTTTTCAAGATACGTGATAGAGTCCGATAGACCCTCAAAGTATGTGATAAAAAATGAGTAGAAATGTGGGCAATTCTCTTAATTGAGGTTTTTGTAGATACTCAAAGCCGTAATCGACTCACAATGTTTGTTCAACTGTTTTAAGTATTTGTAAGTTCACACATACAAATCCCTATACATACTAGACTGTTGAAGTTTGCATCGTTGGAATTCAACCGGATAAAATAAAATTGAAATATTCGCTCCCTGTTAAGTGTATCCTAATATAGGGCGAAATTTGTTATTACAATAATCGTTATTATTACTACACTGAGAGAAAATAATGGTATTAATAACTATAAAGTGACAACTATTAATTTTTATTTCGTACGATCAAATAATTACTATAACTACCAAATAGTTACCATAACTATTTTCGTGATTACCGTAACTATGAAAATAGTTGTATGGACTAAAAATTAATAGTTGTCACTTTATAGTTGTCTATATTATTACGATTTCTCTGAGTGTATTTATACTTTTTTGTAATCATCGGTGTCGTCCCAATTTTTAATTTAATTTTCCCAACATCATCGTTAGCTTTCCTTTAAATATTATATTTTTTCTCGAACGTATAAGTAAATGATATATTTTGTTTTCTAATTACGTACGTCAACGATATATTCTATTCCTTCTGTGGACGTGTGAGTGAATAATAAACGACAAATAACAAAAGCATAACAACGATTATTCTCAATCCAACGATGTATAGGTAGTTCAATTTAAATAATACAAATTTCACATGTGAGTGATATCAATTTTGCGTCAGTGAAAATCGTGTCTGTGAGATAGAAAATCGAATGCATGTATGCAATAATCTTCGTACATGAAATGCCGAATATGTTATATCCCTTTGGAATAAATCGTCGAGTGCTGTTTATACGAAACTGCGGACAGCAGATTAATGAAGGATATTTTGGTTCCCGTAAGCCCCGAATATCCGGAAAGCACGGCGAATTCAATTTGTTTGCGGAATACTCGAGTTTCCGGTTCAACTGCAGCAAAACTGTTCGCTAACGTAACATGTTGTAGCTATTCATATTCAGCATGGGATAATTTTTTTTTTTTTTCAAAGAGATGCGAGAGTTTCTCGAATAAACACTAGGAAGGGTTTGCGGGCTTGCCCCAAGGCATATTGTTATGATTTTGGATGTAATATACAGCTTATCGGTGTACATATGTTCACATACTGGAAAGCATACTGCGAACTTCCTGTCATCGTTGGAGGACGAGGAAATGAGAAATGGAACGAGTTTGAGATAACTACATTAATTAATAAATGAAGCATACGTGGATTAACGTCCTGCTGTCGACACGGATGAGATGGAAACTGATAAACTGGAAAATGTTATTATGTGTCGGTACGCATATTTTTTTTACACACACTACTCTTGCGTTCATAGCGATGGACTCTACATACATCATCGCAAATTGTACGCCGAATGGTTTAACTTACATGTTCCAATTATTTCGGCTACCCGTTATCGAGACAAATTGAGTTTAAAAGCGGTGCATTAATAGCTACGTTATATTTGAAGTTAATTATACGTAATTATTAACTAGCCGTTTATATTATGAAGCATTCGTTCTGGTTTCATGAATATTAATGAAATAAAAATAAAAAAATATAGAGGTGTCTGTAATCGAACATTTTTACGGTAGGATGACATTGATTTTTTTTTTAAACTCTTTTCGACTTGAATGTGGAATTAAGGTACCGTGCAGTCGGAAATTTTTCACCGATTACACGTATAGAAGAATATTTTATGAAAATTTTAATGGGTCATAATGATAACACTTTTTTAGGTTTATCGTGGAAATTGTTCACTTTGTATTTTTATCGCAATAAAGTAAATAGAATAGTTCGTATTTAGTAAGGCAAAACATAAAGTAAGTCGGTATGCAATTTTTTGCCATATTGGTAAAAAAATTCAAGGAGTTATCAAGATGACTATATACTTTTAAACGAATTGGGTAGGAACTTTGATCAAAATAAAAAAAACAAGAATACAAAGTAGAACCTGGCACATTGCTTCCTCATTATTTTTCGCGTTTTACAAAGCTACCTCTATGAGGAAGTATGTTATTCAATTTTTGGCTTCCTCAAAGAGGAAGCTTTGTAAAACGCGAAAAATAATGAGGAAGCAATGTGCAAGGTTCTACTTTGCATCCTTGTTTTAATTAGATAGATATACATGTTGTGGATTCGCTTTTTCTATTTCGTTATTACGTTATTTCGTGATTATTAGAGCGTTTCCGAAAGTGAATGTGATAATGTATATTTTTAAAAATAATTGAACATTCCATAAAATCAAAAATTTCATACCGTTCGTCACTAAATTATACATATATAATGACTGAATATTGTTTCATTTATATACAAAATTTGAGCTCGCTATCTTAAGTTTTGCAAAAGTTACAACAGAGCGATAATGTCAATTTTTTGAAAAATTCAAAACATCATAAAATTTTAACGGTTCAACCGATCTTAACCAAATTCAATAGCAATCACCGGCGTATGAAAGCTCAAGTTCATACCAATTTTAACATCAATATCTCGAAAATTGAAAGAGTTATCGCGTAAACAGACATTTTTCAAAAAATTAAAAAACACGTAATAATTTAATGATGAAGTGGATTTTAACAAAAATCTGTATGAACGATGAGGCTTGATCCCTCTATCTATGGTCCAAATTTCCGCTTGATATCTCAAGGCATTCCCGAGTTATAAAGGTTTACATTTTTCGATCGTGTAACATACATACACACACACACACACACACACATTTTTTCTAAATCACTTTTCTCGACGTTTTGGACTATTCTGAGTGTACTGACATGAAAGTCTCAAAAAAAAAAAAATTTTCACGAAAACAAAGCTTCCTCTATGAGGAAGCAAATTATGCTAAATTGAAAATTTCGAATTTCCGTCATTTTAAATTTTCCCAAGAAGTTCAAAGTTTAAATAAAAATCGATATTTACTAAATTTTAAAGTCTCTGTTCGGAAATTTATCACTATTTATGAAACTGCAAATTTCTTTGTGGATAATTCAAAAACTTCAAGTAAAACACCCAAAATGCTCATTCACACGCATGCGAAAAAATGTTTTTTTTTAATCGAATATAACAAAATTTAAAGAAAGTTGAATATGAGATGAAAGATGCGACAAATGTAGATAGAATTTCTTCTGCATTCTAATCAATTTTTTCCCTTCACTGAATGTATGAACAAAAAGAGAATCACATCGTGAAGCTTTTATGAATCGTTGACATGAAAAGAATTTTATAGAAGAAAAGTGAACGCTATTTAATTAAAAGTTCGAGAATTTTTGTAAGACTAAAAGTAACTGCGATTTTCCACTCGGTCTACTATTTGATATGCAATTTATCCAAGGCTGTGGTTACTCATGACCATATTAAAGAGCGGTATTTTTTTTATCATTACTTCTAATGAAACTTTTTGGAAACTTTTATCAAATTGGTACAAGTCGAACGAAACGCAACATTAAACCGAGTTGAGGAACAAACTTTTTGCGATAAATGTATGAAGTTGGAAAACTGCGTCATCAATTGAGCTCTTATTTTGCGTGAAGCAGCGGTAAACCATTTCCAATATTATTCGAGGGAATACGAAAAAATAAAAATTTTCATTTCTTCACAATAAAATGATTTATTGAATTTTAGAACAATTGTTGAAATACCCATATACATATTCACATGGTATGTCTGCCATCACTATTGAATCGTCTTCAGTTAACAATACTTTTGCTAAGAGGATGAAAAGACCAAAGTTGAGTGTCACCTAAAGAGTTTCTAACTGAGATGACAGATGCAGGAATTAATTTCTCTTAAGGTCGCTATATCGCGTGGTCTGAACTCATATAAACTCTGTTACGACGAACTTTCGGAAGTTCATTGTTACGAGAGCACAATATCGAATACTATTGTTCTAAGTCTGGTCTCCAACAGCTCGGCAAAGTTGACGACAGCTCTGGTTAGTAGAAAAACTCTTCCATGCATTTTAAAAAAGTTACTACCTTCCCACAATGATTATTTTATCTCCAAATTGTTATTTGTGTTGAAAATTACATTCTTCTGAAAAACCCCAAACTTTTTGTCGTCAAAATTCTCCTATTAATTAAATATTTTCCAATAAATAGGAGACTTGAAGAAATTTCTTCATTCTCGTTCTAATACGACTATTTTTTTTTTCAAAATCTCAAACATTCGACTTCAAAAACGATTAAATAATAAAGAAGACACTATGAGATTAAAAAATAATTTGTGCAGTAAATCCGTCTATTTAAAGTCATTTCAGACCAACGGATAAACTTCATTATTAACACAATTACGTTTGCTCAGCTCTATTTAAGACTCTCGACACTCTTTAACGCTTCCGACCTTCCCTTTCTATTTACGTAATGCCTTTTCACGTTTTCAGAGGGTTCTTTGTGCAGAGTCTGGCAAAGGACGTTTCAAAAGCTGCAGGGGCACATACAAGCCATAAAATATGTACAGTGCCCATGTGTTAGTGGTTGCATGGTTGTTCAGACACGAGGGAACGAAAGAAGTGGTAGTGGAAGTAAAATGTGGTCCTGTATGGCAGAAAGAGGAAAGGGTGCGAATACTCACACTCGAGCGAGTCTTTCTATTTCTTCCTAAACTTTCCACCGAAAACCTCCGATTCTGTAAGCACTTTATATCGACTCAGCGAGAAAACAGTCGTGATGTAGGCTACCCATTTTCGTTGTTGAGTCAGAAACTGGAAAGTCCGAACAAGGGACGCCTCTTGGTCTCCGTGATATTCTGGCGTAAGCATTTTCTGGTTTCAAACAGGTTTCAAAGTGTCCACTTTCACGGAAATACCTTTATAACTTGTGCGTAACAATGTTTCGTATAAAAGCTCTAGGGTTTCACGAAAACTGGTTATGTCTCTTGTTCGTAATCCTGTAAGAAACTAATCAAACTCTAAAACTCTAGTTGAGAACTTTAACGCGTTATATGAGATAAATAATTCATTGCACGCATCAAAATAATGTGTTTTATGTCGTGGGAGCCGCTCAGCCAAATCTCATTGTCTCGAGTTCAACGACACAAACATACGAAGCGTTTCCTGTCAGAAACTTTATTCGGACCATCTCAACAATTTCTAATAGACAAATTTTAAATTAATGCTTTTCTAACGGCAATTTTATATTAACGTAATTTTTTGCCATGGGACAATTTACGCCGATTATAAATATGAATTAATTTTTTTGAAAATAACACTTTTTTGGTCTTTAATGAGAAACGAAAGTTTCTCGTTATAATACAGCGTATAAAAAAAAAATTCTTTTTATATTTTGTTGTAAGGCAATCCAGATTTTTTACTAAACTAGAAAACTTCCGATCTTAATCTTATTTAATACATATAATATATATAATCAGAATTCTCAAAAATTAAGAGATCTAACAATTTTTTCCAATAATTCCAAATCTTATCGAATCGAAAACTCTTTATAGATTTGACTCAAATTGATTACCAATTGGTCTTTAATATTCTTTGAATTATAAATTATTATTTACCTTGATAACTTCAAATTTGCGAGGTCTGGAGCATTTGCAGACTTTAGAAAAAAATGTAAAGTCCCATCATTATATGGGGCTTTACATTTTTAGTAAAGCAGTACGACCTCTTTGCTCAATGAAATAAATACAGGATTTTCAATTCTGGAAACCTGGCATGGATTTTGCTAAAAGTAACAGTGAACAAAGAGGTGTGATTTACTTGACTGCACACGGAAAGAAAAGCTTGGTTGAAACAACCAAGTGCTATGGTTATATATGCGCCAGACAATTAATTGGTTAGACCGACCAATTTCTTGGTTAGGCTACCAATTTCTTGGTTAGACTAACCAAGTGACTTGGTAAGATAACCAAGCGACTTGGTTAGACCAACCAAGAAATTGGTCACCTAACAAATTACTTGGTTGGTCTAACCAATTAATTGTCTGGCGCATATATAACCATAGCACTTGGTAGTTCCAACCAAACCTTTTTTTGCGTGCAGAATTTCAATTCTCCCCGATCTCTTCGTTTATCATCTTATTCACGATTGTTCTGTTGATCCGCATGTAGTGACACCGCGTACGCCTGGTTTTGTTGCTGCCATAGAGACTACGTCGCACTTTGTCGTTCAACATCTTAAGCCTAGTTTAATATTCGCAATTAACACATAATCCGGAAACCCCGAAATATTGTAAAGTCAACCAACTTGGGAATTCAAACCTCGCGCGCCCGATATGCTTGACAAAACTGTCAGAATTGCAACTGTTAAACGTGTTAAACACGAACTCGGTCTCGGTCTCGATCTGATCTCGCGCCAATTTGGACCAATCACAGCGCGAATAACGTGACAACAATGGACCAACTCGCAATTCGATAAAATCTCGCAACATACTTTTTAGAGAAGGAATGGATATAATTTAAAAACAGAATAAACTATCGTTTTCAGCTTAAGCTTGTTTTATACGTAATGAACTAAGATTTGAGACGCCACGTGACAGCTTAAGATTCGGGGGGTTTTCAAAACGGTTTTCTCAATTACCAAAAACTTTTTTTTAGTTATTATATAAAAAAAATTGTCAGTTTTGTATTAAGCGGAACATTTCCAATTAGTTATATTTTCCCTTCGAAATTATAAATGAATGCAAAAAAAGTGTAGCTCCTAAATTTTAGAGGATAAAAAGTACGAAAATCTGTCTAATTATAACAAATAGTAGAAAATGCTTCATATAATACTGTGGAATGCATTCCTGTTCATTAATAACGTGAGTATTGATTTTATGATTATGTAGCCACGATTTGAAATACACATCAATGTACCAATAGCCTGACCAACTCCTTCCCCTACCCAATGCTGCTAATGGTGGAGAAATGGTGCTGAGTAGACCACACATACTGGAAAAGAGCTTACAAGCTAACCTATACCTCATTCTGTCGGTAAACCAACCTCGCAATGCATTTGCTGCGTTGGAGCCTTCAATTGAGCGCGGTACTCATGAAACAGCATGGGTACTATACCAGTTCATGATCATTATTCGCTGAAACTACTCTAGCGTAAATCGTGCAGTATGTATACAGGAGCAGCAATGTCCTGCACGTACATCTAGGATGTTCCTGAATTGGCCCTGCGGTAATAACGCTTATTACCCGATCTAAGCTCGATTCTTGAGGTCGTGAATATAACAAGGATCCGTCTGAGCATGATAACAAGCCAGATATTGAAGACTGGAGTAGAAGATCCACAATTCAGATACCAGGAATCGCAGTTGAAACACTACGGCACAATATTCGAGAAGGCTGATATAACGTGAGGTCAGAAGGGGGTTGTGTATACTGAAACAGAGATGCAAATGAACAGGAACTCTCCCTTCCCGAGTCGGGCAGAATCTGACTATCCCGGACTGGATGTGATAAACAGCGGACATATTGCGTTTCGCTCGGTAAAGCGCATATACGGCACCGCAAGGACTGACAGCTCGGTAATAGCCATCATTGTGTTGATGGGGGTTTTTTTTTTAAATACATTTTGAGTCAAAATCTACATAATACAGGGGCTGAATGGGGCTAGGGTTAGGGGAGGACGGGCATTGAAGTGTCCTCGGACCTGTGTCCTGAAATTATGTCAAATCTGTCAAATTTGTCGAACACAAAATTGGCCAAGTTCCCAGTTCCTGACAACGACCAATTTTAGAATGAAGAAAACGGCTTTTAATAATGCTTCGATTAATTTGATATGTACGAGTTCGCTATCTGTTATTACTCATTTTGAAAGTGGATTGGACAATCACAGACAACCAGACAAATACTCATCGACAACCAGACACCCTCGAAAAAACATTCACAGACACATTCACATGCACAGACACACTCACGGACACATTCACAGACACACTCACAGACACACTCACAGACACTCTCACAAACACACTCACAGACACATTCACAGACACATTCACAGACACATTCACAGACACTCTCACAGACACATTAACAGACACTCTCACAGACACTCTCATAGACACATTCCGAAACACCCGAACACACTCACAAACACACGCACATACACTCACAGACACACTCACAGACACTCTCACGGACACACTCACAGACAGACTCACAGACAGACTCACAGACACACTCACAGACAGACTCACAGACACACTCAAAGACAGACTCACAGACAGACTCACAGACACACTCACAGACACACTCACAGACACACTCACAGACACTCTCACAAACACACTCACAGACACATTCACAGACACATTCACAGACACATTCACAGACACTCTCACAGACACATTAACAGACACTCTCACAGACACTCTCACAGACACACTCACAGACACTCTCATAGACACATTCCGAAACACCCGAACACACTCACAAACACACGCACACACACTCACAGACACACTCACAGACACTCTCACGGACACACTCACAAACAGACTCACAGACAGACTCACAGACACACTCACAGACAGACTCACAGACACACTCAAAGGCAGACTCACAGACAGACTCACAGACAGACTCACAGACACACTCACAGACACACTAACAGACACACCCTCAGACACGTTCAAAGACACACTCACAAACACATTCGCAGACACACTCACAAACACATTCGCAGACACACTCACAGACACATTCCGAAATACTCGAAGACACACTCACAAACACACGCACATACACACTCACATACATACTCACATACATACTCACAGACACTCGAGCAAAAGGACTATAGTGTCTGAGATTGTTCGTCAGTGTCCGTGAGTTTGTAACATGCTAGATAGTTTTAAAGTTTCAATTCACAGTTTGGACTGTCAAGAATTTCGTAGACGGCAGAATGGGAAACTGTATAATGTGCATCTGCAGTATATTTCGCTCAACAAGACCGAACAGTCTACAGTACAAGTCAGTACAGTGCGGTCAAACGATGGAAAAACATCAAACGAATTTCATGGAGGGAACCGTAGATCCATACGATGAAAGCAAAAATGCAAATGCGGTAGCAGCTTTGACGGCAATCAGGAGTACGGGAGTGGGAAAATGTTTGAAATGCAATAAAATTGGTTTTTTAAGCCTGCAATTCTGGTACTCCTGCATGGAATATTCAGGATTTGACGTACGATTACCGGAGCTTTTTCAGTACCGTAAATATTTCTCTCCACTTTCCCGTGCTCGACGAAACGAAATTCTAAATCCTACATTTGTGCAGGATTCCGACTATCTCTCTCTCTCTTTTGAAAGCCATAATTACAAAATCTTTCAAACAGAAATTTTCACAGCTTCATGCAGCGTACCTGTGCACTTGTAATAATTTATTTTCCAACATTTTCACTCATGTCAAAGAGGTGTACAAATGACCTTGACAATGAATCTTTTCTCTTATTGTATGCGAAGAGAATGGAAGATAATCTCTATAAAGGGAAATTAACAAACAGACTGCAGACGGTCTTACAATTTGAGAACTCGACATGCCGTGCATTGAACTTTGAGTTCTTGTCTCTGAGTCGACATTCAATACCTCTTCATTAGCGCTAAGTCGACTTTAATCAACTAAACAAACATTGAGTTACTGGTATTTAGGGCGATTCATTTTCATCTTTTAACACTTTTAATCCACACCTCAAAATATTATGCGATATGATTGTAAAAACATTTTTGTTTTAAATATTAGAAATGCCCATTACTCATACTTCAACTGGTATTAATAACATAATAAATGTGCAACAATAAAAGTGAATTTATGTGAAGCTCTATAATTTATTGCAAATTGGCTGAGAAAATATAAAATGTAAAACTCCCCAACGTATTAATCAAAAAAATACAAAAAATTGTTAATTGTGAATTTCAAAAGATTAAAATCCTCGTAAAATCCCAGGATATTCTCGATTTACTCCACACCTCAAATAATTTAACTCAGCGCTTTTAAAAATGTATATATCACTATATGAAATATTATATTTTAACTTTTGCACTGAATTCAAAATATCCAAACTGTCTTGATTATGAATTTCTAGGAATATGAGACTTGGTTAATTAAAAATTTGCAATTTTCATTGAATAAATTTGCAAATGTAAAGTTAGTTCCGGAAATTGAGCTTTGCGATCTCTTGGATCTCTGTTATTTGCATTCTCACTGAAATTTTCGTGCTAAAGTAACGTGAACCAATTATTCATACATACCTATACATATTCTTTGCAATGTCCATTGCTTGGTATGAAAAACATTTGTGTACAGTTTGATGAGTCACAGGGGATTACGATGCAATATGCACTGTTACTTTCTCAGTTTTCCCAGTGTAATCAACAAATTTACCCTCTGGGATCAAGAGACGCGGTAGCGTCTCGGCGCCAAGTATTAAAAAAGAAATTAATAGCACTATTTACAGAGGCAACATGGCAGCATGGCTTTTCTCCGTATTGAAAAAAATCGCAATGTCCCAAATGCAATAAAATAATTCTTTGAACGTTACAATGTTAGTACACCTGAATGGAATTATTCATGATTTAACGTATTACCGGAGCCTTTTCAAAACCGTTAAATTTTTTCTCTATTTTTTGCCACTCCACGAAACGAGTTTCTGAATTCTAGATTTCCACGGGTTTTCCGGCCCTCTAATCAGTCATAAAAACGAAGTCTTTCATATGTAAATCATGATCTCCAGCTTTACGCAAAATGTATACGTGTGTATTAGAAAGAATTTTTAAAAACTTTTTCACTGCGAGAACAAAGTGGTGTTCAAAGGTCTTGATTGTGAATCTCTGGGGATGACAAGAAGATGGAAGAATATGTCTAGGGAACCTAGCAAAGGCATTTAAAAAACAGCGTTAGACTGTCTGCATAGGACTCCGGGGATTTGAACCTACAGCCACGAATTCAATACCTCAACATTAGTGCTGAAGCCGTGTTAACTAAATAGTGAATTTATGGAGCTGTAAATGTGCCACATAGGTACGAACCGAGGACGAAGTTCTTGCCGGTAATAGTCAGCAGATGCATTTAATGGTATGCAATACGAGTTCTGCTACGGGAGTGCATTTGTACGCACACTTAAACCGTGTTAACCATTACGGTGTTCATAGAATTTTTTTATAGTGCACAAATGAACATCCTGTTAAGTTGACTTTTAATAAATGTGTTGGCACGCACATATGGCAACTAAATTTCTAGGTGGCAATTTTCTATAATTCAGACAATTTTGAGTACCTCCACATAAAAAATTAAGCTTCATCGACGAGAAAACAAAAAATTAAGATTACACCGACAAGATTGAAACACGAATTCTGTCGATATCCACCACAAAAACATGATTATAGGTATTGCGGTGGCACAAAAAAAGACTGCGCGCAGAACTATGCAGCGCAGTCTTTCATTTTTACACACTTTTTGTGCACCAGTGCGAAAAAGCTACTTTTTGTGCACTGATTCGAAAAAGCGACTTTTTGTGCGCTAGTGCGAAAAAGCTACTTTTTTTGTCTTTCAGTGCGAAAAACCTATTTGATTGTTGTTCAGTGCGAAAAAAGCTACTTTTTTGTCTTTCAGTGCGAAAAACCTACTTGATTGTTTTTCAGTGCGAAAAAATTTACTTTTTTGTCTATCAGTGCGAAAAAATTTACTTTTTTGTCTATCAGTGCGAAAAACCCACCTGATTGTTTTTCAGTGCGAAAAACCCACCTGATTGTTTTTCAGTGCGAAAAACCCACCTGATTGTTTTTCAGTGCGAAAAACCCACCTGATTGTTTTTCAGTGCGAAAAACCTACTTGTTGGTCTTTCAGTGCGTAAAACCTACTTGTTGGTCTTTCAGTGCGAAAAACCTACTTGTTGGTCTTTCAGTGCGAAAAACCTACTTGTTGGTCTTTCAGTGCGAAAAACCTACTTGTTTGTCTTTCAGTGCGAAAAACCTACTTTTTCGCAGGTTTTTTCCGCGCTGCAGGCATAAAAGGGAGTTTTGTACTCTTGTTACAAAAAGTAATATGTGATACTTCTATGAAATCGCAGAAAAATCATTTTTCTGCACTTGTCCACTGACATCAAAATGACATTTAAACCTGCTTGATTATGAATTTCCAGGGATGACAGAAGATGAAGAAATATGTTTAAGAAACACAGCAAAGACACTCAACAAAGCGACTGCATACTCAATATTTCTTGAGCGTTGAAGCCATGTTGACTAAACAGTGAATGTGGCTGCGAATGTATCTTGCTAGCACGAATCCAGGATGAAATTCTTGTCGGTATTAGTTAACTGATACATTTTATTGTCTGTAACGATACAGGTTCTGCTACGTGAGCGCATTACGCTCACGCACACGATCACCGTCAGAAAGCGTTCTATCTGAATATCTGCGCTCAACTTCCTGCAAAAGTCGATTGTCTCATTCTGAATAGCCGCGTTAGCGAAACCCGCAACGGTTTCCAACCGCATACGAGCACTTCGCCCAATACAAAGTTTCGCAATGTGAGGTGTAGCCTATGGAGCTTGCAGACATATAGACAGTTCATAATGAGTAATGTAGTCTCCGGAGAACGTTAATTTCAACTACAAAGAAAAGTACAGTAGAAGCGAGAACTTTTTTTTTGAAAATTTATGTACACCAGTACATTGCAGTTCCCTCATTTCCTTGGGGAACTCATCAACATTTTAATGAGAGCTCGATTTCCCTGTGGCGGAAAGAAACAGAAGTAATCTTTCGAGAAAATAAAACTCGTTCTTATTCCACTTGTTAGACGATAAAAGAGTCACTGGCTAGTGTAGTAAGGGACCAATTGTCAAGGACAAAGCTTTAATCACATCGGGTTTATATATGACGTCTCCAGATGCAATTTTTTCTTCGCTGAGAATGTGGAAAAATTGTCGCAGCTTTTGGAATGAACCAATTTTCTCGAAATATTTAATCCCGTTTGCCGACATGACAAAATGTCTCCATTCGTCAAGATAATCATTCTTTCGCATTTTTTCCCTATTTACTTCAGGTTTACGACCTACCTGGAGGAGTTACGACCACTGGCTGGAAAGACGTCGTAACTCGGCTTCCTTCTAATTCCAGCCGAGGAAATTGGGGTCGTAGACAAGGTAGTGAAATAGCGGGACCAAGTGCACAGAGAAGAATGCATAGGTATATACCTGACGGAAAGTTCCTTTTATTTAAGCTCAAGTGAGTTTGACGGCGGAGCCAGAACCAGAGCTTTCATTTCTTCTTCAAGCTCGGCGCAGTCTTAAGCGGCGCATGGAAAAAAAATATTTTAATTCCACGACTCGATTAACATCAGTCCAGTCGTGAAAATTACCATACTTGACGGCTAGTTTCAAAATGAAAATAGCGAAAACTACTGGAAAAAATTAATCTAACAATTTCCATATTTTATGAAAAAAAGATGAAAATAATTCTAACACCCTCAAATTCATTTTAGTCGGAATATCATGTGATTTGCTTTCTAATATTATTCTTTTTTTAAATAAATTATGAGATCTACTCTGTGAGATTAGAATTTATAACTTAAGAAAAACTTATTTACAATCCAAATAATTTTTTCCCAGATAGCCAATATTTCTATTGATTCTCTGCATATTTTACGTATAATTGAAAACAAAGTGTTTCGATGAATGAATAAAAAGTAATTAAAAAAAAAATAGTAAATCTCATATTATGTGATTCTAAATTATTGGCTAGAGCTTTTGGACCTTCAGTGTCTGATTAAATTTGGTATAAAACAAGAAAATGTAGATAATAATTAATATTGACTCTACCATAGTGAAAGTTTTGTGAAAGGTGGAAAATGTGGCAGCAATGTTCAAGACCCAACTTTTCACCCATGTTTTAAATAATACATTTTATAACTTTTGAACTCCGTTGTCGATTCACACTAAACTAATGCAGCAGCATTACTCGTAAGTACACTTTTGCGGCAAATTACAAATCGCCAGTTTGAAATTTTCACGAGTTCCTTACTTCGTTAAAACAAAGAGAAATTAGAACTTTGATAAAAGTTTGAACACCATATTAATTTTAATTGCCGAGCTGATGGGATAGTAAACACTCCACTTGCCTGGCAAATTTCAACTACATATGTTAACCCGTTCTCAAGTTGAAAGAGTAAATAGACATTAGTATTTTTTTAAAATTATGATACCTTTAAAACCCTGTTTCTGATTCTAACCAAGTGACATACCTAATATGTCATACAAACCTAATTAGAAATACATTTGTGTATGAATCTTCAACTCGACAGCTTGGAATTTACACAAGTTACATTTTTTCTGGTATTTGAGGTTTCGAAAACATTTCAAATTCATTGCGGCTTTTTTTTACTTATTATGTAAAAACGGAAATATCTGTCTCATTTGCGTATCAAGTTTTGGTCCAATGGTGCAAGCGGTTTTTTAGTTATAGCCTAAAGGTATAACTTTTATTTAGTATATGTATTTATTTAGTTAGGTTTTAACTAAATAACCTAAAGGTTATTTTATTTATTTTTTATTATTTTATTTTATTTTAGTTATTATTTAGTTATTATATTTAGTTATTTTATTTTATTCACTATAACCTAAAGGTTATTTAGTTATAGGCTATAACTAAATAACCTTTAGGTTATTTAGTTATAGCCTTAAGAGAACCAGGCTAGAAGAATTCTAACAAATGTGGCAATCCATTTGGTGGTTATAACAACCCTTTTCATCTTGACAAATGGACATCACGTAGAGTTCATTTTTCACGTCAGATGTCTAAGCGTGTTGGCTCATATACAGTGGCATTATATACAAAGCGACTTTTCTCGACGTTTTAAACAATTTTGACCGTGACATTAAAATCTTAGAAAAAATGCTTGAACAAAAATGAAGCTTAGTCTATAAGGAAGCAAAAAACTCAGATATCACCAGAACGATTAAAATTCGGGTTAGTCAGGAAACGTCACAAACAAAAATATAAAATCTTAGATACAATGCTACGATATTCCCAGAATATCTCACTAAATCTTGAAACCATTTCTATATTGTTCTCTGCGTATCCAGACAGCGGGAGAAATAGACCGACCACGTTTTGGTAATATGAACACAGCTTCATTTGAATCGGGACGAAGCTAACTCAATATAATTTGGTTCTCATCATCTACCAACTGGTCAGGGAATTGCGGCCACTATACTTTGTAGATTCTCTTGCACGATAGTCAGCTCCGAGGAATTTACGTTGTGCCACGAACTGAGCGGAAATTCCCCCTAGCCGTGCAACTGCATTGCACCCTCGTTATTAATTCTCCGGTGGTAACCGGAGAAACTCGTGGCATCCAACGAGTTCCTGAGTATGACGCCGAAACTACCCATATCACCACGCGCGAATCCGCTGCTCATCGTATATTCCCTAAACTTTCATTTCCAGCGTTTTAGTATCCTCTTCCAGGATGCATTTTCCGCTTTTCATTTTCCAAACTGTATACAAAACAATTAGTAATTACTTCTCTTATTACTTTAATCAACATGGTTTTTTTTTATATACCCCTAGTGAACTTTCAAAATTCATGGTCTTTTGAAACATTTAATATGATTATACTGTTGTGGGTAACCAATATGGATGATAAGGATAAAAAGTAGAGTTTAAAAACGAGGTATGCTACGCTATGCTATAATAGCATTCCATATTAGATCACAGTATAATATAGCATAAAATAGAATATTACAGTATATTGCAGCATAACATAACCTTGCATATTACAGCATATTGCAGCATAACATAACATTGCATATTACAGCATACTGCAGCATAACATAACATAGCATATTACAGCATAGCATAACATAGCATATTGCAGCATAAGATAACATAGCATATTGCAGAATAACATAACATAGCATATTGCAGCATAGCATAATATAGCATATTGCAGCATAACATAACATAGCATATTGCAGAATAACATAACATAGCATATTGCAGCATAGCATAACATAGCATATTGCAGCATAGCATAACATAGCATATTGCAGAATAGCATAACATAGCATATTGCAGCATAGCATAACATAGCATATTGCAGCATAGCATAACATAGCATATTGCAGCATAGCATAACATAGCATATTGCAGTATAGCATAACATAGCATATTGCAGCATAGCATAACATAACATATTGCAGCATAGCATAACATAGCATATTGCAGTATATAATAGCATAGTACAACACAGCATATTGCATATTCTTCTGGGTAACCAATATAGATGATAAGGATAAAAAGTAGAGTTTAAAAACGAGCTATGCTATAACAGCATTGCATGTTAGATCACAGCATAACATAGCACAAAATAGAATATTACAGCATATTGCAGCATAGCATCACATAGCATAACATAGCATAGCATATTGCAGCATATTGCAGCATATAATAGCATAGTACAATACAGCATATTACATATTCTTCTGGGTAACCAATATAGATGATAAGGATAAAAAGTAGAGTTTAAAAACGGGATATGCTATAACAGCATTGCATGTTAGATCACAGCATAACATCGCATAAAATAGAATATTACAGCATATTGCAGCATAGCATAACACAGCATATCGCAGGATAACATAACATAGTATATTGCAGCATATAATAGCATAGTACAACACAGCATATTGCATCATATTACAGCATAGCACATCATAGCATATTGCAGCATATAATAGCATAGTACAACACAACATATTGCAGCATATAATAGCATAGTACAATACAGCATATTGCAGCATAGCATAACATAGTATATTACAGCATATAATAGCATAGTACAACACAGCATATTGCATCATATTACAGCATAGCATATCATAGCATATTGCAGCATATAATAGCATAGTACAACACATCATATTACAGCATATTACAACACAGCATATAATAGCATAGTACAACACATCATATTACAGCATATTACAACACAGCATATAATAGCATAGTATAAAATAGCGTAATACAGCATAACATAACATAGCAAATCACAGTAACGCTCATCGTTTATTCTCTAAACATTTATTTCCTGTGCTTTAATATCCCTTTCCAGGATGCATTTTCCGCATTCCATTTTCCCAGACAGAATACGAAACAACTGACAATCCGTCATTTGATTACTTTAAGCGACAAGGATTCTGATATACCCCAAGAGACCTTTAAATGCATACCGTCTCTCACAATACTTGGCACGATTATACAGTTGTGGGAAAACCGGATATGGACGACGAGGGTAAAGAGCAGAGTTTACCAGACAAGTCGCTGAGTTTTGATGGAAGGACCGAGAGGGTTCCGTTGTACGTTCTCAAAGTTATCGCATTTCCTTCCCCGGTTGCACTCATTGTTGAAAACTTTCAGTGATACGATCAACACTTCCTACACTCGCGTTAACCCACCGAAAAGTTACGACGTAGAATTCATCTTCCCGACAGCTTGGTGCAACTGCTGGTCCTGACCAGCAATCGGCAAAATTTTCATTAACAGTGTATCTGCGCTATAAACATTAAAAGTTGTGTAGCAGATGTAATGAAAACTATTTGAAACTTCTCGCAGCAAAGTAGCAGCTATTATGATGTTTTCTTCGTTAACTCGTGGGAATTTATTAATTATTATATTGCTGACTAATAATAGCTTGACAAACAAGATTTTCATTAAACATACTTGATTGTATTAAATTTAATTTATAATTAAAATTTAATTATAAATTAAATTTAATTTATAATTAAAATTTAATTATAAATTAAATTATTAATTATTATAAATTTAATTTATAATTAAATTATAAATTTAATTTAGTGGTAGTTTGTTTTCAGGTAATTATTTTTTTGCGTGTAAAGAACTTAGCGAATTGGAAATATAAATGTTGTCACTACGGAAAAAAAATAGCAATACATATCAATTATGTGCTAAATCAAGTTTCTCAAATACATGCATTTGCACCTGGTAATTGCGCTACCTAGTGTGGCTTACAGTATTGTGTCCGTCAGCTATACTATTCTCTAAGCAAATCCTAGGCTCACGAGCCTCATCGTGGCTTATAGTTAATCAAGTTCTGTATACTTCAGCAAGCTCAGCTTATCTGATTAACAGCTTCAAGATGTTTCAGTTAACATATTTTGACGAGTCTCTCAATGTCAGGTGATGAATTATCATTCTCACAGACAGTTCAAAGGAACTGAAATTACTTTTCGCTTGGTAGTAATTTCGCATAAGTTCGAAAAAAATGAGTGGGAATTGCAAACACTTCTCGATGGTATAAAAATCTAAAAAAAAATTCATGTACATTAAAGGTACTGAAAAGAGTAATTTTGCATAATAATAATTCTTTTATGTTATTAACAAATTGATGAAAAAAAAAATTTAATAACAAATTTTCCGGAAACCCATATTTTCTTTTTATGGAAATGATACGTTCATTTTTCTGAATATGTATGATTTTTTTCAGATTTTTTAACTCACTTTGAATTTTGTATTTTTTCACATCTTTTTTTCCATATAAGAAAGAAAAAAATCTGAAAAAATTCATACGTATTTAGAAAAATGAACGTATCATTTTCATTTATATTCATTTAATAAAATAATAATCATAATTTCGAAAGATTATTTAATATATTTATTTGTTTGTTAATTATGTTTGTATTTATTTATTCATCTGTATAGCTTATTCAGCATTTTACATTCTCCTTCTGTTTCCAGTTATAATTTTTCCTCCGATGACGTAAACTTAGAATTACATTTAGATTTAAATAGAATAAAAATTGAATAAAATCAAATAAAATAAAAGAATAAAATAAAAATAGAATATAAAATTTGTCTTAACATTTGTTTGTTAATTAAATTTTTAATAATTAAAAATAAGCCCGGACGTATCACATTCCGTAGAATAATATAGCAAAGCATAACACAGCATAGTACGAGCTGAGGATCCATTCAAATTGTTCTCTTCGTGTAGTAAAGCATAAAACGTGGAATGGAATTCCATGCTGAAGGTTTGATGGCCGCTCTGTCCGAGGTCGTAATAAAATAAAACAATTATATGCCGGGCCAAATTGCTATCGTTTCCCGATGATCAGAATGATATTTAATTAGAATTTCGAGCACCCGAATTCCTCAATACTATAAAATTAATTCCATAGAATTCACGAAGCGATCTAAAATTGATTTTATAAAAATGTCGATCTATAGATCGATAGCCAAATACTTCTTTGTCCGATCCTACTTAAATTATCGTATATTTCACGTAATATATAGAATAATATATATCAAACTATATACTTGGAGCATACACTAAAAAAAAATGTCATTGATTCAATAAATCCAACTTAATTTGAATTCTAATTCCTCCAATTCCATACGAGATTGAAAAAATAACTCTAAAATATGCAAAATAATATTTTATTATTTCAATGTTAAATGGGCTTGAACCAGAGTTGTAAATGCCTAATACTTATAGAAATAATGATGATGATACGATCAGCTCTATAATTATGATTTTATAATAATAACATGAAGCGATTGTGATACGATGATTAACCTTTGGAATGGCTGCAAAAATTATTATTTTTCAATAAAAATTCACGGTAATCCTTTTGAAAAAATGGAAAAAAAAAGTAATGCATTACTTATTTCTTCCATTTTTTCCACTATTTCTTGCAATATTAAACCGAATATTAGTATTTTTTACAGCTATTCAAATGTTTACACTCTATTTTATAATCACTACATATTATTATTATGAAATCATAATTACAAAACAAATTGTACTGTAAACTATATCTCATGAATTAATGGGGATTTACAACTCTGGTTTGAACGAATAAGAACTAGAGTTAATTCAAAAATACCTCTTTTTGGCAGCCCGCAATAGAATTTTTTTTCAGTGTAGAAATTTGTGAAACACCGGAATGTTCTATCATTTGTGAGATGGTATTTATAATATCGAAATCTGTGCCATTTTACCTTCTCGCCTGCTATTTCATACTTGGCAGCTATGATGTTCTATGATATACATCATAGCCATCACATATCACCCTTCGTTATACTTGTGTCGCATCAAACTCACCCACGGCTTTCAATACTACAGTAACAGCGTCAAACGCAACGCACATCGAAGCTTTTAACCGGCGGACTAGATTTTTCAATATTTCCCATTTATTTTATACAGACGTCAGTGCTGCACACTTGACGCGAGCTTGATGTATCACTTCCATATATGAGTGTGTCCATTTTTTCACAACTATATTATTTATGTCTAAAGCGCATACATAAGACGTCAAACACTACACGGAAAGAAGCACTGTAAAAAATGTTCGCGTTTTTCCTATACAAACGTGTATGAATTTTGTAAAACTTGGTATAGGAAATCGGAATTAATATGTTTGCATAGTAAATTTAATACAGATACATGAATTTTGATAATCCGGTGATTGGAAATTACAACACATGATTATTAAATCATCATTTACTAAATTACTATATGAAAATCAATAGGCATTTTCGGAATTTTCGTACCGGATTTGAAATTTAATATACATTGTTCCATTAAATGTAAGATCAAAGTTACTCAAATTACAGTCACTGGTATTGAAAAATACCAAGTAAAGTATTTGCAATTTTGTCTATATGGGTAGATTACTTTATGAAAAATGTTTGCGTTTTTGCTACATAAAAGTATGAAAAATTTACAAAACTCGCTATAGGAAATAAACAATAATATAGTTGCATAGTAAATTTAGTATGCGTGTACGGATTTTACCAAACCAGTGATATAAAATTACAACACATGGTTACTAGATCAATCATTACTAAATTAGTACATGAAAACCAAATGAACATGAAAAGAACTTCCAATACATATATTAATTTTCAAAATATTTTTAACAGTGTACCATTCGAATCGTCGGTATTATCATTCGAATCGTCGGTATTACCATTTGAATCGTTGGTATTACCATTTGAGTTGTAAGATAAATAGAATAATCGATTGGTTGTGTTAACTCATTTTTTGGTTATGGCAACTAATTTTTTTTTTCCGTGTAGAGAATGCCATATATTCGTAGTATACACTGGAAAAAAAAGAATTAATTAAGGGGAGGGAGTCAGGTCAAAAAAATTGATTTTGGAAATTCAATATCATCCAAATTCTATTGCATATAAAAATGCCCAATGCACTATATTATTGGTGCTCGATGAAAGAATTTTTTACTGTCGTCTGACTTGCATATGTTTTTCAATATTATCTTAAGCAAAGTTCTTAGGTTTTCCATTCTGCGCATGATTCAGATCAAACTACTAGGCAGATTGGAATCATTGACGTCTTATTTTCTTCTTCATGAAAAGATACACCGGCTAAATGGAGCAAACTTATTTTTTTTCATTCTGAAAGCAAAGTTAATCACTGATTTAGAAAATAGCATAAAATTTATTTATTAATAATTATGTTACTTAAAAAATATTACACTTTATTAACATCTGCTCCATTTAGCCGGTGTATCTGTTCATGAAGAAGAAAATGAGACGTCAACCATTCCAATCTGCCTAGTAGTTTGATCTGAATCATGCGCAGAATGGAAAACCTAAGATCTTTGCTTAAGATAATATTTAAAAGCATGTGCAAGTCAGACGACAGTAAAAAATCCTTTAATCGAATACCAACAATATAGTGGGTTGGGCATTTTTATATGCAATAGGATTTGGATGATATTGAATTTCTAAAATCAATTTTTTTAACCTAACTCCCTCCCCTTAAGGGATCTTTCCAGTGTGAAAAAAAAATCGAAATTTTTAATTTGTCTTATTCATTAGTATATACGCTCAAAAACAGTCTCTCAAATTTTTAAAGCGAAATTCGAAATACTTCGCTGACATATTTTATAGACCTGGAATCGCCGATTAATCCTAAGTACACGATTTAGGCATATGAAATTTCTACACTCAAAACTTTAAACGGGTTTTTCTCGGAACGTCATTTTTCAAAACGGTGGACATTCTCCAGGGAACAATTTTCAAGCGATCGCTTTCAAATTTTAGGTCAACATTCTTCACGCTAGTCTCTATCGTGATATGGAAGCTTTTTTTTTAAATCTTCCCATTTTTTAAAATGATGAACTGTCGAAATAAACGGCAAAATTCGATACTTTTTGTTCAAACCGCCACCATTTTGTCAATTTTGATTTTACAAAAAGCCTCCATAGCGCGATAGCCAATCGCATACTAATTAATAATCCTTTGAGTTTTTTTTTTTTTTTTTTTTTTTTTTTTTTTTCAGATCAAATTTGCGACTCCTAGGATGTCCACCATGACGCTATCTTTTTTATCAACATTATTTTCAACAATTAAAAAAAAATGTTTAAACAATAAAAATCGTCTTATAAAAAATCATTTTCTGTCATTCATGATTACCTTAATATGTCATAAAAATTTCGGATTGATCGGCGTATAGTAACCATCCGAAAAAAAATCGTGAAAATAAGCTATTTTTCCGGCCGTCACACTGGAAAGATCCGTTAATTCCAAAGAAATGGGTGGATTAAATTTTGTTTATTGACTGAGGAAATGTTTCTTTACTTTCAATGAAATGGTGTATTTGAATATCAAAGAAACGGTTTTATTGATTCAACGAAACGGTTCCATTGATTCAAAGAAACAAAAATGAATAGGCAGGTATCGGTGTTTATTGAAATAAATTATTTCTATATCCTTTTTGCATCTAGTCCGTCATGGAAAAACATTTTTTCAAAGCAGCCGCTACCGTGTTTTCATTCCTTCAGCGATATGTCATTTTGTAGATTACGTTTTCCTTTTAGTATTTCAAACAAGATTTCTTTCAAATCAATGAAAAACAGAACCTTTGTTCAAGGAAAATTTTCATTAATCCAATGTCATTAAATTTCTGATCATTCAAAGAAAATATAATTATTAGGTTAAATATATTATTTCATTAATTTCAACGAAATATTTTATAGATTGCGATTTTAATGAAATTTCTTTGAATCGAGGATACTTTTTTCTCGGTGTAGTAATTTCGTTAAGTACATGAGTGAAATAAAAAAATAAACAACAGCACTCAACGCCATAGAATACCGAATTTTCGTAACGAATTTTTGCAAAGCCAAGTACTAATACTCAGGAAATATTGTGTCAGTCTACTGAAAGAGCTTTATTATTATATGCTCTTTTATTGGCAAGCCCTCCGGAAAGCAACTGTTATAATTAAAATCCGCTTCTAGAGTTTGGAGTGAATTTACGGTTAAACGAATAATATGCGAAAATAATGGTGAAGAAACCTGATCTATGGTTTTCGGTAGCACAAATCTTGAATGTGTTTTTTTTTTACGCAAGTGCTTTCGTCTAGAGGTGATCGTGCTCCAATTTTAAGTAGAGCATGGCGAGGTCAAAAGTTCAAAACGTGGTGTCATATAATTTATGAAATCGGGGGATGCGTCGTCATTTCAAGTATTGAAAAATGGAGAGGCATGGGACTTTCAAGTAAGTCTAAAACGTTGAACGCAACATAAATTTTTTACTCTCGGGTAGAAGAGAAAATTTGAACAATGATCAAATAGTGATTTCAACAAAAATGTCGACTTTTCACATATCAGAATTTATAAATTCGACTTTCGACCGAAAAAATGTCTAAAACATACACACAATGTTCTTTATGTTTTTTTTTTGGCATATCTATTTTTGGTCTTCACTATTTTTCTCTCATCATATATTTCACATTCAACAAAATAATTTTTGTACATTTTTTTTTAACAAAACTCGAAACTAAACAAAGTTTTTCTGTGAAGTTAACAAAATACTGTTATATTACTGTGAATATACTGTGAAAGTTTGCAGACGAAAACATTTCGTTAAAAATACGAGAAATAAAAATTTCCTTTTCACTGCATGCTCAACTATTCGTGAACATATATACAGCGTATGCGCTATTTTCAAATTATCGGTTTGGCTACGAAATGAAGCGAAAAAATGCTGTAACATGTTTTTGGAGTTACCTTGACGATTTATTTCTACGGTGGCTCGAACGAAAATTTATTACGCACTCCCGAGCTATTGTTTTCAGCAAAAGCTTTCGGTGGCTTCCGCTTCCGGTAAAAAGGGCTAAAATCTCAGCATGAAGTCACATCGATCTGCCGGAATACGAATGCTTCTTTTATTTTTACCGGCGGCGACACTTTCGCGGCCACTTACAAATTACTATGAGAGTTTTTTTCAATGGATATAAAAATATTCTGCGCAGATAAAGTTTCGTGAAAAACATTTGAAAATTTATTGAAAACCTACGGCATAAAAAAAATTATCTATCCTCGATTATTTCACTTAAGTAATCTAAACACAAAGTAGTTTTATTTCACACTCTGTACATTTTGTTACTGTCTAAGAAACAAACATTTTATTTTCCATTTTATTGTAAATATATCTTTTTACTTTCTCATCACATACAAAGTATGTAAGAAAGTATTGCAATCCAAAAAAAAATTCGACCCTCAGATTTTGATGGAAATACATGTTTTGAGTGTCCTAGATTCCAAAAAACACATTTACTCATTTCTGTCTGTCTGTCTGTCTGTCTGGCGTCTGTATGAACCGTCCGAAATCACAATAACTTTTGAAAAAATCTATGGACTGAAATGAAATTTTTTGTGTGCCTTCTGCATTCAAATCCTGGTTTTGGTATTGAAATCCAATCCAAAATCTTCACTGCTTCTGAGACTTTACCTTAAATACAAAAAAAAAATTTAATTTATTTTTGTACCGCAAGCTAGTATAAAAGATATTATGCTTCAATGTGATACATACAAATAGTATTACCAGCAAATAAGCAATGAACAACAAGAGATTTCGTATATAGAAGATTTTGTCTTTTCAATCACTCACATAAGACATCTGAAACTGTTGTAAAAACTTTATATTGCCTGAAATATGTTACTTTCTTGTGTTATTGTGTTACACATTCACTAAAAAAAAAGAACTGCAATGATCTTGAGCAGTTTTCAATGAGAACATACTATGAATATTCACACCATATGTTAGATTAAAATTTTAAAAAAGAATGTAAAAATACAAGACAAACACATTTGAGGTTATCATCACTCTTGATGTTAGACTATAAACACTCATGCACTCATAGCATCATAGTTTTTTTTATTTATTTTATCACTCGTATAGCATTTTATACCAATTCCAAATGCTGCTCATACACACCATAATATTCAAAACTTTTGAAATATGAAATAAAATGTAAATCCGACTGTCAAACTATCGCAATGCCGACAATAATACCATCGAAACGAAAGAGAGATGTGAAGGCGCGAGATGGCGCGCGATGTCACGCTCACTTTCCAGCGCGCGCGAAATTCGAATTTACAAACGCGTTCTTGACAAATTATAGCGAAAAATATAGATTACAATTAATGTGCGAAATTCACACATTATTAGTCACTGTAACCCAGTAAATTCACGATAAAAATTTCACACCAGTAACAAATATTTACTTTTTCATCACATACAAAGTATGTAAAATAATATAATAACTTCACGACAGTAACGTGACGCCAGTAGCAATCGTGATGAGAAAGTCACGTCTTGCGATCACGCCAGTAGCAAGTTTTTTTTTATTAAAGAAACACAAATTTGTACAGCAAACTTGTGCTATGAAGCAAACTTTAGTCCGACGTGTCGACAAAGTTTTCCTCTTAATGGCTAAAAACATGGGTTGAATTAATTTAGCAGCAAAAACAACATTTATAGGTACAGACATTTATACAAATATCCTCGAGTCCAACTATTCAACACGCGGGACAAAATAATTTGTTAAAAATACTAGTTTGAAGTGTGACAATGTTTGCAAGGTAAAAGTTAATTTTTAGGGCCATAATATTTTGAAGGATAATTATCCACGTAAAATTTTTACACAGATCTCAAGAATAAATTAAACAAATACGAAATGCCCTAAAATATTGTTGCGAATTGTTTAATTCAATACGCGGGACAAAATAATTTGTTAAAAATACTAGTTTGAAGTGTGACAATGTTTGCAAGGTAAAGGTTAATTTTTACCATAATATTTTGAAGGATAATTATCCACGTAAAATTTTTACACACATCTCGAGAATAAATAAAACAAGTACGAAATGCCCTAAAATATTGTTGCGAATTGTTTAACAAATTGAAAAAAAAAATTAAATACCTTAAGAGTTCCTCATTAGCAGGAAACTAATTAAGGCTCTGAAAAAAATGAAAGCATCCCTGAAAGATGTTACACGCCAAAAAAGGCGTGCAACACCTTTTTAATTCAATCGAGACAAGCCACCTCGGGGCTCTTCTTTTCCGCGATACAACGAAGTGACGTTGCGTACAGAGATATCCTTTGTCCATGTTGGCGCTCTTTTTACCGCGCGAACAAAAAAAAGCTTTTTCCCCAGTCTTGCTCGTCATATACTTGTGTATGTATGGCTGTGCACTCTACTTAACTAAGTTCATTAAAGTCTCCCAGCGTACGACGACCCTTGGGAATGTACGGCAATCCGGAACTAACTGAAAGGGGGAAATGGGGAATTCCAATGTTCTCACATTGGGTACTAAAACATTCTTTCGATACTTCAATTTCGTATACCAATATAGAAATCAAATAGACCGAACTGATTGAATATTGATTTATATATTACATGTAAATCAATGGAATATATTAATCAAATAGACAAATATCTGGTGGCATGGTTTAATGTCATATTTTTAGCATTGTGACTGAACGGAATTCCAATAATCTCACATTGGATACTAAAACATTCTTTCGATACTGCAATTTCGTATACCAATATAGAAATCAAATAGATCGAACTGATTGAACATTGATTTAAATATTACATGTAAATTAATGGAATATATTAATCAAATAGACAGATATTTGGTGACATGGTTTAATGTCAATTTTTTAGCATTGTGACTGAACGTAATTCCAATGATCTCACATTGGATACTAAAACATTCCTTCGATACTGCAATTTCGTATACCAATATAGAAATCAAATAGACCGAACTGATTGAACATTGATTTATATATTACATGTAAATCAATGAAATATATTAATCAAATAGACAAATATTTGGTGGCATGGTTTAATGTCATATTTTTAGCATTGTGACTGAACAGAATTTCAATGATCTCACATTGGGAAAACATTATTTCGACACTACAATTTCATATATCAATATAGAAATCAAATAGATCGAACTGATTGAACATTGATTTATATATTACATGTATGCTAACCAAATCACTTGGTATGCTAACCATAGCACTTGGTTGTTCCAACCAAGCCTTTTTTTTCCGTGTATAATATCGCATATTCTCTCGAAATTTCAGCGCCATTTACGGCGCCGATTGGAAAAACGATATGTTACAAAATTTTGAAAGTGTTGCGGGAAGTGACACCGCCTCATAATATACAGCCACGAGACCCACACCATTCACTTCCGGATTTGTTTACGCGGGAAAAAATCGATAACATAATTCGATTTGCAGACTACAAGTTCCTCGTAAACCCAAACAAATCCATGTAAGTAGTCTACAACAGATAAAAATAGGGCTGATGTACACAAAACTAAAATCTATGTGACTGAAACATACTGCTATTTTCGTGTTCTTCGGATTTGTCGTTTTGCGCCCTTACGTACTGTTTATTCACTGACCGTCACCGATCGAACATTTTCCACCGCTTTCCCAGTTCTCGAATATATGTATTATGTAAATTCGCTCTGCACATTCTCGGGCAAAGTTACTGATAGCCAGTGAACACGGACGAACGAATAAATTGAAAACAGGAAGCTCACACTTTTGTGCCAATACTACAAAACAACATAACATTTGCATATATCGCTGCAGACTGCAAACTCAGTTTGAGGAAATTGTTCTGGGTACTGGAAGTAAATGATTCTTTAGAGAAGCTTCGAACAATCAATCAAAATGATTAAAGCCTGAGTTGATATACAAAATGCCTTTATTTCATAAATATTTTCCCTCAGTATATTTATTTTTTATTTCTTTTTACCCAAAAAGTTTGTTTTTCACCCACACGGAAAAAAAGGCTTGGTTGGAACAACCAAATGCCTTGGTTATATCCCGACTAGAAATTCAGTTATGGGGAATATCAGGGCCGGACCTGGTAACCGGATTCTAAATCCAAGGCCCCTGTCTGGCTACCTTATACGGCCCTGATTGGAATTGTAACGCTTTGGCGCATCAGGGTCAGTTCAAGTTTACCACATAAGGACCTGATAAAAATAACCATTTAAGGGCCTGATAAATATAATCATAGATATATAAATACATATACTTATCTTTATATTAAATTAAAAAATTAATTATTAATTTCCGCGCATTATGCCGCAATATGAACAATAATATTCTATTAATATTACAAAAAAAAAAAAAAACAAGTCGTCTTCAGATACGGTTTTTCGTAACATCATTCGGGAAGTGATGCACGCGGGATTTGAACCTAAGACCTACGGGACCTACCTATTTACCTAACTACCTAACCGAGCACGCTAACCACTAGACCAAACCGACTATGTGGATATCTCGTACAGTATTTCCATAATAGTTCAATTTACTATTTATTTAAATAATAGTTCAGTTTTTAACGTAACTAATTAGGAATTTGAACTTAAAATTTGTAAATTCAAAATGACGGGTTTAAAATTAAAAACATATTGAATGCGACATTTTGATTTTATAAATGATATTCTTAATTCCGCCAATATTTCGATCAGGTCTACCTTATCTATGCCAGGTCTGAACCTGAATATGGAATACCTTGTCAGGTCTACCTTAATTTTTCCCGATCTGGCCCTGAATAAGATACACCTTATTAGGTCTACCTTAATATTTCCCGATCTGGCCCTGAATAAGATACACCTTATCAGGTCAACCTTCCCTTTGCCAGATCCGGTCCTATTAAGGTACATCTTATCAGGTCTACCTTATCTATGCCAGATCTGGACCTGAATAGGGAATACCTTATCAGGTCAACCTTCCCTATGCCAGGTCCGGTCCTAATAAGGTGCACATTATCAGGGCAACCTTTCCAATGCCAGATCCGGTTCTAATAAGGTACACCTTATCAGGTCAAACTTATCCATGCCAGATCAGGCCCAAATGTGACGGCAGGGCTGCCCTACCAGATTTCTAGTCGGGATATGCGCCAGACAATTAATTGGTTAGACCAACCAAGTTATTTGTTAGACTACCAATTTCTTGGTTGGACTAACCAAGTCACTTGGTAAGCTAACCAAGTGACTTGGTTAGACGAACCAAGAAATTGGTAGCCTAACAAATAACTTGGTTGGTAAGCTAACCAAGTGACTTGGTTAGACCAATCAAGAAATTGGTAGCCTAACAAATAACTTGGTTGGTAAGCTAACCAAGTGACTTGGTTAGACCAACCAAGAAATTGGTAGCCTAACAAATAACTTGGTTGGTAAGCTAACCCAGTGACTTGGTTAGACCAACCAAGAAATTGGTAGCCTAACAAATAACTTGGTTGGTAAGCTAACCAAGTGACTTGGTTAAACCAACCAAGAAATTGGTAGCCTAACAAATAACTTGGTTGGTAAGCTAACCAAGTGACTTGGTTAGACCAACCAAGAAATTGGTAGCCTAACAAATAACTTGGTTGGTCTAACCAATTAATTGTCAGGCGCATAAATAACCAAGACACTTGGTTGTTCCAACCGAGCCTTTTTTTCCGTGCAATTTTAATTATCAAAATACAAAAAAATTTCAGTGGCATTAACGTCATTTGAGTCTCGCATTTAAATAATTTCATTATTTGCTTTTTTTTCTAAATTAAGTTACATTTTTAAAAAAAAACTTTTTGTGCATCTAAGTTTGCGAACAATGGCGAATTTTTCACGCGATACGATGGCACGAAGTATTCTTTGCAAAGTAAATCATATACGGAGCTTTTCTCCTAGGAAGGAAAATTCCAGTAGCTTCTATCGAATTGAATAAAAGCTATATATATATATATATATATGTACATCTAAATGCAATCTTGAGAACGACGAAAGTCTTTGGAGATAAAGCATTGATCGAAGCGAGAGGGAAAAGTGAACGGATATAAAGAAGGTCACAGTCTCAGATTGTGAAAACGTCGGATTGGAACAGGTGACGGAAGAAATATTTGTACAAAAGTCAACGAAGAAAATTCGTTGTTTTTACCAACGAAAAGCATAAAATGTGGGTTGGTAAAAGTTGGAGGATCCATGAATTGTGAATTTCATTCGAAGAATACCATATCGACATAACTCACTGCACTGAGCCGAACGAATGGCGGAATCTTACACAGCTTCGCCCAACCCCACCGCAATTTTCTAGACTACGATTTCCGCGTCATCGGTTTGAAAACGGAATGATATATTAAAGAGAATCAACTCAGAGCCTAATAATAACCAAATTTCGTAACAATGCAATAACAGGGATCGGTTATATGGGATTTTCCCTCTCAAAACACTTTTTTTTCGACTACTTAATTTCTGATAAGTCGGATTTTGCACCCATCTGGAAATATTTTCAGATTTTCTTGCCGACAAATATTGGAGATGCATTTACTTGTCTATTTATATCTTGGAATAGAAAAATACGACAAGATGAATCAATATTTTTTTAAATGTTATTTTTTTTAAAGCTGAAATTGACTTTCTTGTTTTTTAGTTCGATGGTTATTTAAAAATAGAGTTTATTTTTAAATAATAAAAATACATTCACGTTAATTTGCTTCGAGAAGGAAATGAAAAAACATGAAATTTGAATTTTGGTGACGTTTCATGCCGTTATTATTATTATTTGTACCGTTCATAATCGTTTGAGGTGATTTTTTCTTTTATTTAATTGCATTCCAACGACACAAACTTCACCATCATAATGTTTCTACGATTAGCGATTACCGAGATATCAACAATAAATAAATATAACATAAAATTTGAAAACTTGAAAAAAATTTGAATAAAATGTCATGAAACGTGGTAAATTTTTTTGAAATTGCAGACTTCATTATTTTCATAGTAAATGGACTACATTGAATATGTCCGTAGATCATATGTCATCTTCATATTAATAATGCAAAACCACCTGCAGATAAAGGGTTGAAACATGGATGAAGTATTTAAGCCGAGAGCTTATAAAACAAAAGTCTACTATAATTCCAACCAGCTTCAAAAACGTGCGTAGACTTCATTCTTTTCCTGTCTCCTGCAATACGTGGTTGGTAATACGTATTAGTCAGTGGCTACTTGTAGTACTAAGTATTATTACTATATCTGGTCACATTTTTTTCAATGCTAACAATTCTTATTATCACTATTTGTACCATTCATAATCTTTTGAGATCACGAGAATTAAAAAAATATTTCGTTGTATCGCAACGATACAAACTTCATCACCATAATATTTCTATGATTAACGCGCTGAGAAAAAAAATCGTTAGAACCAACAAAACGTGCGCTTGCGGGCAGCAAAAAGAATATTTTGTCGATGGGTTAAAATATTTGGCGATGGTAATCGAATAATGTTTGGATTTATCAGCTGTTGCCTCGATCAATTACATATTTCATTCGATCAAAAGAATATTCTTTTCGCTGCCCGCAAACGCACGTTTTGTTGGTTCTAACGATTTAATATCTTAACTTGCTACTTCGATGTCGCCTAATAAAAATCGTACAACGATTAATCGACCAACAAAAAAATCGAATGTATCTAGTCGATTAATGGAATAAAAATAGCGGATCTTTCGATTAATCGAGAAACATCACCCATCCCTAACCGAATGGCTAAAACAGCGAATTTCAAAATAATGAACGTCAGAATCTAGAATGGCCATCATTATGAAATTCGATATTTTAGTCATTCGCTATTTTCATTGCATTTTAATAGGACGGGGGATAAAAATAGCGAATTTATATATAATGAACGTCCGAATCTAAAATGGCCATCATTATGAAATCTCTATTTTAGCCATTCGCTATGGGGGCGTCCATTAATCACGTGATGCGTTGTTATCAAATTTTTGCCCCCCCCCCCCCCCCCCCCCCGTTTGTGATCAACTGTGATATTTCGACGGACCCCTCCCCCCTTGGCTCGTTGTCACGTTCTTTTTTCGTTATCGGACAGATGTAAAAAGGATAAAATATTAAATAAATATCTCACACAATGGATGTTGTTTTATAGTACTTTGCGATACAAGGGCGAGAAAGCGATCATTATACGCAGGTTGGGAAGTTGATCGCACGAGCCCCACGAGTATCACAGCAGCACGAACCGAAGGCGAGTGCTGTCTGTGGTACGAGTGTGGCGAGTGCGATCAACTTCACAACCGTCGTATGATGATCGCTCTCTCGCTCTGTATCGCATAATACCTTTTGTAACAAATGCACGAGAAGTGCTACCGAGTGCAATATCGCGCGCGTGCGAGAAGTGATTCCCGTGCGAGAAGTGCGTGCGAGAAGTAAAAAGCACTTCTCAGTAAAAGTAGCACTTCTCATGCATGCGTTACAAAAAGTATATTTTAGTTACATACAATTCACAATCCGCTTATATAATATCTGCTTATTACTAACTTTGGTATCGTCAGGCAGATCTCATATTAAAAGTAAATAAGTGACTAGTATCCGAAGCAATCACTAGTTTGCCACTAGTCATCGGCTACCCACGGATTCTCGATACTCCTTTACACGCTTACAAAAGCTTCATCTTGCAACGTATTACTTTCAACCTGCACGTCTTCCAACTCGTCTTCGTCGTTCTCTTCCTCACAAACCCGGTCAATGCTTCTTTAATTTTTCTTGTGCGGAGTTTTCTGGGCAGCAACGGCTTTTTTTGTATAAAAGTATTGCCCACATTCTTGGCATGTACTACCCGCGAGAAATTAAGGGTTTGATTGTAGACTTGGGCAATAGAATGCGCATTTCTTGGAACTGCGAAACTATTTCGAATCATAATAGAATCTACTCGGTAATATTAGAAAATAATGTATCGAGAAATGTATGTGACTTTGACCCAAGACCCCTCCCCTCCCCATGTGATGATTCATGATGATTTTCAGTACCCCCCCCCCCCCTTCCAGATTCTCACGTGATTAATGAACGCCCCCTATCTTGAAACCCACCCCAATATTTGAGATATTACCCAAATTGAAAACGCAGTTGTCACAACCAACCATTTATTTCCGTGTATAAAGGGTTGAAACAGGGATGAGGTATTTAAGCCGAGCGCTTATAAAACAAGAGTCTACTTTTAATTCCAACCGGCTTCAAAAACGCCCCCTTATCTTGAAACCCACCCTAATGTTTGAGATATTACCCAAATTGGAAACGCAGTTGTCACAACACTCTAAAAACCAAGCGTGTTGCAAGTGTGTTGTTTCCTATCTTTTACATTGTGACGCGTCTTTACACACTTTCAAGCGTGTTAGCATTCACATGATAAATGATATCTGAAAGGAACACGCCTGTAAGTGTGTAAAAACTCGTCATAATGTAAAAGATAGGAAACAACGCACTTGCAACACGCTTAGTTTTTAGAGTGAACCAAACATTTATTTCCGTGTATAAAGGGTTGAAAGAGGTATTTAAGCCGAGCGCTTATAAAACAAGAGTCTACTTTTAATTCCAACTGGCTCCAAAAACGCCCCCTATCTTGAAACCCACCCTAATATTTGAGATATTACCCAAATTGAAAACGTAGTTGTCATAACCAAACATTTATTTCTGTGTATAAAGGGTTGAAACAGGGATAAGGTATTTAAGCCGAGCGCTTATAAAACAAGAGTCTACTTTTAATTCCAACCGGCTTCAAAAACGCCCCCTATCTTGAAACCCACCCTAATATTTGAGATATTACCCAAATTGGAAACGCAG
Source organism: Ephialtes manifestator (assembly GCA_963970395.1). Lineage (NCBI taxonomy): Eukaryota > Metazoa > Arthropoda > Insecta > Hymenoptera > Ichneumonidae > Ephialtes > Ephialtes manifestator. The sequence goes on from OZ019972.1 coordinate 31,750,327, forward strand.
TTGTCACAACACTCTAAAAACCAAGCGTGTTGCAAGTGTGTTGTTTCCTATCTTTTACATTGTGACGCGTCTTTACACACTTTCAAGCGTGTTAGCATTCACATGATAAATGATATCTGAAAGGAACACGCTTGTAAGTGTGTAAAAACTCGTCATAATGTAAAAGATAGGAAACAACGCACTTGCAACACGCTTAGTTTTTAGAGTGAACCAAACATTTATTTCCGTGTATAAAGGGTTGAAACAGGGATGAGGTATTTAAGCCGAGCGCTTATAAAACAAGAGTCTACTTTTAATTCCAACGGGCTCCAGAAACGCCCCCTATCTTGAAACCCACCCTAATATTTGAGATATTACCCAAATTGAAAACGCACTTGTCACAACCAACCATTTATTTCCGTGTATAAAGGGTTGAAACAGGGATGAGCTATTTAAGCCGAGCGCTTATAAAACAAGTCTACTTTTAATTCCAACCGGCTTCAAAAACGCCCCCTATCTTGCAACCCACCCTAATATTTGAGATATTACCCAAATTGGAAACGCAGTTGTCACAACACTCTAAAAACCAAGCGTGTTGCAAGTGTGTTGTTTCCCATCTTTTACATTGTGACGCGTTTTTACACACTTTCAAGCGTGTTAGCATTCACATGATAAATGATATCTGAAAGGAACACGCCTGTAAGTGTGTAAAAACTCGTCATAATGTAAAAGATAGGAAACAACGCACTTGCAACACGCTTAGTTTTTAGAGTGAACCAAACCTTTATTTCCGTGTATAAAGGGTTGAAACAGGGTTGAGGTATTTAAGCCGAGCGCTTATAAAACAAGAGTCTACTTTTAATTCCAACCGGCTCCAAAAACGCCCCCTATCTTGAAACCCACCCCAATATTTGAGATATTACCCAAATTGAAAACGCAGTTGTCACAACCAACCATTTATTTCCGTGTATAAAGGGTTGAAACAGGGATGAGGTATTTAAGCCGAGCGCTTATAAAACAAGAGTCTACTTTTAATTCCAACCGGCTTCAAAAACGCCCCCTTATCTTGAAACCCACCCTAATGTTTGAGATATTACCCAAATTGGAAACGCAGTTGTCACAACACTCTAAAAACCAAGCGTGTTGCAAGTGTGTTGTTTCCTATCTTTTACATTGTGACGCGTCTTTACACACTTTCAAGCGTGTTAGCATTCACATGATAAATGATATCTGAAAGGAACACGCCTGTAAGTGTGTAAAAACTCGTCATAATGTAAAAGATAGGAAACAACGCACTTGCAACACGCTTAGTTTTTAGAGTGAACCAAACATTTATTTCCGTGTATAAAGGGTTGAAAGAGGTATTTAAGCCGAGCGCTTATAAAACAAGAGTCTACTTTTAATTCCAACTGGCTCCAAAAACGCCCCCTATCTTGAAACCCACCCTAATATTTGAGATATTACCCAAATTGAAAACGTAGTTGTCATAACCAAACATTTATTTCTGTGTATAAAGGGTTGAAACAGGGATAAGGTATTTAAGCCGAGCGCTTATAAAACAAGAGTCTACTTTTAATTCCAACCGGCTTCAAAAACGCCCCCTATCTTGAAACCCACCCTAATATTTGAGATATTACCCAAATTGGAAACGCAGTTGTCACAACACTCTAAAAACCAAGCGTGTTGCAAGTGTGTTGTTTCCTATCTTTTACATTGTGACGCGTCTTTACACACTTTCAAGCGTGTTAGCATTCACATGATAAATGATATCTGAAAGGAACACGCTTGTAAGTGTGTAAAAACTCGTCATAATGTAAAAGATAGGAAACAACGCACTTGCAACACGCTTAGTTTTTAGAGTGAACCAAACATTTATTTCCGTGTATAAAGGGTTGAAACAGGGATGAGGTATTTAAGCCGAGCGCTTATAAAACAAGAGTCTACTTTTAATTCCAACGGGCTCCAGAAACGCCCCCTATCTTGAAACCCACCCTAATATTTGAGATATTACCCAAATTGAAAACGCACTTGTCACAACCAACCATTTATTTCCGTGTATAAAGGGTTGAAACAGGGATGAGCTATTTAAGCCGAGCGCTTATAAAACAAGTCTACTTTTAATTCCAACCGGCTTCAAAAACGCCCCCTATCTTGCAACCCACCCTAATATTTGAGATATTACCCAAATTGGAAACGCAGTTGTCACAACACTCTAAAAACCAAGCGTGTTGCAAGTGTGTTGTTTCCCATCTTTTACATTGTGACGCGTTTTTACACACTTTCAAGCGTGTTAGCATTCACATGATAAATGATATCTGAAAGGAACACGCCTGTAAGTGTGTAAAAACTCGTCATAATGTAAAAGATAGGAAACAACGCACTTGCAACACGCTTAGTTTTTAGAGTGAACCAAACCTTTATTTCCGTGTATAAAGGGTTGAAACAGGGTTGAGGTATTTAAGCCGAGCGCTTATAAAACAAGAGTCTACTTTTAATTCCAACCGGCTCCAAAAACGCCCCCTATCTTGAAACCCACCCTAATATTTGAGATATTACCCAAATTGGAAACGCAGTTGTCACAACCAACCATTTATTTCCGTGTATAAAAGGTTGAAACAGGGATGAGGTATTTAAGCCGAGCGCTTATAAAACAAGAGTCTACTTTTAATTCCAATCGGCTCCAAAAACGCCCACTATCTTGAAACCCACCCTGATATTTGAGATATTACCCAAAATGGAAACGCAGTTGTCACAACACTCTAAAAACCAAGCGTGTTGCAAGTGTGTTGTTTCCTATCTTTTACATTGTGACGCGTTTTTACACACTTTCAAGCGTGTTAGCATTCACATGATAAATGATATCTGAAAGGAACACGCCTGTAAGTGTGTAAAAACTCGTCATAATGTAAAAGATAGGAAACAACGCACTTGCAACACGCTTAGTTTTTAGAGTGAACCAAACCTTTATTTCCGTGTATAAAGGGTTGAAACAGGGTTGAGGTATTTAAGCCGAGCGCTTATAAAACAAGAGTCTACTTTTAATTCCAACCGGCTTCAAAAACGCCCCCTATCTTGAAACCCACCCTAATATTTGAGATATTACCCAAATTGGAAACGTTGTTGTCATAACCAAACATTTATTTCTGTGTATAAAGGGTTGAAACAGGGATGAGGTATTTAAGCCGAGCGCTTATAAAACAAGAATCTACTTTTAATTCCAACCGGCTCCAAAAACGCCCACTCTCTTGAAACCCACCCTGATATTTGAGATATTACCCAAATTGGAAACGTTGTTGTCATAACCAAACATTTATTTTTGTGTATAAAGGATTGAAACAGGGATGAGGTATTTAAGCCGAGCGCTTATAAAACAAGAGTCTACTTTTAATTCCAACCGGCTTCAAAAACGCCCCCTTATCTTGAAACCCACCCTAATATTTGAGATATTACCCAAATTAGAAACGCAGTTGTCACAACACTCTAAAAACCAAGCGTGTTGCAAGTGTGTTGTTTCCTATCTTTTACATTGTGACGCGTTTTTACACACTTTCAAGCGTGTTAGCATTCACATGATAAATGATATCTGAAAGGAATACGCCTGTAAGTGTGTAAAAACTCGTCATAATGTAAAAGATAGGAAACAACGCACTTGCAACACGCTTAGTTTTTAGAGTGAACCAAACATTTATTTCCGTGTATAAAGGGTTGAAACAGGGATGAGGTATTTAAGCCGAGCGCTTATAAAACAAGAGTCTACTTTTAATTCCAACCGGCTCCAAAAACGCCCCCTATCTTGAAACCCACCCTAATACTTGAGATATTACCCAAATTGGAAACGTTGTTGTCATAACCAAACATTTATTTCTGTGTATAAAGGGTTGAAACAGGAATGAGTATTTAAGCCAAGCGCTTATAAAACAAGAGTCTACTTTTAATTCCAACCGGCTCCAAAAACGTGCGTAGACTTCGTTCTTTTCCTGTATCCTGCTATACTGTGGTTGGTAATACGTACTAGTCAGTGGCTACATGTAGTATAGATGTTATTACTGCGCAAGACGGAGTGTCAGCGAAGTTCTCTAGATATCTGTACTCAGAACACGTGCTACACTACTTATATGTATACTTCCTATTGCCATCAGATCCTTACATATATACCCTTTCTATACTCTGGTCCAATTCACAGAGCTATGTCTAAAAGAACCACGCGAAAACGAGGAATCTAACACTGCACGAATTCTTTACGGTTTTTCAGTGTCCCGCATCCGGTTGAGCCAATTGAACGCGCCTCCTACCTTGTCTTTCCCATCGCGTTCGTTCTTACAATCCCATCATGGGAAACGTGTCTTTCACTTCCTTGTCTTAGTTGATCACACTTCGACACGTACAATACTTTTTTTTTTACTTTTTAGGTACATGTTCGGGTTCGCCAAAATATTGCTGAGTTTTCAAAATATTTAATGGGGTTGCGTTGTGTATGTTCAACAACAAATTGAAGACAGTTGGAAAATTGCATTTTTGGAAAATTGACTTCTGTACTAAGATATATTTTTTTTTTGTTTTCTCACCGCGATAATTTTTCACATTATTTTCTATGTTTAAGGGGAGGGAGTCAGGTAAAAAAAATTGATCTTGGAAATTCAATATCATCCAAATCCTATTGCATATAAAAATGGCCAACGCACTATATTGTTGATACTCGATGAAAGGATTTTTCACTGTCGATTGACTTGCATATGCTTTTCAATATTATCTTAAGCAAAGTTCTTAGGTTTTCCATTCTGCGAATGATTCAGATCAAACTACTAGGCAGACTGAAATGGTTGACGTCTCATTTTCTTCTTCATGAAAAGATACACCGGCTAAATGGAACAAATGTTAATAAAAGGTAATATTTTTTAAGTGACATAATTATTAATAAATAAATATTATGCTATTTTCTAAATCAGTGATTAACTTTGCTTTCAGAATGAAAAAAAAAATAGTTTGCTCCATTTAGCCGGTGTATCTTTTCATGAAGAAGAAAATCTAATACAATTACTTTCAGTAATTGTATTGGATTTCAAATTAAATACAATTACATTTTGCAATTGTATTGGATTTCAAATTAAATACAATTACATTTTGCAATTGTATTGGATTTCAAATTAAATACAATTACATTTTGTAATTGTATTGGATTTCAAATTAAATACAATTACATTTTGTAATTGTATTGGATTTCAAATTAAATAAAATTACACTTTGTAATTGTATTGGATTACAAAATAAATAAAATTACATTTTGTAATTGTATTGGATTCCAAATTAAATACAATTACATTTTGTAATTGTATTGGATTTCAAATTAAATACAATTACTTCCAATAATTTGTATTTTGTAATTTTCCATTACAATTTTGCCCAACTCTGCCGACTACTGCCCAGCGTCGATCGAACCTTCAATCCCTAACTGTGCCGACATTGGGCTCCGTAGCTGGCACGACGATGGTCCCCACAGTTCTGGTGACGTTGGCTGCCAACATTTTGCCGAGGCTGGTGCGTTAACCGTAAATTTACGTTTCGCGGCAATATCGGTTCAGTACTGGTAGTCGACATACCGTCAAAATAATTAACTAAAGTAGGATTAAAATGAATAAAATAATAAAATTTATACCATTTTTCGTAATTGATGAACGAATATTAAGCAACTCCATCGTTTCTAATTTAAAAATCCAAAACATTGTATATAACTCAATTTATTGAGTTAAATAATTTTCATTGTTTCTCACTATTGTTTTATTTTTGCAATAAACTTCTAAAAACTGTTATGCCATCATAACACCATTCAGAGTGCATACGGTATTAATAAAGTAATACAGACGAGTGATTTATATACATAATTCGACACTAAATTTAAAATTTTTTTAAATTTGTATATATTTTTCCCTGTTAGTTTCAAGATATTATTTCTCACGCCTCATTTATATTATACGATCCCTTATGTAAACGCGTTTTTATAGCCCGAGGGCAGGTACACGCAAAAAGATAATCATCATGTACACAAATTAAGAAGATTTGTACCTAGTCATGAAAATAAATGATTGTTAAAATTAAAGCTAAAGGATAACCGTGTAGGTAAGGTCGTGGACTACTAATCCGAAGGTTGCAGGTTCGAGTCCCATCACCGACGGAAATTTTTTTTCTAGGATGTTCAAAAAATAGTGGTGAAAAATTCATTAACAAACAGATTAGAATGATTAAAAAGCATTAGAAGGTTGCGCAGATCGATAATTTATTTTTTTAAATTAATTTTTAATATTTTTTATTCGATGTCGGTACAGCGTCGACACCTAGTATTGGGCGAACGTTGTTTACAAACGTCCTGCCGTTGTTATCATTTCGACATGATGCCGATGCTACACCGACCGTAGCGACAATGTCGCTCCGACGTTCCCACGCCGGCCGGCATTGCCGTTCCGACTCTGGCCCGACTCGAAAACCGCACCTGGGAATATACTGCGTTGGGCATTTTGATATGGAATAGGATTTGGAGGATTTTGAATTTCCAAAATCCATTTTTTTTTACCTGACTTCCTCCACTTAAGGGGAGGGAGTCAGGTAAAAAAAATTGATTTTGGAAATTCAATATCATTCAAATCCTATTGCATATAAAAATGCCCAATGCACTATATTGTTGGTGCTCGATGAAAGAATTTTTGACTGTCGTCTGACTTGCATATGCTTTCCAATATTATCTTAAGCAAAGTCCTTAGGTTTTCCATTCTGCGCATGATTCAAATCAAACTAATAGGCAGATTGGAATCATTGATGTCTCATTTTCTTCTTCATGAAAAGATACACCGGCTAAATGGAGTAAACTATTTTTTTTCATTCTGAAAGCAAAGTTAATCACTGATTTAGAAAATAGCATAAAATTTATTTATTAATAATTATGTTACTTAAAAAATATTACATTTTATTAACATTTGCTCCATTTAGCCGGTGTACCTGTTCATGAAGAAGAAAATGAGACATCAGCCATTCCAATCTGCCTAGTAGTTTGATCTGAATCATGCGCAGAATGGAAAACCTAAGATCTTTGCTTAAGGTAATATTTAAAAGCATATGCAAGTCAGACGACAGTAAAAAATCCTTTAATCGAGTACCAACAATATAGTGCGTGGGGCATTTTTATATGCAATAGGATTTTGATGATATTGAATTACCAAAATCAATTTTTTTTACCTGACTTCCTCCCCTTAAGGAATCTTTCCAGTGTGAAAAAAAAATCGTAATTTTTTTTTGTCTTATCTATATGGTGAAAAACATCTTCTCAAATTTTTAAAGCCAAATTCGAAACACTTCGCAGGCATACTTTATGGACCTGGCATCGCTGATTAGTCGTAAGTACACAATTTAGGTATATGAAATTTCTACACTCGAAACTTTAAACGCGTTTTTCTCGAAACGACATATTTCAAAACGGTGGACATTCTCCAGGGAACAGTTTTCAGGCGATCGTTTTCAAATTTTAGGAGAACATTCTTCACGCTACTCTCTATCGTGCTATGGAAGCTTTTTTTTAAATCTTCCTATTTTTTTAAAAGAAAAACTGTCGAAAAAAACGGCTAAATTCCGTACTTTTTGTTCAAACCGCCGCCATTTTGTCTATTTTGATTTAAAAAAAGCCTCCATAGCGCGATAGACAACCGCATACTAATTAATAATCCTTTGGGTTTTTTTTTTAGATCAAATTTGCGACCCCTAGAATGTCCACCATGAGGCTATCTTTTTTATCAACATTATTTTCAACAATTAAAAAAATATATTTAAACAATAAAAATCGTCTTATAAAAAATAATTTTCTGTCATTCATGATTACCTTAATATGTCATAAAAATTTCTGATTGAACGGCGTATAGTAACCGTCTGGAAAAAAATCGTGAAAACAGGCTATTTTTCGGGCCGTCACACTGGAAAGATCCCTTAAGGGGAGGCAGTCAGGTAATAAAAATTGATTTTGGAAATTCAATATCATCCAAATCCTATTGCATATAAAAATGCCCAATGCACTATATTGTTGGTGCACGATGAAAGGATTTTTTTATTGTCGTCTGACTTGCATATGCTTTTCAATATTATCTTAAGCAAAGTTCTTAGGTTTTCCTTTCTGCGCATGATTCAGATCAAACTACTAGGCAGATTGGAATAGTTGACGTCTCATTTTCTTCTTCATGAAAAGATACATCGGCTAAATGGAGCAAACTATTTTTTTTTCATTCTGAAAGCAAACTTAATCACTGATTTAGAACATAGCATAAAATTTATTTATTAATAATTATGTCGCTTAAAAAAATATTACCTTTTATTAACATTTGCTCCATTTAGCCGGTGTATCTTTTCATGAAGAAGAAAATTAGACATCAACCACTCCATTCTGCCTAGTAGTTTGATCTGAATCATGCGCAGAATGAAAAACCTAAGATCTTTGCTTAAGATAATATTTAAAAGCATATGTAAGTCAGACGACAGTAAAAAATCCTTTCATCGAGTACCAACAATATAGTGCATTGGACATTTTTATATGCAATAGGATTTGGATGATATTGAATTTCCAAAATCAATTTTTTTTACCTGACTCCCTCCCCTTAAGGGGAGGGAGTCAGGTAAAAAAAGATACACCGGCTGAATGGAGCAAATGTCAATAAAATGTAATATTTTTTAAGTAACATAATTATTAATAAATAAATTTTATGCTATTTTCTAAATCAGTGATTAACTTTGCTTTCAGAATGAAAAAAAAATAGTTTGCTCCATTTAGCCAGTGTATCTTTTCATGAAGAAGAAAATGAGACGTCAACCATTCCAATCTGCCTAGTAGTTTGATCTGAATCATGCGCAGAATGGAAAACCTAAGAACTTTGCTTAAGATAATATTGAAAAGCATATGCAAGACAGACGACAGTAAAAAATTCTTTCATCGAGCACCAACAATATAGTGCATTGGGCATTTTTATATGCAATAGGATTTGGATGATATTGAATTTCCAAAATCAATTTTTATTGACCTGACTCCCTCCCCTTAAGACAAGTTCTTTTTACAAAAAAAAAAAAAAATCAATGTTACTCGACTCATTTTTTAATAACACAGTTTCGAAAATTGCGTTTTTGGAAAATTCTTTTTTCATCTACATTGTTGAAATTCTTTGAATGACTAACTTTTTCAAGTTTGACTTTAGTGTAAATAAAATTTTGCACATTAATTTCTCATTATTTTCACCTTTCAAAAAATTGCTTTATAAATTATATTTTCGACTAAGAGCTAAGAATATTAAGATACTGTTGCATCAAAGTAATACATTTTTTATATGAAACTGCGCGTAAATTCTATCCGCTGCATCAATCTTTTAGCCTTTGTGAAAAAAGAATTCTGCACAAAGGGAACACAAATTTAATTAAACCAGAAATTAGGGAAGAAAAGAATTCTCAAGAAAATGTACAGCAAGGCGTTTTTTGTTTTTTTTTTAACATTAAGGAAACTTGGCAGTCTCGTCATACATGATTGCCCAACAACCATAGAAAAATAGTCCTGAGAAAAAAAAATTAACACGGTGGATAAAGTAGACGTTGTTGAGCGCCTGGAAAAAAGTTTGAGAAGCGAAACTTCGAGGGCAACCGAAAGCCCTCAAGAAGACTAGACTCTCAATCACTTGGACGCCAGGAAGAATGAAGTTGCGCCGTGCAAATTCAACCGCGCATACTAAAAATGGCAAACAATTCGTGCTGAACTTGCAATTCTGTATTTACTGAAAAAATAAAGTTAGAAGAAATGCATAAAATTTCGTCATTCTTGTCGTAACAGGGAATTTAGCTGTGCGATAACCAAAATGCGTAGTAGACAGTTTGTTATTTATGAAACGAAATGCCAACGCAACGATCTTTTTTCCATTACTAAACAAAAATGATTTATAATTAAAAAAAAATTATCTATTATTAATCAACTGAATCAAAGCTTAATTTTTTAAATTCCTTTTCTACATTTTTTTATTCTTTAATTGACTGTTTTGATTCTATAAAAATACATTAAATTCCTGTTAATGTATTTTTGTAGAAGTGAATTTAGTAGTGCGATAATCGAAATGCGTAGTAGACAGTTTGTTATCTATAAAACGAAATGCCAACGCAACGATCTTCTTGCCATTACTAAACAAAAATAATCTATATTTTTCTAGAAAAATAAAAATAAATAACTATTATTAATTAACTGAATCAAAACTTAATTTTTTGGTTTTTTAATTGACTGTTTTATTCTATAAAAATACATTAACCGGAAGTCCTTGAAAAAATAAAAAAATTATAATTAAAAAAAAGTACAATATTGGTCCAATGATGACGATTGATTCGCTTTATTTATTAAAGATGATCCATTAATTCACCAACAAAATTTTATTACAGTATTAGTTAGTAAATTGTTTATTTGGCGCCAAACAAGCAAAGAGTTGTAACCTTTGAACTAAAACCATCAAGAATTTACGCGGTAAAATACTCGAGCGTCTTAGTGTTAATAAAATAAGCCACCACTTTTTATAAAAACACACATATTATAATTTATTCATTTTTAAAGTCTAAAAAATAAAATGGTCCATTACTGTCACCGAGATTAATATTAATATTGTTAAATAAGTTTCCCTCCAAAACATTAAAGCATAAAACATTGTAAAAACATTTTAATAAATGAATACTGAATTTAGTTAGATATTTTTATTATTTAGTAATTGTTAGTTATGTCACTTAATAAGTTAAATATCACTGCCGTAAAAATGTCTTGTTATTATTTACAGCTACAAATTTCATCTATTTACCAAATTTTTAATTAAAAGAATTTACAGCGCAAATACCCTTAAGATTTTAAGAAAGCAAAATAAAATAAAATGTTTATGCATTGCCGCCAGAAACTCTCCGATATTCAAAAAGTTAATAGAAGATTAAGCACGTCGGGAGGAATGTTTATATTGACATTCTTGTACCGATAACAAATAAATGACGATTTTCAAGTCAATAAATAAATGAACAAAAAAATTCGTCGTATAAAAAAAAAAATTACGTCTTGTGGAGCGGTTTAAGTCAATCTCATTATCTCATCAACTAATTTCATTGATATAATTAAAACTTCTCAAATAAGGTAGTTTAATTTATTCAAAACGTAAATATAAATATGTATATTTTATCACAAGTTTTTTATGAGTCGATGACGCGCGTAAGTAAACAAATCGATGTAATGTCTAAGCCAATGATACTATCAGAAGTTTAGACGACGAAAATTATCAAACGTCTTTCCTTTAATAAAATGAACTATCAAATTCCACAATCGTAGCATTTTTATTGTTTATATATTTATTAATCGGAATAAAAAAAAACGTTTCAAAAATTAGCATAAAACGCTTCATTACTTTCACTAACATAATTCTTAATGTTTCCCTCTATTAAGAACACATGTCACCGAATAATTAAACTTCGAAAAGTTCCCACGTAATATTGTATAAATCGTTTGAAATAAATAAGATATTTTCTCGGATGACGCCCTTCAACGTCCTTAAGTTCTTAAGTATCAGCGCTGTAAATATGCCCTGCTGTTTACACTAACGACACTTGAAGAAAAAAAAAACAGAAGTAAACCTTGAAAATTGTCGAAACGTTAAAGTCAAAGATATCACACGAAATAATTTCATAAATATATTTAGTCTCAAATAATTGAGCTCCATCAAATTCTTAATAAATACGTAGATGTTATGACAAGTGTTTATCACGAACCTGAAAACACGGCAATTAACGGTGAAATCGTTGTATCCCAACAGTTGTATTCGAATTCGCGAATCGTAGTGAGTCAAGGCACTTGCTGATCGATGACGCGCGCAGTTTGTTTGTAAACATTCGAGAGGCGCGCGAGTGAGGCAAACCGTGTCAAGATACTATATATATACAAGAAAGATTCGCGGGAACCCGGCGTATAAGAGATTACGTGTCGATCGAACGTATCGACATACGTCAAATATTTCGAAAAAAAGTGTATAAAAACAAAAACAAATGAAGATTCAGTAAAAACAAATCAACAGCACTAACAACAAAAAACGCGGGAAATGCTTGAAAATCAAGATCAAACGACACAATTAAAGTTTAAACTCTCGTCACATCTTGTGTCTTATCAATTTAAAAACAATCCACCGTCACTCTCCTTCACCAGTAATCCATCTGCTTATCCTTGGCACTGAATTGTCACGGCCACTGAGACACTTGTAGAATGCGCTTATCATCTTCCGTCGTTTTAAATGAAATAACTCAGTGTATTCATCGTTCGTTATGTCAAGTACAATTACAATGAAAAAAAATAATACAAAAATGCGAAAACAAATATGATGATTTTGTATCGCGTCAAGGTTTGTAAAATTATAATTAAAAAAAGATTTAAGATAAATTGCGCATTGTTGTTCTGGATTTACTGATGTGGATGCGACGTTTCAACGAACGAAACCAACGGTACGAGAACGCAACACGGACTGGCTGAACATCGGGCTGAGGGCGACGCGCGGTGAGAGCCTCGGGACGCCGGCGCTTTTCGCAGAGCGCGCGCTTTCGGGCTCTCTCTACGTTCGTCGACGCCGAATCGAGCGTGGACGCCGTTCCGATGCAAAGGCAATTCGCGCGCGCTTCTCCTACGAGAGAACACCAGAATCCACTCGCTCTCTGTACGTACTCTTCCCGCGATCGATTTCTTCCCGAGACCTTGTGCATTCTATCCGGAGAACAGCCGCGACGACGAAGGCGGAGAGACAGTTCCGCGCTCCACGACCTCTCCAAGATTAATGCGCGTGTACTCTTTCGCCTTGGTAATTATTCGATAAGATCGAATATTCGCTGAAGCTATATATATATATATATATATTATATTCATTTTCTTGGCTACTAAGATGGAATTTAGAACTGAATTTTTCAGGGTGACTCGATAGTCAGACTTCAGTTTTGGGATTGGGGAAAAGTCATGGAAATGTTTGGAAATATGTTTTATTATTTTTTCAACGTGCATTTTGTAATGTTTCTGTGAAGGAAAAAGAGGGTTTTAATTCATAATTATTAAATTATAAATCTCGAACTTGCAAATATTATATTCATTCTTGGCTACTACTAAGATGGAACATTTTCTTGGCTACTAAGATAGAATTTAGAACTGAATTTTTTAGGCCGACTCGATAGTCAGACTTCAGTTTTGGGATTGGGGAAAAGTCATGGAAATGTTTGGAAATATGATTTATTGTTTTTTCAATACGCATTTTGTAATGTTTCTGTGAAGGAAAAAGAGGGTTTTAATTCATAATTATTAAATTACAAATCTCGAACTTGCAAATATTATATTCATTCTTGGCTACTACTAAGATGGAACATTTTCTTGGCTACTAAGATGGAATTTAGAACTGAATTTTTTAGGCCGACTCGATAGTCAGACTTCAGTTTTGGGACTGGGGAAAAGTCATGGAAATGTTTGGAAATATGATTTATTGTTTTTTCAATACGCATTTTGTAATGTTTCTGTGAAGGAAAAAGAGGGTTTTAATTCATAATTATTAAATTACAAATCTCGAACTTGCAAATATTATATTCATTCTTGGCTACTACTAAGATGGAACATTTTCTTGGCTACTAAGATGGAATTTAGAACTGAATTTTTTAGGCCGACTCGATAGTCAGACTTCAGTTTTGGGATTGGGGAAAAGTCATGGAAATGTTTGGAAATATGTTTTATTATTTTTTCAACGTGCATTTTGTAATGTTTCTGTGAAGGAAAAAGAGGGTTTTAATTCATAATTATTAAATTACAAATCTCGAACTTGCAAATATTATATTCATTCTTGGCTACTACTAAGATGGAACATTTTCTTGGCTACTAAGATGGAATTTAGAACTGAATTTTTTAAGCCGACTCGATAGTCAGACTTCAGTTTTGGGACTGGGGAAAAGTCATGGAAATGTTTGGAAATATGTTTTATTATTTTTTCAACGTGCATTTTGTAATGTTTCTGTGAAGGAAAAAGAGGGTTTTAATTCATAATTATTAAATTACAAATCTCGAACTTGCAAATATTATATTCATTCTTGGCTACTACTAAGATGGAACATTTTCTTGGCTACTAAGATAGAATTTAGAACTGAATTTTTCAGGGTGACTCGATAGTCAGACTTCAATTTTGGGATTGGGGAAAAGTCATGGAAATGTTTGGAAATATGATTTATTATTTTTTCAATACGCATTTTGTAATGTTTCTGTGAAGGAAAAAGAGGGTTTTAATTCATAATTATTAAATTACAAATCTCGAACTTGCAAATATTATATTCATTCTTGGCTACTACTAAGATGGAACATTTTCTTGGCTACTAAGATGGAATTTAGAAGTGAATTTTTTAGGCCGACTCGATAGTCAGACTTCAGTTTTGGGATTGGGGAAAAGTCATGGAAATGTTTGGAAATATGTTTTATTATTTTTTCAACGTGCATTTTGTAATGTTTCTGTGAAGGAAAAAGAGGGTTTTAATTCATAATTATTAAATTACAAATCTCGAACTTGCAAATATTATATTCATTCTTGGCTACTACTAAGATGGAACATTTTCTTGGCTACTAAGATGGAATTTAGAACTGAATTTTTTAGGGTGACTCGATAGTCAGACTTCAGTTTTGGGATTGGGGAAAAGTCATGGAAATGTTTGGAAATATGATTTATTGTTTTTTCAATACGCATTTTGTAATGTTTCTGTGAAGGAAAAAGAGGGTTTTAATTCATAATTATTAAATTACAAATCTCGAACTTGCAAATACTATATTCATTCTTGGCTACTACTAAGATGGAACATTTTCTTGGCTACTAAGATGGAATTTAGAACTGAATTTTTTAGGGTGACTCGATAGTCAGACTTCAGTTTTGGGATTGGGGAAAAGTCATGGAAATGTTTGGAAATATGTTTTATTATTTTTTCAACGTGCATTTTGTAATGTTTCTGTGAAGGAAAAAGAGGGTTTTAATTCATAATTATTAAATTACAAATCTCGAACTTGCAAATATTATATTCATTCTTGGCTACTACTAAGATGGAACATTTTCTTGGCTACTAAGATGAAATTTAGAACTGAATTTTTTAGGCCGACTCGATAGTCAGACTTCAGTTTTGGGACTGGGGAAAAGTCATGGAAATGTTTGGAAATATGTTTTATTATTTTTTCAACGTGCATTTTGTAATGTTTCTGTGAAGGAAAAAGAGGGTTTTAATTCATAATTATTAAATTACAAATCTCGAACTTGCAAATATTATGTTCATTCTTGGCTACTACTAAGATGGAATTGAGAGCCGGATTTTTTAGGATGACTGGATAGAATCAGACTTATGTTTTATGGCCAAAGGTCATGGAAATCTTCGGAGATGTATTTTCTTATTTTTTGAAAGTGCATTTCGAAATGTTTCAGCGAAGAAAAAAGAGGGTTTTAATTGATAATTATTGACTAAGATCAAATTTTCGCTAAATCTGTCTATATATATTGTAATAATTTTTTTGCCTTCTACTATGATGGAATTTAGAGCTGGATTTTTTAGGATGACTGGACAGAATCAAACTTCTGTTTTGGACACGCCCCAAGGTCATGGAAATCTTCGGATATATATTTTATTATTTTTCAAAAGCCCATTTCGAAATGTTTCAGTGAAGAAAAAAGAGGTTTTTAATTGATAATTATTGGCTAAGATTAAATTTTCGATAAATCTGTCTATATATTATGATTAACTTGGCGTCGAGTCGCTACCGCGACCTTGATAATTTTTTTGGCTTCTACTACGATGGAGTTTGGAACTGGATTTTTTAGGGTGACTGGATGGAGTCAAACTTCAGTTTTGGGATTGGCCACAGGTCATGGAAATGTTTGGAAATATGTTTTATTATTTTTTGAAAGTGTATTTTGAAATGTTTCAGTGAAGGAAAAAGAGGGTTTTAATTTATAATTATTAGTTAAGATCAAATTTTCGCTAAATCTGTCTATATATTCATTTTCATAACTACTACTAAGGTGGAAATTGGAGCTGGATTTTTTAGGATGACTCTACAGAATCAAACTTCTGTTTTGGACACGCCCCAAGGTTATGAAATCTTCGGATATATATTTTATTATTTTTCAAAAGTGCATTTCGAAATGCTTCGGTGAAGAAAAAAGAGGTTTTTAATTAATAATTATTGGCTAAGATCAACTTTGCGCTAAATCTATCTATATATTCATTTTCTTAACTACTACTGAGATGGAATTTAGAGCTGGTTTTTTTAGGGTGACTGGATGGAGTCAGACTTCAGTTTTGGGATTGGCCACAGGTCATGGAAATGTTTGGAAATATGTTTTATTATTTTTTGAAAGTGTATTTTAAAATGTTTCAGTGAAGGAAAAAGAGGGTTTTAATTTATACTTTTTGGCTGAGATCATATTTGCGCTAAATCTGTCTATATATTCATTTTCATAACTACTACTAAGGTGGAAATTGGAGCTGGATTTTTTAGGATGACTCTACAGAATCAAACTTCTGTTTTGGACACGCCCCAAGGTTATGGAAATCTTCGGATATATATTTTATTATTTTTCAAAAGCGCATTTCGAAATGTTTCAGTGAAGAAAAAAGAGGTTTTTAATTGATAATTATTGGCTAAGATCAAATTTGCACTAAATCTATCTATATATTCATTTTCTTAACTACTACTGAGATGGAATTTAGAGCTGGATTTTTTAGGGTGACTGGATGGAGTCAGACTTCAGTTTTGGGATTGGCCAAAGGCCATGGAAATCTTTGGAAATATATTTTCTTATTTTTTGAAAGTGCATTTCGAAATGTTTCAGTGAAGAAAAAAGAGGTTTTTAATTGATAATTATTGGCTAAGATCAAATTTTCGATAAATCTATCTATATATTAATTTTCTTAACTACTACTGAGATGGAATGTAGACCTGGTTTTTTTAGGGTGACTGGATGGAGTCAGACTTCAGTTTTGGTATTGGCCAAAGGCCATGGAAATCTTTGGAAATATGTTTTCTTATTTTTTGAAAGTGCATTTCGAAATGTTTCAGTGAAGAAAAAAGAGGATTTTTAATTAATAATTATTGGCTAAGATCAAATTTGCGCTAAATCTATCTATATATTCATTTTCTTAACTACTACTGAGATGGAATTTAGAGCTGGTTTTTTTAGGGTGACTGGATGGAGTCAGACTTCAGTTTTGGGATTGGCCAAAGGCCATGGAAATCTTTGGAAATATATTTTCTTATTTTTTGAAAGTGCATTTCGAAATGTTTCAGTGAAGAAAAAAGAGGTTTTTAATTGATAATTATTGGCTAAGATTAAATTTTCGATAAATCTGTCTATATATTATGATTAACTTGGCGTCGAGTCGCTACCGCGACCCTTCATAATTTTTTTGGCTTCCACTACGATGGAATTTAGAACTGGATTTTTTAGGGTGACTGGATGGAGTCAGATTTCAGTTTTGGGATTGGCCACAGGTCATGGAAATGATTGGAAATATGTTTTATTATTTTTTGAAAGTGTATTTTGAAATGTTTCAGTGAAGGAAAAAGAGGGTATTAATTGATAATTATTAGCTAAGATAAAATTTTCGCTAAATCTGTCTATATATTCATTTTCTTGGTTTCTACTGCAATGGAATTTAGAACTGGATTTTTTAGGGTGGCTGGATAGAATCAGACTTCCGTTTTGAGCTTGGCCAAAGGCCATGGAAATCTTTGGAAATATATTTTCTTATTTTTTGAAAGTGCATTTCGAAATGTTTCAGTAAAGAAAAGAGAGGATTTTAATTGATAATTATTGGCAAAGATCAAATTTGCCGTAAACCTATCTATATATTATATTCATTTTCTTATCTACTACTACGATGGAATTTGGAGCTGGATTTTGTAGGGTGACTGGATAGAATCAGACTTCAGTTTTGAGATTGGCCAAAGGCCATGGAAATCTTTGGAAATATATTTTCTTATTTTTTGAAAGTGCATTTCGAAATGTTTCAGTAAAGAAAAAAGAGGATTTTAATTGATAATTATTGGCAAAGATCAAATTTGCCGTAAACCTATCTATATATTATATTCATTTTCTTATCTGCTACTAAGATGGAATTTGAAGCTGGAATTTTTAGGATGACTGGTAGAATCAGACTTCTGTTTTGGGCACGCCCCAAGGTTATGGAAATCTTCGGAAATATATTTTATTATTTTTCAAAAGCGCATTTCGAAATGTTTCAATGAAGAAAAAAGAGATTTTTAATTGATAATTATTGGCTAAGATCAAATTTGGGCTAAACATATCTATATATGATATACATTTTGTTGACATCGAATACGATAGAATTCAGAGCTGAAAAAAATCGAGTTGTATGTAAATTTATAGAGAATATGTTTTGTCACTTTTGCTAATTACATTTTCGAGTATATTTTTTTTTATGCACGCAATGATGCAGATTAAAGTTGTCTTAAGGGTAGTTCGCCCTTTAATAACCTAACCATTTTATCGATGAAGAAAAAATTTCAATTATTAGCCCATTTTTGGGAATAAAAATATTAGAAAAGAGGCACAAAAAATCGCTCTTTAAATTTTTGCACCTAAAATTGTTTTTCTTTCATTACACTGAAATATACTATTTCTTCCTAACGGTACTTCACCATTTGTCTAATTGTTCCTGAATTTTTTAATCTGGATTAAAAACAGGATATTGAAAAACTTCAAATAACGTGCACAAAAAATTAATCAGTACGTAATTAATTAATCAAGTATAATTTTAAAAATCTCAATTCGTTGAGTGTAACTATTCCACTTAAATAAGCCAGTCACGATGCTATAAATGCGATAAATAAATAAACAAAAGATTTAAAATGGTGTTAAAAGGCAAAATTACAATGAATTTACAAAAAAAAAAATTGCAAAGGTAAAAAAAACCAAAATAAATATTTCAAAAATGAATTTGCATATAAAAAAAATCTGAAAAACGTGGTAAGTACGTGAAAAAGTAAAAAATCTTTTTCCTTTGGATATTGCCCATATGCATGCAAAGCGAGCTCACAGCGACCTAAATAACCTCCTGCTAACGTAATAATGCGTCACGTGCATGTTCTCGGTTACAGGAAGAGCAGAAAACGAGCTTAATAATGAAATAAAAAAGAAAAAAATTCGTATAATCAAAAGACTTTGGCCAACCTCTAGCATAACATTTTCCAATAATTAATAATCGATCGACAAAATAATCTCATTAACGTCGAATAAATCATGACTTTTTTTTTACTATCAGATAACAAAAATCTTAGCAGATACGCGTTTGTGAAATTAAACTTGATATGCCGCTTCATTATCAATTTTGAATGACCCGCGCTGACGCAGTTCGCGTGCTATCGCCGATAAGAAGTTGCGAAATTTTGACGTTGTAAATCGTAAGCGTAACGAAATGATTAACGTTTACGATCTTTTTTCCTCGCGCGATGAATCGTCTTCGAAGGCCCCACTTTCCCGATAATATCCGATGAGTAACTGCGAGTTTGCCTCTTTAAGGGATCTTTCCAGTGTGACGGCCCGAAAAATAGCCTATTTTCACGATTTTTTTTCGGACGGTTACTATACGCCGATCAATCTGAAATTTTTATGACATATTGAGGTAATCATGAATGACAGAAAATAATTTTTTATAAGACGATTTTTATTGTTGAAATACATTTTTTTAATTGTTGAAAATAATGTTGATAAAAAAGACAGCCTCATGGTGGACATCCTAGGGGTCGCAAATTTGATCTAAAAAAAACCCATAGAATTATTAATTAGTATGCGATTGGCTATCGCGCTATGGAGGCTTTTTTTAAAATCAAAATTGACAAAATGGCGGCGGTTTGAACAAAAAGTACCGATTTTAGCCGTTTTTTTCGACAGTTTTTCTTTTAAAAAAAATGGGAAGATTAAAAAAAAAGCTTCCATAGCACGATAGAGAGTAGCGTGAAGAATGTTCTCCTAAAATTTGAAAACGATCGCTTGAAAACTGTTCCCTGGAGAATGTCCACCGTTTTGAAAAATGTCGTTTCGAGAAAAACGCGTTTAAAGTTTCAAGTGTAGAAATTTCGTATACCTAAATTGTGTACTTACGACTAATCGGCGGTGCCAGGTTCATAAAGTATGCCAGCGAAGTATTTCGAATTTCGCTTTAAAAATTTAAGAGGATGTCTTTTAACGTATTGTTACGACCGAGCGAATGAATAAACCGGATATTTGTTTGTGGGGCGGATATTATTAATTACAAAGGCTTCTATTTATCTTTAACGCTTTTGTTCGCACGTCTGCTCGCAGTCAAAAT
Source organism: Ephialtes manifestator (assembly GCA_963970395.1). Classification (NCBI taxonomy): domain Eukaryota; kingdom Metazoa; phylum Arthropoda; class Insecta; order Hymenoptera; family Ichneumonidae; genus Ephialtes; species Ephialtes manifestator. The sequence continues at coordinate 31,770,700 of OZ019972.1, forward strand.
TCTGTCAAGACTTTCTTCTGTCACGTTTACCGTGAAGTTTCTCAAGTATTCGTTTGTCGATCGTCAGTATTTCGAATTTCGCTTAAAAAATTTAAGAGGATGTCTTTTAACGTATTGTTACGTCCGAGCGAATGAATAAACCGGATATTTGTTTGTGGGGCGGATATTATTAATTACAAAGGCTTCTATTTATCTTTAACGCTTTTGTTCGCACGTCTGCTCGCAGTCAAAATTCTGTCAAGACTTTCTTCTGTCACGTTTACCGTGAAATTTCTCAAGTATTCGTTTGTCGATCGTCAGTATTTCGAATTTCGCTTAAAAAATTTAAGAGGATGTCTTTTAACGTATTGTTACGACCGAACGAATGAATAAACCGGATATTTGTTTGTGGGGCGGATATTATTAATTACAAAGGCTTCTATTTATCTTTAACGCTTTTGTTCGCACGTCTGCTCGCAGTCAAAATTCTGTCAAGACTTTCTTCTGTCACGTTTACTGTGAAGTTTCTCAAGTATTCGTTTGTCGATCGTCAGTATTTCGAATTTCGCTTAAAAAATTTAAGAGAATGTCTTTTAACGTATTGTTACGATCGAACGAATGAATAAACCCGATATTTGTTTGTGGGACGGATATTATTAATTACAAAGACTTCTATTTATCTTTAACGCTTTTATTCGCACGTCTGCTCGCAGTCAAAGTTCTGTCAAGACTTTCTTCTGTCACGTTTACTGTGAAGTTTCTCAAGTATTCGTTTGTCGATCGTCAAACCGTGTGTTCCTATAAAGCCTAATCTCTACACAAAAGAAAGGCTTGGTTGAAACAACCAAGTGCTATGGTTATATATGCGCCAGATAATTAATTGGTTAGACCGACCAATTTCTTGGTTAGGCTACCAATTTCTTGGTTAGACTAACCAAGTGACTTGGTAAGCTAACCAAGTGACTTGGTAAGCTAACCAAGTGACTTGGTTAGACCAACCAAGAAATTGGTAACCTAACAAATTACTTGGTTGGTCTAACCAATTAATTGTCTGGCGCATATATTACCATAGCACTTGGTAGTTCCAACCAAGCATTTTTTTCCGTGTATATTCATAACAGTATATACTAGTGGATAAGATGAAAAAAAAAACGATTTTTTTTCACACTGGAAAGATTCTTTAAACTAGAATCCAGGCTGGCATTGTGATGCAGCGAATAGGGTTGGAATCCGGTGCTGAAGAGTGTCACGGAAAAATACCTTCTCGTTCCAAGAGCCTTCGTGCCGAAAACGGGCGTTGCACGAACGTCCTCGCAATTTTCTCTACGAATAATTGGTCTGGAGTGCCGTTTGCGCATCCATTACATCACCGATAAGACAAATTAAAATTTACGAGGGTAATCATCCGTAGATACCCGACTCCTGATTAATATCTGTCTACAGCGCGAGGCGCCCTCTGCCTGAGAGAATTATTACAACTTTGCTCATCGCGTAATCCTCTCTCGTTTGACATTCGACTATTTCTTCCAAAGTATGTACTCAGACTCCCTCTATAATAATTTTATCTTACTGTAATTAAAATTACTTGGAAGATCGAGTTTCAATTTACATGCGCATGGACTGTAAATGGTAAGGAGTTTTGTTTGAATTTCAACCTTTCCTCGGGTTTAAAAAATAGCGTGATTTGAGAAGAACGTAGAAATATAGTTTTTGCGTGCAATAATATATTTCAGAAAATTAATCTTCGTAGAAAATTGAGATGAGCACACGGAAAGAAATTTCTGTGTTGTGAAAACATAAAACGAGGACGACAAAAATCTTTTGTTCGGCTGACAAATCTGTTTTGCGATGCTGACAAATTTTTTTGTTAGCCTAACAAAACGATTTTTCTTGTCGAATTTCTCTCCGTGCATGGAATCAATAAAATACTCTATTTGAACTCCAAAAACTATGATAGGATCAGTCTGAACTTCGGAAATAACGGAGCGATCGACTTGGACTCCAAAAACTATGGAGAGGTTGATTTGAACTCCGTAAACTATGAAATGGTCAATCTAAACTTCAAAAATAACGGAGCTATCGACTTGGACGTCAAAAACTATGGAGAGGTCGAATTGGACTCCGGAAACTATGAAAAGATCAATCTGAATTCCAATAATTATTAAAAGATCATTCTGGGTTTCAAAAACTATGGAAGGACTTCTAAAACGGAAGATTACATTCAGTCATCAACAGCTGTGAAGATATTTATCTAAATACCTAAAACTATGGAGAATTCAACTTGGATATGAAAAACTATAGATGGATCAACCTAAATAAGAAAAATTATGGGTAAATCAAGCTGGAGACCAAAAACTTTGGAAAGATTGATCTGATTTCTGGAAACGATAGGGAAATGGATCTGACCACCAAAACCTATGGACATATCGACCTAGACCTTTGAACTCATATCGCTACTGACCTACTTCACTGACAGCGTCGGGAAATTCTATTCCGTTTCGATTCATTAACGTTTCCATTACCCATCACTTTGCCAATAAATAATACGCATACAGTAAAAAAAATGTTCTTAAAAATTAATATACCGTATATGAGGCATTCTCTGTCAGTTCAGCCACTTTTTTTTCGACCCTTTCAGATCTATCCCATAATTGGCCACATTTTAGTACCACTTAAAAGCACTCTTTGTGCATTTTTTCAGATTTTTAAATTCATCTATTTAAGAAATGTATATATTTTTTGTTGTTCATATAACTTCGATGGAGTAAATCCGACAAAAAAATCACACATACAAAAAAATGTTGTTTTTCACTTAACTTTGTATTGCAATATGTCTCATATTTTTATTCGTGTTGCAAAAGCTATTTACAGCAAAAAAAATGTTAAACAATTTTTTTTACTCATTCGGACACCTTCGATATCACTACCAACTTTATACAAGCTACAGGGATATGTCAAAAACATAACAAAAAATTGGCATAGTGGGCATCGACTATTTGAAGGAGAAAAAATATATTTTCCAAAATTTTCGATCCAACAAATGGCTATACGCAAGAATAACTGTATGTAAACCCTGAAGACCGTGTCGTCGTTACGCGTCAAGTAGCTCAGTGGATCGATTATTTGAAGGAATAACAAAAAAAAAGATGCAAAGTAGAACCTTGCACATTGCTTCCTCATTATTTTTCGTTTTTTACAAAGCTCCCTCTGTGAGGAAGCAGTATGTTATTCAATTTTGGCTTTCTCATAGAGGAAGCTTTGTAAAAAGCGAAAAATAATGAGGAAGCAATGTGCAAGGTTCTACTTTGCATCTTTTTTTTTATACCTTGTGTCTCTTTTGCAGAGGTGTTTTATACAGCTATAAATCACCTCTGCAAACACCGTTACATCTAATTTTGATTAGATACAAATTTTTGTCGTACTTTCTCAACTTTTCCGGAAGTTATAGCGAAAATCTACATTTTTTTAAAATGAAAAATGGTGTAAAATCCGAACGACTTTACCGATCATCACCAAATTTGGTACATGGCATTTCTGAATGTTATTTTTCGTCTGTACAAAATTTCTGTTCATTTGTTGAAATTCGACGTAATTTAGATCAAAATCTATTTTTTTCGAAAAATTCAAAATTCTATAAAATCCGAACCGCTTTACCGATTTCGCCGAAATGCAATACCATACAACATTGAACTTATATCTAGATATGAAGAACTATTTAGCTAAATCGGCGAACTTTTACGAAAGTTAGAGCATTCACGTCCTTTTTTCAACAAATTAAAAATTGCATAAAAACTTAATTACTATATATATTTTTTAAAAAATTGCAGTATTCAAAGGGGGGCAGCTACTCTACATGTGTGCCAAATTTGAGCCCGATCGCTCGAACGGTTACTGAGTGAGAGGCGATTGAATTTTCGAGGCCCAGCACACACACACACACACACACACACACACACACACACACACACATACACACACACACACACACACACACACACACACACACACACACACATATATACATACATACATACGGACATTTTTTCTAAACCCCTTTTTTCGATGTTTTAGGTGATTCTAAGCATACTGACATGAAAATCTCGAAAAAAAAAATTTTCATGAAAACAAAGCTTCCTCTATGAGGAAGCAAAATAAGGGAAATAAAAAAATATATAAAAATAAAAAAACAATTAAATAAATTTAATTAATTTTCTTTCGTTTTTTAATCCTTCAAGTAGTCGATGCCCACTATACCAATTTTTTTTTTGTAGGTTCTATACATGTCGCTACAGCTTATAAAAAATTGAAAGTAATATCGAAGGTGTCCGAATGAATGAAAAAAATTGTTTAACATTTTTTTTTTTGCTGAATATCACTTTTGCAACACGAATAAAAATATGAGACTATTGTATTACAAAGTTGAGTGAAAAACAACATTTTTTTGTACATGTATTTTTTCTATCAGACTTACTCCATTAAAGTTATATGAATAATAAAAAAAAATACATTTCCCAAATGGATTGTTTTAAAAATCTGAAAAAATTCACAAAGGGTGCTTTCAAGTGATACTAAAATGAGTCCAATTATGGGATAGACCTGAGAAGGTGGAAAAAAAAGTGGCTGAACTGACAGAGAATGGCTCATATGAAGTTCGGATGCATATACCGTATATTAATTTTCAAATGCGTACGTCATTGACAAGTACAATATTGGTATATTAAAATGAAGATGACAATATTCACTTACTGTAATTTTCAAATACCAGTATCGGAGAATTAAGACTATTCTCAAATTTGTAATAAAAGTATATTAATATAGAATTCATATAACCGTTTTTGCTTCCTCATAGAGGAAGCTTTGTTTTCATGAAATTTTTTTTTTTCGAGATTTTCATGTCAGTATGCTTAGAATCACCTAAAACGTCGAGAAAAGTGATTTAGAAAAAATGTCCGTATGTATGTATGTGTGTGTGTGTGTGTGTGTGTGTGTGTGTGTGTGTGCTGGGCTTCGAAAATTCAATCTCCTCTCACTCGGTAACCGTTCGAGCGATCCGGCTCAAATTTGGCACGCAAGTAGAGTAGCTGCCCCTCTTTGAATGTTGCGATTTTTGCCAAAATATGTGAAGTCATTAAGATTTTATGTTGATTTTAATTTGTTGAAAAAAGGGCGTGGTCGCTCTAACTTTCGTAAAAGTTCGCCGATTTGGCTAAATAGTTCTTCATAACTGAAGATACGTTCAATGTTGTATGGTACTGAATTTCGACGAAATCGGTAAAGCGGTTCGGATTTTATAGAATTTTGAATTTTTCGAAAAAAATAGATTTTGATCTAAATTACGTCGAATTTCAACAAATGAACAGAAATTTTGTACAGACGAAAAATAACATTCAGAAATGCCATGTACCAAATTTGGTGATGATCGGTAAAGTCGTTCGGATTTTACACCATTTTTCATTTAAAAAAAAATGTAGATTTTCGCTATAACTTCTGGAAAAGGTGAGAAAGTACGACAAAAATTTGTATCTAATCAAAATTAGATGTAACGGTGTTTGCAGAGGTGATTTATAGCTGTATAAAACATCTCTGCAAAAGAGACACAAGGTATAAAAAAAAAGATGCAAAGTAGAACCTTGCACATTGCTTCCTCATTATTTTTCGCTTTTTACAAAGCTTCCTCTATGAGGAAGCCAAAATTGAATAACATACTGCTTCCTCACAGAGGGAGCTTTGTAAAAAGCGAAAAATAATGAGGAAGCAATGTGCAAGGTTCTACTTTGCATCTTTTTTTAAATTTTTAACAGTGTAGTGTAAAGTAATAAATTTTAGCACGACATTCGGAAAATCTGCATCTTATGCTGCCTGTTAGAAAAATCAATTTTACGGTCTTATTTTCTATTTTCGTAACTCGATTCTTTAATTAAAAATATATATCTCTGTTGAACGTAATTAGCTAAAATAAGCATGAGGCTTCGTCTATACAAAGTTTAAAATTAACTTTCAGTGGATTATATGCATCTCGTTATTTATTATGGTATTATCTCTCTACGGGTCACTGCGGCCGTTAAAATATGTTATCAGATTCTCCACAGTGTAGCTATATCGAATACTGAGATATTGCATGGCCAAGTAATAATACGCAATAATTATATATAGTATGACAGGTATTTAAGTATATCACTAAGTAATATATATAATGAACGTCGTTCATACATAGCGTGAGCAAAGTTAATTTACACGGTAAATACATTCAGTATAGATTATAGTGCAATTTACCAAGGGTATAGAAATTTCATGTAAAACTTTTATTGCTTTATTAATTCTCTTTAACATGAATTACCATTGACATAATTCAAATTTAAACTGGACAAATGCACGTTGATTTATAAATTGCAGAGTTTAAAAAAAAAAGTAGATAAAATCACGTGATCTGAATTAACATACTTTTTTTTTGTAATTATTAAAATTAATAATTGAGCGGAAGTCGATTTAAAAATTGCAGACTTTTCCAATCCCCTTAAGACTTTATCGACATTCAGAATAACATACGATACAGAAATAAATAGACATAATTCAAATTTAAACTGGACGAATGCACGCTGATTTATAAATTGCAGAGTTTAAAAAAAAAGTAGATAAATCACGTGATCTGAATTAACCTGCTTTTTTTGTTGTAATTATTAACATTAATAATTGAGCGGAAGCCGATTTTAAAATTGGAGACCTTTCCAATCCCCTTAAGACTTTATAGACATGCAGAATAACATACGATACAGAAATAAATAGACATATTTACGTGGCCTGAATTGATCTGAAAAAAAGGTAATAATACCCGTTTTTTTCCTCGGAGATAGTCAAGAGTAAAAAGTATGGAAAGCATAAAAATATTGAAATGTAAATACTGAGAAAAGATAAAAAAATAAATAAGCTCACATATACAGAACCAGTAATAGCGAGTAATCGATTTTTAGATCACGAGTGTTCTCCGAGTATTCGTTGCCTCTGGCCATTTATACTGGATTTTTTCTTCTTTCCAAAGAGACCGTTCAGTCACAGCCTTTTAAAGTCACCTCTTGTCTGAAATTGCTCGCCGCGTTTTCGCTCTTCTGTCTCGCCCGGGAAACTTTACCCACACTTCACCAGCGTCACTATTCCTACCACCGCCCCTCTATGGGTATTCTATTATTTTTTTCTTTCGCGACGACAGTCGTCTCGGCGAATTTCAGCATTGTCTTCGGATACTCACTTCTTTCCACTCTTTTCCACGTTCGTCGTTGATAGTATTATTCATTTGCGATGCTGGGAAAGTTACGAGGCATGTCTAGATAGAACCTATTTTTATCGTATATTTCTTGTTATGCTATGTCAAACTGCTAGGAAACTTCGCTTCGTTCCTACTTATTTTGTATTTAGGGTTTTTGTATGTGATATATTTATGATATTGATTCGTCGTAGCTAGTCGGACTAGCGATGTGGAAGACGTCTGATACGGGAAGATGTAAATCATTGATAACTTCAGAAAAGACTGTCGTGACTTTTGAATATTTTATTGATGTGAAACGTTTTTTTACTGAACACAATGACACACATTTTTTTTTTTGGTGCACATTTTTTTGTGCACTACTCAAATGTGCATATTTTTAAATGCACTACTCAAATGGACACATTTTTTGTGCACTACTTAAATTGTGCATATTTTTTTGTGCACTACTCACATATGTACATTTTTTAATACACTACTCAAATATGCAAAGTTTTTGTGCATTACTCAAATGTGCACATTTTTAAATGCACTACTCAAATGGACACATTTTTTTGTGCAATACTTAAATTGTGCACATTTTTTTGTGCACTACTCAAATGTGCATATTTTTTTGTGCACTGTTCAAATGTGCACATTTTTTTGTGCACTACTCAAATGTGCATATTTTTAAATGCACTACTCAAATGGACACATTTTTTGTGCACTACTTAAAATGTGCACTCAAATATGCACATTTTTTAATGCACTACTCAAATGTGCATATTTTTTTGTGCACTACTCAAATATGCACATTTTTTAATGCACTACTCAAATATGCACTTTTTTAAATGCACTACTCAAATATGCACATTTTTTTGTGCATTACTCAAATGTGCACATTTTTAAATGCACTACTCAAATGGACACATTTTTTGTGCACTACTTAAATTGTGCACATTTTTTTGTGCACTACTCAAATGTGCATATTTTTTTGTGCACTTCTCAAATGTGCACATTTTTTGTGCACTACTCAAATGTGCATATTTTTAAATGCACTACTCAAATGGACACATTTTTTGTGCACTACTTAAATTGTGCACATTTCTTTGTGCATTACTCAAATGTGCATATTTTTTTGTGCACTTCTCAAATGTGCACGTTCTTCAATGCACCACTCAAATATGCACATTTTTTTTGTGCACTACTCAAATGTACACATTTTTAAATGCACTATTCACATGGACACATTTTTTGTGCATTACTCAAATGTACACATTTTTAAATGCACTACTCACATGGACACATTTTTTGTGCATTACTCAAATGTGCACATTATTTTGTGCATTACTCAAATGTGCACATTTTTTTGTGCATTACTCAAATGTGCACATTATTTTGTGCACTACTCAAATGTGCACATTTTTTTGTGCATTACTCAAATGTGCACATTTTTTAATACACTACTCAAATGTGCACATTTTTTTATGCACTACTCAAACATGCACATTTTTTAATGCACTACTCAAATGTGCACATTTTTTTGCGCACTACTTAAATGTACACACTTTTTAATGCACTACTTAAATGTGCATATTTTTCAATGCACTACTCAAATGTGCACATTTTTTTGTTCACGACTTTTTTCGTGTACAACTGTTTTGCATACGATTTTTTTGTGTACAACTGTTTCGCACACCATTTTGTTTGTGGACATCTGTTATGTAGATAATTTTTTGTTGTTGCCCAACTATATTGTACCTAAACGTTTTTCTTTTGTGCACTACTAGATAACACAGCTATTTGTTTGAGAGGAAAACACAATATCTGCTACGAATTGTGTTCAGGAGGCGTTGCGAGAAATGGTCTTTAGTAACTCTCGTCCGCCTCTCAACTTGGTCGTATTATTATCGCCGCAGGCGTCCTCGACCGGCTACTCGAATAGTTCGACAGGTTGGGTTTGCTTCTCGGTCGTTTTCATAAGTTGTGGAAAGTTATGGTGCATAACTTCTGCACCACACCTGGATAAGATGATTTGAAATGCAGACTTGAACCTTTTTTTTTGCCCCACGTAAGAAAAAATGTCGCCGGTGTTTTCATTCAAATTTTCCAACCAAAAATACATCTTACATTTTTTTGGATATGGTTTTTCATAATTTTGGTCATCAACATGGTGTCGATAAATTGAGGACATTTACCAATAGAAAAACAAACTGTCACATTACTGCCAAATTAATTAATTTTTTTTTCTAATAGAGGAATCTTTATTCAATAAAAACATTTTTTCACGAGATTTTCATTTGAGTATACCCAAAATTATTTGAAATTCCAAGTAAAGTAGTTCAGAAAAAGTGTCTAGATGTATGTATGTGTGTTTGCGTGTCTAAGGAATTAAAATTGATACCACCACTCAAATTGTAATCGCCATAAAAATAATTGACCAATCCTGACTTGATATGAATTTTTGTTTGATCTCTTAATCCATTCAGATTTCATGAGATTTTGAAAAACATCCATCAACTCTCTAACACGAACACATTTTTAGTTATCAGGTTGAAACTGAATAATCTAAAAATTGATAAACCAGTTCGGATTTTATAAACGTTTGACATTTTAATTTATTCATGTTATTGCATTAACTTTTACAGAACTCAATTAGCGTGAACAAATTTTTCACATAAACGAAACAATGTTGAGTGATGATACATATCTAATTTAATCAAGATTCGCAGAAGGTTTCGGATTTCATAGGAATTTGTTTTTTTCTTCATTATTTCAACACGATTAAAAATTCACTAAAATTCAGTTTCTTCGTAATTTTTTTAAACCAAGAAAACAAAGTAGAACTTTATTCATCGCTTTCTCGTTATTTTCCCCTTTTACAAAAACTTCCTTTGTGAGGAAGCCAAAACCGATTAACATGCAGCTTTGAGAAAAGCGAAAAATAATGAGCAATCAATGTGCCCTTCGATATGCCCTTTTATATGACCTGTTTCATATTACGATGCCGGAAAAAAATTAAATCTCTTTACCGTTCTAAAGCAATGAATTTTTGGCATTATTACTATTATTATTCAATCTTAATGTTTTTACTATATTCAATGGCATTGATTTTCTTTCCAGATCACAAAGTTAATAGAAAATCTTTCCATAAAAATAATTGCTCAGAAATAATTTGCAATTTTTTTTACATAAAAGTGAGTTGAGGTTTTGGAGGTTAAATTACGATTAACTATATAACTTTGAGAAAAGCGAAAAATAATGAACAATCAATGTGTAATACTATTTCATTATTAGTATTAATATTCAATCTTAATGTTTTTACTATATTCAATGGCATTGATTTTCTTTCCAGATTACAAATTTAGTAGAAAATCTTTCCATAAAAATAATTGCTCAGAAATAATTTGCAATTTTTTTAACATAAAAGTGAGTTGAGGTTTTGGAGGTTAAATTACGATTAATATATAGCTTTGAGAAAAGCGAAAAATAATGAACCATCAATGTGTAATACTATTTCATTATTCGTATTAATATTCAATCTTAATGTTTTTACTATATTCAATGGCATTGATTTTCATTCCAGATTACAAATTTAGTAGAAAATCTTTCCATACAAATAATTGCTCAGAAATAATTTGCAATTTTTTTAACATAAAAGTGAGTTGAGGTTTTGGAGGTTAAATTACGATTAACTATACAGCTTTGAGAAAAGCGAAAAATAATGATGTGCAATATTCTATATACCCTTTTACAATATGACCTGTTTCATATATCGGAAAAAATTAAATCTTAGATATTATTCTTTACCTTCTGAAGCAATGTCATATTATACAAAATCGCGTTTTCTGCGATGCAATTTTTGTGGTCCAGGTTGTGAACCACTCGAAAATAATGGAATCGCCATTGTCATTCCGAAGACTCAGTAACTTGAACGAATCCCATCGATAAAGAAGAACGAAGAAGATAAGTACATCCCGGCCAGGTTTGCCAGCTTCTCATTTAGCGAAGAAGCCTCAAAGTCGCCTGCCATCATCCAGGGATTACCTCCCTGCATTTTGGAAGAAAAACCGCTCACAATCTCTGGTATCGTCCTTGCATCGATCAGCGCTTTATCTCAAGCGTTTCCGAGTGGCCAGAGTAGACGTGCTCGTCTTCTCGATGAGATGGAAGACGTTGGAAATGCCGGCCGGCGAGAAACTCACTTCAGGAGACAAAAATAGTCATCGTATGTTTCGAAAGCTTCGGAGCGGATTGCGGGACGAAACGTTGTCTAAAATTACAACTAAGCAAAGTCTGTACAGACGCGCAGATCGCATCAGACAGTTTTCATGACCCTCTGGTTCGGACCAGTTGTTCACGACTCCGCATTTCATTTTGCGTAAACGACCGGCGAACCTTTTGCAACCCGGAAAATCCTCTTAACCAAGAATTAAGGTGATTATTATACATATATATATATATATCTGGTAAAGAGGATTACGAACGCAATGGCAGGAAAGGGAATGTGATATGCAAATCTTCGTGTGCAATTTGAGGCAGGATTTGTTTCGGTTTACGTTGGAGAAAATCGACGCAAAGATATATTTCGGGAAAATCATTGGAATACAGTTGGATTTTGTGTATACAGTCAAGATGGACGAACCTGATCGACATTACAGAGCTCTTTGCTCTTCGGAAACTCTCAGATCAGGCACCAAAGGATTCTTCAGGGACTTCAGCGAGTCGGTCACTGATGAGGCTGGCGATACTTGGATCGACAAGATATTTGGAAGACTGGACAGTGACGAAGAACGTGTTAGGATCGTTCTAACTGACCCTAAAGTCAAGAACATTATCCTGGAAACTTTGAGGAGAGTAAAGCATCTCTACAGAGACAAGGACGCGATCGTGTCGAGAAGCAAGAGACTGGAAGGACTCGAAGTTGCTGCATCCGGAGATCACGAGAAAGCTCTTCTGCTCTTCAGCCAAGCTGTGCTTCGAGCTCCTGCAACAGGTTTAAGCTCTTGATTAGTAAAGCAATTAGAGGAACTTAATTAAATAACTTTGAAATATTCATTAAATTGGGTGACTATTAGCGTAATTGGCAAGATATTGTTTGTAATATTATTGGGTAATGGATAATTAGCAGCTTGAACCTAATTTGTTTTCTTTTGCTTCCTCATAGAGGAAGCTTTCTTTTCTTGAAATTTTTTTTTTCGATATTTTCATGTCAGGACACTCAGAATGGTCTAAAACGTCGAGAAAAGTGGTTTAGAAAAAATGTCTGTATGTATGTGTGTGTTTGTGTGTGTGTGTGCGTGCGTATGTGCAAAATTTTTTGTTAGCTCGATAGCTGTCGCAATTTTTAAGATATCGGGCTCAAATTTGAACCACGAGTAAACTGTCGTTAAACAAGGTATGGGATTGAATTTGGAGTTAATCCATCAAGGTGTTCAAAATTCATGGAATTTTGAATTTTTTGGAGAATGTCAGTTCGGGCTCTAACTCCCGCAATTTTTAAGATATCCGACTCAAACTTAGACCGGAAGTGGGTTGTTATCAAATAGTGTTTGGGATTAAATTTGGTGTCAATCCGTTAAGGGGTTCACAATTTATGGTATTTTTACATTTTTTGACATTTTTTGTTCGTGCTCCAACTTTCGCAATTTCTAAGATATCGGGCTCAAATTTGGTCCACAAGTGGACTGTTATTAAATAAAGTTTGGGAGTGAATTTGACGTCAATCCGTTAAGGGGTTTAAAATTTATGGCATTTTGAATTTTTTGTTTGTGCTCTAACTTCCGCAATTTTTGAGAAACGGGCTCAAATTTGAACCACAAGTAAACTGTCGTTAAACAAGATATGGGATTGAATTTGGAGTTAATCCATCAAGGTGTTCAAAATTTATGGCATTTTGAATTTTTTGGAGAATGTCAGCTCGGGCTCCAACTCCCGCAATTTTTAAGATATCCGACTCAAACTTGGACCGGAAGTGGATTGTTATCAAATAGTGTTTGGGATTAAATTTGGTGTCAATCCGTGAAGGGGTTCACAATTTATGGCATTTTTAAATTTTTTGACATTTTTTGTTCGTGTTCTAACTTTCGCAATTTTTAAGATGTCGGGCTCAAATTTGGTCTACAAGTGGAATGTTATTAAATAAAGTTTGGGAGTGAATTTGACGTCAATCCGTTAAGGGGTTTAAAATTTATGGAATTTTGAATTTTTTGTTTGTGCTCTAACTTCCGCAATTTTTAAGATATCGGGCTCAAATTTGGCCCACAAGTAGAGTGTGGGTAAACTAAACATCAGTTCGAATCTGGCGAGAATCTGTTAAGGGGTTCAAAGCTAATGCCATTTAAAATTTTTTCAAACAAGGCTGCAAAGTAGAACTTTGCAAATTGCTTCCTCATTATTATTAGATTTTTACAAAGCTTCCTCTATGAGAAAGCCAAAATAGATTAACATGCTTCCTCATAGAGGTAGATTTGTAAAAATCCAATAACAATGAGAAAGCAATTTGCAAAGTTTTTATACCCATTTTATGCTTTTTTATTCGTTTTGAGGATTAGGGGGACTCTGAAAAAACAGATTTTCCGTTTTCAAAGCCGTTCTTCGCAATACACTTTTATTTTGTTGGTCATTTATCCTCCAACATATTTGAGAAATAAAAAAAAAACATTCGAGTTCGCTCAACTCACTTTTACATCGTGAACTGCAAATTTCCGGTTTTTTAAGCAATATTGTGGGAAATTCTTGCAAATTTTTTCAGAGCAATTAGTTTATAGAAATAACGATTTTCTACTAAATCTGTCAACTGTACAGAATATCAACGCGTTTACAGAAAAATTTTGAATAATATTAGTAATAATGACAAAAAGTTATTCATAAATTAGTCTAGAAAATTGTTCAACTAATTCGATAGAAAACTTTCTTTCGCTACTTCCAAAATCGATACTTCAATTTTTTTAAACGCATATATTTTTTTAATGAATTTTCTAATAACTGTGATATTAATTTTTTTTTATCGTTGCCAAAACCCAATTATTTATACGTTTTCATCGAAAGATTCCATATAACATATCGAAAATTGATCGAATATTTTCATAAAAATAGTTTTTAAAAATTGTCGAAAAAAAACATTTCCAATTTTTTCTGTTTGTTCGAGAATTCGAAAAAAGAATTCCCGAACAAATTTTTTTTAATTTTTTTGAAGATATACATCTTCAAGAAAATCAAAAAAAATATTGTGTTCATATAAATTCGTTTTAAATATCAATTAAATAATATGAATCCTTTTAGATATCTTAAAGTTGTAATTTTTATGAATTAAAAAAAAAAAACATTTTTTTACGCTTTTATTATTTTATATACCAGATTACAATAAACGCGAAACTTATTTTGCAATCCATAAGACTTCGCTTATTTACAGTTGAACTACCTTAAGAAGGTAAACTCATGCACGGTTTGATTTTCACGAAGGTTAATATAGTTTTCCGAGTCGCTGGTTTCATTTAATCAGAAATGGGTATGCGATGTAAATTATCACTGTTTCGTATGGATTTTATCGAATATTCAGATTCATGCATCGTGATTTTGACTCCCGAAGTAGCAGTCGAAATAGATAGACATACACAGAAAGGTCCACGAATAACAGATACAGTCAAAGTTTGTTGATCAATACGAGTAAACCAACTGGAAAAACAACATGTCGAGCGAGTTCTACATACATATATTACGAAGAGTTACGTCCATTGAACTTAAAGGTAACTCTCATCCTATGTATACATTTCTTCGTGAGAAACACCACAAATAGTCAGTTGGTACTAATTTTCAAATATGTAGTTAAATAATGTTTGTAAAAATATAGAACTTTCGACAAAAGTGAACGTTAAAATCTTTGAGATTTAAATACTAAAATAAGAAAAGCCATTATTTATAATAGGAGCCTATAATGATTTTTGGCAAATCGCTATTACTTCATGAAATGACAATTCTTTTAATAATAATAATAACTTCATAATAATTACCAGCTGAAAATTACTTTTAATGTAATTTACAGAGAAAAATTTCAATTAAATTTGCTGAAGAATTGTGAAAAATAAAAATTTGTAATTACAATCCTCGATTTATATTTCATTGAGTATATTAGCGCATTTTTTAAAGAAATTTTTTATAGCTATTTATAAAAATAGAAATATGCAAAATAATGAGTAATAGGGCAAATATACATAAATAATATTAAATGTGTATCTGCAATAATATTGGAGCCTCCATTATTGTTGTTATCTCCTTGATAATTTCGCTAAAATATGTACAATGCAAAGCTCTTTATGGCAACAGATTAGCGGAAAGTAGGAAATATATAGGAGACCAAATTCACATCCTCCTTTGAATTGACCCTAAAATGACTCTCTCTAACTCAGTGCATAAGTTATAGGAGTATAGAGAGACTAACTTTAGAGAGAATATCTGAATACGTACCAAGATACATGAATTCATATTATTATTATTATTATTATTTAAAAAATGCGAGGTTTTATAATGTATGATGGTATAATAATTTTTATATTATCTTTTTCTTTTGATATTTGTTGCGAATTCATTTACGATGATTTCAGGAAAATGTACACCAGTCGACCAAGGATTTAGCTTGCCTTTGGGGTTGCTAGCACGAGCGGACACTCTCATGGCGCTTGGAGACTATGACTTTGCTTTGGAGGACCTGAGACTCGCAGCAGAAGAGGATTTACCTCCAACAGCAAGGTAAGCTATTCAACTTGCTACAATGAGCTAAAGTTGAAATTCTCAAATAAAATCCTCGTAATTCCTCGACCATTCAATTCATTGAGCTTCATCATGACCACCACAGAAGTAAAAGTAGTGGTAAGAAAAATTTGGTTACTTTAGGTAACTTGAATCTACTAAATTAGCGGTTGGTTAACACTGATTTATTGACACTTAATAAGAAAACAACATGCACGATTATTCCGAGTAATTTTCTGTAAAACCTTAGGTTTTTTAGTTTGTGCAGAAAGTTGAGCTTAGTATCTTCGTTTTTGCGAAAATTAATTTAAACAAGGATGCAAAGCAGAACCTTGCACATTGCTTCCTCATTATATTTCGCTTTTTACAAAGCAACCTCTAAGAGGAAGTATGGGAATTGATTTTGATTTCCTCATAGAGGAAGCTTTGTAAAAAGCGAGATATAATGAGGAAGCAATGTGCAAGGTTTTGCTTTACATCCTTGTTTTTAATAAATATAAATAAGCGCACACTCTCGCTTTGTGAAAATATAGTAAGGACAAACGGTCCAGAAACTCCCTCGAATACTCTATCTTCTCTGTTTTTTTTTTTTTGTAGAACACGATAGAAATCGGTGGTTTCCGAAATTTCATTGGGAAGCAAGGATATGGCTAGTTTATACGTCATAAATCGCTACTTTTCGCAATATAGACTGTACAACATCGCTATGAAAATATGTTATCATTCAACATTTTTGGGCTATATCTGTCGTATTTTTCTGTTAATCGTGAACTTGGTACTCATTTGACTCCTAGCTCGATATTTGATACCAAAATTCGCATCGCAGAAAAAAAATCAAAAAATTCAAAAAATAAAAATCTCATAAAATTTTAATGTTTCAACCGATCTTAACCAAATTTAATAGGGATCACCGGTGTATGAAAACTCACGTACATACCAATTTTGAGCTTAATATCTCGAAAATTAAAAGAGTTATCGCGTTAACAGACATTTTTGAGAAAATTAAAAACCGTGTAAAAATTTAATGATCATGGGGATTTTTACAAAAATTGGTATGAACGATGAGGATTGACCCCTCTATCTATGGTGTAAATTTCAGCTCTATATCTCGAGGCGTTCCCGCATTATAAACGTTTACATTTTTTGAGCGTGTAACATACACACACACATACAGACATTTTTTCTAAATCACTTTTCTCGACGTTTTGGACTATTCTGAGTGTACTGACATGAAAATCTCGAAAAAAAAAATTTCACGAAAACAAAGCTTCCTTTATGAGAAAGCAAAAACGTAAATTTTTGGAAAAATTCAAATCTCGATAAAGTTGTAACTGCTTTGCCGATTTCAACCAAATTCAATACTATGCAATATTGAGTGCACCTGTACTTATGAAAAAGTATTTAGCAAAACTGTCGAAATTTTACGAAAGTTAGAAAGAGAACGCGCTTTTGAAAAAAACAATTAAAAATACTTGAAATCGATTTTTTTTTTTAAATTTGCATTTCCACCCGTCTGGAGGCATTACGCCTATTGCAGGGTCGGCCCGGGTCAGTAGCCAGTTCCCCCTGAGGGTCTGGTCCGGATCAGTAACCAGGCGCCCATGCGGCCGCATCCGACTTCCTCCTCTATATTGCATTCGCCACAGCACTTCTGCCATGGGCATACACCCAGAAAAAAGATTTGGTAATATTAACTAAAATTATCTATTCAACATTTGATTATTTCAATCAACGAAAATTTACTTTCCCTCCAACAAATATGTATTTCATTCAATTTTTCAGTTTTTTTATTTCCAACACATTTATTTATTTAAATGAACTTTGACGGCACCGGGAATCGAACCCGCGACCTACCGATGCTCTGGACTAGAGGCCAGTACACTGACCACTAGACCACCGCACCGGTTTTAAAACCGGAATTTGTGTATACTTTTTCTTTTTTTTTTTTTTTTGTAATTTCTGTAATTTTTATTTAACGGATTTCTCCTTTACATAGTATATTTACAATTTGTGAATAGATTCGAAAACACGAGTATTTCTTATATACTTAATAGATTGTGGTAAGGTACAGGGGCGGTTTAACGGCTAGGCCGTTTAAATTTTTTCCTATTTGTAAAATTGGTGTAAAAACGAAAAAAAAATTCGTTGCGTCAAGCTTTTTTATGGAACGAAGGAGGCGCCTCGAATCCCCGGGCCTAGGGCTCTTGCACCGTTAAACCGCCCCTGGTAAGGTGAAATATAAACACAAATCTAAAAACTATTTCGAAAACTTAAAGAGGAATACAACTTTGACTTGATAACATCGACATACATTTTTATAAAACCCCCCCTGTTGTTATTTTTGTTGTTGTTCTTATTTTTGCAAAAAATAACAACAATCAAAGAGGAGTTAGTGCTTCACTTGTGTGCTAAATTTCAGCTCGATCGCTAGAACTATTTTTTGATTATACATAATGCAGAAATGAACAGTTTTCCTCCCTAGGGAGTAAAGTAACTGGATTGCGCATGCATACGAATCAGAGGATAAAATCAGCTATTTTACGCCCGCATTACGTTCACGAAATCGGGATATTTTACCGTAGTCGAGAAAAAAATATACATACGAACATTTTTTCTAAACCACTTTTCTCCACATTTTAGGCATTCTGCGTTTGATATTTAAAATAATTGCAAAAAAAAAATGTCATTGGCAAATTGTTATCAATGAGAAAGCAAAAGTATCGGAAAGTATGTGAAAAATACCTTGAAACCTTCTGGTTATAGTTGTAAGGACAAATTTTCAAATTCACTTACTAAGTCAAATCCAATAAAGTAATATTATTACGTAACCATATTTGGCAATCCAATTATCTGCAATTCTGGCTAGACTCTACCATAATTTTTTTTTCTTTCTTCAACGTCAATTTGTAATTTTTTACTTGAAAATAATTCTCCATCAATTCAGCTACTTTAACATTCGAACTTAAAAAAAGTGCAAGCCTTCAAATCATTTTTTACCTCTCTCTCAATTTTTCCATAAATACTATTACATATCACGGTAGGTTTTATAGAATTGTAGGCTAAATAAAAATATGTCCAAATAAGGAAAAAATTATAATTACAAAAATGGCTGTACACGGAAAAAAAAGATTAGTTGCCATAACCAAGAAATGAGTTGACACACCCATTCGATTATTCTATTTCCCTAGCTACTCAAATGGTAATACCGACGATTCGAATGATAATACCGACGATACGAATGGTAGTCCCAACTATTCGAGTGGTAGTCCCAACGATTGGATTAGTTAACCTAACTAATCCAATCGAGAACTAATCGTGAATAGTTGAGGTTACTATTCGATATGGTTGAGGCAACTAATTTTTTAGACATTGTGTACAGCAAATTGAAAACGTAGTTGCCACAACCAAACATTTCTTTCCGTGTATCAGCAGAATTCTTATGTTCAATAGATAAGTATTAGTTGCCATTGGGAGAAGAAAATCATCAATTATTGTTGTATGGTTGGATATTTTGAACACTCAAATATAAATTCTGTATTTATTAAAATTTTATCCATGAGGAAGCTAAAACTATAACTATATCTAGTTATAGTTAAAATATATAATTAAAAGTTATAGCTGAAACTATAACTATATCCTGTTATAGTTTTAAGGACAAATTTACGAATTCAGTTAATAAGTCAAATCCAATAGAGTAATAAGATTACGTAGCCACAGTTGGCAATCCAATTATCTGCAATTCTGGCTTGACTTGGTAGACTATCAAGAATTGATTGCAACTCCGTCGTTGTGGCCGCTACAAGTCGTGGCACCTGTTGTTGTTTCCTGATGACACATACATCAATGTGCGGTGGCGTTGTCGTCGCGGTGTTGCTTTCCCACAGGGCTACTCTCGTCTAGTGTCGACCAGAGCTGCGAACGACCTCTGCGCTTATATACGTGCAGCGGATTTAATAATAATGGTAACACGAAGGGAGGCAAGACGGTGATTCCTGATTGTCGACTCGATTAAGTATACGGCTATAACCGCGAGCTTCTCTATCCTATTCGCTCGTGTCACGCATTGTAACGACTTGCGGTAAATCTTGGTGGTAGTTTCGTGGAGAGTAGAGAAACTTACTACTACACAACTCGCCGCATGAAAGCATATCCGCATCACGAGGAACAGGAGGTTGTTTGGCCCGGCGACCGGGGTAAATCTGCCACCCCTTTTGGGAGTAAAGCAGCTTCTCGTCCGCGATAAAGCTGTTATACGTGAAAAGCGAGCTCAAGACTCATCTCGTCTACGACGTCAAAGGAGCTTCTATCCTCGTGTATGCACAAGAGCTGGCACTGAATTGCGTTGAACTATTAGGTCGGCAAATTATCATATGGGATATTCCGAGCCAACCTTTTCAAATATTTCTGCAACTGTTATTACTATCTATTTTGTCAACGACAGGATTCACATTTTACAGAGAAAAATTCATGGGTTAAAATGATAAATGTAGCGAGACTTGCTGTATAAATGGCTCGGGTCATAACATATGTGGCAACCACAGGGAGAAAACGGTTCTGCTAAGCCGGCAAATTTTTTGCTCAAATGTTTGCTTAATGCTCATTAATAACGCAATGTTGTCATGCCTTTTTACGATGATTTTTGAAAAAGTCACTTTTGGTCGGTTCTGATTTCAGATTTCATAGATCCGACTTTTGGTCGGAAAATCCAACCTAAAGAACCTACATTTAATTTCTTCAAGATATCAAATTTGGAATTCACTATCATTCTCAAGTGGCACGTTGTACCTCAGAAAGTACGGGTTACATGCCTTTTTACGATGACTTTTCAAAAAGTCGCTTTTGGTCGGTTCTGATTTCAGAATTCACAGATCCGACTTTTGGTCGGAAAATCCAACCTAAAAAACCTAATTTTTTTTTTCGTCAAGATATCAAATTTTGGCCTTTACTATCGTTCTCAAGTCGCATATTGTACCTCAGAAAGTACCAGTTACATGCCTTTTTACGATGATTTTTGAAAAAGTCACTTTTGGCCGGTTCTAATTTCAGATTTTACAGATCCGACTTTTGGTCGGAAAATCCAACCTAAAGAACCTACATTTGTTTTTCTTCAAGAGATCAATTTTTGACCTTCACTATCATTCTCAAGTGGCACATTGTACCTCAGAAAGTACCGGTTACATGCCTTTTTACGATGATTTTTTAAAAAAGTCACTTTTGGTCGGTTCTGATTTCAGATTTCACAGATCCAACTTTTGGTCGGAAAATCCAACCTAAAGAACCTAATTTTTTTTTCTTCAAGATATCAATTTTTAACCTTCACTATCGTTCCCAAGTCGCATATTGTACCTCAGAAATTGTCGGTTACATGCCTTTTTACGATGATTTTTGAAAACGTCACTTTTGGTCGGTTCTGATTTCAGAATTCACAGATCCAACTTTTTGTCCGAAAATCCTAAAGAACCTAATTTTTTTTTCGTCGAGATATCAAATTTTGGCCTTCACTATCATTCTCAAGTCGCATATTGTACCTCAGAAAGTACCGGTTACATGCATTTTTACGACGATTTTTGAAAAAGTCACTTTTGGTCGGTTCTGATTTCAGAATTCACAGATCCAACTTTTGGTCGGAAAATCCAACCTAATTTTATTTTAAGTGATATTGTAATGGTAGAATAATTTATATCCATGCACCACTTCTAATTAGATGGCACGAGTTCCCAAGTAGCACAAAGACAAAGGATATCTATTTGTTATACGAAAAGGTATATTAATTTCCGTCCAAATGATATCTTTTTGGATTTGGATATCTTAAGAACGTCTAAAAGATATCCAAATCCAAAAGATATCATTTGGACGGAAATTAACATACCTGTTCGTATACCAAATAGATATCCTTTGTCTTTATGCTACTTGGGTTCTTATATCGAAAACGCAAGTTATTTCACCCACGATAAACTATAAAAGCTACAGTACGCTAATAAAAATTGTGATACCGAGGTTTGATGATTAGCGCGTGAAGCGTGCATCCGCTGCTTGTACATATAATTTCGATCCAAAAAAAAATACTTTCAACCCCAAAAGTAGATGTGATTTATAGCCGTTTCCAGGATTGAAACAAAGTCTAAACACTATTTACCCCTCATCTGGAAATTAAGCGTATGATTATAAGTCGTGATCGACCTTTAATGGATGGTATAAAATCAAAGCACCTACAACCCTTTAATCACTGCCACGCCAACGGGTTTGCAATGGTTGGTGTCACGAGTGCCTGAAGCGAAGTTGGAGAGTCTTTTACGGTGAGCCGCTTGAGGGTTAGTTCAAAGCTCTGGTATGCAAAAATTTCACAGCGGTCGCAGGATTGTCAGAGAAAAGAGAGAGAAAAAAGAATGTATAGGTATAGCGCACGATAGCGTCGACGATCCAGGCAAGGGTGCTTCAAAGATCGTCACGAAAGCTCGCCAGAGGCCCGCATTTTTATTATACGTGGACCTTCCTCGGTTTTCCAGAGCGCCCGCAGTCCGAACATACAGAAATACCTGTCTGGAATGCTTGGAACGAGCAAATCTGACGAAATACTGCGGTCGAGTGCGCAAACGTTTGAGAAATCGGTTGAAAAGCTCTTCAGCTTGAACACATAAATTTCCGCCCATTTTCACACGTTTTAACTGTGTTTAATTAACTCCAATAAGTACGAGCAAATACACTGAAAGACAATTCAGATATTGAGAGGTATAAATAGTTGCTTCAACAAACTTAAAGATCTTTTTATAGTTATCGCGATTACATTGCAAACTATAGTATTTAATTTTCTTTTCTCCCAATATATCAGATTTTTTTCTGTGAGAACATCTTTAGTTGAATTTGTAAGTGATAAGTAGACACAAAAAAAAATTGCTGTTTTTTGGAAAGGACTTATTTTGGAAACAATCTAGCCGGATGGACTTATAGGGTGATTGAAAATAATAGAATAATTAACCGGAATTTAGATTAATCAGAGCCTAGCAAAGGATTCTTAGAGTAATTTAGAATAATCAGGAGATGAGAGAGAGACCTGAACTAGGATTTAGATTAATTACGCTCCGATTTAGGACTTGCCTCATCTTAGGAGCCTGAGAATAATCAAAGCTTCGGAAATGGCCCCTAAAGGGAATTATAATTAGTGAGTAATCAAGGCCTGAAAAAGGACTTAGGGCCCTAAGAATAATAAGGGCCCGAGAATTGGGTTATAGAGAGACTTATAATTAGGGAATAATCAAGATCTGGGATTTTGACTCCTAGAGAATTTTATAATCAGGTCCTGGAAGGAAAAGGCTCAGATTCTGAGAAAATGTGATTTTTATTACACCGAGAGAAAAGATTTCACTGACGCCAAAGAAATAGGTGTATTGATTTTATTTTTTTTCATTGATTTCAATGAAATAGTGCATTTGAATTTCAAAGAGAACATTTCACTGCCTGTAAATAAAGATTTACTTAGTGGGCATATAATAAAGAAACAGTTTCATTGTTTTAAAGAGACGTTTTTATTGGTTCAAAGAAACGTTTTTATTGATGTCTCTCTCGCACCTAACCTCACTTCTTTGCTTTCCGGTTCTCCAGAACGAACGGTTTCGAGTTTCGAGGAGCCAGAAGCTTAGCTTATTTCTGCCGTACTTCCTTACATACTCACAAAATTAGAGCTTTATCTGCCGCGTACTTTAGGAAAAAATAGGTTTCAAAATTTTGAGCTGGTAAGAAGAAGGTTTCATTGAATCAGAGACGATATCTTTGAAATCAATGAAAAAGGTTCATTGGTTTAAAGAAATGTTTCTACGAATCAATGTCACTACTTTTCATTGAGTTTGAGATCATTCAAAGAAAAGATAGTATTGAAATTAAAGTATTTCATTTCATTGGCAAAGACTTCCGTGAATCAATGAAACTTTTTCTCTCGGTGTACAATTTCACTAAAAGCCCACGCAGTTACACTCAATGCTTTTTTTTAAACGCATATTCCATTTTTTTAATCAATGTAACATTTTTCCAGTGTGTGTAGTGTTGAATAAAAAATAAATGGATCAATACCATCAAAATAGTCGCAAGAAATATCAATTAGAAATCATTAATCATGTTTCAAGGACTACCACGATTTCCCTAAGTGCATTAAATTATTCATGCGCCATGTGAAGTCTTTCTGCTCTTCTGGAATACCTTCACAATCAGCTCCGCCATACAAAACCCCGTGGGAATATTCCGCCGGCATATGTAAAACTTAACTTCCGACGTAGTAAAGAAAATTCAATTACCAACATAGAAATTCCCTAAGGGCGTACCTTTGGCTCAACTATTCAGTAACTGTCGGATAGTGTTTCGATAGACTCTAACTATCGGCAAACCTAGAAGAAAAACTTTGACCATACTGGCTTTTCACCTTTGCACCTCACCGGTGAATGAACGTAGTACAAAGGAAGTATAGGAGAAAATTTTGCGATGCGAAACTCACGTATTCGATCGAGCCTCTGGCTGTCATTGCATTAACGCAAACGATAATGGTATTGGTGCGACATTTCAGCTAATGAAATCGAGCGGCGCTCCCTATTTTTTTCCAACATCGTAAAGTCTACATATAATCGAGGCAGCGAATGCAATACTGTAATGTCGTTGTGGAAATGCGATTTCCTTGCGATTGAAACAGCTGTACCCTCTCTACCACCATTTCTTTCCTTTTTCTTCAAAGGCAATTTGTAGCTTTTTACTGATGAATAATTCACCATCAATTCAGCTACTTTAACAACGGAAATAAAATGTGCATACATGGCAATAAAAATGTTTACCACTCTGCCAATTTTTCTCCAGATCTTTTACACTGTAGATTTTATAATATTATGGACAAAATAAAATATATTCAAATAGGGAAAAAAATTGCTGAACTGACAGAATTTTGCTTCCTCGTAGAGGAAGCTTTGTTTTCATGAAAAAAAAAAATTTTCGAGATTTTTATGTTAGATTACTCAGAATGGTCTAAAACATCGAGAAAAGTGGTTGAGAAAAATTGTCCGAATGTATTTATGTATGTATGTGTGTGTGTGTGTGTGTGTGTGTGTGCGTGCGTGCGTGCGTGTGTGCGTGCGTGCGTGCGTGCGTGCGTGCGTGCGTGCATGCGTGCGTGCGTGCGTGTGTGCGTGCGTGCGCGCGTGCGTGCGTGCGCGCGTGCGTGCGTGCGTGCGTGCGTGCGTGCGTTCGTGCGTGCGTGCGTGCGTGCGTGCGTGCGTGCGTGCGTGCGTGCGTGCGTGCGTGCGTGCGTGCGTGCGTGCGTGCGTGCGTGCGTGCGTGCGTGCGTGCGTACGTGCGTGCGTGCGTGCGTGCGTGCGTGCGTGCGTGCGTGCGTGCGTGCGTGCGTGCGTGCGTGCGTGCGTGCGTGCGTGCGTGCGTGCGTGCGTGCGTGTATGTGATGAAAGGCCAAAAATTCATTTAATTGTAACTTTTAAACTATTCGACCGAATCAGCTCAAATTTAAACAACATGTGCAGTACTACCTAATCTTCAATTGGTATAAATTTCGGGAAAATCGATTGACATATTTCATTTTTATAAGAATTTTTTAATTTTGAAAAAAGTACGTAAATGCTCTAGCTCGAACGAATTTTGAACTATCGGGCTGAAACTTCGTATTAAAATTTAACAAAGTGATGCGACCTTTGGTATTGAATTTTGGCCAAATCGGTAAAGCGGTTCGGTTTTTATGAGATTTTGAATTTTTCGAAAAATTTTCGTTTTGCTCTAATTCAGGTAAAAATTCAAATAATCGTGTGAAATTTTCTACACAGGAAAAATAACATTCAGCCCTACTACGTACCAAATTTGGTGATGATCGGTAAAGCGGTTGGGATTTTACGTTAATTTGAATTTTTAAAAAATTGACTGGTTTCGCTCTGCATTTCGTAAAACATCAGAAAATAAGAATAAAATAAGACAAGGATGCAAAGTAGAACCTTGCACATTGCTTCCTCATTATTTTTCGCTTTTTACAAAGCTTCCTCTATGAGGAAGCCAAAATTGATTAACATACCTCCTCATGGAGGTAGCTTTGTAAAAAGCGAAAAATAATGAGGAAGCAATGTGCAAGGTTCTACTTTGCATCCTTTTTTATGTTCAATGGATAAATATTAGTTGCCATTGGGAGAAGAAAATCAGGAATTATTAATATATTTATGGTTGGATTTTCTGAACACTCAAGTAGTAATTCTGATTGTGAGAAAAGCGCCATCTGCGATATTTTATGTAAGCTTTAGTATAATCCAAAGCGTTGGCTGCTAGTCTTGTAGTAAATCAAGATTCTACTCCGTATTTTTCTACTCCATAAATTTTTCTGAACCTATTTGTACATACAAGGAGAAATGGAATGATTGATAATTCAAACAATGTCTAGGATTTCTTAGTAGAAATTCTCTGAATGGTAAGTATCTCCAATGATTAGGTATAACCAGAGTTTACTTAAGTCTCATTCACGTAATGGAAGGACAAATTGAAGGGTTCCGAAAAGTGACGTGAATAAAAAAATCGTTTCGAAGATTCATAATACTTCCATTTCTGTCCATTCATCACGTACACATTGATATTACAATGATTGGCAACAAATAAAAACCGCATTAACCAATTAGTTTTTCAGCATAATAAAAATAGACAAAAGTATGTAGTTAACAATTGTAGACCATGCTTAGAAAATCGATACTACTTATGTTGAAAAATAAATAAAAATCTTGTAATATTTAAAAATTTTGTGAAAATTGAAACTACCAACATAAAAAAAAAATTCTTTTATTTTGTTAATAATGATTAAAGATGAAATATCGGAACTGATAAATTTAACGCCAACGCATTATTAAAGTTCATACGTACCTGTTAATGTTTTCGCAATCCAAAGCTAAAGCCGATTAACACATTGTGTATTTATAGTTGTTGGTTATAACATTCTCTATTTCAGTGTTACGTTCGTATGTCCTCAGTTTATTCTATTTTCGTTTACAAATCCTGAAATCCTACAAAATGAAATTTCCGGTCTTGGAATTAAGTAACAAGGGTGACTAAGTGTACACTATGAGGGCGAAACTCTGATAAAATCTTTCTCACGCTTCTGCAGTACGTTCTCGGTTTATATACTTTGCGCGTTGAGGTGGTTTCCTATAATGGGAAAAGCTTCCTCTAACATACAACTCGTATGTACGTGCGTTATTACAAGAAAAGAGCTTCACGATGGGGAGGACTTGACACTAAAGAATTTTAACAGGTGGCACCATTATAAATTTATTGAACTAAGTCTTTAAAAAAATGACTTTAATATATTATACATTCATACAATAATCACATATTTTTATTATGGGGAGGGAGTCAGGTCAAAAAAATTGATTTTGGAAATTCAATATCAACCAAATCCTATTGCATATAAAAATGCCCAACGCACTATATTGTTGGTACTCGATGAAAGGATTTTTTACTGTCGTCTGACTTGCATATGCTTTTCAATATTATCTTAAGCAAAGATCTTAGGTTTTCCATTCTGCGCATGATTTAGATCAAACTACTAGGCAGATTGGAATGGTTGACGTCTCATTTTCTTCTTCATGAAAAGATACACCGGCTAAATGGAGAAAATGTTAATAAAATGTAATATTTTTTAAGTGACATGATTATTAATAAATAAATGTTATGCTATTTTCTAAATCAGTGATTAACTTTGCTTTCAGAATGAAAAAAAATAGTTTGCTCCATTTAGCCGGTGTATCTTTTCATGAAGAAGAAAATGAGACGTCAACCATTCCAATCTGCCTAGTAGTTTGATCTGAATCATGCGCAGAATGGAAAACCTAAGATCTTTGCTTAAGATAATATTTAAAAGCATATGCAAGTCAGACGACAGTAAAAAATCCTTTAATCGAGTACCAACAATATAGTGCGTTGGGCATTTTTATATGCAATAGGATTTGGATGATATTGAATTTCCAAAATCAATTTTTTTGACCTGACTCCCGCCCCTTAATTGTATATACATGAAGTATATATTTATTGTTGATTAAGAACAGCATCTCGAAACTGGTAATGTTTTGCAGCTTGTATCCTTCCACAGATATAAAAGGCGAAATAAGTGTCGCCACAGAATGCTTAAGTGGATTATAATTTTTTTTTCATTCATTTTCATAAAATGCGGTCTTTGCAAGAGGATTTCTTTTTTGCTATTATAAAGGCCACCCGCCAAGCTGCACAAAGTTAAAAAGATAAATGCTCGTCTTTGTTGTCGAATGAAAGAATGAAAAGATTTAAATCCTAGATCTGGCAAGAAGTGTTAATTTCATTAGCGGTTTTCTCGCCGTCTTGTGATATTTTCTTTAATATAACGTACACCATTTAATTTAACAGATCCATGGCATATTCACTGTAAATGTTTTTCCATCCATCGAACCCAGATAGAAAAAAATATATGTGTCACATATGCTTAATATATGGTGCCAAAAAGTTCTATACGTGGCATATATTTTACATATATGTGTGTAAAAATATATGCAAAATATATGAAATATAATTAAATATATTATATATATATTTTAGCGGCAAAAAGTTCTATATGTCAAATATATTGTGCATATATTTCTACATATATATATGCATATGAGGCATTCCATACCAAATCGACCAGGCCGTGACCCTCGACCTCGCGGAGTTGGTTCATAATTCTTTATATGATTCTTCTGACTCAAAATAACAGTCATGATTTTTTTTCATAATTTTTAAACCAAATTTGAGTATGCTATAATTTTTTTTCAAACATTTTGAGGGCTGTAATTTAAAAATCTGAAAAAATTCTCAAAAATCCGAAGTCAAGCATGAACATTTTTGGCACTAATTTGATAATGCCCAGGATTTTTCTTCTCTTTAATTCGAATTTTTTCAATATTTTATTTTTCTTTTTTTTTCACTGAATATATTAATGATAAATTGTTTTTATTTAAATAAAATAATAGGTTATGTCGACTGGGATAAAGTAGTTGAAAAATCCACCAGATGTCATATTCAGTATTTTATTTTCATGTTTGATGTCGGATTTTTGAGAATTTTTTCGGATTTTTAAATTACGGCCCTCAAAATTATTGAAAAAAATTATAGCGTACTCAAATTTGGTTTAAAAATTATGAAAAAAATCATGACTGTTATTTTGAGTCAGAAGAATCATATAAAAAATTGTGAACCAATTCCGCGAGGTCGGGAGTTACGGCCTGGTCGATTTAGTATGGAATGCCTCATATATATATATGGGGAGCAGTGAAATAGCTGAAGATTTGAAACAGTAATTACGAACAAATGACTTTTGCTCGTATTACAAATCTCGTCTTACTCTCCTCTGTTCTCCGGCACTCCAGACCCACTTATGCAACCCAGCCAGATGAATATCTCAAACGCCGCATTATTATTACATATTTTTCTCCGTCAGTGTCATGAAACCACCGCAGATGTAGCCGCGGTTTTAATCACAGTCACTATATATATATGGGACATTATATCCCGATTTGGCCTGGGTCTGACCCTCGACCTCCCCGATTTGACTCGTAATTTTTTGTAGGATTGGTTAAACCCTCAAATGCACCAGATTTTTATTTTTTATTTTTTCTATGTCATTTTTTAAATATTTTTTTAAAGTGACATCCATAATTTAAAAATCTGAAAAAATTCTGAACAATTTTTTGTTGAATATCAAAATTATCTAGTCTATAGCCAAAGTGGGCAAGATTTTTCTTCTTATAGTTTTTAAACTTTCTGGATTTAAAAAAATTATTAAAAAATGGAAAAAAAATTAATCTGCTACAGGCAATTGGTCAAAAGTTTATTTATGTGAATTTGGATTTTCTAGAATTACCCCAGATTTTTAGGAATTTTTATGAACTTCGACTATTCCAACATGCCATAATGAAAAAATCTGAAAAAATTCTGAAAAATCCAGTTTCGTATACAGAAAAGTTTGACAAGTCGTCCATAATAGCTTGATTTTTGTTCTATTTTTTAATAATTTTTCAAATCTAAAAAGCTTTAAAAACTATGTGAAGAAAAATGTTCCCTACTTTGGCGCTAGGCTAGAAAATTTTGATATTCAACAGAGTATTATTTAGAATTTTATAATAATATATAATGTCAAAAATACATATATATATGAGGGATTCCACGGGACTTTCGCCACCCCCAAAAAAAAAAAATCTCAAATTTTATCTAAAAATCAGGTTCAGCGGTGTCTATTCATGGACCAAATTTCAAAATTCTAAAAAAATAGTTGACCGGAATATGCAAATTTTTTCATTTTTTATCGTTTTTCATTTAATCTGTAATATCTCAGAAACTATTGATCGTATCGAAATCATTAAAAGACGAAAATGTGCATTTTTTTAGGGCCAATAAGAAAAAAATATATTCAAAATTAATTGCTTAATTTCAGGTCACATTTTATGGAAAAAACAACAAAATTATTTTTTTTTATGGTTGGACTTCAGATTTTTTCATCGGACAAATTGTCTCGGAATCTTTGAGTGATCGCCGAATTTTGAGTATTTTTTTTTTCATGGGATGGCCCAATGCTGTGACGTTACAGCAATCTGAATGTTTTTAATATATATAAAAAAATCCATATTCACAATTAAAATTAATTAAAATGGTTGGACTTCATATTTTTTCA
Source organism: Ephialtes manifestator (assembly GCA_963970395.1). Taxonomy (NCBI): domain Eukaryota; kingdom Metazoa; phylum Arthropoda; class Insecta; order Hymenoptera; family Ichneumonidae; genus Ephialtes; species Ephialtes manifestator. The sequence goes on from OZ019972.1 coordinate 31,801,356, forward strand.
CCGGACAAATTGCCTCGGAATCTTTGAGTGATCGCCGAATTTTGAGTATTTTTTTTTTCATGGGATGGCCCAATGCTGTGAGGTTACAGCAATTTGAATGTTACAGCAATTTGAAAAAAATACTCAAAATTCGGCGATCACTCAAAGATTTCGAGACAATTTGTCCGATGAAAAAATCTGAAGTCCAACCATAAAAAAAAAATAATTTTGTTGTTTTTTCCATAAAATGTGACCTGAAATTAAGCAATTAATTTTGAATATATTTTTTTCTTATTGGCCATAAAAAAATGCACATTTTCGTCTTTTAATGATTTCGATACGATCAATAGTTTCTGAGATATTACAGATTAAGGGGAGGGAGTCAGGTCAAAATAATTAAATTTGTAAATTCAATATCATCCAAATTCTCTTGCATATAAAAATGATCAATGAACTATATTGTTGGTACTCGATGAAAGGATTTTTTACTGCCATCTGACTTGCGTATGCCTTTCCATATTATCTTAAGCAAAGGTCTTAGGTTTTCCACTCTGCGCGTGATTCAGACCAAACTGCTAGGCAGATTGGGCTAGTTGATGTCTCATTTTCTTCTTCATAAAAAGATACACCGGCTAAATGGAGCAAAATATTTTTTTTAAATTCTGAAAGCAAAATTAATAACTGATTTAGAAAATAGCATAAAATTTATTTAGTAATAATTTTGTCACTTGAAAAATATTACCTTTTATTAACTTTTGCTCCATTTAGCCGGTGTATCTTTTCATGAAGAAGAAAATGAGACGCCAACCAGCCCAATCTGCCTAGCAGTTTGGTCTGAATCACGCGCAGAATAGGTTTAAAACCAAGTTTCGGCAAATGGCATCTAAAGCTTACCACTCAAATAAAAATGTTTATACTGTTTTCACCTTTGGGGCACCTTAGTACCTTTAATGAACAAAATAAAAATATTATTTGCAAGTCAGATTACAGAATATTATTAATAATGTTATTAATAAATGTTTTTTTTTTTTACAAATAAATAAGTAAATGAATGCATAATTGGAAAAAAACCTGTAAATAATATGGGGATGATCACTTTTATTGACAACATCACTGAAAATGTATCCAATGTTGACACATTCACAAATGTGCTGCACGAACATTAAATCATCACTTCATAACAAATTAACATATCTGATCACTTCTGATGATTGATGATTCTGCTTTAAACACTATTGATTGAAAAAAAACCGTAAATGGCCAACGAAATTAAACTAATAACATAATATGAACGAAAAATAAAAACGTCAATTCGAGGTTATGCGTCTCGCAAGTAGCAGAAGTAACTTCTCGAGGCAGTAACGCGCTGCGCATGCGATACGTGCTAAGATATCACAGCGCATGTCCCATTATTCGCGCGAATTCGAATATAATGTAAGTGTTACGTGTTGCGTTGAAGACATTACACTCTCATCGCGTCATTTGTATCGCGTTTCGCTAACTGATTTAAAAAATGGTAAACAAATAAAAATTTATTTACAAATACGTAATAAACTTTTTATTATATAGAAAAAAATCATTAAAAAACAGGTATATTGCAGAAATCGGCCATTTTTTCGCATTCAGGTCTAAGATTTTGCAGGTTCAGAGGGCGTACTTAACTAAACGAAACTGCCGAAGAGAAAAAAAAAAAAAAAATCAAATATTTTTTTTTTTTTTCAACACCCTTAATTATTTTGTGTGAACAAAAAATCCGCCATAATGTCTGCATATAACAAAAATAAATAAATAAAATAATTTAAAATTCAAATATAATATTCTGGTAATTTTTACGACTTTTGAGAAAATTAAATATGAATGGTACCGTAGAAACTTAGCCATTTTTGCGAATTCCGGATTATAACTTTACTAATAGATAGATTACATGGAAATGAATGTTTTCACAGAAAAAAAAAATAATCGATTTTTTTAAATTTTTGACCTGACTCCCCCCCCTTAAATGAAAAACGATAAAAAACGAAAAAATTTGCATATTCCGGTCAACTATTTTTTTAGAATTTTGAAATTTGGTCCATCAATAGACACCGCTGAACCTGATTTTTAGATAAAATTTGAGATTTTTTTTTTTTGGGGGTGGTGAAAGTCCCGTGGAATCCCTCATATATGTTGAGATTTAAGTAAATTCGAGTCGATCATCTCATCGACCGTTATGGTTTTGTTTGTTCTGATCGATCTATTCATTCCATGGCCGGCAGTCTTGCGGACCATACGTTATAACCCTCAACTGTAACCGGATCTCTTTTTAATAAAACATGACATGATTTATTTACGCTGACTAAGTACTTTGCTCAATAATTTATTTTTTTTCTTAAATATACCAGATATTGCGTCTAGAATGAATTCTTTTTCGGTAATAAAAAAAGTTCTCAAGCATAGTCACATTTAGTACTCAAACGAAGGCCACCCAGGACTTCTAGAGTGAGTATAAACATTTCTTTTCTTATTCTTTCTTTCTTTCTCGCTCAATGATGCCCGTCACTAGCTGTTGCAACAGTTTTTTCTTTTCTTTTTTCCTCTAACGTTTTCTCGTTCATCTTCTTATTCCAAGTCTTATCGGCTACGTCGAGAAGCCCACGAAATTGCACCGACTCCGTTAACGAGTATTCCGGCAGTTCGGTCACGAACGTCACGAAGGAGTGAATAAAGAGATATCGATCCCTGTCGTACCTAACCCCTTTTATATCTATAGTTTGCCGTTTTGCACATATAGCCACTATCCGTTAATATGGCAACAATGGCGACTGTGGCAACTTTCCGTCGAAGTGGTAAGTGCGAGGTAAAATATTGCAGACACTGCTGCAAACTCCTCGCTACTGAAAACTTGGAAACGCATGAAATTCTAAACGGTTTTGCCAGCGAGGATGAATTTACTCATTAATCGGTGCTTCTTCATCCTTGCAACCTGTCAGTCCTTTCGTAATTTCCTTTGTACGCCATCCCCTACCATGTAAAAGATGATATGTTTCTCTCGTGTGAAAGCTGAAATGCGTTATAAATTAATTATGTGGTACCCTAATATAGCTTCTCCGAAAATCATAAATTCCTGTCCTTACAAAAGCCTGACGCTTCGGACAAAAACGATTTAGCTTCAAATATTAAATAAAAGATAGTTGAATACAAAAAGTTAAATTTAAAAAAAAACCTTGGAAAGTTGGCCCTTGCAAAAATGAGGGAAAAAAGTGCAAGCTTTTTTTAAAAATAATAAGTAAAACATTCAATATTCTATAAAATTCGAACGCTTCTTTCACTAAATTCAGTACCAAATATCCATGCATATTATTATCAACAAATTGCTATAAAAATTTATCAATCTTCACCAAATTCTAAACTATCAGTATTATTTAGTTTAGCGTAATTATTTACCTCATTAGGTATAAAAATTGCGTCAGCTGGAGAGCGTACATACTTTTTTCGAAAAATTCCAGATCTTGTAAAATTAGACCAGTTAGTTCAATTATTGCGTATATTAATACAATCTTTATCTTAATTATTAAAGCCGTTCTTGCGATTTACAATTTGAATTTTAGAACCTTGCTATACATACAGAAACTCATTCAGCCATTTTTATTGTCTCGATGTTTTAGATCATTTTAAATATGATGACATGAAAATCTATTTAAAAAAAACAGAAATTTCACGAAATCAAAAGTTTCTCACATGATGGAATTTAAAAATATTTTAGGACAGTGTTGAATATTTGATTAATAAGTTGTTGAGATTTCTATAAAAAAAATCTTGTCTTTATTAAAGTTACTTCTGATTGCTTATATCCAGCAATGCATGCTTATTTAAACTGTTAAAAATATTTTTTAAATTAATATATGTATTGGAAGCTCTTTTTCAGATACAGTATATTAAATTTCACTTAATATACAGATATGTCGTAAAATTCCAATAATTATATTATAAACACAAGTTTTATGAAGTATTTAGTATACTGTATATTAAGTTTACAACAATTTTTTTGTATATTAATTAACATTTGTGTATTAAATTTAATATACGCGTATCCGCAAAAAAACTTCCAATACTTTATATTAATTTTCATACAAAAATTTCTAACAGTATAGTTGGTACGATCAGAAAAGGTATAAGTTGAAGAAATTCTGTTTTCCTTTAGTTCTTCACGGTTGTATATTCTGTTTTGTATTTTATAATCAAGCTTGCATGGTATTCTATCATTATCACCTCGATTCTCAACAAAAACCGATAAAACCCATTGACCTTAACCAGCTTAATTTGCGTTGCCTTCGAGAACTTCGCTCTCCGTTGAAGTGCACATTAAACTTTCGACTCAAGCACTTTGTGAACAAGCGAGAATCATTGCCCCTAAATCAAAGTAACTAAATGGAGAGAAGAGTAGGTAGAATTTCTGTGTTCTCTACGATTCGATCCGAAACTCATCACTCCAAAGGAGCTTAACTCTGAACTCTTGATGTTCACAAGCGTCTCGCAACTTCTACTAAAAAGATTTTAAAAAAATATGTCTTTCAGAAGAGTTAAAAGCCTGAAATGAATTTACTCTATCAATTGTTACTTATTTCATAAAAGAAAAATTTTTGCCGGTGTGTAAATATTTTTTTAAGCTACAACCCGTGTGGAAATTCGAACTCGCCATCACCTAGAGATCGACTAGTTTTCTTATTTTCTATGTGTAATTTCTCGCTGTCTAGTTGTTGTACAGAAAATCTGTCTAAAAATCTGGCTAATATTCTATTAACTCGCCCAGTAAACTTAGCTAGTGATTAGTCAGTACGGAAATCGGTTAACCCTATAGCATAAAATTGACTAGGTGCTAGACCGGATTTCTCTATTGAACCCAGATACCGGTTAAATAGCCTAGGATAAATAAAAAACGTTCACAAAAAATCAGCACGTAACAGGGAAGCTGTTTAACACTATTTAAACAGGGAACACTATTTAATAACGTACGTAATCACTTTTTCATTAATAATCAAATATCTCGATAAGGCCTATCGCAAAAAACTAAAAAATATAAATTCTTTCGCGTCGTACAAAATAAAAAAATAATCGTAGTCCTTTAGAACGTATTTTTTGGTACCTTTCACGAACATGCACGTGCCATTCTACATAATAATAACTCGCTGCACAGCATGTCACGACTAGACCCTGTATCGGAAAACGCCCGCGTAACGCCAAATACAAATATTCAAGTAAAACTAGATTGACACTAGATGTCCTCGGCATCTGTACATGTATGCTAGATATATTATGTCTAGCCTCTGGTCAGGTAAGCTGTGCCATGAAAGCTAGACAGATCCTAGATAGATATGCTATCTATCAGTGCATTCTGGCTAGATTATGTCTAGTCCCACTACAGAAAAACTTGATAGAAAAAAACTAGCTAGATGCTAGGTTCAAACCAGTTAATCCCCAACAGATTTCCACACGGCAATATCAGGGAAAAGTTGCAATATGCATGCTCCTTGCTTTATACATCATATTTTAAGTACATTATCCACAAAGCTTTCTCTATAGGAAAGCCGGATTTTATCTGCAGACATCCTTAAGAGTATGAGGAAGCAGTCTGGAAGATTTCATTTTGCAGCTTTTTTATTTTATCGATCTGTATGTGCACGTGGTTTTTTTTATTTATTTAAGAGTAGAACATAGTCAGCTTTAATCCACTAGAGCTTAATCATCGTACTCCTAACACTCGTATTTAACTTTACTCCATCCAACACGGACTTATCTTCACTCCGGTGCTTTTCACGCAGTCCTCCAATTTCTTCTCTAACTTTTGGCTCTTCTGCTTTCCACTTCTTTGAACTCATGGTCTTATATGCTGGAAACTAATTCAGACGTACAGCAGAACTTGGACTTAATAGGGGCTGCGGTCGATGTCGAAGAACTAATTTTCCTTAGCTGCAGCTCTGATAGAATTAATGGGACATTAGTTAGGTAGAGAATAACGTGTGAATTCCAAGAGATTAATTTTTGGGCTACAGCCAAAGCGATGTTGCACTTTTGCAAAAATTTTCTTAGTTAAATCGTTAAAATATTCTTATTATTTTCATTTATAGAATTTTGAGGTTTCGAAAATTCTTGGTTAAGGTCACGACAAGGAGAATAGTAGAAGCATCATGAAATAAATGGTACATCATGTTTTAAGTACACGCAGAGAAATAATTGGTTGGCCTAACCAACTTGTATGGCTAAATACGCTCCAAGCGACTAAATTGGCAAGGCTAATCATGTTTCGGTTAAGCCGACAAACTAAATGGTTGTGATACCCAATTGATTGATTGACAATCAATTGATTTGTCAGCCCAACTAGTTTATTGGCATAACCCATTTTATTTTATTATCACAGCGCAGACTTATACCTACGAAAATTTATACAAGCGTTAGAGCGCCAATTAGTACTTCGTACGCCCGTCAGATGGCAAATTGCCGGAGCGTTTCTCGCAAGCGATTCGTGACCTCCGAATGCATAAGAATATGAGACTATCGCGACCCTGTAACTCAGTGTAGGAATTCCACAATTGGTCGAAGTGGCTCATTTTTTGTTTATTAAAAAAATACAATAATAATGTACCTCAGTCAGGTAAATTCTAGTGTTTACTCTAGTAATTGTAGCGTCTAATCTAGTTTTTTTTGCTCTTATCATAAATTACAGATATTCTGATTATTATCGTATATTTTTTCCTCAGTGTGTGCTAAAGGAAAGTTTTCCTGTGACAAGCAATGTGTCGATTTATGCGATCAGTACACTGTAAAAAATGTGGTGTTAAATTTAACACCACTGCACCGAGAGAAAAGATGTCATTGACGCCAAAGAAATGGGTGGATTGATTTTTTTTCATTGATTTCAACGAAATATTTCTTTGATTTCAATGAAATAGTGCATTTCAATTTCAAAGAGAATGTTTCATTGCCTGTAAATAAACATTTACTTAGTGAGCATATAATAAAGAAACAGTTTCATTATTTTAAAGAGATGTTTTCATTGGTTCAAAGAAACGTTTTCATCGATCTCTCTCTCCCACCTAACCTCACTTTTTTGTTTTCCGGTTCTCCCGAACGCTACGGCTTCAAGTTTCGAGGAGCCAGAAGCTTAGCCTATTTCTGCCGTACTTCTTTACATACTCACAAAATTTGAGCTTTATCGGCCGCATACTTCAGGAAAGAATAGGTTTCGAAATTTTGAACTGGTAAGAAGAAGGTTTCATTGAATCAGAGACGATATCTTTGAAATCAATGTAAAAGGTTCATTGGTTCAAAGAAATGTTTCTTCGAATCAATGTCACTACTTTTCATTGAGTTTGAAATAATTCAAAGAAAAGATAGTATCGAAATTCAAGTATTTCATTTCATTGGCAAAGATTTCCGTGAATCAATGAAACTTTCATTGGCAAAGATTTCGGTGAATCAATGAAACTTTTTCTCTCGGTGTGTGTAGTTCCAGTAGGCCCATTACTATGATGTCAAGTTTACACAGAAAAAAATGTCCGATAATATAGAAAAGTGTTGGCAATAACACTTTCTTGTGTTAATTCACTGATTGCACAGGAAAGTGTTATCGGTGATACTTTTCTGAGTTATTGGAATTTTCTTCTGTGTAAACTTCACACCATAGTAATGGACCTATGGGGACTACACAGTGGTGTTAAATTTAACACCACATTTTTTACAGTGTAGTATCTTCTGTGTACATTTGCGTGTATCAAATTGTGATCTATAAAAATGAAGAACTGCCAGTGATGATTACCTCCGACAATTATGCAGCGGTTTTAAAAATCCGACAGTAAATCAATGTTCCCTGCATGATGTTTATAAGTTAATCTTTGGTTACATCCGAATCCGACCTAAATAAATCAACTCGTGAAGCACTTACAAAAAATAAAAGTTACCGCCGGATGCACCACGAAAATGCAGCGGAGTTTCACGGCCTTGATGCAGGATCGTGCTTTTATCACATTCATTTTTGCAGCACCTGCTTCCTTCAGCTAGAAAATCGAGCAAACGTGCTTTAGCCGAGAGTGGGTGAAATGCCAGCAAGAAGATGAATAGCGGGAAGGAAAAACGGAACTCTGTATATATTTCAGTGAAGAGAATCGCGTGATCTCGCGAACGATTTTGCTTGAGAAACAAGCAGCTATTTCTCGGCGATAGAAGTAATACCAATGGTAAAATCCTTCCTTGTTATTTTTCCCTGTTGTATTTACTTCTCTCTTCTGGAATTTATTTATTCAATACTTATCGACCGTATGTTTATTATAAATAATAACGCTCCTTAGCGAAAATTCTTTTCCTCCCATTGTACATTATACATTTCAGTTCCTTATTTATGCTAGGCTCAAAGTTGAGCAGCTAAACAATCCTCTTGATACAGAAACTCCAGAATCAGTAGAAAAGCTTTAGTCAAAGGAAACTGCGTAATTTAAAAACTTTCCTTTCAGACCTCGTGAATAAATGTAATTTTCCTTGCATCTTATTAACTGCCACCGTTGAAAAGTGAGGCCGTTGGACTTTTGACGTCGGATGAAAGTTATTAGTGAGCTGCTTGTGCACTATTAGCGTTCGAATAACTGGAACAAAAATCCGTGTTTTAAAAAATGTGCTTAACGAGTTCGGTGAGTTTCATAAATGATTACATTAATATGTAAATATAAACATTTTCATTTATTTGCGTTGAGAGTTCAATCTTAGTGTCACCATTTTTTTAATCATGGTTTGAATTATTGACACTAAAGTCAATATAGTTTTCCACCATCTCACTGAAGATATTTTTCTATCTTAGTAATGTTGATGTCGAAAACAAATGATATTTTATTCTACGAGTTTCTACAAATAACAGAAATAAAATATGCTATTTTTATAAGTACGAAAAAGAAATGTGATATTTTCTTTGCATTCATTTATTAAACATTTTATCCGTGTGAGAATAAATGTAATATGCAACGAAAGAAAGGTTTATAGTTTTCTGACTCGCCAGGCGGCTGACGGAAAATAGACTACGACTACTTGTAATGCTAATCTTTTTTTTTCCTTTTGTGTGCACAGAGAAACCGGAGGAGTTTCAGTACCTGCTGCAGATTCAATTTCTCGTTGCACGCAACCCAACACATATCATACCAAACGTACTTTTATAAACAAACACAGAAACATTAGCTCATTTCATCGAACTATAAAAAATGTAACAGGCTAAACGAAAATTATGAACTCATTGAAGTTCAGAAAAGCTGTAAAGATTTCTTATTCAATCAACGCCTTTTCTTTTTTCATCAATGCTTATTCGTAGAAGTAGTTTTGTAAATATGGACAGCAATAAAGAAGCTGTATGCAAAGTGCTGCTTTTCATGCTTTTTAACGATGTACCACTTTTGATGGTTTGAAGAGGTGAAGAAATGAGAGAAATACTGAATAATATTTTTTTCTGGTTATTTTAAATATGATTTCTAGTCACTAACAAAAATCATCATACGGTGGGCCAGAAAAATTATTTTTTTGTGCGGATAATAATCCCGGAATCAAAATTCGACTGGCCTTCAAATTTGAACAGCACATTCGATTCATTATCACCCAAAATACAAACCACCAATTAGGAAGAACTAATGGTCCAATTATTATTAAATAAATAATTTGTCGCCGGAAATTAATGTTTATATTATTTTATTAAAAAGGATGCAAAGCAGAACCTTGCACATTGCTTCCTCATTATATTTCGCTTTTTACAAAGCAACCTCTAAGAGGAAGTGTGGAAATTGATTTTGGCTTTCTCATAGAGGAAGCTTTGTAAAAAGCGAAATATAATGAGGAAGCAATGTGCACACGGAACGAAAAGCTTGGTTGAAACAACCAAGCGCTATGGTTATATATGCGCCAGACAATTAATTGGTTAGACCGACCAATTTCTTGGTTAGACTAACCAAGTGACTTGGTAAGCTAACCAAGTGACTTGGTTAGACCAACCAAGAAATTGGTCACCTAACAAATTGCTTGGTTGGTCTAACCAATTAATTGTCTGGCGCATATATAACCATAGCACTTGGTAGTTCGAACCAAGTCTTTTTTTGCATGCAAGGTTCTGCAGTGCATCCTTGTTTTAAATAAATATAAATAAGCGCACACTCTCGCTTTGTGAAAATATAATAAGGACAAACCGTCCAGAAACTCCCTCGAATACTCTATCTTCTCTGTTTTTTTTTGTAGAATACGATAGAAATCGGGGGTTTCCGAAATTTCATTGGCAGCAAGGATATGGCTAGTTTATACGACATAAATCGCTACTTTTCGCAATATAGACTGTACAACATCGCTATGAAAATATGTTATCGTTCAACGTTTTTGGCTATATCTGACGTATTTTTCTGTTAATCATGAATTTGGCACTCATTTGACTCCCAGCTCGATATTTGATACCAAAATTCGCATCGCAAAAAAAAAATCAAAAAATTCAAAAAATCAAAATCTCATAAAATTTTAACGTTTCAACCGATCTTAACCAAATTTAATAGGGATCACCGGTGTCTGAAAGCTCACGTACATACCAATTTTGAGCTTAATATCTCGAAAATTAAAAGAGTTATCGCGTTAACAGACATTTTTGAAAAAATTCAAAACCGCGTAAAAATTTAATGATCATGGGGATTTTTACAAAAATTGGTATGAACGATGAAGATTGACCCTTCTATCTATGGTGTAAATTTCAGCTCTATATCTCGAGGCGTTCCCGAGTTATAAAGGTTTACATTTTTTGAGCGTGTAACACACACACACACACACACATACAGACAGTTTTTCTAAATAACTTTTCTCAACGTTTTGGACTATTCTGAGTGTACTGACATGAAAATCTCGAAAAAAAAATGTTCACGAAAACAAAGCTTCCTCTATGAGGAAGCAAAAATATATGCATTTTCTACGTTGAACTCTTAGTTTAATGACATAAATTTGCACCATAAATGCGTGCAAAGCGATTCGATTATTGAAAAATTTTGTTTCGTTTTTTTATACAGCTGTAACATGATAAAAATGTTGTATTAAAAAATTTTCAGTGCATCCTTCACTGTTTCTTTGACTGTTCCTGAAATTCTTCTTTTGCATTAAAAAGTATAGGCGTATATATTCCTTTAAGAGATGGGATAGCGTCTCGAGGCAAAGTATTAAAAAATTTAAATGCATAGTAAAATCCTCTTTTTAACGTTGCGCTGCCGCTACTCTTACTTTGCTCGACGGTATATTTTATGTGGTGAGCACCACCAGAAATGCTACCGTTTTATGCTGCGGCAACTCACTATCTTCTTTTCAACGTGAAACGGGGAATCACCGTCCAGCTAGTGAATCTTACCGGATGCGTACGCTTTCGACCCCGTTTAATTCAGGCCATAGCTTGGAAATGGTAGATAATTAGACAATATATTAAGGTGCGAAAAGCTGTCGACAATAAGCCAGCAAGAACTACACCGAGAGAAAAAGTTTCATTGATTCACGGAAATCTTTGCCAATGAAATGAAATACATGAATTTCAATATTATCTTTTCTTTGAATGATCTCCAACTCCATGAAAAGTAGTGACATTGTTTCGAAGAAACATTTCTTTAAACCAATAAACCTTTTTCATTGATTTCAAAGATATCGTCTCTGAGTCAATGAAATCTTCTTCTTACCAGCTCAAAATTTCGAAACCTATTTTTTCCCAAAGTACGCGGCAGATAAAGCTCAAATTTTGTGAGTATGTAAGGAAGTACGGCACAAATAGGCTAAGCTTCTGGATCCTCGAAACTCGAAGCCGTTCGTTCGGAAGAACCGGAAAACAAAAAAGTGAGGTTAGGTGCGAGAGAGAGATTAATGAAAGCGTTTCTTTGAACCAATGAAAACGTCTCTTTAAAACATTAAAACTGTTTCTTTATTTTATGCTCACTAAGTAAATCTTTATTTACAGGCAATGAAATGTTCTCTTTGAAATTCAAAAGCTCTATTTCATTGAAATCAAAGAAATATTTCGTTGAAATCAATGAAAAAAAAATCCATTCACCCATTTCTTTGGCGTCAATGAAATCTTTTCTCTCGGTGTACATATCCGAGTCTCTGATATGCTGTGAAAGCAAATAATAATTAGACGCTTGGAGTTTCACTGAATAATATATGTAAACGTGTACAGACTGAAACTATAGCCAAATATCGATTAACACGTCGTTGAATACAAGATCGTATATGCAGCTTACATTTTAAAATGTACTCATATTATCCCTGCATAAAGAAATTAAAATGTAGTCACGACAAAAACAATAAGTTGTGATATCTAAATATCCAAATTCTAATTCCCGAGCTTTTTAAAAATAGTTATAACTTAAGAATTTATTATCCAACTATATCTAACGGTAACCTCAACATTTTCCAATTTCTATCCACGAGATAATAAAGAAAAATCTGATCGGTGAAGCATCCGGATTTTTACTCAGATGACGTTAAATAAGATGTTACTAAATTTCCAATCGTGTTCTTAAGCGTATTATTTTAGACGTTTGATAATATTGATTGGAGTTATTGGCTATTTTGGTAGTTCGTGCAATAACACGATTGGTAGGATCTTCTGATTTGATATTCAAACCCTCGTCACGAGTTGACATTTGGAATTGATAACTTTGCTTGGCTGCAACATCAAGCATTCAATTACTTAAGCTTCCAATGTTTATCGGTTATCGCAACTGATAGGTAATGAATCAATGAAAATTTATGATTCGTGCAGGCAAATCTTTTTTGCCCTCATAACTTAATTCCTTTTTGCTCACAGAGAGAAATTTCTGTGGTGTGACAACATAAAACGAGGACAACAAAAATCGTTACGTTAGGCTGGCAAATCTTTTGTTCGGCTGACAAATCTTTTTGTTAGCCTAACAAAACAATTTTTGTTGTCACCGTTGTATGTTGTCACGACACAGAAATTTCTCTCCGTGCTTACATACCGAAGGCAATAAAGCAAACTGTTCAAACTAAAATTAGGCATTGTTGCTTCCATACACTGTTTAAAAAGACTGGAAGTTTTTATGCATAAACTCGTAATCGAAATTTAATATATTATTGTGATATAAAATTCATGTACTTTTCCAGTACTATTAAAGCAAATTATTAAAATTCAAGTAAATTATTGAATGTGCCATTATTGAATTATTGAATGTACCATACATTAATTTTACATTACACTTGTATTCAATTTAATATACTAGCTTATGCATCAAAACTTCCAGGAAAAGTATATAAAAATTCAAGTAATTTTTGTTTACAGTGTATCTAAGGCAATCAAGCTAATCGTTTCAACTGAAATTAGTTCTTTTTATGTCAGTTAACCCTTTGTTTGCCATGAACCAGAACACCGTCCCCCTTTATTATCTCCCTCTGAGCCTCCGACAAAGTCCATTTCCCACTATACTAATTTCAACATTTTCCAAAAAGCAAAACAACGCAAACAAATCAGCCCCAACAATTTTCCAGCTATCGACATAAGTATTCCTACACAGATGTAGGATCAAGTTTCATTATGATTGCATTTTTAAGGGAGGAGTCCAATATTATTCAAACATATTTCCATGTATGGATTCCTTTCTGAAAGCTGGAAATTGAGGAAGCCAAGTCCGACTATTATTGATTTTCCATATAAGAAAATTTTAAATCCGAGACTGCACCCTTAACGTTATTATTATTATCGCTTTTTCATATAAATAAAGTTAAAATCTGAACTTTTTCGGATTATTTGTTCCGTCGTGAAATTAAGTGAGCTGATTTTTCTTTACCATGATATTCTCCGAATCTTTATTTTTCTTTTTTGTTCAACACCAAAAGTTCCCATTGAAGTTTTGAACGTTTTGCTGCATCGGTCTGCTTCAGTGGTGGAGATTGCACGAACTGCGGCCCTATTACTCTACGACGTTCGAGACGCAATAGGTTCTTTGGAAAACTTGAAAACTCGTTTGTCCTCTTGCAAAATCGATAGCCACAAACAAGAGGTGTAAAGAAGCATTGCTGAAAATATCCTGCGATAACGGGCTTTGTTTGTACCTTTATTAAGGGCGTTTTACAGCTGTGGTTCACTGGGTTTTAGCAACTGATGGACTCTGCCCTTGCACTCTTATCGTTCTTCCATTGTTACGCTCCTGTTGCACAACGGATTAAATTGTTGAAAGCTCTGGAAATGGTGAAATTGCGAAATGGTGAAATTCAACGAAACAAGGAACGCTCGGTGAAGCGAAAGCATCGATAACACCAGACCAGTGCTAATTGATTGCAAGCCCATCGACGCGACAGATTGTAGAACCGCAGCACCAGAATTCACTGCATATTTCAATGGAGACGAGGGCTTATCGTATTATTATACAAAAACTAGAATGCATTATAAATTACACCACCGTTGGTCCAGAATAACTGGATGCTGAGGCGATAGAAAAATTCAACGTCAAATGAAAGAAAGATTGTAATGTCGGGTCTTGCACGTGGCTGCCTCATTTTCCATTTTTGTTTTTATATTGTTTTCATGGAAAATGAGGAAGCCATGTGCAAGAGCCGACATTGCAATATTTCTTTCAGTTGACGTCTAATTTTTCTATTGCCTCAGCATCCGCTTTGGTCTGAAGCAAATTTCAATTCATTAAAGGGGAAGCTTTGAAAGAGGTGAAAAATGAAAAATATATATGCAAGACTTGACTTTGCCACCTCTTTTTAAAATATTGGATAAAAACATTTACGGTTCGATACAACAAAAATTTCAGCCCGTTTTGGTAGATGTGTCGAAAGCAGAAGCGGTTTAAATTTGGAAAATTTAAATTGCTATAAAATCCGAAACCCTTTATTGATCTGCATCAATTTCGATATCTCGCACTGTTGAATATTAGTTCGTCATTGTAGAAAATGTAAGCTGTACTGCTTCAAATTTTCGAGAATTAGATTTAGCTCAAATTTAATACCGAACATCCTTCATCATTACTTTATTCGTATAGAACTATGAGACATACATGCGTGCTCCTTTAAATACTCACTCACTTACAATTTTCAACCTACCAAACCTCAAACTAACATTTACATGTATTCCTACAAAATATATACCGAAAACTGTAAGAAAGTTTGAAAGTTGTCACTTAAATTGTTTTATTCACGTAACCGATAGTTTTAAGAAATTTCGAAGTCCGAGAACGGCCGAGCCGCCGATCAGCTCGCACGCTATTGGTGCGCCGATCGGCCCCGGCTCATAGCCTATATAAAGGAACCCGAAGCTCTAAAATTGTCAGTAGTGACCCGGCCGAACTAATAAATAAATAAAATCTGAGAGACCCTCGACTCTCATATTTTCGAGAATTAGATTTAGCTCAAATTTAATACCGAACATCCTTCATCATTACTTTATTCGTATAAAACTATATTACACGCATGCGTGCTCCCTTAAATACCCGCTCACTTACAATTTTTAACCTACCAAACCTCAAACTAACATTTATATTCATTCCTACAAAATATATCATCGAAAACTGTAAGAAAGTTTAAAAGTTGTCACTTAAATTGTTTTATTCACGTAACCGACGATTTTAAGAAATTTCTGAAATCCGAGAACGGCCGAGCTGCCGATCAGCTCGCACGCTATTGGTGCGCCGATCGGCCCCGCCTCATCGCCTATATAAAGGAACCCGAAGCCCTAAAATTGTCAGTAGTGACCCGGCCGAACAACCGATCGGACCTCGATGCCAAATTTTTGTAATTCCTTTCATTTAAAATCTTCCTTAAAAGTGTAACGGAGACTCTTAGAACGAATTGGAAGAAATGTTTCTACCAAGAAGCATATCTGATAATTTGTTGTAGAATTATTTCATTTAATTGATTTTTAGGATTGTACTTAGACATTTTTTGGCAATAAGGTTTTTTTTCTCGTTCTTACTTAACGGGGAATTGGATGAGATATTTCTGTTAAGAATTATTTCATTTAATTCACTTTTCAGTTTGGACTTCGAAAATATTTTAAGAAGGGAAAAAAAGAGTTCTTAATTTTATTATAAATATATCTGGAATGTAAAAACCTTTTAAAAAAACGTTCACTCTTTATTTCTCTACGAGGAAGCAAAAAAGGTACAAAGTAGATCCTTGTACATTGCTTTCTTAATATTATGCATTTTTTAAATATAGATTTCTCTATGAGAAAACCAAAATCGATGAACATGTAAGCTCCCTTCCATATGAACTTCCTCGTAGAGGTAGATTTATAGTAAAAAATAATGAGAAAGCATCGTGCACTTTGCATCTTTTTGTGAATCGTGATCCGTGGCGAATTTAACAGGGTACTATGGGTGTGATATGGTCTGAAGTAATACCAATGGTGCAGAATAATTCCTTGTTATTTTTCCATGTAGTTACTTCATATCGTGACATTTATAATTTTTCATTTTATATTGACCATTCTGTGCTAAAAGTCAACTCGACCTAAATAATATATATCAATCTATTCTTAACAGAAATACATTTTCTGCCAATATAAATTATATGAATACATTTGAGACATATTCACTTATGTTACTTTCAAAGTTAAATAACTAAACAAGCCTCTCGTTGGAAAAAATCTTTTAAAAAAGCTAGCAACGCTTCTGTCAATGGCAGTTACGTAAAATTGAAACTTTCCTTTCAGACCTCGTAAATAAATATAACTCTGTTGCAACGTCTTTTTAACTCCAGCAACTCAAAGGTAAGGGCAACCTTTTGCCTCAGATGAAAGTTATTAGTTTTCTGTTTGTGCACTATTAGCTCTCGCGTCGTTGGAAAATAAACGTCTGCAAGAAAAATATGTTGAATGGTTTCGATGAATGATATAAACGGTTTTATCAAGAAGTAAATACAAATATTTTCTTTTATTTGCGTTCAGGAGCTAAATATGTAACTAAATAACCGAATCCAGAGCAGATATGAAATATTTAACAGAAAGCTATAAGATTTTTTTTATTCCTTTCATGGTACGGCTTCTAAACCGAGAGAAAAAGTTTCATTGATTCACCGAAATCTTTGCCAATGAAATGAAATACTTGAATTTCGATACTATCGTTTCTCTGAATGATTTCAAACTCAATGAAAAGTAGTGACATTGATTCGAAGAAACATTTCTTTGAACCAATGAACCTTTTTCATTGATTTCAAAGATATCGTCTCTGATTCAATGAAACCTTTTTGTTACCAGCTCAAAATTTCGAAACCTATTTTTTCCTGAAGTACGCGGCAGATAAAGCTCAAATTTTGTGAGTATGTAAAGAAGTACGGCACAAATAGACTAAGCTTCTGACTCCTCGAAACTCGAAGCCGTTCGTTCGGGAGAACCGGAAAACAAAAAAGTGAGGTTAGGTGCGAGAGAGCGATCAATGAAAACGTTTCTTTGAACCAATGAAAACGTCTCTTTAAAACAATGAAACTGTTTCTTTATTATATGCTCACTAAGTAAATCTTTATTTACAGGCAATGAAACGTTCTCTTTGAAATTCAAATGCACTATTTCATTGAAATCAAAGAAATATTTCGTTGAAATCAATGAACAAAAAAATCAATCCACTCATTTCTTTGGCGTCAATGAAATCTTTTCTCTCGGTGTATCGCTTTATCATCCTTCCTCCTATCACTCCCTATCAGCACGTCACTAACTTAACCTAACTTCCAATGCATCCGCAGCCAACTTAACTAAACTGTAAGGTAACGGTACCAATAATCGGACACGTCCCAGCCTTCGGACATTTTTCCGTTTATTTGAGTTTATCACGAATTTAAATATCAAAATGCCAAAATTGTAACTCAAAATCGTATCTCCATTTTTTTACTGATGTACAGGAAAAAAATTGTCAAGTTCATGGAGATTTATTTTATTATTCTATTTTATTCTAAGACAGACAATTCTGGTATCCATAGCTTATTTCAAGTATTCTTTCATGTATATATATATTTTTATTAATATAATCGATAAATAACCAAGATACTTTTTATTTTTTTACTGAACCAATCGTGTATGTATGCTAGAATTCTTGATATTTATGATTGTCCGATGGATCCGGAACATTAGGTGTCCGAAAATACGTACATTGTGAAAAAAAAGTGTCCGAAAACTGGTACATTAGGCCTATTTTGTTATTTTCGTACATTAATTTAAAAATTGTTCAATATAATAAATTGTTTTTTTTTTAAAGTTCATTCTTATGATTCGATTATTCGATTAGTCGAGAAGTGGATCTTTTTGGAAGTAGCTCAGATATATAAAGTACACAAACGCAGGGTCAGACATATTTTGCAGTTATATGGTAGACGGGCTATGTTCACTTTCCTGCAATAGTCCGGATGTCTTTCCAGCTTCCGACTGCTCTGTATTATTACCCTCTATAGATGACAATGGTCAAGGGCCATAATACTTAACATAATCAGATAGCACGCTGCGTCCGTGTAGATATTGCTGCGCGGCTGGAGCGTACAATTTATTACATATGGGTTTAATCTTTGAGCTCACATGCAGACACACACACACACACCAAAACTAAAAGCACGTGGGTACATCCGAAGTTCATCGAGATCATCGCAGATTGCCCCGCCAATTAGCAATTTGGAAACAAATGTTATCTTGATTTTTTAAATTTATTTTGAAATATAAAACTGGCCAAGTAAAGAATTTTCGTGAAATTTTGTTCACGCTTTTATCTTCATCAAATTTTACATCAACATGTAAAAACTTTGCAGCGAGAATATGATCTTCAAAATATCAACGTCAAAGAAGTTACTAAAAAGATTCTTTTTTTATGATAAGATGCAGAAAAAAAATAGTTTAAGCGTGTTTTTACAAAACTGTTTCCTCGATCAAAATTTTAACTAAAAACTGTAAAAGTGACAAGATTTTATATAAATAAAAATAAATAAATAGTTGTTATTCCAACAATTGATTTAATTTCATAATCGTTATAATATACTAAAAAAAATCATATGCATTCAAACATCCAAGACTTTCTTGCGTGCAAAATATTGTTTAAAAATTATTTCTAGCTTCATTATTATTCACAAAAACCTGTGTACATTTTCATTGATGTTGATTTTTTTTTACTGTCCGAAATTTCGGAAATTCTGATCGAAACACACTTTTGATTGGGAGTTTAAATTATTGTTAAAGAAATCGCAGTGATAATTTTAGTAGTATGCAGTGCTTCAACCTCCTTAATACGGAGCTCCTGTATTTTTTGTTGTCAGCAAAAATACATGAAGTAAATTTATTTTTGTACATTTAATGCTTCGTAAAAACGATGAGCATGCCATCAGCATTTTTCCTAATTTGAATACAATTTATATTGCAGGCTACAGCTAGTGGGAAAGATCGAAGAATGCAATCGGCTTCTCGCTGAGTCTGATAAGTCGCTCGTCGTATACGGATCCTCCGAAGCGGCAAATCAATTGAAAAAACAATTTAAGAGGCGTAAGTTACTTTTTCAATATCTTCACTAATTGAATCAACGTCGACGAACCAGCATTTACGGGGTATCTGAGAATATCCGTTCTACGCTGCACTCCCCCACCATAATTTAATAACTGAAGGGGGGACGTAGAGGTAATTGGACAGTAATTGGACAGAATCCAGGAATATTTCAGTACCGATTGTGTAATACTTAGATCAGAGTGAAATGGGGAATTACGGCCATTGTTTTTTTTTCGTATCTTTGAACGAACGATTAAATACATAAATCTGAGGCAGTTAGGGGCAAATTCATTCATTTGTTAAATGGTAGTCAAAATGAATGTGACACATTATTTTTCAACATAACAAAAAAATCTCGAATGGAGAAAAATAGTTTTCTCTTATATGGAGGAGAATAATTGTCTGAAAAGCATTTTGGTACCTGAACTAATTTGTATAGACAGCAAAACTGGTCCCATAGCAGCAATTTTTTTACACCATACTTAAATGGTTGAATTTCATTTAATTAGAATATTAAAAAATTGAATTTTTTGTATTAAAATAAAAGTTTTTATTCACACGACTTTTCTTTTAGGTTTTGCAGAAAAATTTGGTCAATTTCAAGTTACACTTTTTATTTTTCTGTAAAATTAGAATGAAAATTTCCACAAGCTCCAAGAAATGTCCACAGAATGAAGAATTCATTTTGGAACAAATGCTTTGTGCATTTTGCTTTTGCAACTAAACAATGTGTAATTTTAAGACTGCAAAGCTTTTCAACAGACACATGACCTTAAGGGGAGGGAGACAGGTAAAAAAAATTGATTTTGGAAATTCAATATCATCGAAATTCTATTGCATATAGAAATGCCCAACGCACCATATTGTTGGTACTCGATGAAAGAATTTTTTACTGTCGTCTGACTTGTTATGCTTTTCCATATTATCTCAAGGAAAGTTTTTAGGTTTTCCATTCTGTGCATGATTTAGATCAAACTACTAGGCAGATTGGAATGGTTGACGTCTCATTTTCTTCTTCATGAAAAGATACACCGTCTAAATGGAGCAAATGTTAATAAAAGGTGATATTTTTCAAGTGACATAATTATTAATAAATAAATTTTATGCTATTTTCTAAATCAGTGATTATCTTTGCTTTCAGAATGAAAAAAAAATAGTTTGCTCCATTTAGCCGGTGTATCTTTTCATGAAGAAGAAAATGAGATATCAACCATTCCAACCTGCCTAGTAGTTTGATCTGAATCATGCGCAGAATGGAAAACCTAAGAACTTTGCTTAAGATAATATTGAAAAGCATATGCAAGTCAGATGACAGTAAAAATTTCCAAAATCAATTTTTTTTACCTGACTTCCTCTCCTTAAGTGTCGTCGCCACCTGCTTCCGTTGGAGTATGACGAATGGCCATATCTAGTAGTTGGCCATTTTGCCACATTTTGCTTCATCTCCGCATATGTACAGGAGGTAAACTTATCTAACACGTGATATTGAACATAGAGCCATGGTAACTGACAAGCGAACCTTGGAAAAGTAGTACCTGGCAAATCCAACAAAATTCGCTCAACATCTGAACTCTTCACAGCGGATGTATCCAAAGAAATCGATATTTCCTGGTCTCAGTTCGATCTTGCGAGCTTTCACCCCAACATCACTGACACCTTGTCTCGTATTCGTTTGGATTACTCAAACCGCTGACGCCTCGACAGGCAACGGGAAATCGCACTCACGTTCTCGATCGAACATTCAGCTTTGGCTTAACGTATCCAGACCTGTCGGGAATAATTTTCAACCTTCGAAGCGCAGGAAGATCGAGGAGAGAGTATGTCTGATTAACCCGGTACATATAATTTTTTTCACATGATGGATCACATTTTTCGGTTGATATAACTCGACGTCCCGTGCACGGAAAGAAAGGCTTGGTTGAAACAACCAAGTACTATGGTTATATGTGCGCCAGACAATTAATTGGTTAGACCGACCAATTTCTTGGTTAGACTAACCAAGTGGCTTGGTAAGCTAAACAAGTGACTTTGTTAGACCAACCAAGTGACTTGGTTAGACCAACCAAGTGACTTGGTAAGATAACCAAGTGACTTGGTTAGACCAACCAAGTGACTTGGTAAGCTAACCAAGTGACTTGGTTAGACCAACCAAGTGACTTGGTTAGACCAACAAAGAAATTGGTAGCCTAACAAATTACTTGGTTGGTCTAACCAATTGATTGTCTGGCGCATATATAACCATAGCACTTGGTAGTTCCAACCAAGCCTTTTTTTCCGTGTGTAGAAAATTATTAGAGATGCCCTAAAATAACATGGGCCTAATAGGGATTTCCGCAGCACTACCAAATAGGGAAATAAATTCGGGACCCAATCAGGCTTCATCGGGATTCCGGGTTTAAATGAAACACTAGGAAACGCTTAAGCGCCCGAGTCTCTTTATATAAGTTTTGATATTTGATATAAACAAAAAAAAGGAATGCATGATCTTGGTCCCGATTGCAGTGTGACTGACTGACGACACCTCCGACCAATGACAGCACGAATAAAACGATGACAATGACTGCGATATTTTCGAGATTTTCGAGATATCGCGAGCCACCAACTTTTTAGAATAGGAATTACGATGGACGAATAAAACGATGACAATGCTTTTCGCTACTCATGAACTTTCTAGAAAAGGGAATAATAATTCTATTCCCTTTAATAAAGAGAATAGGATCAACCTTATTACGCCACGTTGTTGTCTTACTGACGAATTTTTCTAACAATAAGATCCTCGAGGGACAGTAATCGGATGGATGACCAACCCACTGTGTATTTATGTTGAATATTTCGGTTCACAAAAATTTTTTTCAAGAAAACTAATGTTCCTCTATGAGAAAGCAAAAATATAAAAATGTTAAGATGTGAATGGCCGAGTGAGCAAAAACACTCAAGTCACCCAAAGGAACGAGGTTCGAGACCCACCAATGGCAAATAAATTTACATATATTTTATCACCAATCAATATGTATAGATCTATTAAATAATTCCGAATATCTAATTGAAATAGCAAGATAAACTCTGAACCATAGCTTTCACAAATGATATCTTCATTCAAAAAGAAATTGTCATCGAAATATGAAATCAGCTTTTGGAAATAAATGTCATTGATTAATTGACGTTTTACCCTTTAGCAAAGTTAAAATCTACTAGTAAATTGTTCATTGTTAACTAAATTGCTAAATTGCAAAATAATATATATTTAAAAAAAAATAAAAACACGTTACAGTTTTTTTTTTGGTACCGAAAGTAGTACATTTTTTAATCTACTAAATAATATTATTCGATTAATATAAAAAATGTCGTATATTAACGTCCATGTGCCCAATAGCGAATAGAGGAACTGTAGCATATCACAAAAGACGATTGAGCGCGAGTGAATGGAACGGAAGGAATCTACGATATAGTACCTGGCTTCGGGAAACCGCAGACACGCTCGTAGTACCTGAACATTTAGTGTTTCACAGCAGTCGAGTTTCGACACAGTGCAAAGCCAGATAGATATTTCGGTCTCGCGCCTCGAGGCCTGTGGCAGCTACGAACACCGGAAATTCAGGAAGATCGATCCAAGAGAGCGTGTCTGAGTCTCCTTCCATTACTACTAGCAGCCAGCTTAATCATTGATCTTCTCCACTAGCAAGAAAGTATTACGGCAAAATATTAACATAATAACGAAGTTCATGTCGATGAGATAATCAAACCAATATTCACAGAAAAATAAGGGGGCTTAAGGGGATTAAGACAGCACCTAAAAATTGTAAAAATAAATTGTTGCTGCAATTTTATATATAAATAAATTACCTACATTATTAAAGCATCACAACGCGACCTTTCTAAAAAAAACAGTGATATAAATTTTTTAACAATTTCAAATATAAAAAAATGTTAGAAATTCTACGGAGTAAGCACAGATAATAAAACATTTACATAAGAGGTTTTTTTTTTCCACGATTTGCACTTTTTGTGGAGTTCAGATTGTCCCTTATTCATTGATCCTCTCAACTGGCAAGAAAATACTATGGCAAAATTAATATAATAAAGAAGTTCATGTCGCTTAAGGGGGTTAAGGGTCAGATCTGTGAATTCTGAAATCAGAAACGAAAAAAAATCAATTTTTTTTAAATAATCGTAAAAAGGCATGTGACCGGTACTTTCTGAGGTACAATATGCGACTTGAGAACGATAGTGAAGGCCAAAATTTGATATCTTGAAGAAAAAAAAATTTAGGTTCTTTAGGTTGGATTTTCCGACCAAAAGTCGGATCTGTGAATTCTGAAATCTGAACCGACAAAAAGTGACTTTTTCAAAAATCATCGTAAAAAGGCATGTAACCTGTACTTTCTGAGGTACAATATGCGACTTGAGAACGATAGTGAAGGCCAAAATTTAATATCTTGACGAAAAAAAAATTTAGGTTCTTTAGGTTGGATTTTCCGACCAAAAGTCGGATCTGTAAATTCTGAAATCTGAACCGACAAAAAGTGACTTTTTCAAAAATCATCGTAAAAAGGCATGTAACCGGTACTTTCTGAGGTACAATATGCGACTTGAGAACGATAGTGAAGGCCAAAATTTGATATCTTGACGAAAAAAAAATTTAGGTTCTTTAGGTTGGATTTTCCGACCAAAAGTCGGATCTGTGAATTCTGAAATCTGAACCGACAAAAAGTGACTTTTTCAAAAATCATCGTAAAAAGGCATGTGACCGGTACTTTCTGAGGTACAATATGCAACTTGAGAACGATAGTGAAGGCCAAAATTTGATATCTTGACGAAAAAAAAATTTAGGTTCTTTAGGTTGGATTTTCCGACCAAGAGTCGGATCTGTGAATTCTGAAACCTGAACCGACAAAAAGTGACTTTTTAAAAAATCATCGTAAAAAGGCATGTGACCGGTACTTTCTGAGGTACAATATGCGACTTGAGAACGATAGTGAAGGCCAAAATTTGATATCTTGACGAAAAAAAAATTTAGGTTCTTTAGGTTGGATTTTCCGACCAAAAGTCGGATCTGTGAATTCTGAAACCTGAACCGACATAAAGGGACTTTTTAAAAAATCATCGTAAAAAGGCATGTGACCGGTACTTTCTGAGGTACAATATGCGACTTGAGAACGATAGTGAAGGCCAAAATTTGATATCTTGAAGAAAAAAAAATTTAGGTTCTTTAGGTTGGATTTTCCGACCAAAAGTCGGATCTGTGAATTCTGAAATCTGAACCGACAAAAAGTGACTTTTTCAGAAATCATCGTAAAAAAGCATGTAACCGGTACTTTCTGAGGTACAATATGCGACTTGAGAACGATAGTGAAGGCCAAAATTTGATATCTTGACGAAAAAAAAATTTAGGTTCTTTAGGTTGGATTTTCCGACCAAAAGTCGGATCTGTGAATTCTGAAATCTGAACCGACAAAAAGTGACTTTTTCAGAAATCATCGTAAAAAAGCATGTGACCGGTACTTTCTGAGGTACAATATGCGACTTGAGAACGATAGTGAAGGCCAAAATTTGATATCTTGACGAAAAAAAAATTTAGGTTCTTTAGGTTGGATTTTCCGACCAAAAGTCGGATCTGTGAATTCTGAAACCTGAACCGACAAAAAGTGACTTTTTAAAAAATCATCGTAAAAAGGCATGTGACCGGTACTTTCTGAGGTACAATATGCGACTTGAGAACGATAGTGAAGGCCAAAATTATATATTAAATGATATCTTGACGAAAAAAAAATTTAGGTTCTTTAGGTTGGATTTTCCGACCAAAAGTCGGATCTGTGAATTCTGAAATCTGAACCGACAAAAAGTGTCTTTTTCAAAAATCATCGTAAAAAGGCATGTAACCGGTACTTTCTGAGGTACAATATGCGACTTGAGAACGATAGTGAAGGCCAAAATTTGATATCTTGACGAAAAAAAAATTTAGGTTCTTTAGGTTGGATTTTCCGACCAAAAGTCGGATCTGTGAATTCTGAAATCTGAACCGACAAAAAGTGACTTTTTCAAAAATCATCGTAAAAAGGCATGTGACCGGTACTTTCTGAGGTACAATATGCAACTTGAGAACGATAGTGAAGGCCAAAATTTGATATCTTGACGAAAAAAAAATTTAGGTTCTTTAGGTTGGATTTTCCGACCAAAAGTCGGATCTGTGAATTCTGAAACCTGAACCGACAAAAAGTGACTTTTTAAAAAATCATCGTAAAAAGGCATGTGACCGGTACTTTCTGAGGTACAATATGCGACTTGAGGACGATAGTGAAGGCCAAAATTTGATATCTTGACGAAAAAAAAATTTAGGTTCTTTAGGTTGGATTTTCCGACCAAAAGTCGGATCTGTGAATTCTGAAATCTGAACCGACAAAAAGTGACTTTTTCAAAAATCATCGTAAAAAGGCATGTGACCGGTACTTTCTGAGGTACAATATGCGACTTGAGAACGATAGTGAAGGCCAAAATTTGATATCTTGACGAAAAAAAATTTAGGTTCTTTAGGTTGGATTTTCCGACCAAAAATCGGATCTGTGAATTCTGAAACCTGAACCGACAAAAAGGGACTTTTTAAAAAATCATCGTAAAAAGGCATGTGACCGGTACTTTCTGAGGTACAATATGCGACTTGAGACCGATAGTGAAGGCCAAAATTTGATATCTTGACGAAAAAAAAATTTAGGTTCTTTAGGTTGGATTTTCCGACCAAAAGTCGGATCTGTGAATTCTGAAATCTGAACCGACAAAAAGTGACTTTTTAAAAAATCATCGTAAAAAGGCATGTAACCGGTACTTTCTGAGGTACAATATGCGACTTGAGAACGATAGTGAAGGCCAAAATTTGATATCTTGACGAAAAAAAAATTTAGGTTCTTTAGGTTGAATTTTCCGACCAAAAGTCGGATCTGTGAATTCTGAAATCTGAACCGACAAAAAGTGACTTTTTCAAAAATCATCGTAAAAAGGCATGTAACCGGTACTTTCTGAGGTACAATATGCGACTTGAGAACGATAGTGAAGGCCAAAATTTGATATCTTGACGAAAAAAAAATTTAGGTTCTTTAGGTTGGATTTTCCGACCAAAAGTCGGATCTGTGAATTCTGAAATCTGAACCGACAAAAAGTGACTTTTTCAAAAATCATCGTAAAAAAGCATGTAACCGGTACTTTCTGAGGTACAATATGCGACTTGAGAACGATAGTGAAGGCCAAAATTCGATATCTTGACGAAAAAAAAATTTAGGTTCTTTAGGTTGGATTTTCCGACCAAAAGTCGGATCTGTGAATTCTGAAACCTGAACCGACAAAAAGTGACTTTTTAAAAAATCATCGTAAAAAGGCATGTGACCCGTACTTTCTGAGGTACAATATGCGACTTGAGAACGATAGTGAAGGCCAAAATTTGATATCTTGACGAAAAAAAAATTTAGGTTCTTTAGGTTGGATTTTCCGACCAAAAGTCGGATCTGTGAATTCTGAAATCTGAACCGACAAAAAGTGACTTTTTAAAAAATCATCGTAAAAAGGCATGTAACCGGTACTTTCTGAGGTACAATATGCGACTTGAGAACGATAGTGAAGGCCAAAATTTGATATCTTGACGAAAAAAAAATTTAGGTTCTTTAGGTTGAATTTTCCGACCAAAAGTCGGATCTGTGAATTCTGAAATCTGAACCGACAAAAAGTGACTTTTTCAAAAATCATCGTAAAAAGGCATGTGACCGGTACGTTCTGAGGTACAATATGCGACTTGAGAACCATAGTGAAGGCCAAAATTTGATATCTTGACGAAAAAAAAATTTAGGTTCTTTAGTTTGGATTTTCCGACCAAAAGTCGGATATGTGAATTCTGAAATCTGAACCGACAAAAAGTGACTTTTTAAAAAATCATCGTAAAAAGGCATGTAACCGGTACTTTCTGAGATACAATATGCGACTTGAGAACGATAGTGAAGGCCAAAATTTGATATCTTGATGAAAAAAAAATTTAGGTTCTTCAGGTTGGATTTTCCGACCAAAAGTCGGATCTGTGAATTCTGAAATCTGAACCGACAAAAAGTGACTTTTTCAAAAATCATCGTAAAAAGGCATGTGACCGGTACTTTCTGAGGTACAATATAGGACTTGAGAACGATAGTGAAGGCCAAAATTTGATATCTTGACGAAAAAAAAATTTAGGTTCTTTAGGTTCGATTTTCCGACCAAAAGTCGGATCTGTGAATTCTGAAACCTGAACCGACAAAAAGTGACTTTTTAAAAAATCATCGTAAAAAGGCATGTGACCGGTACTTTCTGAGGTACAATATGCGACTTGAGGACGATAGTGAAGGCCAAAATTTGATATCTTGACGAAAAAAAAATTTAGGTTCTTTAGGTTGGATTTTCCGACCAAAAGTCGGATCTGTGAATTCTGAAATCTGAACCGACAAAAAGTGACTTTTTCAAAAATCATCGTAAAAAGGCATGTGACCGGTACTTTCTGAGGTACAATATGCGACTTGAGAACGATAGTGAAGGCCAAAATTTGATATCTTGACGAAAAAAAATTTAGGTTCTTTAGGTTGGATTTTCCGACCAAAAATCGGATCTGTGAATTCTGAAACCTGAACCGACAAAAAGGGACTTTTTAAAAAATCATCGTAAAAAGGCATGTGACCGGTACTTTCTGAGGTACAATATGCGACTTGAGACCGATAGTGAAGGCCAAAATTTGATATCTTGACGAAAAAAAAATTTAGGTTCTTTAGGTTGGATTTTCCGACCAAAAGTCGGATCTGTGAATTCTGAAATCTGAACCGACAAAAAGTGACTTTTTAAAAAATCATCGTAAAAAGGCATGTAACCGGTACTTTCTGAGGTACAATATGCGACTTGAGAACGATAGTGAAGGCCAAAATTTGATATCTTGACGAAAAAAAAATTTAGGTTCTTTAGGTTGAATTTTCCGACCAAAAGTCGGATCTGTGAATTCTGAAATCTGAACCGACAAAAAGTGACTTTTTCAAAAATCATCGTAAAAAGGCATGTAACCGGTACTTTCTGAGGTACAATATGCGACTTGAGAACGATAGTGAAGGCCAAAATTTGATATCTTGACGAAAAAAAAATTTAGGTTCTTTAGGTTGGATTTTCCGACCAAAAGTCGGATCTGTGAATTCTGAAATCTGAACCGACAAAAAGTGACTTTTTCAAAAATCATCGTAAAAAAGCATGTAACCGGTACTTTCTGAGGTACAATATGCGACTTGAGAACGATAGTGAAGGCCAAAATTCGATATCTTGACGAAAAAAAAATTTAGGTTCTTTAGGTTGGATTTTCCGACCAAAAGTCGGATCTGTGAATTCTGAAACCTGAACCGACAAAAAGTGACTTTTTAAAAAATCATCGTAAAAAGGCATGTGACCCGTACTTTCTGAGGTACAATATGCGACTTGAGAACGATAGTGAAGGCCAAAATTTGATATCTTGACGAAAAAAAAATTTAGGTTCTTTAGGTTGGATTTTCCGACCAAAAGTCGGATCTGTGAATTCTGAAATCTGAACCGACAAAAAGTGACTTTTTAAAAAATCATCGTAAAAAGGCATGTAACCGGTACTTTCTGAGGTACAATATGCGACTTGAGAACGATAGTGAAGGCCAAAATTTGATATCTTGACGAAAAAAAAATTTAGGTTCTTTAGGTTGAATTTTCCGACCAAAAGTCGGATCTGTGAATTCTGAAATCTGAACCGACAAAAAGTGACTTTTTCAAAAATCATCGTAAAAAGGCATGTGACCGGTACGTTCTGAGGTACAATATGCGACTTGAGAACCATAGTGAAGGCCAAAATTTGATATCTTGACGAAAAAAAAATTTAGGTTCTTTAGTTTGGATTTTCCGACCAAAAGTCGGATATGTGAATTCTGAAATCTGAACCGACAAAAAGTGACTTTTTAAAAAATCATCGTAAAAAGGCATGTAACCGGTACTTTCTGAGATACAATATGCGACTTGAGAACGATAGTGAAGGCCAAAATTTGATATCTTGATGAAAAAAAAATTTAGGTTCTTCAGGTTGGATTTTCCGACCAAAAGTCGGATCTGTGAATTCTGAAATCTGAACCGACAAAAAGTGACTTTTTCAAAAATCATCGTAAAAAGGCATGTGACCGGTACTTTCTGAGGTACAATATAGGACTTGAGAACGATAGTGAAGGCCAAAATTTGATATCTTGACGAAAAAAAAATTTAGGTTCTTTAGGTTCGATTTTCCGACCAAAAGTCGGATCTGTGAATTCTGAAATCTGAACCGACAAAAAGTGACTTTTTCAAAAATCATCGTAAAAAGGCATGTAACCGGTACTTTCTGAGGTACAATATGCGACTTGAGAACGATAGTGAAGGCCAAAATTTGATATCTTGATGAAAAAAAAATTTAGGTTCTTTAGGTTGTATTTTCCGCCCAAAAGTCGGATCTGTGAATTCTGAAATCTGAACCGACAAAAAGTGACTTTTTCAAAAATCATCGTAAAAAAGCATGTAACCGGTACTTTCTGAGGTACAATATGCGACTTGAGAACGATAGTGAAGGCCAAAATTTGATATCTTGACGGAAAAAGAATTTAGGTTCTTTAGGTTCGATTTTCCGACCAAAAGTCGGATCTGTGAATTCTGAAATCTGAACCGATAAAAAGTGACTTTTTCAAAAATCATCGTAAAAAGGCATGTAACCGGTACTTTCTGAGGTACAATATGCGACTTGAGAACGACAGTGTAGGCCAAAATTTGATATCTTGACGAAAAAAAAATTTAGGTTCTTTAGGTTGGATTTTCCGACCAAAAGTGGGATCTGTGAATTCTGAAATCTGAACCGACAAAAAGTGACTTTTTCAAAAATCATCGTAAAAAGGCATGTAACCGGTACTTTCTGAGGTACAATATGTGACTTGAGAACAATAGTGAAGGCCAAAATTTGATATCTTGACGAAAAAAAAAATTTAGGTTCTTTAGGTTCGATTTTCCGACCAAAAGTCAGATCTGTGAATTCTGAAATCTGAACCGACAAAAAGTGACTTTTTCAAAAATCATCGTAAAAAGGCATGTAACCGGTACTTTCTGAGGTACAATATGCGACTGGAGAACGATAGTGAAGACCAAAATTTGATATCTTGAAGAAACAAAAATTTAGGTTCTTTAGGTTGGATTTTCCGACCAAAAGTCGGATCTGTGAATTCTGAAATCTGAACCGACAAAAAGGGACTTTTTCAAAAATCATCGTAAAAAGGCATGTAACCGGTACTTTCTGAGGTACAATATGCGACTTGAGAACGATAGTGAAAGTCAAAATTTGATATCTTGATGAAAAAAAAATTTAGGTTCTTCAGGTTGGATTTTCCGACCAAAAGTCGGATCTGTGAATTCTGAAATCTGAACCCACAAAAAGTGACTTTTTCAAAAATCATCGTAAAAAGGCATGTAACCGGTACTTTCTGAGGTACAATATGCGACTTGAGAACGATAGTGAAGGCCAAAATTTGATATCGTGAAGAAAAAAAATTATTTTCCTAAAATGAGAATTAGTCCTTACCAAAATATGGTTCAGCGGTGCAACATAAATTATACAAGAGCAAAATACAAAAAATATTTATATCGTTAAACTTGGTTTGAAAAATAAAATACTACCTATGAATGCCTATCCTTTCTCTTACCCAATGGTAGTTTTTATGAAGGTAAAAAATGTCATATGTGCAGATGTGAGCCGAGACTTTCACCTCTTATTTTCACGTTTTAAAACTAAATTGGCTATATTTAACACGAAGTATAAAAATCACTATACACACGTTAAAATATACAAAAAAGTGACAGAAGTCAGCGAGATGGACGATCGAAAATGGATGGAACATTAAAATTCATTAATAATTTTGTGTATATAAAAGCGTGGATGCGGAGCTCGCAAGCCACTTCCGCCGGTATCAGTAATAAAATATAACACCCTCAGACTCTTCCACAAAAATCTCTACTATATTATTTGGCAAAGCGGAAATAAATAAAATGAATAATGCCGTCGGTCTGAAAAAAAGACAAAAAAAAATTGCTTCACCATTCTTCATCGACAAATGGGGCGGAAGTCATAACAGAAATTTCTATGCTCAGTTCTCTCGCATACTCGATGTTTCGCGAGGACATAACTTTCACGAGTTTCTTCCATCTTTTGCAAAAATAAATTCCTCGTAATTGGAAGCTTTTCAGTTTTACATAATAACGGCGGAATTTTTTCCGTATGCCGCGGAGGTAGAAAAAGTTGAGAAAAATTCGCTTACAAAACAGACTTGGCGCACAATCCTTGCGTATTATTACTCTTAATTGTTGGGTTGCTACGAATTTCGATGGTAATATTGATGTATCATAATGGTTTTCGAAGACAGAAAGAAAATTGAAAATCGGTCCACGGAAAAAAAAAGTTTCGAACCGTCGAAAATTCTGTAATTTGGTAATCCTCATTTTCCAAGGGAGCCAAAGTCGAAACAAGAAACTCCATCTTTCGTTTTCCAAGTTTTGACCGTCCGGCCAAATAACTAACTCAATTTTCCAAATGTCGTACAGGTAGAAAAATATTTGAAAATTCCCTTGCAAAAGAGACTTGACGTATGCTGTTAAGAATTATTGAGTTGTTGTGAATACCATTTTCGATAATGATGTACCATAATGCTATTCAATGAAAAACAGAAAATTAGAAATCGATCCACACAAAAAATAAGTTTCGGCATGTTGGAAATTCTGTAATTTAGTAATCCCGATTTTTCGAGGGGATTAAAGTCGACAACATAAAAATGTCGTCTTTCATCTTCCAAATTTTGATCTCCAGACAACATTTTACAAATGTCGCAAAGGTAGAAAAAGATTTGAAAAATTTGCTTGTAAAACAGACCGAATATTTGAGTTGCTGTGATTGAAAAATAGAAAACTAGAAATCGATCGACACAAACAAAGTTTCGGCATATTGTAAATTCTGTAATTTGGTAATCCCGATTTTTCGAGGGGGTTAAAGTCGACAAAAAGAAATGTCTTTCATCTTCCAAATTTTGATCTCCAGACAACATTTTACAAATGTCGCAGAGGTAGAAAAAGATTTGAAAAATTTTCTTGCAAAACAGACCGAATATTTGAGTTGCTGTAAATGTCATGATAAACTTTAGTACCTGTACGTACTGAAATATATGTCGCTGTCCCCGAGGAGTCGAAACAACAGCGAAATTCAGACGTTGGAAACTCTGCATACACTAACGCATTACGTCTTGTCCGATAAATAGCGTTACAGTGTCGTCTCGGTGTAGCTTTTCTTAGATATCTTGTTATCTTCACGCTGACATACGTCCCTTTATTGTCAGATACATGAACATCAAGATGACCGAGAAATGCATAGCTGAAATATGACCTTACGGTATTTATCGTGCATATCGCTGCATTTTGACTCTCCGCCAAAAAGTGTATCAACAGAAGACGAAGTCCATTAAGTCAACCGCAAAATACATCAGCGTAGCGGCGGAAAAGAAAAACTTAAGGTTTGACAACATTTTGACAAAAAATGCAACATTTTACAACATTTTGACAAAAAATGCAACATTTTACAACATTTTGACAAAAAATGCAACATTTTACAACATTTTGAAAAAAAATGCAACATTTTACAACATTTTGACAACAAATGCAACATTTTACAACATTTTGACAAAAAATGCAACATCGGAATCGTGTTTTTTCGTAATTAATCAACCTTCCGTACACTTCTTGCTAAATAAAGGTTCCTTGAGTTTTTAATTTGTAACCTTTTTTTTTAAGTTTGTGAAGCGAAAATCGAAAATTTTTGCATAATTTTTGCCTCGTTTTCCGCCATTATTCGAATGGATATTCGATAATCTTGGGAGCATTCTGTTCGGTTCGGCGAGTTCTTTTAAACAGAGAGAATTTAAGAACGGACTATCCAAAAAAAAAGTTATGGCTAGTTAAAAATTCCGATTTGTTTGTGATCCTGACTATTTAAGTGGAAATTACTCTCTAATTACGAAACTGTAATTTATTTTTCTCGATAATTTCCAATTTTCAAATGAAAACCAATAAAATCCAATTTTGTAATATTTTTCCTTGGGATTTTTAAATTATCAACAAAATTGTCAGTTTGGTAATAAATGTCATAATGTAATAAAATTTCTACCCACCTTAAAGTCAGGATTAATTTTTTTTTTTAATTTTCAACTAACTTAAGGTAACTTCTTTTTGGATGTAGCGATTTTCAATTTTCGTTATTCGTTTGAAAGAGCTCGCCAAAACGCAGGGAATGGCGCCAATTCTGATTCTCAAGTGAAATACTGTGAGAGACCAATAGTCGTAGGGTCTTATGCTATGAATATTCCACTATTATTCCTAGAGCCCCATTTGCACATCGAGGCCAAAAGCTTCTGTAAAGCACCAGTTTTTATGGTCGAGTTTCGTAGATTATTCATGCAACGTGAATAATCTACGAAATGCTCGCAATAAGACATTATTCAAAGCCGAAGAATATAAGGATGTAAGTGGTTGGCTGGCGGAAGAGCCTAAAGCGATGAAAGCGTTCTTTAGGAGTCAAGAGAAATTTAGGGACCTCGTCTGGCGTAGCGAAGACCTCCAGACAAGGGGCAGACAAATCCTTGGGGTGAACCCGGATGGCGGCTTTTAGAAGGCACAAAGAGAAATAATGTTTCAGTTCATTATTCGATGAATGAAAAGTTCGGCTTCGGCTAACGACTTCAAGGACTTGGAACATCGTCGATGTTAAGTGGAAATCGAGAAAACGTGAGACACACCGAAAATCGTCCCACCGTGAATTCCAAGATTGCATGCATTGAATGAATCAGAGAGATTATGGCAAAACTCCGTGCTGTCATCTTCAGGAGTCGTTGAAGAAACTTGAAGGACTCGGAGTTGCCAACCCGGAACTTTTATAAGATTATTTTCTTCGAGTATGAATGGAAGAAGCTCAGAGCAGCTGGCGAGGCAAAGGCTTATATATATGTAAGAGGAACACGGCGAGAAAGTCCTCAATACGAAAATCCATATAACTCAATTGGTTCATCCTCGTTTCTATAAATCCTTCATCCTTTGCTATCAATTTAATAGGAAATCGGATGATCGAAACATGAATAAGTACGTAATGTTATCTTTGCTTTTAACCTACATCGTTAGACTAGCTTGACGGGCAAATACAGAACTTTGTATGTATCAGAAGATCTGATCTTTCGTTTGCTTTTTTTCTTTTCCGTTTTCTTTCGGCTTGACAGTCCGAACGGAAGTCCCGAATGGATTCTGGAATGAACTCTGGCATTTTACCCAATGCTGCAGTTCTTTCCGGACATAGAATGGGATTCTCGCAAGGATTGCCTAGACTTCATCCAGGACGACAGGTTAAATGCCATTCAGGACTCGAAAATTTTTTCCTAGATCCACTGGAGATCTCGTACCTAAACCAGTTATTGTTTTTACACTCAGAGAAATCGTAGTAGTACAGTCAACTATAAAGTGACAACTATTAAGTTTTAGTCCATCCAACAATTTTCATAATTACGATAGCTGTGAAAATAGTTATGGCAACTATTTGGTAGTTATAGCAACTATTTGATAGTTGTGGCAACTATTAAAAAATTGCTTGTATGAGCTAAAAATGAATAGTTGTCATTTTATAGTTACAAATACCACAACTTTCTCTCAGTGTATGAATCTATCACAATTAATGCTCCTCTGGGTTATGGGCTCATGAAGTATCCAAATGACGATACGTTGCGCCCATTCAATCCATAAAGTTAGTAAAAAAATATTGGGTATTAATTTTACTCCTGGAAAACGCCACTTTAACTCATTGAAAAGCCTTGTAATGATAGCAAATGTCCAGTTTGTCCTAGTAAAATTTCTCTAGCACAACCAATTGACATTTTCTGAGTACTGATACTAGTCTGATCGTTTATCAACTTCATCGGCTGAAACTCTATCTCTGTTTATAATAAAACGTTGAAACCGTCAATGATATTGCTACGTAAAAAAATCCAGAGCTGGGGAGAAGTTTTTTTTAATGGATACAAACACACGCAGAAAAAGGCTTGGTTAGAACTACCAAAAACTTGGTTAAAAATGTTACTAAGAAAACTTGGTAGGCACAACCAAGTTATTGGTTAACATAATCAAAGATTTGGTAGCACCACAAAGTACTTATTACGCCTAACCAACAACTTGATTGCGCCTGCCAAATTTTTCTTGGTAGAAATTTTAACCAATATCTTAGTAAACCCAACCAAGCCTTTTTTCAATGCGGGTTGAATTATCGGGAGCGATAGAATCATTGATGGGAAAATGAGATCAATGATGAGGACAGAGAGGGTCAATAATTAAATTAGCATCATGAAGCCACAAATGGTAAGGTTCAATAATTGTGAAGTGACAAGTGGGCACTGATAGGAGAAGAGACAGTGATAAGGGTAAATGGGTTTAATCGATCAAGTATTTCCTCCGTACAATATCGTACTAATCGGCTGAATGACAAACATTGTTTTCCTTTGATTGAATACTTCCAAAGTATCGATGCCAAATAGGGCAGAAGTGCGAAGGATATTCAGAATAGTTTGCGTAGCAGAAATTTAGACCCAAATTCCACTAACCTAGTTTGATAGTCGCAAGTTCGTAGACATCGAGAGTTATATATTAGCATCTGTTCGATCCTGCTGATTAACTGCTGAGTAGATATGTAGATGCTGCAGAGATGTTGGACTGCAAACTTTGCTGGAGCTTAATCTAGATTAAGTTCAATCGCGGATTTAGATAATCCTGGATAAATAAGCTTTTCAAAATATAGGCGCCTCAAAATGAGAATTCTATGACGACATGGAAAGAAATAATTGGTTGAATAGGCTCCAACCGAAAAAATTGGTTAGGACAAAAAACTAATTGGTTACAGAAATAAATGAGTTAGTTGGAGCGACTAATTAGTTGGTTGGGCCAGCAAATTAATTGGTTGGCAACTAACGATTGCACGGAAAGAAAGACTTGGTTGAAACAACCAAGTGCTATGGTTATACATGTGCCAGACAATTAATTGGTTAGACCGACCAATTTCTTGGTTAGGCTACCAATTTCTTGGTTAGACTAACCAAGTGACTTGGTTAGACTACCAATTTCTTGGTTAGACTAACCAATTTCTTGGTTAGACTAACCAAGTGACTTGGTTAGACCAACCAAGTGACTTGGTTAGACCAACCAAGTGACTTGGTTAGACCAACCAATTGACTTGGTTAGACCAACCAAGTGACTTGGTTAGACCAACCAAGTGACTTGGTTAGACCAACCAAGAAATTGGTAGTCTAACAAATTACTTGGTTGGTCTAACCAATTAATTGTCTGGCGCATATATAACCATAGCACTTGGTAGTTCCAACCAAGCCTTTTTTCCGTGTGGGCGCAAAACCAACTAGTTTCTCGGTTCAACCAAAAAATTCGTTAACCTAGACAACTTTGTCGGTTGGAGCGTATTTAACCACGCGAATGGTTGGGGCAACCAATTTTTTCTCTTCGTGGGATTTCTAAAGAATAAAAATATTATGGATCATGAAATTTTTAAAAAGAAATCAATCCATAGGCTAAGGTTTATAACAAGGATTTATCACGATTGGAAAGGCAATTTGAAGCTATTTCCTTGTCACATTAATTCGGGATGAATATGCATGAACTGCGCTCCTTAAGTGCGTCGATAGCTTAAGGAGGTTGGAGCGCTCCACACTAGTCAAATCAGTGCTAAATTTTTAAAAGCGTTTCTACAATTTCAGATGGTTTAATAATCTGTTCCAAGGTGTTAATCACATAGCAGCATTAGTTCTTGATATGCAAATACATTCGCAGCTGTCATATGAACAGTAAATCGATCAATATCTCCAAATTTCCAATGTCATGTTTTTTCATCCAGGTTTATAAAAGGGTAAACCGTAATATAAGTCCGATTATGACGAAACATAGCTCATTTTGATCAGTGGAAGATCCTTAATCGATTGACCGTCCGGATGTTCTATAGTATCAGGCTTTCAAAAGTTACAGCCATTTGTATACTTGATGTTAGGTTATGATAGGATAAACAAACGGTTGTATCTTTTGAACTACTAATACGATTTAAAAAAACAGACGGCCAATCGATAGAATATCTTTTAGTAAACAAAATGAGCTATTGGTCGTCATAATCGGACTGATATTACGGTTTACCCTTTTAAAAAACTGGATGAAAAAACATAACATCGGAAATTTGCAGATATTGATCGATGTACTGTTGATGTCACAGCTGTGAATATATTTGAATATCAAGAACTAATGCTGCTATGTGATTAACACCTTGGAACAAATTATTAAACCATCTGAAATTGGCGAAACGCTTTTAAAAATTTAGCACTGATTTGACTAGTGTGGAGCGTTTCAACCTCCTTAACTGGTTTAACCTGAATATGCCGAGTGCCTTTTTCAGACGCACATCAATTCTCCCATTCAAGTTTCCATGGTAACCTTCCATGTTGATTTTGCCAGAAAGCGGAATAAATGGTTAATACGATATCCTTCAAAAGCCAACGACGAAGACGATGACGACAAGTGCATGCAAATAAGAGAACACGTGTAGTACATGCACGTGGAATAGAAAGAACGTGGTGAGGAATACGAAGAGGAAAGTGCCAAGAATAGAAAGAAGGTGTGAAAAAAAAGAAACGAATGAGACACTTCGGCAGATGTGATGTCAAGTGAGGTTCTATTTCGTTCACACAAATTGGATAACAGCAAAATTTCAAATACATTCCTGCATAAGGAGATTTTAAAAATGATGAGGATCATTAATTTGAGGATAATTTTCAAAAATTCTCACAACGTTTCACGGTATAATTTTTTTTTTTTTTTGCAAAATGGAAAACATTAGAAAATACATTGTTCAGACGAAACTGTAAACGGAAAACAAATAAGACATTGCAAGTTTCTTTAAATGAAATTAAAAATAGGAAAATCGATGTTCTTATAAAATTGAAGCTGCTTTATCGATTATTGCATGATAATTTGTGCAAGTTTGTTTAAAATTCAAACTCCCATAAAATGTCATAGCCATTAATTGATCCGCTCAATGCTTCACCTTCAAACTCTATGACGAAGAAGAAATAGGGTTCAGAGTATTCTCCCCCTTATTAAAGGTCAGAAATTTATCGACTTGCCCAATTTTACGACTTACGATAATAAATTATTGAGTATTTAAAGAACCTAAAAAAAATGCACAGTGCAAAGTAAATACAGTAAATAATATTATACTAAATATTACATTACATTTTTTTTAAAATACACAGAGCAAAGTAAATATACTAGAAAATAACATACAAAATATTTCCCTCATTTGCATTTGTACATTTCTCAATTAATGTACATGTAATGATAATAAATTATTGAGTAATTAAAGAACCTAAAAAAAATACACAGTGTAAAGTAAATACAGTAAAAAATATTATACCAAATATTACATTACATTTTTTTTTAAATACACAGAGCAAAGTAAATATAGTAGAAAATGACATACAAAATATTTCCCTCATTTGCATTTGTACATTTCTCAATTAATGTACATGTAATGATAATAAATTATTGAGTATTTAAAGAACCTAAAAAAAATACACAGTGTAAAGTAAATACAGTAAAAAATATTATACTAAATATTACATTACATTTTTTTAAAAATACACAGAGCAAAGTAAATATAGTAGAAAATAACATACAAAATATTTCCCTCATTTGCATTTGTATATTTCTCAATTAATGTACATGTAATGATAATAAATTATTGAGTATTTAAAGAACCTAAAAAAAATACACAGTGTAAAGTAAATACAGTAAAAAATATTATACTAAATATTACATTACATTTTTTAAAAAATACACAGAGCAAAGTAAATATAGTAGAAAATAACATACAAAATATTTCCCTCATTTGCATTTGTACATTTCTCAATTAATGTACATGTAATGATAATAAATTATTGAGTATTTAAAGAACCTAAAAAAATACACAGTGTAAAGTAAATATAGTAAAAAATATTATACTAAATATTACATTACATTTTTTAAAAAATACACAGAGCAAAGTAAATATAGTAGAAAATAACATACAAAATATTTCCCTCATTTGCATTTGTACATTTCTCAATTAGTGTACATGTAATGATAATAAATTATTGAGTATTTAAAGAACCTAAAAAAAATACACAGTGCAAAGTAAACACAGTAAAATTTATTATACTAAATATTACATTACATTTTTTTAAAAATATACAGAGCAAAGTAAATATAGTAGAAAATAACATACAAAATATTTCCCTCATTTGCATTTGTATATTTCTCAATTAATGTACATGTGATGATAATAAATTGTTGAGTATTTAAAGAACCTAAAAAAAATACACAGTGCAAAGTAAATATAGTAGAAAATAACATACAAAATATTTCCCTCATTTGCATTTGTACATTTCTCAATTAATGTACATGTAATGATAATAAATTATTGAGTATTTAAAGAACCTAAAAAAAATACACAGTGCAAAGTAAATACAGTAAAAAATATTATACCAAATATTACATTACATTTTTTTTAAATACACAGACTAAAGTAAATATAGTAGAAAATAACATACAAAATTTTTCCCTCATTTACATTTGTACATTTTTCAATTAATGTACATGTAATGATAATAAATTATTGAGTATTTAAAGAACCTAAAAAAATACACAGTGTAAAGTAAATGCAGTAAAAAATATTATACTAAATATTACATTACATTTTTAAAAAAATACACAGAGCAAAGTAAATATACTAGAAAATAACATACAAAATATTTCCCATTTGCATTTGTATATTTCTCAATTAATGTACATGTAATGATAATAAATTATTGAGTATTTAAAGAACCTAAAAAAACACACAGTGTAAAGTAAATATAGTAAAAAATATTATACTAAATATCACTTACATTTTTTTTTAAATACACAGAGCAAAGTAAATATAGTAGAAAATAACATACAAAATATTTCCCTCATTTGCATTTGTATATTTCTCAATTAATGAACTTTTACATGAAAACTACAAAATATACACATTCCTTCAGGAAAATACACCAAGTACTTGAATTCACTATATGTTTTCTCAGAATATATTCGAAATTCAGATCATTAAAAACCACTGCACTCGTAGAACGAAGAATAGGAAAATGGTGTATTATGCGAATCGGATAAATATGTCTTAATAGAACGGGAAGAAAATACAATAAAATGTATCCAACAATACGTATTTCGAAATACGAAATTGCTTGAATTCCTCTAATATTGCGATACAACATAAAAAATGATTACGTATTTGAGAATAATTTAAAAAAAAAATACACAAAGTAAATATAATGGAAAATAATATACAAAATATTTCCCTCATTTGTACATTTCTCAATTAATGTATTTGTATATGAAAACTACAAAATATATACATTCCCTCAGGAAAATACTCCAAGTACTTGAATTTACTATATGTTTTCTCAGAATACATTCGAAATTCAGACCATTAAAAACCACTGCACTCGTAGAATGAAGAATAGGAAAATGGTGTATTATGCGAATCGGATAAATATGTATTAATAGAACGGGAAGAAAATACAATAAAATGTATCCAACAATACGTATTTCGAAATACGAAATTGCTTGAATTCCTCTAATATTGCGATACAACATAAAAAATGATTGCGTATTTGAGAATAACTTTTAAAAAAAATACACAAAGTAAATATAATGGAAAATAATATACAGAATATTTCCCTCATTTGTACATTTCTCAATTAATGTATTTGTATATGAAAACTACAAAATATATACATTCCCTCAGGAAAATACACGAAGTACTTGAATTTACTATATGTTTTCTCAGAATATATTCGAAATTCAGATCATTAAAAAACCACTGCACTCGTAGAACGAAGAATAGGAAAGTGGTGTATTATGCGAATCGGATAAATACGAATGAATAGGACGGGAAGAAAATACAATAAAATGTATCCGACAATACGTTCCATATGGAGACTGCGCCCGGAATTTTCCGGGATTCTATGCGAGAGTAAAATAGCCCAGAATTCCAACTGTGCACAAGCCAGTCTGTATTTACCCATAACATAGAAAATTCTATTCCATTCGCAAGAATGCGACACGCGGTGTGTACGTTTCTCCCGAAACGTTCCATCATATCGATGTGCACGTCACTCGAGTAAACATACCTTTCCGTCCTTCTGATTGTCACGATTTCTCTACCGTGTACAGAATCTATGTACTTTTGAGTAATCAACGTGATTCTCCAATTAAATATCAATGATGAACGGAGCATTATTTACTGAAAACCATCAATTAGCTTATTAAAGTAAACAAATATCATTATTATTGTGCACCGTGTTTGTATACGAGAATTTAAAGCTACCAACGAAGAGAATCGCAAGGAAACTGGATATAACAGGTGCCTTATAATCCTCCTGCTGTTTCCATAAAACTGTCAGACACTTTATAAGCTCCACAATGCAGCAAAACGTCTTTCTCTCCGCCACGCCTTATTTACCGTGAAATTTTATATTCTACCGGAACGATGTTCATCATACAAAGGTACAGGAAAATAAACGTGAAATCTTGAGAGCTATATTCGACTTTTCTTCTTTTTTGCTTCCTCGTAGAGGAAGCTTTGTTTTTATGAAAAATGTTTTTTTCGAGATTTTCATGCCAGTATGCTTAGAATTGTCCGAAACGTCGAGAAAAGTTGTTTAGAAAAAATATCCGTATGTATATATTTGTGTCAGAGTTGGACAGCAAAAATTACTTGTGTCAGAAATTACTGCTTTAATTACAATTACTTTCAGTAATTGTATTGGATTTCAAATTAAATACAATTACTTTCAGTAATTGCATTGGATTTTAAATTAAATACAATTACTTTCAGTAATTGTATTGGATTTCAAATTAAATACAATTACTTGCAGTAATTGTATTGGATTTCAAATTAAATACAATTACTTTCAGGAATTGTATTAGTTTTCAAATTAAATACAATTACGTTCGTAATTGTATTGGATTTCAAATTAAATACAATTACGTTTGTAATTGTATTGGATTTCAAATTAAATACAATTACTTCCAGTAATTTGTATTTTGTAATTTTCCATTACAATTTTGCCCAACTCTGGTGTGTGTGTGTGTGTTCTGGGCTCCGAAAATTCAATGAACTATTACTCAGTTACGGTTCGAGCGATATGGCTCAAATTTGGCACGCAAGTTGCTCCGCTTTGAATGTTGAGATTTTTTAAGAAAAAAAAATGAGCCATTTTGATTTTATGGTACTTTTAATTTTTTGAAAAAAGGGCGTGGTCGCTCTAACTTTCGTAAAAATTAGACGATTTTGCTAAATAGTTGTTTATAAATAAATATACGTTCAATGTTATTTGGTATTGCATTTGGGCGAAATCGGTAAAGCGATTCAGATTTTATAGATGTTTGAATTTTTCGAAAAAAATCATTTTTTTTCTAAATGACGTCGAATTTCACCAATTTAACTGAAATGTTTTACAGACGAAAAGGAACATGCAGCTATGCCACGTACCAAATTTGACAATGATCAATAAAGTGGTTCAGATTTTACGACATTTTGAAATTTACAAAAAAAAAACGATTTTCGCTCTAGCATCAGCAAAAGTTGATAATGCGAGACAAAAGTTTGTACTCAATGGAAATAAGAATGCAAAGTAGAACTTTACACATTGCTTCATATATAATTTTTATTTTTTTTAATTTATAATGACCGCTTGTCCCAAAATAGAATTGCTCATAACTCTCGAACGGCGTGACGAATCGAGATGAAAATTTACACAAAAGAGGAGGATAAACTCCGTTTTCGTTATTTCGATTAAGGTAGTCCTTGCACATTAAGCTGAGGTCAAATAAGTTTTCGAAAAATGGGGGGGAATTGCAAACACTTTTCGCCAATATAAACAAGGCTGCAAAGTAGAACTTTGCAAATTGCTTCCTCATTGTTGTTGGATTTTTACAAAGCTTCCTCTATGAGGAAGCCAAAATAGATTAACATGCTTCCTCATAGAGGTAGATTTGTAAAAATCCAACAATAATGAGGAAGCAATTTGCAACGTTCTACTTTGCAACCTTTTTTCATAGTAATTTCTGTGTTTTATTGTAAAAAAAAAGTTCAATGGGTTTCGGTATGAGCAGAGTCGACTTTCAATAAAGAGCATCTCTCGATAAAGGCTGCACAAGTATTGACCAACTGGCAAATAAATAACGATAAAAAATTGGACAACAAGATATTTATGGATTAAACAACAAAGGAAAAATAATTAAGACACCAGATGCTAAATATTTATGAGATATGAATTCGGATTTAGATTATTTATGCCTAATCTTGATATATATTTAT
The DNA here is from genome assembly GCA_963970395.1 of Ephialtes manifestator. Classification (NCBI taxonomy): domain Eukaryota; kingdom Metazoa; phylum Arthropoda; class Insecta; order Hymenoptera; family Ichneumonidae; genus Ephialtes; species Ephialtes manifestator. The sequence goes on from OZ019972.1 coordinate 31,845,359, forward strand.
GATAATATATGTTCAGGATACATTTGAGTAATTCACAGAATCGTATAAACGAAAGCTTTAAAATTGCTGAGGAACAAAACTGGTCCATGGAACTGGTTCAATGGGCATGTTTGTTTTTTTACTTCTATTTTTTTTTTTTTTTATCAAAATGTTTTTTTTTTGTGCTGTGCACGATTTATTTTCGTTTCACCGAACATGTGAATGTTTCAGCGGCGTATAATTGGAAGCGCCTCTAGCTGGATGATTATTATATACCATGACTGTTTTAACAGAAACCATTTTGAGACTCTTTCTGAATCGGTGAGTTCATTCGCAGTTTTTTTATCTCAAAAAATCGCAGGGAACACACACTAAGCAATAGCACGATGAACTTCGCATTTCACAAGCCACTGCATGTAACGATTGCGTATCGCACATGAATGGATTTCCCTCAATAGCGCAAATAGTTCTGTTACCGCATTCTCGAATCGTACCGTTGCGTGATATTTTTTACAAAGACACAATTCTAAAAATTTTCCAAACAATTAAGTTTTTGACAATTCCCTAGCAATCACGATAACTTTCATTTTTTTTCATAAAAACAATGGTCAACGTGACCATAAAAATTTTTCGGAAATAGTAAAAATGATCTTCGAATAACCAAACGAAAAGAATCTGATGAATCCTCATTGAAATCAATAACTTACCTCCATAACGACCTTTTGACGGTAAAATTGTTTTGTAATCGAGCCTGAAAAATCCGAGTTTTGAGGCCCACAAGAGACCTTAGACAAAATCTGGACTTGGGGACCCATCAGGGACTTAGTAAAAAAAAAACCAGTCTTGGAGATGCATGAGGGACTTGGAAAAAATCTGGGCTTGGGGACCCACAAGGGACTTGGAAAAAATCTGGGCTTGGGGACCTATAAGGGCTTGGAAAAAATCTGGGCTTGGGGACCCATAAGGGACTTGGACAAAATCTGGGTTTGGGGCCCATCAGGGACTTAGAAAAAATTCGGACTTGGCGGTCTATGAGGAACTTAGTAAAAATCTGGGCTTGGGGATTCATTTGAGCTTTGGACTCAGAGATTTGGAAAAAATCTGGACCCATGGAACTTTTTAAAAATCTGGATTTGGAGGCCCATGAGGAACTTAAAAAAAATCAAGCCTGAAAGACACTTTGGACAGGTGCAGGTGAGAATTTTTTATAATATAGAAAGATATTCACTCATCGATATCAGCAAACGAAAAGTGTGCCCATTTTTCACACCCATTTCAATCAAATGTAACGATTGCGTATCGCACATGAATGGATTTCCCTCAATAGCGCAAATAGTTCTGTTACCGCATTTTCGAATCGTACCGTTGCGTGATATTTTTTACAAAGACACAATTCTAAAAATTTTCCAAACAATTAAGTTTTTGACAATTCCCTAGCAATCACGATAACTTTCATTTTGTTTCCTAAAAACAATGGTCAACGTGACCACAAAAAAATTTCGGAAATAGTAAAAATGATTTTCGAATAACCAAACGAAAGGAATCTGATGAATCCTCATTGAAATCAATAACTTACTTCCATAACGATCTTTTGACGGTAAAATTGTTTTGTAATCGAGCCTGAAAAATCCGAGTTTTGAGGCCCACAAGAGACCTTGGACAAAATCAGGACTTGGGGGCCCATCAGGGACTTAGTAAAAAAAAATCAGTCTTGGAGATGCATGAGGGACTTGGAAAAAATCTGGGCTTGGGGACCCACAAGGGACTTGGAAAAAATCTGGGCTTGGGGACCTATAAGGGCTTGGAAAAAATCTGGGCTTGGGGACCCATAAGGGACTTGGACAAAATCTGGGTTTGGGGCCCATCAGGGACTTAGAAAAAATTCGGACTTGGCGGTCTATGAGGAACTTAGTAAAAATCTGGGCTTGGGAACTCATTTGAGCTTTGGACCCAGAGATTTGGAAAAAATCTGGACCCATGGAACTTTTTAAAAATCTGGATTTGGAGGCCCATGAGGAACTTAAAAAAATCAAGCCTGAAAGACACTTTGGACAGGTGCAGGTGAGAATTTTTTATAATATAGAAAGATATTCACTCATCGATATCAGCAAACGAAAAGTGTGCCCATTTTTCACAGCCATTTCAATCAAATGTAACGATTGCGTATCGCACATGAATGGATTTCCCTCAATAGCGCAAATAGTTCTGTTACCGCATTCTCGAATCGTACCGTTGCGTGATATTTTTTACAAAGACACAATTCTAAAAATTTTCCAAACAATTAAGTTTTTGACAATTCCCTAGCAATCACGATAACTTTCATTTTGTTTCCTAAAAACAATGGTCAACGTGACCATAAAATTTTTTCGGAAATAGTAAAAATGATCTTCGAATAACCAAACGAACAGAATCTGATGAATCCTCATTGAAATCAATAACTTACCTCCATAACGACCTTTTGACGGTAAAATTGTTTTGTAATCGAGCCTGAAAAATCCGAGTTTTGAGGCCCACGAGAGACCGTGGACAAAATCTGGACTTAGGGGCCCATCAGGACTTAGTAAAAAAAACCAGACTTGGAGATGCATGAGGGACTTGGAAAAAATCTGGGCTTGGGGACCCACAAGGGACTTGGAAAAAATCTGGGCTTGGGGACCTATAAGGGCTTGGAAAAAATCTGGGCTTGGGGACCCATAAGGTACTTGGACAAAATCTGGGTTTGGGGCCCATCAGGGACTTAGAAAAAATTCGGACTTGGTGGTCTATGAGGAACTTAGTAAAAATCTGGGCTTGGGGATTCATTTGAGCTTTGGACCCAGAGATTTGGAAAAAATCTGGACCCATGGAATTTTTTAAAAATCTGGATTTGGAGGCCCATGAGGAACTTAAAAAAAATCAAGCCTGAAAGACACTTTGGACAGGTGCAGGTGAGAAATTTTTATAATATAGAAAGATATTCACTCATCGATATCAGCAAACGAAAAGTGTGCCCATTTTTCACACGTATTTCAACGTATCTACGACTTCCTCGATTGTGAATATCTACTTCATACTGAGATGATACTTGCTTTCCTACACACACTCCGAATTTTCAGTGTCAGCGAGCGTAAAGGCTGCAAAGTAAATCTTGTTCCTACGTACACTCGAAATTTATGTATAATACTATTATCACTGCTGCACATCATAAGCGTTCCCTCGCTTATGCCTCAGTAACTTTCTCCTCTCACCATCAGCATAAATGCACTCGCTTCGTTTACCATGAAATTAATATTTATTAATAAAATATTCTACGCCTCCGTGTATCAACGAACCAACGTTTCGTAGTATAAAGAATGTTCTAAAGTCAATAATATTTTTCACTGCTCTCTAGAAATGGTAAAATTGTATTTAAAAAACTAATTACAAACAAAACTTGACTAAAATTGGTTGTTAAAAAAATTCATAAGTTACATAATTTTAAAAAGACAATGGAATGTCTTTTAAAAAAATTTCAATGCTTCCTTCATCTTCTTATATTTTATCCTGAAATGTAACAAATAATTAGTGAAAATGTATATGAATGACAACTAATTATTCCAGTGTCTCTGTATAAAATCATAACGACATGCATAAATTTAATGAAAACTACAGATCGTATTTATTTGACTTCCTAAAGTCACTGGATTTGATTTGGATGGAATAATCTACAATTCAATGCTAAATCGATCGAACATACATTTGCAACAGGTTTCGTCGGTGAGGCAATTCCATACAAACTGAATGGCATACAGATCAGTCATATACGGAAACTACCATGATCATATTATGACCCATATGTATATATATGTGCTGCGATGATTACCCTCCACGATATTGCTCCTTCTCTGAAACAGATATCATGCAGCCTTGGGGAGTTCTCGAACCACGAATTGCTACGTCTGTTTCGCCAAATCCTCCCGCAAGCCATTCAACCCTTCGTAATATCACTTTCTTGCTTATACACAACCATATATCGAATGTGCATTTATTTAAAACAATAAGTCTCGTTTTGGTTCAGGTTCATAAAAAAGAGTTTATCACAACGATTCTGAAAATTCTAATTCAGAAATTGCCATATTAATTTGGAGTATTCAATTTACAGATTGACACGAGATCACAAATTCATAATCTCATTTTAGAGTCCATTTATCATTAAACCAACTTTAAAATTGGGAGTTCTCAAACCACGAATTGCTACGCCTGTTTTGCCAAATCCTCCCTCAAGCCATTCAACCCTTCGTAATATCACTTTCTTGCTTATACACAACCATATATCGAATGTGCATTTATTTAAAACAATAAGTCTCGTTTTGGTTCAGGTTCATAAAAATGAGTTTATCATAACGATTCTGAAAATTCTAATTCAGAAATTGCCATATTAATTTGGAGTATCGAATTTACAGATTGACTCAAGGACACAAATTCATAACCTCATTTTAGAGTCCATTTATCATTAAACCAACTTTAAAATTGGGAGTTCTCAAATCACGAATTGCTACGTCTTTTTCGCCAAATCCTCCCTCAAGCCATTCAACCGTTCGTAATATCACTTTCTTGCTTATACACAACCATATATCGAATGTGCATTTATTTTTAAAAAAAGTAGAACCTTGCACATTGCTTCCTCATTATTTTTCGCTTTTTACAAAGCTCCCTCTGTGAGGAAGCAGTATGTTATTCAATTTTGGCTTCCTCATAGAGGAAGCTTTGTAAAAAGCGAAAAATAATGAGGAAGCAATGTGCAAGGTTCTACTTTGCATCTTTTTTTTTTATACCTTGTGTCTCTTTTGCAGAGGTGTTTTATACAGCTATAAATCACCTCTGCAAACACCGTTACATCTAATTTTGATTAGATACAAATTTTTGTCGTACTTTCTCAACTTTTCCGGAAGTTATAGCGAAAATCTACATTTTTTTTTTAATGAAAAATGGTGTAAAATCCGAACGACTTTACCGATCATCACCAAATTTGGTACATGGCATTTCTGAATGTTATTTTTCGTCTGTACAAAATTTCTGTTCATTTGTTGAAATTCGACGTAATTTAGATCAAAATCTATTTTTTTCGAAAAATTCAAAATTCTATAAAATCCGAACCGCTTTACCGATTTCGTCGAAATTCAATACCATACAACATTGAACGTATCTTCAGTTATGAAGAACTATTTAGCCAAATCGGCGAACTTTTACGAAAGTTAGAGCGACCACGCCCTTTTTTCAACAAATTAAAATCAACATAAAATCTTAATGACTTCACATATTTTGGCAAAAATCACAACATTCAAAGAGGGGCAGCTACTCTACTTGCGTGCCAAATTTGAGCCGGATCGCTCGAACGGTTACCGAGTGAGAGGAGATTGAATTTTCGAAGCCCAGCACACACACACACACACACACACACACACACACACACACACACACACACACACACACACACACACACACACACACACACACACACACACACACACACACACACACACACACACACACACACACACACACACACACACACACACACACACACACACACACACACACACACACACACACACACACACACACACACACACACACACACACACACACACACACACACACACACACACACACACACACACACACACACACACACACACACACACACACACACACACACACACACACACACACACACACACACACACACACACACACACACACACACACACACACACACACACACACACACACACACACACACACACACACACACACACACACACACACACACACACACACACACACACACACACACACACACACACACACACACACACACACACACACACACACACACACACACACACACACACACACACACACACACACACACACACACACACACACACACACACACACACACACACACACACACACACACACACACACACACACACACACACACACACACACACACACACACACACACACACACACACACACACACACACACACACACACACACACACACACACACACACACACACACACACACACACACACACACACACACACACACACACACACACACACACACACACACACACACACACACACACACACACACACACACACACACACACACACACACACACACACACACACACACACACACACACACACACACACACACACACACACACACACACACACACACACACACACACACACACACACACACACACACACACACACACACACACACACACACACACACACACACACACACACACACACACACACACACACACACACACACACACACACACACACACACACACACACACACACACACACACACACACACACACACACACACACACACACACACACACACACACACACACACACACACACACACACACACACACACACACACACACACACACACACACACACACACACACACACACACACACACACACACACACACACACACACACACACACACACACACACACACACACACACACACACACACACACACACACACACACACACACACACACACACACACACACACACACACACATACATACATACATACGGACATTTTTTCTAAACCACTTTTCTCGACGTTTTAGGTGATTCTAAGCATACTGACATCAAAATCTCGAAAAAAAAAAATTTCATGAAAACAAAGCTTCCTCTATGAGGAAGCAAAATAAGTCTCGTTTTGGTTCAAGTTCATAAAAATGAGTTTATCGCAACGATTCTGAAAATTCTAATTCAAAAATTGCCATGTTAATTTGGAGTATTTAATTTACAGTTTGACCCAAGATCACAAATTCATAACATCATTTTAGAGTCCATTTATCATTAAACCAACTTTAAAGTTGGGAGTTCTCAAATCACGAATTGCTACGTCTGTTTCGTCAAATCCTCCCTCAAGCCATTCAACCCTTCATAATATCACTTTCTTGCTTATACACAACCATATATCGAATGTGCATTTAATTTAAAAAATAAGTCTCGTTTTGGTTCAGGTTCATAAAAATGAGTTTATCACAACGATTCTGAAAATTCTAATTCAGAAATTGCCATATTAATTTGGAGTATTGAATTTACAGATTGTCTCAAGGACACAAATTCATAACCTCATTTTAGAGTCCATTTATCATTAAACCAACTTTAAAATTGGGAGTTCTCAAATCACGAATTGCTACGTTTTTTTCGCCAAATCTTCCCTCAAGCCATTCAAACCTTCGTAATATCACTTTCTTGCTTATACACAACCATATATCGAATGTGCATTTAATTTAAAAAATAAGTCTCGTTTTGGTTCAGGTTCATAAAAATGAATTTATCATAACGATTCTGAAAATTCTAATTCAGAAATTGCCATATTAATTTGGAGTATTGAATTTACAGATTGACTCAAGGACACAAATTCATAACCTCATTTTAGAGTCCATTTATCATTAAACCAACTTTAAAATTGGGAGTTCTCAAATCACGAATTGCTACGTCTGTTTCGCCAAATCCTCCCGCAAGCCATTCAACCCTTCGTAATATCACTTTCTTGCTTATACACAACCATATATCGAATGTGCATTTATAAAAAAAAAAATAAGTCATTTTGGTTCAGGTTCATAAAAATGAGTTTATCACAACGATTCTGAAAATTCTAATTCAGAAATTGCCATGTTAATTTGGAGTATTCAATTTACAGATTGCACCAAGATGACAAATTCATAATCTCATTTTAGAGTCCGTTTATCATTAAACCAACTTTAAAGTCAGTTTAAATTAATAGATAATATTTTTATTTAAAGGTGACTTTAAAATAAGCTTCACTGTTAATCAGAGTTGTAAATGCCTAATACTTATAGAAATAATGATGATGATACGATCAGCTCTATAACTATGATTTTATAATAATAACATGTAGCGATTATAATACCGATGATTAAACTTTGGAATGGCTGCAAAAATTATTATATTTCAATAAAAATTCACGGTAATCCTTTTGAAAAAATGGAAAAAAATAAGTAATGCATTACTTATTTCTTTCATTTTTTCCACTATTTCTTGCAATATTAAAGCGAAAATTAGTAGTTTTTTTTCAGCTATTCAAATGTTCACACTCTATTTTATAATCTGTACATATTATTATTATGAAATCATAATTACAAAACAAATTGTACTGTAAACTATATATCATGAATTAATGGGGATTTACAACTCTGCTGTTAACTAATGGTTAAATTAATTAAATTTTTAACTGATGGTAAAATATTTCCACTTCTTGGTCAACTTTTATTTGAATTCAAACTAAGAATTCAGATTTGATCTCACCATTCAACTGAAGTGAAAGTAAGAATAGTGTCAAAAGTTCAAACATTGGAATATATCTCCAAGCTCCTATTATCCCAATATACTTTCGACGATGATGAAAATCGATTTTCAATTATATTATGGAATATGCCATTGTAAACTGTTAATATCTTCACAGACTAATAACTGCACTGTACTAATAATACACAACGCTGTGGCTTCGATAATGCGGATGATCCTATCGATATAACGGATGATAAGTATTATCGACATTTCCGAAGCTTTTAATTTGAAGGGATGAAATTGTATTCTGCTGCATTTATAGCAACAACAAAAATAACAGCTAAATCACAACAAAAAAATTGCCGATTTAAGTAATTCTTTTATGATTAACTGTCAAAAAATTACGCCACCACCAATTAAGCCTTTTCTACTTGAAAATCATGAAACTTCACGATTTTTCTTCATGAAAAACCCCCAAGAATAATTATTTTCAATCGTATTTTTAAATGTACACTCTTTAAGGGGTGGTAAAATAATTGTTCACAATACAGTTATCCTTCAATGTATTTTTGTTAAACCTAGTATGTAAACCTAAAATGTTAAACCTAGTATATGGGCAGCGACCGTGTATTGTTAATATTCATTTTTCATGTTGCGACTTATTCTCGGTCAATATTTAATGATGGAATTTTTGCGAAGCACATCTCGGGTCTGAGACAGTGATCGCTAGATTCAAAGCGCGCGAAACCGAAGCCCAATTCAAATTTCGCTAATACGAATCCTTTACAAATATCGACTGTAGCTGCTTAATAAATTAAATTAATTCATCAAGCAGCCACAATCGACAAATTTTAATCTCAAACAAATTGTAAAAAACATTAAAATTTTTTTTAACAAAAAAAATTTTTGTTAAATATTCTTCATAATATGCCCTTATTTGAAACTTATTTTAAAACGATCAATCCTGCTTATTGTTTTATGAAAATCTATGTTCTTTCAATTTTATTTTTATTTGTGTATTTTATTCCACAAGTAAGACATTATAATTTGGTTAAAAAAATATTATTTGTCTTTTCCATGTAATGAAAATATTTCTTTATGAAATATTCAAAATCCGGTAATACAAATTACTGATAAGGTCTTAAAATATAATCCTTCAAACAGCTTCACATCAGCGCAACAAGCAACAAGCTTAATTTCCATATGAAATTATTTTACACGCTTTTAAAAACATTTATCAGTGTAATTTTCCATTACGAGTAAAGGAAGAAACGGTTAATTTGATATTGCAAGTGAGATATAAAATTACAGTACTTTCTACTGAATACTATGAAAATTAGAAAATTTAATATAAATTTAATTTAATATAATGTAATAATTTAATATAAAATTTTTCAGTTTTACGACACTCGTATATTAAATTTAATACATCAACTGATGAATCAAATTCCCACTAATGTGATGTTGCAAAAAAAATGTAACAGAATGTATGTACAACATTTCTGGCTTCGCATTCGACCATTTCAGAAACCGATAAATAAAATACTCTTCAATTTTTTTTTAATGTTACCAAAAAAACAACCTAAAAAGAATGCGCAAATCTGCAACAAAAAAAAATGCTTCACATTTTTAGAAATTACAAAAGCCCTTCAAATATATGTCTGGTATATTTAAATATATATAATTTCATTTTTTACATTTTTTTAATCGCCTCTTTCTCGGTATTTTTTCCCCCAGATTTGTTTATTCTGCATTCTATGATTTGCTGTCCAAGTACATTATGTAAATCGATGATTCGAGATGGTTGATGCCTTGTTTATGTGCTGCGTAGCTTAGTTTAAACTATGTGAGTGAGAGTATGACAGTAATGGCGTTTTCCTCCCTCACATCATGTCTTTCACAGCTTACCAAGCAACGTGCGTAAACAAGGTGTACGAGAGGGTTGTAACTGCAAGCCCAGAGGGCACCAACAGCGATGCTTTGAAACCACTGCATTCGCTGGGCGAAACAACTCTTATGAAATGCAAATCGCACTATGAAATATCACGTTACAACCCTTCGGTCGAATTTGCTCCCTCTCTGGTTTATCGAGCCGATATCGAACAGAGGGTTGTTTAAGCGCTAAACGTGCCCTTCTGTTGTTAAAAAATTCACGGCGTCAGCACCGCGAGTTTCCGTGCGTTTGACAACTCGACCATACGAGCAATATTAAATGATCTATAAATTGGTTTCGTTATCTCTGATACTCGTCCCCTTTGCAATCGATCAGAAACAATTTTGTTTCAATAATTATTCAAATAGCTGAAATGGACATGGAATTTATTATTAAATTTTCATCATATCCAGCAAAATATGGAATTAATTTTTTTTTACAATCTACCTTTATATAAAAATATTTTTAAAAAATTTTTACTCGCATTTTATTCGGATGAATGTTAAAACTGTTAATTGATTCCATCAGAAACATAAAATTCAATCCATTTTCTGGTCGCATTTCGTATAGAAATCGGAAAGTGAGAAAATCATTTTTTGTTAATATTTTTTTTTTTCTGGTGCAAATAATCGTTTTTGTAATTAATTCTTCGTGGTGAATCAAACTTTAAAATACACTTTGGCAAGTTGAGATGGATTGAATATTGAATTTTTTTACAGATTTTTAAAGTTCGAACAGCAAAAAATTGATATTTTTTCATATAAATCCTTTCGCTTCTTTCCGAGTATTTTTTAAAGCGATTTTACGGTCGCAAGAATGAATCGTAATAACCTTCGGGCCATTCTCTTTGTTTGTACCAGCTATTTGGAACGGAAAAAAGAAAATTGGAAATCGCTCAAATAACAAAAAAAGTAATCGCGAGTTGAACCTTCCGAATTTTCGTGATCCTGACTTTCTGGAGTTCTGGAATCGAAAAGAACACTGAGAGAAAAGCATATCGTTGATTTAACGATTTCACATGATAAAACGAATATAGGAAGGCTTGCAATGTTTTATGGTTGCAGCGATGATAATATGGTTCAATAACCGATACTTGCAAGGTTATTGGAAACGAACGTTGAAATCGTATATGCAACGAAACGGCATATTTGAATCGATTAGAATAGTTTTTGAAACTATTATCATTTTGATGATTGCTACTATAATTATATTTGCTAAAACCATAAAATATAGACGTTCCTCCTGGGAATTATATTAATGGTTCATCCAACTAGTTTCTTATATTTGCTATAACCATAAAATATAGACGTTCCTCCTGGGAATTATAGTTTATAGTTAGATTATCGTCGGTCTAACTATATTTTTATTTAAATTACCAGATTTTTCTCTTAGTGAAAAATTCCGTGTCATGCAAAATTTTAAGACTATTTGATGAGCAATTTGCCGATGATTAATAAATTATCAATTTTTTCTATACATACAAAATTCCTCATAAAAACCACAAACAATCGATTTTTCAAAAGATTTGCATTTTTTTCATGCATCTTTTTAGTGAGCACTAGAAAAATTTAAAATTGAGTAATGAAAATTTCCAATCACGCCATAGTCTTTGAAAATCTATTTAAAAAAACGATTTATTTTTTTGGTCTTTAAACGCCCCAAAAAGACAAGATAAAAAAAATACTGATTTTTCAACTGGCGATAAATTTTTATTTTATTGACCGATTTCCAATTTCCTTTTTCTTTCATTCAAAATAGCTTACCAAAAAATACTGCACACCAGATACATGCCACTTTCCATCAAACATTTTTTTTCCCTAACTTCCCATCACGTGCCGATCATAGATTTAGCGATAAAATAAAAAATAGCCCTACTGATGTGCAAGTGGTCCGGTAAATATTACAACATTTCGTAGAATAGAATTGCTGCAAAGCGGCAAAACGAGCACAGGTATACGTAACTACAAAAATTTTAAATGTAACTAAAAAAGTTGCAAATTAGAACATTGCACATTGCTTCCTCATTAATTTCTCATTACTCATAGAGGTGGCTTTGTAAAAAATGAAAATTAATGAGAAGGCAATGTGCAATATTTTACTTTGCAACTTTTTGGTTTTTTCCATCGAGGCAACATCGTTTTGTCAGAAGTGCAGTGATGTTCATTCCCTGCATATTGAGATGCACAAGTCACTAAAAAAATTGAAAATTGAATAATGAAAATTTCCAATTACGCCACAGTCTTTGAAAATCTATTTAAAAAAACGATTTCTTTTTTTCGTCTTTAAACGCCCCAAAAAGTCAAGATAAAAAAAATACCGATTTTTCAACTGGCGATAAATTTTTATTTTATTGGCCGATTTCCAATTTCCTTTTTTTTCATTCAAAATAGCTTGCCAAAAAATACTGTACACCAGATACATGCCACTTTCCATCAAACATTTTTTTTCCCTAACTTCCCATCACGTGCCGATCATAGATTTAGCGATAAAATAAAAAATAGCCCTACTGATGTGCAAGTGGTCCGGTAAATATTACAACATTTCGTAGAATAGAATTGCTGCAAAGCGGCAAAACGAGCACAGGTATACGTAACTACAAAAATTTTAAATGTAACTAAAAAAGTTGCAAGTTAGAACATTGCACATTGCTTCCTCATTAATTTCTCATTACTCATAGAGGTGGCTTTGTAAAAAAATGAAAATTAATGAGAAGGCAATGTGCAATATTTTACTTTGCAACTTTTTGGTTTTTTCCATCGAGGCAACATCGTTTTGTCAGAAATGCAGTGATGTTCATTCCCTACATATTGAGATGCACAAGTCACTAGAATAAGTGAAAATTGAATAATGAAAATTTCCAATCACGCCACAGTCTTTGAAAATCTATTTAAAAAAACGATTTCTTTTTTTCGTCTTTAAACGCCCCAAAAAGTCAAGATAAGGAAAATACCGATTTTTCAACCGGCGATAAATTTTTATTTTATTGACCGATTTCCAATTTCCTTTTTCTTTTCATTCAAAATAGCTTGCCAAAAAATACTGCACACCAGATACATGCCACTTTCCATCAAAAATTTTTTTTCCGTAACTTCCCATCACGTGCCGATCATAGATTTAGCGATAAAATAAAAAATAGCCCTACTGATGTGCAAGTGGTCCGGTAAATATTACAACATTTCGTAGAATAGAATTGCTGCAAAGCGGCAAAACGAGCACAGGTATACGTAACTACAAAAATTTTAAATGTAACTAAAAAAGTTGCAAACTAGAACATTGCACATTGCTTCCTCATTAATTTCTCATTACTCATAGAGGTGGCTTTGTAAAAAATGAAAATTAATGAGAAGGCAATGTGCAATATTTTACTTTGCAACTTTTTGGTTTTTTCCATCGAGGCAACATCGTTTTGTCAGAAGTGCAGTGATGTTCATTCCCTGCATATTGAGATGCACAAGTCACTAGAAAAATTGAAAATTGAATAATGAAAATTTCCAATCACGCCATAGTCTTTGAAAATCTATTTAAAAAAACGATTTCTTTTTTTCGTCTTTAAACGCCCCAAAAAGTCAAGATAAGAAAAATACCGATTTTTCAACCGGCGATAAATTTTTATTTTATTGACCGATTTCCAATTTCCTTTTTTTTTCATTCAAAATAGCTTGCCAAAAAAACTGCACACCAGATACATGCCACTTTCCATTAAACATTTTTTTCCCGTAACTTCCCATCACGTGCCGATCATAGATTTAGCGATAAAATAAAAAATAGCCCTACTGATGTGCAAGTGGTCCGGTAAATTTTACAACATTTCGTAGAATAGAATTGCTGCGAAGCGGCAAAACGAGCGCAGGTAAGAAATCGGTTGGTAGGGAAAGATGCCGTAAATCCGGAACAACGTGAAATCGGCGTAAATTCAACATCTGCTCCGTCGACGATATATACGTAACCGTATACGCTTAGCATACCGAGCCATCGCTATGGTTATTACCCATTACCCATTGAGGGCCGGAATATTTTCTGGAGGAATCGAGGCGAACGACTCGACGGTCCGTACGAAGCTGCGGCTTTAACCCAAGGAATTTAACTACGGTGAATAAATTTCGTGGTTGATGGACCGAAGTAGTATATGCATAGAACTTGCAGTCGAAAATGTGCGAATATGTGTCTGTGCGCCCAGGAAAAACGAGCGACCATACGTATGGTACAAAACCCCGAGGGTTTCATTCCATGATCACAACTGCAACCCCTTTGTTCCCTCTCGTTGATTCTGTATTTTTTTTCCTCCATCAACTTTCTCGCAGTCGAGACGTAAAATGGTTCACGACAATGCAGCGCAAATATAGATACGTGTACATTGCGGATATTCACCACTTTGAAACTCTATGTAGTTGAGATCCTGAGCAAATATTTGCTTTGCCTAGTAATTAGCCCGAATCTTCCCTGGCCAGCGAAAATACCGTATAGTTACGTACATACGTACTGCACATTTGGGTAACGACATCTCGTGTATTTGTTGAGCTCTGAAAATTCGTAATCGTGTGAAATGTTTTACAGCCTGTGCTGCAAGGTGTCTGTGAATTTTCCACATACCCTATTTGTTTAGTCATATGATTATATGTCTGCAGGTTGGTAAGGTAATATATAAATATTTTATTGGAAAAAAATGAAAGGTTTTTCCATTTTTTTTTTTTTCGTAAAAAATAACACGTAAATCTTAATAATGTGGAAATTAATGAGCTAATATTTTATCCATAATCATTATTTTTATGGCTTTTTCAATTTATAAGAAAAAAAATTATTTTTGTTTCTTCTCTTCAAAACGTTTTGGATTTTCATATAAGAATATTCAAAATGGTCGAAAATTTTTAGAACCGTGATTTAGAAAAAATGTTTGGATGAATTTTCACAAATGTCGATTTTGACAAATGCATTTTTCCACATTTTATACATTAATCTTTTGTTAATGTCTGCAATGCAAGAAGCATTTTTAATTTATTTCTAAACTACCGAAATCTCGTTTAGATTCAGTGTTTGAATTTTTTTAACCAGGATGATAAGTCGAATTTTGCAAAATCTATTTTGTATTATTCTCTTTTTATTAAGGTGCTTTATTTTTTATTTCTATTAAAAAATTCATGCATATAAGAATATGCAAGAATCTTTTGTTAATGTCTGCAATGCAAGAAGCATTTTAAATTTATTTCTAAACTACCGAAATCTCGTTTAGATTCAGTGTTTGAATTTTTTTAACCAGGATGATAAGTCGAATTTTGCAAAATCTATTTTGTATTATTCTCTTTTTATTAAGGTGCTTTATTTTTTATTTCTATTAAAAAATTCATGCATATTCTTATCAATATAACGAAATGTGATATCCAAAAAATAGAATGATTAAAACTCAGCTTTCAACCAGCTTTTGAATTCGTTTTTTTTTATTACAAAAGCACTTGAGATCCCAAAGTGTTTATAAAAACCACGTCAGACAGTAAAATTCGGTGGTCTGTCAGTGACATAAATTTTTCAGTTTTTTATTTGTGCATTCGTCAAGCGTTGAGTAAAACCTTGTATATTTTTTACGTCTCAATACAATGTACTTCTTTTTTTTTTCAACGCAATAATACGCATACACGACAAAAATACGCGTAAGCTTTTGCGCCAGACAGTTGAAAAAATTCGAGAGTTGATGCAATCAACGGCGAGTGCAATTTGCTATCAAATTTTCATCGCATCTGATCTGAGCTCCAAAAGCTTCCACTCGATTCGTTTTAAATTGAAGTAGATGGATCAATTCCGAAGCACGATATGCAGAGCCAAAAAATTGGTGTTCGAGGGTGTACGAAAGCTTCTGACTGTTCTGTAGGCGAGGTGCAAAACAGACTATGATATAAGGTAAACGTACCAATGGCGGGACGTTTAAGGCGGTGTCTGTTTTGTATGCCAATTTCCGCATGCATATATTAATTATTTTGCAAATGGTGGTAACGAATTGCAAGATTAGAGTTTCTAGTTTCCAAAAACTATACAATAAAAATATTTCTGATTGTTTGATAAATAGTTATTGATTAAAACGCTGAAAAATGCAGATGTACCAGTGCCGGGACGGGTATTTTTGTTCATGTCTCGCTGCCGGGACACCAAATGTGCGTATCGGTGGACATCTACAAATTTTAATGCATCTGCTTGAAAAGAAATGCCAAAAAATGTGCGGTTCACATATTTACACCTATGATGCAATAAATAAAACATATATGTTTATAAAATACATATATATATTTTAGTAAATTATGAATGAAGTTTTTGCTATCGCATAACCCAACATCCGCGTCAAAATGTCAATCGTGCGATTGTGTCCCGGCTCTGGGTCGCAGCGAGATTGCTTACTACTTGCCCCAGTCGCGAAACATACGTTGGACAGTGGTGCCAACGTATATTCGGTCAGCTCCAATAATGGGACACAAAAATTACGAGTTTTAAGATATTGTACGTAACATTTGACAGTGTAATCTTAAACTTTAAGAATTTCTGAATTTGAAATACCTATGGAAAGTCTCGAACGAACTATAATCTCCGGGGTATCATATTAATGATTATTCGGCTCTCCTTAGCTAATTGGTTTAGGGATTTGCTGAAAAAGCTCGAACATCATAGGTTCGCTAATATACTTATTATTTAAATTTTCAATTTACGATGAAAAACATGAAATCTTTTCACGTATGTTAATTATATATAACAGATACAATTGGAAGAGTTATTTTTAAATATTTTATCCTTTAAACTCTTAGTATCTACAAATATCCCTTTAGTGTCCCTCAATTGGGACCTGTCCCACCATTGGTACGTTTACCTTAGTAATGATTCGGTCCGAACTTGTACAATTTGATAGTAGAGTTGATCCATTGAATAAAATTATCGTCTCTTGTTTGAAAACTGCATTTCGAGTGCAGCGAATAATTAAAGCACAGAAGCGTTACATGAACTAATCAAGTGCAAAAAGATATATGATTTGCCTTGTGAAAACTAATTCATTCGGGTAATGACGATATGAAGCTGCAAAAAATTAGCAGGTAACTAAAGCAGATGTTGATTATGTCAATAAATCAGTTGTTCATCTGAACAATCCATCATTGGCTGATCTAATTAATCACTGGTCTAAACAGACAATTTTTGTTCTAACCAATAATTGGCTCATCGAATAATATGTTACCAATTAATTTCTTGTATTTTTGATTAACTGTATACTCTAACAATTAATTCTTAGACATTTTATTGTTGACCCCACCAATCAATTATAAACTCTACCATTTGATTGTTGCCCTACCAATCAATTAATGGCCCCATTGATCAATTATTAGTCATAAGAATCATTTGATGACAAAAAACAATCAATTCTTAGTCCGAAGAATCAATTGCTGATCCGAACAATTAATTCTCAGTCATAAGAATCATTTGATGACAAAAAACAAGAAGAATCAATTACTGACCCGAACAATTAATTCTTAACTCGAAGAATCAATTACTGACCCGAACAATCAATTCTTAGCCCGAAGAATCAATCACTGACCCGAACAATCAATTCTTAGTCCAAAGAATCGATTACTGACCCGAACAACCAATTTTTGGCCCCACCAACAATAATTAGCCGAAACAGTTAATTATTGGCCCCACCAATCAACAGTTAGATTCACCCACAAAACATTGATCCAACTAATATTTCAGTGGTCTAAAACAACATCTGTTAGCTTATGGCCCAACGCACTAACTCATGGGCACAAGCAAACACCTGGCGGGAGGCAATTAATTCATTGAACAGGGCAATCACTTGACCCAACCAACTAATTCATTAGAACCAACAAGTTGGCCACTTTAACGGATTAGTTAGAAGGATTATTGATTGGTGACCAAATCCTTGTACCAATTATTATAAATTTTACCTGCAATCATTAAATATCACACTCAGAGAAATCGTAATAGTACAGTCAACTATAACGTGACAACTATTAATTTTTAGTCCATGCAACTAGTTTTATAGTTATGGTAACTATTTGGTAGTTATAGTAATTATTCGATGGTTGTGATAACTAAAAAAAAGTTAGTTGGAGGAACTAAAAATGAATAGTTGTCACTTTATAGTTACTAATACCATAATTTTCTCTCAGTGCAACACGGAAAAAAAAGATTAGTTGCCATAACCAAGAAATGAGTTGACACAACCAATCGATTATACTATTTCGTAAATCTCATATCGTTTGGTATATTAAATTCACCTGCATTTTTAACAGTGCAAAACATTTGTTTTTGAAAATTAATATACCGTATATAAAGCTCGAATGCATATACCGTATATTAATTATCAGATGCATTCGTCATTGACAAATATTTGTATATTAAAATGAGGATTACAATACTCACGTACTGTAATTTTCAAATACTTGTATCGGAGAATTCGCATACTATTGTAAAAATGTACAATAAAAGTATATTAATATGGAATTCATATACCCGTTTCGTAAATCTCATATCGTTTTGTATATTACATTCTCTTGCATTTTTAACAGTGTATTTGTTTGTGATGATTTAAGAAAAATATACAAACATAAGTTAATTTTTTTATTCAAGTTTGATTTTTTAGAAAAAATTCTGCAGTTTCTCTAGCTTTCGCAAATTTGTAGCGATCGAGCTAAATAATTTTTGAGAAATAAAGCCATGCTAAAGGAGGATCGGTACTGAATTTGGCATGAATCTATGAATAGGTTTGGTTCTTATGAAATTTCGAATTTTTCAAAAAAATTACGTTTCGTTTTAACTTACGTAAAATATCACCGAAACAATCGAAATTTTCTACAGACTAACAATATTAGTCAGCGCTTCTACGTACCAAATTTAACAATGATCGGTAAAGGGGTTCAGAATTTATGATATTTTCAATATTTTCGTAAATTTACATTTTGCTATAACACACATAATTATCATAAATTAAATTGAAATTTATTGAAATATTGAAAATTATTTATAATAATTTACACAACAATTTAAAAAAATTTGATCACATTTTATTAGATATTGAATTTAAAAAAAGTATGCGGGAATTTGTTTGTGTTGTGTATACGTAACTATCAAATCTTTAAATGTAACAAAAAAAGTTGCAAACTAGAACATTGCAAATTTCTTCCTCATTAATTTCCAATTTTCACAAACTTTTCTCTATGAGCAAACCAAAAATTATAAATACGATTACTCATGGACAGAGTTGTAAATCCCCATTAATTCATCAGATATAGTTTACAGTACAATTTGTTTTATAATTATGATTTCATAATAATAATATGCAATGATTACAAAATAGAGTGTAAACATTTGAATTGCTGAAAAAAAACTAATTTTCGCTTTAATATTGCAAGAAATAGTGGAAAAAATGGAAGAAATAAGTAATGCATTACTTATTTTTTTCCATTTCTTCAAAAGGATTACCGTGAATTTTTATTGAAAAATAATAATTTTTGCAGCCATTCCAAAGTTTAATCATCGTATTACAATCGCCACATGTTATTATTATAAAATAATAATTATAGAGCTGATCGTATCATCATCATTATTTCTATAAGTATTAGGCATTTACGACTCTGCTCATAGAGCTTTGTAAAAAAATGGAAATTAATGAGAAGGCAATGTGCAATATTCTTCTTTACAAATTTTTGTTTCTTCTCTTCTCGAGACAACATCGTCCTGTCAGAAGTGCAGTGATGTAAATTCGTTCTTTGCATATTGAGATGCACAAGTCAAGTACGTCAATAATAACTTTTTTTTACAGTTCTTTTATCTAAGATTGAAGAGTAGACGTTTCGTGACTATTACGTATACAGGGCACGCGAAGGGCCACGCCTTAATTTTGCATAATATTGAATCGTCGCGTCATCGCCCAGCCCGAAGGTGTGGAAATGAAAAATTCCCAAGGCTTCCTAGATGCAGTCGCTATAAAGAATCGTCGCGCAAAGTCCGCAAAGAGAAAAATACTCTCTTCACCGAGAAATTCTCTTGGGATAAGCCTGAATAATTTACGCGGGTAAAATATACTGTTTTTTTTTTTTTGTACGCGAAGAACATTTAAAAATGATATCGTGCAAAAAGGATTACGACGCATAAGCTGCTTCGTGCAATCCTCTTTTACTATTCCCATTTTTTTTTCTTTTTTTTTACATTTTACATGTCATTTCGTAATCCTGTTTTTCGCCATTCACCAGCGAAATTTCAGGTAAATAAAAAATCGCCACGCTGAAAGTATATTACACGATTAAGAGATTATTCACAAACTATTCAATGAGGGCCAAGAGATTAAAATAGCTTTTAAAAAAATGAACAGTTATATTTGCAGATTATTTGGTTGTTTTTCCTCCATTCTTAACTTTATTAAAACTGTTATGTACCACTTTTTTTTTTTTGCTTTCGCAGAGAGGAAGCTTTATTTTTGTCACATTTTTTCGTGTTTTTAGGACACTCAACGTGATATAAAGCAAGCAGAAAAATAATTTTTTATAATTTATGAATAAATGTGTATTTGTCTGCAGCAGAATTAAAAAATTAATTTTTTTTAGTTCTGCATTCCTCATCTTTTTCAAAACATCCTCTTTCAAAATTGGCCAACATACTTGTTCGCAGATGTAAAATATGAGGAAGAAATATGCAAGCCCCACATTTTTTAAAATTACTTGTATTTTTTGTCACTAACGCAATTATATACAATTTTTTATCAACGTTGAATTAATTCAAATAAGTATTACTTTTTATTACAAAAAAAAACATTTTCACCGCCTTAACATTACAAATGTGCTCATCCTTAAAAAAAATTACCAGTGCCTCTTTTCAAATCGTAAATATCCATAATTTTGTCAACTTAAAAGGTACGAAAGTGTTCTCTGAATATAAATTTTTCCAATAACCATTCATGATAAAACTTTCCCAGGAGCAATCGTGCTGAAAGGTTTTTACTCTCAAACAGGAAGAATATAAAACATGCAAAAAAAATTACGTCAGAGTTCTTCTTTAATTGGTCGCTCTCATTAATGATGATTGATCTTATTGAAGCCGTGCCGCCTCCGGTAAGTGGAGGTCCAAACATCGACGAGAGCCTTTCCGGAACTTCGAAGCTCATCGATATCCGAGAGACGCCGAGTGCTGGTAAGCACGCGATTGCCGCAGCCGATATTCGTCCAGGCGACGTTCTGGCGTCGGAAACCCCGCTGGCCTCATGTCTGCTGCCCGAGTTTTACGGCACCCATTGTCAGCACTGCTTATCGAGGTGGGTGTAGAATACCGCACGTGTTGTAGAGAGTGAATCCTCCTTAAACCATTCTAAACTCCCATGCTGAAAATTTTGACGTCCTTAGCTTTAAACTTTACGATAACCGAGTCACACGACACGATTCCAAATTGTGAACTTTCGGCAGTTCTGCAAGTGTTCACTGAACGAGTACTTGCATTTTTTTATATTCACACCGTGTAATAAGCTATGTAACAAGAGTTTATACTTTTTCCTTTAGTTCCTCCCTTAAATTATGTCTCGAAATCGAAAGATTTCGTACTTCCGGTTGGCTGTCGCTGCAACTGTTTGAAATTCGTTCTTTGAATTTTATATAATTACAAATTGGGAGAAAATATAAAATTTTGAATAATCGCCATGTTTGAATCAAAACTATTTGAACCTTGATTTAAAGCTATAAATACTTGGTCCTTTTTTATGCATATAATATACTTAAAACCAGAGTCGTAAATCCCCATTAATTCATGAGATATACTTTACAGTACAATTTGTTTTGCAATTATGATTTCATAATATTAATATGTAGTGATTATAAAATAGAGTGTAAACATTTGAATAGCTGAAAAAAATACTAATTTTCGCTTTAATATTGCAACAAATAGTGGAAAAATGGAAGAAATAAGTAATGCATTACTTATTTTTTTTCATTTTTTCAAAAGGATTACCGTGAATTTTCATTGAGAAATAATAATTTTTGCAGCCATTCCAAAGTTTAATCATCGTATTATAATCGCTACATGTTATTATTATAAAATCATAATTATAGAGCTGCTCGTATCATCATAATTATTTCTATAACTATTAGGCATTTACAACTCTGCTTAAAACAATGCTGATCGCCATGAAGAAAGAGAGGGGGTGTTATGCGAATCCTTAAGATGATATAAATCTACGCGCTCCCATTGTTAGCACTGCTTATCGAGGTGGGTGTAGAATACCGCACGTGTTGTAGAGAGTGAATCCTCCTTAAACCATTCTAAACTCCCATGCTGAAAATTTTGACGTCCTTAGCTTTAAACTTTACGATAACCGAGTCACACGACACGATTCCAAATTGTGAACTTTCGGCAGTTCTGCAAGTGTTCACTGAACGAGTACTTGCATTTTTTTATATTCACACCGTGTAATAAGCTATGTAACAAGAGTTTATACTTTTTCCTTGAGTTCCTCCCTTAAATTATGTCTCGAAATCGAAAGATTTCGTACTTCCGGTTGGCTGTCGCTGCAACTGTTTGAAATTCGTTCTTTGAATTTTATATAATTACAAATTGGGAGAAAATATAAAATTTTGAATAATCGCCATGTTTGAATCAAAACTATTTGAACCTTGATTTAAAGCTATAAATACTTGGTCCTTTTTTATGCATATAATATACTTAAAACCAGAGTTGTAAATCCCCATTAATTCATGAGATATACTTTACAGTACAATTTGTTTTGTAATTATGATTTCATAATAATAATATGTAGTGATTATAAAATAGAGTGTAAACATTTGAATAGCTGAAAAAGATACTAATTTTCGCTTTAATATTGCAAGAAATAGTGGAAAAATGGAAGAAATAAGTAATGCATTACTTTCTTAATGCATTACTTATTTTTTTTCATTTTTTCAAAAGGATTACCGTGAATTTTCATTGAGAAATAATAATTTTTGCAGCCATTCCAAAGTTTAATCATCGTATTATAATCGCTACATGTTATTATTATAAAATCATAATTATAGAGCTGCTCGTATCATCATAATTATTTCTATAACTATTAGGCATTTACAACTCTGCTTAAAACAATGCTGATCGCCATGAAGAAAGAGAGGGGGTGTTATGCGAATCCTTAAGATGATATAAATCTACGCGCTCCCATTGTTAGCACTGCTTATCGAGGTGGGTGTAGAATACCGCACGTGTTGTAGAGAGGAACACGTGCGGAAGGCACGTGTGGAATCCTCCTTAAACCATTCTAAACTCCCATGCTGAAAATTTTGACGTCCTTAGCTTTAAACTTTACGATAACCGAGTCACACGACACGATTCCAAATTGTGAACTTTCGACAGTTCTGCAAGTGTTCACTGAACGAGTACTTGCATTTTTTTATACTTACACCGTGTAATAAGCTATGTAACAAGAGTTTATACTTTTTGCTTTAGTTCCTCCCTTAAATTATTTCTCGAAGTCGGAAGTCTTCGTACTTCTGGTTGACTGTCGCTGCAACTGTTTGAAATTCGTTCTTTGAATCTTATATAATTACAAATTAGGAGAAAATACTGAACGAGTTTTTAGCTTGCATTTTTAATATATTTACACCGTGCAATACACGGTGTAAATATTTAATTCTTGTACAATATATAATTCAGTAATTTTAAAGAACTGAAAAAATTATAATTATTTTCGGGAATTGTAATAAATTGAAAAAAAAAAAAATAATTCTCGAAAGTGATCTTAATTGATTGGAAAAAATTATAATTACTGAAAATACGTTTAATTGATTGAAAAAAATTATAATTATTGAAAGTAATTTTGTTTGATTTGAAAAAAAAAATACAATTATTAAAAGTAATTTTATTTGATTTGAAAAAAAAGTACAATTATTGAAAGGAATTTTATTTGATTTGATAAAAAATACAATTATTGAAAGTAATTTTATTTGATTCGAAAAAAATACAATTATTGAAAGTATTTTTATTTGATTTGAAAAAAATTACAATTACTGAAACTAATTTTAATTACAGCAAAATTTTGACAATCTTAGCTTTAAAGTTTACGATATCCGAATCACATGACACGATTCCAAATTGTGAACTTTCGTCAGTCCTGAAAGTGTTCACTGAACGAGAAAATTTGCTGTACTATTAATGAGTATTTTGCTTGCATTTGCTGATATTTACACCGTGTGATAAGCTATGTTATAGGAGTGTGTAATTTACACCCTTAAACTGTGTCTTGAAGTTTCCACTTTCACGCTTCTTGCTTTGAATTCATCTAAAGTGCTGGTGTCCTCTACTCTTTTACCTTATTTTCCTTGTGCTCCTTCTTCTCCTTCTCCTCCTTCTCCTTCTTCTTCCACTCTCAAAAATATTGTGTACTTCCTGCTGAAGCGGATGGCTGTCGCAGCAGCCCGGAACTGACCAGACTCCATCCTGAACGCATAATTTTTACGCGGGTATTTTTTCAAAAATACAAATCAAAGAAAATAAAAAATGTAAAATTTTAGATTTTGGATTTTACATTTTACATTTTACATTTTACATTAAATTTTACATTTTACATTAAATTTTACATTTTACATTTTACATTAAATTTTACATTTTACATTTTACATTAAATTTTACATTTTACATTTTACATTAAATTTTACATTTTACATTTTACATTAAATTTTACATTTTACATTTTACATTAAATTTTACATTTTACATTTTACATTTTACATTAAATTTTACATTTTACATTTTAGATTAAATTTTACATTTTACATTTTACATTAAATTTTACATTTTACATTTTACATTAAATTTTACATTTTACATTTTACATTTTACATTTTACATTAAATTTTACATTTTACATTTTACATTAAATTTTACATTAAAATAGTTTCGATTCAAGAATCGAAACCAACCAATTTTGTCGCTTGGAGCGTATTTAATCATGCCACTTGATTAGGGCAACCAATTATTTCTTTCCGTGTAAGTGAATAATATCTGCCATTTTCGGAGATTCTGCAGCGATTCATGACTCTCGTATTCGTCGGTACTGCCAGTTTTCAGTTTCGAAGAGAGTCTAAATTTTAACTCGGGGTGTCAATACCCTATAGATGTCGAGAAGCTCGTGCCACCGAAAGGATTAAGATGATATAAACCTTCTCACTCCCATTCTCAGCAGTGCTTATCGCAGAGGGTTGAGATTACTGCACGTGTCATAGAGCGTTAATCCTCCTTAAACCATTCTCGACACCCATACTCAAAATTATGACGGTCTTATACCGTTGAACTTTACGATTTCCAAGCCACATGATTCCAAATCTTGAAATTTCAGCAGTCCATGAAGTTTTCACCGAACGAAAAAGTTTACTGTAGTGTTTATATGAATGTTTTGTTTACATTTGCTTATATTTATACACCGGGTACAAGTTATGTAATAAGATTTTGTAATGTCTTCTGGAGTTTCTACCTTAAACTGTGCCGTGAAGTTTTGGTCCTCCACTTTCAGCCACATATTCTCTGTAACATTTCTTGCTTTGAGTTCATCCAGAGCGCTGTTGTCCTACAATCTTTTGCCCTATTTTCCTTTGCCTCCTCTTCTTCCTTGTAGTCTCAGAAATATTTCTTGCTTCCGGCGAAAGCGGATGGCTGTCGCGGCAGGTGTTTGTATGCCATGTCTCTGGAATACCAGAATTCCGGGGAAACTCGGGAATAATTAAATTTCCTGCCAGTCGTAAAGGTCCGCCGCAAGGACCTTTCTCAACATGGCGTTAAGGGACGTCCCGCCGGACGAGTTCTCTCGTCCGGTCTGAGTGTCTTACATCTGTCTCGTTTCCTGCGACGTCTTTGACGTTATATCGCGATTAAATTCGTTATTGCTTTGGTTGAGGGTTTGCAATATCGGTTCCATTCCAGAGGATTCCGATTGCGTCAATATAACGAATTTTTTTTGCAAACGTCAAATGATGATCTTCTTAAGGGGAGGGAGTCAGGTCAACAAAATTGGAAATTTTGGAAATTCAATATCATCCAAATACTATTGCATATAAAAATGCCCAACGCACTATATTGTCGGTACTCGATAAAATGATTTTTTACTGTTGTCTGACTTGCATACGCTCAGAAAAAATCTTGGTTAGAATTACCAAAAAATTGGTTAAAAATGTTATCATGAAAACTTGGTGGGCACAACCAAGTTATTGACTAACATAACCAAGTTATTAGCTAACATAACCAAGGATTTGGTAAGACAACCAAGTATTTAGTACGCCTAATCAATAACTTGGTTGCGCCTACCAAATTTTTCTTGGTAAAATTTTTAACCAAAATCTTAGTAAGCCTAACCAGGCGTTTTTCTCCGTGTATGCTTTTCAGTATTATCTTAAGCAAATTTCTTAGGTTTTCCATTCTGCGCATGATTCAAATCAAACTACTAGGCAGATTGGAATGGTTGACGTCTCATTTTCTTCTTCATGAAAAGATACATCGGCTAAATGGAGAAAACTATTTTTTTTCATTCTGAACGCAAAGTTAATCACTGATTTAGAAAATAGCATAATATTCATGTATTAATAATTATGTCACTTAAAAAATATTACATTTTATTAAAATTTTCTCCATTTAGCCGGTGTATCTTTTCATGAAGAAGAAAATGAGACATCAACCATTCCAATCTGCCTAGTAGTTTAATCTGAATCATGCGCCGAATGGAAAACCTAAGAACTTTGCTTAAGATAATATTGAAAAGCATATGCAAGTTAGACAACAGTAAAAAATCCTTTCATCAAGTACCAACAATATAGTGCGTTGGGCGTTTTAATATGCAATAGGATGTGGATGATATTGAATTTCCAAAATCAATTTTTTTTACCTGACTCCCTCCCCTTAAGGCAAAAATTAAACACTCTTAATACTAATTCCGCTTGTACCAAAAGGAACCAGCCACTTTTTACTTCCGGTCGAAAAATAAATCAAAAAACATTTCAACAAGAAATCGACTTTTGGCCTTCACTATCAGTTGGGAACCTCTTTAACTTTGATTTTTAAGAAATTCCGGATCTGATCTGAATTCCGATCGGAAATTCCATCTACATCTTTTTTCTTCATGAATTCGCATATGGTACTACAGAAAACGCTCGATTCAAACCTTTCTACTGTGATTTAGAAAAAACGTGACTGTTGGTCCGTTTCTGATTTCATAATTCTTTTTTTTTCCTTCTACATATCAAATTGTTATCTTCACGTATATACAGTCGTATTTTCCACCACGGAAAATATCCTCTTGAAATATTTTCACTTTTACCTTTTTTTTGTTTGCTCTGAGCACAAGCAAACGAAGCATTACGAAAATATGAAGAACGATCAAACGACCGAGCGAACAAACGAAAATTCAAGCTAAGATCACTCAGCAAAAAATTCTGCGCACTTCTCTTTTCCAGTCGAGTGTCGAAAATACGTTATTACGGCAATTCGCAAATGCAGATGCAGTCCACCTATCGTCAATTTTTATAGACACGTTCACAGATGCTCTCGCAGAAATTCCGAGACTGTCGAAATGCGACAAAGACGAATGTTACCATAAACGGTTAAAAAAAACAATAGTAACATCTGATCTATATATTTGGGAAGGATATTGCTGGGAGAAGATGAATAGAAATGATAGAGAAAAGAGAAAGACATGATAAAGCGGGAGATTTAAAGAAAAAGTCTCAAGCACCTGGGAAATATACCAAAAAAAGGAATAGACTAAAAACATGAAAGAGATGAATGTGCAAAAAAAACTATAATTTATAAGTGGAAAGTAAAAAAGTAAGCCGGGGCTTAAAAGAAGATATACAGAACGAGTAAAGGAAAAGTAAATGGTGGAATGAACGAGGTAGTTTAGATAAGGAAAGGGTGTCGAACTGTTAATCAAAGGTGACGTTGAAAGTTGTAGGAAATAAAAGCGGAGTTCCTTAATTAGTAACTTGCTGGAAAAATAAATGAGCACGAATGAAGTTGCGTAAAAAAATCTCGTTGCAAGCAATATTATTATGGCAATGAGCACAATGAAAAGGTAGTAAGAGAAGTACGTGCAAAGCTAAAGGGCGTGACGTCTATAATCACAAACATCAAATATTTCTTGCTCGTCACGCGATGTAATCGTGTAAAAAAAACAGTACGTTATTTCTAACACGCGAATGAATAATCCTGGAATAAATTATAATAGAAATTTGGTGTCAACTGGTTATATAATAAAATTATTATTTTATTAGCAATGAAATCCATTTTTTGGACCGGTCGAATAATTTGTTTTATTTTCAGATTCGTAGTCTCGGGTAATTTGAGAAGTATAGCAAATATGGATCGGCGTCTTTACATTTACTGTAAAATCTGTTTAGCTGCAATTTACAAACTAAATAGATACATTGTTTTTCCTAGACTGTTTACAAATTCTACACTTAATCACAATCGCCAACTCACCCCTTTTCAACGTCGATAAACTTGTGTTGGATTCTCGGCGTTTCAGAGTTGCCTACTTCGCAAGGATTACCAGTGTTTCGCTGAACCCACGGGATTACATGTACAGCACGCTTGATTTAACCTTGCGCTACATGTTAACCACCATCCCCTTTAACACTTAAATTAGCAAGAAATCCGATAATGCTAGTCTGATCCATGGACATACATATCCGAGAATGGGTTTGAGAATGAAGCTCTGTGAGTACATCCAGGATACGTTTTTTTGCGCGTTGAGATAAAATTATAAGCAAACAGTGAACACAGGCAACGAAACAGGAAAAAGTCTGAAGATAGAATAGTCCACTCGAGAAATAGTATATGTGAGACATAGGTACAGCAGAATCTCTCACATCTTACGTATCTTACGAAGATATGTAGAAATAATACTCTGAGTAATTAGCATTCGCAGTGGCGTTTCTCGTATCAAATTTTTGCAACAGTTTCTGGACGAAATAATCGCTGCCACTTGTTGGTGTTACGCTTCAGAGTCTTTTATTACCATTATTAGTGTTGAGAAACTTCTCTATAACGGTAATCGAGCGTTTTATCAGCCGAATTGGAACTGATTTGTGCGCTCGCTGCGTTCTGAACTCTGATTGGATCGCCGGTCGGCCGCTTCGCTGCGGCTCTCATGCTATTGGCGCGGTGGTCGGACGGGAAGACTGACGCTCTCACGCGATTGGCGCGCTGCTCAACTTACCTTACGTATAAGACGTAAGCCAACGCCGCTGTACACATCCAATCTTATGATGTCATTATAAGTAAAGGATCCAAATCCTTCTCTGAATCTTACAGTAATGTTAACATGCATAAATATAAATCATAAGCATACAAGTAATTGAAAAAACTGTCATGCTTGAAGACAAAACAATTTTTTTACCTTGAATTGAACCTTTTTTACCTTGAAGGTTACTATACATAGTTGCTCCTTTTATGCATAAAATATACTTAAAACAATGCCAATTGCCATCGTTTAAAAAAATATTTTTAAAGAGTCGACCACGGAGATTATGTAAGAGCAATCCCTTAGCCCGTTCGTTGCTATTAACGTAATAATGCGTCATTACGCTGCAGACGGTGAGAAGTTCGTGCCACTGAAGGGGTTAAGATGATATAAATCCACACGCTCGATAACAAAAACTGTGATCCAAATTTATCTACCACAGTTGATTTCTCGAATAAAATCCGAGTAAAGTTATCCTCGACTAACAACTCTACAAAGCACTGTTCGTATCTTTAATCCGACAGATAATCCGTGACCGAGAATTTCGAGATACAAATTTCTATTTCTCTTGCAACCGCACATATTTCTCATCTTAAGGGGACGTTCAATACGAGATCCAGAGAAACAACACAACAGACATTACGTGAGTGCGAGAGAGAGGATTTTCCATCTTCTCTTAAATAGGACTTCAGTAGTGCATTCCAAGTCTGTAGAGAAGCAAAATACACGAAGGTTAAGGGAGATAGTCAGATAGCGAATTCAGGGAAGGAATTGTTCGTTCGGCGAATTGCTTCCTTTCGACCTTTCACGACCCTTAGCGTGACTGCCGCAGAATATCAATGCCACGAAAAATCCAATGCCGTACAAATTTCTTTTAGCTCAATCCTTCCGATCTAATGCAGCGTAGTATCTCGATTTCAAACAAATTATGTATTCAGATGTTTACGTATACAACATGACGATTTAATCATACAATATAAAAAATAATCAAAAAATTAATCTACTTTTATCGAAATATGCAAAGAATGATATAATAAATTTAATATATAACTATAATAATATTAATATAGTAATATTACAGTCCTTTTGCACCAAAAATTATTTTTAACGCCTTTGATATAGCTTTAATTAATTTTATATTATAGTTGAATATTAAATTTGATATACCAGTTCATGCATAAAAATTAACGTTAAAATATGTTCATTTTTATAATGTAATTTTTTGCAGTATGTTATTTATCTATAAATAATTATTACGGTATAGGGAAAAAAATCAAGACATAAGAAATACATTTTAAGTATTTTATCTCTGAAATGTCAAAGGGTACCAAATTAATTTTTTTTTTCAAGTTTTTATTATTACGGAGTATTTTTTTCACTTTTAACATTAACAAAGCCTAACAGAAAGAGATAAAAATATTTCTTTATTTTTGGCCGTTTTTGTGGTGGTACAAATCAGAGAAAAAAAATGGCCAATTAAAAATATGAAGGCTCAAACGTTTATCGAGTTGGCTTAGAATTCCCCATATATATTTGCAAAAATGCGGCATGTGTAAGCTTGCGACTAAAATTGGAATTATTACCATAGATCCAAGAGCTTTTATGTATTATGTGAAATCGTCCTGCCATATTCGTTACTATAAATTTTAATAATAAGAAGAATATTATGTATCACGTAAATACAGAGAGTACTGCTTTAATATCAGTTGAATGAAGTTATATAAATGAAAGTTTAATGCAGTATACCATTACCTCAAACGCTTGAAACTTTAATATTTTCATTTTCTCATCGTTCTTGTAGACTGAGAGCTCCAGTCGGCTGCCCTGTGTGCAGCAGTGTAGCCTTTTGTGGAAGGAAATGCAGGGATCAAGCACTGGCTACTTATCACAAATTCGAATGCAAAGTCCTTGCGCTTCTTATAGGTAAGCTCGAGGGACTAATAGAATTCTGGATAATTTGGGGCAATTAAATGTTTTGCTTTAGAGATCCTCATTGGAAAATTTATAATCTGCAAATATGGTGAAGCTTTTAATTGCGAAAATGAATTAAAGGTATATCTTTATTTTATACGATATATATGGGGCATTCCGACGGTTATCGACAGGGTCGTGACCCTCATATATATATTTTTTTTTCTTTTGAGATTTTGTAGAGCAATATAAAAAAAAAACACTCTAGATTTTTTTTAGATTTTTAAAAAAATTTGTGTTTTTTTAATTACCTAAAATTTGATTTTCTCAAAAAATACGTCGACGACTTTTTTTCTTTTTTTGCAGTAAATTCTGTGTACAAAAACAAAATTTTTGAGCCTAGGCAAAAAGTGGGGCGAGGCCTAGATTAGCAGCCGAAAATAAAACAAAATTTTAAAAAATGTAAAAAATACCCCAAACTTGAATATCTCTACCAATACGTCGATGATTTTTTTCAAAATTTTTATAGTAAATTTTGTGTCCAAAAACGAAATTTTTTAAACTAGAACCAAAATGGGCGGCAGTCTAGAATAGCAACTAAAAATAAAATTCTTTTACGGGAGAATTCTATTTTCGTAAATAAATAAATGAAAAATAAACTCTATTTTTTAATTTTAGTTAATTAACAGAACACAAATTTTTTTTTTATCTAAAAAAATTTCTAGAGTTTTTTTGTTATACTTCTCTACAACATCTCAAAAGAAAAAAAAAAAGGGGCGATGGGGGCAAAACGGGCAGGGCGGCAAAACGGGCATCACAACTGAAAATGACAATTGGGGGCAAAACGGGCATCGTTTCAACTTTTTCGAACACGACTTTTTTCAATTTCCTGACATTTCTTACTTGAAAATTTCAGAAAATAATTGGTGATGTTAATAAAACAGGCAAGGAGGCAAAACAGGCATCTTGGCTAAATATAAGTATCGGGGTCAAAATTGGCACCAAATCATAAAATGAGAATTTCGTTCCAATTGATTTCTTTATGATATACCGACTTTTTTTTTCAAAGAATTAATTTGATTATAAAATTTTTGAAAAATTCATTTGTCTATATTTTTTTTCTTTGCTCAACAAAGTATCGAAAAAAGTTCTGAACGGATGTTTAAAAAAATTCTGATCTGATGAAGGTTATCAATTTTTTTTTATCACCAATTTGACGTATTTTCCGCACTTTCCCTATCTAAGGAACGTAAAAAAACTGAGACAAATCGTTTTTACGAAAGTTGAGACGGTGCCCGTTTTGCCCCCAATTCCGATTTTTAATGAAGCTGCCCGTTTTGCCCCCATCTCCCCTATGAGGGTCGCGACCCTGTCGATGACCGGTGGAATGCCTCATATATAAAATGTATTTGATTTTATGCATAATTCATAACGTTTTTTTCCTGATTTTCTTTCAGTCCACAATACAAATAATTTTTTTTTTAAAGCCACCAAATAATGAAAAAAAATCAAAGCTATGAAAAATAAAAAGCGTAGTGTATTATGTTTTATTTATCTATATGTCACCTATTAAGAATATCGTTTTGAATTTATTGAATAAGCAATAAAAATAAATCATTATTTTTTATATATATAATGCCTCATATATAAAATGTATCTGATTTTATGCGTCATTCATAACGGTTTTTTTCTGATTTTCTTTCAGTCCACAATACAAATAATTTTTTTTTAAGCCACCAAATAATGAAAAAAAAATCGAAGCTATGAAAAATGAAAAGCGTAGTGTATTATGTATTATTTATCTATATGTCACCTATTAAGAATATCGTTTTGAATTTATTCAATAAGCAATAAAAATAGATCATTATTTTTTATTTTTTTATGAAAAATAATGTTGAATTTGCTTTTATTTTTTAGGATCAGGCATGAGCGTTCTGAGTACACTGGCTCTGAGAATGGTGACTCAAGAGGGTCCAGATCGATGTCGTTTGATATGCGAAAAATTGCGGAAGGAAAC
Organism: Ephialtes manifestator; assembly: GCA_963970395.1. Classification (NCBI taxonomy): domain Eukaryota; kingdom Metazoa; phylum Arthropoda; class Insecta; order Hymenoptera; family Ichneumonidae; genus Ephialtes; species Ephialtes manifestator. Next base: position 31,878,779 of record OZ019972.1, read on the forward strand.
GTCAACTTGCAACAGCATAAGTACTGCGGATGAGGAAAGTACAGCGGTCAGAGGAGAGGAGGAAAATCTAAGCAAATCGGCGAAGCGTAGACTCAGAAAAAAAAAGCTCAAAGAGAATACTTTACATCCTGGTGAATGCAATACGAATGTCGGGGAAAGATCAAACGGAAGTAAAGTGGACACGAGAGCCTACGATCTTGTGACACTTGCTACGAAACGCGCACCCAAGGATTTCCTTGAAAGAACTCTTATGGCTGTATTTCTTCTCAAAGGACTGCAAAAAGTACACTTCTTCAAAACGCCTTCTAAACCCGATGGTAGTAATAACGATATTTCATAAAGTTCACTTTCAAACTGCTCGATATTATTCGTCCTTCCTTTTGATAAATTTTTATGCATGAACGGGGGAATTTAATAAAAAATTGTATTAATATACTACCTGAATGACTAAAATTAAGGTATTGCTGCAATAAAATTAAATTTAACTCTAAAACCTAAAGTAAATTAATTTTACATCGCACTTGTATATTAAATTAAAATTTAACACCCAAAACTTCAGCAACATTTTTTTTTTTAATTATTTCACTTTTATTAATCTGACAAGTAAAAAAAAGATTATTATTGTTAGTGGATATATTTTTTAAAGAAGCGTTACAAATTACCTACAAAATGTTAACAAGTTTTTGCAGATGGACATTTTTAAAAAATAACATAAATAGGAAATATCTGAAAATGTATTTAATATAAAAAAAAAGTGTACATCAAATTCTTTAGATTTCATTTTTTTTTGTATTTCTTGTTGTAAAATAATACAATGCTAGTATAATAATAAACACACTAACAATAATAAAATTTGTTTATGAAAATATATTTAATTGCATCGATATAACGTTAAATAATTAATGGCCTCGTTTTTCATTCGTAGAACCACCAACCGAAGAAGAAGTCAAGGTCGGAGCTCTCTTATTGAGAAATCTCCAATTGCTGCAATTCAACGCTCACGAAATTTACGAAACGCGTTTGGCAAACGATCATCGCTTTCGTGGTAACAAAACGATCTACGTTGGTATAGCGATTTATTCCAGCGTGGCACGTTTCAACCACGACTGTTATCCAGCGGTGACGAGGTAAGGGGTCGCTTTCGGAAACCCGCCAGATCCGAGGGGATCCTCGAGTTTCCTAATTAGCGTTGGAATAATTTCCGTCTCCCATCGAGTACATCTATCCTCTAGTCGTCGATTTGCCTCGGTCTAAGTACACCGCGTCGAGTTGTCGCATTAAACCTCATGAGGTTCATCCAATTAACGTGTTCCGTATTCATTCAAGAGCAAAACTATTCAGGAAATGGACTCAATTGAAAAGTTTTCACACCAACAAATATTTTTTATTTTAATTTTTAAATATTTTTAATTTCTGTTTCATAGTAACACTTGTATTCGTGCTGAGTAAAGGTGTTATCATTTTTATGAAATTGGAATTTTATAACTTTGACTACGAGCTTTCAATACCCTTAGGAAGAAAATATTAAGGCCTTTTCACTTTTACTTCCTGTTTACATATTTAGGAATAATTTTTTTTTTTAAATACTTATAACACTTTATAAGAATTTTTCTAAGTTGGGTGAAATTTTATAGGAACATTCATCTATTTCGTAAATATTGTAAATTTATTGCTGATTGCGAATGTGAAAGAAATTTTCTGAAAATTTTAGTAAATTATTTCAAAATTGAAAAAAGAACACTTTTCTTGGTGTTTTTATGAAATTCCTCTATTTCTCAGTAATGACAAGTTTTTGGTCATCGAAGCAAAAAATATCAGAATTTTACGGCTTTGACTACGAGCTTTCAATACCCTTAGGAAGAAAATATTAATACCTTTTCACTTTTACTTTCTGTTTAGATATTTAGGTATAATTTTTTTTTAATACTTATAACACTTTATAAGAATTTTTCTAAGTTGGGTGAAATTTTATAGGAACATTCATCTATTTTGTAAATATTGTAAATTTATTGCTGATTGCGAATGTGAAAGAAATTTTATGAAAATTTTAGTAAATTATTTCAAAATTGAAAATAGAACTCTTTTCTTGGTGTTTTTATGAAATTGCTCTATTTCTCAGTAATGGCAAGTTTATGTTAATCGAAGCAAAAAATATCAGAATTTTACGGCTTTGACTACGAGCTTTCAATACCCTTAGGAAGAAAATATTAAGACCTTTTCACTTTTACTTTCTGTTTAGATATTTAGGTATAATTTTTTTTTAATACTTATAACACTTTATAAGAATTTTTCTAAGTTGGGTGAAATTTTATAGGAACATTCAACTATTTTGTAAATATTGTAAATTTATTGCTGATTGCGAATGTGCAAGAAATTTTATGAAAATTTTAGTAAATTATTTCAAAATTGAAAAAAGAACACTTTTCTTGGCGTTTTTATGAAATTTATCTATTTCTCAGTAATGGCAAGTTTTTGTTCATCGAAGCAAAAAATATCAGAATTTTACGGCTTTGACTACGAGCTTTCAATACCCTTAGGAAAAAAATATTAAGGCCTTTTCACTTTTACTTCCTGTTTACATATTTAGGAATAATTTTTTTTTTAATACTTATAACACTTTATAAGAATTTTTCTAAGTTGGGTGAAATTTTATAGGAACATTCATCTATTTTGTAAATATTGTAAATTTATTGCTGATTGCGAATGTGAAAGAAATTTTATGAAAATTTTAGTTAATTATTTCAAAATTGAAAAAAGAACACTTTTCTTGGTGTTTTTATGAAATTTATCTATTTCTCAGTAATGGCAAGTTTTTCATCGAAGCGTTTTTCATCGAAGCAAAAAATATCAGAATTTTACGGCTTTGACTACGAGCTTTCAATACCCTTAGGAAGAAAATATTAAGACCTTTTCACTTTTACTTTCTGTTTAGATATTCAGGTATAATTTTTTTTTAATACTTATAACACTTTATAAGAATTTTTCTAAGTTGGGTGAAATTTTATAGGAACATTCATCTATTTTGTAAATATTGTAAATTTATTGCTGATTGCGAATGTGCAAGAAATTTTATGAAAATTTTAGTAAATTATTTCAAAATTAAAAAAAGAACTCTTTTCTTGGTGTTTTTATGAAATTCCTCTATTTCTCAGTAATAGCAAGTTTTTCTTCATCGAAGCAAAAAATATCAGAATTTTACGGCTTTGACTACGAGCTTTCAATACCCTTAAGAAGAAAATATTAAGACCTTTTCACTTTTACTTTCTGTTTAGATATTTAGGTATAATTTTTTTTTAATATTTATAACACTTTATAAGAATTTTTCTAAGTTGGGTGAAATTTTATAGGAACATTCAACTATTTCGTAAATATTGTAAATTTATTGCTGATTGCGAATGTGAAAGAAATTTTCTGAAAATTTTAGTAAATTATTTCAAAATTGAAAAAAGAACTCTTTTCTTGGTGTTTTTATGAAATTGCTCTATTTCTCAGTAATGACAAGTTTTTGGTCATCGAAGCAAAAAATATCAGAATTTTACGGCTTTGACTACGAGCTTTCAATACCCTTAGGAAAAAAATATTAAGGCCTTTTCACTTTTACTTCCTGTTTACATATTTAGGAATAATTTTTTTTTTAAATACTTATAACACTTTATAAGAATTTTTCTAAGTTGGGTGAAATTTTATCGGAGAATTCAACTATTTTGTAAATATTGTAAATTTATTGCTGATTACGAATGTGAAAGAAATTTTATGAAAATTTGAGTAAATTATTTCAAAATTGAAAATAGAACTCTTTTCTTGGTGTTTTTATGAAATTGCTCTATTTCTCAGTAATAGCAAGTTTTTCTTCATCGAAGCAAAAAATATCAGAATTTTACGGCTTTGACTACGAGTTTTCAATACCCTTAGGAAAAAAATATTAAGGCCTTTTCACTTTTACTTCCTGTTTACATATTTAGGAATAATTTTTTTTTTAATACTTATAACACTTTATAAGAATTTTTCTAAGTTGGGTGAAATTTTATAGGAACATTCATCTATTTTGTAAATATTGTAAATTTATTGCTGATTGCGAATGTGAAAGAAATTTTATGAAAATTTTAGTAAATTATTTCAAAATTGAAAAAAGAACACTTTTCTTGGTGTTTTTATGAAATTTATCTATTTCTCAGTAATGACATGTTTTTGGTCATCGAAGCAAAAAATATCAGAATTTTACGGCTTTGACTACGAGCTTTCAATACCCTTAGGAAAAAAATATTAAGGCCTTTTCACTTTTACTTCCTGTTTACATATTTAGGAATAATTTTTTTTTTAATACTTATAACACTTTATAAGAATTTTTCTAAGTTGGGTGAAATTTTATAGGAACATTCATCTATTTTGTAAATATTGTAAATTTATTGCTGATTGCGAATGTGAAAGAAATTTTATGAAAATTTTAGTAAATTATTTCAAAATTGAAAAAAGAACACTTTTCTTGGTGTTTTTATGAAATTTATCTATTTCTCAGTAATGGCAAGTTTTTGTTCATCGAAGCAAAAAATATCAGAATTTTACGGCTTTGACTACGAGCTTTCAATACCCTTAAGAAGAAAATATTAAGGCCTTTTCACTTTTACTTCCTGTTTACATATTTAGGAATAATTTTTTTTTTTTAAATACTTATAACACTTTATAAGAATTTTTCTAAGTTGGGTGAAATTTTATAGGAACATTCATCTATTTTGTAAATATTGTAAATTTATTGCTGATTGCGAATGTGAAAGAAATTTTATGAAAATTTTAGTAAATTATTTCAAAATTGAAAATAGAACTCTTTTCTTGGTGTTTTTATGAAATTGCTCTATTTCTCAGTAATGGCAAGTTTATGTTAATCGAAGCAAAAAATATCAGAATTTTACGGCTTTGACTACGAGCTTTCAATACCCTTAGGAAGAAAATATTAAGACCTTTTCACTTTTACTTTCTGTTTAGATATTTAGGAATAATTTTTTTTTAATACTTATAACACTTTATAAGAATTTTTCTAAGTTGGGTAAAATTTTATAGGAACATTCATCTATTTTGTAAATATTGTAAATTTATTGCTGATTGCGAATGTGCAAGAAATTTTATGAAAATTTTAGTTAATTATTTCAAAATTGAAAAAAGAACACTTTTCTTGGTGTTTTTATGAAATTCCTCTATTTCTCAGTAATGACAAGTTTTTGGTCATCGAAGCAAAAAATATCAGAATTTTACGGCTTTGACTACGAGCTTTCAATACCCTTAGGAAAAAAATATTAAGGCCTTTTCACTTTTACTTCCTGTTTACATATTTAGGAATAATTTTTTTTTTTAAATACTTATAACACTTTATAAGAATTTTTCTAAGTTGGGTAAAATTTTATAGGAACATTCATCTATTTTGTAAATATTGTAAATTTATTGCTGATTGCGAATGTGAAAGAAATTTTATGAAAATTTTAGTAAATTATTTAAAAATTAAAAAAAGAACACTTTTCTTGGTGTTTTTATGAAATTGCTCTATTTCTCAGTAATAGCAAGTTTTTCTTCATCGAAGCAAAAAATATCAGAATTTTACAGCTTTGACTACGAGCTTTCAATACCCTTAAGAAGAAAATATTAAGGCCTTTTCACTTTTACTTCCTGTTTACATATTTAGGAATAATTTTTTTTTTAATACTTATAACACTTTATAAGAATTTTTCTAAGTTGGGTGAAATTTTATAGGAACATTCATCTATTTTGTAAATATTGTAAATTTATTGCTGATTGCGAATGTGCAAGAAATTTTATGAAAATTTTAGTAAATTATTTCAAAATTGAAAAAAGAACTCTTTTCTTGGTGTTTTTATGAAATTTATCTATTTCTCAGTAATGGCAAGTTTTTGTTCATCGAAGCAAAAAATATCAGTCTAGGATTAAAAAATGAATCAATACTTTTTAGCATTGGTAAAAATACAAGATTCCACTAAGATTGCCTTAAATTTAAAAAAAAATGAAGTAACGACTCCGGTTTATGGTTATGTCTTCATAACGAGTCTTCACAATCTTCATAAATTTTTACCAGACCTTTAAAGTTGGAGCAGCGAAAATTAGAAATTTTTGCATTACACCCCTTTTATTTTTGTCTCGAGCATTTTTCAAAGCTTCAGGGACACAAAAATTGAGACGTCGTTATGACATCCACAACATTCTCTTCGATTCTCAGAAAATTAAAAATCAGTGACCCAAAAAAAAAAATTACGACCAAATGAAAATTCAGAACTTTCGAGAGGTCCGAAGTACAAAAAAAAATTCTTCCCATATTACAGTTTAAAAGCTTATCTAATCAGAAACTTCCGGCTGATTATAAAACTGCCAAATTTTCTTTTAACAATCCAAAATTTCTATAGGAAAACATGCAAAACCTGGAATAAAAAATGAATTATTTATGATTTTCATTTCCAATTTTTGAGTTAACGGCCAAAAAATTTGCAATTTTGCAGTCAGCGAGAAATGCCTTGGCAACCCCGAAAAAAAATGGAATTCACGATAATTCATCAATTTCGACGGATTTTTATTCTTTTTCACCAGTTTTTACAAACAAAAAACCCAAAAACTTATTTTTTTAATAAAAAAGATAAATTATGAAAATTACCTTATTTTTTTAATTAAAAAAAATAAATTATGGAAAGTAACTTACTTTTTTAATAAAAAAAATAAATTATGGAAAATAAATTTTCAGTTTTTTTTCTTCGTAAAAAATGGTAAATAAAAATAAAATTCCGCCGAGATAATTTGGGTGTCTTAATTTTTTTTCCTCGTTAAATCGGTACATATTTTTATACAGATACTACGCCGGTCGGAACATCGTTATCAGAGCTCTACGGCCACTGAAAGCCGGCGATGTTGTCGCAGAAAATTACGGACCAATATTCACAAAGAGAATCTTGAAGGACAGACAGAGATCGCTAGCTGGAAGATATTGGTTCAGATGCGTGTGTCTAGCGTGCATCGAAGATTGGCCCGGCTTCGATAGCTTGACAAGCTATTCACCCAGACTGAGGTAAACTTGATCCCACAGAGTAAACACGAGGATCCTGCGTTATAGAAACTATGCCATTATAATCCGTCCATTTTTTTTTCCGTGATATCCGAAACGATGACACGGGAAATTAAAAAAAAATACAAATAAAACAAAAAGAAAAAAAATGTAGGCACGTGTTGACCATTCGATGGACGTGAGATCGTATTTCACAGTACAGTGAAATCCCAATTAACCAAGTCTGGTTATCCGGAGGATGGAAATGTATACAAAATAGGGGAATACCAGTTTTGTGAGCCTTTCATATATTTGAAAAATTCGATGGTTGAAAATATTCATTTTTCTTTTGTACGTTATCTTTTGTCATATTTTGAACGAAAAAATCAGAAAAAATTGAAACGATGTATTTTTTCAAAGGTAAAATTTTCCACTATTTTATTTTCAAGAACTTTTCAGAAACTTTTTTTAAACGCTGATCAAAAGTGTACTGATTTTTTTCAAATACACTGTAAAAAAAATCTACTTGAAATTTAGTGTACTTTTACTGGAAGTTTTTATTCATAAACTAGTATATTAAATGTAGTGTACAAGTGTAATGTAAAATTAATGTATGGTACAGCACATTCAATAATTTACTTCAATTTTACAGTAAAAGTACTTTAATTTTAATAATTTGCTTTAATTTTACTGAAGAAGTACATGAATTTTATACCACAATTGTATATTAAATTTCGATGACGAGTTTATGAATAAAAACTTGCAATCCTTTTTAACAGTGATACAAATGTACTAAAACATTTTCTAAATAAAAGTGAAGATTTTTGGTCTATTTCTAGTGTGAAAAATTACTTTTATATTTTTGTTTCGTAAAATTAGAACTTTGCCAAAATATTTCTGGTAAAATTAATAAAAAATTTCCATAGATATTTGTAAATAACATTTCGTTGTGGAAACTACAAATATTTCAATCTCTTTTTTTCTTTCTATGATCCGAGAACTGAATATTAATTAATTGAAAATTTTCTTAACGCTATAAATATTTCTCTGATTTATAGACACATGTTAGAATACAAATTCCATTTAATTTTGTTCAATATGTAAAACGTTCTGAATACAATAGAATATATGAAGTTTGACTAGCGTGAAAAGCGTTCGAACCAATAAAATAGAAATTGTGGTGAACCAGCTGCGAAATTGAAGAAAATTCTCTTTTATTTTTCAGGTGTCCAACCGATGGATGCAAGGGCTTGTTTGCACAGCCAAGAAAGAAAGATCGTCCAATGAAGTGTTCCAAGTGTCTCAAGATGAAAAATCTCGAGGAAAGTCTGCGGATTCTGGAGGAGTGCGAGGCCGAGTATACACGCGGTTTGGACGCCATGGAAGCGGAAAAATCGAATGAAGCTATAGGAATTCTTGCGAGCGCTCTCGAAAAATTCCACCGCGTGGCTGCACCACCACATCGAGAAACTCACCTCGCGGAAATTGCTTTTGCCGCGTGCTTCGCTGATTCAGGAAACACCTGGAGACCAATCAAGTAGAGACTATGGGAAGACTATGGGGATTTCCCTCTTCGATCCATGGATCATTATTCTGAAGGATAGTCTTTGTATATATGTTATTAAATCTTTACGCGATTTAATACTTAGATACCCTAGCAGTTCGGACTACGGTCGAATCATGGTGAAAATCACGCGTGAGTTTTGACACCGAAATTCACGGTTTGAGCTTTTGAGCTTTCAGACCGTGATTTTACAATAAATAACGGTTGAAATCAGGGCGCGAAACACAGCTCAACGGAATTTTCAGTGCCGTGGTAATTCGCAAAATCACGGCAGATTTCACGTTTCTGGGTTTTACTTGTCGTGATTTTTCTTTTAATCATGAACAATATCACGGCTAAATTCACGGCCCTAAAATCCGTCGTGTCGTGATTTTCTTTAGTAATCACGGTCAGAATCACGGCAAAAGTCACTTTGCCGTGATGCCAATGAAATGCTGTTACCGTCGGTATGTAATTTTTAATTATATAAAATGTGTAACATTTGAAACTCTGAAGAGAAGAAAAAACCTCGTATTTTCTTGGTCCTCTTTTCTAAATGGCTAGGCCATCTATGTCAAATGGTTAGAACATCTCCAAAACGTGGTCCTTCAGAATATGAGAGCACAGCAACTTGCGATAGCTGCGTGTTTATATGCAAGAAAAGGTAAACAATCTCTTGCGAAAAACGTTTCGGGTCGTTGGCCATCTAGCGGAGCTAAGCCGGGACTCCGCGTGGCAAAAGGGAGGCGCCCGTAGTTAGCCCGCTAGATGGCGAACGAGCTGAAACTTTTCTCGCAAGTGATTGTTCGTTGTTTCATGCATAAGTACGGGCTATCGTTAGTTACCGTCCATCCATATAAGGTAAATGTACCAATGGTGGGACAGGTCCCAATTGAGGGACACTAAAGGGATATTTGTAGATACTAAGAGTTTAATGGATAAAATATTTAAAAATAACTCTTCCAATTGTATCTGTTATATATCATTAACATACGTGAAAAGATTTCATGTTTTTCATCGTAAATTGAAAATTTAAATAATAAGTATATTAGCGAACCTATGGTGTTCGAGCTTTTTCAGCAAATCCCTAAACCAATTAGCTAAGGAGAGCCGAATAATCATTAATATGATACCCCGGAGATTATAGTTCGTTCGAGACTTTCCATAGGTATTTCAAATTCAAAAATTCTTAAAGTTTAAGATTACACTGTCAAATGTTACGTACAATATCTTAAAACTCGTAATTTTTGTGTCCCGTTATTGGAGCTGACCGAATATACGTTGGCACCACTGTCCAACGTATGTCCGCGACTGGGGCAAGTAGTAAGCAATCTCGCTGCGACCCAGAGCCGGGACACAATCGCACGATTGACATTTTGACGCGGATGTTGGGTTATGCGATAGCAAAAACTTCATTCATAATTTACTAAAATATATATATGTATTTTATAAACATATATGTTTTATTTATTGCATCATAGGTGTAAATATGTGAACCGCACATTTTTTGGCATTTCTTTTCAAGCAGATGCATTAAAATTTGTAGATGTCCACCGATACGCACATTTGGTGTCCCGGCAGCGGGACATGAACAAAAATACCCGTCCCGGCACTGGTACATCTGCATTTTTCAGCGTTTTAATCAATAACTATTTATCAAACAATCAGAAATATTTTTATTGTATAGTTTTTGGAAACTAGAAACTCTAATCTTGCAATTCGTTACCACCATTTGCAAAATAATTAATATATGCATGCGGAAATTGGCATACAAAACAGACACCGCCTTAAACGTCCTGCCATTGGTACGTTTACCTTACTGACGTGGGTCATTTTTACTGTCTTTTATGAGTGGTACAATCATGGAGACTCGAGTTAAGGAGTACGAACACAATGCTGAGAAAACGTTCGCGAAACTATGTAAAATTTCAGGGGACTGAGCACCACTCAATGTCAACGCAGACCGAGATGAAGTTAGCCCGAGCTCATTTCATTGGTTCCAGCCAACTTTCTGCTCACTTCACTTCGATCCGCGCCAAAAGAATTTTCCACGATTCGGCGAACAGTTGAGAACCGCATTTCCCATAGACGTTCGTACTCCTTACCCATGGAGCCTAGAGGTAAGGAGTACGAACTGCTATGGAAATCGCGGTTGAGAATCGTTCGCCAAACCGTGGAAAATTCTTTTGGCGGAAACCGAAGTGAAGTGAGCGACAAATTGGCGGGAACCGAAGTGAAGTAAGCGACAAGTTGGCGGAGACCGAAGTGAAGTGGTCATGTTGTTGATCGCAGCCCTGCGGTTTTTGACGACGACGCGTTGTTACCGCTCAATAACGCCCATTTTGCGAATAACCTGATCAGAGATAGTTGTAATTGCGTCGTGCGTCAATTTTTGTTAATTTTCCGCCACTCATATCATCGCCAATATGGCGGCACTTTGGGGTGCGTTCGCTTCATTTTTATCGGGGGCTAACTTCATCTCGGTTCCCGTTGATATTCAGTGGTGCTCAGTCCGCTAAAATTTTACACAGTTTCGCGAACGTTTTTTCAGCCTGAGTTCGTATTCCTTACCTCTAGCCTCCATGTCTTTACATCTAGTCTCCATGGGTACAATCTATGCTAGGGTACAGAAAAATTTCCAACAGCAATTTCAGCTGTGATTCCGACCATGATTACTGGAAAATATTCCAGCACGACGAATTTCAGCCGTCATATAGGCCATGATTAAAAGAAAAATCACGACAAAATAAATCCCAGAAACGTGAAGACTGCCGTGATTTTGCGAATTACCATGGCACTGAAAATTCCGTCGAGCCAAGATTCGGGACGTGATTTCAACCGTTATTTATTATAAAATCACGGTCCACAAGCTCAAAAGCTTAAACGGTATGAGAGGATCCGTGATTTTCGCCGTGATACGACCGTGATTTTCGGTGTCGAAACTCACGCGTGATTTTCACCGTGATTCGACCATGAACAGCGTCAATTCCAGGCGTGGTTCAATCTGCTAGGGTACCTAAAGATACGAATTTTAAATCTTTTACAGACAATTATTTATAATTATTATTATTAGCAAAAAAGTTATATCATGTGGCATTAATTTTCTAACTCGTGATAAATAAAAAATGTTGGTGCTGAACATTTTTTCATATTTTTTTTTATCTAATAAAAATTACCGTATATGAATATGGTAATTTTTTCTGCATGTCATTATCTGATTATCTTATGATAAACGTTGCTATTAATAACATTTTTTTTACGAGACGTTGCTCTACGTTTTGAAATTATGAAAAAGGATTGCAGCTGAAAATATGTATTCTTAATAAGTTCTAAGCTGTTCTTTTTAATAATGTTTACCTTCATTATTCCCTGCTACTTTAATGAACCTCAAGGACGTTACTTCGGTCTTTGATACTTTATGGTAATTATACATTTTCTTGCAGATATTTCTTCAGTCAGAAAAAGAAATGCTACAAACTTGCACATTGCTTTCCTCTCATTTTTCATTTTTCTGTGTGAAGCACAAAAAATAATGAGAAAGCAGTGTTCAAAATTCTATTCTGTGTCCTTACTTAAGCTGATGCGAAACATATGAAGGTGCAAGAGAGACGGAATTAATGTTCCTGACCTAAATTTATCAGCCACGGATTATCTTTCAGAAAAAGAAGATGAGACCAGCGCTCTGAAAAATTAGTAAGCCGAGGACCCAGCTTTTATCCAACAAATTTACCATGCCACAAAAAATTCATTAGCAGCTTGAGTTGCTCATCAAATAATGTTCATTCATCTTTTGAAAAAAAATGTAATAATTGTAGCCTGACAAAAAGTAATTGGAGAAAAAAAATTGATGGAGAAAAAAAAATGAGTTGCTCATCAAATAATGTCCATTCATCTTTTGAAAAAAAAAATGTAATAATTGCAGCCTGACTAAAAGTAATTGGACAAAAAAAATTTCAAGGCTCTCTAAATTTTTACATTGTTTTGGAACATTAATATACTGTGTATAACTTTTTTTTTATAGAGTACACATTTATGAAATTTAATATATCAGCACAATTTTTAATTTAAGTAGTTTATTGAATTTGATTTAATATCTGTAACAAAAAAAAATCCTATACACTTAATTTTTCAACAATTGATTAATAATTCATTTCTCAAATTACAGGAGTGTATTTCTTCAACAATGTTATCGGAAAATTGGAAAATCTAATCACAAGAGTCGTCCAAGTAACTGATATATTGACATTAAAATTCATTGCTATTTGAATTTCAGGCTACAAAAATTCGTTAACTCACGTATTAAAAATTTTTCCCAGAAATAACCAACATCTATATTTATTTCCGAATATACTTAGAATGCGAATTTATGAAAGTTTATTAAAAAGTCTTTATAGTAGCTTAAGTATTCGATAAATTCCAAAGATATTCGCAGTTTTGCTCGGGGGTACGAAATGTTGGGAAACGTAATTAAGAAAATCCTCATTTATGCGATATTGCTTATTATTATGAAAATACCGATCGGCATTCGAACAATTTTTCCACATATTTGTTTTCTCTGAAAATGCTGTATTATTGAGTAAACCAAATTTCGTAAATATTCGGTAGTTCGGTAAATTTCTAAATGCAATGAAGATTTTTTTTTATATAGAAAGGTGGTTGAGGAATAATCGGATGACTGTAATCCGATTACGAAGCTTTCGTTGCGTAGCGGCAAAACCCACCTTGAAATCACTTGAATATTTATTACTTCGTCCGTCTGGTGCTTTGCCCAACTCTATTGACGTGGATACCTACATAGTGCAGAGAAAATCCTTTCATGCTTCAATGAACCTCTGAATAGTGAGCTAACGAATCTCTTTTTTTCATTTATTTGGACAGTGGATAGCCATTACGGCTAATTAAGTTATTTGAGCCAGATTGACGATCGGACTCTAAATATTTTCGATTTTCTCTGCATAGTATTAAATCGAATGTGTATTTATATTGATAGGCATAAAGTATTTAAATAAAAATGCATAAATTTAATTTTCGATGTTAATATAATTCAGAGTAACGAATAATTAATAGTTTTTTTAACAACTATAGAATAATTGATCGGTTTTTTAAATGAAGAACATCATTTAGAATATTTTTTTTTATTTTTTATTACTGCTGGTTTTTTACAGAATTTTTCATACATATTCAATTTGTAAATTATTTTCTGAGGGGGGACCGTTTGGTGGCGCTGAGCGTGAGGACGCTAACCAAATCCGCTTTGCGTTTTTATTATTTTGAGAACTGTTTCCAGCATATAGAGAAGCAAAAAGTGGTTGAAAAGCTAGTTAAGCGGATATAGCAGGTCATTTCGCATAAAGTTGGTCGAAATTCCATCTTCTGAGACGAAGACAAGACTCCGTGTAAAACATCGAAAAGTGAGGTTAGGAATAACAAAAAACAATGCCGCCGGGTAGGCCTCCACTCACGCGACAAGCTGCATCTGGAAGAAAGCCTGACGGGAAGATTACGATGCATTTTGATGGGAAAAACAACAATAATTCCAAGCCAAATCGAAGTCCGGCACTTGGCAGCCAGAAGGATGAGAACCAGAACGTTAAGGACGGGTCAACAGGGAGACGCAGCGATATGGTCGAACCGGGTCTTCAGTGCATTCTGTCAAAACTCGACGATCTAACCAAAGAAGTGAAAGAAATTAGAAGAGAGAATGCCAACCTCACATCTATGGTAGAGGAATTCCACGCCTTTCGTAACGAGACACATGGACGTATTACATTCCTAGAAGCAGAGAATGAGCTCCTGCGTCAGAGAGTCTCAAAAATTGAGAGAGTGGAAGATCAGCGTGAAAGGGAGGAGAAGCGGAACAATGTGACAATCAAAGGGCTGGAAGTAGAGGATGATCTGGTGGAAGACGCAGTCAACTACCTGTTCAAGGAGAACATGGGAGTGGACACACAAATCAAAGATGCCCGGCAGATAAAGTTAGGGGATAAAAGCACCCTGGTCATAGTTAAATTTGCCAACGCAGAATCAAAACGCAAAGTTATGCAAAACAAAAAGTGCATAGTCGGTACCAGTGTATATATCAGCCATGACAGAACAAGGAAAGATCTAGAGATTCAGCGGAAGCTGACTAACATCGCCCGTGAAGAACAAGAAAAAGGATCAGAAACTAAGATCTTCTTCAGAAGACTACGAATAAACAACAAGATGTTCGACTGGAAAGAGGGAAAAGGCCTTGTCGAATCAGTCGAACGAGCAACAGGGTCTAAAACGAGCACTCCTCGATCCTCGAGGAGACTAGAAGGACATCAATCGCAATAACATCAAAATAGCTTCACACAAGATCAAAAGCAACGTACGAACCAGGACGAAGCAGATGAGTACTCCAGCATCGTAGGGACATTGGCAGAGACAATCGAACCAGCCGAAGCAACAGCAATAGAAGTAGATAAGCAGAGCGTTTGGTCAGATACTAGTCTTCGTAACAAATCTAATCTAATCAGTGTCCTGTTTTGGAATGTCCGAGGATTAAATTCAGTTTTTGATTGTACAGAGAGTGATTTAAATAATATTAGAGATAGCTGTGCTATAATTTGTCTGAGTGAAACATGGAAACAGGACACTGATTACAGGTTACCTGCAGCATTGGCCAATTTCTCCCTGGTTTCTTACCCAGCAACGAAAGATTATTCTATTGGAAGGGCAAGTGGAGGTCTTGGTGCGTTAATTAATAATGATCTGGTGGAAAAATTTACTATTTTAGAGAAAAATGAAATCTGGATATCTATTAGATGCAACATCAAAGGTTTTGACTCTGAAATCTTAGTGGTTAGCGTATATTTAAAAGAGAACTTCTATAGTTATCGATTGAACAAACTTGAGGATTACCTTATTAATGTTATTGAGCAATGTGAATACCCAATCATAATAGGAGGGGACCTAAACGCCAGAATAGGACGAATGAACCAGCTAGACGTAATAGGGACTGAAGGGTCATATTTTACTTCTGTTCGAGAAGCACGAGATGAAATAGTTAGCCCAAATGGACGATTGCTTTTGGATAGTTTTGAGAGCATGGGGTTCATGGTATTGAATGGACGCTCGGACGGAGACGACTGTGGAGAATATACTTTCTGGGGTAGAGGTAATAGCACAATAGATCAAGTTTGGGTTAATGCAGCGGGCTTAAATATATGTAGGGATTTCCTAGTCATTAATGCGGGTAACTCCGACCATCTTCCAATCAGAGTTGTGCTGGACATATCTCAGATTGTAACCGACATTCCGGTAGCCACTGCCCTCCAAAAGACTGGAAAGCTCAGATGGGACGATGAGAAAGCGGAGATTTACACAGAATCAATACAAGGGCTTTTTAGAGTTGATATAGAAGATAGTAATGTAGATGAACTTAATGATAAGTTAACAAGTGCAATTAAGCTCGTGGCAAATAAACTTCGTATGACTAACACAGTAAGTGGGGAACAGCAACGAAATAAGAAGAATAAGCCGTGGTTCGATGGAGAATGTCGGAAAGCAAAAAGACTAGCAAATAACAGCTTCCGCAAGCTACAGAAATGTAAGAAACGCGTGGAACCAAATCGGTTAAAGCATATTGATAACTTTAAGGAGTATAGACGAAAATATGTGAATCTATTCAAATCACGGAAGAAAGATTATGCCCGGAAACTACAAAAAGCTATGTCAAATGTCCGAGACGCTCAAACTTTTTGGTCAACGTATAGGAAACTTAAGCGTACAGACTTTAAGGTATGCCCTATCAACGGAGAAGATTGGGAAGACTTTTATAGGGAACGTTTACCGATTAGAGAATTGAATTCAAGAGTTTTCACCGAGCGACATGTCGCAGAACTTGATAGAGAGATTACGTTGGATGAGTTATTGGAGTCTTTGCGTAAAGCCAAGCGAAATAAATCCCCGGGCCCAGATGGAATCCCTGTAGAATTTTATAAAAATTTATCGATTGATTGGGTTAAATATATATTGAAAATGTTCAATAGAATTTTCGTCACAGCCACCATTCCGAAGAGCTGGACGGAGTCAGAAATGATATTTTTCTACAAAAAGGGTGCTGTAAATGATCCTCTCAATTACAGGGGCATAGCATTAGCCAATTCGTTAGCAAAACTATTCACAACTATAATAGCGAACAGACTTTCAGGTTGGTGCGAAAGGAATGCGATATTGCCGGAAGCGCAGGCTGGATTCAGACCAGGCAGATCCTGCGAGGATAATATCTTTTCATTGAATGCGAAAATAAGCCTAGCACTGATGAAACCTAAAGGGAAGCTTTTCGCAGCTTTTATTGATTTCAAAAGAGCCTTCGATTCGGTCACACACTCAGTGCTTTGGGAAAAGCTTTTCAATTTAGGTATGAGTACGCGAATTCTCAAGTTTCTTCAAAACCTCTATTCAATGGCTTGCTTTAGAATTAGATTAAAAGATAATTGCAAATCGAGAATAATTGATAATACGCAAGGTGTTTTACAAGGCGACCCAATGAGCCCAATCCTCTTCTCAATGCTGCTTGCAGATATAGATAAGTTTTTTATTGAAAACGGGCACTATAAAATAAATGACAGATTAGAAATTTTGCTTTTCGCTGATGACTTGATTTTACTGGCTAATGATATTGTGGAATTAGAAAACAAGCTTAAAACACTCGAACTCTACTGCGACAAAAATCACCTAGAAGTGAACACGGAAAAAACGAAATTACTCATTTTTCAGAAATGCGGAAGGTTGAAAAAATATAAACGTGTCAAATACAAAAATGTAGTCCTCGGAGTGGTAGAAAAATATACCTACTTAGGAGTGCCGTTTACACGCTCGGGTTTACATAATGCGGCCGTGGAATTCTTTTTATCCAAAGCAAAAATTGCCCTCGGTGCTATTTGGAGCCCTCTAATAGCAGCTAGAGTGAATGGTTGGGATGCGAGAGTGAAACTGTTAAATACAGTCGTTATATCGGTACTTATGTATGCTGCGGGTGTCTGGAGCCTAAGACATGCGGAGGTACTCAACAAATTGTTAAATAAGTTCTATAAAATGTTACTCGCGATTCCAACGTGCACTCCAGGTTATGTAATAAGGCTAGAAACAGGTAGCAGCACTATTGAGCACCTAGTAGTGAGACGAGGTTTGGAAACCCTATGTAGAATTCTCAAGATGCGGCCAAATAGATACCCAAGAATTTGTCTTGAATGGTTAATAGTAAAAGATTTTTCTTTAGATAATGACAAAAGATACAATTGGTTTTCAACCCTGCGTCATCTCTTAGAGAAGCACGGTGCAGGTCAGATATTGGAAAATCTTAATCCCGAGTTGATTCTGGAAATGAGAGACCCGTTGCGGGATTCCATGACCCAAGCATCTTTCCACAAGGACGCAGTAAGAGCACTACTTTCCTCCTACAGTCCTTTGTACAAAAATATCAAGCAGCTAAATGCACAGAGTCGCGAGATATACCTAGATATGGATTTACCCCTGGCTCACATTCGTCTCATAGCACAAAGCAGAATGGCAGGATGTAAAGAAATAAAGTTCCGAGTGAAAAATCTAATTTACACCATTTCCGCGGATGCAATTTGCCAAGTCTGTAATAAAGGTGTACCGGAAAATTTAGAGCATATAGTTGCGGAATGCCCAGCCTATGAGTCGATAAGAAGCCGATATTTATCATTGACGTTCCTCCCGTTGGCCCTTGAAATATTATCAAAAGATCAGGCGTACAAGCTAGCAGTATTTGTCACGGAATGTTGCAAATTAAGAGCGTTTATTCTTTCCGAGTAATTCATAGATGACCTACGGTTATGTGTTACTAGTGTGAAGCTTTTAGTATATAAGTTTTTGATTTAGTAATTATTATTTAGTTAACTATAAGTTTCTTGTTCAACAGATCTTTAGACTCGTACGGCGTAGCCGACTAGGTTATTTTTATCGGTATGATAATATTGTCTTCTTTTAATGTTATATTGTTTAAGTTACATATGTTCTTAGAATAAGTGGCAAAAGAGCCCAAACACCACCCCTTTGTAATAGGTCCTTACCTTAATACAAATAAACAATTGATTGAAATTATTTTCTGAATATTCTTTTATCGAGCATAAAAATTTAATAAAAGTCGCAAACGTTAAAAAATTCTGTAATAAATTTTTATTAAAGAAAAATTCGCGAATTTAGTAATGGAACAAAACTTCAGATTTGTCTTTCATGATATTAAATTGTGGGATACATTCCTGATAAAAATCCACAGCTTGGTAATTTCTCCAGAATTTTTAAATTTTAATTAAAAGAAATTTTTTAAGAAATAAATAATGTACAAAATATGCCACGTTGGAAATTAGTAGGTTAAATAACATTTTTTAAATATCTTTAAATCAGTTTATTGTTTAAAGACTTTCTCGTAATACTAAAATTCTAATAGAATCCAACTTTGCATTGGAAATATGCTTCTAGTAAATACGAGCAAAACAGCGAATACTGACGATATTTTATAAAAACAAGGATGAAGGTGGAGGTTCAATAATGAAAACAATTGGTTTTTTTTACAGTTTCATCACTTTTTACGATTTTTTTCTTCGATTTATTTTTTATAATGCACATGTTTCGTGAAAAAATTAAATTCCATATATGAAATTAGCATTAGCATTTAGAGCTTGACGTTTCGGTACAAAATTCACTGGGCAGTCGACGGGCGACCGACGCGAGGTACGGAGACGTTTCGTTCCCGCCCGTTATTTTTTTTTAAATTTTTTTATTTCATTTCTCTTCAATTTTTTTTATTTATTTTTAATCGGTACTGAAAAAAGTGAACAGACGGGAAAATTCGGCGTACGGTTCCTCGCCAGCCCGTCGATCTCGTTACGCGGAGATTCTGTTCGAAAAAGTGAACGCCTCCTCACTCCGGTTTCATTTTTTGTATCTTTTCTTTTTTTTGCTTTTTCTTCCTCATCATATCTTCTTTCAACAAGTCACTCTCCATTCTTCCATCCATCGCTCATTATGCCGGTTCCTCGTTAGCCCAAATTGGTTTATTTTCCGACAACTAATTGACAACTGTCGCATTTAGTAGTTTTTACGTAATAGTTGCTTAATCGGTTATTATTGCAAATCGATATTTCATCGTTATTCCGTAATCTGTAAATATTGTAAAGCGGAGCTTCGAGAGGATCCATTCACTTTATAAATCTCCATCGATTTTCCCATTCCCCTTCCCCTTTTAGTACAATTTTCATACCCCAATTTACGAAAAAAATGTTGCGTCAAAACGCTAATTTTCTCTTTTAATTTTCTTTGCCGATTGAATTGTATGTTGTTTTTTTTTGTTTCTCGGCTTGAAAATTCCCGTCCGATTGACAAATGAATTTTATTTTGCTGTTCCTATTCTTAAGCGTTTATTTTTTCGTTTTTTTCTTTTTTTTTTCTTTTCTTCAAGGAGACGCGAGAGACCGGGATCTCGTTATTTGTTCTCCCGTTTGCTTCTAAGTTATTTCATGAATTTCCTGGAGACTTCTTTAACAAACACTGATCTCGAATCACGTTGGTAAAATATTAAAGCGGCGCGCGTGTCGTGTCTCGAAAATTCGACAAACATCTCTCACGGTTGTTAAACGTTGTTATGCTCCTTAACAAACTTGTCGCGCGCCTAATAATAGCGCGCACACCACCCGCTGGACATCGACACACTGGCTGACTGGTTCCCTATTACATAAATGTATCGCATTGCGTGTACTCATGGAATTACACGTTAGTTATTATTTCTTTTCTTTTATCTTCAAAATTGAAACCCTCACCCGACGAATAAAAATCATTAGGGTGAGTATTCCGTTTCTCATTTATCATTATTTTTTGTTCAACGCACTTTCACATTTCCCTCGTAGTTTCGATTTCAGTCAACACATGCATTGTACTTTTTCGCAGTCAGTATTACATTATTCCAACTTTTTAAATGTCTCTTCCTCACCTCGTTTCACACTCGAAGGCTCTAAGTTTTTTTTTGTCCTTCCCCCAACGACTCTTATACGTTTTTTTTTGCAAGCCTGACGCGTTATTAAATTGTTTAGTTTTTTCTTATCGTTTTTTTTTTTTGTTTGTTTTAACTCTGGTTTCTACGGTGCTTTCTGGACCGCGCGGTTACGTTAATCGTACTCGCGATTTCACGCAATACCCTCGTTTTAACGACGAGCGATTTTAATTGTTTGGCTACGTCGTGAGGGCGAATCAATTCTTAAGGCAAAATTCATGCGATATTCAATCTTTCTCATTGTAGATTTCAGAATTGTGCGCCCACGTCAATTAGTGAAGTAAACATTAATAGAACTATTAACTTAAAGTCACAATTTCACAATAATAACTAACAGTACTTATTTAAAAAAATAAAAACTAGTGAATTGCTACGAAAATAAATTTCCACTAAAATTCCACGATAAATTGTGAGAAAAAATTACGAAGTCCGTTTATTTTTCGATGCATCACGTAACTCCTCATTTTTGCAAAAAAATGTTCGTGAAATTTTAATGTAATTGTATATTTTCAGCAATTATTTAAAATAATTGTATATTTTCATGAAAACTGCAGATAATTGTTGCAAAATGATAACTATTGAGTCAATTTTACGACAAATGTTTACTGAACAAAATGATGGGACTACAACCCCGATATTTTCGGCTAGAGTTTTTTTATCGCGGACGTAACGTAACCGCGAGTCGTTTAATCTTCTTTCAGCACTCTCGCACTCACATTTCTAGATATTAAGCTGCTGCTGCTTTCGCTTTCTTCTCTTCTTGGTTATTAATCGTATTCCCTCAAACAGTTACTTAGACACAAACAAAGATATTATGCACATCACAAGGACTCAACACGGATTGTTGTTCTGTTGTTGTTTTGTGGTTACTTCTTTGTAAACAAATGAATAAATGAATAACTACTGAAACGCAGAATACGAGAATCGTCCCTCTTCCTGAGCTCTACGCAGGAACGTAAATCGGTAAGAGAGAAAATCGACGTGAGTTATTTACTTGCGAATTTTTCAACTTCGATGTAAGTGTCGGTGTATTTTTCGTGTTTTTTTTTTTCACGCAAAGTTGTGGAGTGTAAATGGAGATATCGGAGACGAGACAATATTGGGATTCGTTATAACGATAGGACCTGTTAACATTTTAAGTCAAAACTTACGCCGACGAACAAACAGGAATAACATCCAGATTTTGTGTATCTCTGAACGGAAAAAAGAAAATTTTAGACAAGAAAATAAACGAGGCGAGACTTTTTGCAACGAGGCTAGTCGGTTACAAAGAAAATTGTATACTTTATTTCTTGGCGGCACTACAAAACTAAAAATTTTCATTTTAAAAGTGCTTTCTTTCATGCAAAGTTATATAAATTGTTTCTCTCTCTCTCTTTATTCTCTCTCTCTCTCACACACTCTCTTGACAAGTCACACTTGGATTGTCACTAGAGCAGTACAGATAGCGTTTGTCGAAGTCTAAATAATCGTTAGATCGTCATCGACGGTTCGAAAAGTTGTTATAGCGACGTGTAAGACAATTAGAGGCCTTCGCACGATTGTCGATGATTTTACGATGTGAAAGAAAATTCAGAAATCGACTCCCGCTCTGATTGTCCAACGGTTAAACAACACGTTTAGTCCAATCAACATTTTCGACAAGCGTCATCGTCCGACGCTTTGCCATTTGACCCGCCAGGGGTCCCTTTTTTTATATTTACGCTATTTTATCAACGATAAAACACAAGATCATGTCAAGATAGCGCAATTACAATGATCAAGGGTGTATTCACTCAAATAGCGAAACTAAGAGACGCACTCGTCGCGCTAAATATACAATATTATAAATTGCGCGCCAAACATGAGTCTCGCGATTATACATTTTTATTTTCGTCAAAATCGCGAGTTTCATCGAACCAAACGCGAGAAAATCAACCGCAATTGGACGACGATGTGAAAGCCCGTTGCTTTGTTAAATTCCAAAGGAGATTCGCTCAAAGAAACCAGCACTAGTGACGAAAAAAATAAAAACGAATCGCACAAGACAAAATGGATTCGTGAAATCGCAGGAAAAAAAACGAAATTGTGACTTGGTGCCGAAGCTAATTGCTCGGGAAATTCGGGTACAATGTTGCACAAAATTATGGGGAAAAAACGTATGAAACGAATATAAAAAAAAAAGAAATAAACAAGAACATAATTCGTATATCTGCCTCTTTCATTCGCTCGTCTTTCGTCTGTCCGTTAGTCCTGTAAGAACGAGGAACGCTCGTTTATTTTTTGTGTTCGGCTGTTGGCTTATTTCATTCCCCCCCGCTTTTATTTCAAGCCGATTGTGTGTTTTGTTTGCGAACGCCAAGAAAAAAAAGTTGCAAGATAATCCGCGAAGGGAAAAACGCTCGAGTGTTATTTTGTTATTTTTTAAACCCCGGTGGTCTCGACTCTGTCCTCCGTTCTCGGGTTACTTTGAAGTAACCTCTGCACTCAACCCCACTGCGCGTGTGTGTTGTACGTTTTTGTTCATCGCCACACCGAAAATCGTCAAGTATTTTTAGGGTAGTAAGGTTATAAAATGAAAAAAAAAAAGTGAAAATCAAGAAATGATGTTAATTTCGTTCTGTACCATGAGTTGAGCCTTGCCCACGAAATATAAAACGTGGCTATTAAACGAACATTAGATGGACAAAAGGAAAAACGTAAAGCAAAAGTTACTGTCCACTGCAAGTGTTAAAACTGTTTCTCCGAACTCTCGAAATTACTTTTTATTCTTCAGCGGATATTTTTGTTTAAATTCAAACGTGAGAGGATCGGATGTTCTCTCTTTCCTTACGTACCTTAATTTTACTTGCTTATTTTTGTTTTTTTTTTTTTTTTCGTGGGGAGAGTGTTGAGTAGTGTTTTTCATGTTGGTAATTGTTTGTTTTTTTATAAGTTTTTTTTTTTTTTTTTGGATTTTCGTATTTGTTATATTATGCTGTTGTTGCTTTTTTGCTGTTGCTGCTGCTGCTTTGTTGCTGCTGCTGCTGCCGGCGACTGCTGCGGATGTTTTGATGCTGTATTCGCTGCTGCCGCTTCTGCTGCTTAACCTCCATCCTCTTTAGTGTATAACGGGTGTTCGTGTTATATAGCTGTTTTTTTTTAAAGGAGTTTTGTATTCGTGGTAGTAGCGTTTTTCTGGCTTAAGCAGTGCTCTCGGTGACGGTGTTCTGCACCGGCTGACTCTCCTGAAATGTCGGAAAAGAATATAGGGTTACCAATGACGACCAAGAGATTTTTTACTTATTCAGCGCTAGTGGAAAGAGAGAATCTCGAACGGTCATTATGTGAAAGGGAATTCAAGAATAGAGGAATCGACCATGAATCTTCTGCACGTTTGCAGGATTTCGAAAATGAAATATTCATGCGCTTGTGCTTGTGGGTCGTCGTCGTTTGATTAAGAGAATGGGAACAACGAAGACCGAATAGAGAATTGCAGTTTATCAAACGCTTGTTTCTATTCATACTTCCTCTGAAGGTAATTTCTTGAAACACTAGAGAAGCAACGGAATCACGATCCTAATTTTATTCCTGTTCATAATTGCATTAAGGATATTTCATATGTACATTCACAACCAAAACTACGAGTAAATCAGAAATAAAAATTAATATGCCATTGATACTAGAAATAATGATTTTGAATTATAGTAATAATGCTGAAAAATTAATACAGTAATAGTTTAATAAACAATTGTTGAAATATTTGAAGAAATCTTTTTTTTGTGATATAAATTCCCTAATATCTTTAAAGTTGACAACTTTTATATTTTTTTTCAAATTTATGAAAAAATCCTCACAATACTTTCGCTAATACAATATTGCGAAAATATTTCTAAAAATCTCGAAAAAATCATGTTTTCAGGTGTATAAGTAAAATTATGACATAAGAAAATAAATCAAGTCTTCTAAATAAGTCAAGTAAAATTATGACATAAGAAAATAAATCAAGTCTTCTAAATAAGTCAAGTAAAATTATGACATAAGAAAATAAATCAAGTCTTCTAAAAGCTGGCTATTAATTTTTTTGTGTTTCATTTTCATTAATAAGTTTTTTTGGTGTATTGTTCGAAAACAATGTTCTACGTATTTTCAATAAGGTTGTTTTTTTTTTCGTGTCGCAAAATACGGAAATTCCGATCACATTAAAATTCTTATTGGGAAAGTATGCGTAAAGCATCCTTAATGTTGCGAAATCTTCGTTTGGAGAGTTGAATCGAAAGACAAGACATGCGGGAGGAGAAGAATGAGGTTGAAGATGATAATTGTCGATGGATTCTCTTTGAGAACAATGCCGTTCTCAAAGAGGAATGATGAGATAAGAAAAGAATTTGAACAAAAGAAAATCATAAAATCTAGTTACCTGTGGAGCAGGGGCATTGGCTGGTACATCCTGATCTTTAGGTGCATCCGACTTCTGCTCCGGCTGAAAATAGTACAAAGGAAGACGTGCAAAAGTGTGTGCCAAGCGCTACTTCTATTTCGAAGAGTAAGAGTTCTATGGACATCGCGTATCTTAACGCTCTAGGGGACGAGACCATTCAAAGAGTATATTCGAATTGCAGTGCGACCGAGCGTCGTTTCTGTAGAGATGTACGATATTCAGACCGACACTCTCAATTAATTAAGTTCGATAAAGTTCTGAACGCGTTTCAAAGGCATTCAACAAAATATTTCATAAGAGCTGCAAACATCTCATTTTACTTTGAACTCTCAATGATTATTTATTTTATAAATCGACATTGATAACTTTTTTGACGAAATTGGTACGAAAATTTATAAACATTTAATTAAAAGTAGAAAGAAAAACAAATGTTCTCATAAGATAGATTGAAAATGTAATGGGTTATAAAAACAGTTATGGCATATTACTTTGATTTTTCGTACAAACAAAACCTTTTGTTTGTAATTCACTGAGTGTGTAATTAATTTAATTAGTTAATTTCGATTGCGGAAGAAATTATTTCGTGAGATGGAAAAATTTATTTTCAATAAAATCCGAGGGCGAGAGACTAAATTTCATTTTGTACGTTTATGTAATAAAATATTCCGTAGAATTTTTTTAAATTGTTGAAAAACTCGAATTTATTTACGCTATAAATTCATTCTTTTAATATCATGGTAAGACAGCATGTTTTAAACATCAATCTACATTTATGAAAATAATGAAAAAATAATTTTCGAATTCAACAAGATGCTTTACAACTGAGAATGTAATACAGCATTAAATCCACGTATACATGTAATTTCAAAAGGCGATCTAAGATTTCAAGAAATAGCAAAACTTCATTTAATAACTAAAAAGGGGAAGCATTTGTTGTTTTTTTTTTTTTTTTTTTTTTTTTTTGTAAAATTGAACGATGATATCTACGAACGGAAAGACAATTTTCGTCGATGAATCCGCAGAGCATCTAAATGTGGAAATGGTATCCCCGTGGGGCAAACACGTACGTTCGTAAATCAGTGTTTTCGGGCCACTTGTCGCGCGTCGAACATTAACTTCTCGAAAACGACAAGAATAGCCCCACTTGGGAAGAAATTCGAAAGGTCTCTCGGTATAGCTACTGTTGAGTGATATTACGATGTCCCATGTCAATGTAATAAAAGAAACTATCGTGCACAATGGCCGCGTGCTCACTACAAACACAGAAACGACTGGGGAACAGATGGCAAGGATTGCGAGTTTTGTCTTTCGCAAATAATGTTTCTTTTTTCTCTTTTTTTCGCCCTAGATTCGTACACCTCCGTATGCAAAGGACAAAGGTATACTCGGTGCAAAAGGGACTTTTAGGTCGCTTTGTTTTCATGATAACAAACAATTCCAAATCTCTCCAACGTAGAATTTTTCTTTCAAATTTCACAAATACATGAGCAAAAATATTTTTCCGCCTAAAATTATGAACAAATTTTTCAATTGAATAATTAAAAAATTGAAGTCTTAAAATTTGAGACAAAAAATATAAAACTATCTTTAAGAACATTTCGTCATTATGCATAGAAAAAGAGAGAATAAGTATTTGAAAGAATAAAAACAGTCGTTTTTTTTCAGTTTAGAATATTTTTCTAAACAATTTTAGGGGCATTGGAACAAAATTGTATATGTTGATAAAAAAAGATAACGAATTCAGCACCAACAAGTAATCACCTGTGTACGAATCTAAGGTTAAATGGAACTCTAAGTTTTGTTAACTCTAAGATCACACAATTCCTAATTCCTCACAATTCTCTGTAGTTCCGACAACCCTTTAAAACGTGACGTAGGAAGTGAAACTTGTGATTCGTGGGACGGCACACCGCAAATTCATTTACCAATCACTCATTCCCCGACAGAGTTTACCCTGGTTCGTTTAAATACGTCAGTCCTCGAACAGAGACTAGAGATATAACGGAGAGTGCGCGGGATCAGCGGGCAAGAGTAAATTCTGAGGATGGTTACTTGGCACTTTACTTCACGCAAGGGACGTTCCATGAACTTGCTAAGTGACTACTGGATAGCAAATATTCCGTGGTTAGGCTAACATTATGCCGAGTAAAATAGGGAAACGGAACTATCGTGCAGTGAAGAATTTGCTTCAATTAAGTAGTAGAACTCTCCGCTGAATGTATAAATTTTGAATTTCGTATTCAGGTTTGGGCTCCATTTGAATAGAATTTTTTTTGTACATCAGAAAAGACATAATTGTCTAATAGCCCGAACCACATAACTAACCATTGTGTGAATATAAAAACTTTGAATTTCTTTCAACGTTTATGAACAATTATTCTTTTACGATTGATTATAATATTCCCTAAGCATTCGATTCCGTACAAATTGAGTAAAAATAAGTATAAATCACGTATCTTTGAAAAGCGCCCACGATTTATTTACATCGAAAATCAGAAATATTGTTTTTTGTCGCCGCTTTATTTTTACGGTTAAAGTTATAATTTTCAACCGTAAAAGACAAATTGCGGCTTCTTTGAATAATGCGGGTAAAATAATGCACTCTTAGTGATGGTATTCGAAAAGTACCTTTCTAAGGTTAATAAAACCGTGTAGTGTTTAAAAATATTGTATTAAATTATGAAAAATACTAGTCACTTTAATTAATATTGAATAATAAATATATAATTAAATAAATACCCAAAAAGTGGTTATTTGAAGCTAGCGAAAAGTGCCCATCGCTGTCACAGAACCGATTACGCTTAAATCTTCAGTAACTGCTGAACTTTACCCCAAAATGCTGCTTTAATTTAAATGGTGGCCATCCCTGATTTCATAAAGAAGTGACGTTGCGATATCTACCTTGTCGGATTTATCGCACGCCCCGTTAAGGATATTAGCGGATTTGGTAGGATCAACGGATTTGGAGGTGGGAACTGGAAGGCTGCCGGGTTTGCTGGAAATCTGGAGGCTACTTGAGGATCGGGGTTGACGATTCGAGCGCCTCCGATATCGAGGTCTCGGTGGTCTTTGGGAACCGCCATTCTGGACACTCTCGCCGACACCATCCTCGTAATCACTCACCTGTGACGATTTTTCGGATAAAAATCGTAAAATCATGATACGACGATTATACGCGAAGGAATATTGCGATCATTGACGATCTTTCTACAATATATATAATGACTTGTCTTGTGATATTATTTTCATGAAAAATACGTTACCTGGCCATCCTGGCTTCTCGGTCGCCTGGCAGAACCTCCTCCTCTACCTCCGCGGATGTTGCGGCGGAAGAAACGACGCGATGGTCCACCACGTCCGCGACCACCACCGCGGGGACCGCCACCTTCGGCTGCGGCCTCGCCGCCCTGTTCGCCCTTGGCGTAACGAGTCTCGCCACCCTCGCCGCCGTTTTCACCCTGCTGGCCGCCACCTGGGCCGCCTCTGCGCGAACCTCCACGGTAGTAACCGTCGTAATTCCGACGAGGTCTGTAGCGTCTCATCTGATTGCCACCCTCACCGGCATTCGCGTCTTCTCCCTGTTTACCTTCACCTGTTAACCACAAAAAAACGTCATTTAAATAAGGAACGAAACTTTCCGATTAATAGAGTGAAAACCAAAATAGCGAATTTCAAAGTAAGGAACGTCTAAATATAGAATGGCCAGCATTGCGAAATTTGCTATTTTAGTCATTCGCTATTTTGATTGCATTTTAATAAGATGGGGATCAAAATAGCGAATGATCAAAATGGGGAATTTCATAATGATGGCCATTCTAGATTCAGACGTGCCTTATTTTGAAATTCGCTATTTTAACCATTCGCTATTTTGGTCATACGCTATTTTGACCCCCACCCAAATAATACACAACTATTGTTTTTTTTATGTGATGTGAATTTTTTTTACAAATATTTATCGAATTTTTCTATCCAATTTTTTATCTTCAATAAGTATTTTCAAAAATATCTATCCATTATTTATTTCTTTATTTTTATACCTTTTTTCATAGGATTTCCAAGTACATTTTGATTTTTTTGTAAACAGCAAAAGGAAGCTCAAACTGAGTTTAAGTCTGTTGACGTTATTTTAAAACAGCCCGTGTTTTTTTTTTCAAAGATGCTTTACACATGCATTTCCAATGAAAAATTCAATTCGATCCGAATTTTAGGGCTTCACAACGGAAGAAAATGTACGTTATTTAAGATCTTAAGAAAATGGATAAAAAATATAAAAATAATAAAACAAAAACTATGATTTTTTGTTTTTTATTTCGACGAAATTAATGCTATGATTTTTCCGAAACGCATTGCTATTTACATTTTCGAAACATCAGTAGAGCACCAATAAAATAGAAATTAATCAGATTATTTAAACATTGTCAAGAACTTTTCGACATTAATTCCTAATAACAATGCAAAGAAGTTATTGACGCGTTAAAAAATGAGTTTAGCAAATTCGGATACCTGTGATTGTCTTAAAAATGATTTTTACACAATGAAAATATCTTTAACACGAGTCAAGTGCACGGGACTTCGGCTACGAGTGTTTAAACCGATGAAAATTGTTAAATAAATAATTGATGAGGACAGGAAATTAACAGTTTATATTTAGAGATAAAATTTTTCGAGGATTTTTTATCGATCCTCATAACTTACCGGACTCGTGGCCTTCTTGACCCTCACGTGGTCTACGTGGAGGTCTGCCACCACCGCCTCCCCCGTGTTTCGGGTAGA
The DNA here is from genome assembly GCA_963970395.1 of Ephialtes manifestator. Lineage (NCBI taxonomy): Eukaryota > Metazoa > Arthropoda > Insecta > Hymenoptera > Ichneumonidae > Ephialtes > Ephialtes manifestator. The sequence continues at coordinate 31,908,567 of OZ019972.1, forward strand.
ACCACTGGCGGTATCCACGACGTTTGTCTGCGGCGTAGGGCGAGCCCTTGACTGCTTCGCCTTCCGGCCCGGTGACATTGGCCGCTTCATTTCCCTTCTCGCCGATAACCACGTCGAATTCGACGACTTCGCCGTCGCCTACGCTGCGCACGGCCTTTTTCGGGTTGTTCTTAACAATGGCCGACTGAAACAAGCAACATTTATTTTACAGAAGCTCTTCCTCGCTTTTTTTAGTACACAAATTAACAACGCGACCTTCTTGCAAAAGCCGGAGAACGAGGGCCACGTGCGCCAACGTTTCGCACTCAAGATTTAGCATATCAAAGGTAGTCTGTAAAAATCAGTGAATCGAGGTCAACGATTTCCCACGACACAGCTAAAAAGGTCGCGCATTAACGAGCTCAAGTCATCTATACTCACTTGATGGACAAACACATCCTCCTTGGTGTCATTCCTGAAACAAACGGAAAAGAAAAATCATGAATATCAATATAGAAACGTATGCAGTGAAAAATTTCATCAGAAAAGATTTTACCATTTGGGAATTTTTTTTAAAACTTAGGAATTTCCATATTGGTATTTCTTTACAATAATAATTTGTTGCTTCTGGCGGAAACGTAACTTTGGAAATATTCAGGAGTATTTTTAACCCAAAGATTTAATATTGAATTTCGCCCATCATAAATACCATATTAGTGTATTAAAATTAATGTCCAATTAATTTGATATATCAATAAATAAAAATTAATCTTTAATTTCAATTTTCAATATTTCCTTTCAATTTCATAGAATTTGTAAAATTCATTCAACTCAGCAGAGTAATCATGTCGAAAATTTTCCATTTTTAACAGTGTCTATATTAAGCTGGTCTCATGCATGCACGTTAATACGTCTCTATAAATATAATCCTAAATATAATATGCTAAAGTCGTCTCTCTCCCAGTACGGAAGCCCCTAATAGACAGTTACTTAAACTATGGAAACTCCGAGAGAATGATAATTCGAGCATCAGTTCCCAAACACGCTGTCCGAACTCCCACGTAGAGATAGCTACGACAAGGGTTACTGCAGGAGACCTCGCCTCTCCTGTTAAGGCTGAGGACTTCACCAGCTCCAATACTATCAGCAACAACCCTTCGGGCAAACCCTCATTAGGAGTAGTTCCAAAATACTGCCAAGTTTAATGCGCAATCAAAACAGGACATGAAACTGCATTCAATGTCTACTACGTAATTTGCAATTCTGGTGCGAAATTGCGGAGTAAGTCGCACGTAGTCGCCCACATTTGAAAGCAAAAAGAATTTAGATGAGATAGATACATAAGCGAAGAGGAAACGTGGCCATGAATCTTGTCTACAGATCAAAAGCTCCTTTATGTGCCGCGTTGTTTTTAATTAGTGAAGCTTCTCGCTTGGTAAAGAAATTTTGAATATCTGTTAAAAATGTTTGCAAATTTACGTTAACGGCAATTTTTATATTAAATTTCCTACTTTTCACAGGATTTAGTACAAAATGTTGTAATTTCTCACTTGCATATCAAAATTAATATCCTAGTTTCTGTAAAAAAGCTTTCTTTACTCGTAATGGAAATTTGCACAATATATTCTTGCCAGTTTGGGCATTAGAATTGATTTTTTTATAATTTGGAAAATACATAATTGTCTAATTATTGTGGAAAAATCAAAGCTTGACATTTTCTTCCGACATTTATGAGCAATTATTCTAATACGATTAATTACAATATTTGGAGGCGCTAATTTATTAGGATTATTTCCGAAATACTGTTAAATTTAATACACAATCATAAAACGACATGAAACTACATTCAGTATCTACAACGTAATTTCTAATTCTGGTGCGAAATTGCAGAGTAAGTTGAACTCAGCCGTTCACATATAAAAAACAAAAGGAATTTCGACGAAATAGACACGTCATTGAAAAAGAAACGTGGCGATGCGTCTTTTCTAGAGATCAAAAGCTCCATTACCTGCATTTGTACTTCAATTAGTGAAACTCTCCATTCACTGAAGACATTTTAAATTTCAAATTCAAGTCTGGGCACCATTTGAATTAACTTTTTCAATATTTCAGAAAGCACACAATTATCTAATCATTGATGAAAAAAAAAGAGTCTAATTGTTCTATTAATTACAATATTTCGTCGAAGCAAAATTATTAGGAGTATTTCCAAAATATTTCTAAATTTAGCGCACAATCAAAGTACGGCATGAAACTGCATTGATTATCTATACCATAATTTTCAATTCTGGTGGGAAATCACACAATACACTGAGAGAAAAATCTGGTAATTTAAAAAAAAATATCGTTAGACCGACGATAATCTAACTATAAACTATAATTCCCAGGAGGAACGTCTCTATTTTATGGTTATGGCAAATATAATTATAGTAGCAATCATCAGAATGATAACAGTTTCAAAAACTACTCTAATAGTTTCAAATATGCCGTTTCGTTGCATATACGATTTCAACATCTGTTTCCTTAACCTTGCAAGTATCGTTTATTGAACCATATTATCATCGCTTCAACCATAAAAAATAGCAAGCCTTCCTATATTCGTTTTATCATGTGAAATCGTTAAATCAACGATATACTTTTCTCTCCGTTCGCTGAATAAATTTTGAATTTCATTTTCAAATCTGGGCGCCATTATAATGGATTTTTTAAATATTTCAGAAAGCACAAAAATAATCCAATCATCGTCGAAAAAAAAGTCTATTTATTCTATTAATTGCAATATTTCGTAGAAGAAAAATTATTAGGAGTATTCCAAAATATTTCTAAATTTAGCGCGCAATCAAAGCATGAAACTGTATTGTTTATCCACACCATAATTTCCAATTCTGGTGGGAAATCGATAAGTCACACGTAGTCATCCACATATATAAAAAGCAAAAAGAATTTCGATGAGATAGACACGTGAGCGGAAAGGAAACGTGGCCATGTATCTTGTCCATAGATCAAAAGCTCCCTTATGTGTATGTGCACGGGTATGCAATATGTATTGGATTCTTTATATAGGAGGAGCAACGTTGCCCACACCAAAAGACCCCAACAACGAAACGCGCGCTTCCCTCTCAAGCCGCTGCTGCTGCTGCTGCTGCTGCCCGGCTGTATAGATCCGTCGATATACATATATATATATATATATATATATATATATATATATATATATATATGTATATATATATAGATATATATAACGAGGGTCCCGGCGCGTGAAGCTGCGGAGCAAAGCACGGAGTCCAGAGGTCGTTGAACCCAAGCGCGGATCCTCGCAGTGCGCGCCAAACATTCGTACGGGACGTCGCCAGCTGCTGCTGCTGCTTGCTACCCTTCGGCGCGAGCCCAACGAACCCCCGCCAATACAAACCCTCGCTTTTCCCCGCCCGCCCTAGACCCTACCACGCTTCGTGGACTTTCCGATCAGCTTTACTTTGTTACTCGTTAGGACCTCACTGTATTCTGTAAACTTGTTTTTTTTTCGTTTTTTTTTTTTTACATAAATGAAAGGCGTGAGAGGATCAACTGTAGCTTTGAATTCTACTGTTGGAGAGTGCGATTGAATTCTATCGGAGAATAGATTGATTCGAAAATTAAAAATAATGGGGTTTATATCGCTTTAGCGGTTTCGAAGGTATTTTATTCAATCGGTGTATTGAATTGAGGGGAAAAGGTGAACTTTTTGTTAACTCTTATTAATCTATCATTTTAAAAGTTGTTTATTTTTGGTGGCAATTTGTATACTTTATGTAAGGACATTTTTGTAAAAATAGAAATATGGGAGAAAGTTATTAAATACTCTCTTCACAAACAAGGAAATGACAACTTCAGGTCATTATAAATGTTTACAAAATTATTTTTTTTTTGTGTTGTTTTTTTTTTTTTACATAAATGAAAGGCGTGAGAGGATCAACGGTAGCTTTGAATCCCACAGTTGGAGAATGTGATTGAATTGTATCGGAGAATAGATCGATTCGAAAATAAAAAATAGTGGGTTTTATATCGCTTTAGCGGTTTCGAAGGTATTTTATTCAATCGGTGTATTGAATTGAGGGGAGAAAGTGAACTTTTTGTTAACTCTCATTTGTCTACACTTTTTTAAGTTGTTTATTTTTGGTGGCAATTTATATACTTTGTGCAAGGACATTTTGTTTTTTTTCATTGACTTGAAATACGGATGAGAGTGATAAAATACTGTCTTCACAAACAAGGAAATGACAACTTCAGGTCATTATAAATATTTACAAAAAATTTCAAGACGTTAAAAAATTTTAAGAACCCCCACCAATACAAACCCTCGCTTTTCCCCGCCCGCCCTAGACCCTACCACGCTTCGTGGACTTTCCGATCAGCTTTACTTTGTTACTCGTTAGGACCTCACTGTATTCTGTACACTTGTTTTTTTTTTTTCGTTTTTTTTTACATAAATGAAAGGCGTGAGAGGATCAACTGTAGCTTTGAATTCTACTGTTGGAGAGTGCGATTGAATTCTATCGGAGAATAGATTGATTCGAAAATTAAAAATAATGGGGTTTATATCGCTTTAGCGGTTTCGAAGGTATTTTATTCAATCGGTGTATTGAATTGAGGGGAAAAGGTGAACTTTTTGTTAACTTTTATTAATCTATCATTTTTAAAGTTGTTTATTTTTGGTGGCAATTTATATACTTTGTGTAAGGACTTTTTTTTTAAAAATAGAAATATGGGAATAAGTTATTAAATACTGTCTTCACAAACAAGGAAATGACAACTTCAGGTCATTATAAATGTTTACAAAATTATCTTTTTTTGTTTCTTATTTTTTTTTACATAAGTGACAGGCGTGAGAGGATCAACTGTAGCTTTGAATCCTACTGTTGGAGAATGTGATTGAATTGTATCGGAGAATAGATCGATTCGAAAATAAAAAATAGTGGGTTTTATATCGCTTTAGCGGTTTCGAAGGTATTTTATTCAATCGGTGTATTGAATTGAGGGGAAAAGGTGAACTTTTTGTTAACTTTTATTAATCTATCATTTTTAAAGTTGTTTATTTTTGGTGGCAATTTATATACTTTGTGTAAGGACTTTTTTTTTTAAATAGAAATATGGGAATAAGTTATTAAATACTGTCTTCACAAACAAGGAAATGACAACTTCAGGCCATTATAAATGTTTACAAAATTATTTTTTTTGTGTTTTTTATTTTATTTTTTACATAAATGAAAGGCGTGAGAGGATCAAATGTAGCTTTGAATCCTACTGTTGGAGAATGTGATTGAAATGTATCGGAGAATAGATCGATTCGAAAATAAAAAATAGTGGGTTTTATATCGCTTAAGCGGTTTCGAAGGTATTTTATTCAATCGGTGTATTGAATTGAGGGGAGAAAGTGAATTTTTTGTTAACTCTTATTAATCTATCATTTTTAAAGTTGTTTTTTTTGGTGGCAATTTATATACTTTGTGTAAGGACATTTTTTTTAAATGGAAATATGGGAATAAGTTATTAAATACTGTCTTCACAAACAAGGAAATGACAACTTCAGGTCATTATAAATGTTTACAAAATTTTTTTTTTTTGTGTTGTTTTTTTTTTTTACATAAATGAAAGGCGTGAGAGGATCAACGGTAGCTTTGAATCCCACAGTTGGAGAATGTGATTGAATTGTATCGGAGAATAGATCGATTCGAAAATAAAAAATAGTGGGTTTTATATCGCTTTAGCGGTTTCGAAGGTATTTTATTCAATCGGTGTATTGAATTGAGGGGAAAAGGTGAACTTTTTGTTAACTCTTATTAATCTATCATTTTTAAAGTTGTTTATTTTTGGTGGCAATTTATATACTTTGTGTAAGGACTTTTTTTAAAAATAGAAATATGGGAGAAAGTTATTAAATACTGTCTTCACAAACAAGGAAATTACAACTTCAGGTCATTATAAATGTTTACAAAATTATTTTTTTTTTGTGTTGTTTTTTTTTTTTTTACATAAATGAAAGGCGTGAGAGGATCAACGGTAGCTTTGAATCCCACAGTTGGAGAATGTGATTGAAATGTGTCGGAGAATAGATCGATTCGAAAATAAAAAATAGTGGGTTTTATATCGCTTTAGCGGTTTCGAAGGTATTTTATTCAATCGGTGTATTGAATTGAGGGGAAAAGGTGAACTTTTTGTTAACTCTTATTAATCTATCATTTTTAAAGTTGTTTATTTTTGGTGGCAATTTATATACTTTGTGTAAGGACTTTTTTAAAAAATAGAAATATGGGAGAAAGTTATTAAATACTGTCTTCACAAACAAGGAAATGACAACTTCAGGCCATTATAAATGTTTACAAAATTATTTTTTTTGTGTTTTTTATTCTATTTTTTACATAAATGAAAGGCGTGAGAGGATCAAATGTAGCTTTGAATCCTACTGTTAGAGAATGTGATTGAATTGTATCGGAGAATAGATCGATTCGAAAATAAAAAATAGTGGGTTTTATATCGCTTAAGCGGTTTCGAAGGTATTTTATTCAATCGGTGTATTGAATTGAGGGGAGAAAGTGAACTTTTTGTTAACTCTCATTTGTCTACAATTTTTTAAGTTGTTTATTTTTGGTGGCAATTTATATACTTTGTGCAAGGACATTTTTTTTCATTGACTTGAAATACGGATGAGAGTGATTAAATACTGTCTTCACAAAAAAAAAAAGAAAATGACAACTTCAGGTCTTTATAAATATTTACAAAATATTTCAAGACGTTGAGAAATTTGTCAAATTTTCTAAATGTTACTATAATGCGTTTCAGATATTAGAAAAATTAATATCCAAGTACATAAAACTAATCTGCGCTATACTAAAAAAAATCGTAAAATCAAAAGGACTTTAATTTTCCATTATATTTGTATAGAAAATTTAATGTAAACAATTTACTGATCAAATCTTCAAGTACTGGAATATTGAAATTAGAAATATCTCTAAACCTGAGATTCAATGCACGCACCAATATATAAAATGGGAAACACAATTATAGACATTCCTTGCTTTAGATATTAATTAACCCATAGAAATTCTTTCCATCGATTAAAATCCGCCATTAATTTTTTTATTAATTCTTATTATACATTTTTTTACCAAATCCAACGTTCTTGCAATGACATTTTTGAATTGAATAGAAATACAGATAAGTGTCATTAAATCCTGTTTTCACAAACAAAAAAATGACATTTTCAGGTCATTATAAAAATTTAAAACATTTTTCAACGCCTTAAGAAATTTGTCAATTTTTTCTAAATATTACTAATGACTTTCAAAAATTATAAAAATGAATAACTAAGTATATAAAACTAATCTACGCTGTACCAAAAAAAAAAATCTTAAAGTCGTGCATACAAAACGACATTAATTTTTTATTGTATAGAATATTTAATTAAAAACAATTTATTCGTAAAACATAGAAATCAGAAGTATAAATATAAAATGAGAAACACAATTATAGACATTCGTTGACTTAGATATTAATTGACCAATAGAAATTCTTTGCGGTGTACATTTTAATGGCGGATTAAGAAATTTTTATCGTTACTCTAATCCAGCATTCGTGCATACCGAAAAACGCAAGAATCGAACCACGTGCAGCATGGTGCAGGTATGCAGCAGCAGCAACACGACAAGGCGAGCCAAAGTGCCTAGTATAGGAGCGGCGTATGACGCTATAGCCGTTGTGCAAGGACTTAATCGGTACTGCTGTTCCTAATTGCTCTTTGCGTCGCCGCAACGGCTTCCCCAGTCGCGTGTACGCTCGAGGTAAACGCTAATAAGGTTTCCTACTACTTGCTAATGCTCCGTTGAATGGCCCGGCTTCGTACGAAAGAATAAGAATAAGAAGAAGAGGAAGACCCTCGCGTACCTCTCGTGACATCTTACCAAATCTAATAATTCGTTCGGTTATTAAAGAAAAAGTAAAGAGGTATGTCAAATTTTTTTTTGCATAATAAATGTATGCAAGAATAAAATGAACTTTGATGCACGAATATTTTTTATTTGAATTTGATTTAAAACCATGTTAGAAATTTTTGTATGATAATTAATATAAAGTATTGGAAGTTTTTTTTTTTGCGGATACGCGTATGTTTATTAATTTCACAACAATTTTTTTAAATATATTAAATTTAATATATTCAAAAAAATTGTTGTAAAATTTATAAACAGTATACTAAACACTTCATAAAAGTTGTGTTTATAATATAATTATTGGAATTTTACAATATATCTGTATATTCAAGGAAATTTAATATACGGTATCTGCTAAAGAAGTTCGAATACATATATTAATTTTACAAAATATTTTCAACAGTGAAGACAAGTTGAAAAAATATATTAAAAATGCATAACTTGATAATGCAACGAATGTAGGTTAAGAAATAAGAAGAAGAGGAAGACCCTCGTGTACCTCTCGTGACATCTTACCAAATCTAATAATTCGTTTGGTTATTTAAAAAAAAAATAAAGAGGTATGTCAGATTTTTTTTGCATAATAAATGTATGCAAGAATAAAATGAGCTTCGATGCACGAATATTTTTTATTTGAGTTTGATTTAAAACACTGTTAGAAATTTTTATATGATAATTAATATAAAGTATTGGAAGTTTTTTTTTTTGCGGATACGCGTATATTAAATTTAATATATCAAAAAATTGTTGTAAAATTTATACAGTATACTAAACACTTCATAAAAGTTGTGTTTATAATATAATTATTGGAATTTTACAATATATCTGTATATTCAAGGAAATTTAATATACGGTATCTGCTAAAGAAGTTCGAATACATATATTAATTTACAAAATATTTTTAACAGTGAAGACAAGTTGAAAAAAATATATTAAAAATGCATAACTCGATAATGCAACGAAGGTAGGTTAAGAAATAAGAAGAAGAAGACCCTCGTGTACCTCTCGTAATATCTTATCAAATCTAATACTTCGGTCAGTTATTAAAGACAAAAATAGAGAGGAGCGTCAGATTTTTGTTGCATAAATTCATGCAAGCATAAAATTAGATTCGATGCACGAATATTGTAATTTGATTTAAAATACAAGACGAGGCATGTTGAAAAAATATATAAAAAATATGTAACTCGATAATGCAACGAAGGTAGATAAGAAAATAAAAAAAAGGAAGAGCCTCGTGTTTCTCCAGTAACTTATTACCAACTCTAAGAATTTGTTCGGATATTAAAAATAATCAACAAAAATATCAGATTTCTGTTGCATTAAATAAGCTTCTATGCACGAATATTGTAATTCGATTAAATATACAGGACGAGGCATGTTGAAAAAAATATGTAAAAAATGCATAACTCGATAATGCAACGAAGGTAGATTAAGAAATGAGAAGAAGAGGAAGACCCTCGTGTTCCTCTCGTCACATCTTACCAAATTTAATAGTTCATTCAGTTATTAAAAACAAAAATAGAGAAGAGTGTCAGATTTTCGTTGCATAAATTCATGCAAGCATAAAATTAGCTTCGATGCACGAATATTGTAATTTAATTAAATTCCAAGATGATGTTGAAAAAATATATAAAAAATGTGTAACTCGATAATGCAACGAAGGTGGATTTAAAAAATCAGAAAAAAAACAGACCCTCGTGTATCTCCAGTAACTTATTACCAACTCTAAAAATTTGTTCGGTTATTAAAAATAATCAACTGAAATATGAGATTTCTGTTGCATTAAATAAGCTTCTATGCACGAAAATTGTAATTCGATTGAATATACAGGACGAGGTATGTCGAAAAAAGAAAAAATAAAGAAAAATTGACCAACTCGATAATGCAACGAACGTAGGGTGACGACCTGAGAGCGGCAACTCGTCTGGCTCGCTACCCTCTATCAGCCTTTCCGGAGGCTCTCAATACGGTTTATATACGACGGTTATCCGACGTTCTCGCGGCCCCGGGCATCCTTCTCCTCGAATTGAACTTAGCTGTTGCGGCGAAATGTCGATAATCTCTCGGAACAGCCTGCGAGATGGTTGGTAATGTCTAATGGAAAATTCAGTAGGGTAGTTTCTCTGGTTATGGCCACTTTTTAGATTTCTTTAAATTTAACATAGCCACTAAAATCAGAACAAAATACCCTAGGATTTACCGATATTTTTAGAAATAACACCATTTTTGCTTCCTCATAGAGGAAGCTTTGTTTCCATGAAAAAAAATTTTTCGAGATTTTTATGTCAGGACACTTAGAATTGTCCATAACGTCCAGAAAAGGGATCTAGACAAAATGTCCGTATGTATGTGTGTGTGTGTGTGTGTGTGTATACAACTCCGAATATTCGAACGCCGATAACTCAAGAACGGTTTTGTATATCACGCTCAAATTTGGCACACTAGTGTAGCAGCAGACCCTCTTCAACTATACCAATTTTCGACAAAATCTGTGCGAAAATTTCGATTTTATGCCATTTTGAATTTTTTTAAAAAAGGACGTGGTCGCTCTAACTTTCGTAAAATTTAGTCTATTTTGCTAAATAGTTGGTTATAAGAGTAGGTGCACTCAATGCTGTTTGGTATTGAATTTGGTTCGAATCGGTAAAGTGGTTCAGATTTTATGGAATTTTGAATTTTTCAAAAAATTGACATTATCGCTCTATTGTAACTTTTGCAAAACTTGAAATAGCGAGCTCAAATTTTGTATATAAATGAAACAATATTTAGCCATTATATATGTATAATTTAGTGACAAACGGTATGAAATTTGTGATTTTATGGAATGTTGAATTATTTTTAATAATATACGTTATCACATTTACTTTCGAAAACGCTCTAATAATAACGAAATAACGGAATAACGAAATAGAAAAAGCGAATTCACAACATGTTTATTTATCTAATTTAAAAAAGGATGCAAAGTAGAACCTTGCACATTGCTTCCTCATTATATTTCGCATTTTACAAAGCTTCCTCTATGAGGAAGCCAAAATTGAATAACATACTGCTTCCTCATAGAGGGAGCTTTGTAAAAAGCGAAAAATAATGAGGAAGCAATGTGCAAGGTTCTACTTTTTAAATTATTTTTTATTACTAGGATAGACATTTATATCAGTTTTGAAATTTGACACAAACAAAACGATCACAATAATTTCCATATAATCTCGTTACTCATAAACTTATTAGGGGAGAATTTTACAGAAATTGCATTAAACGACTTTACAAAATTTAGACATTATTTCCAATTTCCAAATGAAAAGTGAAAATATTTTACACCATTTAGAAATTACCAATTTCCAGCGTGTAAAGAGAAGATATTTCTAGGAATTTCGTTACTTTTTGTATTGCGATTATTAATATTATTGAATTTTTTTTTCTGCAAAGTTTCCTTTATCTGACCGGCTGACAAATTCTCACTTGTAATACCACAAGAGCTTTGAAATTATCGGATATTTCCTGACAGGTTCGTTGCAAACAAATGAACGAGTCAAGTTTTCCAGGTTAAAAAATCACGAGCGCGTAGCGCGAGTGATTTTTCTGGAAAACTTGACGAGTTTATTTGTTTGCAGGGAACCTGGAGGGAAATATCAGATTAATTTCGAAGCTCGAGTGGTATTCGGGGGATTATTTTTTCTATTCAAATTGCGACAAATGGAATTGCACCATGAGACAAAAATTATCATTCTGACAAGGAAATTTCATAATCAGAACAAAAACCTATGTTGCATCCAACACATATTTTCTCTCTGCACAAAATGCAGTGAATTGCGCCCAAATCGATTTTTTACTCTTTTCTGTATTTGCCGGGACATTTTGTTTTATTTTTTTAGCGATGTTCTGAAGCGATTCATCACCAAATCGCTTTTTTGACTCACTCATATTGACGACCGTTAATAGTACCTTGACGTTTTAAAGATTCGCAGAGGTTACAAGTGTCAAAAAAATTATTGTTTATCGCTTAGCAACCGAGCCGGGAAATTTTCGAAAAATTATCGATATAATTTTACCCTAGCTGTACCACGTGATGTTGAATACCGCGCTCTGATTGGTCGAAATTGGAGTTGAAAAAATAATCTAGGTAATTTCTGACCTTGCAGATAGGTTTTTTAATAAAATATACTAGTGTGGCAACATTCCCTAACGTTTCTGTGATTTCCCTAGTCATTAAAAAAAATTCCCTAGCAAAACCCTAATTTTCCTGAAGATTTTCTATCGACTGATATTTCCAGAATTTCCTGACTAGTGTTCACCATATTAAAGTTTTTTTCGATTGTAAACATAATTATTCCAACGCAATAAACATTTCATTTATCATCAAAATATAGAATGTACACAGAGCAAAAAAAATCTTCAAAAAAATATTGAACAAAATATTGACCATATAACAAATTCCAAATCCACTTTTAATTATTTTTGAAAAAGTGACCAATTTTTTAGAACAGGATTGGTCACAACCAGAAAATGTAGCTGTAGCTACTTTAAAAGAAAAGACCAATCAGCAAAAAAAAGACTGTGTTTAAATACATATTAATAAATTTACGATACTTTATAAATTCGCTTTTATTATTGCCTATTTAATTTTTTGAATCAACCAACAAAAATCTCTGCACTACAAATATTCTAATATAGATCACAATATTTATTCTATATTTATACCCGCAAAAAACACCAAAAAGTCCAGAAATCATTTATTTAAAAAACATAAATCATTCCAACGATGTTTTAAATATTCATCATATTTCACAAGTTTACAAGTTCATCAAAAAAATCTTGAACAAAATATTGACCATATAACAAATTCCAAATTCGCTTTTAATTATTTTTGAAAAACTGATCAATAGTTCAAAAAATCCAAGGATTGGTCACAACCAGAAAATATAGCTGTAGCTACTTTATAAAAAAAAATACCAATCAGCAATGACGAATCTTAGACGAGAACTAGAGTTTTGTTCTATTTTCCTCAAAAGAAACGTAGAAAATATATAAATGGAGCGTCGAAGAAAAGAGAAGCTAAGAAGATGCTCGATAGAAGCGTCTGGTTGGTCGCGAGCATGACCGAAAATTTTTGGCTTCCGTCCAGATAAATAGAGAACCCAGAAATAGGTACGACTACGTGCTGGACGGAAAAACACGTGCGCGTTGGAGCAGCAGCAGCAGGAACCTCCGTGCTCGCGTTTTCGTCCAAGCGGGGGGGTTTGAGGGGTTGTGTGACGCATCGGAGGGAATAAGAGAGCCTCGGGGGTTGCACTTCGCGTCGCTAAGGGTACTAACGAATGGCGTACATTCTTTTTTGTGCCAACAACAAAGACGAATGCTACAAAATTACCATTCTCGCTGTATTTCACGAAAAATTACATCACGAGATTTTTTCAAAGACTCTGAGAATTTCACATCAAATCCCACCTCGTGAATTATTAATTTTTTTTTTTATGATTCAACGATTTCACGCAATTCTATGAAAGGAGAAATGACTGCAGCGGCGAATCCTATGAGTAAGCGATCTCGAGTATTCTATAGACACAGGAAGTCCCGTTTCATTGCTATTTTAACCGATGATGATGCTATCCATGCAGGTGAAATTACGTAGGTGTCGCGCGTGGCTGAACCGGCATAATATCATACAGTATTACGCCTATTAAACGGGTCGAGTTATACCAGGAGCGAATTGACCGTGCGGCTCCAATCCATCAACAGGGTGGCAATATTCGAACAATATTTAAAAAATAAAAAATTTTAAATCGGAATATTGTAAATTATTATTTTTGGCGACGGAAAAAGAAAGTTATAATTTTTGTAACAATGCTAATTGAGATTTTTATTGTCATAGAAAAACAAATACTTTTTATTTAGGCGACATAAAAAAAAAAAAAGTTTTGTATATTTAAAATGCCTTTAAGGGAAAAATTTGTTGATGTCAATATTGTGTCGCAAAATTGATTATAGACTGGCAATTGATTATATGATTATAAATTCTGAAACTTTTTTATGCACTTATGACATTTTCTAAAATGAATTCTGTATTGAATTGAAAATATTGTGAACTTCAATAGTTAAGAAAAAAGAGTTAAGTATTTTTCCAGATGTGGCAAAATAAATTATACAGTGAAATGAAAATGATATAAAATCACTAATTTTACAAAATGTGGCAAATAATGTGATATTTAAAAATTCATAATACAGAAAAATTTATATTTAACAAAAAAGAGTTTCTATTGTAAAAAAAAAATCCTCCTTACAAACATTTTTTTGTATGTTGAAAATACATTTAAGTAGAAAATTTGTTGATGTAAATATTGTGTCACGAAATTGATTACAGACTGGCAATTGATTATAGGATTATAAATTCTGAAACTTTTTTGTGCACTTATGACATTTTTTACAATGAATTCTGTATTGAATTGAAAATATTGTGAACTTCAATAGTTAAGAAAAAAGAGTAAAGTATTTTTCCAGGTGTGGCAAAATAAATTATACAATGAAATAAAAATGATATAAAATCACTAATTTTACCAAATGTGGCAAATAATGTGATATTTAAAAATTCATAATACAGAAAAATTTATATTTAACAAAAAAGAGTTTCTATTGTAAAAAAAAATCCTCCTTACAAACATTTTTTTGTATATTGAAAATACATTTAAGACGAAAATTTGTTGATGTAAATATTGTGTCACAAAATTGATTATAGGATTATAAATTCTGAAACTTTTTTGTGCATTTATGATATTTTTTAAAATGAATTCTATATTGAATTGAAAATATTGTGAACTTCAATAGTTAAGAAAAAAGAGTTAAGTATTTTTCCAGATGTGGCAAAATAAATTATACAGTGAAATGAAAATGATATAAAATCACTAATTTTACCAAATGTGGCAAATAATGTGATATTTAAAAATCCATAATACAGAAAAGTTTATATTTAACAAAAAAGAGTTTCTATTGTAAAAAAAATCCTCCTTACAAAAATTTTTTTATATATTGAAAATACATTTAAGACGAAAATTTGTTGATGTAAATATTGTGTCACGAAATTGATTACAGACTGGCAATTGATTATATGATTATAAATTCTGAAACTTTTTTGTGCATTTATGATATTTTTTTAAATGAATTCTATATTGAATTGAAAATATTGTGAACTTCGATAGTTAAGAAAAAAGAGTAAAGTATTTTTCCAGGTGTGGCAAAATAAATTATACAATGAAATAAAAATGATATAAAATCACTAATTTTACCAAATGTGGCAAATAATGTGATATTTAAAAATCCATAATACAGAAAAGTTTATATTTAACAAAAAAGAGTTTCTATTGTAAAAAAAAAATCCTTCAAACGTAGATGGCATCACGATGTTAAATAAAGTGATTAACACTGACCTGTTGATGAACCCGTATCCACTCTTCACGTTAAACCACTTCACAGTCCCGGTCACTTTGTTAGCTGCAAAGAGAAACACAAAATTAAATAAGCAAATGAAAAAAATAGAAAAATTAGCAAATGGCAAATAGTGTTGAGAATTTTTTTTAATCTCACGTTCGTTTGATTAACGAGCGCTAAAATTATTCGGGTTAATGAGAGTTGACGGTTTCGAAAATCAGGTCATTCAATCATCATTGGCGACTCGCGAATTCCCAACTATTCTGTGTTTGCGAGCGCGCGTGAATTTCGGTCAATGACGCGAATCCAAACTACGAGAACAAACGAGCGGGAACGGAAAAATAAAAGCGCGAAGCCCTGCAGACAACTTTTTCCGCGGGCCATCGAACTCTCGAATCAATAGAGATCCTGCGATGTCGCACAATGAACCAATGCATCTGTAACGCTACCATTTGTGGCAAAACATTCGATAAAATCTCCCACAAACTGGCGATTTTAATTATGCGTACAATTTTTTTTACGGCTTTTCGATTAAGCGCCTAATTTAAATACCGAAAAAAAAATATTACCTTACAAACTTTCGAATAGATATTATTTTGTATCGTAAATTTTACCATTAAATATCAAAAATGCCTGTTGCATATACGTATATTATAACTATTTCCAATAATAAATAAATATTATTTATCCCCAGGATTTAGATACAGAAAAAAAAGGAGCTATATATTCTCAGATACCGAAGGCAATTAATCTTTATTCTACTGCAGAGTTGCAAATGCCTAATACTTATAGAAATAATGATGATGATACGATCAGCTCTATAATTATGATTTTATAATTATTATTATAAAATCATGTAGCGATTGTAATACGATGATTAAATTTTGGAATGGCTGCAAAAATTATTATTTTTCAATGAAAATTCACGGTAATCCTTTTGAAAAAATGGAAAAAAATAAGTAATGCATTAATTATTTTTTCCATTTTTTCCACTATTTTTTGCAATATTAAAGCATAAATTAGTACTTTTTTTCAGCAATTCAAATGTTTACACTCTATTTTATAATCACTACATATTATTATTATGAAATCATAATTACAAAACAAATTGTACTGTAAACTATATCTCATGAATTAATGGGGATTTACAACTCTATTGTACTGTTTTGCATATTAAAATTTGCAGAGAATATCGTTGCTTTTTTTAATTTTAATGAATTAACTAATAATCGCAGAAAATTAATAGCTTGAAACCAAATTTATTTATCAGAAAGTTTAAAAAATTCATTATATATTTCTGATAATTTGCCCGCAATGTATTCGTTCCATTAAATATACATGCAAATTATAGTCTCCTCAATCAATTTCCAATTTATTTGTTAATTAAACAAAAACAGAAAAAAAATCTTACAGACGAATATTTAAATATTGATCGCCATTAATATTCATTATATATTTTTGCATGACTAATTTTCCAAACAATTCGTTTCATTGCATAAACAAACAAATTATAAAGTCGACTCAATCAACGTCCCGATTTATTTATGAATTAAATAATAACAAAAAAATCTTTCCGACTGATGTTCAAATATTGATCGCCATTAATATTTATCATGTTATTGCACACGTTTTTCCGCAGAAGCGGAAAATATTTTCGACACGATAGTATCTCTGTTATCATAATGTTCTGTTTTTCTGTACAAAGAACCAGAGTTTCAATACAGATAAAAATATGTATGACTTTCTGTTGAATTCGCGTTCATTTCCTGTATTAAATCAAAAAACAACTAAAAAAAAACTTCTGTCCCAGGAATTTTCAAATATTGGTCGCAATTGCATATTTTTGCCCGATAAATTTTTTGAAGTATTATATTTCAATAAACAAACAAATTATAAAATCTCCACAAAAAAGACCACAATTTATTAACCAAACAAAAATAATAAAAATCTTCCTGACGAATTTTTAAATATTAATCGTTAATAATCACTGGATTTTCTTACATAAAAAAATTTTCAATCATTTCGTTCCAATGGATAAATAAACAAATTAATAATTATAAAGTCTCCTCAATCCACAATTTATTTATCAATTAAACAAAAACAAAAAGAAAATTCCCGACGTGTGCTCAAATATTGATCGTAATTAATATTCATCATGTTATTTCACAAGTTTCCGCTGCTAACACGAAACTGCTTTGATTTTCATAATAAACTAGTTTCTATACAGTGAGACTGTGTTTAAATACATATTAATAAATTTACGATATTCTATAAATACGCTTTTATTATACCTATTTAATTCTTTGAACTAACCAACAAAAATCTCTGCACAAATATTCGAATATAGATCACAATATTTATTCTATATTTATACCCACAAAAGACAACAAAAAGTCCAGAAATTATTTATTTAAAAAAAAAAAAAAAAAAAAAAAAAAAAAAAAAAAAAAAAAAAAAAAAAAAAAATCTTTCCAACGATGTTTCAAATATTCATCATATTTCACAAGTTTACGAATGTATTTGTTTTCATAATGTACTGTTTTTCTATAAGTAGAGTAAGTTTCAATACCGCAATGAAGAAATTTATGGCTTTCGGTAAATTCACGGTTATTTCGACTATTTAATCCCCCGAGCAATTATAACGCGTGTAAACACAAGCTTCAAAATATCGGTGTATTTACCGCGTGTTATAAACACGTATTTGTCAAAGGAAAACACAGAAGGAATTCTCGACAAAATGTTATGAAAATTTCAAATCAGAGGATCAGAGGACACAGCGCGTGTCAAGCCCAACGACCCTGTGTACTATTTGTACGAGCGTCTCGTACGTTCCGGGGGGAATTGACCTCCGCGCAATAAGTAAACAAGCACCGAGTCGTCTATAGGTTCCACCATGAAATATAGAAATCGATTATATTGAAAATATTCCGAAATATCTTTTCCAAACAAAAAAATTACCAATATTATATAACACATAATTACAAATCGCATTAAAACTGTTTCTCGAAAATTCAACAAGCAAATCATTGCTGAAAATATATTTAAAAAAAGAAAAAGGATTAAATTGAAAATTGAATCTGAGACGCGTTGATCCATGAGCACGAAGCGCTTCGCGCTCATTTGCAATTTCGGAGTCACGCTTCTTTCTTCCCTTTTCACCCCAAATATAGCAATTTTATAATTGTAACAAATTTTATACTCGCGTGTCTACAAGTAAATAAGTTGAAAACAAAAAATAAAATGGCACAAAGTCGTAAAATCGGACAATAAAGGAACGAGAGAAAGGGGCACGAAAACGCTCGAGGCGCATCGTAGAAATGATGCTTGTAAAGAAATTCGTAAGCGCGGGTTTGACCAAAAAGCGACGCGAGTTTTGGATATTTCGAGAAACACACACGATTTTGGGAAAATGGGATTTTATTTTTGTGATGAAAATTGTTATTTCGCGAGGTTGAGGAAAAAAAATGCGATATAGGTGTTTGGAAACTCGTGGAATATTCTCCCGGCACGCCGGCCACATGGTCGTACGTCTGCTCGTCATGGGCGCCATTACAGTGTACCACAGGGAAAATGAAAATTGAATGGGAAATTTAGTAGATGCGTTTGGGGCTCGAAGAATTGGGATTTATTCGGAATAATTGACTTACCGATTACCAGCTTTTGCTGGATAGCCTTGGGTTGTTCGGGCTGTTTTTCCGGGTCAGCCATGGTGGTGGTGTTAGGTGTTAGACACGCCGCTGCCGAACCTAGATGTTCCCGTCCTTCTGGTTGTACTGTTGGTTCCCTTCTAATGTTCCCAACATGGCTGCGCCGCCAGGCGACCGCACAAACATTCGGCTCCCTGAGACGCGCTATTCTATTGGTTCGTACTGCCAACACTGACCTATCTTGGCCAATCGAAATCGAAGTTTCAGGGAGGAATCGAGCAGCATCCGCGATGCCTACCCACTCGCGCTTTCCAGACCCACCGGCGAGGCACGCAAATGTGGCGCTATCGGAGGATCTCAGGTACGGATGACGATTTTATGGTACCTTATTCAAGTTGCGATCAAGCTTAAGTAAAAACGAAATTTTGATGAAATTTCAAAATTGATAAAGATGATTTTTTAAGAAATTTCGGACACTGACTGGAAAATAATTCTCTGGAAATTGCTATAAATTTATTAAATTTATTTGTAATAAATTAAATTAAAATATTTACAATATAAAAATTTATTTTTATATTTTTATATTTAAATTTAATTCAAATATTTAAAATATAAAAATTTATTTTTATATTTAAATTTAATTCAAATATTTAAAATATAAAAATTTATTTTTATATTTAAATTTAATTCAAATATTTAAAATATAAAAATTTATTTTTATACTTTTATATTTAATTTTAATTTAATATTTTTATAATACATTTTTTGGTACCTTATTCAAGATCGCGACCAAGCTAAAGTAAAAAATGAAATTTTAATGAAGTTTCAAAATTGAAAAAGACGATTTTTAAAGAAATTTCGGCCACTGACTGGAAAATATTTCTCTGGAAATTGCTATACATTTATTTGTAATAAATTAAATTTAAATATTTAAAATATAAAAATTTATTTTAATACTTTTATATTTAAATTTAATTAAATATTTTTATAATAAATTTTTTGGTACCTTATTCAAGATCGCGACCAAGCTAAAGTAAAAAATGAAATTTTGATGAAATTACAAAATTGAAAAAGATGATTTTTTAAGAAATTTCGACCACTGACTGGAAAATATTTCTCTGGAAATTGCTATACATTTATTTGTAATAAATTAAATTTAGATATTTAAAATATAAAAATTTATTTTAATACTTCTATATTTAAATTTAATTTAATATTTTTATAATACATTTTTTGGTACCTTATTCAAGATCGCAACCAAGCTGAAGTAAAAAACGAAATTTTGATGAAATTTCAAAACTGAAAAAGATGATTTTTTAAGAAATTTCGGCCACTGGAAAATATTTCTCTGGAAATTGCTATACGCTTATTTGTAATAAATTAAATTTAAATATTTTAAGTATTTAAATTTATTTTGATATTTAAATTAAATTTTTATTTTTATTTAAAATCAACAGTTATATTTATATCCCGAAGATTTTTTTCTAATATTAGAGGATATTTCTTCGAAAATTGCAGATCATTATTTTTCTTTTTTAATATTTGACAGAAAATAAACGTGACCTATAAATTTGAGGATTTCTCATTATTTTGAACAAATTTTATTAGTGAAAAGAGAGTCTTTTTTTTTTAAATCTCCGTAAACTTATTCAAGTACTATCTACAATCCAATTTTTGAAATTTTCGAAATTTTGGCAAGAAAGTAGATATTTCCAAGGCCACTTTATTTTTCTAAATCTGAAATAATAATCCGAAATTCCGAATTTAGCAAAGTATTCTGAAGTATTTCGAAACTTAGTATTTTACTGTATATTTTCAACAATGATAAAAAATTCCGACTTTGTCAGAATATTTTCGAAAATAATCTGACTCCGAATATTTCAGAATATTTTCAAAAATAATCTGACTCCGAATATTTCAGAATATTTTCGAAAATAATCTGACTCCGAATATTTCAAAATATTTTCGAAAATAATCTGACTCCGAATATTTCAGAATATTTTCGAAAATAATCTGAATCCGAATTTTTGAGTAAATTATCTGAAATAATCTCTCTCCGAATTTTTCAATAAATTATCTGAATATTCTGAAATATATAAATAATACATTCTGAAGTTAATCGGTGAAAACAGTGGAATCTTTGAAGCAGTTTGTTTATAGTTTTTCGGAGAAATATTTTCACCGAGTTTGGTATTCGGGCCCATTTTATAGCAGGAATTCTTCTCTCTTATAGTAAACTCGCACCGCAATTATTCTCACCTTTCGAAGGTGTCGTAAGTGGCTAATTGCAGAAACGCATAATATCCCGACTTTTTTTGTAGTCTCGGAGAGATACAAAAGGCTGAGGGGGGAGCGAGGAACGGGTTAAAACGGTATTACAATAACTTTCGTCTCTAGAGTACGAGAATATGATTTATTACTCCTCCCATATGCTACAGTCTTGCGTAATAATATATTACTAATCACCTCGAATTCCATTGTGTTAAAAAGTAACTTAAAATTATCAATTATTATACATACATTGCAAATTAACTATCGCTGGTTTTTGTAATTTTATTTTCTCTCTAATCCTCGATTCTCGCACTATAAACTCCTGGAGTCAGCGTAATTAGCTGCACTACCGAGTTTTTAAACTTTCGGCGAACTGTGGTCTGCGCTTGGTTGTTTTTTTTTATTATTTTTAATACCTATGTTTTACATGATACTGATAGGAGGCAAGTGAATGAATTTCAATAACAGGATTCCCTCCCAATTTCGTATACCAAATTGTATTACGAATTTTTCCAGCGCTTCATATTTTTTTCCTCAGTTTCGTCGATAACCGACAATTCGTTTGACGAATATTCAAATATTTCGAGCATCATCTGGCCACTCGATTCAACGTATATATTCGTTGTGTCGGCGTCACGATTGCGTGAAATTATAATTACAAGGATACATTTGCCGTACTGACGATTAGATGCTAAATCACTGACGCATCTTTCGTTACCAACCGCCGATATTTTTTCAATCTAAAACGATGTTTCGCTTTCCGGCAATAACGCCGATGTAAACCAAGTTCAATGAATAATTAAATCAGAATTTGCATGGAAAGTAGTGGATACTCCGCGCGTTCTACGTCTGAAGCTCGATGATAATAGCATTAATGTTTTCTACCTACGTTTTACAACGGTCTTATCATTTATGTCTGTTAAAGTATCAGTCGTTACGTGAACCTCTTTTTTTTTAATCTTCCTCTTCTTCTTCTCATCGATTTAAAAAAAAAAGAATCCATTCGAATAAAAAATTTGGCAGTTTTCATGTTTTTGCGAGTGAGAAAATTACATTGAAACACGAGCGTTTACTGTTGCAAATCGACGAAATCGTGTCGTGTAATTTGTAGAAAACATCGGTATAATTCGATAGAAAAAGAAAAAATCTCGTTTGATTTAATTTACATCCTCCACTATCTTTGCCTTCTTCTGCTGGGCCTCGATCGTGGTCCAGTCGATCCTGAGCCTATGCTGAACATTCCTCCGGTCGTTGGCGCATTAAATGCTGGCGCCCCGAGTGCCGGCGGTGCAAACGAACCACCGGCCGCACCATCCCTGGAGAAATTGAGCGCTGCAGTTGAAGGCGCTCCGCTAAAGTTGAAACCACCTGAGAGAGAACGGGACAAAAATTGCAAAACGATTTGTAGAATATTCAAAAGGAATCTCTTCCATAATTTAAAAAAAAATCTGGTTCAAAGTAGAACCTTGCACATTATTTCCTCATTATTATCCAGAATTCACAAATCTACGTCCATGAGAAACTATGTTGATAAATTAAGTTGCAACCTTAATCATAACTTCGTTCGTATATATTCACTTCGAAATCTTAAAATTTACGCAAGGATTTTACGCTGTTTTTTAATTGTTTAAAAACGAAATCTCACAAAACTGGAATGACTGTTAATTCTAATGAAATTGACCACAAATATCGTGTGTTATGAACACAAAGCGCCTTCTACGAGAAGGCAATTAACAAACAAAATTCCAGCTATTGTAATGTAATCATATTTGCTTTCGTCTAAAGTATTAACTGGCTTTAACAAAATTTATTAAAAAGTAAGAATAGCAGTAGCCCCTCATTGAATAGAAAACCGTATTAATGCTATCGGATTGTAACCGCATTTATCACGTGACCAAGGGCTAATTTCTATTAAAATTTTCCTCTTTATTTGACGGTTCTAAAGATCAAATAACAAAAATGCTGTTTCGCAATCCGATCTCAGCATAAAATACGTTTTATACTAATTTATACTAATTTCCGTTAAGAAGTTCTTTTGATTAATCGGAAAAGTAATCGGTAATAAAAATCTCAAAAATTATACTAAAACAATTAAAAAAATCAGCTTAAATTTCCTTAGCATAAATTCATCCTCCCTCCGCACGAACAAACGAAACAAAAACAATAAAATTACGTACCAGCTTGCGGTGCAGCATTGCCAAATTGGAAAGGAGCAGCTCCGCCAGTGGCATTATTGGTAGGAGCGGCGCTAGCGCCTCCAAAAGCGAAAACAGCGCCCTGTTGTGTTTGTTGAGCGGGTGGCTGAGCAGCACCAAAGGTAAAAGAGCTGCTACTGCCAGTGTTGCTACCAAAAGTCGGAGCGGCAGAGTTGGAAGTGCCGAAGGTCGAAGTTCCAGGCGTAGGTTGAGTTCCAAAGGGCGAAGCGGCGTTGGAACCTCCGCCAAAACCAGAAAAGGTGCTGTTACCGCTGCCAAAAGCCGGCGGTGGATTGCTCTGAGTTCCAAAACCGCCCGTAGTCGAATTCCCGAATCCCGAGGGCGACGTAATCGTCGTGCCGAAAGCCGGTGGCGCTGTAGTTACGGCACCGAACGCAGAACTCGTTGCGCTGAATGCGGAACTCGTGGAATTTTGATTGCCGCTCGTTCCAGCGGCAGAACTTTGCAACCCAAAGGCCGGCGTCGAGGTGCTAGCTCCAAAAGCCGAAGCGGTAGTGCTCGGCGTTCCAAAAGTGGTAGTCGCAGTGTTAGTCGCGCCAAAAGCCGGAGCGGAAGTGCTCGGAGTTCCAAAGGTCGTCGTCGCAGTGTTAGTAGCTCCAAAAGCCGGCGGCGCTGTGCTCGGTGTTCCAAAAGTCGGCGCGGACGTGCTGGGAGTTCCAAAGAGTGACGTCGTTCCCGTTGTCGCTGTATTAGGAGCTCCAAATGTCGGTGTCGCTGTTGGTTGCGAGCCAAACAACGAAGTACTCGAATTAGGAGCAAAACTTGGCGCAGCGGTCGCGCCAAAAGCCGGCGGCGGTGGTTTTGTCTCGCCAAAACCGCCAGTTCCAAAAGCTGGAGGAGCAGTCGTGGTCGCGGCATTTCCGCTCGCATTTGTATTAGCTCCGCCACCGAAAAGACTCGAAGCTGACGAAGCCGTGGCAAATGAAGGAGGCGCGGCTGTGGTCGTTCCAAAAGCTGGAGTATCCATTGTTTTTGGAGTGCCAAAGGTACTCGCGGTATTCGAAGCACCAGCGAAAGTTGGTTGGCTGCTTGTTGTTCCAAAAGTAGACGCGGTTGTGTTTTTAGAAAATCCTGCTGTAGTCGCTGGAGTTCCGAAGGTGGACGCGTTTGTGTTGCTGGAAAATACGCCCGCGCTTGTCGCTGGAGTTCCAAAGGTACTCGCGTTTGTGTTGCTGGAAAATCCGCCGGCGCTTGTCGCTGGAGTTCCAAAGAGACTCGGCTGCGCTGTGGTCGTGGTAGCCGTGGCTGGAGCCGCTGGAGCTCCGAATAAAGGAGTTGCTGTGTTGCTCGGCGTTCCAAAAGTTATAACACTTGGAGCGGAAGCAGAAGTAGCGGTTGTTGCGGTTGTCGTTCCAAAGGCAAAAGCGGGCTTTGAAGTCGCCGCTGCGTTCGAACCAAAAGAAAAGGCTGCTGTTGTGTTCGCTGGCGCTGGAAATGCTGAAACTGATGCTGAAGTTGTCGCTGCGCTTCCAAAAACGCTGGTTTTCGCAGGAGCCGCATTTCCAGCTGAGAAACTGAAGCTCGCTGACGCTGCCGGCGCTGTAACGATCGACGTCGACGCCGGTTGACTCGTTGTTGTACTTCCTACGTTATTCGCACTCTGCGCTGTTGTTGCGGTTGGTGCGCCGAATGAAAAAGCCTTTTTCTGCGTCGTTTGTGGCGGTGCGTTTCCGCCAAACGAAAACATAGACGTAGTCGCTGGAGTTGCGGCTCCGGAGAAGCTAATTGTCGTCGCGCTGCTAAAAGGCGGCGGAGCTGCGGTTGTTTTGCTTGGAATTCCAAAGAGACTCGGAGCTGCAGTCGTCGCTGGTGTTGAAGTCGGCGCTGCGAAATTTTGACTCGGCGTTGATGCGAAAAGCGTGCTCTGACTGCTCGGCTGAGTCGTGGCACTCGTCGCTGGAGTTCCGAAGGAAAAGTTTACCGCTGGAGGTTGAGAATTTTTATCCTGAGCCTGCGTCGTGTTGTTGAAACTCGGAATTGTGCTCGCCACGGTTTTTGCGACTGTTGGCGCGGAATTTCCAAAAACCGAGACTGGCGAAGCCGCGAAACTCTCCTTGGCATTAAAGAGAGGCGTAGAATTTTTAAACGGAGCTGTTGTAGATGAAACGCTCGTGGAATTCGTTGACGCGGCGACCGGAGTCGACGTTAAGTTCGTTGTCGCTGGTGAATTCGTTTTTGATGATGATGAACCGAATGAAAACGCGGGAACAGCGACCGGAGATGAGGTCGTCGTGCTCGGAGTATTGAAAGTCTGGAAAATTGGATTTGTTGCCGCTGGTTTTGAAACCACAGCTGGAATCTCTGGTTTAATAATTTCTTTTGGTTCTGTTACGATATTCGAAGGTTTTGACTCGATAATCGCAGTTTTAACGGATTCGGTGCTGTCCGTTTTTGCGGTTGATTCCGCTGATGAGAATTGGAAAGTAACGTGCTTAGCGGGCGTCGTGCTGGGCTTCGTTTTTCCGATTATAGGCACGATGGCGGAAGTCGCAATAGGCGACGTATTGACGTCGGTCGTTGAAGTCGAGGAGCTAAGACTCGCGGTTATCGACGACGAGGTCGTAGCTTTCGCTTCTTCAGCTTGAATAACAACTTCGGGATTAATAGCGCTTGGCGCTTTTCCCGATATCGCGTCGAACATACTTTTTAGCCGTGATTTCATACTAGTTTTACGCATATTAACGATATCGGATTTTTTAATCTCATCGGATTCGTTGGTGACGAATCGTGGTTTTATACTTCCGTGTTCCTCAATAAGAGTCTTGAGTTTGTCGATATTTTGCGGTTCGGCTTTCATGAACAATCGGTCGGTCAATTTAACGGGTTGTGACGACTGCGACGCTGCGATTTCTCGGAAAATTTTTATTTCTCTTTCCTCAACCGCGCGGCTCCATTTTTCCCGAGTATCGCCACTTGCGTTATTCGTTATTTGCTTGCTAGGTGATGATTTTAAAATACTTTTTGGTGGAACAGACTCCAACAATTTTTTGTGTGGGCTGCTTATGATTTCAGAGCTGCGCGAAGCGTCCAAATCGTTCAGTGAACGTTTGTTGGGTTTTGTTTGTTCGACGATTGTTCGGGACAGAATTGCCGAAGCTGCTCCGTCGCCGTGACTAGAATCTAGAGATTTAAAGTGTTTTCCGACGTCCGGAGTGCCACTCCTCGATATGTCTATCGCCTTTCTCTTGACTCCTGAGGATACATTTATGCTGGAGCTCAAAGAGCTGAGAATGTCGTGACAAGAAGGCATTTTTGTTCTCTTTGCTGGCCTCAAAGATTTATTTTGCGGTGATATTTCTTCTTCGGATCTCGAGGAATCGTCTCTCGCTCTTTTCTGCGTCATTTCCTCGAGATTTTCTAAACCATCGCTGAAAACCCCTTCTGTTCTCTGCTTTTTCGCGAGCTCGAACGTCACGTCCTCTCGAGACGCGTGCCTTTTTAAAGATATCTCTTTTAGCACCTGAACTACGCTCGGCGCTGTTTTTACTTCTGCGTGACATATGTCAGATAGAATTTTTTGTCTCTCCGGCGGACTGTATCTCGTGTTTTCCGGCGGAGCTATTCTAACTGTTACTGGTGTTCGCATTTTTCCCGTTTTTGTGTTGATCAACGGCGTTGGACTCGAGTTTAGATTTGGTCTTGGAAATTGTCCAGTTCCGTACTGCGATTGATGTGTCAATTTTGTGTTTGCTTCTGTTGCATATTTAGTTAAACGAGATGTCAGGCCTGGTGATGTTACATCCGAATATACCCTGTTAATGACAAAAATTTGTAAGATTAATAAAATTAATAATGAAATGCGAAAAGAATAATAAATACACAATAAAGTTGGAAACATGTGATTAATTTTATTAATCTATTGTGACTATTTTATTGTTAATGACTTTTCTAGAATCTGCTATCAGAATGGTGTAAAAAAGTTGGGAATTTGCTATCACTGACTTTGGGCAAAATTCGAACATTGTTAAATCAAGTATATAAATTATTTTAGCAATTGGATCAACATTTTATTGAAAATATCAAATTATTTAGGAATTATATCCATTCCTAACTAAAATGTTAACTGAACACAAATTTTTTTAAGAAATAGAGAAAAATTTGTAGTCATTGAAGCTGCTAAGAACATTAGTTTTACATTATAATGCTCTTTTTTTCTAATAAGAGAGAGAGTACTTCATTTTGGAAATTGCCTTTACAAATTGTTAAAACCTGTTATCCAAAAAATATATAAAGAAATCTTTAAAAAAATGTGTTTGGAAAAATCAGTGAATCAGTTTTCTAATAAAATTAAAGCATCCAAAAGTTTGTTAATAAATTTATTTCATTACCAGTCTATCAATAACTCTTTGGCTTTATTATTATTCAAACTCAATATTCTTAATATCTCCAAAATAATTTTTATTTTGCATTATATTTTTGCCAAAAAAAATTCTCAGTTTCTCATTCAATCAAATCCGACGCATAAGTCATTATGCATGCAATGAATCGTGACAAATAAAAAAAAAATAAAAAGAAATAGCCTGTTACAATATAATCCAATAATTGCAACGAATATTCAAGACTCATACTTAGGATCAATGTTGTATCTCGTAGAAGCGAGAAGCGGTCCAGCGACTGTCTGGACAGTCTTAACGCCTCCAGCCCTGGCTCTCATTTTAGGGCTGATGCTGGTTCCCCACGGTGATCCTTCCGTACTATACGTAATATCCTCTCCTCTGGATAGCGTGTGATTCTGCGTCAATGTGCCTAATTTTGCCCAAGGCGTTCTATTGGCTGCGTGATGTTCCGCTCCAAAGATATCTCCGTTCCTGGCCTCCTCTTTCCTCCAAGGCACCAACGGTGTCGAAGTAACCTTGCTAACCGAACTGCTGTGCTCTAAAACCCTCGAATTTGCTTCGACGTACGGACTGTTCTCAACATTAGAGCTATTGACATTCACCCTAACTGTCCCTCTTGATATTGGACTTAATCCAGCAATGAGACTGAATCTCGAGTTCCCAGAGCTCGGATAAGTTTCCGAGCTCAGCTGGTAAGTACTTCGACGACGTTGCGCCATCCTTTCGATAACGTGGACCCGGTAAAAACGCTTGACACTGTTGACGAAGTTAGCCAAGTAGCCGTCAAGATAGAGATAAACGTATTCGAGAAATGCGTTTATTTCACGAGTTGCTTTCTCGAGATAATCGAGAGCTAGTAAAGCGTGCGGCGTGAACGGCGTGTCGTCGGTAGTTACGACGATAGTGCACCACGCGCAAATCACCAAGAGCAAAGTTATCGTTATCGCGTAAAACGGTCCCCAAACGTTACAGAGGATCGTGCACCCACTTATCACACTTACCAACACGATAATGTCCCGATTTCCTAGATTCCACATATTATATTCAACAAATTAACCTCCCCATGTTTGAAAACAGCTCACTCACCGAGGCTATCGGAACGTCGCCACGTTCGGGCGCGAGTCAGCGTCGATGGCGGTTTACTGGCCGCCAACATGGCGGACTTTGTTCGCCAATGCGACGGCGGAGCTCACGTGATACGCGCCATCGATTTATCGAACAGTGCTGCCAACTGAAGACGAGCGCGGAAAATTTTGAATGTTAAAAATTACCAATAGCGTTAAGGTAGTTATAACGCGAAGGCAAACGCGTTAGATACATCCGAATTCTTTATATCTTGTAGTCTGAGTATTCATCTTTTATTTGTGAGGAATTACGAGATACGTTACCGGATATCTAATTAAGTAAATAACTTTTTAAAACATAGTTTTATAAATGGCGTTATATGGAGAAATATAAAGAATTGACTTTTGAACAGAGAAAAAAGCATCTCAGAAATGAAATATAAAACATCTAAACAGCTCTACGTTTTCGTTAGATCTTAAAGTAACCGATGCGACCATAAAAAGTAGTAGTCACCGGACATTTCAGCGAGTTATTGTAAGTTAATTGCAAGAAATTGCGTTGTGCAAAAACAATCTCTACCAGCTGTTCAAGATGGCGCCGAAGTTTGGCAACGTTGCACATCAGCTATATACGCGACAGTTACCATCGATCGGTATATACTCGTAGTGTTCTGCAATGAAAATGGATGAAAATGATCGCTCGCATCCTAAATTCGACGTAATTAACTGAAATCGAACTTTTTAACCTATCGATACTCTTGAATTTTTCATTTGTTGATCAAATTTGATTTGCGTCGATTCTTCATTGTATCTGGCTTTTTTGTTGCTTGAATGTTGTCGAACCACGTTTTTCTTTTACGCCTAATGAATTGGCCGTTTTTTTTCCGCGATCCGCTCTAACGTCGTGTCTTTCTTTTGGAGAATTCGACATGACAGAGCAGATTCGCCAAACAACTTCGCAAACCTAACCTCGTTTCATGTCGGTAACGTACGATGCCGGTCGAACAGTCGGTCGATATTGCGGTGTTGCCACGATGTGTCGTGTGCTTACAGAGCCAATGGCGGACGAGTCAAGACATAAGTCAAATTAGTTTTAATAACATTATTAAATTAATTACGCACGTGAAAATAATTTCGTAATATGATTGAATGAAACTTTTATATTTTAGAATTTAATTGTGGAATATGCAAAAGGAATGAATAATTTTATTCTTCGATGACGATAGTTGCTAGTATCTATGACTCCGGCGTACTGACATAGCTACCTTAAGGAGGTTGGAGCGCTCCACACTAGTCAAATCAGTGCTAAATTTTTAAAAGCGTTTTTACAATTTCAGACGGTTTAATAATCTGTTCCAAGGTGTTAATCACATAGCAGCATTAGTTCTAGATATTCAAATACATTCACAGCTGTCATATGAACAGTAAATCGATCAATATCTTCAAATTTCCGATGTCATGTTTTTTCATCCAGTTTTGTGAAAGGGTAAACCGTAATATCAGTCCGATTATGACGAAACATAGCTCATTTTGATCAGTGGAAGATCCTTAATCGATTGACCGTCCAGATTTTCTATAGTATCAGGCGTTCAAAAGTTACAGCCATTTGTATACTTGATGTTAGGTTATGATAGGATAAACAAACGGTTGTATCTTTTGAACTACTAATACGATTTTAAAAAATAGACGGCCAATCGATAGAATATCTTTTAGTAAACAAAATGAACTATTGGTCGTCATAATCGGACTGACATTACGGTTTATCCTTTTAAAAAACTGGATGAAAAAACATAACATCGGAAATTTGCAGATATTGATCGATTTACTGTTGATATCACAGCTGTGAATGTATTTGAATATCAAGAACTAATGCTGCTATGTGATTAACACCTTGGAACAGATTATTAAACCATCTGAAATCGCAGAAACGCTTTTAAAAATTTAGCACTGATTTGACTAGTGTGCAGCGCTCCAAACTCCTTAAACAGCTCTACAAGTTTATTCGTACATTTGCACGATTCGTGGAATTCGTATTGATGAATTTAACGGTTATTTAATAATTGAGTAATAATCGATTACGCAGATTCTTTTAAAAGCACCCTTTCGGAGTATTTAAAAAAAACACTATATTGAAGTACTTTGAAAATGAATTTTTGATATTATTTTAAAAATAGTATTTTCGAAATCGTTTGAAAAGTTTTTGTTCAAATTTTTCGAAATCATAAGAAAATCACTTTTAAAAAATTCGTTAATAAGCACGTCGTCAAAATACTTATTTCTTATTCCCAAAATATTTTAGAGATACTGAAATGTTTATTTGTGACTCTAAATATAATTATAATATATTATAATTAAAATTATAATCTATTACTATATTATAATTATATTCTAATTTTATTCATTATTTAATTATAATATATTATAATTATGAGCCATATTTTCACAAGAAGCGGATTTTACTTATTTGTAAATTCTTACAAAAATATGATGATCGTTATTACATAACACAAGATTTGAGAAAAAACGATTTTTACAACAATTTATCTCTTGGTAATTTTGCCGACTCCGAACATTACGGTATTTTTACATATCTGCTGCCAACCATCTTTTTGCGCGGCAAATTTGAATGACGATGTTGTAATCGTTAAAAAATGTTAACAATAAAAGCGCTTTGATATTAACAAAATTCCGAAAATGTTATGAAAAAAGTGGCTTAAACTTTATGGATCATATACAAATTTTATTTGGATTCATTGTGGAACAGAATAATACTAAATTAAACAAATTTCTGTTTACCGGCTATAAACAGATCAGAGTATAGATGAATCCTCGACTCGCGCGCCTTTAAGCTATAGGATCGTATGTGTCCTATTTTTGTTCATACATCGGCTGTATTTCCTTTTCAAAGTCGATTTCAACGGAGGTTTAAAATAAACCTTCTACTCGCTAGCGAGAACGGTCTAGATTATTCTTCTCTCCCTTTTTAATGTGGCGCAGCACCGGCTTACTCTTCAGTAAGATATTGACCACATGCAAAGAAGTTTTGAGAGATCAACGAAATACAAGGTTGTGAACTACTAGTCATCAAGGTGTGTTCTCCACAATCACTTTCAACAATATCCAGTAACGTAGCTTTTCACTAATTTTTCGCAATTTTAATTAACACTTTAAACTTTCTTTCCCCCTTAAAATTATTTTTACATATCTGTGGGGCTTCCGTGTTTAATTCAATTATTTTAATTACCTTCTAAAGTAAAATCTAATGTTGTTTACGACACAGCATCTATTGCTGTTCTTTTTAACAAGATCGAAATTTGCAATGCATGAATTGATTTAAGATCATGTGCGTAAGATTCAGATATTGAAGCATGGAAATAAAAAATACAATATGCGGACAAAGCTCAATTTTTTGCAATAATCAATTTTGAAAGATTTGAAAGTAATTGAATGATCGATTCAGAGGAATGAGTCATCTGATAATCATGAAAATAAATTTATGTTTATATTAAATTTAGCAACTTTGTAAACAATATCATTTAATAAGTACATGAAAACAAAACATCTTCATACGGAACATTTATTTTTGGAGTCTCATTGATGGGTGCAAATATTTTGTCCATTTTTAACTTATATTATAATTCAGTTTGCATCGATGAATTAAAGTAACGTTGCAAGGTTTTATTTTGTTTGTGAGAAGATTATGTGTTGTTTGCATATAGAAATTATCAGTCTAAGTTTTTGGACAGAAGATACAACAGAATTTAGGAAAAAAGTTACTGCTTAAAAATTTCCTATAGTTTTCTACATTTTGTTCATAACTTCAAATAAAAATTCCTATATGTAGAATGAAAATGTTTCTCTGAGGAAAATAATATGTTGCAAAGCCAATTTGGCTCCTTAATCCAAAAATGTATTAAAGAATTGCACTAACAAGTTGAGTTGTATAAAAACTATTTCATTTATGAAAAAGATTCATTTTCTGATACTTGTTGAGTCGTATTTTTTATTTATCAGATTTTATATTTGCAATTGAAACACATTTTTATATTCATAATTATCAGTCCCTTAGCTAAACTATAATTTTATATTATGTTAAATTCTGAATTACTCCCTATTCTTGTAAAAAAGGTAAAAATAAACAGATGTTAAATTATGAGAACCAGAAGCCCAAACTCTAATTTCAAAGGGAATAAAGAATCATTAAAAAAAATGTACTAATTAAAACTAATGAAAAAAACGAATTCTTCAACTCTACTTAATTCATATAAAATTCTGTAGCAAATTGTCTTTGAAGCAATTAACTTATTATTTTATTCTTTTGCAGAATAAGAAACCACAATGACAAAAACGGAATCACCGCAAGAGTTGAAAGAGCAGGGTAATCAGGAATTCCAAAAGGGTAATTGGGACGAGGCATTGACGTTCTACACGAGAGCGTTGAAATTATCTCCGGAAGAAAATGCCGAAAAAGCGATATTTTATAAAAACCGAGCTGCCGTGTATCTCAAACAAAACGAGTACACGAAAGCAGCGGCAGATTGTGACGAGGCTCTTAAAATTTGCCCTAATGATCCAAAGGCCCTATTTAGAAGATGTCAGGCTCTGGAAGCCTTGGAACGTTTCGAGGAAGCTTACAGAGATGCCAGATACATAATCAACGTAGATCCTACCAATAAAGCTGTTCAGCCAATTCTCGCCAGACTTCACGAAATCGTACAAGAGCGTTTCAAAGAAAATTCTAGAGTCAGTGCGAAAGTAGCGCAAATGTTTGAACTGGCTTTTGACTTGAAAACAGACAAAGAACGCAGGGAAACTGCTTTGAACAATCTGTTGGTACTTTCTCGAGAAAATGCAGGTTCCGAAATAATGTACAAAGAGGGAATCACCGTAAAATTGATGAAACTTTTTAAACTTGAGAAGAGAGACGAGATTGTTATTCCAGCCATCAGAATAATCGCGGAACTCTGCAAAAATCGAGTGGACAGAACTGAAAAGATGATGATGGATATAGGAGTCCCGTGGTTTTTGGAAATGCTCAACAGCAAGAATGAGGAAAGAGTTATGGCTGCTCAACACTGTATGCAGGTAAGAAAATTAGGAATCAGTAAAAAAAGAAAACAATTGTCTTTCACTAAATTAATATTAATTCTCTATCGTGTTCCACTACTCCCGGTCAATTATTATTATTTTTTTAATGATGGAATTTTTGTTAATATTAATTTTTCATCGTATGTAACTATTCCCGATCAATTAGTATTATTTTTTTTAATTATGAAATTTTTGTTAATATTAATTTTTCATCGTATGTAACAATTCCCAATCAATTTTTTTTCTAATGGAAAAATTGCGTCATTGAAAAAAAAATTGACTGCGAATAGTCGCATACGATAAAAAATATACTATGGTTTCACTAAATTATAAAAACCTACCCAAAGTAAACCTGCCAATTATTCTGTTGACTAAAAAATTCCATGACAAAACCCAAAATACTTGGAAAAAGTGTTTTTTTTTTGTTTCCACCACGAATTATGAATAATAATGACAATAATAATAATTATTAAATAAATTGCAGGCTGTATAATAGTCACAATTTTAATCCTGAATCTATTTCTTACAGACTATCCTCAACAGTTACAGTGGAATGGATAACAAGCCTGATACGAAGCCGAATCAGCAGCTTTGCGACAAATACAAGAAGGAAATCGACACGTTACTTTCCTGTCTAGTCTACAGCGTAACAGATCGTACGATAACAGGTCAGGCTCGGGATGCTCTAGTGGAGTTAATAATGCGTAACATTCACTACACAACCTTAAGTTGGGCGGAACGTCTCGTGGAGATTCGAGGTCTCCAACGTTTGATGGAAGTAGCCAGTGAATTGGAGGAATACAAGTACGAATCAGCAATGAATATAACGCCATCGACGCGAACAGTAGTCAGCGTGTGTCTCGCGCGAATCTACGAAAATATGTACTACGACGCAGCCAAAGAAAAGTACATGAACGCAATAGACGAGTTCATAAAAGACAAACTTCTCTCACCGGACATAGAGTCAAAAGTTCGCGTTGTTGTCGCAATCACGACATTATTGCTTGGCCCGCTTGATGTTGGAAATTCGATAATCGCTCGCGATGGAATAATTCAGATGATTTTAGTGATGGCAGGAACCGACGATGTCCTTCAGCAAAAAGTAGCCTGCGAATGTATCGTCGCTGCAGCCTCAAAGAAGGACAAAGCCACTGCAATCATAGCTCAAGGCGTTAACATCCTGAAAAAACTCTACCAATCAAAAGACGACGCCATCCGCGTTCGCGCTCTCGTCGGCCTCTGCAAACTCGGCAGTTCCGGCGGTTCCGACGCAACAATAAGACCATTCGCTGACGGAGCGACTAAAAAACTCGCCGAGGCGTGTCGTAGATTCCTCATTAATCCAAAGAAGGAAAACGACATGAGAAAATGGGCCGTCGAGGGTTTGTCCTACTTGACTTTCGACGCTGAAGTCAAAGAGAAACTTATCGAAGATAAAGAAGCCGTACAGGCGATGATCGAAGTCGCAAAAACTGGAGACAAGTCCGTACTTTACGGAGTCGTCACTACTCTTGTTAATCTATGCAATGCCTACGACAAACAAGAAATTATACCGGAAATGGTGGAACTCGCGAAATTCGCTAAACATCATATTCCTGAAGAGCACGAATTTGATGATCCAGATTTCGTTAATAATCGATTGTGCGCTTTGGCTAACGCAGGAGTCACCACCGCTTTGGTTGCTCTCGCGAAAACCGATAGCCAAAATAGCAAAGAGCTTATTGCGCGCGTTTTCAATGCTATTTGCAGTCAGAAAGAGGTTCGAGGCATCGTTGTGCAACAAGGAGGCGCAAAAGCTCTGCTACCACTCGCTGTTGATGGCACACCTAAAGGCAAAAAGCAAGCCGCACAGGCTCTTGCGAGAATAGGAATTTCCATAAATCCGGAAACAGCTTTTCCTGGACAGCGTATGATGGAAGTGATCAGACCGCTTTTAAATCTTTTGGATCCCGAATGCTCGGCTCTGGAGAATTTTGAGGGACTTATGGCCCTTTGCAATCTTGCTAGCATCAGCGATAGCGTGAGAAAACGTATATTGAAAGAAGGAGGATTCACAAAGATTGAGATTTACATGTACGAGGAACATGATATGTTAAGACGCGCCTCTACGGAAGTTATCACGAATCTCATGATGTGCGAAGACACGATACCGTTTTTCGAAGGAGAAAATGATAGGGTGAAGTATCTTGTAATTCTTTGCGAGGAAGAAGACGAGGCAACGAGTCTCGCTGCTTCTGGAGCACTTGCTATGCTCACATCGGTCAGTGAAAAAGCTTGCGCTAAAATTCTTGACGCGAAAAATTGGCTGGAGTCCATTAAATTCTTACTGGCTAATCCGAATCCTGGAGTACAACACAGAGGAGTGACGATTGTCCATAATATGATGAAGAGCACGAAGGACGTCGCGGCTAAACTCATCGATACTGACGTTATGGAGATTTTGATGGCTTTGATTAAAAGCGAACTCGTGCAGGATAAGAAAATTAAGGAAATTGCTGCGTTGGCTTTGGAAGAAGCTGCGAAGTGGGATCTTATTCAGAAGAAACCGGAAGAAATTGCTGAGGAAGCTGCGACACCCGCTGCACCGCCTGCCGAAACATCGACCATTGAAAATGTCGAATAAAAAATGAACGATGAAGAGACTCAAGAGACTTACACTTTCGAAAATACTTGAAAATTTAATGTACAGGCATTGGCAATTTTTTAATCCCAAAACATTCCTGTTTTTGGCTTAATATACATGATGGGAAATGAAAGTACGATTACTTTTAACATTTTTATAACGTTTTAGTAAACTGTACATTCATTTTACATCGTGGTGTAAATTAAATTTAATATACCAGTTTGTGGTTTATAAAAATAAAAACACTTTCAGTGCTGGTACAGTAAATTTTAAGCAGTTTTTTTAGTGTACGCTGATTCAGCATTGGTGCCTTAAATAGAATAGAAGTACAATGTGCTTCCTGGAGCAACTTTGTTCACTTTTGAACAAATCTAAAGACTCTTTTCATATTTTCGTATTGAATCATTTATGACAATCTATCTTGGATCCCCGTATTTTCGAATTAAAACAGCATATTATCAGAATTGAAAGCCTCTCTAATTGCCAAATAAATATTTGTCATATTATTAATTACTATTTTTTTGCGTCAATTCTCTGCAGCGTTTCAAAAGTACTTTAGTCCTTCATATTATTGCGAAAAATAGCGTTTTGATTGCATTTAGCTGAAAAATTACTACAAAAATATATGGAGATGTAATCTCCCATTTTTTCAAGTTTTTTTGGCAAAAAATATGTAAACATGAGTTTTATATGCAATTTAAAAGTTCAAATTTAAATCTATAGAGTGCAGTTGTTATTGAACTCTAATAATAAAATTAATTATCACACAAATGTTCATTTTGTAAAGTAATGAAGTTTCACCATTCTGATTAAGCCCTGAAAATATGATGGATTAATAATTATTAACTATATTTTGTCAAACAATTCGCTCCAATTCAATCTTTTTAAATAATTGGCTTGGAAAGTCAATAACTATTGGTATTTTGAATTGTTTTTGTAAGGATCCAGGATTAGTTTTTTAGGATGCATAACCTTTCCCTGTTAGTCGAAAAGTTATGCCGTTAGGGTGCGAAACATATTTGCATTTACGCAAGACTTATTGTGTACTTAAATTCGGAGTGCGAGTGATTATAAAATCAACGACCTCTTATTCTCTGTTAATCTTAAAAACTTTATTGTACATAGAAATAATATACTTAGTACTAAATCTTGAGATAGTTGAAATATATTAATATTTATTTATTACAAATTGACTGATTTTCCTCGTTGGAAAATAATAAAAAAATATTTGAACGAATATCTTGGTGTATGATTGCGTGTGTAGAACCATTACGATGGTCATAACTTCAGAAAAGGATGGTTGAGTGCCTGGTCCGCTGTTATGCGCGTTTTGTGATCTATATCCAGCAATCTAATTAACAGGCAGTACGCTTCCGGCGGAAATTTATCCTCCGAGTATCCCTTTGAGAAAATACAAGAAAAATTAACTTTTTTTACCGATTAGCAAAATATTTTTACTGTTACGGTTGCATTGTCTTCCGAAGCGTGATAAGAAAACATATGTGAGTTAAAATAAAGCATAAACAAAAACATAATACCTTATCAAAGACATTCTGGACATTACCACCTTGACAACTTTTCTTCCTCCCTTGCAACTTTTGACAAAGAGTCGGGAGATCGATGCCTGGCACATTTTCACTAAAGATAAGCTTTTTGCCTGTTTTTTTATTTTAGAGACGAATTAAATGAAGAATTAAAACAAAATGAAAATCATGAAAGAGCAGATATGAAAACTACTCGAGAAAAAAATAGGGGGGAGGAATTCCACTGTGACGGTTTAATAGAAAATCGAATTTTAAGCTCTTCAAATTTTTTCTATCATGGATATAGTGTAATGGTAATATAGATAACAATTTTTCTGTACTTTTTAAAACTTCTCATTTAAGCCACTTAGTTTCAAATTAAATTTTCTACGAATCCTTCGGTTTGATTTAAACGACAGTTATATAGCTTCAAGTTATTAAATCAAAATAAATTTTTGTAGAGGATATGTGTAACTTACGCGATGATACATACCCCCTTAAACAAATGCGGATTTCGAAAAACAAACTATTCGATTTTCTCCCTTCACAGGAATATCTCCCTTAAAACAATCTAAATCCCATATTTCTGGACTTACCTAACTTCCGCGCACACGCTTGCATCCTCGTAGAACCGAAGATCGTTGTAATCTCGGCCAAAGCCGTACAATCGTCCGGGCAATAGAAAAACGGCTGTGTACCGCTTAAAAGGCACAACATCATGACTCCGCAAGCCCAAACATCGATTGCTAAAACATCATTTTTCAATTCATCACATTTTCAGTCGTTCAGGACTCTAATCTTTTGTATAAGTAGCAAACAATGACGATTTTCAGTTATTTGTTCGATACACATACAATATACCCAATTCCTGATCAAATGATCGGGAATATTATCGTAATATCTTCAATATTATTGTAACCCTTTAACGGTCAAATCCCTTTCCCAGACGGAATT
Organism: Ephialtes manifestator; assembly: GCA_963970395.1. Classification (NCBI taxonomy): domain Eukaryota; kingdom Metazoa; phylum Arthropoda; class Insecta; order Hymenoptera; family Ichneumonidae; genus Ephialtes; species Ephialtes manifestator. The sequence goes on from OZ019972.1 coordinate 31,947,658, forward strand.
TTTTATTAATTTTTTTAAAAATATTTTGAACACAAATTAAAATAGTGGATAAATCGAAAAATATATGATAAATAAAAATAGTGGAAAAATGTATTTTTAAATATTTTTTCACCGAAATGAATTTTTTTTAGAAATAAAATTGAAATGTAGGATACGTTTCTAATGAAATTCCACATTTTGTTGAATGATTCCAGAAGATTTCCATTTATATATGAAAAGAGTCATCGAAAAAAAGAAATGCAAAGAACAATTATATTATGTTGGGTTGGAAATGCTTCAAAAAAATGTCGTTAAAATATAAAATAAAAAATGTCGTTAAAATAAGGCACAACATCATGACTCCGCAAGCCCAGATATCAATCGCTAAAACGTAATTTTTGAATTCATTACATTTTCAATCGTTCAGGACTCTAATCTTTGGTATAAATATAGAAAAAATGACGATTTTCAGTTATTCGTTCGATACACATACAATATACCCAATTCCTGATCAAATGATCGGGAATATTATCGTAATATCTTCAATATTATTGTAACCCTTTAACGGTCAAATCCCTTTCCCAGACGGAATTTTTTATTAATTTTTTTTAAATATTTTGAACACAAATTAAAATAGTGGATAAATCGAAAAATAGATGATAAATAAAAATAGTGGAAAAATGTATTTTTAAATATTTTTACACCGAAATGCATTTTTTTTAGAAATAAAATTGAAATGTAGGATACGTTTCTAATGAAATTCCACATTTTATTGAATGATTCCAGAAGATATCCATTTAAATATGAAAAGAGGCATCGAAAAAATGAAATGCAAAGAACAATTATATTATGTTGGCTTGGAAATGCCTCAAAAAAATGTCGTTAAAATAAAAAATAAAAAATGTCGTTAAAATAAGACACAACATCATGACTCCGCAAGCCCAGATATCAATCGCTAAAACGTAATTTTTCAATACTTTACAATTTCAATCGTTCAGGACTCTAATCTTTGGTATAAGTAGCAAACAATGACGATTTTCAGTTATTTGTTCGATACACATACAATATACCCAATTCCTGATCAAATGATCGGGAATATTATCGTAATATCTTCAATATTATTGTAACCCTTTAACGGTCAAGTCCCTTTCCCAGACGGAATTTTTTATTAATTTTTTTTGAATATTTTGAACACAAATAAAAATAGTGTATAAATCGAAAAATAGATGATAAATAAAAACAGTGGAAAAATGTATTTTTAAATATTTTTTCACCGAAATGCATTTTTTAGAAATAAAATTGAAATGTAGGATACGTTTCTAATGAAATCCCACATTTTATTGAATGATTCCAGAAAATTTCCATTTATATATGAAAAGAGGCATCGAAAGAAAGAAATGCAAAGAACAATTATATTATGTTGGCTTGGAAATGCCTCAAAAAAATGTCGTTAAAATATACAATTTAAAATGTCGTTAAAATAAGGCACAACATCATGACTCCGCAAGCCCAGATATCAATCGCTAAAACGTAATTTTTCAATACTTTACATTTTCAGTCGTTCAGGACTCTAATCTTTGGTATAAATAGCAAAAAATGACGATTTTCAGTTATTCGTTCGATACACATACAATATACCCAATTCCTGATCAAATCATCAGGAATATTATCGTAATATCTTCAATATTATCGTAACCCTTTAACGGTCAAATCCCTTTCCCAGACGGAATTTTATATTAACTTTTTTTTTAAATATTTTGAACACAAATTAAAATAGAGTATAAATCGAAAAATTGATGATAAATCGAAATAGTGGAAAAATGTATTTTTAAATATTTTTACACCGAAATGCATTTTTTTTAGAAATAAAATTGAAATGTAGGATACGTTTCTAATGAAATTCCACATTTTGTTGAATGATTCCAAAAGATTTCCATTTAAATATGAAAAGAGGCATCGAAAAAAAGAAATTCACAGAACAAATATATTATGTTGGCTTGGAAATGGCTAAAAAAAATGTCGTTAAAATGTTATCATTCGGACGTATTTTTCAAAAAGTATATAATTTTCGAAAATTTTCATTCTTTGTTAATTTAATGAATTATTTGTTGTGAGTGTACCTGGAGTTTGGGAGGCATATTTCAGTAGAACTTCAGGTGCTCTATAACCCGGAGTTCCAGCTCTCGGTGCCGATTGCGCCGGTCGTGTAATGCACATTGAACAAATTCGTGGTTTACCAAAACAATAACATTTATCCTCTGTCGTCTTCTTTAGATTGCCAAGCGAGTTTTTCACATCGTTCTAGACGATTCGACGCGATATCATTATTTTATATATATTGGAGTTTTTATCAATATACGATTTCAACATACCGAAATTACCTCGTCTGAACGTTTTCTTTTTACCGATTGTGAGTCCAGGGTCTGTGGCCTTGTATCACTGGGTTGAATAACTTCTTCTTTGTACTCCTGAGCCAATCCAAAATCTACTAATAGATATTTACCGCGTTTTCTGTCGTATAAAAAGTTACTAGGTTTAACATCTCTGTGTATTATGTTAAATTTGTGCACCTTTCTCAGAGCTATGAACAGTGCTTTCATATAGCGTTTTAGCTCTATAACTCCCATATCTTTCACATAATCCTGTAATTACCAGACAGCAAATTAGATCTTAGAAGCAGAAATATAGTATAAAACTTAAAGGCAATATTTCAACATTCATGAATCAATATAAAATATCACTCACTTTAAAGCAGAGTTGTAAAATCCTAATTATTTTTTAAAGAAAAATTATCCTGCAATTGGCTTTGTAATTATGTTTTTATAATAATAATTCGCAGTGATAATAATATGATGGGTAAACTTTTGAATAGAGGCAAAAAATATTAATTCCCCATAAAATTTCATGATAATCTTATTGAAAAAATGGAGAAATATTGTTAATGCATTTCTAAAGTCATGGAGGCCTGTGGTTGTCCATTATTCTCACTATTTCTTCCAAAATTTAATTAAAAATACGATTTTTCTTGAAGCTATTCAAAAGTTCACATACAATTTTATAATCGCTACAGGTTATCATTAGAAATTCGTAACAGCAAGACAAACTGTTCTGTAAACTTTATATCGGTCAGTAATGGGGATTTACAACACTGCTTTAAAGTCTTAAAATAATGTAAGTTTTTTGAAGTAAACATTAATATATTTTTTCAGAGCTCATATTCATAAGTATTAATCTATAAATATTTTTTTCTATATTCATTTATTGAAATGTTAGGTGTTTAAAAATGTATTCTTAATTCTCCATCATTTTTGAACAAAATACTATGTACAATTTTAGATTATAGCAGCAAAATTTAAACACCAAACAGCAAATTAGATCATAGAAGCAGAAATATATTATAAAACTTAAAGGCAATATTTAACTATATCAACATTCATGAATCAATATAAAATATCACTCACTTTAAAGCAGAGTTGTAAAATCCTAATTATTTTTTGAAGAAAAATTATCCTGCAATTGGCTTTGTAATTATGTTTTTATAATAATAATTTGCAGTGATAAAAATATGATGGGTAAACTTTTGAATAGAGGCAAAAAATATTAATTCCCCATAAAATTTCATGATAATCTTATTGAAAAAATGGAGAAATATTGTTAATGCATTTCTAAAGTCATGGAGGCCTGTGGTTGTCCATTATTCTCACAATTTCTTCCAAAATTTAACTAAAAATTCGATTTTTCTTGAAGCTATTCAAAAGTTCATATACAATTTTATAATCGCTACAGGTTATCATTAGAAAGTTGTAACTGCAAGACAAACTGTTCTGTAAACTTTATTTCGTTAAGTAATGGGGACTTACAACACTGCTTTAAAGTCTTAAAATAATGTAAGTTTTTTTAAGTAAACATTAATATATTTTTTCAGAGCTCATATTCATAAGTATTAATCTATAAATATTTTTTTCTATATTCATTTATTGAAATGTTAGAGGTTTAAAAATGTATTCTTAATTCTCCATCATTTTTTAACAAAATACTATGTACAATTTTAGATTATAGCAGCAAAATTGAAATACCAAACAGCAAATTAGATCATAGAAGCAGAAATATATTATAAAACTTAAAGGCAATATTTAACTATGTCAACATTCATGAATCAATATAAAATATCACTCACTTTAAAGCAGAGTTGTAAAATCCTAATTATTTTTTAAAGAAACATGATCCTGCAATTGGCTTTGTAATTATGTTTTTATAATAATAATTCGCAGTGATAATAATATGATGGGTAAACTTTTGAATAGAGGTAAAAAATATTAACTCCCCATAAAATTTCATGATAATCTTATTGAAAAAATGGAGAAATATTGTTAATGCATTGCTAAAGTAATGGAGGCCTGTGGTTGTCCATTATTCTCACAATTTCTTCCAAAATTTAACTAAAAATTCGATTTTTCTTGAAGCTATTCAAAAGTTCACATACAATTTTATAATCGCTACAGGTTATCATTAGAAAGTTGTAACTGCAAGACAAACTGTTCTGTAAACTTTATTTCGTTAAGTAATGGGGACTTACAACACTGCTTTAAAGTCTTAAAATAATGTAAGTTTTTTTAAGTAAACATTAATATATTTTTTCAGAGCTCATATTCATAAGTATTAATCTATAAATATTTTTTTCTATATTCATTTATTGAAATGTTAGGTGTTTAAAAATGTATTCTTAATTCTCCATCATTTTTTAACAAAATACTATGTACAATTTTAGATTATAGCAGCAAAATTGAAATACCAAACAGCAAATTAGATCATAAAAGCAGAAATATATTATAAAACTTAAAGGCAATATTTAACTATGTCAACATTCATGAATCAATATAAAATATCACTCACTTTAAAGCAGAGTTGTAAAATCCTAATTATTTTTTAAAGAAAAATTATCCTGCAATTGGCTTTGTAATTATGTTTTTATAATAATAATTTGCAGTGATAATAATATGATAGGTAAACTTTTGAATAGAGGCAAAAAATATTAATTCCCCATAAAATTTCATGATAATCTTATTAAAAAAATGGACAAATATTGTTAATGCATTGCTAAAGTAATGGAGGCCTGTGGTTGTCCATTATTCTCATAATTTCTTTCAAAATTTAATTAAAAATTCGATTTTTCTTGAAGCTATTCAAAAGTTCACATACAATTTTATAATCGCTACAGGTTATTATTAGAAATTCGTAACTGCAAGACAAACTGTTCTGTAAACTTTATATCGTCAAGTAATGGGGACTTACAACACTGCTTTAAAGTCTTAAAATAATGTAAGTTTTTTTAAGTAAACATCAATATATTTTTTTCAGAGCTCATATTCATAAGTATTAAACTTTATAAATATTTTTTTCTATATTCATTTATTGAAATGTTAGGTGTTTAAAAATGTATACTTAATTCTTCATCATTTTTTAACAATTATGTACAATTTCAGATTATAGCAGCAAAATTGAAACATTTTATACGCTATACAAAAAATAATTAAATTTTGAGAAAGACTTACAGAAAACTTATCATGCCTCATGTAAGGCATGACAAAAGCCACTGAACCTGCATTACGAAAGCACAATTCGACTCCCACAACATTGTCAGCGCCGCTGCAATAAATTACAGTAGAATAAATGAATAAAAACAGTGAAACGATCGAAATAAATATAACAATTGTCTCAAATCATTACCCAATTTGTTGCAGGCATTGCAATTCTCTTTCCAATCTACTTGGCGGATATGTAGCAGTCAAATACTTAATAGCAAATTTCTTTTTTTCTCCTGGAGGTTTTAGAGTTGCGAGGAACACAGAACTGAAGGTTCCCTCGCCGACCTTATAGTGAATGTCAAAAAGATCATTCAGAACAGGCAAAGCAGTCACGAGACCCGCTATCTTTTCTTCATCAGGTCCAGAACGAGAAACTTCTGCATCAAAAATGTTTGTACCTTATATTTATTATTTATGCACGATAAAAAAAAATCGATAATAGACTGACTAATAATCATTATTAACGATTTTTCTTACCCTCTTCAGGAGCTGCCTGCGATTCTACAGCATTCATGATGCTTTCCTCTCGCGACCAATTTTTGGATTACTACGAAAACATGTTTATCTTCTACGTAACTAACCAAAGATTGTCACCGTTATTGGGAACTTCAGAAATTGGCGCCAGATCCATAGTCAACAAAAATAGCAGAAGACGCTCCACCAGTAAACTATGCGTCAGAAACGGTGGAATGATGTACTTTATTTTTGATTGCAATTATCATTCATCGATGTAGCAGGAAATCTCAATGAATTATTTTAACGAAAAATTGATAGACATAGTTTATTGTTCTCGTCTTCTATTTTAAAAAATCAACTATAGCAGCAATACTATATTTTGTGGGAAATTCCCTGGCCTTTTCACGATTACCACGCAAACGTTGAAAATTTTTTTCAGACCCATTGACATACAGAAAAAGGTCTTTGCGAAAGTTTATAAATTTTTGAGAAAATTACGAAATTTCAAATATATTGTACGTTCGCACATATTTAAAATATATTTAGACGACTATATATTTAAAATATATAGTATAGTATATTTAGAATATAATAAAATATATATACTTTATATATTTTCTATATAAACTATATAATTATATAGTATATATAATATACTATATATAATTATATAGTATATTATAATATACTATATAATAAAATATATAGTATAGTATATTTAAAATATATAGTTGTACAGATTTCTGGAAGACTGGAGAATTCTCTGAGTTTTTGGAAAATTTGCACAATTCCCTGATTTCTAATTCTAATTTTAGAATACCCTCACAATATTTCAGTCTAAAAAATATGTTTTCCTAACTTAGTCCGATTTTTTTTATGTTTTCCCATGATTACAGATTTAGTTATCGACAGAGCAGAATTCGAAACTCACGATTTTCCGCGACTTTATTTTTCTTGGTGTTATAATCTACATAAAAATAAGATCGTCGTCGTTAGCAAGAGAAACTCCCCACTTCTTTTCGACCGGCCGGCGAGATCAAAGAAATGAAAGAGTTGTGGTTCGGAGCGTCAAGTGGTGGGAGGATGCGGCTTGCTGATCTGGCAGCCTTTTTCTGTATTCCACGTGTCCAACGTCAATTGACGATTGAAACTCGAGTGGGTACAGCAGCTCTTATTACATTTCTGCCCTGTCTTTACACCCGTCCACGTTGTTTACGCAAACGTAAGTCAAATCCACAATTTATCATAACATCTAATTACGAATGTTGTAATTTTTTTTTAATGACACAATAACGTTAAACTTGATTTTTCTTTTAAAGATGCGTCTCCTAACACTTGTTGCTTGTATCCTATTTATCGCGATTCTCGCGAAGGCCGATGAAGAGATAGACTCCAAACACTTACAATGTTTAGGTAAGAATATTCAACAAATTGGAAAACTTGAAAAAAATTGCAGTTTTATTGTCATATTTATATTACAAAAATTTCCGATTTAATTTTCTTAAAATAATGCAGTTTTATTGGCATATTTATATTAAAAAATTGCCGATTTAATTTTTAAAAATAATAATGCAGTTTTAGTGGCATATTTATATAATAAAAATTACCGATTTCATTTTTAAAAATAATAATGCAGTTTTATTGGCATATTTATATAATAAAATTTGCCGATTTAATTTTTAAAAATAATAATGGAGTTTTTTTGGCATATTTATATAATAAAAATTACCGATTTTATTTTTAAAAATAATAATGGAGTTTTATTGGCATATTTATATAATAAAAATTACCGATTTTATTTTTAAAAATAATAATGTAGTTTTATTGGCATATTTATATAATAAAAATTGCCGATTTTATTTTTAAAAAATAATAATGTAGTTTTATTGGCATATTTATATAATAAAATTTGCCGATTTAATTTTTTAAAATAATAATGTAGTTTTATTGGCATATTTATATAATAAAAATTGCCGATTTTATTTTAAAAAATAATAATGTAGTTTTATTGGCATATTTATATAATAAAATTTGGCGATTTTATTTTAAAAAAATAATAATGTAGTTTTATTGGCATATTTATATAATAAAATTTGCTGATTTTATTTAAAAAAATAATAATGCAGTTTTATTGGCATATTTATATGATAAAATTGCCAATTAAATATTTGAATAATAATGCCGATTACAAATGTTAATAATAATGAATTTTTATTGGTATTTTTATTTTCTAGTTTGCAGATCGACTATAGAAGAGGTCGAAAATGTGTTATCCAAAATCGATCCGAAACAGGACATTGAAATCGGTAATTACCGATTGGATGATAAGGGCAACGTTATAAGGAAGAAAGTAAGAGAAAATTAGCTATACTTACCTTGTAGGTTTTCGTAAAGTATTAATGGAGTAATTTGTAACGTAATCTACTTGAAGGTTCCATTGGCACGCTCAGAAGTCCACATTTCCGACGTCTTGGACAATATTTGTGAGACAATGTCGGATTATGTCAGAGCTACTTATAAATCTAATGGTAAATTGACTATTCTGAACTTGGTCACGCCTGGAGGTGGCATGAATCCAGAAATGAGCAAAGTGGACATTATACAGGATGGAGATTTGAACAAAAGCCTCAAGTACTATGTGAGTATGGCAAATATACTGAACATACATAAATGTCTATATAAAATATATTTAAATACAAAAATAACTTTCATAATTTGATAAAATCTAGATCTATAAATTATGTTGATTTCCTGGTCTATAAATCTTGTTGATTTTCAGATCTATAAATCTTGTTGATTTATAGATCTAGGAAAAAAAATGGAATGTTCTTGTAAACCTAAGAAAAAAAAATTTGAGAATTCCTCATTAAATTGACATTAATTTATAGCTAAAGATAATGAGAATATCTCTTCAAAGTGTAAAGAATATTTTTTTCCCCCTGTTTTTATAAACATATCACAAAACTTTGTAGATATTACATGATGGTTTTTAAAAATATAATAATACTAAATTAATTGAATCTATGGTTTTAGTGTGAGGAGATAATTGAGGAACACGAAGAGCCAATAATCGAGCTCTTCCGCAAAGGAGAGCGCGACATAATCAATAAAGTGTGCACTCAAGCTACAAATATCTGCGACGAACAAATGCCGAGCGATGATGATGACAATTCGACGGACCGAACAGAACTCTAAGAAAAAATCCACGTGATCAATTGTGTTAAAATTATTGTACATAGCAGAGAAAGATGAAAAGTTAGTACTAAACGATGTTGCCTTGTTATCGTCCAGCACTTTTGCGCTTCCATTTCCAAAAGCGTGTTTCATTAGGACGAGAAATTATAGTATATAAAAAAACCACCGTTGTTGTCAGAAATAAGAAAAAGTGTACTTAAACGATGCAAATACATATTTTTATTCTCGTCTGGACTCCGCGAATTTTTAAATCCCGAAGTCAATCTCATTCGGTTGAGCTTAGATATTTTAGTAATCTTTTTTTCATTCTTCTTTCTCCTTTTCCGCTTTTCCCTTAGATTTAAAGAATCCGGTAATTCGGGAAACGAGCTTCCCTCGCCAATCTTCCTGCAGATGTTTAAGGACCAATCTCTTCGTCGAGATATTGTGCAGAGGCCCGAAAGCCAAAGCTACGGCTGTGCAAGCCAAACAAATTACGTTGTAAGGCATACTAAAGTCTGGAGTCGGTAAACTAATGAGAATTGATTCTGTTCTCATCTGCACGAGATATCCATCTCGTGAGGCATTGAAACTCGATGTTATTGTACTTCCTTCCAACGGCAAACCCGTGTAATTTCTAGCAATTGGAAGCGACGCCGTGATTATCGCTGGTCCCATGTAAAAACCGTGATTCGCATCTGGCGGATATTCCTGCCATTTCAGAAACAGATAATCCATTTCGATGGAAAACTTTGTCACCGAATGCGGCGGTAAACGCAAAATAAGCTCCAAGTAGTACGGCTGCATACGTTCTTTGCCTGGCAGATAACGCTGCACCACTGAAATGCAACGATACATATTAAATTGGGTGAGTTATTATCAATTAATATCTGTCCTTGTTAAAAATCAATTTCTACTCCGTGTATTAAGGAATTTGCGTGATGTTTATGTGATTAATAACTTCAGAAAAGTGATCTTAAGTGACTTGGTGTTTAATTATGTGGAACAATTTATTTGCACTCGATTTCATCGAGGACGCCCTGGAATTTTCGAAAAAAAATCGTAAAAAAAGTTATAGTCGAAAAGTTATTGAAAAATGCTTGAGTTACTAAATGATTATGGATCATCATACCTACGAAATATAACGATCGATATAGAGCAATTTTATATTATTCATGATCATTGCAAAATCGAGAAAACTTTTTACAATTGCTCATTTTTGCTGCCTCGTAGAGGAAGCTTTGTTTTCATGAATTTTTTTTTTTTTTCGAGATTTTCATGTCAGTACATTCAGAATGGGCCAAAATGTCGAGAAAAGTGATTTAGAAAAAATGTCTGTATGTGTATATGTGTGTGTGTGTGTATGTTACACGATCGAAAAATGTAAACCTTTATGACTCGGGAATGCCTTGAGATATCAAGCTGAAATTTGGACCATAGAGGGATCAAACCTCATCGTTCATACAGATTTTTGTTAAAATCCACTTCATCGTTAAATAATTACGCGTTTTTTAATTTTTTGAAAAATGTCTGTTTACGCGATAACTCTTTCAATTTTCGAGACATTGATCTTAAAATTGGTATGAATGTGAGCTTTCATACGCCGGTGATCGCTATTGAATTTGGTTAAGATCGGTTGAACCGTTAAAATTTTATGATGTTTTGAATTTTTCAAAAAATTGACATTATCGCTCTATTGTAACTTTTGCGAAACGTAAGATAGCGAGCTCAAATTTTGTATATAAATGAAACAATATTTAGCCATTATATATGTATAATTTAGTGACGAACGGTATGAAATTTATGATTTTATGGAATGTTGAATTATTTTTAAAAATATACATTATCACATTCACTTTCGGAAACGCTCTAATAATCACGAAATAACGTAATAACGAAATAGAAAAAGCGAATCCACAACATGTATATTTATCTAATTAAAACAAGGATGCAAAGTAGAACCTTGCACATTGCTTCCTCATTATTTTTCGCGTTTTACAAAACTTCCTCTATGAGGAAGCCAAAAATTGAATAACATACTTCCTCATAGAGGTAGCTTTGTAAAACGCGAAAAATAATGAGGAAGCAATGTGCAAGGTTCTACTTTGCATCCTTGTTATTTTTGCTAATGATTTGCATAGAATGGGAATGTTAAAAAAATATGTTCTTAGATTTAATACTAAAAGATAAAATACTCACATGGTTTTACGATCTCGCCATTTCGAACGATTTTAATGGAATGTAGATAGACCGACAAATACCAGGGTATATTTTCTAACAAAATTACGTCTATGGATTGCCAATGATTATTGTACAGTTTTGTGACTAAACTGCCCTTCTCTTGTCCGTATCCTAAAAATGAGAAGAGAATGAAAAATGTATATCTAAACTAGTTCCGTTTAAAAATAGTTAAACGATTCCTATTTACCAATAATATATCGATTAGCGGACAAAATCGATGGATAATTAATTGCGCTTGTTTTTGTGGGTTTGTGCATAGTAGCGATGTTGAAGATCCCGTGTTTTACGTGTTCTCTTATATCGTAAACCGCAATTCGACTTCTTTGGCCGCCTCGCAAACTCGTAACAATCGTTGATGGTTCCGGAGTCAAACGATAAGTGTGAACTGTTCCATTGCTCGTTGTATCAACGTATACGTTGCTCATTGTTGCTAAAGGACACGCACCTTGCAGTCCCATGCCAAAAAGTTTCCTCACAGACCAATCCTAAAGAATTATTGGAAATTCGATGAGAATTATATTGCGTTTTCACTTTTCGTTTTTTCATAGAGCAAGCTTTGTCTTCGCGAATAAAATTTCTTTTCGAGATTTGAAAGTTGGGATGTAGAAAGTAGAACCTTGCAAATAACTTGAAAAAATGTTTGCTTCCTCATAGAGGAAGCTTTGTTTCCGTAAAAAAATTTTTGTTCGAGATTTTTATGTCAGGACACTCAGAATGGTCCAAAACATCGAGAAAAGTGGTTTATAAAAAATGTCCGAATGTATGTATGTGTGTTTGGTACGCTTGCAAAATCCAAACGGCTTGATCAAGCTGAAATTTGGCACGCTGTTAGAGGAGCAACGCTCCTTCGTATGTATACATTTTTGAAAAAATTAAAAAAGAAATTCAAATTTTAAAAGCCTTTAAATTTTTCGAAAAATGTCTGTATGTTCTCTAGCTTCCGCAATTTTTCTGCTTATGAGTTAAATAGTTCTGCACAAATGGAATAATGAAAAATGAAGATCGGTATTGAATTTAAGCGGAATTCATAAAGCGGTTTAGATTTTTAAAAATTTTGAATTTTCGAAAAATTTTGTTTTCGTTCTTATTCAAGTTAAGTTCGACCAAACATGCTCAAATATTTTGCAAGGTAAAATTAACATCCAGTTGTAGTAGATATCGAATTTGGTAAAGACTGGTAAGGTGGTTCAGATTTTATAAGACATTGAATTTTTCAAAAATTCTCGGCATGTTCTCCAGCTGCCACAATTTTTTAAATAATGATTTTAACATTTTTTGACGAATAAAGCAATGAAAAATGCCGATCGGTATTGAATTTAAGCGAAATAGATAAAGCGGTTTAGATTTTATAGAATTTTGAATTTATGAAAATTTTTATTTTCGTACTTTTTTAATTTGTATTTAAAATAAGGATGCAAAGTTGAACTTTGCACATTGCTTCGTCAATAATTTTCATCTGTCGCAAAGCTTTCTCTATGAGGAAGCCAAAAATAAAATAAAGAAACTTCCTCATAGAGGCGGCGTTGCGAAAAATGAAAATTAATGAGGAAGCAATGTGCAAAGTTCAACTTTACATCCTTTTTTTTTGCTTTTTCCAAAGCTTTTTAACAAAAATGTACCTGTCCATCATCTGCCATTGTGTCATATACGAGGGAAATTGTTTGACGCAATTCCAGAGACGATTTTGTACAGGCGGCGTTACGACACACGGAACGGAAATGAATTCCTATAGAATGATAATTTGTGTTGTGTATCGGTGCCGAATTCAGTAAAGTTGCCAATCCCCTCTGAAAATCATTAAAATACAAATTTATTTGGAAATGAAACGTAAATTTTCCAGCCACAAAGGTACAAAATAATAATCATACCCTGGAGTCACATGGCAGCAATTTCTTAAAAGGCGTTAAATTCTCCGTACAGACTATTTCTCTCGGCAACGAGGAGTATCTCAAGTGACTAGAATCCGGTTTCTCCTCAACAACACTGGTAGGCCGAAAACTAAATTCCGGTGACATACTATTTGATGGATCCACAAAATTTAAGGAGGCACAAAGCAAACCTGCCAATGCATTTGTGAGTCCCTTCCACGATTGATCAACACTGAAAAAATGAAATTAAAAAATCAATGCACTACAGCAATTGTATACTTTTTTGATTTGTTCAAACTGGGCTAAATTGGTTTTTAAATAGTTGCCATTTCCAAACTATTCATTCAATATAAATCAAAGATATATATGGGACATACATTTAAACATGGCAGGGTGTATTTTATTGATAATAAAAAGATAAAACAAATCACAATGTTTCAAAAACAAAAAGATCTACCTCTAAAAAAATAATACTTTTCTCACTTTTCAATTTGTGTAAAAAATTTTCTTTTTTTTTGTTGTTTTAAACTATTGACATGTGATACTTCAAAAGAATATAGTCTTATTTTCTTTCGTGAAAAGACTATGTCAGATTGACAATTTTATAATGATTGTTCCAATACAAATAAAAAAAATAAAAATCAAGTAAAACTAATAATATTATCTAACAATAAATACAATCATTGTATCAAAATGGGCTTTTTACAGAAAAAAAAAATTTGTATAAGTTACAACCCCAAGAAAGTTATAACTTTAAAAAAATTGTGTACTTTTAGGATTCTTATTTTGAGAAACAAAATTGCCTTATGTTTTGTTACTAGCAAAAGGTCCTAAAATTTTCAAGGAAGGAAATAATATAATTGTAATATACACTGTTAAATAAGATTGGAACTTATTCATAAACTCGTCATCGAAATTTAATATACAATTGTGGTATAAAATTCATGTACTTTTCCAGTAAAATTAAAGCAAATTATTAAAATTAAAGTAAATTATTGAATGTGCTGTACGATACATTAATTTTACATTACACTTGTATATTAAATTTAATATACTGGTTTATGAATAAAAACTTCCAGTAAAAGTACACTAAATTTCAGGCAGATTTTTTTACAGTGTATATAAAATACTTTTAAAAAAAATGTTTTTCTATTAAAATACTTTCCACCAATAGTTTCTTTTAATATATAAAAGAATCTCACTTTGTAACATTTGTGTTGAACCAGGCATAAATTTCAGCACCAGGTCCAGCGTCATGAACGGGATATCCCCAGTTCTCATATTTCCATAATCCTTCGGTAAGAGAAATATGCAATTCATCAACTTGATGGCGTCCAATAATGACAGCCAAGCCTCGAGGAAACAAGTGGGAGTGTTGAACTGCAATAAAGTATAAAAAATAATCCTGGACCCTCTATTACGTATCAAACAGCGAAAAGTTTGACAGTTGTCAACTTACGTGAAGGTGAATTCTTTGGAATGTCCCACAAAGTGGTAAACTGGAAGTACGCATATACATGACCACTCGGTAGCGGTTTTAGCAACAATTCCTCGTCGAAGGAATCCTTGTACGGTTCCGCAAATTCTATCAAATTTACGACGATCGTGAGTAACAACAATAATCTCATCGGTAACTGCATCTTTGGTTCGTCTGTTTGCGGATTTTACGCTAGGAATGTCTTAGGTTCTAATTGACACAAGTGTCAAGCATCGACATCGTCTTATCTATCGTTTATTCATTAAAAAAACATAAAAAATGTACTGTATTTAATTAATTATTTCGAAATATAAAGCGTGTGACAACAAAAACGAGGCTATGTGACAGTCCAGCAAAAAGAGCCGCTTTTTTAATAATAATGACAATTTCCGTGATTATAGACACTGCATATATAGCTCAAGAACAACGCTGATTGGCAGAGAAGTCAGACTTTGCTGTGATTGGTTCGAATTCAACTTTGGGCCGGCTGTAGCCAATCAGTGTGGTCGATACTATAGTCGCCGTGAATTTAGACATTACAAATCTACGAAAAAGTTGGCTGATGGTTTTTCAAATAGGATCAGAATCTTTTTGGATATTAAATTATAATGAGGTCGATATAACTTTACAGTAGTTGAAGATAGTTTAAGCTCAAGAAACATAAACGTTTGAAAGTATTTAGTGTCTCCAGCAAATATACTAAAATACCGTATTATGTGAGTTTAGAGCGCATGCGCAAGTTTGTGAGGCGGGACAAAATCAATACTTGAAAAATCGATAATATTTATACAGATGCGTTTTCCATTTAACATCGGTTTTCCATTAGAAAATCTAACTAGCTACTGCAAATTGACTTATGCAGTACGGCGTTACTTTGTTAAATGAAAGATTTTTTTATCCATTCAAGGATTTTCAAAAACTTTGATTTAAAGCATGTGAGTTGAAATTCTGAACAATTAAAATATTGTCACTAAACTATCGTATATAATTCTGAAGCTTCTTGTGGATTCCCAAGTAGCACAAAGACAAAGGATATCTATTTCGTATACGAAAAGGTACCCAAGTAGCACAAAGACAAAGGATATCTATTTGGTATACGAAAAGGTATGTTAATTTCCGTCCAAATTATATCTTTTAGATTTGGATATCTTTTAGACGTTATTAAGATATCCAAATCCAAAAAGATATTATTTGGACGGAAATTAATATACCTTTTCGTAAACCAAATAGATATCCTTTGTCTTTGTGCTACTTGGGTATATTAAGGACGATCGGTGATGACTGTCAAAGTCAAATCAGAGATAAATTTTTGTAATCGATTCTTTAAAGTTTAATGAATTAAATAATAGCTGTGGAGGGTGATTTGTATTGAAGCATGTAGACTTAATCCAGAGAAAGATTAATAGTGACGGATTTGCATAAATATTAACTGATTAACATTTCTTTTCAATGGGATACATTTTCGTTCAGTTTTTTTCAAGTATAATCTGTAATTCTTGGCCGATTTGAATGAGTGACAGCTCATTCTCTACCTTAAAAGATACTCTACGAATTGACCGCCTAGATATTTCATAGTGTTAATTGTTTAATAATTCTAGACTGTTGTTTAACACAAATAAAAATACTTTCATAAACAACAGGCTATAATTACAAAACGATGAACACTATGAAATATCTAGGAGGTCAATTCGTAGAGTACCTTTTAAGAAAAACAATGAGCTATCGTTCATAAAAATCGGCAAAGAATTAAAGATAATACTTGGAAAAAACTGAACGAAAATATATCACACTGAAAAGAAACGTTAATCAGTTAATCTTTATGCAAATCCGTGACTATTAATCTTTCTCTGGATTAAGTCTACATGCTTCAATATAAATCACCCTCCACTGTTATTATTTAATGCATTAAACTTTAAAGAATCGATCGCGAAAATTTATCTCTGATTTGACTTTGGGAGTGGCCACCGATCCTCCTTAATTTCCGTCCAAATGATATCTTTTTGGATTTGGATATCTTAAGAACGTCTAAAAAATATCCAAATCCAAAAGATATCATTTCGACGGAAATTAACATACCTTTTCGTATACCAAATAGATATCCTTTGTCTTTGTTCTACACAAGATTTAATAATTTATGGAGAGTTGGCGTTTTCCTCTGGTGGAAACGTTAGAGCATGCGCGGTGAACTTCGGATCAATAATGCGTATACTTCCAGTAAATTTTTACAACCGAGGACACTTAAATTAAATAAAATTACACGATCCTGTTAAAAATATGAAACCCTGAATGTATACAAAAGTTCCTAAAAACCGATAAAAATCGAAAAATTTGATTTTTTTCCCTATTGACAAGAGGACTATTTTTCTTCCAATATCACATCTTAGGAGCGTGAAATTTTATTTTTAACTTACGATATAAAAGATTTAGTAAGTCCAAAGTATGATTCATAATTCTTTCGTACAAATTGGGCGGATAATTTTGAGGTAGTCGTTTTATTATTTAAAAAATGTTGAATATATAGTAATAAGAAATATGCATACAAAAAGTTAGGTGTGTTCTGAATAATAGTGAATAATATACGAAAACGACCACAGTTGCTCTTTCAATGAATAATATATCTTCTTATCGATTCCATTAATATCCGCCATTACCAAGCAGTTTTGTTCCTATATGTGTAGTTAAATATGTATGAATCTAACCGTACAATGGCTTCCCATACTGTTATTGATCGAAACGGAGACACGTCGAGAAAATGGAAGCCATATGGACTCTAATCCCATTTCCATTACATTCGTAAATAAGTAAGGAGGCGTCTACGAGTCATGCTAGTCAACCAACGCACTATTAGAAATTTTCATATGACAAAAAAATTGAAATATGTAGTGCATATTGCTCTACATTTCCCCTTCAGTCACTGTGTAGGGTGTTGAGACGAAATGTAATTTCCTTCTATTTTATTTTGACGAATTACGAAATGCAAAGTCACTCATATGACTATTGTGCCAACCTTATTTCGAGCGAAATAAAGTCGGCTGTCGCGTGTCTGGACGTCCCGCAGGGCATGTGGCAACGTCGCACATAAGGTAAACCGGCCCGGTTTGTGACCATGCCTCGGTTTCTGACCCCCGATAGCTATTTTACACTGTCATAAATGTAATTTACGTCGAATTATAATCTTATTATCGCCAAATTAAAGAGCTTTTTTAATAGCTTTTTTCTGCAATAAACAAATTTCGTAATAAATTATTTAGAAATACATTTGACCGGTGAAAGCCGTGGTATTGTGTCTCAGTGAGTTTGAACCGAGAGATTCCTAGACGGAGCTCACTAGCTACATCGGTCGCGTATTTGATCGTTTCCATTCTTAAGTAATTATAATACAACATAACAATTATATGAAAATGATCACAATAATTAGCTTTATCGACAAAAAATAGAATACTTAAGCTATTGATTAGTTTTTCCCGTAAACTCAAAGGGTCAATAACTCCCAACGTAATTGTGGTTATTGATGCGGTTGCTGACCCTATCAATATTTACGATTTTTACTTGTTTGTGACCATGCCTCGGTTTCTGACCCCCGATAGCTATTTTACACTGTCATAAATGTAATTTACGTCGAATTATAACCTTATTATCGCCAAATTAAAGAGCTTTTTTAATAGCTTTTTTCTGCAATAAACAAATTTCGTAATAAATTATTTAGAAATACATTTGACCGGTGAAAGCCGTGGTATTGTGTCTCAGTGAGTTCGAACCGAGAGATTCCTAGACGGAGCTCACTAGCTACATCAGTCGCGTATTTGATCGTTTCCATTCTTAAGTAATTATAATACAACATAACAATTATATGAAAATGATCACAATAATTAGCTTTATCGACAAGAAATAGAATACTTAAGCTATTGATTAGTTTTTCCCGTAAACTCAAAGGGTCAATAACTCCGAACGTAATTGTGGTTATTGATGCGGTTGCTGACCCTATCAATATTTACGATTTTTACTTGTTACTGAAAATTAGGTTAGGATTGAAAACTGTATAAATTCAACATTTAACGTAATTAAGATTTCGTTTTCATTTAATTATCGATATTTTTTCCAAATAGGAGTTCGAAAAACCCGGATAGGTGTCAGAAACCCGGTATACGCGGGAGTCAGGAACCCCGGCAGTAGACAAGCAATATTTAAATAATGTTTTTATTAATATTCTCAACATTTTGCCTTTGAAGAATAGTCTAATCTTTTTCAGAAGGTTTTAAGGAGGGTGACCAGCTGCATGGGAGTCAAATGACGGTTCGTTCTCTTACGCGATAGAACCAATTGCTACAAATATTTTAGTCATTGCTAAAATCTTGCTGCCAATAAAAATGAAATAGCAGATATGTAAATATTTCCTATTTGGACTATTTATGAAAGATCAATGATTTCAAGTTGCTGATTTGATTCGGTTGTCGAGTCCTGTCGGTGTGAGCTTTCGCATCATCGTGTGTGTTAGTGTGACCAGCGTTGCCAGCTTAGTACAATTGTATTAAATCTAATACGTTCCCATGCGATTTAGTACGTTAGCACGTCTTTCGTAAATCTAGTACGTTTTCGTATTTTTCAATGCATTGGTACGCAACAAGAAAGTAATTTTTTTTGCGATGTAACGGTCTTAAAAGTTCTTGTTTGTTTTCAAATGTCAATTGTACATTTCACTCACTCACTTAGTAACGTTCTCAGCTTCAACACAGTTGTAAGGAATAACTGTAATAGTAAATCTAGGATGGCTATTTTTTGGGGGCGTATAAATTTTAAAGACGATAGATTTTTGGAGATGTAGAAAATGAAGAAAAGACAGTGAACCGAAGGAATAAATCAAGCGCAAGCGAGGGAAAAACCAAAAAAAAATAGCTAGGAAAAAGCGTAAAAAGAATCAAATGAAATTATGACTATGGTTTTTAGTATTTTCTTCGCTTCATCCTGACTATTCCTTGTGCTCTTTCTCTCGTCTATCCCTGCTTTTTCTCTTCGGCATGTCTAATACCTGTTTCTAGCTATTTTTCCTGATTTTCTCTCTCCTTTGTTCCCGGTTATTCTTTTTTGTTAACCCCGGCTATTTTTTGTGGTCTTTCCCTCGCTCGCCTCTGGCTATTAATTTCGGTTCTGTTATCGCTTGACACTGGCGATTTCTTATAGTTTTACTATCGCGATTATTTTGTCCCTGTCTTTTTATGTTTTCTCTAAGATGTGAACCTACTACTTTCGTCAAGTTGTCAGAAAAGTAATGAAACAGCAAATAAAAACTACGTTTGAATGCTTTTATGCGAATTTGAACTCTCTACGGAATTTATTACGCAAAAATCACATTTAGTACGTTTTGGTTCTGGTGTCTAGTACGTAACACAATTTCTCTCTGGCAACACTGAGTGTGACGTTTGGCAACATCGCAAATTTTGTTGACATTCGTTTGCCGGAGGAGATGTAACCTCTTTCAAAGCCGTCTCCGAGATGAACCGGCACAACCCAAGTACCACAAAGACAAAGGATATCTTTTTGGTATACGAAAAGGTATGTTAATTTCCGTCCAAACGATATCTTTTGGATTTGGATACCTTTTAGACGTTCTTAAGATATCCAAATCCAAAAAGATATCATTTGGACGGAAATTAATATAGCATTTCGTATACCAAATAGATATACTTCGTCTTTGTGCTACTTGGGAATAGTCGGTTGGAACACGGCCGAACCGCTGGAAGATTCGTTTCGAGGAAGAGAAAAATGTGGTGTGAAAATGTCCATGCCGCAAAAAGAAAAAAACCAAACGACCCAGCTGGGCAAGTGCGTGAAAAATACGAGCATATTTTCACCCTGGGGCCTAATTCTCGAGTTCGCTCGAAATTCGGTCGAGAGAAACGAAAAAATGGTATTCTCGAGATCGATCGACATGGCTTTCGAGCGGCATCTCGTATAAAACTTGCACGCGGTATTGCCAAGTCGCCCTGTTCACTTATAAGCCAATGAACAGCCTAGCCTAATGGAAAGATAGCAATTCTTAAAAACGCGGGGTTTTTAAAAAGTATGGAAATCGTTTGAGTTATATTAACTATTGATTTTGAGATAAGGCGCTTCGGGTATTATTCACGTTTCTGTCTTCAAAGTCGAATACTTTTTTTATGTATGATATTTAAAAAAAATTGTATACTATAATTGTATGTTATTTACGATTTTTCATTTAATCCATAAATTAATTGGACAGAGTCCATTTTTTTATTTACTATTTCATGCATAACTTATAAAGCCTTTATTATTCTATATAAGAGGCATTGCACGATCCTTTTGCAAAACAAAAACAAAATTCACAGAAGTTTTCTAAAAATCGGGGTCAGTGGTATCTAGAGATGCAACAAATTTCAAAATAAAAAAAATGTTAGCCGGAATATGCCATTTTTTTATTTTCCATTTAATCTGTAATATCTCGGAAACGATTAAATCGTATCGGAATTATTAAAAAACGAAAACAGACGTTTTCATGGCCAATAAGAAAAAAAAATGTATTTACAATTAATTGTGTAATTTCAGCCCACATTTTATGGAAAAAAACAACAAACATTTTTTTAAAAAATAGTAGGACTTCGGATTGTTTTATCGGGCAAATAGCCTCGTGATTTTTAAGTGTGCGCCGAATTTTTAGTATTTTTGTTGTTTTTTTCATTAAATGTGGCTTGAAATTACACAATTAATTCTGAATACATTTTTTTTTTGGCCATGAAAAAACGCACATTTGCATTTTTTAAATAATTTTGATACGATTAATCGTTTGCGACATATTACAGATTAAATGGAAAATGAAAAAATGTGCATATTCCGGCCAAAATTTATTATTTTATTTTTAAATTTGATGCATCTATAGATACCACTAAACACGATTTTGAGAAAAAAATTGGAGAATTTTTTTTTTTTTTGTGTTGAATGTACCGTGAAATACAAAAAGAAATATTCCACGAGGTGTAATTGGCTTCGTGCGCGACCTTCATTCGCGGCCATTTTGGACAGCCAGCGTTCGAAGCGGCGAAATTGTGCAACAGTCGATAAAAAATTATCACAGTAAAGCATGCTAGCGTACGTTAATTAACGATATTATTTATATTTTTTTAATAAATCAACACTATGAGTGCGCCAAAAGGGAAGGCCTCAATGCCGTGTTGCGTCGTGAATTGTAAAAACACCTCTGCAAATTCACCGGGTGTACATTTCTACAGTTTCCCTACAGGAAAGATCCAAGTTTTCAAGCAGAAAAGGCGCGAGGACTGGATTGCCTCCGTTAAACGAAAAAAAAAGTTTCAGAGTTACTGTACGAACTAAATGTTCTCTAATCAATAAAAAATTATAAACTACAATACTGTTACTAGGATTGAAACTTTACAATACTTACTTCCAACTTCACCTTGTACGGTGTAGTAGTGGAAGTGTCACTGACGTTTGGCGAATAACGCTGCACTTTATTAAGATACGTTTGTCTGAATCTGTTAACTCCTCCACTCGACGCACATGGCACACAGACAACGCCTTTCCTTTTATAATACCTTGAGGATTATAATCAATTGCATGCGTTATCACCTTGAATCCCATTCTAATTATTAATTCCATCTTTCAATTCCGTTTTAATGCTGCTGTCAGCTGTCATAAACATAAACACCGGCGAAAGGTGCAGACGACACCGGGCACACGAAAATTTATGTACCCTTTTTACGAAATAAATCGAATAACAAAAAAGCTATTACCATAACCAAAACCTACAAAAAAATTAATTAAACAACCTATTTTTTATTTATAACAATACTTTTCAGTTGTTCATTTAGTATAATCGGAAAATATTCTGTAAACTATATTCTACCATAAGAATCGATGCTTATTTTATATCAACTGTTGCCGAGGTGTGCCACAAGCGGCGCTGGCATCTTAACGCACTAAGCCAATACATCAAGGCTGCGTTCCGAATGACGAGGTGTTTTGTTGTTCGATGCGCATGCGCAATGGTTTTTGCCGAGATTTACGGTAAACTTTAAGAAGTATAATAAAAGTGGAAACATAAAAAAACAATTTTTTTATTTATACTGGTACTGAAGTATGAATAATTAGATTTCTCATGGATTTGCCTATTTGTAAAGAATTCAAATATGATCCTCGTCTCCTGATCGGACGACAACTATTCACCCTACTCCCGAGGTACGGCAAAAAGTTGTTGTCCGATCGTGAGGTGGGGATAAAAATTGTTAATACTTTATAAATGGCTAATCCGCGAGAAATCGAAATTCCGATACTTTGGAATTAATAGAAACGAACAAACTGTTTCCCCTATCTTCAACTTTTACTATAATTCTTAAACTTCACCGTAAATCTTGACGGAGATTATTGCGCATGCGCATCGATCAACGAAACACCTCGTCATTCGGAACGCACCCCAAGAGACGCGGTAGCGTGTCGACGCCAAGTCTGTTAATTTCCGCTACATAACAACACAAACATAACCTTAAACTGTGAAATTTTCATTTTTCACTATGATCTCGCATACGAAATTCGAATCTCGAGTGCTAAAGACCACTCGTGCTTTACGTTCGAAAAATCTCGATCGTGAGATCCCGGTGAGATTTCGAAAATGGCGGTCCGACCTTTTCGTTCGAGGATCTAGGGAATCTCGAATGAAACCGAGCTCGAGCGAAGTTGAGAATTGAGCCCCAGGGGCTCTATTCTCGAGTTTTATCGTATACGATATTTTGTGAAATTTACTAGATTATCGCATGCCTCGTCAAAACTGTATTCTCGAGCGGTGATACGTCGGTCGTATACGATAATTATCGAATACTTTCTATCGAGTGGGTAGTCGCATACGATATCTAGATTTCGTATACATTTTTCAATAATATCTTCTGCTTGCGGCCGTTTACTTTGTTTACAAACTTTGTTTTTCATAATCGTACGTACTAAATATATCACTAAAAAAATAGTAAATTATTAATTTACGGAACGACTGCTGACTAACGATTGAGAGAAAATAATGAAGAATCAAAAACTTGAATTTTTACTCTCGCCGTTCTTGAATCCGCGCATATCTGCACTGCAAAAAAAATCTACTTTGAAATTTAATGTACTTATACTGGAAGTTTATATGCATAAACTAGTATATTAAATTTCATATACAAGTGTAATAGAAAATTAATGTATGGTACAGCACATTCAATAATTTACTTTAATTTTACAGTAGAAATACTTGCATTTTAATAATTTGCTTTAATTTTACTGGAAAAGTACCTGACTTTTATACCACAATTGTATAATAAATTTCGATGGCGAGTTTATGCATAAAAACTTCCAGTCTTTTCTAACAGTGTGAAGAAAATCTCTTAGTGGGCAACCTGCAATAAAACAAACTTTTGCAGCAATAAAGCATCTGGTCACCATGAAACTTGCATTTTCAGGCAGACCCCTTTTTCCGCGAAGATTTTTTTAATGCAATATCTTTTGTTTGTACATGTATTGTGCATGAACAATATATGTTTCTAGAAAATTAATAGTTTTGCTTTATTAAAAAGCTTTCGTGTATGCACGTGAATAATACATAGCGTCACGTGCGATGCTCCGCTTATAATTCAATTGGGTTAAATCGGTGTTTCCAATTTTGCGACATACTTATAGACACATATCTTTGAAATAACCAAGCCGAATCTCGCGGGTATTTGGGAGTCATGAAATCTGTATATTTATTGGTCCTCGAGATTTCTTTAACGTGATAGCCCACCGATTCCATGTGGCAACGATGTAAGTATATCGTATGCGAGAATTATCGAAGCCCTTCTATCGCATGGCAGTCGAGAATAGCATTTCGATCTCGTATACGATATACGGTCATCGAAATTTCTCGTATACGAAAAATATCGCATACTCTCGAGAATAGGGCCCCAGGGGCTCTATTCTCGAGTTTTATCGTATGCGATATCTTGTGAAAGTTACTAGATTATCACATGCCTCGTGAAAACTGTATTCTCGAGCGGTGATATGTCGGTCGTATACGATAATTATCGAATACTTCGTATCGAGTGGGTAGTCGCATACGATATCTAGATCTCGTATACATTTTTCAATAATATCTTCTGCTTGCGGCCATTTAGTTTGTTCACAAAGTTTGTTTTTCATAATCGTAAGTACTAAATATATCACTAAAAAAATAGTAAATTATTAATTTACGGTAGGACTGCTGACTAACGACTGAGAGACAATAATGAAGAATCAAACACTTGAATTTTTTACTCTCGCCGTTCTTGAATCCGCGCATCCCTGCACTGTAAAAAAAATCTATTTGAAATTTAATGTACTTTTACTGGAAGTTTTTATGCATAAACTAGTATATTAAATTTCATATACAAGTGTAATAGAAAATTAATGTATGGTACAGCACATTCAATAATTTACTTTAATTTTACAGTAGAAATATTTGAATTTTAATAATTTGCTTTAATTTTACTGGAAAAGTACCAGAATTTTATACCACAATTGTATAATAAATTTCTTTTGATAAAATTCTTTTGATAAAATTCTTTTGATTTGTCAAGAAAATCCCTTAGTGGGCAACCACTAAAACATTTGGTCGCCAAAGATTGACTCATGGACTTTTGCAGCAATAAAGCATCTGGTCACCATGAGACATGCATTTTCAGGCAGAACCTTTTTCCGCGAACATTTTTTAAATGCAATATCTTTTGTTTGTACATGTATTGTGCATGAATAATATATGTTTCTAGAAAATTAACAGTTTTGCTTTATTAAAAAGCTTTCGTGTATGCACGTCAATAATACATAGTGTCACGTGCGATGCTCCGCTTGTAATTCAATTGGGTTAAATCGGTGTTTCCAATTTTGCGACATACTTGTAGACACATATCTTTGAAATAACCAAACCGAATCTCGCGGGTATTTGGAAGTCATAAAATCTGTATATTTATTGGTCCTCGAGATTTCTTTAACATGATAGCCCATCGATTCCATGTGGCAACGATGTAAGTATATCGTATGCGAGAATTATCGAAGCCCTTATATCGCATAGCAGTCGAGAATAGCATTTCTATCTCGTTTACGATATACGGTCATCGAAATTTCTCGTATACGAAAAATATCGCACACTCTCGAGAATAGGGCCCCTGTACCCGAATCAAAGATAATGTAATATACCTAAAAAAAACCTTTAATTATCAATCATTGTCTTGCTAAGACAACATTACGTGTATATTTTTGTACACCTAACCTCTTTTATGGTTTACCGGCTTACTGATTACGCTAACTAAGTGATTCCTAATTTTGTATATGGGATTATTCGTTTATTCCGACTTCCGTATATGCGTGAAAATGCGATGTTGCTGAGTGTGACAGATCTGCTTGGAACAATGGCCGATTTCGGCTGCTGCTTGCACTTTAACTCAAAATATCTATCTCCAATGTCCGGCAGACCTTTTTTTTCATGATCGCGTTAGAATCGGAAGAATTTGATGAACCGATAGCGACTTTGTTAGCTGCGTCATCTAACTGCCAAAGGTTTTAATTATCTGATTGAAGTGTCGAGAAAGCACTGTTTCCATAAGACCCCATGTTAAATGCACAATTTTTGAGTTCAGATTTCTTGAAAAAAAGTCCGGTAAGCCGTGCTGAGATTTAACAGTAGCAAAGTTCGTATGTTCAATTTATCTCATATAAAAAATTTGAGATTTTATCTAACAAGAGGTGCAGCTGGTCGCCCTCCTTAATGCACGTATTGAAAACGTTCATTTTCAATTTAACAATATCACGCATCTGTAAATAACAGAAAATCGATCTCACTGCTCTAAAGGTGTCACAAACTGGGCCGTTTACCTTATGTTGAGGTTGGTATCGCTGAGTTTACTTTCAGCGCGTGTGTAAATCTCAAAAATTTATAACTACTTATTGACTACAAAGCAGTCATAATTACAATCGAGCGTTGATCAGCTTGAGTTGAGTCTCAAAAAATGCAAATTTCCGGGATTCCGGAGT
The DNA here is from genome assembly GCA_963970395.1 of Ephialtes manifestator. NCBI lineage: Eukaryota > Metazoa > Arthropoda > Insecta > Hymenoptera > Ichneumonidae > Ephialtes > Ephialtes manifestator. The sequence goes on from OZ019972.1 coordinate 31,974,477, forward strand.
TGTTTTACGTTATATTTGCTAAGAAGAAGCTTTAATCTCACCAAATGCAAAAATTAACTTTTGAAATTCCCGCCGTAGAAGAGTCCGTTCGGCTAGTTCCGCTATTTCCCCTCAGAATATGCGGCATTGCCAAATCTCTTCGATTGATATTGAAGATTTCACAAACGTAATTAGTCGAACACTGTTTTTGACCGTGTTACTGCGGTTATAGACGTTTTTCAAATTTTTTAATGCTTTGTAAGAATTCAGTCTATCATTTGAAATCATTACTTTTAATGCATCTTCTCTATTAGCATATAAAATTCACCGATAAAGTGCGAGCTAACTGCGACTGCCATTTGAGACCGTGTTAAAAAAGGCATATTTCAATTTGGAATATTTTTATTTATAAACGATCAAATCCTTTCTAATTTTTTGAGATCGTTCAGAATGTTTCGATCTACAATATATATTAATTTTGTAATTTAATCTTCTAAATCGATATGCGCAGATGCCTCCTTAAATATGTATGAATCTAATCGCAAATGGCTTTCCATACTGTTATTGATCGAAATGGAGACACGTCGAGAAAATGGACGCCAAATGAACTGTAATCCCATTTCCATTAAGGAGGTTCGGTGCTGGCGGCAGGGTGGGGATAGGCACTGTTGTGCTGCGCGGTAAGGGGCTGACGCCGTGTGAGCGAGAGAAAAGATGTGAGAGGCAAAAAATTAACGATTTCTCTGTCAATTTCGCGGTGACCTTCAAATTTCAAGCTCGTGCCCTATTCAGAATACTTTTCCGGACGGCTGCATATTTTTTTGATTATTCTATCTTGGATTTAGTTCTTGCAAAGACGTAAAAAGTTCAATATTCGACTCACTTTTCTTTTCTTTACATGTAAATAGTCGCAACTTTGTTATTTAATATCCCGGAAGCTACACGGTGAATCCCTTAAAAATGTTGCGTACGTGTCCATTATCATTACAGCTGTTATACGATTTTTTTTTTTACAACTTTATCTTGGATTTGATTTTTTTTACGAACCTCCTTAAGTTCAGTCTCAAAAAATGCAAATTTCCGGGATTTCGGAGTTGTTTTACGTTATATTTGCTAAGAAGAAGCTTTAATCTCACCAAATGCGAAAATTAACTTTTGAAATTTCCGCCGTAGACGAGTCCGTTCGGCTAGTTCCGCTATTTCCCCTCAGAATATGCGGCGTTGCCAAATCTCTTCGATTGAGATTGAAGATTTCACAAACGTAATTAGTCGAACACTGTTTTTGACTGTGTTACTGCGGTTATAGACGTTTTTCAAATTTTTTAATGTTTTGTAAGAATTCAGTCTACCATTTGAAACCATTACTTTTAATGCATCTTCTCTATTAGCATATAAAATTCACCGATAAAGTGCGAGCTAACTGCGACTGCCATTTGAGACCGTGTTAAAAAAGGCATATTTCAATTTGGAATATTTTTATTTATAAATAGTCAAATCCTTTCTAATTTTTTGAGATCATTCGGAATGTTTCAATCTACAATATATATTAATTTTGTAGTTCAATCTTCTAAATCTATATGCGCAGATGTCTCCTTAAATATGTATGAATCTGATCGCAAATGGCTTTCCATAGTATTATTGATCGAAATGGAGACACATCGAGATGGACTGTAATCCCATTTCCATTAAGAAGGTTCGGTGATGGCGGCAGGGTGGGGATAGGCACTGTTGTGCTGCGCGGTAAGGGGCTGACGCCGTGTGAGCGAGACACCATGCGAGCCGCGTTAAGCGTAGAGGCAAAGAATTAACGATTTCTCTGTCAATTTCGCGGTGACCTTCAAATTTCAAGCTCGTGCCCTATTCAGAATACTTTTCCGGACGGCTGCATATTTTTTTGATTATTCTATCTCGGATTTAGCTCTTGCAAAGACGTAAACAGTTCAATATTCGACTGACTTTTCTTTTCTTTACATGTAAATAGTCGCAACTTTGTTATTTAATATCTCGGAAACTACACGGTGAATCCCTTAAAAATTTTGCGTACGTGTCCGTTATCATTACAGCTGTTATACGATTTTTTTTTACAATTTTTATCTTGGATTTGATTTTTTTTATGAACCTCCTTAACAATTTCTCTGTCAATTTCGCGGTGACCTTTAAATTTCAAGCTCGTGCCCTATTCAGAATACTTTTCCGGACGGCTGCATATTTTTTTGATTATTCTATCTTGGATTTAGCTCTTGCAAAGACGTAAAAAGTTCAATATTCGACTGACTTTTCTTTTCTTTACATGTAAATAGTCGCAACTTTGTTATTTAATATCTCGGAAACTACACGGTGAATCCCTTAAGAATTTTGCATACGTGTCCGTTATCATTACAGCTGTTATACGATTTTTTTTTACAATTTTATCTTGGATTTGATTTATTTTATGAACCTCCTTAAATTCGTAAATAATTAAATAAAATCATGAGCATAAAAGTTGTAATATTTTCCCATTATTGTACAGATATTATTCAACAATTCAGCCCATTTGTCTGTTCAAATGACTCGTGATAAAATGAATATTTAAATTACTTACCGGTTTCATAATTCTTAGCAAAATGTTGCAAACAAGCTGCTTCAAAAGACAAAGAACGAACGGAGAGATTCGATCTGTCGAAGGGAAGGCATTTGGGTAGAATGACATCGCTGCAAGGTTTCGAAATAAAAAATGAACGATAATCTGTTGACTAACATTTTCACTTTTATTTATAATTATTAAATGAAATATGAACGATCTAAACTTTTGTTGTTGTTGTGTTGTTGTTGTTGTTATTTACTGAGTGATGATGACGTGTTCAAGATCAAAACGTGTATTCCCGTTGCTTGTTCCAGACAACATTTTTTTCTTTCTTTTTTTACTCCAACAACTCCCTGTTCGTTTCCCCGGCTTTGTAGAGCTTCGAGCTTATATCAAGGGACGCGGTAGCGTCTCGACGCCGAGTATAATCCATTTACCCGACAGTACATTGACCTCTATCGACCAGCAGAGGCTCGAGGAAGCCGGGAAAACAAACAGAACTTGCATCATAGCTCTCTCGCTCTCTTTCTTACTTTCTCTCTCGCTCGCGCTCTCTGTCTCACTGAATTCACGAATTACTGTACGAAACACGCATAAAAAATAAATGTCCTTTTGATCTATCACTGCGACACGTACTCAACGAAGCATACCGTATATTTTCTCATACTATTCAAAGTGTTTTCAATTTTTCTTCATTTCTTTGCTTTTGTTTTAAAATTTATTATTATTATTTATTAATAGCTTTCTTTGCATCTAGCCCATCAGGATTCAAAGAACATTTTGATCTCACACACATCACTATTATAATAAATAAATATTATTCTTTAATGTAAATTCGTTTCCGTTCGCTCGCGTTATACTTTCTGTGTACTGCTCCTCTCAACTCAATAGATATTTGTACCTTCTTCATCTCGTTCAATGACACATCATGCATGCGGTATGTGGAAAATAATATTCACAAAAAAAGAATCATCCTGTCGAGAACACTTTAGGCGTGATAAACCTGTCGCGCAAATTCCAAACTACATATCATCAACACAGGATATTATAGAGTACATAGAGTATAAAATGTATGAGCATAAAAAACTTTGTGTTAACGAAATCGTATCTATTGGATCGAATCGATGATTTTGTTTTTACGCCTTTTATCGTCGCACTGATTATTCCACGCGAAGGTCGTTTTATACTTGTTATAATTAAGTCTGAAATATACCAATCGATACGAATATATATGTATGAGGTTTGTTCGTTTTCTCGGCAAATGCTAACTCGGTCGCTCGTCCAGTGAAAGGTGCTCATTCAACCGGCAGTATAAATACTTCAGACTGCATGAAACACGTTTTAAATATTCCAAGTTATTTACCCATATGCTGTTGATTTAGCGTTTGTTAATATTTTAATCGGCTTTTTAATACTCCTCTAAATATTTAAAACTGTTACTTCCGGTTACAATTTTATAGAAGACTTAATAAAATCGTAGTAATTCTGGCAACAATTTTTTACTGTTCTTATAGTTATATTAACTATGTAATTGTTGTTAGAGCTAATTTTAATTTACTGAAACTAATGATTAGTTTATGTGGTTTCATACAAATATTCTTTTCTGTTGAATTTTTATTTTTTAACTTATCAATCGAAATAGTAGAAAAATGGTACTTAAAAAAATGACTTCTTTAATTTTCATGTGCAAATGCGATTTTCGTTCTTGAAATAAAATTGTAGGATGTATTTCTAATGAAATTCCATTCATTATCACATTTCCAGAAGTTATAATTTTTTTAAATTATATTTTTAAACAAGCTATTCCTTCAATTCATCAAAAATGCATTAGGCAAGTCAAACAGTTAGTAAAAAGTACTACTTCATTTTTTTAAAAATTGAATTCCAAGTATGTTGCATCTACAAAGTATTCTATCAGAAAATTCCGGTAGAAGTATCGTAGTTTAGGAAAAAGAACTGAGAAAAGAAAGAGATTTTGATGCAATCAAATTTCTTTTCATTCTTGGCATTAAAAAGCTACCACGTCTTTTGATTTAAATAGCGAATATCCGAAATAAAAAAAAATGTGAAAGTAATAATATTAATAAATATGATTTTTTACCTTACGAATCAGTTTTTTTTATAAATATAGACGGGACGAAAAAAAATCTACGTGAATCACACATAGTTATAATATAGAATATGTATGTAAAACATGAACTTAATCCATCAAATGGTATTTTACTCAAAGCTCAGACTATTTTCAAAAAAAGTTTCAATTTTTTTCTCAGCTGCTCTGAATTGTGTAATGCAAACGCTCTCAATTCTTGTAAAATTTCCTTTAGATTTGAAATTGACTTGAATGATCAATTTATAAAAATATGTTCAAAAAAAAATCTACATAAATTTTCAAACTATCTTAATAATTGTCACTAAATAGTTGCCTAAGCTATTACCATTTTTCTGAATAGTTAAATGGACACAATCCCGACATACAATTCGCTACAGGAATTAACACATATATTATCGTGACCAACAATCAGAATTGTAAATGCCTAATGCTTATAGAAATAATGATGTTACGATCAGCTCTATAATTATGTTTTTATAATAATAACATGTAGCGATTATAATACGATGATTAAACTTTGGAATGGCTGCAAAAATGATTATTTCCAATAAAAATTCACCGCAACCTTTTGCACTATTTCTTGCAATATTAAAGCGAGAATTATTATCTTTTTCAGCTATTCAAATGTTTACACTCTATTTTATAATCACTACATATTATTATTATGAAATCGTAATTGCAAAACAAATTGTACTGTTAACTATATCTCATGAATTAATGGGGATTTACAAGTCTGGAGCTTAGAGCCACTTCTAGAGCTTCGAGTTATGGGATTGTGTCCATTCACCCGGAAGTATTATTGTTATCCCTGGCATGTCGGCCCCTAGCGACGAGACTAAGCTACATTCATCCGTGAAACCGAACAGACCATTGTGGGTCGATAGATGAATGTTTAAAAGTTGTGAGAACTGTTTAATGCAAATAGAGTATATATATATATGTAATAAAAATTGCGGGTCATTTATTTACAGATTCATGCGTGATCGGACATATGTCGTTTAATGTAAAAGGGACAAAAGTTAATCGGACATAAATATATAAAAAAAAAAAAAATGAAACAAAAACGAAAAAAAAAAAAAACGTATATAATGTAAATCATACACAATAATTTCATGGAAGTTTTACGACACAGAATTTTCGATTCGACGCTACATATGGCAAGATTTTTTTCGTGGCTTGTCCTCGATCTATTTTTTGTTTGTTTTTGTTTTTTGTTTATGTCTTTACAACGTAGCATTTTACTTACAAAACGCAACTCTCCTCTCGCTTGCGGTTACCTCAGACGTTCCATTTTAATTATAATCAAACTTTCAAAGTTCGTAACCAACATCAAAGTTCATCATGGATATTTACAAATTCCGTACGATCGCTTCCAAATCGCTTTGCAAGGCAACACTTGAGCAACGATTATTATTATTTTGTTCATCTTCTTTTTTTTTTTTTTGTATCCCTCTAATCCTAATTGACTTAAAAGGTTATAGTACACGGTAAAAAATTCTTAGTCAATTGTTGATTAAAATAAGCGATAGTCGTTGATGCGAGCACGCGGGGATCGTTAAAATTACAATTGATTAATATACCGTATACTCAAAAAAAGGAATCATAAACTTTTCAGTAGAAATGTATTGTATAAACGGTTTGGAAGGGACCGAGCATAATTGATTTGTTTTTTTTCTTTTTTTTTGTCGAACTCACTAACGGTTCTAATGTTTGTTAAAAGTTGTCTTAAACTACAGTCTTTGTTTATCAGCTGTCATTTATGTATGTTTAAACAACATTTGGCTATGTAATCTAAGCGACTTCATCCTTCGTTTTTTGTTTTTTTTTCTTTAAATAACACGCTTCCACTTTTTTATTTGTAGTATAAACACTCAACAATCTTCTCAGTCAATAGAAAAAACAACAGAAAATAAAATCAGCAGCACACGTTTGTGTCGCGTTTAATTATCGGCATCATCCATTTGTTTGGGTTTTTTATCATAAAACTCGCCGTTCACTTCACGCCTGCTACTCCATTCATCGCAACAAAGTAGCGCTAGAACCCTAATTGATACAGCTCCTCATTCATTTGTATATTTACCTTTTTTCTGTTTCAGACAAACTTTCGCTTCTGTAGTTCTGAGACGACCATTAACAAGTACATTCAACCGACATACTCACATAAAACACCAGCATTATTCAGTCCAGTCTGCCACTTGTGAACCTTCAGACACCATGAAAAAGAAGCACACTATGCCATTCAGTAATCCCTTCCACTTCCAAGTGAATTAACAAAAATAAAATAAAAAAAAAGGAAAACAAACGGGAATGAAAGAAAATAAATAAGGCAGAAATAATTATTAGAAATTATAAACTGCCACTTTTTTAAAAGTCGAAATTCCGAAACAATCGTCATATAATAGAGCGAGTATCTCGATTTTCGAAATATTCCAACAAAAAATTCGTGTAACAAATGAAAGATACAACAGCACACATCACGTATAAGATATTATTTATTTGTCAATATTTTTACTCATAAGATAATCTGTGATTTGAAGTAGTTAAATGTGAATATTAATAATGCAGCATACAACGATCTTATGTAACATCAGTTTTGTTTTGTATGTTTATTAACTTTTCTTGTTTTTCGTTAGATATCGCAATATTTAACGGTGATGTATGTTAAAGTTATTGACTACAATTGTGAGTTGTGATTCTCATAATTTATTGCAAATAATATATTTCGTTAAAAACGAATAATGAGCCGTAGATTTTGAAAAATAAAAAGTTTATGACGACAAACGCTGATTTTTTTCTATTTTTTGCAAATGCCCTCTGGGCTTTTTTTAAAGAGCGTCTACCGGGGCTCTCGGTTATTTATAATTCTCGAAGGGAACAAAATCTTACTCACTCTTAGGATTTTCTCGATCACTTGCAAACCATTCAACTAAAAAACTGTACCAATCAATTCAAATATTTTTTCAATCAAATACTTTCGCTCACACAACCGATCAATAATTTTTACACACCTATGCACCAGTGCAAAATATTCATACACGAAAAAAACCTATTAATGTATACACGCTAAGTACCTAAGAGAGAAGTCAGGATTGCAAATTGGGTTTGTTTTTTTCGTTTTTTTTTCTGGTAGCTGCGATCAATCTTATTATATGCATCCTCGTTTAATTCAATAATAATTTTTCTTTTGTATCTTTGTTTTTTTTTTCATTTAGGATTACTTATTCGTTTCTATGTATAAGTATGTATCATATTCATAGATAATTCCAGTCGAAAAACGAATTCAATGCACACATTTTGCTATTTTTTGTCAATTTTTTTTTTCTAGTATGCAACTACTAGTCACTATAATCTCGATTGATCAAAGCTAACAAGGGCGAAGGAGTAGGGGCGAAAGTTTTGTACTAACAACTTTCCAATCCCATTAATGATTTTATGCACCAAGCAGTCAAATTCAAAGTCTTTTAGTCGCCCTAAACTTTCATCTAGTATTGCAAATAGTTGAATAGTGTGTATAGTCGTTTAATAATCGAGCGTAAATGAGTGAAACCTCGTCGAAGGTTTGCAAGATCATTGCGAAAATAACATTAACGCTCGAACGTGTGTATGCTTAATTTAACAGAAAAACAATGTCATCACTCACTACATACTACAGGAAAGAGGAACAATGCGCGTCACGTTAATTCAACACCTATTACATCGTTTCGTCCATGATCGTCTCGATCTTTTGTTCCTCTTTCGTTATTCAGATTGTTGTTAAGAAGTTTAAAGCGCTTCGCAATAAAATCGGTGCTACATTTTTTCTAAACGTTTCTGTAAAGTGGTGGACAAATAATAATGGTGGAGAATAATTCGTGTTATAGGATTTGTTATAGTTATAGTAATATTGATAGTCATGGATTTGTCAAAATATGGATAATTATATTTTTCTCTTTTCGAAAAAAAAATCCGTAATTCCGTATACTCATACTCTTTATTAGAAGACGCTTTATAAATTAACCGTCTAGATATTGGATATCGTTAACGGTTTAACAATTACAATCGTTTATTTGTGGAGATTTCACGCTCGGCAAACGTCAGGCTGTAATTTTCAAGCGACTACGATTAGCAAATATCTAGGCGGTTAATTTGTAGAGTATATTTAAGGAAAGAGAATGAGCCATCTTGAATTAAAATCAATGAAAAACTCAACGAAAAAAAAGCGAACGAAACGAAAGTATCTCAAAGATTAACTCAAGGGATAAACTCAACGAAAAAGTATCTCCTCGGTAATTAACGTTAGTTAATTAATGGATTCCTAAATCCGTCACCAGGAGTTTTTCTCTGGGTGTTAACGAAACATACTGTAACGATAATAACTCTCCATGCTTTTTTTAATGCACAAAAAAACTTGGCAGAAACGCTCATAGAAATTAGCCCCTGATTTAATTAGTATGAAGTTCTTGAACCTCCTTATTAAATCCATGTGATTAAAACATTGTGGGGGCATATGATTGAATAATTCACAAAGTACAAATCACTTAACACTTGGTGCACACGATTGAAGTAGTGACTTACTTCATAGCGATGACTTATTTTTGTTTGAAATTTGCAACATGTCAGCACGAATCTAAGTCGCGTCGATGTATCGGAGACATTGAAGACCTTAAAGACGCGACTAGAGTACCTATCGAAGCATGTATGCAACAATTAAGCTCTCATCAATCAAAGATCTATTGCTAATCTTGTTAAACTACACTTACGAATTATTTCTCAATAATAGCATGGCTTAGTACATGTTTTTTTTTCTTTTCTTTCGTTAATCAATTTGTTCATTGTCAATGTTACAATTACACTCACGAATCAGTGACAACTATATAGACCTCCTAAATAGCCCTTGAATATGCATAACTAACTTTTCCTCTCATATAATCAGTTTGGGAGTGGGGAAGTGGGGGGGCAGCTAAAATGTATTCATCACATTACACTGACATACCTCTCATTAAATATTAAACACACTGCAATTAACTTTCAGTAAATCCAAGCACATATACGCCGCCATTTTGTTTAACATTAGAATCTTACAATATCTCTCCCGAGCGTTGATACACATTCACATTCATTGACTTTCGAACTTTATCGTTTCTGGCTTAAGTTTACTCGTTTATTCTTTTGTTTACTTGATTTTTACTGTTTTTTTTTTTTTTTTTTTTCATTGCACCGGTGTTCTATTTCGCAACGATTCTGCCGTTTCCGCACGAATAATCGCGATCCTAACCGCAATCATAATGCAAAAAAGAAAACGATTTTGGGATCATTGATGATACAGTGTGAATAGAAAAAAACGAACGCAAAATATTATCTTTCTAGTCAGTAAGAGAGGTGGTTTTAAGGGGATTGGTGAGGGGAGGTCTTTAAATCTTTATAGGCATCCAAAGAATTGCAAAGGTCATAAATTTCTTCGTGTGTCTGCAGCATCAATTATGATCCTGCAGCTTACGAAAAGGATTATCCACTTTCAACTTTTTTTTAATCATTTTAATGAGAAACCTGCAAATATTATGCGAAATTTTTAGAAATTTTTTCTGTTTTACAACTGTTAAAAATATTTTGAACATTAATATGCTTATGCAGGAAATTTTAGTGGTGATAATCGTACATAAAATTTGATACACAAAGTAACATTAAAGTACTTGTATATGAAATTGAATATACGCGATTGTTACACACAAATTTGCTGTAGAAACATAGAAAATAGTCTAAAGAAATTTGTAACAGTGCAAATTAAATTTAAAAAAATTTTCGCAGAATATTGACATACTAGCCATTAAAATATTTGAAAAAGTTAAAAATCTCGTTGGTGTTAATATGTTGTTTCGATACGAAATCTACGATTGTTTAGTCTCCTTGGTAGGAGCACTAGTATCGATAACAACAAGAGCATCGGTATTTCTCGTGGATTGTTTTCTACCTTTAAAATCATGACCTTTGGAATTCTTCGATGCCAATGCTTCGGGACTCAGGGAACGCGCCCGTCTTTTACGAGTAGACTCAGAGTCCCGTCTAAATTTACTCGTACTTAAGAAATGTATTCGACTTTTGGTCGCGCTGCCCCGGGTGGTTCTGCCAGGCGCCTTGGGAGTTGTTGGGATTATTCTGTCCAGGGCCACCGGTGCCAGGATTTCCTGTATTACCCTCACCGCCTCCCTGATTCATCCAGCTGAGAAATCCCGAATTGTTGCTGTTACCAATGCTGTTGTTTCCCGATGGTTGTTGACCAGGTGGTCCAGGTTGATTTGAATAGCCTTGATCGTTTCCCTGATTCTGAAGGTTACCGGAAATCAAACCCCAAGAGGCTTGATTCAAGGCAGCCGCAACCAGAGCTGGATTAACTGGCAATCCTGAGAGGTTTAGTCCGCCCATCGCCAAAGGATTTGACATTCCACCGCCTCCACCGCTGTTGTTTTGTCCCGTTATTCCAAGAGCCTGAAGATTCGGCATATCAAGATTTCCACGATTTCCTTGATTGTTCCAACCATTCGGCATATTATTGCCCGAATGACCCATGTACCTGTTTCCCTGATAGTTTCCCTGCATGTTATTGTCGACTGGACCGGTCATACCGCGACCCCGCATGTTCGAGTTAATCTGATTGTTAAAATTATTACGGTTATTACCCTCGGACTTTGGGGCCGCGTTAGACACGTGAACCGACACTCCCTTTATAATGTGATCTTCGCCGCACAATGACTGTGCTATCTCGGGATCTAAGAACGTTACAAACGAGAATGCACGGAAAGGTTTTGGGATGAACACGTCCGTAACTTCACCAAATTTGGAGAAGTAGTCGCGCAGATCATCGGCTGTTAGGTCTTCGGTACAGCGTCCCACGAATACCTTGCAGGGTACTTGCTGAACCATTCCCTCCTAAGCACAAACGCACAATCAATCAAACTTTTACATACCGTTTACAACTTTACTATCATTCGGACTTGCATTCTGTGCACATTGCTCGCGATTCGAGTTCCAACTGCACATCTTTCTAACTTGCGCGACTCAAACTTACTACTCAGCTGCAGACTAGTCACGTGTTTCATTTTTACAATGCTTTATTCAAAGTTTCATGCATCGATCGATAGTATTAGAAGATGATTGCAAACCATGTCCTTAATTCAGAGAAATAGAAACACATTTCTTTTTTAATCTTCATGAAAATACACTTTGGTTGAGTTCTTTCAAAGACAAATCAGTCATTTTTTTAGCAATTTTAATGTGCTACGAATAATTGTTTTTCTCAAAAGTTGTTCTTCAAGTTCACAAAGTTAATTTTATTTAGTGTCAGCCGTTACAAAATGATATTTTTTTATTAATGGAAAAACATTACTGAAAATCTACGCTGTGAATTTGTAGAACACGTTTTAATAAAGAAAATTAGTTATAGCGTATCAAAATTAGAAAAAAATTACGAAACTTATAAAAATGTAAAAGAAAATGGATCTCTATTATTTTTTTTCGTTAAGAACAGATTGTAATAAAAATCACTTCTCCTACTGTCGCTTAATGCATGAATCATAGCATAAATTATTAATAAAAACTTGGCACTACTTTGGCTAGTTTGAAGCTTAGTAGCTACCTAAATTAATCGACTAATCGTCGATAATCATTAATATCAATCATCGAAATATATAGACATTTAATCTCACTCGAAACACAAGCGAAACAGTCAGAATAATCACGATCAATCTGCACCAACATCAAGTACCAAATGACTTTTCCTCAAATATGAATATATATATATATATGTTATTTTTTTTTCACCAATAACTTTAGACTTTATCGCATTTTTTGTGCCGTAGTAAATACAACGAGGCCATAGTTATGCAAATTTATACAATACGTACAATATTTCACATCCTGTCTAATAATTCATTGACTTTAAAAATGTCTTATCTTACACAAAGAAACACATAAGTAAACCGATAATATTCGAGTGTATAAACGCGTCGTTCGTCACCTAATATTACTAATTAACCAACAGGATTCTTGAGAATCATAAACGTATGACTCTAGATATTTGTGTATATATATATATATAAGTGTTTGAGCATTTACAGCGTGTAAAGCTCCAGTTATTCGAAAGTGAGCGTATATAATGCTGTGTAAACGACAAAAAGATAAACTATATCTACCGTTACATATTATTTATATACACGCAAAAGAAAAAAGAAAAAACCAATTCGCCGATGTTTGTGAATCTCGCGCATATCACGTTCCAAATAGTTATTTGTCCCTGAAATAGCATGCATGTACGAAAAATACATCGGCAATGTGTTAAAAACCGAACGATATACACGAGTTTCTTTAACGATCTTGATAATAGTCATCACGAACATAAATACATTTTTCCCAAATAATTTACATTAGTTTTCGCTTCGAATGTTCTTCATTACTTTACCGCGTTACATCCGTTCACTGTATTTCCGATCTTTGAAAAGGATATCGTCGTCCCGATGTCTTCCATCCGATCCTATTATTTTTCTCTATTTCTCCGGAAAAAAAAGAAAAAAAAAATAACCCAACGAAAAACGTTCTATGATCGACTTCTTCGTTATGTGCGTCTATTTGCGTGAATCGAGTGTTAGTATCTCGACGTTTCCGAGCCATGATGATCCCTCAAGGGTCGATGCTTGTAGTAACGATCGTAATAATTTTCCTTCTGTGGATATCGAACAGCATCGGCGAATCTGCCGTCAACTCCTCGTCCGTCGACAGCGTAACGAGTATCACCGTCTCTGCCGTCCGTTGCGTATCTCTCTTCTTCTTCTCTACCGTCAACTTGATATCTTCTCTCGGCTTCACGTCCTTCGGTTGGATAACGAAAATCTACTTCTCGGTTATCGACCGGAATTCGATTTTCCACGTGCCTCGTGTCCGAATATCTTATCTCGGATGAGTGTCTGCTTTCCGCTGGTAAATATCTACCGTCTGTCTCGTAATACGTACGATCGTAACCGTAACTTCCGTATCTGGTCTTCTCTGTGTATTCGGGATTGTCGGTCGTCGGATAAGTCGTACGTCCCTCGTAATTCGGATATCTCGGGTATTCCGCTTCCGCTGGATAGTTGGAACTCGGCGCTACTGGGGCGTGAGGAACTGGAGCGTAATTTCGCGAATCGTAATTTGCGTCCTCGTAAGATGGATAAGCTGGCTGTTTCTCGTAATTATTGTAAGTCTGACCTCCATCGTACTTGTACTTGTTGTCATCGTACGGATAGTTGGACGGATATGACGGATAGTGGGTGGTTTTGTAATCGTATTCCGAGTCGTACCTAGGCGAAGTTGCCGTTTCGCTGTTCGTGTTCATATAGCTTTTGGCAACTGGATGCCGACGGATACTCGGAGTGTGAACCGGTATAGGACGGTAACACTCGCTGTGCTTACCCGTATCATACTGACGAGCCATCATAATGCCGTCAATGTTCTGGAACCAGACACACACCATCCCTCGACAATGACTCAGTTTTTATCGTTTTTAAGGAGGCATCAGCGATCGTTTATTAATGTAGACTGAAATACCAAATTCTTGAGGAGTTCGAGAAATCGCTGCGTGTTTAATTTTTTATTAACGAAATATTCCAAGTTAAATTATGCTTTTTCAAAAAGTGTAGTTTTACGACGAATTTAGGCGGCAAACATTATTTCTGTCAATTGTATGCGTTGGAGAAAATCTCTTGAAAAAATGGAAAAGTTGTTTGAAAGTACATTAAATTCGGATTGTAATTGAAACAGAAATTCTTATGGCAAAAGTTGTGTTTAAATTAAATGGGACGAGCGATTTTTATTCGCAAACAATAAATAAGCTGATTTTGAAATTTGAAGTTTATAAAATTTGGAAATGTTTGATATCTCAATTTTTTTACATTTTAACCTATTCTCCATTTTGCTACACTTTTACGATTGATATTTTTTATGGACACCCGACACAGTGACAAAAGAAATAATGTGCACTAGAAATTCAATCTTTTTCCTAAAGTGCGTCGTTTAACTAAGATATCAGCTGATACCTCCTTAACTTTAAAAAAATTTGATTCCATTCTTCTTTTCTTCTTCGGTTTTTGATTCTCACACTGTAAAGAATGTCTCAACGAAATTTAATATAATTATATGGAAAGGTTTTATGCAGAACCCGCAAATTTGAAATTCAATTTTTAACTACTATATAAAATTAATAAATTGTATATTGGACACGTTGAAAGTCGGGTTTAATACGCAAATACGTCGATACCATTTTCCCGTTGTGGTATTCAAACTATTCGTTGAATTCATTGAACACCGGAAAATTTCTTAAGAAAATTACATCATAACCTTAAGCAATCGTATTTTCGATGCCGCAAAACCACAAAGAAAAATTGTTCGTATCTTCGTTAAAAAAAAAAAGCAGCGCGGCTGTTTGCTGCTAGAAAAAAAAAAAGTTTCTGATATCTGGAAATTCACAAAGGCTTAATGTATTAAATTTAGTACGCGGATTTCTGCAGAAAAACTTTCTGTACAAATACATTAATATTCCGAATACTTTTAACAGCGTAACTTTGCAATTTAGACACACAAACCCACTCGTCCGACTCACGCATACGCAAACCCACACTCACGTCGTTCGTCCACACTGTATGTTCGTCAAACGTTTCTCGGGTAATAAATTGTTGGAAAAAAAAATAAAAAAATAACTGAAGTAAAAAATCAGAAAACTCGTCGCGAAAAGGATGTATGTGCTATATAATCAGTTATGCATCGTTCTGCCGACGTAAACGCATTTGACGTTCCATTAAACAGGAGATAAACTTGTTTATCGCGATACCCGTAATGCGCCAAGCATATCCGACACCCGTACAAAAAGCTCGCGATTCGAGAACAAGCGGTATCCGAATACCGAGTACATACATCGCAACACGGAAATTACAAGAGATTTTTCGTCACGCACTCCATCACGCTGAGTATTGAATACTTTACAATAATGCTGCTTTGACATTTAAAAAAGCATTCCATAAACGACATGCAAACATCGATCTCTTTGTGGGTAATGTTGTTGTTGAGCTTTTGACTTTTGTTTGTTTGGTTTATTTTATGTTTTTTCTCCTATTTTACTCTCCTATTAAATCAGCGAGTTGCATTGAATTGAGTTTTTCCTTCCTTTCTTTCTTCCTTTCTTTCTCTCTCTCACACCGTTTTTTCCCCAATGCTCGCAAGAATATACTTTTTTTCTGTTGATAAGCTGCTGATAGATCCGAACTAAACGTTCACGGAACAACAATGTCCATTCATGAACCCAGACACACTCACGCAATCGTACGAAAAGAATAGAGCGACACTTTTTTTCTTCATACTACGCCGAACTGTTCACAGACCGGTCATCATCACCGCGAGCGGATCAACGGATTCATACAGAAAATATACGGCATCGCAACGATTTTTCACGTCGAAATCATCCCAAGGCTCTCTCATACACTCGATTCATCCAAACCGACGCACATCAACACACATTTGCTCTTTACAGTTTCGTTGTTTATTCTCGACTTTTCACCGCATTCATCTATTTATACCACACGTTCTCATTCAGTATAAAACATTGCCAAGTCACTCCTGAGAGATACTGATCGATTTTTTCAGAACTTTTATGCAAATACGTGAATAAAATATTGAATATATATATTTTTTCTATTCTTTCTATGAGCATTTTCTGACAATAAACCGCGTTTTTGGATATTCTAATTTGGATTTAAAGCTATGAAAATATCGATGTCAATCTCGTACATTTTTATCGCTCACAGATATATATTTTTTAAATTCATTCAACTTAAGCTAAATTTGAACTATCAATGAATCAATGCAAAATTGTAATGTTCTCGTGTACTCGCTAACGCATATTTTCATCACGTGCTTACCTTGCTGTTGGGAACCTTGACGTCGCACCAACGACCGTCGATCATGTGTCTCTGAGCGAGACATCTCAGCTGGGACTCGTAACTTCCGAATCTGATGAAACCGAAACCCTTGCTTTGACCGGATTTTGCGTCTTTCTTCACCTTAACACGCAAATAAGATTTAAAGAAAATGTAGTAAATTATTGAAATATTGATACACAGTAATTTCACGTTATTAGCGGCTTCTGTCTGTGCGTTTTCGAAATTTTTGCTTATTTTTTTGTTTTTTCACGTTTTTATTATCGCATTTTCGTTCAGTTGTGGTAAATGGATTTTAAAAGCGCACTAATTGTCATTTATACACTAATTGTCCCCCCAAAACGCCGAATTTTTTTTTTTTACTTACAGTAATTTTTAGTACTTATTACTTCTCTGCTAGTTTGTATAAAAGTACGAATTTCTTTTACAATTATTTAGTATTCTCTTTATGTAAATAACTAGCAGAACAAGAACAATATTTTACGAAAGGCTAATTTCAAATTTGATGATTCACGGTCTAGTTTTTAGCTCAGTTGAAAAAGCAAATTACAGAAAAAGATTCTATTGCTTCCTCATAGAGGGAGCTTTGTTTTCATGAAAATTTTTTTTTCGAGATTTTTATGTCAGGACCCTTAGAATTGTCCAAAACGTCCAGAAAAGTGTGTGTATGTGTATGTGTGTGTGTGTGTGTGTGTGTGTGTGTGTGTGTGTGGTGTGTGTGGTGTGTATGTATGTGTGTGCGTATATGTATGTGTATGTATGTGTGTGTGTGTGTGTGTGTGTATGTGTGTGTGCGTGTATGTGTATGTATGTGAGTGTGTGTGCGTGTATGTGGTGTGTGTGTGTGTGCGTGTATGTGTGTGTGTATGTGTATATGTATGTGGGTGTATGCATGTGTGTGCGTGCGTGTGTGCGTGTGGTGTGTATGTGTGTATGTGTGCGTGCGTGCGTGTGTATGTATGTATGTGTGTATGTGTGTGTGGTGTATGTGTGTATGTGCGTGTATGTGTGTGTGTGTGTGTGTGTGTGTGTGTGTGTGTGTGTGTGTATGTGTGTGTGTGTACAACTCCGAAAATTCGAACGCCGATAACTCAAGAACGGTTTTGTATATCGTGCTCAAATTTGGCACACTAATGTAGCAGCGGATCCTCTTCAACTGTAGCAATTTCCGACAAAATCTGTGCGAAAAGAAAGAAAGAAAAAAAAAAAAAAACAAGGAACCACAAACATTCCACTTATTCGTTACAACACAAATTTTGTGCCCCACAAAATTGCCGCTAATTTACAAGTTAAATAAAAATTATTAGTCGTAAATTTAGTTATATTTTAGATTGCTTCCGAATGCTTTCGCCTTACATGAATCCACCCGTTAAAAAAATGTGTCAGGGCCTATAGCTTGCGTTAACGAAGTACCTTAAGATGATGTGTTAGTGCTCGGTCGTTAACAAAAGCTGTAAAGCGTTGTTCTTGGTTACAATTGATATTTCAGGCAAAAGACGAGAAGTAAGACTTTTATTCGCAAAATTAACCGTGGCGACGAATAACACGTCGGGAAGATTCAGCATCTCACTCGCACTTATGGCGATCTGAGAGAGACAGACGATATGTAACACATCACCTTAAGCCAAGAGTGATGAAAAAGCACGTTTTCCCCTCCCACATCGCGAAATCTTTAGTCGAGCGCACGAAACTTTGCGCAAGAGCAGCACTGATCCGACAGTCTTGAGAATAGGGCGCGCCTTATCCTTATCTCACCCAGAATTTTTGTGCAAGAGATCAATGCGAAGCCGTTGGGCTACGGCGAATATTTTTGCACTGTCGGAAATTATTTCTTATTATTCTTCTACTCGTGAACATTATATTTCATATTACAGCAAAAACGTCGTTTATTTTTTTGTTCTTTTTTATTTCAAATAGATATTGTAAATTTATATTTAACGTTTTTGTCATTGTGTATTTTTTTTTTTTTATAAAATTATATTGTGGGCAAATAAATAAATCTAAAATATAATGAAAGCCGAAGTCTGATGAAGAGAGTCGCACAGAGGCTTATAGCTCGCAAAGAGGCTTATAAACGTTCCAATTGCTTCTTATGCTACTTTTTACTCCCTCATTAAAACTTCTTGTCCTGTCGCTAAATTTCTCGTGTTCATTTTGGGTACTTGTTAATGTTGAGTAAAATGAAGACAATAATACGAATCATGTTTTTTGATCATTTTATCCGCAGAACTTCGAATTTTAAGGGGATCAAGTCACGTAATGAGCCATTATAATATATTTTTATACAGTTGATTCCATTTTAAGGTTCCAACTTTTGGAACCTTAAAAGGTACCAGAATATTATAAAAAACGAAATACACTAATTTTAACTTGACGCAGTTTTCTGATCATAGTGAACGGATTTTAGTTTCAAGTCGTGTTTGGATCGTGCCAAATAACTTTCGAGTTTAAGTATAGTTATTTTCAAAATAATTTTCTTTGAGAGCAATGATGTAAAAAATATAAAAATATAATGTAATTTTCATTATTAGATGACATCATAATCCAGAATATTTCGTCGCGATTATTGCACGATACTAAATTTGAAACGCGGCTAAGTGTTTTACACCCGTCGGTGAATAATAATAAATGCACTTTGGTTAATATTTTTAACTTTTCAGAACATTTTCCGGATTTATTGTTCGCAGAATATTTTCAATAGTTTTCAACGACGATGAAAGACATTTTGGCGCGCCGCCATTTTCTGGGAGTCCAAAGGACGTCGGCGTCTATCTCTAGCTCACCAATATGGCGCCAGTCTCTCTCTCTCTCTCTCTTTCTCTTACACAGTGACTAATGCTGCTTTCACATGACGCGCAAGTTGCATAGCTAATCACATATTAAGCATTCCATTCTATTGTCTATCGGAAAACTCACGCCAAACATAATTAGCTGGCGTAGGTTACGCGTTATGCAATTTATGGGTTTCTCCCCCGATCAAGTGATTTTAGTAAGGATATCCTTAACAATTTTGGAATTCTTTAGTATTGTTCGTTTAAAAAATATGAAAATACTCTAATTTTTAAACGAAAAATACTAAGTCTTTAGTATTTTTCGTTTAAAAAATATAAAAATTCTGTAATTTTTAAACGAAAAATACTAAAGTATTCGATACTTCAAATTGGAAAAAAATAAAATATTAGATACTGTAATTTTTTACGAAAAATAGCAAAGTATTAGATACTGTAATTTTGAACGAAAAATAGTAAAGTATTAGGTACTGTAATTTTGAACGAAAAACAGCAAAGTATTAGATACTGTAATTTTGAACGAAAAATAGTAAAGTATTAGGTACTGTAATTTTGAACGAAAAATAGCAAAGTATTAGATACTGTAATTTTTTACGAAAAATAGCGAAGTATTAGATACTGTAATTTTTTACGAAAAATAGCAAAGTATTAGATACTGTAATTTTGAACGAAAAATAGTAAAGTATTAGGTACTGTAATTTTGAACGAAAAATAGCAAAGTATTAGATACTGTAATTTTTTACGAAAAATAGCAAAGTATTAGATACTGTAATTTTTTACGAAAAATAGCAAAGTATTAGATACTGTAATTTTGAACGAAAAATAGTAAAGTATTAGGTACTGTAATTTTGAACGAAAAATAGCAAAGTATTAGATACTGTAATTTTTTACGAAAAATAGCAAAGTATTAGATACTGTAATTTTTTACGAAAAATAGCAAAGTATTAGATACTGTAATTTTGAACGAAAAATAGTAAAGTATTAGGTACTGTAATTTTGAACGAAAAATAGCAAAGTATTAGGTACTGTAATTTTGAACGAAAAATCGTAAAGTATTAGATACTGTAATTTTGAACGAAAAATAGTAAAGTATTAGATACTGTAATTTTGAACGAAAAATAGTAAAGTATTAGGTACTGTAATTTTGAACGAAAAATAGCAAAGTATTAGATACTGTAATTTTGAACGAAAAATAGCAAAGTATTAGATACTGTAATTTTGAACGAAAAATAGCAAAGTATTAAATACTGTAGTTTTGAACGAAAAATAGCAAAGTATTAGATACTGTAATTTTTTACGAAAAATAGCAAAGTATTAGATACTGTAATTTTTTTTACGAAAAATAGCGAAGTATTAGATACTGTAATTTTTTACGAAAAATAGCAAAGTATTAGATACTGTAATTTTGAACGAAAAATAGCAAAGTATTAGATACTGTAATTTTTTACGAAAAATAGCAAAGTATTAGATACTGTAATTTTGAACGAAAAATAGTAAAGTATTAGGTACTGTAATTTTTAACGAAAAATAGCAAAGTATTATATTCTACAATTTTGGACGAAAAATAGCAAAGTATTAGATACTGTAATTTTTAACGAAAAATAGCAAAGTATTAGATACTGAAATTTTGAACTAAAAATAGTAAAGTATTATATACTGTAATTTTGAACGAAAAATAGCAAAGTATTCTATACTTTAATTTTTAACGAAAAATAATGTTTTTTTTTTTTTTAAATATTGGATTCGGGGAATTACTCGCATTCTTCGTTAACTTTGGCAGTGTTAAGAACATAATTTCCGCGCATAACGTGAGATCATTGTGTGTAGAAACCTGTTTGTTTAGTTTTTTTAAATTGATAAATTGTTATTGGATAGTTTTGACTTACCTGCGCCATCAAGACCTCGCCAAAGGTCTCGAAATATTCGCGCAAGTTCTGTTCGGTAGTTTTCCA
The DNA here is from genome assembly GCA_963970395.1 of Ephialtes manifestator. Classification (NCBI taxonomy): domain Eukaryota; kingdom Metazoa; phylum Arthropoda; class Insecta; order Hymenoptera; family Ichneumonidae; genus Ephialtes; species Ephialtes manifestator. Next base: position 31,995,803 of record OZ019972.1, read on the forward strand.
CGGCAGGCCAAGTACGATCAGATCGGTGCAACGCAACTTTGTTTCCATTCTCTTGGTCTTCGCTGTCGAATTTTCCAAGTTGTCATCGGATTTGCGTTTGTTCTCTAAAATTAAAATAAAACATTCGGATTTCATTAGTTTTCATTCAATTTTTTTACCAATGTGTGGATTGCGTGTTTAGTGACGATTTCATTTGATAGTTAACCGTGTCCATTTTTTCCCCGTAAATTTCCTTCTTTATTCAAGTTTTTTTTTATTTTTCTTTTCTTCACGAAATTATAAAAATATCAATTATCCAAAAAAAATGTATTCGAATATCGGGATATTTATTCGGTAATTTTTTTCGCAGCAGAAATTTAAAGAATTGTAATTGAAAACATTTAAGGTAGTTCTGTCACTTCACGCTCACTTAGCATAAGTTTCCGAAAAATGAGAGCAAATTGCAAACACTTCTCGATGATATAAAAATCTGTAAAAAATCATGCATATTAAAGATGCTGAAGACATTAATTCGGCATAATAATAATTCCAAATTGTTATTAACAAATTGATGAACAATAAAATTGTTTAACAAATTTTCCGACAACTTAATTTTTTTGTTTCGGTGAAAATGTTTTGTTCATTTTTCTGAATACGTATGAATTTTTTCAAATTTTTTTCTTTGCTTTGAATTTTTTGTTTTTTTACATGGAGAAAATCACAAAATTCAAAGCAAAGAAAAAAATTTGAAAAAATTCATACGTATTCAGAAAAATGAACGAATCATTTTTATCGAAACAAAAAAATTAGGTTGTCGGAAGATTTGTTGAACATTTTTATTTTTCATCAATTTGTTAATAACATTTTGGAATTATTATTATGTCGAAATAATGTCTTAAGCATCTTAAATATGCATGATTTTTTTCATATTTTTATATCATCAAGAAGTTTTTGTAATTCGCTCTCATTTTTCGGAAACTTATGCGAAGCGAGCGTGAAGCGACAGAACTACCTTAAGAGCTTCTGATATTCGTATTTTTCGTTATTGTGTTGTTTGAAATTCTGAACAATATTTCACGTTCCATTCGCGACAATCACAACAAAATTAAGTCTTATCAAGATTGAAAAATATCAACATTGGTGCAATATTGGTAAAAATATGTGTTGTGCAACACAACTGCTATATTTTCAAAAATGTTTTCTGCAATTTTCCATTACAGGTTAAAAAAACTGTTTTACAGAAATTGGAATATTAAATTTCATACATAAGATGTAAAATTACAGCACTAGAAAGTACTGAAATAAATCTTTTGAAAATTTGGAATTTGAATATAAAAATTTGTACTTTTAATATACTCAGATATTAATATATCAGCTAAGGAATAAAATTTTCTGTGTTGATATGAAGAACAACATAACACATTAAGCATTTTTCGAATCCTGTTTTATTTTTATTTCAAATATTTCGAATATCAGCTTTTTTGTTTATTTCTTTATTTTAGAATACTTAACAATATCTTATGTCGAATATGAGATAAAATTAAGCTTTAACAATTAACACATTTAAAAAATCAAATTCAAACACCATCAAGCACAAAATTTTGTTATGATTGTATCAATTTGAATGTAAGCTACTATTTAATATAAAAAAACAAGAAAATAGAACAATATTTTTTGCAAGTCAAAAAATCGATATTACAAAAAAATCGTTCAGACTTCCAGTGTTACACAATAACACGGGACTGCTATCCCGATATTCGAACTTTAGAATTACTGAAAAAAAAAAGAAAAAAAAAAGAAAAAAAAAAAAAAAAAAAAAATTATAATTCTAAAGTTCGAAAAAAAAAAAAAAAAATTTTTAACGATATAATCAAAAGTAAATAATGAATAGTATACTGGAAAAAATTATGCAATTCTCTTCTTCGACATGATCAATTTTCCCGAAAAAAAAAAAACGAGTCAAAATTTCGCATAAAGGAAAAGAAAATTATTCAATCCCCTTAAGGATTCCGAAATCCCGTCCGTCCATTATTCTTAAGTCCCATCATCGGAACATTCGTTTCCATGCAAGAAAACTAATTAAAAAAATGGACGCCCTAACGCGAGCAGAATGTTTGGGTCAATAAACGGGAGGCCTGCACGCAACGTTGAAAAGAAATCGACATTTGTAGTTCATTGAAATAATCGTTGAGGTCGCGTGAGATCAGTACATAAGAGTTTCGAGTGGGAAGGAGAGAGAGAGAGGCATCGACGCCATGGTCACGTACATGGGCGTAGCGACAAAATGGCCGGATCCAAACATCAGAATATTTCCGATCTCCATGAATAATAACGCGAAAAAAACAAAAAAAAATCAAAAAAACAAAAGAAAAAACGAAAAACAAAAAACAACGTAACAAGAGAACAAAAAGAAAATGTCCGATGGCGTGATAGTAACGATGCACGTAGTCGCTAGGCCGCCATATACTATAAAGATACTCGACATACGTAGCATTAAATGTGCATCTCCGTCTCTTTCTATCTCACGCGCTTGCCCTCCATTTTCTCGTAGGGGGAGCGGCGGGGGAGGGTGTATATATAATCGATATATACACCCGGATATATAACGGATATATAATCGATTTAGCAAAATTTGTAGCAAAATTGTATGTTTTTTTAAATAGGAAGGGAAAGGAATGGCTATACCTTTTGGAAAAACGCAGAAATAGACGGCTTTTCCCCATCCAGCTTCGGGTTGATGAAGACGACCGTCGACGAGACGGACGCCTCGCATCGCCCTCGACTCCGGATTGCGATATTTGAGTCCGCAGGTACCGGGAAACTGGGCGGATAAAGTGGTAATCGAAAGTGTGCCATCGTCTTCAGTGGGCAACTCTATCGGCTCCTCGCCCTCATCCTCAGCGACTTGGATGTACGACGACATTTTTGTTTTCTTTCGTGCTACTTTTTCTTCTTCTTTCTCTCTCCGCTCAATCTTCTGGTTCACAGTCTCTCCGGAACAAAAACTTTAATAAAGCACTCTCTCGTTTCAGTCGAAATAGGTGTTGATTTATCTTGATTCGTTCTTTCTTCCTTTCTTTCTTTACTTTTTAAAAATAATACCCGTACAACACAACAAACACACACGCTCGGGCTCGCAGCAATCACGCAACACTCTCTCTCGCTTACGACGTTGATCTGTTTGTGGCGTTCGTCTGGTTCTCGTATCCAACACGACGAGACCGATTGGAGTGGGGGAAAAGGGATCGATAACGGAAACGGAAGTCACCGTGATTCTAGACGGAAATTAACCGATATTGCAAATGATACGCCACTCTCGTAACATCTACGTTATTCTCTTTACTAATTTTATCTAATTTTTAATTTTCAATTTCGAATTTCAACTATAAACAAAATTTTGAGGGAATAAAGAACGTGCGAAAGTTCTATTGATTATTTTTAGTCGCTATTATGACAAATTGTTGAACGTGTTTTGACTCGTGTAGTAGATTCTTTGCGCAAGCGGTCCGAGAATGGCCGCGTTGGGTGGCCATAAACTATTTGACTATATACCGAAATAGAAAAGGCTTTAATGTCGGGTTGGAAAGAAGGGGGCGCACGATTTTGTTTAGGAAAAGGAAAATTCGATGCGCAATTTTACGAGCAATTTGAAACGTCTTTTCGTGAATTTTGTTTGGGAATTTGAAATATAAATATTAGAAAATGTAGGGAAAATATTGAAAAATAAGTCATCGTATATGTTTTAAGTCTTTCAATATGAATTTGTTTTTAATGCAAATATGTTCAGATTTTCTACTGTACCGACTGAGTTTTGTTTAGGAAAAGGAGAATTCGATTTTGTTTAGGAAAAGGAGAATTCGATGCGCAATTTTACGAGCAATTTGAAACGTCTTTTCGTGAATTTTGTTTGGGAATTTGAAATATAAATATTAGAAAATGTAGGGAAAATATTGAAAAATAAGTCATCGTATATGTTTTAAGTCTTTCAATATGAATTTGTTTTTAATGCAAATATGTTCAGATTTTCTCCTGTACCGACTGAGTTTTTGATTTATAAAACACAGAATTTTAAGCCAATAAGCAACGTTGTCGATATATGATAAATGAAAACGCAATGTTGAAAGCCAATTAGCGCAAAGAAAATTTTGGGCGATGAAAACTACCTTATATTCTCCATTTTTTGAACGAAATTTTCTCAAAATTTTGTGTTTGGCAATTACGGTTACATTTTTCGATAATTAACGTGATAAAATCTTACTAAATATTTTTTAAATTATCAGTAAGTATATTTTTAGTAAATTTCCTTTGCGCTAAGAATTTATAGTTTCTTTTTCTGTTTAGTAAAAAATTATCATATTTTATTTAATATTGATTTTGTTTTGTGAATAAAAACTTAGTTTGAAGGCAATCAAAATAACGATTGGTTCATGCATCGTTGTAATCGTAAACTGAAGAATAAAACCCAGAAGATTTGAATACAAAGTCAATTACATTATACTTTATTGTAAATTCAGACATTCTCTAGTTTTCCAAAATCAACGTAGCGTGTATTAAACAGTAAAAATATTCATTCGATATTCAGAAATTTTTCACTTAGAAATTTGTATTGTATTATTCATAAACGTCTTCACTATTTCTCAAATTGCTTTCATTTAATGTCTTAAAACTATAAATTAATCATTGTTATAATTGTGCACTTTTAATTATTTCAGTGACTCAGAAGCTCAGAAATCCAACAAAATTATGATTTACTTGAACTCTAGATACTATTTTTAATTCCTGTTGCACTACAAATGTTAAAGAAAAAAGTAATATCATTTTCAATAATTTTATTTAATTTCAGTTTGTTCTTTTTGCGAAGTGCACATTTGAAAGGGCGAAATTATGAGTAAATTAATAATTCTTTTAAGTTTTCCACGCAAACACGTAGAATCTGCCTTTATCAAATTTTGTTTTTTTCTACATAAACAATAATGTTACATTTGGTAAAAATACGGTGTTGTGACCGAAAAAATACCGGTTACGTTAATTTTCGTTTCGTTGATTGGCTGATGCATCCGTCCATCCTTATTACCTAAGCGACTTGATTTCCGGTTGGTCTATAATATATGAAATCGATTTGAAAATCGGTATTTCAAAGACCCCGTAAAAACAGTCTAACGAAGACAAAATGATGACATTTATTTTCAATGATGAATGCTTTAATATTTACATTTCGTAAAGTACAACAGGCAGAATATAACGTACGCTCAATCCGAAGCCATATGCAGATCAATTTAATAGATCATTCATCGCAATATGTCCGACTAACATACATTATCCGCGAAACATTTTCTCATGGTTTCCACTATAGTCTTTTCTTTGCGAACGACTATGAGATGATTCGAGATAGAAAATACCTTAAGCTACCATATACTATTATGTAACAGTCTATAATTCAATTAATCAAAAAAGAAAAAAAATTCATCCACGCAGCTGAATAAAGCCGCGAAATTGCAACGCAATGCAACTGAGACGGTATATACTAAATGATGCGCTTCCATAAATGCACCTTCGTACCTACTATACCAATATATCCAAAAAAAAACATGACTTTATATAAAAATACCTCGTGCTCAACGAGTCCGAGCCGTTCTGATGTCAAGCACATACGTATAAAAATCTTTTTCAACTGAATCATAAACCGATGATTATTCTGTTTTTTTTTTTCGTACGAAATCTGATGCACATTTTTTTTCTCGCATACACGCATACACACGCAAACGTCGTTCAAGATATGAGTTGATTTTCCTGAAGCCAATGTATTTAGAGCAAAGGTACCATTAAATTTCTCGGAGGTACCATTAAATTTCTCGGATCGCACGGTAAATTATTTTTTAAAAAATGTATCGTTCTAATTTAATACTAATTTATCTTTGCTCTGATAATTTTTAAAATATGTATTTTATTGTTCTACTTTTTTTTTTATTGGGCGCAAATAATCATTTTTGTTTCAGAAAATAAATTAAAAAATGAATCGTTCTTATCTGATTGGGCAAAGATATTTGCTATATCATTTTGTAAATACTTTGTATACTTGAATTAGGTTTCAAGATTTTTTTCGTGTTTCCTGAAACAAAAATGATTGATTTGTACTTAACAAAAATAAGTAGACTTATGAACCTAATGAACCTAAAAAACTATGGGCTAAAGTTGCGAAAATAGTTAGATACAATTTAAGAAATAATTTAACGTGATGATCTCTGTTTTCAACTCATTCTATTTGTTTATTTTTTCGACAAATTAATCAATAATAGTAATCTTTTCGAATACCATATCATATTGGCAGAAAAATATTCGGACACTTTTAGTTACATTTTAGTCATAAAAATTAAATCAACTGAGAAAATAATCGGCTGTTTTTGTCCATTAGTATTTTTTCATCAGTTGTGGAAAACCGTTCGTTTTTTTTTTGTAGTCCAGTATTCGAATATTTTACTGTAAATGAGATAAAGCAATAAAAAAATTAATGTTGGTCAATTTGTGGAACAATAAATAAGTTGAATGAGTAAATAATCAAGGATTGCAACTCTTTTTTTGGATAAATTTACTATGTTATCATATTTTTTCTAGCGAATTGTCGCAGCTTATAGCGTACAAAATTACTAAATGGGGAGATGTTAAAAATCGATCCAGTTTAGTTGATGAAAGCAACAGTGTAATGCCGGAGGCAAATTATTGTGAAAAAGCTTTTGTTGTTTGTTCGTATTTTCTTCTTGTAACCCTCGAGTCGGAAGACTACCGCAATTGAAAATTCTGATAATACTGCATTTAGAGCTGCAACGATATTTGGTTGCTGTGATTTGTTGTATATAAAATAAAACGTCTGTTCATCAGTTAATTTAAATCAATTCCACTTTGGTCACGATACGTGATATCAGTATCGGTTTAACCGCCGTATAAGACTTTCACATAAACATTTTATTAGACTCTAAAACAAAACGAAGTGATTTTTGTGTATCTTATGCTTTTTCTTGTCTTGCTGTAATTTACAATTATCTTCGCCGGTATGAACTTCATTATTTCCTACCCACGCGGCTATTTATCTAAGAAAAATATATGTGAAGTGTCGAAAATTTGGCGCATAAATGTTGAATATATTATCCGTATAAGGCATTCTCTTTTAGTGCAACCATTTTCTTTTTCGATGCATTCAGATATTTCTCATAATTAGCCAGATTGAATATCTAAATGAGAGGATTTTCTCTGAATTTTATCGGTTTTTTTTGGAATTAAATATTGTTTTAAATAAATTATGTATATCTTGCAAAAACGGTAGCAGAAGAAGAATACAAGGAAAAAAATGTTCGTTTTCGATAAACTTTTGAATGCAATAGTACTTGGATTTTTACTTATTTATAAATCATCCAAATTTATTTTCTGAGCGCAATAAACAAATTAATTCTGTGGGCATCGCATATTGAAAAAAAAAAGTTGCTGAAAAATGTGTTTAATAACAATATCATCAGATTTCAGAAGAAAAAAAAACTGATATTTCTGATTTTGTACAGCTTAAATGTTGGATGCCCACACTGTAATTTTTTTGTATATATTCTACACAATCCCTGTAATTCCATACTTTTTAATCAAAATGAATGATTTCCAATTATGCAAAAAAAATCATGTAGTTGGCTCAAAAAATACATTTTATTGACTTTAATCAACCAAATTTATTTTCTGAGCACAATAAACAAATTAATTCTGTGGGCATCGCATATTGAAAAAAAAGCTGCTGAAAAATGTGTTTAATAACAATATCATCAGATTTCAGAAGAAAAAAAAATGATATTTCTGATTTTGTACAGCTTAAATGTTGGATGCCCACAATGTAATTTTTTTGGTATATATTCTACACACATCCCTGTAATTCCATACTTTTTAATCAAAATGAATGATTTCCAATTAAGCAAAAAAAAATCTTGTAGTTGGCTCAAATAATAAATTTTATTGACTTCAAAATAGAAGTTAAAATATTACTGCTATTGCATTCAAATCTTCATAAAAACGACTTTTTTAATTTTTGTTTTGTCTGTCCTAGATCTAAATACTTTAACAAGAAACTGCAACTCTCAAACGTACGATTTTTTTTTTCATTTCATAAGCACTTTTACGTAGTACTGAATATAAATACTAATAGAAACAAGAGATTCTTAAACGGGACGAAAAAAGTGTCTGAACTGACAGAGAATGCCTCATACGTAAAACATAAAAGATTCTGTTGCAAAAATATATGTCTCACATATTTTCCATAAGCATAAATAACATACAATTCACATATTTACTGCTCCAAAATCTTTTACATTTCAATTACATTTAAAAAATATATTTAACCTACACAAACGTCCATGGGTTTATAATACCTCTCGATTGAATGTGTTATATCTACGCCATAGATATGATAATTCGCACAATGGGGCATCTTGAAAACGAGGATCACGTTCGTAACGCACACACGCACGCATTCGTGTCCGTAACGTATAAACAATAAATATTATAACAAACTTAACGCGTATACGATAAAAATGATGTCGCAAACTATTGGGCATATGTGTGTTGAGTGTTTCATGTTTTTTTTTTCTGACGTCTTCGATGATTTTAGTTTACGGTGCAGGTTTAAGAATGGGTGAGAAAGAGGTACAGGTTTCTAGGACAACGTTGCCGAGGCACTTGTTGCCACATTTGTCGTTGTCGTCGGTCAGAACGTTATCGCGCAGCCAATCGCTCGTCGAATCTGCTGGATAAACGCAAGGTTTCGTTCGGAACTTGTTGAGTGCGAGATTCTTCATGAAAGTTGTTCTGGCGCTTCCACTTTCATCTGTACGCATTGGGTCTCTATTTTCGTCGGACGAACACGGAGCGTTTTCGCTTTCCTCGTCCGAAGAGCATAGATCGACTATGAGAATTTTGTTTGATGGTTGATAATTAACTTGCGGCGATCGCATCTGTTTCGGCGATTCCTTTATCAACGTTATCTCAGCCATATCGTTGAACGCTCCTGTTTCGAATTGACGTTCGTTCGGCTGAGGCACCGGCAATTTGTCCACCGTCACCTCGATCAATTCAACGAAATTCGAGTCTAGTTTCTCCTCTGGTAGTTTACGCTTAAGTGATACACTGCGACACTGTGCTTGGCGAACTTTGGACATCGGTCGTGGCCGCGTTCGCGGAGTTATACGGCGAATCGGCGGACGATATTTCGACGGATCGCGTTTCAATTCCTCGATACCTTCGGCACTCAGACGCGTCACCGAGACGTAGATTGGCTTGCAGGCGATGTACAACAGCTGGGAACGCAAGCTCAGAACTGAAACGCATAAACATTTTGATGAAGGATACGATTTCTGCGATTACATCGAATGAGATTCTTAATGAAGGACCTCGAGTCTTACACTGTTCAAAATATTTCAACACGTTAACCGTGTATTGTAACACGCTACATATGAGGCAATTCAGCTCACTTCGTGGACCATTTGACCTCAGTGATTTTATTGATACTTTGCAAATATTTTCGCATGGATCCAGAAAAAATCTGCATTTTTTTTTTCGATTTTTAATACCACTTTTCATGAAAATATTCGTCATCGAATTTTGGTGAAAATCCTTTGAAGTATTACGAATTTTTTGAGCTATGTTTGAACATAGGTTCACTCAAAGTTTGATATATATAATTTTTTGAAAAATATATATATAATTTTCGTATGAGAGCAATATCGTATTCTCGATTTGTTCTTATTTTTAAGACCTCTAGTTTAAATATTCGGCGCGTTTGTATTGAGCGCACAGTTCAGAGGTCACCCATCTGAGTTCTGGCAGCATAAAATTGCGCTTAATTCTCCATTTTAAAGCTGAAGTACAAGGAAAAAACGAAATATTTTGGCAATTCTGGCCCTCTCGCAGCCACGTTTATTAAATTGCAACTCCATTTTTTTTAGAGGAAAAACGTTGCGGGTAAAAAAAAATGATAAATATCAGTATTTTATAATTATTTTTAATCGTTGAAATGTAACTTGGCGCAAAAAAAATTAGTTGCCGCATCGCAGATATATCATAAAAAGAATTTCGACGGACAAAATTTTGTCAATTCAAGATAGTTGTGTCGCATACCCGATTCAAACACTCGTTATCAAAATTAAAAACAAAATACACATTGGGTTTTCATGCCGATAGATCAGACAGAAACGCCCACTTTTTAACGTGTTGTTTATAGCAAAAGCAAAAATTCTTATCTGTAGATGATAAATACACTGTAATCAAACAGTTTCAGATAAAAAAGAACATTACGCATCATCATCTAGAGTATTAAAAAAAAGTAATATCGTATTAACCAAATCTCAGACTCGGTCACGATATGTTTAGTTATTTATTTTTTTTTCAGGAGGAAATATTGTCGAAAAATGTGAGAATAAATTAGATCCTACATTACAATCATGGCAACACCGTCAACTGTAATTTCATCTTTGTAAGTGACTGGCGAGAAATTAAACGGCGTTTATTTGAGGCAGATTCTGTTGCTTTTGTTGCTTAATACATGTTAAAATAACTCATTTCAAGTACTGTACATTCGTAAATAGTAGAAGGGCCTTTGAACGGTAAAAAAAAAAAGATTCCGTTTGCGATATTTTTAGATTCGGTTGCCAGCTCTATCTCGGATTTCACTGCAGGGGGATGTTGGAATATTATATACAAATTTCAAATCCTGCTCATTTTATGTATTGCAGATTTCAATAAAACCTTCTAAACTCGTTTCGCGGCAGCACAGTTTTATGTACTCGAGAATTATTAGGGTCTTGATTAGGCCCCAAGAAAATCTTCTTGTTTAGAATATCTTAAACAACGAAGAATTTTTCTGTAAGGAATCAATTGGGAAAGTCACTGGTCATTTTGTAGAGTGTAATTTCGAGTACCAAAAACACAATCAAGCCTTATAAGAAAAATATGCCGGTGAAAGTTGTTGATAAATTAATTGAATGATATAACATATTTCAAAACTATAAAATATGTATCGTTATATAATATACAGAGGCTTGTGTTTCTAAAAAGTGCATATAGTCTCGAGCTAAGTCAAGTGGACATTATAAATAATAATTAAAAAAACAGCGTAAGATAATAATAAGCTGTTTAAAAATCTTATTAAAGATGTATTACGTATATAGTCTCAACTAAAAGTTTTATTCGATGAGAATTTAAGTATTTTACGAACAGATACTAAGGATAATAATTTTGAACAATAATAATGTCAAAAAGTATTTTTCAAATACATTTAAAAAAATTGACCAACAAATTCGATATAAAACTTTTTTTAATTTTCTTATCAAATTAATTTTTGTCAATCTAAAGTATTGATAAATCTTTAGCATTATTATGACACACTATCAATATTCTTAGTATGTATCGTCGTTGATTTTTTGTTGCAAAATTCTGAAATTCAGTTCCAATAAAACATTTGGTTAGAAATGTATTTGCAAATCATCACGATGGTAAAAAAATCGCGGTTTTTGACTAATTATTTGTTGACCTCGATAAGAAAATCATTTCAAAAAACCTTTTTTTAAATCACTCTTCATTTTGTTTTTAGTACTAAAAAATGCTGTTTCCGGCAGAAAATTATTAACTGTTTTTTGAGCATAAATAAAGTCACAAGAGTTGGCGACTCCGGTGTGCGGCAAAACTACCTCAAGAATTATACGTACGGGGTTTGCCTCTCCGAGAACCAAATTTGTATTCGTGTGTGTGTTGCTCCTGCGGCTGTTGTTCCTCCGTGGCTGGTCGTTCGCGACTAGGTTTATACGTAACAACCCATCGGTTGTATTCGATAACTCTGTCCAACCATTTAGGTCGGGCGGATTTGCCGAGCACTGGTGCGTGCATGTGCCGTTCTATCCTCTCTAACCGTTCCTGCTGCGTGCCCTCGGTCATCATCTTCGATTTTTTGGCCATGGCGAGACCAGCTGGTGATGAAAATGGTATCGTTGGACACCTCGTGAGATTGACAGAGGCTCTGACACGACGAGATGTTCTGCTGCCCGGTATGACTCCTTGATTATAGTTAACAGATGCTCCCGCAGAATTTTCCGGTGGTTTACTCGGCGGACTATCCGAATACAAGCTAAAGTATTCGAGAAATTGATTTTGGGCTATTTCCGTCTGCACCGGAATTTCGTAGGGTGTTTGAGGCCGCGACACCGAACAGCTCTGCATCTGTTCGCCGCAAGTTTTTTCATGATCCTGCAGAATTCATCGAGAGTAGTAGTATGATACAACACTTAACAGAGGGAAATCCTTTCCTTGCGGCACAGCCGAGATCAACTCTTGTTTTTTTTTTTTTTGTACCTTCATTTTCTCAAGTCCCACGAATTCCGCATCGCAATTGTCGCACAGGTAAATCTCTTCCGACGGCGGTTGTATGACCACCAGAGATTGCGATTGCTGCTGTTGTTGCTGCGGCTGCTTGGACTTATTTCCGGAATTTGATGACGTGCCATGTTGAGGCAACAGAGATCTTCGAGGACTCTCTGCCACTTTGTCATAGTTCTGTAACAGATGGAATTTAGTTCAAATGCATAGATACATTAGATTTATTCCAATTGTGCAACGTTTTTGCTTTTTCCAACTCCTTTCTTCCTCACTAGTAATGTATTTCACTTGAATTAAATTAAATTAAAGCATTCAGCCTTGCATCTGAATGTACATTAGGGCTGTTCAAAAAAACATAATTTCTTTATAATCGGTTGCTCCGGAAATGCTGTACTGATTATCACAAAAAAATGTTGTCGCGAAAGCTGGGAGATATGCCATGATATTAAGTACTGCCGCATAAGGCCAAAATTAATTAAAAACGGCGATTTTTAGAAATTTTTTTTTTACTTGGTGAAACGCTAATGGAGATTGTGGTTGCTTTCGATAGACTATGAAATTGTGTAAAGGCAGCAACATGTTCGATAATGTTTAGTACTGCCGCATCGACATTGAAGTTAACGAAATAAAAAATGAAATCCTTTAAAACATTGAAATATTCATGTGCTCATCGACTATTTCGCGCGTTTTCAAATGACAAAATGGCTCATAAAACGGGAGTCCTGTATGATCAAATTTAGTACTGCCGCATCGATATCGCAGTTTCCTAAAATTCGGAAATCGCTTATCATCATGATGATTATGATCATACATGACTCCCGTTTCAAGAGCCATTTTTGCTTCCTCATAGAGAAAGCTTTGTTTTCATGAGAAATTTTTTTTTCGAGATTTTCTTGTCAGTACGTCCAGAAAAGTGATTTAGAAAAAATGTCTGTATGTGTGTGTGTATGTGTGTATGTTACACGATCGAAAAATGTAAACCTTTATAACTCGGGAATGCCTTGAGATATCAAGCTGAAATTTGGACCATAGATAGAGGGATCAAGCCTCATCGTTCATACAGATTTTTGTTAAAATCCATTTCATCGTTAAATTATTACGCGTTTTTAAAATTTTTTGACAAATGTCTGTTTACGCGATAACTCTTTCAATTTTCGAGATATTGATCTTAAAATTTATATGAATTTGAGCTTTCATACACCGATGATCGCTACTGAATTTGGTTAAGATCGGTTGAAACGTTAAAATTTTATGATGTTTTGAATTTTTCAAAAAATTGACATCGCTCTATTGTAACTTTTGCAAAACTTAAGACGAGCTCAAATTTTGTATATAAATGAAACAATATTCAGCCATTATATATGTATAGTTTAGTGACGAACGGTATGAAATTTTTGATTTTATGGAATGTTGAATTATTTTAAAAAATATACATTATCATATTCACTTTCGGAAACGCTCTAATAATCACGAAATAACATAATAACAAAATAGAAAAGGCGAATCCGCAACATGTATATTTATCTAATTAAAACAAGGATGCAAAGTAGAACCTTGCACATTGCTTCCTCATTATTTTTCGCGTTTTACAATACTTCCTCTACGAGGAAGCCAAAAATTGAATAACATACTTCCTCATAGAGGTAGCTTTGTAAGAAGCGAAAAATAATGAGGAAGCAATGTGCAAGGTTCTACTTTGCATCCTTGTTTTATTTAAAATCGCACGAAATAGTCGATGAGCAGACGAATATTTCAATGTTGTAAAGGATTTAATTTTTTGATTTTGGTAACTTCAATGTCGATGCGGCAATACTAAACATTATCAAACATGTTTCTGCCCTTACACAATTTCATAGTCTATCGAAAGCAACCACAATCTCCATGAGCGCTTCAGCACGTAAAAAAAAAAAATTTATAAAAATCGTCGCTTTTCATGAATTTTGGCCTTGATGCGGCAGTACTTAATATCATCGCACAACTGCCAGCTTTCGCGAAAACATTTTTTTTTGTGATAATCAATGCAGCATTTCAGGAGCAACCGATTATAAGAAAATTATGATGTTTTGATTTTATGAAATATTGAATTATTTATAAAAATATACATTATCACATTCACTTTTGGAAACGCTCTAATAATCACGAAATAACATAATAACAAAATAGAAAAAGCGAATCCACAACATGTATATGAGGGATTCCACGGGACTTTCGCCACCCCCAAAAAAAAAAAAATCTCAAATTTTATCTAAAAATCAGGTTCAGCGGTGTCTATTGATGGACCAAATTTCAAATTGCTGTAACATTCAAATTGCTGTAACCTCACAGCATTGGGCCATCCATGAAAAAAAAAATACTCAAAATTCGGCGATCACTCAAAGATTCCGAGGCAATTTGTCCGGTGAAAAAATCTGAAGTCCAACCATTTTAATTAATTTTAATTTTGAATATGGATTTTTTTATATATATTAAAACATTCAGATTGCTGTAACGTCACAGCATTGGGCCATCCCATGAAAAAAAAATACTCAAAATTCGGCGATCACTCAAAGATTCCGAGACAATTTGTCCGATGAAAAAATCTGAAGTCCAACCATAAAAAAAAAATAATTTTGTTGTTTTTTCCATAAAATGTGACCTGAAATTAAGCAAATAATTTTGAATATATTTTTTTCTTGTTGGCCATAAAAAAAAGCACATTTTCGTCTTTTAATGATTTCGATACGATCAATAGTTTCTGAGATATTACAGATTAAATGAAAAACGATAAAAAACGAAAAAATTTGCATATTCCGGTCAACTATTTTTTTAGAATTTTGAAATTTGGTCCATCAATAGACACCGCTGAACCTGATTTTTAGATAAAATTTGAGATTTTTTTTTTTTGGGGGTGGCGAAAGTCCCGTGGAATCCCTCATATTTATCTAATTAAAACAAGGATGCAAAGTAGAACCTTGCACATTGCTTCTTCATTATTTTTCGCGTTTTACAATACTTCCTCTATGAGGAAGTCAAAAATTGAATAACATACTTTCTCATAGAGGTAGCTTTGTAAGACGCGAAAAATAATGAGGAAGCAATGTGCAAGGTTCTACTTTGCATCCTTGTTTCATTCGAAATCGCACGAAATAGTCGATGAGCAGACGAATATTTCAATGTTTTAAAGGATTTAATTTTTTTATTTTGGTAACTTCAATGTCGATGCGGCAGTACTAAACATTATCAAACATGTTTCTGCCCTTACACAGTTTCATAGTCTATCGAAAGCAACCACAATCTCCATAAGCGCTTCACCAAGTAAAAAAAAAAATTTATAAAAATCGCCGTTTTTCATGAATTTTGGCCTTGATGCGGCAGTACTTAATATCATCGCACAACTGCCAGCTTTTGCGAAAACATTTTTTTTGTGATAATCAATGCAGCATTTCAGGAGCAACCGATTATAAGAAAATTATGTTTTTTTGAACAGCCCGAATGTACATATTCCAACGTCACTTTCATTCTCAAACATATCCACTGCCAATACCATTATCAAATCCTGCACACGCTCCTCGTGGCTCATTTAGAGCCAATGCTGTAGAAATTCTTCAATCGAAGTTAGTTTCGTTTTTGTATAATAATTTCTTTTTGATACCACAAAAACCTTTCTTTTTGTATTGAATTTGTCCAAGCCAAAAAAATAAATAAATAAAAAACAGTCTGAAGAGGGTTCACATCCAGGACCGAAACGTAACAATGGAGGAAAAATTGTTTTGATTTGTTCCTCTCGCTCCTACCGGAAAAATGGAAGTTGTTCGACACACAATTTACCTTTTAAAAACTCTCGACCGCCTATCTATCAACTATTATTAATGTTAGTGTCGTTTATCGCTATTACAACGCGCGACTAGTCAATTAACTTTCACCTACTAAATCCTCGATTGTTTCCGTCCCCGACATTTCCAAATCCGCAAATTCTTAAGTTATTCTAATTAAGTTTAGTGAGTCATCTTGGAATTCATGAACACACATAACAACAGCAATTTCGCAGAAATCGGAGGAAAAAAAAAAACTTGCCATATTTTCGTTGCGGAATGTGACCAACAACTTCCCCGAGCTTTTGTGATAAAGGCTCGTCGTCGAGTCCCAATTATTGACATAGTAAAGCTTATCATGAGGGTATTGTGCGAGATAGGAACAGAAACGAAGTAAATATTCGCTTCTGTGGTACGTGTAGCACCGAAATACTAGTTTCTTTAGATTCGCCATCCAGCTCTGAAAAAAATTGAAATATAAGTTGAAAATCCCGATTTTACACAATTATTGCGTGTCTTTCGCGGATTAAATGTGTATTTTTTTTTTTTTTTAGGTACTTACGTCGTTTATCTTCTTAGGTCGCACCAGAGGATTCGAGAACTTAACTTCCTTAGGCCACCATTGGGGCTCACTTATCACTTGTGCTGTATGGTAGCCCAATGAACATTGTACCAAGAATGTTATGAAACGTTCCAGTTGTTTCTGCGAATTAAAGATTGTGATTCTTGAGAACATTGATTAACTTCTCAATTAATTCCTATTTACATTGTTTGATTGATTCCAGTGGAAATTAACCAATAAACAGTAGAACTTGGTGAATAAGTAGCAGAATCTGAGGTGTGCATATTAAGGATGCTTTACACATACATTCCCAATCAAATGTCTGATTAAATCAGAACTTCATTATTTTATAACGTGACAAAAATATACAAAAAAATAAATGCCATTGAAGATACTAAAAACTTTGATTTTATGTAATAACAATGCTGAAAAATGATTAATTGATTATTTTCAAAAAGATACTTGAAAAATTTGGTATCAAAAGATGTTCATTTTGTTTTAAATAATTGCTAAGCAATCAAATTTTTTTCTCAATTATTGGAAATATTTCATTCTTTTTTATGGTTACCAAATGAATATATCTATAATTTTTTATTGAAAAATGAAATGACTTCCAACTTGTGGGTATTACAGGGTGTATTACGACTTAACTACCCTAATGTGCACATTTGAATCTGATAAAATGTTTCTGAGTTAGAATGTTAGAATTATAGAAGTAAATCAGATTCTGAATAGAATCTAAAATTGTCAAGTTATTTATTGGTTTACAAACATTGAGGTTTCATTTACCAGTGAAATTTTATCCAATGACGTGGGATAACCATTTGCAAAGAGAAGCGGCAGGTTTGATATCATATGTCCCTGTTCTTCCTTAGCAAACCTTGTATCTGTGTCACCAGTGGCAGCCATCATGCTCTCATCCGCATCGTTGGGGATTCGGTCCTGTGCCACACCTACCCCATACCCATCTTCCTGTACCGCTAAGAACCTCATCTTTCCAGCATCAACATCATCTTGTGCCTCTCCAAACTTATGATGTATCAATGGCCACCATCGCTCTGGCATACACAGTTTTCCTCATGTGTTTTTCAAGTCTCCTTAAAAGTGAAATCAACATAAACATCTTTTTTTTTTTTTCTTTTTCTCGCATAATTATTTTATTATCAAAATATTACATTATAAGTAGTTAGTTATTTCTATGATATTTCTGTAAAACATAAATTTTTATTCAAATAGAAATATCCCTAAAATATTGCTGATCTACTTTTCTTTTGTAAACTTTCTTCAAAGTTGTTTGCAATGATTCAGGATAAAGGGAATTAAATTTTGTTGCTTTTTTAAATCATATATCTTTATTTTCAAAAATAATACAAGTTTACAAACTAAAATGATATTCTGCAAGATGTTCAGAAAAATACTACTATATACGCTTACTATTGAAAGAATATCTGAATTGTTTAACTAATGATATTATATGAATAAAAATAAGCTGTTTATCTATAAATTTAAAAAAATCATGTTTTTAAAACTTTAAATATATTTCACAAGTCAGAAGGTCAGAAGATTCTGGAAAAATGCTTAGGTGTGCATGAAATATATTCTGTTGAGAGGAATTAAGCAATTTGTGATAGTGGTCAAATTTAGGATATACCATAGATTTAAAGATTAAGAAGATTATTTATGTAATTTTTGGAAATATTGAAAAAAATCATTTGTAATTCAATATGCATTAATTTTAATAGTAAAATTAATGTATATTTTTGTTCTACTTTCTTAATAATATTTGGAAAATTGATGAATCGTTAGTAAAAATTTTATGCACAATCTGGTATATCAAATTGAATTCAGAAAATTAATTTAGCTTTTATATAAGCAACATTAATTGCTTTACATTAATTTTACATAACACTTGTATTTTTAATTTTTTATATTATTTATGCATAAAAACTTTGAGTCCAATTATATTAAATTTCAAGAAGATTTTGGTTTTTCCATGTATATGAAGCAAAATTTTTTAATTTTAAATTTGTAACACTGATGCTCTACATATTTGTTCTTTGTTCGTATGTGCAAAAGTTTGTTTCTCCGAGAGTCAAATTTGTACTCATGTGTGTTTCTCCTGTTGCTATTTTTTCAATCTTCAAAATCTCTCTATTTTTTAAACCACAAACAAGCGCTGTGAGGTATACGAGTCTATGATTTTACACAAATTCTGATTAGAAACATAATTCTAGAACAATAGACAAAAGAAAACATAACACTTGTACTTATAATTTTTAATGCTATTTATTCATAAAAACTTTAAGTCCAATTACATTAAATTTCAAGAAGATTTTGGTTTTTCCATGTATATGACGCAAAATTTTTTAATTTCAAATTTGTAACACTGATGCTCCCTAGATATTTGTTCTTTGTTCGTATGTACAAAAGTTTGTCTCTCCGAGAGTCAAATTTGTACTCATGTGTGTTTCTCCTGTTGCTATTTTTTGAATCTTTAAAATCTCTATTTTTTAAACCACAAACAAATGCTGTGAGGTATAAAACTCTATAATTTGACACAAATTCTGATTAGAAACATAATTCTAGAACAATAGACAAAAGAAAACATAACACTTGTATTTATAATTTTTAATGCTATTTATGCATAAAAACTTTCTCCAATTACATTAAATTTCAAGAAGATTTTTGTTTTTCCATGGATATGAAGCAAAATTTTTTAATTTTAAATTTGTAACTCTGATGCTCCCTACATATTTGTTCTTTGTTCGTATGTACAAAAGTTTGTCTCTCCGAGAGCCAAATTTGTACTCATGTGTGTTTCTCCTGTTGCTATTTTTTGAATCTTTAAAATCTCTCTATTTTTTGTAAACCACAAACAAGCGCTGTGAGGTATGAAAGTCTATGATTTGACGCAAATTCTGATTAGAAACATAATTCTAGAACAATAGACAAAAGAAAACATAACACTTGTATTTATAATTTTTAATGCTATTTATGCATAAAAACTTTAAGTCCAATTACATTAAATTTCAAGAAGATTTTGGTTTTTCCATGTATATGACGCAAAATTTTTTAATTTCAAATTTGTAACACTGATGCTCCCTAGATGTTTGTTCTTTGTTCGTATGTATAAAAGTTTGTCTCTCCGAGAGTCAAATTTGTACTCATGTGTGTTTCTCCTGTTGCTATTTTTTGAATCTTCAAAATCTCTCTATTTTTTAAACCACAAACAAGCGCTGTGAGGTATACGAGTCTATGATTTTACACAAATTCTGATTAGAAACATAATTCTAGAACAATAGACAAAAGAAAACATAACACTTGTACTTATAATTTTTAATGCTATTTATTCATAAAAACTTTAAGTCCAATTACATTAAATTTCAAGAAGATTTTGGTTTTTCCATGTATATGACGCGAAATTTTTTAATTTCAAATTTGTAACACTGATGCTCCCTAGATATTTGTTCTTTGTTCTTATGTACAAAAGTTTGTCTCTCCGAGAGCCAAATTTATACTCATGTGTGTTTCTCCTGTTGCTATTTTTTGAATCTTTAAAGTCTCTCTATTTTTTAAACCACAAACAAACGCTGTGAGATATAAAACTCTATAATTTGACACAAATTCTGATTAGAAACATAATTCTAGAACAATAGACAAAAGAAAACATAACACTTGTATTTATAATTTTTAATGCTATTTATGCATAAAAACTTTCTCCAATTACATTAAATTTCAAGAAGATTTTTGTTTTTCCATGGATATGAAGCAAAATTTTTTAATTTTAAATTTGTAACACTGATGCTCTCTACATATTTGTTCTTTGTTCGTATGTACAAAAGTTTGTTTCTCCGAGAGTCAAATTTGGACTCATGTGTGTTTCTCCTATTGCTATTTTTTGAATCTTTAAAATCTCTCTATTTTTTAAACCACAAATCTCTATTTTTGTGAGGTATGAAAGTCTATGATTTGACACAAATTCTGATTAGAAACATAATTCTAGAACAATAGACAAAAGAAAACATAACACTTGTATTTATAATTTTTAATGCTATTTATCCATAAAAACTTTAAGTCCAATTACATTAAATTACAAGAAGATTTTGGTCTTTCCATGTATACGGAGCAAAATTTTTTTATTTTAAATTTGTAACACTGATGCTCTCTCCATATTTGTTCTTTGTTCGTATGTACAAAAGTTTGTCTCTCCGAGAGCCAAATTTGTACTCATGTGTGTTTCTCCTGTTGCTGTTTTTTGAATCTTTAAAATCTCTCTATTTTTTAAAGCACAAATCTCTATTTTTTAAACCAAAAGCGCTGTGAGGTATGAAAGTCTATGATTTGACACAAATTCTGATTAGAAACATAATTCTAGAACAATAGACAAAAGAAAACATAACACTTGTATTTATAATTTTTAATGCTATTTATGCATAAAAACTTTAAGTCCAATTACATTAAATTTCAAGAAGACTTTGGTTTTTCCATGTATACGGAGCAAAATTTTTTTATTTTAAATTTGTAACACTGATGCTCTCTACATATTTGTTCTTTGTTCGTATGTACAAAATTGTCTCTCCGAGAGCCAAATTTGTACTCATGTGTGTTTCTCCTGTTGCTATTTTTTGTGAATCTTTAAAATCTCCCTATTTTTTAAACAAATGCTGTGAGGTATAAAAGTCTATAATTTTATACAAATTCTCATTAGAAACATAATTCTAGAACAATAGACAAAAGAGAGAACAAAGAGTCTACAGAATCAACTATAGATCAATCCCCTCCCTCTGCTATTTTGACAACAGAAAGCTATTGCATAAAGACCGAATCCGTGGACCTTATGCAGGAAAAATTTCGCCAATCGCCACAACATTTCGTTCCAAAAGTTCGAACTCAACAAACGCACTTCGAAAAAAAAAAAAAAAAAAAAAACCGAGGGTCTCCTGTATTTCGGCTGATACGACAAAGTCTGTAAATATTTTCCGCAGTCTTCAAATTTCTTTCTTTTTCTTCCATTTCGATTCCGTTTCATGTTATTACCGAATAAAAAAAAAATGTCGTAACATTAAACGTTTGCATAAAACATAGTACAGAAATAAAATCAGGTAAGTGGATCATTGTGTACGTGAATACCTACTGTGTGTGTGAGACGCTTTGTAAATGTTGTGCGTAGAGTGTCGAGAGTTAGAAGTACCTTCGCATATATCACAGATCGACGAACCCCCTTCGTTCAGTCTCACCGCTAAAAAAGTCACACGCCGCTCAAATGTTTACCACCAATTTAACCGTCGCACATACACACACACATACATATATGTATATATATATATATACATCTATCACGTAAACCTCAACTTGGATTTCGATTCCCGTAACTTCCAATCGAGGAGATAGAAATTCGTTTATAGGGTTAAGAACCTAATTATATGGACGACCAAAGCTCTCGTGATCTTCAATCGAGGGTCTCTGAACCACTGAGCTGACCGTAAGCAATATTCTCAACCCCAGAGACTTCTTCGCACGATCCCCAAAAAAAGTGAAAATTAACCTAACGTGCTTTTCCGAGACTCTATCGATTCGGCTAACCTCACTCACCGTGTAACGGAAATAACGAATTCAGAAATACCGCCGTTTCCACCTTAATGAAAAGTGGGAAAAAAAACACACGTTGCAAAAATGCGTTGATAGATTGACTGACAGCTCCCTCCTACGAGTCGTGTGTACAGAGTGGGCTGCTCACACTATAACCCAAGATGGCCGCGAGTAAAGCGCACAACCCGCCGTTTCTTTCCCACCACACGATATTCCCCCGAGGCTCTCTACTACTTGCTCACCGCTTCCTTCCTCCCGTTTCCACTGCAAGGATTCGTTCTGTGACTCACCTTTTTCGGGCTCTTTATCCAAGGCCCCAAATGATCCACGATCGAATATTACGACGATGACAAAGGAGCTAAAAAAAACAATATTATTTATGACCTTAAGCGTTGCGCAGGGCTTAAGGCCCCTTCTCCCTTCTTAGCACTAGACAAACAATAGCCTGACGGCGATCGACTAGAGCGCCACCACAAAAAATGTTAGGGATTACGAGTATTACTCAAGTGCCACAAAGCACTATTTTCACGCAAATATTTACGATTTTCGTCGATTACGAAACGAAGATAATGTTGGATTACATTTAGAGCATAATTGTACGAGAATTCAAACTGATTTTGTTATTTTTTGAAGACTTTTGTGACCTCTGCTTGGAGATATAACGATTTAATGGAAGCTCATTTGACTTCCGTTGTAGCCGTTACGTAATCCTAGCATGCATCAGTCGTTCATGAGTAATAAATGAAATTTAGCAATGTTGTTAAGATAAACATCAGAAATTGTTTTTTAGCTCGGTAAAATATTTATTACGGCTTATCGCATCATAAAATAATGCAGCGTTTGGCTGTAGAAGAGATTAGAAAATATTGGATCTATGACGCAATTCTTGTAACACGAAATGGCCGCCGAAGCAGAACGGAAATGAGTCATGTTGGACGTGGAGGGGGATAATTGTTGATTTAACAACTAGGTTAGGTAAATACACAAATACACATGTTAAAGCTTGCCAAC
Source organism: Ephialtes manifestator (assembly GCA_963970395.1). Lineage (NCBI taxonomy): Eukaryota > Metazoa > Arthropoda > Insecta > Hymenoptera > Ichneumonidae > Ephialtes > Ephialtes manifestator. Next base: position 32,019,128 of record OZ019972.1, read on the forward strand.
CTGAGTTTTTATTAGGATTATATCACTTAATTTAACAGTCTGTGGCAAAAATATGTTACGAGTCATCCTCATGGATTCCAAAACGGAAAGATGATTTCTTGCTCGTTGCGATGTCTGTTATGTGGACATTTAAGCTTGCTTCCGTAAGATCCGTGTCGACCTTAAGTTTTCCACCGTTGCAATTTAGGGATATCTGTAATAACGGGTCATCACAATGTTATTCGCAATTTTGGTCGAAATCCAATTCGTTGGACAAACGCCCTTCGAACACTCTTGACTTTGGCAAGAATACTCGCCACGTCATCAGCGCCATTTATGCTGCGCACGGTGAAGTTGACATGGTTACAACGATCTCTGTTAGCTGAGCTACTGTAGGAGTAGGAAGTGTGGTAGGCAGGTCAACTTTGCCGTGACGCTTAGACGCCAAAGAATACAGAACCGACCACTACTAATACTTGGGTCTCACCGTCTTAGAATAGTCGGTTCAATACATTAAAGAGGTTCGTCCATAACTCAAAATTTAACTTCTGGCTTCAATTTTTTCACTATTAATTCAACGGATACTCCATACACATAATTCTAAAATTTTAGGCATATTGACCGTGTAATTTCGTTGTAATGCGTTCTCAAACGCGGCCATTTTGATGAGAACAAAGCATTGAATGAATGGAGACATTCGTTTGGTAGACAATATTTACCGATTTTTTAAGCAGCCACAGGTAACTTTGGACGTTGAAAAACTAGCATTTGGTAGATCAAATTGCAAGGATTGTGAAAAAAATTTAAAATTCGGACTTTACCGTCTAGATTTCACGTTTTTGAGGCACAAAGTTTACTTTTGTACCTCGGAAATCGCAACTACGGTAACGTTCACGAAACCCAACCTCATTTGCTGGTGGCGACGTATCAATTAACAGTCTTATCACCAATCGTGATTCGACAAAAGAAAATTATCAATGTATTGACTTAAGTCTTTAGAATTCTCTACAAATTGATAATATAGGCTTTTGTGATTAGCCGTTGTATATGGGCTTTTGTGATTAGCTACTTAATTCTTTACGATGTTGGGTTACAAGTACGTAACAGTGACTTCAGAGTCGTTCAGCCTCCAGAATATATTTATTTATAGTATATTATCTAATCAGTTACGAAGAATATGACACATGGTTAGCATGTATAATTTATTGTACAAATATTGCATATAATTCGCAATAACTGTATGGACATATTTTACAGTCACAGTTTGGATATCTCAAGTAATAGACGAACCTTCTTAACCTGTATAACCTAATAATTCAGTCGAATAATCCAACCGAACCAGAAAGATTATACGATTACGTTACGAGAGGTCGCATATCGCTTATGAAGTTTGTGTAGAATCTGGTTTGTGTTTATTATGTTACGTAAGTAGCATGTGTAGATTCTGTTCGCGTAGCAACATACTCGAACGTTTTATGCCGTTTATTGCGTCGCCATTTCCAAAGCTTGCAATGGATTTCTATGGTGGGAACATGAATGTCCCAGTTGGTAACAATGTCCCTATTAGGAACAGCTAAATGTAGATATAATTTTAACAGAGTCGTTTTCCCCACCACTCAGCCAACAGCCAATGAGATGCCCAGCTATTAATAGGGACACTTATCGGGGTTCTTGTTAATCCCTATACACGGTTAAAGTTAGACATTTTCTTGTTCAATTACTAATTAGGACATTCAACCTTACATGAAAATCAAACGAAGAGGCGAAAAGACTGCATTGTCTTGTTACGACATGCTGCAATTTTTATTTCATGTAAATATTCTTTTGAAATTTGAAGACAAGGTTATGTTAATTTCCTTGTTATTTGCAAACCGGAAACCGCCATTTTTTTTTAAATCGTAGGTATTAAAATTGTGCAACAATGCAAATGCATAGAGGGAATGAAATTTAACTAAAAATGTTACAGTTTGATTATCGATCGAGTAATGTTCTCAAAAATGGTAATAAAATTATGGATATTCTGGCAAAATTTGGAAAAACACGGTTCGTTATTTCTTGTATGTTTCCATTTTTATTGTCATTCCCGAAGTACCATTGAATTTCGATAGTTTATCGTTTGGGAAATATGGATCGCGGATGTTTGGCATTTCGTCATTAAAACCTTTGATCTGCATTGCCGTCAATGTTGGCAATGAGTGAAGCGGGCGTTTTCCTTACTTATTATTGAGTTTCAACCCGTTCTCTAACATCACAGGTCAAAGATGGGTCTTGACGTATTTTTTTCCGTCGAAGAGACTTTTTCGATGAAGTTCTTGCAATGGGGAAGGGGATGGGCGTGGAGATGGGTCATAAAGTGGGAGGTGGGCAATGTGGGAGCGGATAAGCGAGTCTCTGAACACAATGTCTTTGCGCATTGGCTTAAATGATGAATTTTCTCCCTCAACATCGGTTCACACTACATATTTGCATGTGATGTACGAAATCTCTGCAGTTTTCCGAATACGTAGCAATTTTAATCCGATATCTTTAACGTTCTTTTATCCAAGATCGCAAATCAATGTATGGATGATAAGAACTATTTTTAACGTACTATGAAGCCGTTTGTGTATAAATAACTGTTTTTGTAACATCAAATATGGATGAGGCTTATGAAGTCCCGTTTACAGCGTAAATTAAATCCTGTTTCAAAACGAACCGCTTCAAACGTATTGTTTTAATTTTACTGTTATTAAGACCTTAAACGAAAGTAGATGTTAATTTTTGTATAGCTGGATGCGAATTAAGTTTGTCCCTAGACTAAAAATATCATTGCCCGATAAACTTTATTTGGGAGCTTCAAAGTCTTTGGACAGTTTTCCTATTGGAATGGAGGAAAAGACTTTGAGGATTCAGAATGACCAGTTTTAAAACAGATTTGATTAGAAAACAGCAGCTTTCTAATTAAATCCTGTAATGCTTTTTTACGATTCGCTAAATACGAAAACAATGCCAAAAATATTGTTCTTCGTAAAGCTATTAAAACTTATATTATCGTTAGGTAAACATTGGCTTATCTTAAGTACAGCATTAAATTCTATAGTAAATAGGTATTAAATACTTAAATATAACTCCTTAAAATCGGTGATTTCTCAGACCTCGTAAGGTTCTTCTCTGTGTTAATGCAGTTTCTTGCAAGACTTTAAAAGAAACTCCCGAAATAAAATCTATCGAGGAATTATAATTTTATCTCGGGTCGCCCCATTTATAGAAAGATTATGAATAATTTACTTGCTATTTTTGGAAGGTCATTTTTGGCTTACGACAAGCTTTTATCAAAACGTTTATAGAATTCGAGAGACATGACGTTAATAAATTTAATACTTTATATAATCTAATCTACTAAGTATTGAATGTTTGAAGGAAAATTGCAATGAATGAAGAGTTCGAGTTTGTACCTTAAATTTTTTATTTTCATTTTTTATTGAGATATTCCTCCGTACGGTTTTTCAGGCTTTTACGATCGCCTCCCTTTACTCCCCCTTTCATCCCTAGATACCGCGCCTAGAGGTTATCCGCAACCACTCATCCTAATGTACTACCGTGTCGCATTTGCACAAGGGCACGAGAATATTGCGGAAAACCTGACCGATAAAGGTGGTTTTATTTTTACTGCATTTCTGTTGAATGGGAATGCGCCAAAAATATTCCATGAGGTAGAAATTTAAGAATGTAGGAAATAGGACTAAATAGAAGGATTATTCGCAAGATACATAATATAATTATGAAGATCTAGGATTTTAAAATAATTGGAGAGAGAAATCAAGAAGTAAAAGGAAAGACAAAAACAAGTATTCAAATTAAGACAGACCCAAAAATACAAGACTGCGCCAAAATTGATGATAGATCAATGATTGAAACAATCTTAAAGATGAGAAGAGAAAGGGAAGTCAATTGGAGAAATGGAAATTGAAACTTGGGCAATGTTTCAGTTTGGTAAAGTTGGAAACGATGAACATTCGAAAATTTTCGTTAATTATAGCGAAATGTCTGTTTTTCCAAAAAATTCGAAATTGTCTAGAATCGGAACCGCTTTATAGATTCAGCTCAAATTTAATACCGATCATACTTCATCATTAATTCACTTTCAAATAAATTTTCGATTGTTTTGGAAAAATTCATATACTAATTGTATATGAATTTTTCCAAAACAATCGAAAATTTATTTGAATTTTCGATTGTTTTGGAAAAACAATTTTCGATTGTTTTGGAAAAATTCATATACTAATTGTATATGAATTTTTCCAAAACAATCGAAAATTTATTTGAAAATGAATGTTGCATTTCTGTTGAATGAGAATGCGCAAAAAATACTCTATGAGGTAGAAATTTAAGAATGTAGCAAATACGAGTAAACAGAAGGACTATTCGCAGGATTCATAATATAATTACGAAGATCTAGGATTTTTAAATAATTGGAGAGAAATCAAGAAATAAAAGGAAAGACAAAAACAAGTATTCAAATTAACAGACCCAAAAATACAAGACTGCGTCAAAATTGATGATAGATAAATGATTGAAACAATTTCAAAGATGAGAAGAGAAAGGAAAGCCAATTGGAGAAATGGAGATTGAAACTTGGGCAATGTTTCAGTTTGGTAAAGTTGGAAACGAAGAACATTCGAAAATTTTCGTTAATTATAGCGAAATGTCTGTTTTTCCAAAAAATTCGAAATTGTCTAGAATCGGAACCGCTTTATAGATTCAGCTCAAATTTAATACCGATCATACTTCATCATTAATTCATTTTCAAATAAATTTTCGATTGTTTTGGAAAAATTCATATACAATTAGATCAGGTGGTTAAATTATTGTGTACAAGCAAGCAGAAATGCTCTATTTGTGCGCAAAATATCAGTTCGGTTATTAGAGCCGATCTTGAGCTATACAAATGTGAATTTCTTAACCCTCCTCCACACAAACGCAACCCCAGATCCGTGCATTTTTTCTAAGCCCCTTTTCGCGATGTTTTAGACCATTTTGAGTATCCTGACATTATAATCACAAAAACCAAAATTATTAAAACGAAGCTTCCTTTATGAGGAAATAAAAGCAGATTATATAACAAAGGAAGCGGTAGTTGTAACGATAAAATGGAAAGGAAGTGTTGAGGGAATCCAACTCTATCATAAGATAATAAAGTTTCTAAAAATATATGTATTAATGTGTATGTTAAAAGATTTGAGAAAATAGTAAGGCAAAATAACTCCTTAATTAAAATATACTTTAGATAAAATGTCTTCATGCTCCACGTTCTTTTTTTATCTTTTAACCCTTTGAGCCATACATTTTTCATTTCCGAAATGGAAAAACTCTTTAATTATTTTCAGAAATTAGTTTAACACATTTAAATCTGCGCTAAAAAAGGCCCACTGTAACACAAAGGGTTAAGTGTAACGGCTCCTTAATTCGATTCAGCATAAAAGGAAACCTGACAATAACTTTATCGTTTCTGTGTCAGCAAATCACGACAAAGGATCAAACCGTGTGCACCAACAAGGCGCCCGATTGCCGGCTTATCACTGGTCCAGCAATACTGATTAGGGCCCAGGGGTCAGCTGACAATATTTCTACAGAACCTAACTCTCCAAATCACCAACAGTCCTAATGATCAAATTTACAAATCAAATCCCTTGACACCGAAAACTACACTAAAACTTTCAAAGAGTTCGAATATATTCGAATTCGTCTTTGGTCATATTAGTACCATATATGGCCATTAACTTGATTCATTTGTGGCAGAGTTGTAAATCCCCATTAATTCATGAGATATAGATTACAGTACAATGTGTTTTGTAATTATGATTTCATAATAATAATATGTAGTGATTATAAAATAGTGTAAACATTTGAATACCTGAAAAAAAAAACTAATTTTCGCTTTAATATTGCAAGAAATAGTGGAAAAATGGAAGAAATAAGTAATGTATTACTTTCTTAATGCATTACTTATTTTTTTCCATTTTTTCAAAAGGATTACCGTGAATTTTTATTGAAAAATAATAATTTTTGCAGCCATTCCAAAGTTTAATCATCGTATTACAATCGCTACATGTTATTATTATAAAATCATAATTACAGAGCTGATCGTATCGATTTCGATAAATAGTAGTAGTGTTTATTGTATTCAGGTACAAACCTATTACAAAGTTGTTAAATCTTAACCTATTAGTACTAAATATAACGCTTATTTCTATAAGTATTAGGCATTTACAACTCTGATTTGTGGCCATACCGATTTTGCACGTAAATTACTAGATGGCCAGAAATGATGCAAAAAGTCTGAACATAATTTATTAAAGAATTAAGTATTTTAAGCATTGCATATTCAATGTAAAGTTTGCTTCGATTTATTAAAAATAATCTCATTCAGTAATTTGAATAGATTTAAGTAATGATAAATTATTAATATATACATTTTTGTGTGGCCACAAATGTTACGTTTATTCTCATTTAAATGTAAGAAAAATGTCTTTCGTAGTAGTTTCTGTTCGTTCGTATTGCGTCTCGTTGGTAATTAGGAGAATCGGCTAATTTATTATTTCCGTAATTTGGACAATGGATGATTGAGGTTCGAATTTTTCGACGTAATTTTGATCTTAGCTTTGGTACTGTTGATGTGTAAAGAGTCGATGGTGACTACAGTTTTTTCATGCCCAGTTCGTAATATGTCCAGTTTCGTCATTTTTATTCGTATTCATTTTGCAAAAATAAAAGTTAACAAGTGAATAGGTATAGATTTTTTCCGGAAAGTTTTTGAAAATGTTTCCTACATTATTGACAACACCTTAACGTCATAAACCCAAAAAACAATTATTAAAAAACCTGTTAATAATAAATCCAAGAAACCAGATGCAAACAAAAACGTAATTCCAAAACCTGCTTAATAAGATCGTAAAATTCAGTGAATCGTGCAAAACTTACCAATCCAATTTTTTTCGAACCTCCGCCGTCTTTGCCCTCGCGTTCGAATATTTGAACTTTTATCTTGCCGTCCGTACTTTTTGGTACATCGAGAGTCGTCTGTATTCTAATGGGAACAATGGATCCCTCGGGTATGATTATCGGTTCAAGATCTTCAAACTGAACACCGAGTGCCTTGTCCAAGCAGTGCAGCTCAACGCTTCTCGAATTAAGATCCCGATCGTGCATACCGTGAGAAAGTAGAAGTGAAGAGTGCATCGCAGCGCCGATTGCCATAGTTTCATCGGGACTCCATCTGTTGTTTAAAACTTCTCCGTTCGGAAACAGAGATCCGATTTTCTCTTGCAACTTGGAATCTTCATTGTTCCACCGCAGAGAATAATTTTGTCTATATCTTCAGGTGTGTGAGCCGTGGATTTTAAAATGTCCTCGATTGGTTTTATGTACTCGTTGATGCAGGATCCAATCAAGTTCTCGAATCTCGCGCGACTGATGTTGTAACTAAAGTCAACTCCGTCGTAAAGAGACTCGACGAAGCAATGAGCGGATGACATTGTCGATAATATGTGTTTGCATTTCTCAGCTTCGGTTGTCAATTTCGATATCGATCTTCTACTTTCGGTGGGATCCAATTTGAATTTGTTGCTAAATTCGTTGCCGAGATATGTCGTCAGTAACTGGGTCAACTTTTTACCTCCTAATTCCGGATAGTATTGTGTCGCTAGAACCCTGTAAGCTCCGCCAATTGCTCTGATGATTGTGACTTCGCTTGTCACTCCACCTATTCTATATACTAAGACCAACCTAAAGAATTTTTATTAATTAATTGATTACATGGACTGCTGAAATGTGTTGTTTTTTTTAAGCTAGGGATGGGCAATTAAAGAAACAGCGATGTCCGAATTAATATATAATATATGTAATAAAAAATAAGTTTCTATTAAACTGAGGAATCAATTTTTTTTTAATTGAAGGATCGATTATTATAACTCATCTTTTTTTTATGTTAAAAAGTAATCACTATCTTTCAGACATAAATTTCAAAGCAAAAGTTTGATTGGATCAAAGTTTCAGTCGGTTGTGTGAAACAAAAAATCAACATTATTGCAGATACTATAAAAATTGATTTTGTAGAAGAAATACTGAAAATTAATGAATAAAACAAGGAAAAAATAAAATGATGAAAATAAAGATGTTGGAGAAAGTGGGTTTTTGATGAGTTGAAGATAACGACCCATCCCTAATTTCAACTTTTTCTGTATTATCAATCGTACTAACTCTGTCTTTTTTTTGTCCTTGCCAATACCATGAGCGAGGCAAGTAGCAGTAGGTTCTCCAATAGTTTGCAAAACTTTAAAGCCTGCTGCTACTGCTGATTGGCTCCAAGCTTTTACGCTTTCGGCGCTAAACCTGAGAGGCACGCAGAGTACTACATTGTGTTCCTCGTCATCATGCGCAGCAGTTGTGGAAATATTGTACATAGCTTCAAAAATCATTGTAGAAATAGCGGCTGGAGTTATTTTCTCATTTTTCTCCCCCCTCTTGATTAAATAATGAAGACGCTTGTTTTCATGGATCAATTTGCTAGGACTATTTTTCATAGCCAGTTCCAACTCTGCTGGGTCAATGTCTTTGTTTATTAGACGCTTGTTGTGTATTACCGAGACTGCACCATTTCGGAATAGGCCAGCTTTAGCTGCCAAACCGATAATCTGTAATTGTTAATTTTTATTTTACAAACCCATCGTATCAGCAAAGGATTTAAAAGATTCCATTAAGATCCATTGAAAATGTTAAAATGTTGTAACTCATTATTGAAAACTGTAATCTGTAGTAGAAGCTGTAATCTAATTCACTGAATGCTGTCTAATATTTTTGCCAAAAAGAAAATTCTTGTTTCTCTATGCAGCAGAAATGCATTCAATTTTATCCAAGAAGTTGAATAACTTTGAGTTTGAACTAGATTACAATTTCTGTTATTATAACAACCTAATAAATTAGGTTGTAAAATATTGTAAAACTAAATAAATTTAGTTTTACAATATTTTTGAGTCGTCAAATTTTTATGGTGTTCTTTTTTTTTATCCAAAACGTTAAGAGTTAAATCATTATTATATTTTATAAATCAGTGGATAACTGCGCCACAAGGGCTTTAAAAAAATTCTTTTGCCTAATTGCTGTAAAATGATGTTGAAAACAAAATCGTTCATCACAGAAAAAAATCCTATGCCCAGTTTATTCCGAATCACGCTCAGCGTTAAAAAAGCCTAAATCAAGATTACAAAGAAGCCCATTGACTAAATTCCCTTTCGTAATGACAAAAAAATCTGTGGTTCCAATTTTCAAAACATAGAATTAATTGAAATTTATCAGTCGACTGAATAAAAACATCGGCATCCATCCGAAAACAATTTTTTCTGCCTGACGCTACCTTAAGTCTACCTTAAGGTTGAGTTAACAAGTGTGGATATTATTGCGCCTTATGAACTGTAACTCCTAATTAATATTCTAATCGTTTATGTCCCTAAAGCCATTCAACGGAATCTTTTAAGCAAAGACCTAACCTCAAAACTCGTGATCATAAAAATGAATAATCAAACCTTTTCCGAGTCGTTGAACGCGACAACAGCGGCGGTAACTCGATCACCAGCATTATTCGCCACAACATCGACATTTTCATCCTGAAACAACAACAATTGATGGTTGTTAAGCGTAACAAGAGTTAATACCGGCGAATAATTAGTGTCGTTGCTGTACAGCGTGACAAAAACGTGGTCGTGTACGTTGTACACAATTTTCACTGTTGCACGATTATCCAATCTATTGTCTTCGTTATTTTCTTAGTAACACTCGTTAATAATTTACCTTGTATATCGCTAAACACGAGGACGTGTTGCCCAAATAAAGACCAAACGATGCGGCCGCTGCCATCGTGTATATACAAGTGCAACAGGCGCTGCATGTAGCACGAAGAGAGAATTAAAAAAGCCGTCATGGCGCACATGGTCGATCGGTGATATCGTCACATTGTTTATCACTTACGTCCTTTTATTTTTAGTTTTGTAAATTTCGGAATTTTACTGCTACTTGAATTTTAAGCTGCATGTCGATCTAAATCATTTATGTTTTTTTTTTGACGCTGTCAATCAAGGATTGTTGCATTATGCTAAGAAACGTTGTTGTTGGTCTGTCTGGTGGTGTAGACAGTGCCGTGGCTACGTTACTCTTGAAACGGAAAGGTAATTTTATCTATTTTATTGCTTAAGGGGGTCGAGCTGACTGAAAATTATTTATTTATTTGTTTACTTTGTTGATGCGATATGTAATCATTTTACAGACAATAATTATGTACTGATTGATACCAATTTGTAAAATTGTTTATATAATAATTTTATTGCTTAAGGGGATCGAACTGACTGAGAATTATTTATTTATTTACTTACTTTGTTGATGCGATATATAATCATTTTACAGACAATAATTATGTACTGATTGATATCAAATTGTAAAATTGTTTATATAATAATTTTATTGCTTAAGGGGGTCGAACTGACTGAAAATTATTTATTTATTTATTTACTTTGTTGATGCGATATGTAATCATTTTACAGACAATAATTATGGAGTGATTGATATCAAATTGTAAAATTGTTTATATAATAATTTTATTGCTTAAGGGGGTCGAACTGACTGAAAATTATTTATTTATTTATTTACTTTGTTGATGCGATATGTAATCATTTTACAGACAATAATTATGGAGTGATTGATATCAAATTGTAAAATTGTTTATATAATAATTTTATTGCTTAAGGGGGTCGAACTGACTGAAAATTATTTATTTATTTATTTATTTTCTTGATGCGATATATAATCATTTTACAGACAATAATTATGGAGTGATTGATATCAAATTGTAAAATAGTTTATATAATCATTTTATCACTTAAGGGGGTCGAACTGACTCAAAATTATTTATTTATCTATTTACTTTGTTGATGCGATATATAATCATTTTACAGACAATAATTATGGAGTGATTGATATCAACTTGAAAAATTGTTTATATGATATAATATAAAAATTTGACTTTAAAATATTATAAACAAATTGGAAGTCTTAAGGTTATTTGTAATGCAGAGTATCGCCAAAGAGAGAAGAAAGGAGAATTTGATGGAAAATGATCTTGTGATTATCATGCAATTTGATTTTTAAATATCACTGAATAAGTGCAATAAAATTGATCACGATGAAGGTTGATAAGAAATACTTTTTTATTATTAGAATTTGTTGTTTTTTTTAACTTAAGTTTAGTTTGCATTGATGAGGGAAATTGGCTTTGGGTGGTTTTACTTTGTAAGAAGACTCCGTCGTGTCTGTGTTCAAGAATTGAACTTTTTAAAATCAAATTTCCTTTGTAATACCTGTTTAAAAGATTCAGATGAAAGTTCTGATACTCAAACAGCATTTATTTTGTTTTTTGAGGAATTGAAATACTTGTGAAAACAAACTGGATTAAATCTAAATATTGAAAAAATATTTGAAGTCTCTTTTTAATGAATTTCTCTTTTAGAAGAAAAATTACTTAAATGTTGGATACTTTTCTGAATAAAAACAGTGACAAAATTGAAATTTTCAAAATTAAACTTTAAAAATATTTCAGTATTAACATGTATTTTTTTATAAAACAAAAATACACTGTCCCATATAAGAATTTAAAAAAGTTATAAATGCAATTTTCTTTTCATGCATTCTAAATAAAAAATCTGATGATTCTGTAATTTTCAGGTGACTTTGCTGCCTTAAGATCTTTTGATAATATTTCATTTTCTAAAACAATTATATTAGCACAATTTTGCATTGAAAAATTTCAATTTTATTCCATTATTCAGGTTTCAATGTTACTGCTGTGTTTATAAAAAACTGGGACACAGCAGATGAAAGTGGTCAGTGTCTAGCTGAGAATGATTACAATGATGCTGAGTGGGTGTGTAAAAAATTGGATGTTCCACTAGTACGGGTGGATTTTGTCAAAGAATACTGGAATGAGGTATTCAGGTACTTAGCTAAGAGTACTCAAAAAGTACAATTACTTGTAAGAATTTTCCCAAAATCAATTAAATATTTTTCAGCTATCTACTGGACAGCTACCAGAGTGGTTACACACCAAATCCTGATATTGAATGCAACAGAAAAATAAAGTTTGACAAGTTTTATCACTTTGCCAGAGAAAATCTCAAAGCTGATGCTGTTGCAACAGGACATTACGCAAGAACATCCTTTGGGCCTTATCTCGAAGGTTACCAACTAAATACCAGTGAGTTTGCCTTTAAATACGCATAAGTATCTTTTTTTTCGAATTTCACTGTCTCATTAATTTATTATCAAATTTTAGAAGTAAAGCTGTTGCAGGCTTTTGATCATGAGAAAGATCAAACATTTTTCATGTCCCAAGTGGCTCAGGAACCTCTGCAGAGATGTATGTTTCCTTTGGGCGAATTTCACAAGCAATACGTGAAAAAAATCGCTGAGGAAGCTGAATTGGATTTAGTGTTGAGAAAAAAAGAGAGCATGGGAATTTGTTTTATAGGCTCGCGTTATTTTAAACAATTTATTGCAGAGGTATGAGTGACATTTTTTTCTTCTACTTTAACTGGAAAAAGATCAGATGATGACGAATATTTTTGTTTTTATCGCTCCAGTATGTAGAGAATAAACCTGGCGATTTTGTTGACTATGAAACCGGCTCTGTGGTCGGCAAACATGATGGTATTCATCAGTGGACTTTGGGCCAGAGATGCCGGATTAGCGGTGCTCCTAAACCATATTATGTATTCCACAAAGATGTTAAAACAAATGATATATTGGTGGTGAGTTGAAAAAAATGAAATACACTGGTTGTGGCCAATGTCGGAATTTTTTTCCATTGCTAATTTTTCAGTGGATGTAGTCAGCCTATTTTATATATTACTAACGTTTTTTTGCAATTTTAGCTTCTCAGAAAAGATCCCAGAATAGTTAAAGTAATACATTATATTTCATGATGATTAATATTACATTCGGCTTTATTTATTAGGATTTTAGCGATTTTCTGCGTATTTTCATGCTATCGTACTAGTTCGAAAAAAAAACTGACACTTGTTACAAAATTTTTTTCAATAATTAAAACAATTAATTTTTCTTAAATAAAAAAAGCAACGACAAAAATTCCAAGGATGTTCATTGTCACACGTTGCTTTCTCATTTTCATGAAAATTTTTTTTTTCGAGATTTTCATGTCAGTACACTCAGAATGGGCCAAAACGTCGAGAAAAGTGATTTAGAAAAAATGTCTGTATGCGTGTGTGTGTGTGTATGTATATGTGTGTATGTTATGTATGAATGCCTTGAGATATCAAGCTGAAATTTGGACCATAGATAGAGGGATCAAGCCTCATCGTTCATACAGATTTTTGTTAAAATCCACTTCATCGTTATATTATTACGGGTTTTTTAATTTTTTGAAAAATGTCTGTTTACGCGATAACTCTTTCAATTTTCGAGATATTGATCTTAAATTTGGTATGAATGTGAGCTTTCATACGCCGGTGATCGCTATTGAATTTGGTTAAGATCGGTTGAACCGCAAAAATTTTATGATGTTTTGAATTTTTAAAAAAATTGACATTATCGCTCTATTGTAACTTTTGCAAAACTTAAGATAGCGAGCTCAAATTTTGTATATACATGAAACAATATTCAGCCATTACATATGTATAATTTAGTGACGAACGGTATGAAATTTTTGATTTTATGGAATGCTGAATTATTTTTAAAAATATATATTATCACATTCACTTTCGGAAACGCTCTAATAATCACGAAATAACGTAATAACGAAATAGAAAAAGCGAATCCACAACATTTATCTAATTAATTTATCTAATTAAAACAAGGATGCAAAGTAGAACCTTGCACATTGCTTTCTCATTATTTTTCGCGTTTTACAAAGCTTCCTCTATGAGGAAGCCAAAAATTGAATAACATACTTCCGCATAGAGGAAGCTTTGTAAAACGCGAAAAATAATGAGGAAGCAATGTGCAAGGTTCTACTTTGCATTCTTGTTTTAAAAATAAATTCTGCTGCCTCATAGAAGAAGCTTTTTTTCTAGATGCGGTTTGCGAATTTTTATTCTGAATATTTAGTAATAAGAAGAAAAGCAAAAGGAATGACCCAGTTTGATTGAAAATTAAATGCCTCATATACATATTTAAAAATTCGTATTCTCAAAGTAAAATGACGAAGTTAAAAAAAAATTTAAGACGTGGAGACAAACAGTGCATCTCTGCCCTATTTTTAAAAAAGTTGTTTCGCGGATGCTTTGCCAGGTGAAAGGAACGGATCATCCAGCGCTGTATACTCAACTAATAATAGCATCAAAGCCGCACTGGGTTTGCGAGGAACCCGACGTGTTGAAGGACAGTGGAGGAGTTTTGCATTGCAATTTTCGATTTCAACATCAGCATCCCTTGTGCTCTTGCATTGTATACAAAACGTTTAACGATCAATTAATAATTCGCCTCGATATTCCGCAAAGAGCCGTCACACCGGGTCAGGTAATAAACATTACATATATTTTTTAAATCAACAATGTATCATTTCTTCAACCTTTTACATTCCGTTCCAATACAATTCTGCATCGTAACTTCCAATTAATTTGCTAATTTTAATATCACCAGTTTGATCTTAATTTTTTCCATTCAGTCCACCGATTTGTAATGAAACAAAACTAAATTTTTAATATTATAACAGTAATTACACTTATTCTCGTTTCTACTCTTAGTCATCTCTTTGCTTCCCCGTTTTCAAAATACTATTAATTTGAGCTCTTGAATTGACACGAATTCGAGTGAAATCGTATTAATGTCTATGAGAAACAATAAGTTTGATTCGTCCCATCATCAATCGATTTAATAGGATTTTTTAAGCAGGGCTTCCATTTAATTTTTTTCCAGCTCTAGTTCTTTCCATGGTGATTTTTCAAATGCTGTAATATTCGTAGACTTTTCGTAAAGTTTATTTCTCAGTCTCTCAATTTCATGGATAAAATCCGCCTCCTCAACTCTTCTATCCATTCATCATTTTTTATTATCCACTCTTTTTTTATTTACCTTCTGTTTCACAAACCATATTTGTACACTGTTAAAAATATTTGCAAATTTACATTATCGGAAATGTTATACATCAACGAATATATTAAATTGAATACACGTGTTTTATAAAGTTATAAATTTTTCTATTCAGTTTCCCAATTTTTATAGGTTTTAAAAGAAAGTGTTGTACTTTTACATCGTAATTATTTAGTAAATCTAATATACCAGTTTATGTGAACGAACATTCTTTGTAATTGAATCTTATATTAATTAAATATTTTGAACAGTGTAAATATCTAATCTGTATAACTCTTTTTTCGGTAATACAAATATCATTAAAACCAAACGGATTAGATTTATTACAATATAATTTAGTAAAAAATAATTTTTTTTGCAGTTTGCTGTTTTATACTCCGTTGAATTTTTTAAGCAGGGCTTCCATTTAATTTTTTTCCAGCTCTAGTTCTTTCCATGGTGATTTTTCAAATGCTGTAATATTCGTAGACTTTTCGTAAAGTTTATTTCTCAATCTCTCAATTTCATGCATAAAATCCGCCTCTTCAATTCTTCTATCCATTCATCATTTTTTATTATCCACTCTTTTTTTTATTTACCTTCTCTTTCACAAACCATATTTGTACACTGTTAAAAATATTTGCAAATTTACATTATCGGAAATGTTATACATCAACGAATATATTAAATTGAATACACGTGTTTTATAAAGTTATTAATTTTTCTATTCAATTTCCCAATTTTTATAGGTTTTAAAAGAAGGTATTGTACTTTTACATCGTAATTATTTAGTAAATCTAACATACCAGTTTATGTGAACGAACATTCTTTGTAATTGAATCTTATATTAATTAAATATTTTGAACAGTGTAAATATCTAATCGGTATAACTCTTTTTTCGGTAATACAAAAATCTTTAAAATCAAACGCATTAGATTTATTACAATATAATTTAGTAAAAAATAATTTTTTTTGCAGTTTGCTGTTTTATACTCCGTTGAATTTTTTAAGCAGGGCTTCCATTTAATTTTTTTTCCGCTCTAGTTCTTTCCATGGTGATTTTTGTAAATGTTCTAATATTCGTAGATTTTCCCTAAAGTTTATTTCTAAGTCTCTCAATTTCAAGGATAAAATCCGCCTCCTCAATTCTTCCATCCATTCATCATTTTTTATTATCCACTCTTTTTTTTATTTACCTTCTGTTTCACAAACCATATTTGTACACTGTTAAAAATATTTGCAAATTTACATTATCGAAAATGTTATACATCAACGAATATATTAAATTGAATACACGTGTTTTATAAAGTTGTACATTTTTCTATTCAATTTCCCAATTTTTATAGGTTTTAAAAGAAAGTATTGTACTTTTACATCGTAATTATTTAGTAAATCTAACATACCAGTTTATGTGAACGAACATTCTTTGTAATTGAATCTTATATTAATTAAATATTTTGAACAGTGTAAATATCTAATCTGTATAACTCTTTTTTCGGTAATACAAAAATCATTAAAATCAAACGCATTAGATTTATTACAATATAATTTAGTAAAAAATAATTTTTTTTGCAGTTTGCTGTTTTATACTCCGTTGAATTTTTTAAGCAGGGCTTCCATTTAATTTTTTTTCCGCTCTAGTTCTTTCCATGGTGATTTTTCAAATGTTTTAATATTCGTATATTTTTCCTAAAGTTTATTTCTCAGTCTCTCAATTTCAAAGATAAAATCCGCCTCCTCAATTCTTCCATCCATTCATCATTTTTTATTATCCACTCTTTTTTTAATTTACCTTCTGTTTCACAAACCATATTTGTACACTGTTAAAAATATTTGCAAATTTACAGTATCGAAAATGTTATACATCAACGAATATATTAAATTGAATACACATGTTTTATAAAGTTTTTATAAAACATGTGTATTCAATTTTTATAGGTTTTAAAAGAAAGTATTGTACTTTTACATCGCAATTGTTTAGTAAATCTAACATACCAGTTTATGTGAACGAACATTCTTTGTAATTGAATCTTATATTAATTAAATATTTTGAACAGTGTAAATATCTAATCTGTATAACTCTTTTTTCGGTAATACAAAAATCATTAAAATCAAACGCATTAGATTTATTACAATATAATTTAGTAAAAAATAATTTTTTTTGCAGTTTGCTGTTTTATACTACGTTGAATTTTTTAAGCAGGGCTTCCATTTAATTTTTTTTCCGCTCTAGTTCTTTCCATGGTGATTTTTTAAATGTTCTAATATTCGTAGATTTTCCCTAAAGTTTATTTCTCAGTCTCTCAATTTCAAGGATAAAATCCGCCTCCTCAATTCTTCCATCCATTCATCATTTTTTATTATCCACTCTTTTTTTTTATTTACCTTCTCTTTCACAAACCATATTTGTACACTGTTAAAAATATTTGCAAATTTACTTTATCGAAAATGTTACACATCAACGAATATATTAAATTGAATACACATGTTTTATAAAGTTATAAATTTTTCTATTCAATGTCCCAATTTTTATAGGTTTTAAAAGAAAGTATTGTACTTTTACATCGCAATTGTTTAATAAATCTAACAAACCAGTTTATATGAACGAACATTCTTTGTTTCTAATTGAATCTTATATTAAATATTTTCAACAGTGCAAATATCTAATCTGTATAACTCTTTTTTTCGGTTTGTGTAATACAAAAATAATCAAAATCAGACGCATTAGATTTATTACAACATAACTTAATAAAAAATAAATTTTTTGCAGTTTGCTGTTTTATACTCCGATGAAGAATGTCTCGGAAGTGCAACAATATTGCATCCAGGTCCTTCGCTCTTTTCGCTTGATCAGCCGTTTCCGCAGTCTGCAGAAACTGAAATTGGTACATCGATGCAGGACGTAAAGTGCAATTAGAATAAAATATAAATAAATAGCAGAAATCTACAATCAGATAACAATTTATTTATTTTCACATTCTAAGAATTCAGGTACTGACAAAACAGTGAATGCAAAATACTGTTTAAAATCAGTGATGACGTCAGTTAAGCCTCGTATGAGTTCATCCACGATTTCTGTACGATGTCGTTCGATGGATTGTTTGGAAATGTTGAAATTGTGCTATTTCATGAAATTTCCAAGTTGCAGAGATTCGGCCCAGCTGGCGCTAGTCACTCGAAGGGTATCGCTCGTTTCTGCATACAGCGGAATTTCCCCGTTGGTTTTGAATACCTGCTGGTCATCCGAGTGCGAACCTTTTTTTCTTAGTCCCTCATCGATATTCAATTGATTTGCCTTTAAATTGAATTGCACCTCATTTTCTCTTGGAACAATGAGATGGATGGGACCTTCGGAAACTATGTGGGTTTTTCCTGTAAGCCTTACAAGCTGCACTTTCGTCTCACCGTTTTGTAGTTTTGCTTGTAAAGAACCATCCAGGCAAGCTACAAATGGATATGAGTCATGAACAAAAGTTTCCTACGTGGTTAACGAACGATATTAAAGCGTGAGATTACTTTTAACTCCAGACTTTATGCTGAAGATCTTCTTGGTCAAAGTATAATTTGAATAGACTCGACAAAAGTTTTTCTTCTTTTTTTTTGGTTACTTAACCCAACGAAAATTGTTAATCTTTTTTTTGATAATTATTGAACGATAATCACGATCAGAATGGAAGAGAATTAAACGTATAATTATGACTTTCTGTTTGGCAGTAATGAATATTTTTAATACATGCAAGCGGCAAAAATATGCTTAATACTTACAAACATTTAGAGTTCCTTTTCCACTAATATCAACAGTGGCATCCATGTGAAGATTGTTCAAATTTAAATTTCCATTTACAGTCGTGAATGATGCTTTTTCGCAATAATTGCTGCCCAAGTTAACATCGCCGTTTTCTGTTGTCATTTCGAGATTTGTGCCCAGGCATTTTTCAGCTTTGATCGACTGGGAGATTCAGAATAGATTTAATGTCATTTTTTTTTACAATTATTCATATTTCGGTTAGTGTATCATTTATTTTTATTTTGAAGCTTTAACCCACCCCATTTTTGGCAGTTTTAATCTCAATATTGCCCTGTAAACTCGATTTCAGATCAACTGAACCACCTTGACTAGAATTAAGTATTATTTTTTTGGCCTGCAATTTTCCACCACTGATGTTTCCTGTTTCAGTCTCTATATTTATGAGATCGGATACCATGCTCGTAATTTTAACACCGGAATCACCGACTGTTCGTGCATCGACGTCTGAAATAACAAGATCGACAGAAATGTTGAGTTTATATATACTTTTCCAATTAAGAGTTTGAATTTATTAGAATTTGAGCAGTTTACGATCAAAAAATCTCTTTAAAAAATCATCGTTATTGGAGTTGCTCACAACATTCATCTTGAATAATAATTACATATATTCAAAAGTTAAGAAAAGTGGCGAAAAAAATCTTCTAATAAACTTCGACATTTTTTTTTTACAAAATCAATTCGCTACTTCTTTTAAATACATATGATTTTTTAATGAATTAAAATAAAAACGAAATTTAAAAAAATGCTTGTTAAGTCCCGAATTTGGGATATATTTTCGTGATAAAAAATATCGAAAACGGTAATTTAAAAAAATGACAGACAATTCGTAACAAAATCATCAGATAAAAATTCTAATAGACTCGTTTTTTTTTTTTTTTTTTTTTTTTTTCTAAAAATGCATAAATACTACATTCGTAACTTATTATAAAAATTATAAAATACTGCTAGAGATAAGAATTTATGTACCATACTGAATGGGAGATTCAATGATGCACATTGCATCGCTAAGGCAATCAATTGTTGATCCTTTACTCGTCGTTATCTTACAGCGATCGTCTTCGATATCTACCGATAAAAATTCCATATTTTCTTTACGATAATGATCTTTCGTTAAAAATAATTTAACGAGTAACGTGTCCATGTCAGGATATTTGTGTGGATCCGTCGGTTTGACTTCGACGTTCCATGGTAAATTGACAACCAATTTACCATACTGTTTAACTTTCTTCGTGATTTCCTGCACGACGAGCGGAGAAGAGTCGACAGAAAAACGCCTTGTGATGATTTTAGCCGGCACGATATCATTCCACGTCCGATTCAGCAGCGAAGGCGGCAGAAAATGTCGCACACACGTGATCGTTCTCGTATTCATCGCTATATTGAGTTACTGATAAAAATGTTGTCATGAGTTATATTTTTGCTTAGTTTGACATCTTTGAATACTACTCATGACTTCATTCATGCTGAGCCATCGCAGGTTGGCATAAAGGTGTCGGCAAACCACAAAACTAACGCGAATAAAATTTGAGCATGCATAACGTATGTCCTAGTTACTGACCAGGTATCTTTTAGTCACTATATATGGGGCATTCCACCGTTTATCGTCATCGTCGTGACGCGCATATATAAGGTAAACGTACCAATGGTGGGACAGGTCCCAATTGAGGGACACTAAAGGGATATTTGTAGATACTAAGAGTTTAAAGGATAAAATATTTAAAAATAACTCTTCCAATTGTATCTGTTATATATAATTAACATACGTGAAAAGATTTCATGTTTTTCATCGTAAATTGAAAATTTAAATAATAAGTATATTAGCGAACCTATGGTGTTCGAGCTTTTTCAGCAAATCCCTAAACCAATTAGCTAAGGAGAGCCGAATAATCATTAATATGATACCCCGGAGATTATAGTTCGTTCGAGACTTTCCATAGGTATTTCAAATTCAGAAATTCTTAAAGTTTAAGATTACATTGTCAAATGTTACGTACAATATCTTAAAACTCGTAATTTTTGTGTCCCATTATTGGAGCTGACCGAATATACGTTGGCACCACTGTCCAACGTATGTTCCGCGACTGGGGCAAGTAGTAAGCAATCTCGCTGCGACCCAGAGCCGGGACACAATCGCACGATTGACATTTTGACGCGGATGTTGGGTTATGCGATAGCAAAAACTTCATTCATAATTTACTAAAATATATATATGTATTTTATAAACATATATGTTTTATTTATTGCATCATAGGTGTAAATATGTGAACCGCACATTTTTTGGCATTTCTTTTCAAGCAGATGCATTAAAATTTGTAGATGTCTACCGATACGCACATTTGGGGTCCCGGCAGCGAGACATGAACAAAAATACCCGTCCCGGCACTGGTACATCTGCATTTTTCAGCGTTTTAATCAATAACTATTTATCAAACAATCAGAAATATTTTTATTGTATAGTTTTTGGAAACTAGAAACTCTAATCTTGCAATTCGTTACCACCACTTGCAAAATAATTAATATATGCATGCGGAAATTGGCATACAAAACAGACACCGCCTTAAACGTCCCGCCATTGGTACGTTTACCTTATATTTTTTTCTTTTTGAGACGTGTAGAGCAATATAAAAAAAACACTTTAAGGTAAACCGACCATTGAATGGACGCGACCATTGACTGAACGCTGTCAATAAGAGAACGTGCATAAAAAACGTCCATTCATTGGGTTTTGTCATCTGCTTAACCGTCCATTCAATGGTCGGTTTACTCTAGAAATATTTTTAAAGTTTTTAAAAAATTCGTGTTTTTTTAATTACCTCAAATTTGATTTTCTCAAAAAGTAAGTCGACGATTTTTATTTTTATTTTACAGTAAATTCGCGTCCGAAAACGAAATTTTTTAGCCTAGGCCCAGAGTGAAGCGAGGCCTAGATTAGTAGCTAAAAATAAAACAAAATTTTTAAAAATGTAAAATAATACTCCAAACTTTAATTTCTCTAAAAGTACGTCGATGATTTTTTAAAAACTTTTATAGTAAATTCTGTGTCTAAAAACGAAATTTTTGGGACCAGAACGAAAATGGGGCTGTCTAGAATTGTAACTAAAAATAAAATTCTTTGATGAGAGAATTTTATTTATCGCAAAAGAAAAAAAAATGAGTGTCGCGACCCTGTCGATAATCCGTGGAATGCCCCATATATATATTTCTAAACCACGGTAAATTTCCCCCATTATTTGTCCAACAACCAATAGCATGTCGGTCACTAATAGGTGCACTTAAATATTCTTGTTTATGAAAATCCATCACGAATTTTTTTGGAAAAAAAATTCAAGGAAAATTTTTCGACCGGATGTCACATCTGCGATTTTTGAAATTAGAAACAATCGGAATTGACTTTTAGAAAAATCACAGTATAAAGATTTGAAACACGCGTTTTCTGAGGTGAAATATCAAGTATATTATAACAAATCTAGAATTGTAGAAAAAATGTCAATTGTCAATATTGATTAACTTTTTGGTAAAAAGTCGTACATAACCTCAGAACATATTTTTTAGCATTACCCTCAGTTTATGCCCAACGATGTATATGATATGATTTATTTCACAACTACTTTAATATAGAAGGTCATTATTAAAATCTGGGCACTAACTTTTTTTTTCTGAATGAAGCTAAAGATTCATCGAACACAGAAAACACGCACATAGTATATCGTTCGCAACATGCGCTTTTGCAGCAAATATCACGAAACTTGCGCTTCGTAGCATATAAACGTACACTCAAAGTTTTTCACTTAAACAGATCAACATTCAAAGTGAAATTAATAGGATACTTTGGAAATACTAAGACATTTCAAGACTCAGCGTCTGAAAAAATAATTTTCATAAAAATTCCAAATATTAAAATTTAGAGATAATTTTTATTACGATTTTCGATTTTTTTTTAAATTTGCGAAAAATTTCAATTTTTTCTGAGAAAAAAAATGAAGAGGTGTCCAAAATTCTTAGAAAACTTTGAGGAAATATCAGCTTTTCAGAAAAATATGTTCATCAGGAATGACAAATGCCGTAAAAATCGATAAATACATATGTGTCGTGCACAGAATGAAAGCGATTATTTATAAGAAACATAAGTTTCAGCAGGACTTTTTGCTTCCACATGACAACCAGAGTTGTAAATGCTTAATACTTATAGAAATAAAGATGATGATATGATCATGTCTATAATTATGATTTTATAATAATAACAAAAAACAATGACTAAATTTTCGAACAGCTGATGAATGATTATTTTGTAATAAAATTTCATGGTAATCTTTTTGAAAAAATGAAGAAACATAATTACTGTATTAAGAAAGTAATGCATTAATTATCTTTTATTATTAATATTAATTATCTTTAATTTTTGCTTCCTCATAGAGGAAGCTTTGTTTTCATGAAAATTTTTTTTTTCGAGATTTTCATGTCAGTATGCTTAGAATCACCTAAAACATCGAAAAAAGTGGTTTAGAAAAAATGTCCGTATGTATGTATGTGTGTGTGTGTGTGTGTGTGTGTGTGTGTGCTGGGCCTCGAAAATTCAATCGCCTCTCACTCAGTAACCGTTCGAGCGATCGGGCTCAAATTTGGCACACATGTAGAGTAGCTGCCCCCCTTTGAATACTGCAATTTTTGAAAAAATATATATAGTAATTAAGTTTTTATGCAATTTTTAATTTGTTGAAAAAAGGACGTGAATGCTCTAACTTTCGTAAAAGTTCGCCGATTTAGCTAAATAGTTCTTCATAACTGAAGATACGTTCAATGTTGTATGGTATTGAATTTCGACGAAATCGGTAAAGCGGTTCGGATTTTATAGAATTTTGAATTTTTCGAAAAAAATAGATTTTGATCTAAATTACGTCGAATTTCAACAAATGAACAGAAATTTTGTACAGACGAAAAATAACATTCAGAAATGCCATGTACCAAATTTGGTGATGATCGGTAAAGTCGTTCGGATTTTACACCATTTTTCATTTTAAAAAAATGTAGATTTTCGCTATAACTTCCGGAAAAGTTGAGAAAGTACAACAAAAATTTGTATCTAATCAAAATTAGATGTAACGGTGTTTGCAGAGGTGATTTATAGCTGTATAAAACACCTCTGCAAAAGAGACACAGGGTATAAAAGAAAAAGATGCAAAGTAGAACCTTGCACATTGCTTCCTCATTATTTTTCGCTTTTTACAAAGCTTCCTCTATGAGGAAGCCAAAATTGAATAACATACTGCTTCCTCACAGAGGGAGCTTTGTAAAAAGCGAAAAATAATGAGGAAGCAATGTGCAAGGTTCTACTTTGCATCTTTTTAATTAATGTATTAAAAAAGTAATGCATTAATTATCTCTTCCATTTCCCCCCCTATTTCTTCTAATATTTAAATTAGTATTTTTTGCAGTTATTAAAATGTTTACAATCTATTTTATAATCACTACATATTATTATTATGAAATAATAATTACAAAACAAACTGTACTGTAAACTAGATTTCATGAATTAATGGAGTTTTACACTCTGATGACAACACATACGTTTTCACCGTCTAAGCTGTGTGAGTGTCGCACGAAGCGAATTCAATTTTGCACGGTTTCAGTGTTCCCTTCTTTTTATACGGTCACTAATTGGGACATTCGCCACATATGTTGCATCCAAGTATCCATAGAGCTGCAGCGAAAGCGATTCCATATACTATTTCTATGTATAAACTAGTCAGTCATGTACAAACCTCGTGTATTACTCAAGCGGCCGGCACATAGAAAAGTGGAGGGGATAAAAAAACAACCTCGAGTCACCGGTGAAGTAGAGAAGGAGGGAATACATCAAATAATAGAGTGGGAGACAAAAGAGAGGGGATAGGCTTGTTTCTTATTACGAGTGTTCAGTGGAATAGAGAGAAAGAGAGAAAGAAATGAGATAGCACGTGCGAGAGCGAGAGCGAAAGATGTACATCTTTCGTTCTCGCTTCCACTCACTAAAACCGTAGTGAAAAATTACTATGCGTCTGTAATAAAAAATCAGGCAAGCGTCTGTCGTGATCGACTGAAATGGGCAATATTAGAAAGAAAAAAAAAATGTTGTCCGTATAAATAACTCAATAATTATCAACAAAGATTTATACAGTGATTTTTAAAAAATTAATTATTGTCAATTACTTTTTGTTGTTCACAAAAACTTCTATAATTCCAACATTTTCTTATAGTATCTAATTTTTTAGGGCGAAAAATATTTTACATATCATTTTATTCGAATGTCGCTCATTTCTGGCAGTTAATTAATTCCTGTCTGTGCGGTAATTAATCAGATTCTAAACCGCGTCGCTTACATTCGCATTTCTCTAAATATTCATTTCATACTAAATTTTTTTTGCTAAATGCGTCTGAAATCCCGTCAAATGTAGCGGTTCGATAAATAATACTGTTACAGTCCGCTGTTGTTTCTGTTGTTAATTATTAGCAACATTAACGTTGTAAATAACGTGAGTAAGTAGTGAACGATCGTACGTACATTTACAAGCGAAAATCGCGCCGTCTTACGAGTATTTAATAGAGGGGATAAAAAAGGCTCGTGTCGCCGGTTGAAGCAGTGGGGAAAATACGGCCAATAGATTGTGACCGAAGTCAAAAGTGGGGATAGCGTCCGCGCATTAGCCAAGAGTGCATTTGCCGCGATTCCGCGTAGCAGTTGGTCACTTCGTGTTCGTTCGGTGGTGTTGATCAGTTTCTAAACCGCGTCGCTTACACATTCGCGTTTCCCTCTCGATACTTACTAATTTCACTGCCTCGCTCACCTTAAACTCTCTTGCAAAACGCGTTCGTTAACACATCTATCTATTTATCAAAAATCACAATTGTACCGGCGCGGTAAATCTTTTACGTGCATATAACGTATATAAATATATCTATATATACTTATAAAACGCTGTTATCGTTCGCTGTTGCTTCTGTTGTTGGAAAATTAACAATCTAAGGTTGTAATAATGGCAGTTGTGAGCGAAAGCACGTTTTATCAAGCGAAAATCGCGCCGTCTTACGTATCCTCGAGCGGTTATTACGGTTACGTACCGCCGTGCCCGATCGCGGATTACGAGAACGTTGTTGTACATAAGCATCAGTTTGGATGTGTTGGCGAGGCCAACGACCAGACGGCGACGAACGGTTTGTCCTGGAGCTTGTCCGTCCCGAGTGCGATTCAACAACAACAACAACAACAATCTTACCATCAGCAGCATAATAATCAACAGGAGCTCTTATGCTTTAACGGTTCCGCTATGGAAACGGACGATGACGATAACAGTCGTCGCGAATACGTTCGTGTCTCGCGATGCGAGAATAACCGTTGCGTGATTCCAGAGGCCGCGGGGCTACGTCTAGACGGCAGCGGCAACGGATACGAGAACGTCTACCGGGTGGCTCAACACTACGGTGATATCACAGCCGGCTCATCGAGGAGACGCGGGAACCGGAAGCGCAACAGTGCCGGTGATCCCGCGTATCTCTTTGCCGGTCATCCGAACAATTTAACCAAGAAACCCCGACAAGGTAGGAGAGAATTCAATTTGATTTAGGACAACGCAGTTTTGCCAACTTGGTGATTTTCCAACGCGAGATTTTCGGGTTTTCACTTTTTTTTCTATTGTAACAATCGATGTTTTTATTTACCGGGATATTTTGGATTTTTTGGCGGCAAATTCACCATTTCTCTAAATTTTCTAGGTGATTTGCAGATTTTGGAAATTTTGTAGTTTAAAGTAATTTGGTGTTTTTTAAATTCTTTTATTTCGAGATAAAATTTGGACTTTATGGTTCAGTTTAGAGTGAGTTTTGATTATTTTCTTCGGTAATTTATCATACTTTAGATTTACGTACTTAAGGCAGTTCTTGCGTTTTTTATATTAACGAAAATTACCCAGACATGTTTTCGAGTAGTAAATTTTTAAAAAAATTGTGTTTAATATTTGTGGATATAAATATTGTGTATTACGATACAAAGTCGATTGTATACGCGATAATAATGTATAAATGCTAATTTAAATTCGCTAGTTTGCAACAGGTGGAAATAATTCGTAATTTCACCTTTCTTTATATCGTACCAGTTTTTGTACATCTAAGAAATCCGCAACTCATTTGGTACGTTGCGAAAATTTCGTTTATATACACGTTTATTTTTGTTCCGAGGCCCTTGGTCAATTTTCTTGTCTAATTCGTCGTCAACCAATCTTCAAGCTTCACAATCACGAAAAAAGGGTTTTAACTATAATACAACAAAAATTGAATACTTAAAGATCATAAAAGCACTTACGGAATTAACGTACTCAATGACCTTAACAAACTTAAAGTATTTACGGAATTAACGTATTCGACCTTAATAAATGTAGCGTACTTAACAAACTTAATATAGTTAACAAACTCAACTTTCCTAATGAAAGTTACATTTAAGTCACATTTATGGGGTCAGGTTAAAGTTCCGAATGGTAAATACACGAAATTCTAAAATTTCGAAATTTAATATCATCTGCATTTTTGACGAAATGTTTTCTAGCGAATTTCGTTAAAAATGCAGGTGAGATATTAAATTTCGGAATTTTATACTTTCGTATATTTACCATTCGGAATTTTAACCCGGCCTCACATTTACGAAATTTGCTAAGTTTATTAAGTACATTCAATTCGGTATATACGTTGCGTACGTTAAATTTTGATTACAAAGTACGTTGAATACGTTACAATAAGTTTGTGAAATAATCTTAAAGTACAATACAACAAATTGAGTGCGGTCGTTTTTTTGGTGGCGAAGAACAGAATTTTAGTAAATTTTAGCGGGATTTAAAAAGCCCCTTAATGAGATATGGACGATCCAAGTTGGCAAAACTGACTACGTGATGGATGATTCAATGATGATAATGATGATACGTTTTTTGGATACTTTTCAATCTCGATTTCTTTCTATCTACGGCGTGAACCCTCGGTGTACAGGCGACCGTGATTTTCGTAAGGATTGCGGTCGTTGTGCCCGGCTCACGGACAGTTTACCGGCACGGATATCGGTTTTGTTGTACGTAAATGATGATAACGTTGCCAGAGATCATCGTCCAGATGAGCGGTAATGATTGAGACTTAATCGCGCTATTGGTGCGATCTCGAAACAACCTCAAGTGTCAGGCCGTTGAATTATCGATATTTAATAAATATACATAAAGATTTATATTTTGAACTAATTGGATGATAAGGTAGTACATTTTTCTTTCAGAGACGGTGGTAACGGCTATGGTTGCCATGGTTCAGGGCGTTCAGGAAAATGTGGACCGTCCGCGATGCATTATGAGCCGAGATCACTGAGCTTCAGTGGAGATGATGATGATGATGGCTTTTGTAGGCTAAACTGCGGCGGACTTTCTGCCTTAAAGAGTGCAAATGGCTGTCGTGAGGCAGCAGGTAACTATGATTCGATCGGTGACTCGGATCTGGAGCGTTCGTGCAACTTAACGCCAAACGGACGCGATAAGTTGGGCGAAAGTTACATAGATTATGAAAAAATGTTGATGGAGACGCACGGATGCTCCGCCTATCATTACCATCGTCACCAACACTTAGATATTGGTGTTTTAGAGGCAGAATTCTGAACTGCCTTCGTGTGTCGATCTCTCTCTGAAATATTTGCCTCGAGAGAGATCACCACTTTAAATTTTAAGTACACTGTTTATACTGACTAGCGCATAACTCTGCGTTTATGTAATAATATGAAAAAAAAACCTTACATTTTAAGCTTGTATCAAAATGAATAAATATATACTTTTCTATTTAAATACTTCGACGTGTTTAATTTTTTTTTTATTATCGCTACGATAATTTTTAATTATATTGATGTATAAGAAATATGAATAGCCGTCCCGAATTAAAATTTATATTGAACTACTATTTTTGGAAGATGTTCAATGGAAACGTATCTTCTTGGAAATTAAATAGGCAAAGTTTTTTCATATTCATCCTATTAATATTGTATTAATATTAATTCTATTAATTTCTTTGGGTTAAGAACACATGCTGTAACACAAATTGCTCTCTTTTGGTGATATTTAATGCACAAAACTCTTAAAAAAAAAAATAAAAGTTTATAAAAATTTAGCAACGTTTTGATCTTAATTTGCAATGTTTCATGGATACAGATTATTTTTAGATTCAATGACCAAAAATCAATGACGTGCCAAGATTTTTATGTGGGTAGCAAATTCACATAAAAGAGTAATAAAAACAGTGGAATTTGTAAAAATCATACTGTAATTTTGTAGAATATGTGGGCAGCGATAATTGTGCCAAAACTCGCCACCGCGATGATCGTTCATCCCCACTTTTCCCGCTCGTAGACATAGCCAATTATTAGAGTTATTAATAAATAGCCAGAAGAAAAAGATATTAAAAAATCACAACGCTACTAGTTGTAGTTTCTGGACGAGTCTTTTATTCAAGTCTCGTCGGTCAATCGATGAGTTCGGCGATGTTTTGAATACAGTACTACAACTCGGTAACGTAGAATAAGCTATAAGTAGTAAGTTGCCGATTTGCCAAGATGGCCTCGTTCGTTAGTTTTACTAAGCTAATAAAAAATAATAAAAAACAACAAATAAAAAATGAAGCTCGTTGAATATAAATAAACGCGTGACCAAAACCATAAAATTCGAGGCGAATTTCCGTGAAATTTCTTGCGGATACGATAAGTACTCTTTCGCGAAGTTTCAAGTATATAAAAGTCTAAGCTCAGTCGTTTGGTTCTATAGTGTGTGGAAAGTTAGTTGAAAAAAATTGCTGCTTGATGCAGCTGATTTTTTTTAATGTTAGGAAGTTTCGCAGCGAATACTTTGCGGGCTAGTGATGAAATAGACGAGTTGGTATTCGATCCAGTATTGAATTTTCCATCATCGCTCCCTCGTCTTCATCGTCTACGCCGTCTAACACTTCGCGAGCTGTTTCCAGCCCAATTGCACCCTGATGAGCTGCTGCACCGTGGGCTTCCTCGTTATTGTCACCTTCGTTATTTCCATCCTCCGGAGAACCCTGCAAAATGTAACAAACATAAATAACAAACTGTTATTGCAATTGCGAAAGGAATTTGGAAATTGGATAAATACTTGTTGGCTGCTGGAAGCTTCGGGTCGTGATTGATCCGCCTCTGCCAAGTCCTCATTATATCCTGGCGTAAGCGACGAAGCCACTG
Organism: Ephialtes manifestator; assembly: GCA_963970395.1. NCBI lineage: Eukaryota > Metazoa > Arthropoda > Insecta > Hymenoptera > Ichneumonidae > Ephialtes > Ephialtes manifestator. The sequence continues at coordinate 32,049,265 of OZ019972.1, forward strand.
GAATGGAATTCACATTTTCGAGGGGCATCATAGCCTGCGAAAAAAAGCATCGAACGATTAGGCGATGCAAAACCGTCTTTGAAGATTACAGTTCAGAATTGACGAAAGGAGTCTTAAGAAGTTGATGAGAGAATGGAATTTGAGCATTTTATTGTTTAACAAATGTAGCACTGGTAAGAAAGAGGAAAGAAGTTTTTATTCAATTTGTCATCTAAATTTAATGTTCAATTATGATATAAAATAAATGTACTGTTGCGGTAAAATTAAAGCAAATTATTAAAATTCAAATAGTTTTGCGGTAAAATTAAAGTAAATTATTGTATTTGCTGTAACATATATTAATTTTACATCACACTTGTATATTAAAGTTAATGTACCAGTTGATGAATAAAAACTTCTAGTTACATTAAATTTCAAGTAAAATTTTTTTACAGTGAGCATTTCATGCGGGAATTTTCTTTTTTCGTTTTGTGAATTTGTGTAATAAACATCACTTCTCTATTTTTTTGTATTTCTGATTGCATATGGAGGCTATGTGACCCAGAGAAATAGAGAAATGCGGAGTTTTTCTATTTCTTTGGACACATTTGATATTTTCAATTGGAGTTATATGCGGATAGGAAAAAAAATTTAAATACCCTACCTGATTGGAAATTTTTAACTGATTAAGAAAATGACACATTTCCTGTTGATAATTCAAACATTTTCTGGGGAAACCTGAACATTCTTTTTAAAAAATTGATTTTTTGTGGTTTTTATTTCTAAATGTTTAATCAGTGACAAAAAAAATTGACTGTTTCGTAATTATAGACAAATTTCTGTTAGATAGTCATGTAAAATTTAGTAGAACTCAACATTTTTCTTGTCAACCTATCCAAAAAAACATTTACTGACCTCAGGATCACTTAGGACTGTATCTAAATACTGTTATTTCCCATTTTAGTAAAAATTAAAGAAAAAAAATGTCTGATTATGAAGACACGTATAAATATTTAGGTTTCAGCCTCACCTCAAATTCGAAATGTTCAGCTAGCTGAGAAGGTCCGGATTGTTGCATCTGTGCCGAGGAATGCAGAGGCACCAGGAATTCCGTTAGCAGTAATTGATTAGCAGCATTGGAACTCGGCAATGCACTGGCTTGTGCTCCAAAATCTGAGTCTTCGTCGCTCGATTGACAACTTTCACTCGCCGTCTGATCTGTCACTTCATTCTACAAAAATGACCAATGAATAGACTACAAACCGAGATTAAAAAAAAGGATGCAAAGCAGAACCTTGCACATTGCTTCCTCATTATATTTCGCTTTTTACAAAGCAACCTCTAAGAGGAAGTACGGTAATTGATTTTGGCTTCCTCATAGAGGAAGCGAAATATAATAAGGAAGCAATGTGCAAGGTTCTGCTTTACATCCTTGTTTTAAATAAATAAATAAGCTCACACTCTCGCTTTGCAAAAATATAATAAGGACGAACTGTTCGGAAACTCCCTCGAATACGCTATCTTCTTTGTTTTTTTTGTAGAACACTATAGAAACCGGTGTTTTCCGAAATTTCATTGGGAAGCAAGGATATGGATAGTTTATACGACATAAATCGCTACTTTTCGCAATATAGACTGTACAACATCGCTATGAAAATATGTTATCGTTCAACATTTTTGGGCTATATCTGACGTATTTTTCTGTTAATCATGAATTTGGCACTCATTTAACTCCCAGCTTGATATTTGATACCAAAATTCGCAACGCAGAAAAAAAATAAAAAAATTCAAAAAATCAAAATCTCATAAAATTTTAACGTTTCAACCGATCTTAACCAAATTTAATAGGGATCACCGGTGTATGAAAGCTCACATACATACCAATTTTGAGCTTAATATCTCGAAAATTAAAAGAGTTATCGCGTTAAAAGACATTTTTGAAAAAATTCAAAACGCTTAAAAATTTAACGATCATGGGGATTTTAACAAAAATTGGTATGAACGATGAGGATTGACCCCTCTATTTATGGTGTAAATTTCAGCTATATATCTCGAGACGTTCCCGAGTTATAAAGGTTTACATTTTTTGAGTGTGTAACATACACACACACACATACAGACATTTTTTCTAAATCACTTTTTTGTAACGCATGCATGAGAAGTGCTACTTCTCGTGCCTGCCGCGGGTGGCGTAAGTGGCGCTTTACGGCTATCGATGCTATTTAACTTCTCGCACGGGAATCACTTTTCGCACGCGCGCGACATTACAATCGGTAGCACTTCTCATGCATTTGTTACAAAAAGTATTATGCGATACAGAGCGAGAGAGCGATCATCATACGACGGTTGTAAAGTTGATCGCAACCTGCGTATAATGATCAACTTCCCAACCTGCGTATAATGATCACTTTCTCGCCCTTGTATTGCAAAGTACTATTCTCGACGTTTTGGATCATTCTGAGTGTACTGACATGAAAATCTGGAAAAAAAAAAAAAATTTCACGAAAACAAAGCTTCCTCTATGAAGAAGCAAAATTACAGAAATAAGGTTTTTTTTTAACTTACAAGAGGATTGCTCAACGATTGTGTATCTTGCAGTGCTCGTAAAGATCGCAAAAGACGAGGACGTAGTCTGTGATCGTCACTGATGGCTTTTATCTCTCTTAGAATAATCACCAAGTAATCGGGTCTTCTCTTGTTTGCAGCTACTAGAGATCCAAGAATATCTCTCATCTCTCCACTAAAACCGATGGCGTTAATAAATCGATCGTAATTTTTTATAAACCTTAAGTACATTTATTTTTATACCTCATATGACGTAAGGAATACAAGTCTTCGTTACTCTCAGCCACTGGACGAAATGTAGAGTGAGCTTCTTCCCAAAAATTCTCCACTTGCTGCTGCTGCGAAGCCTCGTTCGATAAAATATTGATCCTTGCAACTGGAGTTTCTCTCTCTTGTGTTTGAAGGTTGGATTGAAGCTGCAGGTTTAGTGAATACTGAGCCTCGGCACTCGACATTGAAGGCAATGGCAAGTTATCCGCACCATGTTCTCGATTTCGCTTGTCCCTTCTTTAAAATAAAGAATAAATATTAAATACTACTCACATTTGTATACATTTTCTGTCAATACAACAAATTTTTTTTCCTACCCTCTTAGATATTTCTCATAATTAGCCAAAAATTACTACTACTATCTCAAAGTATTTTTTGTTAATTTTTGCATTCGTCCTGAAAGTTTGAGAGTAAATTAAAAATAGAGCTGTTTAAGTCTTGGAATGTAAAAACCGTGCAAGATAATTATTTTTCGAGCTAATGCAATGTCTTCGTTTTTTCTCGTACTTAACAGAATTTTTATGTATATATATTTTACAGAAAAATTGGTAGATGGGAAATAAAATATTAAAAATATAATTCTATCACTTCGTCGATGCGTCAAATTTTTCATTGCTAAATCATTCAATATTGCTAACAAACTGGTGATTTTTATGTAGATAAAATTCTAGAGAATTTATAGTAAAAGTTGTATTGTGCGGATAAAAATGAGTACGGTTTTTTCAATCAAGAAAAAAAAAATTCTGAATGAAGTACAATGAAAATATGGAAATTTCTTATTGAAAATCTTTAAAATTGCACATAAAATATTCTTAATGATGTACCAATATTATTAAGCCAATTAATACCAATTTAATTAACCAAAATTAATTTAACCAATTAATTAGCCAATAATTGGCTAATTACTAGCAGAATTTGAGAGAGTCGAAAAAAAAATGTCAGAAAATAAATGCCTTCATTATAATTGTCGTTACTCACACAAGAGAACTGTTGACGCTACCGCTAGCGGTATTGGTTGATGTGACTGAATTGCCGGACGGACCTTGTGCAGCGTCCGTCACCGTCTTCGGATTCCCCGACAATAGATTTTGCCGAGAATAGCTGTAAAAGCGGAAGGAAGGAATGCGACAAAAACCACATCACACAATATTTCTATCATGCCTCTCAAGTTATCGTCAGAATCTCAAAGCTCGCGTTTGCACTAAACGATTCAAAGGATTTTCGTCACGGTGTAAAATTAAGGGCCAAACGAAAAAAAAAAAAACGTAACACGTTTTTCGTACCAATTATAAATTGTCACGAATTTTGTTAGTCGTAAGCGTAAAAAAAAACACAAACCTTAAGTGGATTTCGATTAGAGTGCGAGGTGTTATGAGTACACTGTTAAAAATGTTTGCAAATTTACATTCCAGAAAATGTTATTCATCAGCTGATTTATTAAATTTAGTATACGAGTGTATTTAAATTGTAAAATTTTATATGACATTTTCTTAATTTTTCCATAGGATTTAGTAGAAAGTACTGTAATTTTACATTACACTTGCATATCAAATTTAACACACCAGTTTCTCTGAAAGAGTTTAGTTAACTTGTAATGGAAATTTCTTCTAAATATTTCTAACAGTGTGTCTTATTTCCTTTTTTTTATTTAATCAAAAATCACGCTATCTCATGAACCCGTTTACGTACCCAATCGCTACCTACCCGTCATAGTCTCTCAACAATCTTGCTCGAAGAGGCGAATTTTGTGTCCGATAGTTTCGTAAAAGGGCTTAAAATAATGATTTATGTACGAAAGAAGCACAAGGAGTGCAGATAGAGACCGTGAACGTTTATTGCTCAACGAAAAGATACAATAAGTTTATCCGAAGCCGGAAGACCGAGAAACCCGCTTTAGAATTACACGGAGAAGGAAACGAAAACGGAAAAATAGATTAAACGTTTTACAGGAGAAGCACGATCGCATTTTTGTTTCTTCGCTTCTGTATTTTACCTTCGAAAATTGTCCCAGTAGTTGTTTGCCCGATTTCCAGGCGGCACTTGATTGTTTAATTGTTGATGATGGTGATGATGATGATGCTGTTGCTGCTGCTGTGCCTGTTGTTGTTGTTGTTGTTGTTGATGATGATGATGTTGCTGTGGTTGTTGTTGCGGAGGGGAGGAATTCGCAGGTGCAACTACAGGAGTGTGCGAAGGTGCAGGCGAAGAATTTGGTAGGGAAACGAGATTCGGTAGCGAGGAACTTGGAGGCAGCGACGCGTCCAATGTGCTCCCGAGATGATGAACCGATCTACTGAGATTAGAGTATTCCTCGCGATTCTCCGGATTCTCGTTGACGCGCGGTTGACTCTGACGAAATTGTTGCTGAAGCTGCGTTATCGCGCTCCTCATTGATTGTAATTCTCGTTGCTGAGCCCACAAAAGCTGACAGCACTGTTGCATCGTAGTTCCCATCATCTGCAATTGTTGAGCTTGCGAGCCAATCAATAGCTGACGATAATATTCCGCGGAACCCACCGGACCTACCAAACATTCGTTGTTTTATATCGGTTCTCTGTCATCGTCCCTTTCTACGAGTTTTTTTCTAAAGTCTTTTTCTTATGCGTCGTTTTTTTTCTATGCGAATAATTCCTTTTTTTTGTACCTTTGAATTGTGGTAGCCATATTCTAACTTCTATTTTAAGCAGAGTTGTAAATGCCTGATACTTATAGAAATAAAGATGATGATACAATCAGTTCTGTAATTATGATTTCATAATAATAACATTTAGCGATTATAATACGATGACTAAACTTCATAAGAGCTGCAAAAATTATTATTTTCCAATAAAATTTCAAGGTAATCTTTTTGAAAAAATGAACATAATTAATGCATTAAGAAAGTAATGCATTAATTATCTTTCATTCTTTCCACTATTACTTCCAATATTTAAGCGAAAATTAGTATTTTTTGCAGCTATTCAAATGTTTACGTTCTATTTTATAATACTACATATTATTATTATTAAATTGTAATTACGATACAAACTGTACTGCAAACTATATTTCATGAATTAATGGGTATTTACAACTCTGATTTTGAGACTTTGAAAACCGTAAATTTTTAGAATTTAGTTTTAGAGCTGTATAATCGAATTTTTTTTTCTTTCTTTTCCTGAAGTGGAAATATCGATTTTTAATATAAACGGGATCTATAGAAATATCGGTAGCGTGGAAATCAAATATTTGAGCACTAAAAAAATCCGGAAATCTTTGATATTTTTTTATTGTTCAAATATGCGATTTTTCTGTGGATTCTATAAATGTTCTGATAAAATCTGTAAAATTTTAAGTAAAACGAAATGTGAGTAAATATGAGAACAAAAAACTTTGATTATTCCGCCAACAAATCCACTTCTTTTCATCAAAATCGAAGTCAGAATGTCACTACCAACGTATTCAAAAGTTGATCAAAAATTGGAATCTATTTCAATATTCCTTTTGTGCTACTTTTGTCTTTCAAGATGTAAAAAATTAAATAAAAAAATGCAACCTTCTTTTTTTTGGAAAAAAGTAACAATGTTTCGCAAAATCCGTCGGACCTACCAAAAACTCGTTTTCTTGTTGTTTAAATATCGTTTCTACATTTTCGTATTTCTATATTTTTTTTTTATTCAATCGTTGTCGACGCAAGACGTACGCGTTTATTTTCGTGCAACGGACGTAAGAACGCTTTCCCCAATCTTCCTAAATTTTGTGCGTCCCTATCTGGACTTTATGAGTTTTCATTACCGTTCTGGGGTTGGGTCACCGGCGGAGTAGGTTCGTTCCACCAATTAATACCAAAACCATTTTCAACCGCCGTTATCTGTGGGCCGATGTCTAACAAATTCTCCGAAGACGATATACCATCGACGCTGGGTTCGTTGGAACCTCCTGCGAAAGTTCAATGATCTTTGTTCGTCTGTGCGATAATTGCGAGAAGAAAAAAGAGAAAAAAAAAAACATCGTTCCGATCGATTTTAACATACCAGCGACGTTGGGATGAGGCCAAACGTTTGCTGGCGTGCTCGTGTGACTCATCTGCGAATTGGAGCCTCTTCGGCTGCTCCAATCCTGGCCGGTTACGTCTCTGTTGACACTGGAGGAATGGCTCTGTTCCTGTGCGAAGAAATGCAATTAGTAGAATAAAAAAGCCTCGCGTTGAATGTCGTATGATGAAAAAATAGATCGCAACCTTTCGAACGAGTTCTTCCATCTGTCGCTTCTTCGTTTGGGCCTGCTGAACATCACCGTTCGAGTGATGGTGATTCGCGTTGTTGTTGTTGTTGGTGTTGCTTTGCTTTTTTTCGGCACCTGGAAAACTGGGCACGGAAGACGGCGGTGTTGAACTAGGAAGTTGCACTGGTGCAGGTGCCGGATTTGTGCATTGGAGACCACTCGCTTGTTTCAAACGACGCAATTCTGCTCGCGCGGCTTGCAGAAGAGTTGATTGTTCCTTGAGTTCGCGAGTTACCGCCTACAGGAACAAAAATGCTTAGTAGATGTTGAGGAAGTTACGAGAGAAATTAATGATACTCGAGTCATTTTTATTAAGCAATATTAAGATACTTTTGTATCAAACACGACTTTTGTAAATTGTTTTTCTTTATTTTACGATATATCTGTATTTGGGTGTCAACATTTTTTTTTAATTTATTTTTTTTTACTGCAAAAGTATGTATTCTGTCTTTAATATCCAACTTCTATACGGAATACGCGACTTAATTTTTGTATGATTTTTTTAATTTGAAATTTGTTGAAAAACAAAGATTGTAATTGAGACACCTCTAAATATTATTTGCCAGCGAATTCCTTTGGCACGGTCCATTGTTAAGTCAGCCCCTCGAGTTTAAGCCACGAAGAGCAACAAAAAGTGCGATAATAAGCAGTAAGAAGCAGAAATTGACAAAAATAATTTTTTAATTAAATACATTTTTTTATTATGTTTTCACAGCCAAAGAATGTATACTGACCTCAATATCCACCTCCTACACAAAATTCGAACACAAATTTTTGTATGCTGTTTTTTTATTTGGCATTTGTAGAGAAATAAAGATCGCTATTGAGCCACTTCTAAATATTATTTGCCAGCGAATTCCTTTGGCACAGTCGATTGTTAAGTCAGCCCCTCGAGTTTAAGCCATCAAGACCAACAAAAAGCGCGAAAATAAGTAGTAAGAAGCAGAAATTGAGAAAAACGTTGTTATTGCTCGGGTTACTGCTTATTATAGCACTTCTTTTGGGTCTTCATGGCTTAAACTCGAAGGATTGACCTAACAATTGACTGCGTTAAAAGATTTCACTGACAAACAATATTTAGAGGTGGCTCAAACGCGATCTTTTTTTTTCAACAAATTTCGAATTAAATTTTTTTTTTTTAATTAAGAGGCGCACTCCGTATAGAAGGTGGATATTAAGGTGAGAATACATACTTTTGCAGTAAAAAAATGAATAAATAATAAATTTTTGACACACTAATCTGTATATTAAATTCAATATATAAAAAAATAAAAAATAATTTGCTTATCAATCATTCCCATAGAATAGTTAATTTAAAAACGATGAACAAATCAACGTGCAATAACTTAAATCGATAAATAACTGGAATATTTATAGAAACAATGAGCTACATTTCGTTAACGGTAATTAATCGATTAAATTGATAATTAATACATTTAATCTATTAATGATACAATCATAAATTAGTTAATATAATTGGTGCAATAATTAATAACAAGAATGTCAAAAGGATAAATAAAGAGGTACACTGTAAAAAAAAATCTACTTGAAATTTAGTGTACTTTTACTGGAAGTTTTTATTCATAAACTAGTATATTAAATTTAGTATACAAGTGTAATGTAAAATTAAGGTACGGTACAGCACATTTAATAATTTACTTTAATTTTACAGTAAAAGTACTTTAATTTTAATAATTTGCTTGAATTTTACACGAAAAGTACATGGATTTTATACCACAATTGTATATTAAATTTCAATGACGAATATGAATAAAAACTTCCAATCTTTTCTAACAGTGTAGAAAAGTACAAACCTGGATTTGCTCCACCGTAGGCCGGTCTTTAGAGATTCGTGATTTTCCTTGGGGCGACTCGTCAGTTTCGCTCTGCCGATCGAAAGAATTGTACGAGGCTCCAGCTCCGCTTTCGTCCTCGGCGACGTCAACGTTGTCAGAAACATTGGCTAAGTTTGCGTTGGCCTCCTGCTCCGGTTCAGGCATTGAATTCGTGACTTCACGCACTCTCGTCGCTTGCTCCATCAGAGATTTCAGATGCGCCAGCTGAGCTTTCAAAACTTCCAGCTCCGCGGATTTGTCGCGATCAGCATTTCGCGAACTCTCTGAACTCTGCAAAAAGTGAAAGCTAGTTAATACAAACGTTTACGCTAAAAAGAATTTGTAAGGATTCTTAAACGTTTATTAAGCAATTGACTTTCAGACAATTCAAGGACAAGATTTTTTGAAAAATAAAAGCTGATATCCATAAAACAGAAAATATTATTGAATTCTAAAAAAAATATCTCAATTTTAATAAAATTGTATTTCGCATTTACTTTTTCCTTTCAATAAATTTATTCTAAAGAAAAAGCAGTTATTAACATTTTGTAAAACAGATTACCTTAAATAATTTCTTTAAAAAAAATAAAAAATACATTTCATGGTTCTCTAAATTTATATATAATTATTCGGATCGAAAAGTATTTTTCAATTCAATTTTATCCGAATATTTTCCATGCCAGTTGTACGAGTGGTGGAAAATTGTATTCCTGAAATCGGATAAAAGATGTGACGACACTGCAAAAATGTTATGAAAATTGATATACTTTTTTCGTATTTATAAATTATTAAAATAAAAATATTGCTTCTTAATTGTACATTAAATTTTATATTGATTTATGCATTAAATTTCATGAATCTTGTCATAAATGTATATTAAATTCCTAAACATTTTCAGCAGCGTGGTCAAGAGAGTGGAAAGATACATAAAAGTTGACTCACGACGCTGGCCCTGTCGGAAAGTTCCACGGCCTGAAGCTCAACCATCAGCTGGTCCATGTGCTTCTTTTTATTTTGAAGATGAGCGAGTTTGCTTCTAAGCATAGCCGTTTCATCGTCAATTTCGTCGGTTTCCGCTTGTGGTGGTTGAGAACTTCGGCTTGAGGTCTCCCACGCAGGCGACGATGTCGTTGGAGCGACGATTGCAGCCTGCGTTTGATTTTCTTGCTGAAGAAGCGCCTGCTGAGCTTGACGCGCTGCATTCAATCGTTCTCTCACTTGGAGCTGCATACCCACGAGATTGGCCTGATGTTCCTGCAACTCAGCGAGTTTTCGCTGCGAAGCTTCCATTTTCCTGCGTAATTGAGCCTCGTGCGGTTCGTTGCCGTTTTCTTCACCGTCTTCCTTTCCGCTCTCGCTATTCTGTGATTTACAACCGTGTTTAGCAACTATTTTTTTTCACGATTACTCCAGTTAGTCAAACGTCATACACTCGCATGAAAAACAAATATATCCAAAAATATATCAGACGAAAATAGAGTTTTTTTGCTCGGTTTATAACGGAAATATATTTTAAGGAAAAACTCAAATTAAATCGATTCGAAATTTGTCTTCATAACTCACGAAGTTCGACATTTATTTATAGAAATAGATAGACATTTGGCTACTTGTTTTTGGTCATTAAAAAGTAATGTATGCCACGCAAAAAACAAAGCATTATTATAAAAACAGCCAATAACCACCTTTTATTTTTCGAGTTCTGAAACTCGGGGAAACAATTTTTTTTCTTGGTAAATAATTTTTACTTATCTCTGTATGGCTTTTAAATTTATTTCCTGTATTTTGGGCTTCGATAATGAAAGTGAGTACGTTAAAAAGAATTGGACGAGAAAACCTCAAACTTATTAAAGACAAAAACACGCAACTCGATGTTTTTTTTATTTCGAGGGGCTTTTTTTTAAGCCCGAAAAGGATGTAGACAAATATCTATGAAGTTCTATAAAAAAAAGTTGAAAGCTTAATTGAAATAAATTTTATATTAATATCGGACATATTAATATAATATAGTTTTTGCTAGTATATATTTCGTATATATCTCAAAATATAATTGGCTTTTCGATTTGTTTTCGTCGAAATTTATTGGATATATCTTCAATTTATATTTTCCATACCTAATTTTTCTTGGAGATACACTGAGAATCGAATTAGGTATATTAGATTGGATGTGGTAAATCAAACGCACCCGACTGTTAGAGTTAGTCACAAGAAAACGTTGTTGGGAGCCAAGAACATCTAGCAGTTCAAGAAAACGTTCTTGGGAGCCAAGTACATCAAGCAGTTCAACAAAACGTTTCATCTGGTCGGATCCCTGAGGCTGATGATCACCGGACTAAAAATTTCATGCTTTTTCTGTTAGTAATTATCCAAACGAAACAAAAATCAAAACTGTTACTCTCAATAAGGGATACACAAAAATAACCTCGTCAGAAATTCCACGAACATTGTAGTCCTCCAACAGCTTCGCAAGTTTTGTCTCGCTATCACACAAATCCTCGACCATTCTGCTGAGTTTTTCGTGTTGAGTGCGAGCGCGCTAAAAAAAAAATTGAAAAAGTTCTTTCAGTATTTTCAATTGCAATGTAAATAATTAATAATTCCATGGTAATTGGAATTTTATTCATTTTTTAAATAACAAATATATTAAATATTGTTTTTAAAAGGAAAGCAGAAAATGTTTATAGATTTTTTTCAGCAATATTCGAAAATAAGATTATAAATATTACATTATTTATAAAATAAATGGATTGAGTGAAATCGAAAGAAATGTTTTGTTAGATATTTGTTCAGTGGAATATTTTATTTACCGGATCGGAAGATTGATTCAGTGACTCCATCATCGTCGATGTCACTCTGATGTAATCACGGATTTGATAGAGACGACTTTCAACCTGGCGCCGGTCCGGCTGTAAAATTATTAAATCATCACGATGTAGTCAACAGTTTCCAATCGTAAAAGATTCGATAATTCTCACAATTCTTTACCATTTTGTCGACATTCGTGGGTTTTGTTCCCTGGAGTTGAGGTGGCGATTGGGTCCTAGAATCCACTGGTTGAGCCATTTCTTGCCACTGCGAACAATCGTCTCCTGTGTAGTTGTATTGTCGACTGCTGCCGTACGAAACTGGAAAAGAAAGGCAATTAATAAGATATTGGATACAAAAAGTTATCCACAGAAGATAATCAAAAGCTCATACATGGAAAGAGTGTATTTGGTATATATTATTTTTATGAGCAAATAGAAAATAATTATTTTCTCTCATTTTCACTAGCATATTCTAGTATAGCTTACAATTAAAATCACCAAAAAGATTTTTCACTTATCGCTTAAAAATTATAATTATTGTGTTGGCAAAGTGTTCAGATACCAGAAAAGGGTATATTTATTAGTTGTATTTCAAACTTTTATGAAATATTAAATTTAATAAAAATGACTGCTGAAAATATGACTACTTAATACAATAGCTCAAATTTTTGTGTAGAAATTGACTTGTTTAGTATATAATTGCTTGCTAAAAAACAAAACTTATATAGAATTGTTAAATGATAAGTGAAAAATGTATATTTCATGAATTATAAATATTGGTAATAAGAGTGGCACTTTATGCAATATTTAAGGTGATTTCTTGTTTTTATTGTTAACTAAATTAAAATTGGAATACTCACGAATATCAGCAAAATCCTGATATGAAATTGAAGGAGCAGAGGCTGTGGACCTGGTATTGCTGTTCTTGCTGGTCCTGGCTGGCTCTCGGTCGCTCACAGGCTGCCAATCCAGCTGCAACACAATTTTCTAGTTACACGCTTGGCCAAAATTCAACTATATTATTCAATATCAAGTTATGCCTCACATATTCTTTTACAGGATGGTGAATCACGGTATTCAGAGAGACATGGCAGTGGCAATGCTGTCTCTAAAGCTCTAATGAATCGACTTAGAAGTCTCTGGATATGTATTCTTAGATTGAAACCCTCCCCACTGTTTTACACCCTATTTATAGATTCTTCAATCCTAAATCCCAGAGCATGAAGCAAACCATTTACTGGTTCACCAAGAGTATTGGCTTGTATCTACTACCCAGCTAATTGTTGACACAAATTCAACAAGTAATTTCATAATAATATCTCACAATTAATTAAATGATTAATTATATTCAATTACATTGAAATTAGCTGATTATTAGAAAAATATATTTGATAAATTGATAGACTCTGAGAATGTGAAAAAAACTCGAATAGTCAGTCGAAAATAACAAGTATAAGACACATCAATTTTTCTGATTTCATCTTAACTCCATAATTATTAAATATGATTTTAATTTTCACTCAAATATTAAAAGTGAGCCATCAGTGCATGAAATAATGTAAACACTAGAAAAATATGAACATAAATATTGCATTACTTATTATAGTCTACAGGAAATATATAAATATGGATAAATAAAACTTGTTTAATTTGATAAATAAAACACAAATTCAGCAAGTAATTTCATAATAATATCTCACAATTAATTAAGTAATTAATTATATTAAATTACATTGAAATTAGCTGATTATTAGAAAAATATATTTGATAAATTGATAGACTGAGACTGTGAAAAAAACTTGAATAGTCAGTGGAAAATAACAAGTACAAGACACATCAATTTTTCTGATTTGATCTTAACTCCATAATTATTAAATATGATTTTAATTTTCACCCAAATATTAAAAGTGAGCCATCAATGCATGAAATAATGTAAATACTAGAAAAATATGAACATAAATATTGCATTGCTTATTATAATCTACAGGAAATATATAAATATGGATAAATAAAACTTGTTTAATTCGATAAATAAAACACAAATTCAGCAAGTAATTTCATAATAATATCTCACAATTAATTAAGTAATTAATTATATTAAATTACATTGAAATTAGCTGATTATTAGAAAAATATATTTGATAAATTGATAGACTCTGAGACTGTGAAAAAAACTTGAATAGTCAGTGGAAAATAACAAGTACAAGACACATCAATTTTTCTGATTTGATCTTAACTCCATAATTATTAAATATGATTTTAATTTTCACCCAAATATTAAAAGTGAGCCATCAATGCATGAAATAATGTAAATACTAGAAAAATATGAACATAAATATTGCATTGCTTATTATAGTCTACAGGAAATATATAAATATGGATAAATAAAACTTGTTTAATTTGATAAATAAAACACAAATTCAAGAAGTAATTTCATAATAATATCTCACAATTATTGAAGTAATTAATTATATTAAATTACTTTGAAATTAGCTGATTATTAGAAAAATATATTTGATAAATTGATAGACTTTGAGACTGTAAAAAAAACTTGAATAGTCAGTGGAAAATAACAAGTATAAGACACATCAATTTTTCTGATTTGATCTTAACTCCATAATTATTAAATATGATTTTAATTTTCACTCAAATATTAAAAGTGAGCCATCAGTGCATGAAATAATGTAAATACTACAAAAATATGAACATAAATATTGCATTGCTTATTATAATCTACAGGAAATATATAAATATGGATAAATAAAACTTGTTTAATTTGATAAATAAAACACAAATTCAACAAGTAATTTCATAATAATATCTCACAATTATTTAAGTAATTAATTATATTAAATTACTTTGAAATTAGCTGATTATTAGAAAAATATATTTGATAAATTGATAGACTTTGAGACTGTAAAAAAAACTTGAATAGTCAGTGGAAAATAACAAGTATAAGACACATCAATTTTTCTGATTTGATCTTAACTCCATAATTATTAAATATGATTTTAATTTTCACCCAAATATTAAAAGTGAGCCATCAATGCATGAAATAATGTCAATACTAGAAAAATATGAACATAAATATTGCATTGCTTATTATAGTCTACAGGAAATATATAAATATGGATAAATAAAACTTGTTTAATTTGATAAATAAAACACAAATTCAACAAGTAATTTCATAATAATATCTCACAATTAATTAAGTAATTAATTATATTAAATTACATTGAAATTAGCTGATTATTAGAAAAATATATTTGATAAATTGATAGACTTTGAGACTGAAAAAAATTTGAATAGGCAGTGGAAAATAACAAGTATAAGACACATCAATTTTTCTAATTTGATCTTAACTGGATAATTATTAAATATGATTTTAATTTTCACTCAAATATTAAAAGTGAGCCATCAATGCATGAAATAATGTAAATACTAGAAAAATATGAACATAAATATTGCATTGCTTATTATAATCTACAGGAAATATATAAATATGGATAAATAAAACTTGTTTAATTTGATAAATAAAACACAAATTCAACAAGTAATTTCATAATAATATCTCACAATTAATTAAGTAATTAATTATATTAAATTACATTGAAATTAGCTGATTATTAGAAAAATATATTTGATAAATTGATAGACTTTGAGACTGTGAAAAAAACTTGAATAGGCAGTGGAAAATAACAAGTATAAGACACATCAATTTTTCTGGTTTGATCTTAACTCCATGATTATTAAATATGATTTTAATTTTCACTCAAATATTAAAAGTGAGCCATCAATGCATGAAATAATGTAAATACTAGAAAAATATGAACATAAATATTGCATTGCTTATTATAGTCTACAGGAAATATATAAATATGGATAAATAAAACTTGTTTAATTTGATAAATAAAACACAAATTCAACAAGTAATTTCATAATAATATCTCACAATTATTGAAGTAATTAATTATATTAAATTACTTTGAAATTAGCTGATTATTAGAAAAATATATTTGATAAATTGATAGACTCTGAGACTGTGAAAAAAACTTGAATAGTCAATGGAAAATAACAAGTATAAGACACATCAATTTTTCTAATTTGATCTTAACTGGATAATTATTAAATATGATTTTAATTTTCACTCAAATATTAAAAGTGAGCCATCAATGCATGAAATAATGTAAACACTAGAAAAATATGAACATAAATATTGCATTGCTTATTATAGTCTACAGGAAATATATAAATATGGATAAATGAAACTTGTTTAATTCGATAAATAAAACACAAATTCAGCAAGTAATTTCATAATAATATCTCACAATTAATTAAGTAATTAATTATATTCAATTACATTGAAATTAGCTGATTATTAGAAAAATATATTTGATAAATTGATAGACTTTGAGACTGTGAAAAAAATTTGAATAGGCAGTGGAAAATAACAAGTATAAGGCACATCAATTTTTCTAATTTGATTTTAACTGGATAATAATTAAATATGATTTTAATTTTCACTCAAATATTAAAAGTGAGCCATCAATGCATGAAATAATATAAATACTAGAAAGATATGAACATAAATATTATGTTGCTTATTATAGTTTACAGGAAATATATATATATATGGATAAATAAAACTTGTTTTATTATATAAGCTAATGCTTCATTTCCGCTATACTCTAATAATAATAATAAATAATTTCTTGACACCAAACTAATTTTGCTTGCAAAACACTTTACAAATTAACTGTCTAGACATTTTGAATGCCACTGCCAAATTGTATTGTAGATTCATATAAGCTAATGCTTGAAAACCTATAAACTGTGATAACAATTATAAACAATGCCTAATTAATTTTCTTTCCAGCAAAATGTATTACAGATTGCTTACAAATTTTTTTTTATTACCCAATGATATTGAAGCTGCATGCAGGCTAAAATTTTACTTTTTTCAAACCCTAATAATAATACATAACATCCTGAAACCAAATTATTTCTCTTGCAAAATACATTATAAATTATCTAGATACTTAAATTTTTATTTCCCCATTATATCTCAGATATTTATAGAAGCTCAGCTTTACTTCCCATAAACTATAAAAATAGCAATAACAAAAATAATAATAATAATAAATAAGCCCTGAATTATTTCCTACATTAAAAATTGTCTAAAAAAGTTTATTCTTATCATAGCAATTACATAGAAGATTCATATTAGCTAAACCTCTGCTTTTTCTAAACCCCAAGAATAATAACAATAATAGCAAATAAAATTCCGCTGCGTTAAAATCAGACGTTAACATCAATGGAGCAGCAAATTATTAAAATTGGCACTCTACCAGATTATTCGGATGCTGTGTTCTGCCATGGTAAACCGATCGTGATAAAGTCTGTGGATTGACACTAGGAGCTTCTCGGTTTCTGTTGTTTCTTCGATTGCTCTTGGGCAGCGTGCCCGTATGGCGTGGACCATCGTTAACCCCTGGAGCCATTGTTGACTCTCCAGGGTATTTTTTTTTTCTCCCAAAACTTTGGCGTTTCTTTGTGGAAACACGAAAATTTCCTAAAATTGAACAACACAATAAAACACGTGTGTGGAGCAAAAAATAAAAACAATAATTTTTTCACAATAAAAAAATGTGTTCACCGTTAAATTATTAACCGGATTTATTCAGACGGACGAAATATTGAAGCAACGAAATTGCATCGACGACGATTCGCGAATATCGAGGAAGAGTTTTAGACGGGCGGTCGAGGGCTACTTGAAATCGGCGAGACGTCACTCACTAACCGCTTGCGTCAAAATAGTTGGCAATTGAATCTTAAAGAATCGTACGGCTATAAATAAACAGGAAGATTGACGCATTTCGCGAACGTATATCGGCCCTTCAGTATCGGTAGAAACTTTGACAGAAGCTAAAACTCCAAACCGCATCGAGTAACGCGGCCATTTTTAAATGCCGCTTGACATTTGCTCGTTTCGCGATATTGCGGGGGAGTTAATAATTGATAATTGAGATGAGTTCGCTGATGCTGCTTTAATTGAAGCTTGGTTGTTGGTGTTGGTTGTAAAAATTTTATATTTATTTATTAAACGTATACAGAGTCGTTGTATAATTATGAGAAGTATTAAATAGCAATTTTACGATGTTAGGTTAGGGATTATTTGAATTTGCCGCCAGCGCCTCCTATATATATATCATACGCGGCTTTTGCGTGGCGAACAATGGACAATCGATATCTCGAATCCACAATATAATATTATGTCGTGGCGTTGTTTGTTGCTCAGTTTGTTATGAAAATTAAGACGAGCTTAATTGTTATTTAGTCACGAAATTGATGGAACGATTACGCATCGAAATGTATCTTTCAGACATTCAGACGTTTTCTGCTAAATACGGATTTTTATAAAATTGTTTAAGTTATGTAAATATGCGTTGGCCACACTTTTGGCGTTGCATATTGATATTAACTTATTTGTTTGATAAATAATTCAATGATAATATTTTTTATCAGTAAAGATGTTTTCAAACAAAATTATTTAAAAATACCACAGTTTTTACTTTTTATTGATTTATTATTCTTACTTTTGTAGCATTATTCTATTTCGCTTACAAAAAATGAAGGTAATTTCCATTGTAATTTAGTAATTACCGCATATTCGTATCTTCGACACTTAGTGATTCATTCAATTAGCTTTTACTCGTATATGTTCTAATTTCTGTTGAGCGCCGCCTTAAAAAATAATATGACGTGTGAAGATGAAATCGATTACCAAATCCACTTCTCAAGTATGTAAAACATTGAGCAAAAAATTCCTTTCAGATTATTGTTTGCAGTTATCAAATCTGATATAACACACGCCTTGAAGTCTGCAAGTGCATAATGCGCGTCGCCTAACATCGCACTATTTTTTCCAGACTAATCTGCGAGCACCACGTGATCTGCGCAAAGTTCCTGTGTTACATAGTTTACATTACTGAAATTGAAGCTGAAGTCATCAGCTGATGAATTTAATACGCGATTGCAGTTTAATTACAAATTTTTATATTAAATTTCCTAATTTTTATAGGATTTCGTAAAAAATTGAGTAGTTTTACATGTTCACTTGCATGTCAAATTTAATATACCAGTTTATAAAAACGTGTTTCCTTTACCCGTAATAAAAGCTTATACACAATTTTTTAACAGTCTTTAATGCTCCTATCAAAAAGTAAAGAAAAGATTCCACGTCATTGCATCGCGATTATTCGTATTTGGCGCGTTCGTGCGCATTACGCGCGTGTCGTTGAATGAACAATCGATATCTCGAAACCACAATAACATTTTGTTGTGGCGCCGTTATTCCATTTGGCTTACAAAAAACGAAGGTGATTTCAATAGTGATTTAGTAATCACCGTATCATCGTACCTCCGAGACTTAGTGAGTCATCCAATTAGTTTTTATTCATATGCTCTAATTTCCGTTGACAGATATCACACAAAAATACTATGATGTGCGAAGATGAAATCGATGATCAGATCAACGTTCACGCTTCTGTATAATATTCAATCGTAAAAAAAATGCATTTCCCAATTTTTTTTTCTCACTATTATCAAATCTGACATAACACGCGACTTGCAGTCTGCGAGTGCATAATGCGTCGCCTAACATCGCACTATTTTTCCAGACTAATCTGCGAGCACCACGTGATTTGCGCAAAGTTTCTGTGTGTAACATAGTTTACATTACTGAAATTGAAGCTGATGATTTTAATACGCGATTGTAGTTTAATTACAAATTTTTATATTAAGTTTCCCAATTTTTATAGGATTTCGTAAAAAATTGTGTAGTTTTACATTTCACCTGCACGTCAAATTTAATATACCAGTTTATAAAAACGTGTTTCCTTCACCCGTAATAAAAGCTTATACAAAATTTTTTAACAGTGTCCAATGCTCCTATCAAAAAGTAAAGAAAAGATTCCACGTCATTGCCTCGCGATTATTCGTATTTGGCGCGTTGGTGCGCATTACGCGCGTGTCGTTGAATGAACAATCGATATCTCGAAACCACAATAACATTATTGTTGTGGCGCCGTTATTCCATTTGGCTTACAAAAAACGAAGGTGATTACAATAGTGATTTAGTAATCACCGTATCATCGTACCTCCGAGACTTAGTGAGTCATCCAATTAGTTTTTATTCATATGCTCTAATTTCCGTTGATAGATATCACACAAAAATACTATGATGTGCGAAGATGAAATCGATGATCAGATCAACGTTCGCGCTTCTGTATAATATTCAATCGTAAAAAAAATGCATTTCCCAATTTCTTTTTCTCACTATTATCAAATCTGACATAACACGCGACTTGCAGTCTGCGAGTACTTAATGCGTCGCCTAACATCGCACTATTTTTCCAGACTAATCTGCGAGCACCACGTGATCTGCGCAAAGTTTCTGTGTGTAACATAGTTTACGTTACTGAAATTGAAGCTGATGAATTTAATACGCGATTGTAGTTTAATTACAAATTTTTATATTAAATTTTTTTCCAGATTAATAATAATTTTTCCTATTTTTCCAGACTAATCTGCGAGCACCACGTGATCTGCGCAAAGTTTCTGTGTAACGTAGTTTACATTACTGAAATTGAAGCTGAAGTCATCAGCTGATATATTAAATTTAATACGCGATTGCACTTTAATTACAAATTTTTATATTAAATTTCCTAATTTTTATAGGATTTCGTAAAAAATTGAGTAGTTTTACATGTTCACCTGCATGTCAAATTTAATATACCAGTTTATAAAAACGTGTTTCCTTTACCCGTAATAAAAGCTTATACAACATTTTTTAACAGTATCCAATGCTCCTATCAAAAAGTAAAGAAAAGATTCCACGTCATTGCCTCGCGATTATTCGTATTTGGCGCGTTCGTGCGCATTACGCGCGTGTCGTTGAATGAACAATCGATATCTCGAAACCACAATAACATTATTGTTGTGGCGCCGTTATTCCATTTGGCTTACAAAAAACGAAGGTGATTACAATAGTGATTTAGTAATCACCGTATCATCGTACCTCCGAGACTTAGTGAGTCATCCAATTAGTTTTTATTCATATGCTCTAATTTCCGTTGATAGATATCACACAAAAATACTATGATGTGCGAAGATGAAATCGATGATCAGATCAACGCTCGCGCTTCTGTATAATATTCAATAGTCAAAAAAATGCATTTCCCAATTTTTTTCTTCTCACTATTATCAAATCTGACATAACACGCGACTTGCAGTCTGCGAGTACATAATGCGTCGCCTAACATCGCATTATTTTTCCAGACTAATCTGCGAGCACCACGTGATCTGCGCAAAGTTTCTGTGCGTAACATAGCTTACATTACTGAAATTGAAGCTGATGAATTTAATAAGCGATTGTAGTTTAATTACAAATTTTTATATTAAATTTTTTTCCAGGTTAATAATAATCTTTCCTATTTTTCCAGACTAATCTGCGAGCACCACGTGATCTGCGCAAAGTTTCTGTGTAACATAGTTTACATTACTGAAATTGAAGCTGAAGTCATCAGCTGATATATTAAATTTAATACGCGATTGCAGTTTAATTACAAATTTTTATATTAAATTTCCTAATTTTTATAGAATTTCGTAAAAAATTGAGTAGTTTTACATGTTCACCTGCATGTCAAATTTAATATACCAGTTTATAAAAACGTGTTTCCTTTACCCGTAATAAAAGCTTATACACAATTTTTTAACAGTCTTTAATGCTCCTATCAAAAAGTAAAGAAAAGATTCCACGTCATTGCATCACGATAATTCGTATTTGGCGCGTTCGTGCGCATTACGCGCGTGTCGTTGAATGAACAATCGATATCTCGAAACCACAATAACATTATTGTTGTGGCGCCGTTATTCCATTTGGCTTACAAAAAACGAAGGTGATTACAATAGTGATTTAGTAATCACCGTATCATCGTACCTCCGAGACTTAGTGAGTCATCCAATTAGTTTTTATTCATATGCTCTAATTTCCGTTGATAGATATCACACAAAAATACTATGATGTGCGAAGATGAAATCGATGATCAGATCAACGTTCGCGCTTCTGTATAATATTCAATCGTAAAAAAAATGCATTTCCCAATTTTTTTTCTCACTATTATCAAATCTGACATAACACGCGACATTATGCGAGTACATAATGCGTCGCCTAACATCGCACTATTTTCCCAGACTAATCTGCGAGCACCACGTGATCTGCGCAAAGTTTCTGTGTGTAACATAGTTTACATTACTGAAATTGAAGCTGATGAATTTAATACGCGATTGTAGTTTAATTACAAATTTTTATATTAAATTTTTTTCCAGGTTAATAATAATTTTTCCTATTTTTCCAGACTAATCTGCGAGCACCACGTGATCTGCGCAAAGTTTCTGTGTAACATAGTTTACATTACTGAAATTGAAGCTGAAGTCATCAGCTGATATATTAAATTTAATACGCGATTGCAGTTTAATTACAAATTTTTATATTAAATTTCCTAATTCTTATAGGATTTCGTAAAAAATTGTGTAGTTTTACATGTTCACTTGCATGTCAAATTTAAAATACCAGTTTATAAAAACGTGTTTCCTTTACCCGTAATAAAAGCTTATACAACATTTTTTAACAGTGTCCAATGCTCCTATCAAAAAGTAAAGAAAAGATTCCACGTCATTGCCTCGCGATTATTCGTATTTGGCGCGTTCGTGCGCATTACGCGCGTGTCGTTGAATGAACAATCGATATCTCGAAACCACAATAACATTATTGTTGTGGCGCCGTTATTCCATTTGGCTTACAAAAAACGAAGGTGATTACAATAGTGATTTAGTAATCACCGTATCATCGTACCTCCGAGACTTAGTGAGTCATCCAATTAGTTTTTATTCATATGCTCTAATTTCCGTTGATAGATATCACACAAAAATACTATCATGTGCGAAGATGAAATCGATGATCAGATCAACGTTCGCGCTTCTGTATAATATTAAATCGTAAAAAAAGGCATTTCCGAATTTTTTTTTCTCACTATTATCAAATCTGACATAACACGCGACATTATGCGAGTACATAATGCGTCGCCTAACATCGCACTATTTTCCCAGACTAATCTGCGAGCACCATGTGATCGGTTTAAAGTTTCACGGGTTGAGCTCTACGTGTGTGTATTAAGTACGTGTCTAGTCAACACATTTGTGTGTCGTATGAGTTGGTAGGTAACACAGCCGCTGATCCCCTCAGTTTCCACTAAAACTTGGTGGGTGTAAGGCCACATCCGAGGTTATGTTATATACAGAGTGATGTTTTTAAGCGAGAGTTAATTTCACGGTTGAGAATTAAAATTCCGTCTGCATTCGCCCTTTCGATATAATACAAAAGAAATAAAACCCCCAGGAATGACATTTCCTGCAGCTTCGAAGTCCGTTGCGACTTATAATGCCGAGAATTCCTCCCGTGTTTACTACTGTGAGCAAAATAGAATATACCAGAGTTTGACAAACAAACGACACGAAGCTTCGCATCGCTACTAATACGATACGATCGCTCTCCAAGGTTTCGAAGAAACGACGCCTAACCAGTAAGACCTCTCAAAATTTAACGATCCTCTCTAAATTAACGATCGCTTCGCGTTCATTCCAATACTCACATCGAGTTATCGGCGCACCTGTGTGATATACTCGATTGTGGAGATGCGAAAATACTGTGAAATTCTCCACTGGTTAAGTGACTCAAAAATACAGTATTTTTGTCATATTTTATTCTTGTAATTTAGTGCTGTGAAATTGTATAAATATATACAATATAAATACAAATATTCATTAATGCTTGAAATGTTCGTCACTATTCGAATTATTGAGAAGAAAATTAAATTATTACAATCGGAATTCTTATTTTATACCGGAAATTTTTCAAATTTTAACGTCGCAAATTCGAAATGCCTAATTCCGAATTTCAAATTAGAAATCGAAAAACAAATAACAAATTACGACTGCGTCTACCATTTTAAGAAATTATAAATTTCACAAAAAAAAAAGCAAATTTTGAGTACGAAATAAAGAAACGCAAATTATACATTTTCAGCAGATTTTAAGTCAATGCAAGATAATAATCCACAATTTCAACATACTATTTTTATTTACATTTCCCATGGCAAAGTTCACAAGGTCGCGTAAAAAAAATGTAGCGCATTCCCAATATCTAACTCAATGTCAATAAAACGATATTCACACTTCCCTGATTTTCACATAAGCGGTTCACGATTCGAGCTTGAAAAATTTCAAATAAATTTGACCGTATTGCTATTCTTCAAGTGGTTACGTATCATAAAAATATAAAAATATCGTAAAAACGGTAATATTACGGTCAGATTTGAGGCTCATATCTCTACTATTTTTGCACTCTCGCTTTCCGTCGTCTCTTCCCTTCCTACTCCGCTGCCGTGATTCGATACGCCGATAATATTGCTATCTCGCTCGTTTGCCGAATGCATCTGAGAGCCGCTGCATCAGAGAAAACGAAGAGTTCGATTCAGTCGTGCACCTGTTGAGGTGTCGCGCGTACGCTTTGACTGAGCTACGCGTTAGTATTCATTTTTTTCACCTTCACAAGCCAGCGGCCGAAGCTGTACTATTTTTATAACGTAACCGATATACCCATCTGCATAAAGATTAAATGCAATCTCGTGCGCGTCACAACACGATCAACATCACTTATCCTCACAGGAATATTTCCGAATAAAAATTGCAGTCATATTGTGATTTAACCGCGATGGTTTGATTTGCTTAAACCCAACGTGTTTCTATTCACGAAATCGCGATTTTCGCCTTCCGTTAATGTGATTTATTGCACGAAAACTGCTAAGAGAATTAAAATCGTGAGTTCATTCGTTTTCTGGAATGAAAGGAAAAAAAAAGAAAGTTCTGCTGGTTCTTCAATTTGCATAGGAATCTTCTTTCATAAAATTCCAATATTACAAGTTGTTTTTCTTCTTTTTTTACACTTTTTATAAAAAGTTTTTTGCTGTCTCGTGAAACTGAGTTTCTCTTATTATAGGAAAAACTGATGCTGCCTGACCTTAACAATTCATAACGCATGTGAGTTAATATTGGAAACTGCATGTTTTAGGATTGTGTAATTGTGACTGTATGGCATTTGCATAAGAAAACATCTGTAGATCATTTATCTAGCATTGTTTTCCTCAATGCCGGACTTGGAGGTAGATGGATTTATGAATAAGCGTGTGGTGCTCTTTTTAAAAACATTGGTCTCTTATTATGTAGCATCAATTGTTCAGAAATTGTCAATATGCAAAAAAAAATGTATTCAAAATACTCTTTGATTTCAATGAGCATAAGTAATTATAAAACAATACAAAAATTATTCATTATTTAGAACTAAGCAAAGAAATCATCAAATACACGTAAAACCAGTCATAATCAGTGGATTCAATGTTTGGCAATTCTTTTTAGTGTAATAAGAGTAATTAAAATATAATTACCTATAAGAAATTTGAAATATTATAATAAATATTTAATAGATTCATTTTCCATATAAATAATACTTAATAGGAAGAACTTATTATTTTCACTGAATAACAAGCATTTTGCATATAATTTTAAATACAAACTAAGTCAAAACTATCCTAATTGTAAATTTAAAAGTTTATGAATTTGATATTCAAAATTCTATGGAAAAATAACATATACAATTACATTGTTATAAAAGATTGGAAGTTTTTATTCATAATCTTGTCATCGAACATTAATATACAATTGTGGTATAAAATTGATGTACTTTTCTAGTAAAATTGAAGCAAATTATTAAAATTCAAGTACTTTTACTGTCAAATTAAAGTAAATTATTGAATGTGCTGTACCATACATTAATTTTGCATTACACTTGTATACTAAATTTAATATACTAGTTTATGAATACAAACTTCCAGTAAAAGTATACTAAATTTCAAGTAGATTTTTTTTACAGTGTAATTTATGCCTATCAGGAAAAAGATTTAAATAATTTACATACAGTGAAAAAAAATTACTCAGAAAAATATATAGCTTGCGATAATTCTGAAATAAATTTGTAATTTGAGACAATTAATCTTGAAAAATTGGATTATCACTCTTTGCTAAGCATTCTTTAGTTATTGAATGTAAAAAAGTATTTTGAATATGTTTTTATACTAATATTAGTCAGCTTTGGAATTGTTGTTTTAATGGTGTTTTCATTAAAAACAGGCTAAAGACAGTGGTATGAGCACTGCTTTATCCATGTACGATGGCTTGGAGAAAGAGGCAACTGCTAAAAATGCCACATTGGAGAGCGGAACAGGAGCGACCAAGAAATTGGCCAGAGGAATTTCACGAGCTACGGAGAACGCTGCCATTGTTTCACATGCTCGATCCCATTTGGCTTCCATGGGAGCTGTAGACACTCCTGAATTTACATTCTCGCTGCCAGACTTTTCTGTTTATCCTGGTACGTCCCAAAAATCGCCCACAACAGGCAATATTGTATTTAGAATATATCAGGAATATTTATAAACTCAAATAAATGTCCATCATATTTTTCTAATAGCAACAATAATATTTTCTGAAACAAATACAGAAATTCAGAAACAATTGTCAATTAATTTCTTACATCCACTAAACAAAATTATAAAAATATTATTAAGATTTTGTATGATTATTAAGTTTGAATTACTTTTTTACATTACCAAAAAAAAA
The DNA here is from genome assembly GCA_963970395.1 of Ephialtes manifestator. NCBI lineage: Eukaryota > Metazoa > Arthropoda > Insecta > Hymenoptera > Ichneumonidae > Ephialtes > Ephialtes manifestator. Next base: position 32,075,771 of record OZ019972.1, read on the forward strand.
CATAATATATGTCGTGAACAAAGTTGCAAGTCCCCATTAATTCATGAGATATAGTTTACAGTACAATTTGTTTTGTAATTATAATTTGATAATAATAATATGTAGTGATTATAAAATAGAGTGTAAACATTTGAATAGCTGAAAAAAATACTAACTTTCGCTTTAATATTGCAAGAAATAGTGGAAAAAATGGAAGAAATAAGTAATGCATTACTTATTTTTTTCCATTTTTCCCAAAGGATTACCGTGAATTTTTATTGAAAAATAATAATTTTTGCAGCCATTCCAAAGTTTAATCATCGTATTACAATCGCTACATGTTATTATTATAAAAACATAATTACAGAGCTGATCGTATCATCATCATTATTTCTATAAATATTAGGTATTTACAACTGTGGTTGTGAATAATTATTCATACGAAAAATACTTTGAATTCAATTCTATTGTATCGAATTTTAGTTGTTCTGTAGTGTTTGTGGAATTTTTTTTTTTTATTCCTACTTGATTTCAGATTCTTTTCGTCAGTTCCTGGAGAAGGATTTGATAGAGGGAGGATGCCTGAGCTCTTTGGAGTCGGCAGGAAGACTGAATTGGTGGTGCGGAGGAAAGAACAGTGGAACAAGAGTCCTCTGGCCTCTGGCCACCCAAGGAGATGGCAATTGTCTGTTGCATGCCGCTTCTCTCGGCATGTGGGGCTTCCACGACAGATTATTGACGCTACGAGATGCACTCCACAATACTCTTTCCCGCGGAGAATTTCGTCACGCACTGTTCAGGTTAAATCCCAATTGATTATCGTTTACATTAAAACTTATGCAAATAGCTAAAAAATAAATATTCATGAATTTGTGTCGGAGAATAATTCGGAAGATAGTAAATGATCGCTCGATTTATATGTTGAAATTATAATTTATACCTTCTAGTCAGTTCATCCATACAAATTAATTAGTAAATGATTTACCGAAATCTATCAATGATTTTAATAATGATACGATAAAAGATAATTTTTTCTTGTTACGAACTATTCGCGTACCTTAACAATAAGTAACTAACAGTAGATACAAGTATCTAAGAAATTTCAAAAAATTGCCGAGTCCGTCGTTTTTAAATCTAAATCTATTCGATTTCGCTTTAAAAGTCTCTAACAAATAATTTACAATTTCACTGATTACCTTAATTATTTTGCATTTTTGCTTCCTCATAGAGGAAGCTTTGTTTTTGGGAAATTTTTTTTTTTCGAGATTTTTATATCAGTATACTCAGAATAGTCCAAAACGTCGAGAAAAGTGATTTAGAAAAAATGTCTGTATGTGTGTGTGTGTGTTTGTGTATGTATGTTACACGCTCAACAAATGTAAACCTTTATAACTCGGGAACGCCTCGAGACATAGAGCTGAAATTTACACCATAGATAGAGGGGTCAATCCTCATCGTTCATACCAATTTTTGTAAAAATCCCCATCATCATTAAATTTTTACGCGTTTTTGAATTTTTTCAAAAATGTCTGTTAACGCGATAACTCTTTTAATTTTCGAGATATTAAGCTCAAAATTGGTATGTACGTGAGCTTTCATACACCGGTGATCCCTATTAAATTTGGTTAAGATCGGTTGAAACGTTAAAATTTTATGAGATTTTAATTTTTTGAATTTTTTTATTTTTTTTCTGCGATGCGAATTTTGGTATCAAATATCGAGCTGGGAGTCAAATGAGTGCCAAAGTCATGATTAACAGAAAAATACGTCATATATAGCCCAAAAATGTTGAACAATAACATATTTTCATAGCGATGTTGTACAGTCTATATTGCGAAAAGTAGCGATTTATGTCGTATAAACCAGCCATATCCTTGATTCCCAATGAAATTTCGGAAACCACCGAATTCTATCGTGTTCTACAAAAAAAACAGAGAAGATAGAGTATTCGAGGGAGTTTCTGGACCGTTTGTCCGTATTATATTTTCACAAAGCGAGAGTGTGCGCTTATTTATATTTATTTAAAACAAGGATGCAAAGCAGAACCTTGCACATTGCTTCCTCATTATATTTCGTTTTTTACAAAGCTTCCTCTATGAGGAAGCCAAAATCAATTCCCATACTTCCTCTTAGAGGTTGCTTTGTAAAAAGCGAAATATAATGAGGAAGCAATGTGCAAGGTTCTGCTTTGCATCCTTTTTTTTAATCGCGAATTTCTACGATTGGTACTAAAAAAAAAGAATTAAACCTCCAGTACTTATTTCACTCGATAATTTTATAGAAATTAAGGTGTACAAAAATTGTGAATTGCAGGCGATGGAAATGGCGACAAACGGGACTGAACGCCGATGCCGGCCTTTCGTACACAGAAGCTGAGTGGCTCACCGAATGGCAAAGTATCGTTGAGATGGCATCAGCAAATCCGCGGAATCCGACCGCAACTTCATATCAGAGTCTCGAGGAGGTACACGTACTCGCTTTGGCCCACGTTCTACGAAGGCCGATAATTATTATCGCCGAAACAATGCTTCGTGACTCAGAGGGTGTTGCACTGGCACCAATACCATTCGGAGGAGTTTATCTCCCTTTAGAAGTTTCTCCGTCTCGCTGCCACAGAACACCTCTACTTTTGGCTTATCATTCGGCCCACTTTTCGCCCCTTGTCACAGTCGATGGCGGAAATGAGTTCGCTGAGGGAGGAAGCGAAGGAGTCAGTATACCTCTCGTTGATCCAGACACTGGACAACTTCTTCCTGTTCTTTTTGCCGTTGATCCTGGACCCGATTGGGACTGGAATGCCTCGCAAGATCTTCTACAGTGTCAGCAAGATACCGTAAACAAATACAATCAGTCAAATATCGCATTCTTAAAAAAACAAAGTGGCATTTTTTTTACCATTTATTTTACTCTATTATTGGGTTTTTAAGAAACAAAAAAAAATACAGAAAATCGTAATTTGATAACGTCGCGCATATAAATTATTAAAGAAATATCCATTAGAATATGACGATTTTATGACAAGAAAAAAATTGGGAAGAATCAACGTCATTAGCTATACTAAATACATTAATTATAATATTGATAATAACGATAAATCAATATTGATAACGTCACGCATATAAATTATTAAAGAAATATCCATTAGAATATGAGGATTTTATGACAAGAAAAAAATTGGAAAGAATCAACGTCATTGGCTATACTAAATACACTAATTATAATATTAATAATAACGATAAATGTTTATTTATAATTGAATACGACTATTAAGTAAAAATGCACAATTCGAGATTCCAAACGTTGTTTTCGAGGAGTGCGATATATTTATATATTCATAATGAACAGGGATTGGTAACATACGAATGAAAAATTATTTTCGAGGCTTTTTTTTATTGAACGATGATGTATTTAACGAATTAGAATTTTCAAAACTGTTTACTATTAAACATAAATATTTTCTCCTTGCACAATAATTAATAGTTATTATTATTTTTCAAAATATGTAATACACATGCTTTTTCAGAAGTTGTAACATTTACCATTTTTTTTAAATTGTTTATCCGCCATCTTTTAAAATGGTGATTATTGAAATTTATTCATAAATATTGCAAAACTGTGAAATCTTTTTTATCTGTATAGAAATTGGACATAATTATTTATTTTTTAAGATACTTCAAATGCATTTTCACTCGAATGTTTCCATTACTGACGACGTTTTTTTCCTTGCTAAGTTTTCACACTATTTTGATGGTATTTTTCTTTCAGATGGAGATATTAGTTCGTGATTATCTGGACTGTGAATATCAAACTCTTACGTCCGAGGATCTAGATAGACTCTCTGACGTGGATGGTTCATCTTCGAATAAGAGCAAGGCAGCCAAACAATTGCTCGGAGTTGCCAAACAATTTGGATCGATCGGAAAGTCCGTGAGTAAAAGACTGTGGTCCATGGCAAAGAGGCCAAAAAGTCCACCGGCTCTTACAGCAGGGTCAAACGGCGGCGGCGTACTTTGCGTAAGGATAAAGAGCAGGCCCCATCAGTTTGTCGATCAAATGCTACAGAATTATCTTCAATGTGCTCACTCCAGGTACTTTACCATTTTTTTTATTCACAATTTCATAGCAGCTCTTCAATTTTGTCATCGAAATGTTTATTTATGCGATTGTTTTTTAACCTTTAGGTACTTGGAAGATCACAGAAATGATGGATCAGGCGCAGAAATGAATTATGGTGCGGGAAAATCCCGATTTTACGCGGCTAGCGATAGCGGAAGTCATGCAAGTGTCAGCAAGCTCCAACCAAAAAATACAAACAAAGATCGTACCCTCTACCTTTCTAGGTGCGTATTCTATACAGTATTGTAGACATTTGAGATGGGCAAAAGTATGAAGTACTTAAAGCCCTGCAAATGACTGAGGCATTATCGATTTAATATTTTGCCAATTCCTTAGGCAAAAGTTTCGTCTTATGCATATTTCAATACAAGAAATATTTTTTAACATAGCCAATTTTTTTTTTTTTTTGTTAAATTGACTGAAAGTATTGGAAAGTATTTTTGCAACCATTATAACGTCTACGTACAAAAGTTGCGAGAAATCGAAAATCTCCAGAAATTATCAATTTAATATTTTACCAATTTCTTAGGCATATTTCAATACAAGAAATATTTTTTCCCATAACTAATTTTTTTTGGCTGATTTGATTTAAAGTATCGGAAAGTATTTTAGTAACCATTAAAACATCTACTTACAAAAGTTGCGAGAAATTGAAAATCTCTAAAAATAAATTAGGGTAACGTTGGATGTCAGATTCAATCGTATTCGCAACACGATTAATCGACATAATTTTTATATGAATTTATTCCCACAGATCAACGTTTTACAACAATCAAACGACTTCAGAGACTTCCGAACCCGAGCTCTGGAAAAATAGCGACGCTCTGGATGTAGGTTAAAGAAAACTTGATAAAAAAATCTTAGACTTTAAATGTCGATGATTTGTTTCATTTTTTCACGTGGCAACGATATTTGCGTCGTTTCAGGGCATCGTTCGGGAGTGTCGGAGCGAGCACTGCCAATTCTTCGGCGCTCCGGAAAACCAATACTACTGTTCGCAATGTTGGGCGAACCGCAGACAGCGATAATAACTCTCTCACTGTGCTTTTTATTTTCTTTTTCTTTGTGATGGCTCAACATTGGGCATAAGTAGACGTTCTGAATAAGAGAAAAAATATATGGCGACATTGGCGCAATTGTTAGGCGCTTACCATATATTTTCTCCAATCAATGCATCGATTGGGCAACGTCAATTCGAAATGGGGTTGTAAAGCTCCATCCAATTACTTTCTTAAACATTTATTGTATAATTCAGTTAGTAGAGTTGTTCACTAATTATCTGCAGCTTTTATGCACATGATATTTTTTTATTTTTTTATTTGCCAAGGAAAAAATTATTAATTCAGGATAATTTTCTTTTAAAAATGCAGACATATATTTAATGCATAGAAAAAAAAAGAATCTTTTTTTTTTTATTCAAAAAGTTGCCCTTATTTCATAAGCAGGTTATTATTGTGAAATAATAATTATGACAATTATATAACTACCAATTTTTATTTTTTATTCAAAGTAATGGAGTATCACAAATCTGTTTCGAAACGCCTTTACAGTTTCGTTCGATCGTCCCATCTACTCCTCTTCCGCGCTCTCTTCATGACAATAACCTGTTCCTTAACGAATTTAAGAAAGTCCGAGTAGCTAAAAAAACGTGCTTTGCTTCGAACGAGTGAAAATGACGAACCGATTAACAGAGATTTTCGCGATATCCTAGTTTATTGACGTTGCCATCCACGATCGAGCATCGAGCCCATTTTACCCATTCTCTTCATTACATTTCTTTATTTTCGCTTTATTTATTAACATTAACGGCCCCATTTTCGAAGCTTATCATAAAATCCAAAGGATGCTCGGCCGGGGCAGCATAACGGACGTTACCCACTGATTCGAAATACTATATACACACATACTTATATATACATACATATATATATATATTTACCAGAGATAATGTATTTTCGAGTTAAAAAGCATTTTTTGCCTTCGAATATCGATTCTGCAGAAATCAGTGTTGTAAATGTCTCATTATTTTCGGCCTCACACTATTTGTTAATTTATTCCACAACGATTTTGATTATTCAACGTAATTGGTAAAAAAAATAAAAACATTTAAATTAAACAAAATATATTTCCACATAGATTATAATGCAAAATTTCAATTCAGTTTTTTAAATGCTTAGCTTCGGGCTTCGGAACTAATTTTTTTTTTTTTTAACTAAAGATCTAAATATTTCTGTTTAGTGCTATAATTATGTTAATTTTTCTTCACTTTATCAATCGAAGACCGAATTTATTTAGAAAAATGATTTTGTTATCTTTCATATCTTACAAATAGTTAAATAAAATCTCCAACGAAATTTGGACCATTTCCTTTAAGTATGAATAATAGAAATCAGTTCAGCAGTTTGAATAGTATTAAAAAAAACTGAATCCCGAAAGAGGTTTTCAAGCAACGGGTGTTTAAATTTTAATACATCGTTGATTCATTTTTGTGGAAAAACCTTCTTTTTCATCAAATGTTTATGAATTTTTTTTTTACCAATATGGCGATATATTCTAAAATAATGAATGGAATAAATTTAAAAAAATATAGAGTCCAAAATTAATGAGATTATTGCAACTCTGTACAGAACTCCTCCCAAACACTTATTGTGAAGCAAAAAAAAAACGAATATGTCAGAACAACGTAAAAAAAGTTGTCGAGTTCGACAACGTGCCTTGTCTCGTGCGAAAGTGCAAGTAACACGCAATACTCAACAGCAATGTTATAAATGGACAAAACGAAAAAGAAAAAAAAAGCAAATAACCGATGTATTTTTGTGATCGGGTAGATGTCCGTTTTTTCTCATTTATTTTATACTACTGTTCTCGACGCTTTCTCATTGCTAATATTCTCTTAATTGTCTTTCTACATCACGCTTGAATTTAATATTGCGCTTATTGAGATTATAATGCGTCACTGTGTCTGGAGAATGAATGAAAACATCGAGAAAAAAATAAAATAATAATTCACGACGCACGTTGTTTCGATATGCAAAAAAAAATAGGCAAAGTTTAAGTGTGACTAGAATCAATGTGACTCGACCGTCGTGTTCAAAAAGTTTATTAGATTAAACTCTTTTGTGTTGCATTATTTTATCTATCGTTTTGATAGTCTCGTGACCAGCGAATAAAGAAAAGGCGTCGGTAATTTATCGTCTCGAATGCCATCGTATTAAAGTTCTCATGTCAAATTGTGTGAAAGAATAAAAGAATATTTTTATAATAAATTCACATTATACGTTATTACTCTTCACATATCCACTTTCAGTCGGCGCTTGGAAAGAACGAGGGTGAAATCGCGATAACGGGTTTTCCGGATGGCTTCAGTTAACCGAGAACCCCTCGTTTCTTTCTAACTTATCGTACCCGAGTGGTGCCTCATAACTGCTCGAGAGCAGACAGAAAAAAAAGCAATCAACACGAGAAAACCTCCATGAAAATTAATTACATACTCTCGGATAAATACTTTATTTTTTGTACATACGTCTGATATGTTCTTTAAAACATATTATTTATTAGGAACATATGATTTGTTGTAGATATTTGTAGATATACAGGATCAGAGTTGTAAATGCCTAATATGTACTTATAGAAATAATGATGGTGATACGATCAGCTCTATAATTATGATTTTATAATAATAACATGTAGCGATTGTAATACGATGATTAAACTTTGGAATGCAAAAATTATTATTTTTCAATAAAAATTCACGTTAATCCTTTTGAAAAAATGGAAAAAAAGAAGGAATGCATTACTTATTTCTTCCATTTTTCCACTATTTCTTGCAATATTAAAGCGCAAATTAGTATTTTTTTCAGCTATTCAAATGTTTAGACTCTATTTTATAATCACTACATATTATTATTATGAAATCATAATTACAAAACAAATTGTACTGTAAACTATATCTCATGAATTAATGGGGATTTACAACTCTGTACAGGATGATAATATACTGGACAAAATATTGGTATACATTTTTGTGTATTAGGCATTCCAGCTCAGTTCGGGGACCTTTTCACCTCACAATTTTTGATTTGGTTGATACTTAGCAAATATGTTCGCAAGGATGCAGAGAGGAACCTCAATTTTATGCAGATTTTTTAAAATAAATTGAAGAAATTCAAATTTTTTAAAATAAATTTATTTGGTTAAACATATAAAAAAATATGGCAGGCTTCCATTTCATTTTGTGGTCACGCGATTTAATAAATAGTGCAAAAAAATGAAGGTTGAAAAACAATGTTTAAAATTGAAAAATCAAGACTTTTAATGTTCCAACATTTTGTAGACTTAATTTTTGTACCAAAAATCCTTTCAAATTATTCGAATTTTTCAAACTGTGTTTAAACGTGGTATCTTCTAATGATTGAGAGATATGAATTTTCTAAATATTAAAATAAATAAAAATAAGAAGTATTTTCTAATTTCCATAATGATTTTCCATTCTCTTAAATTTCGAGTTCATGTCACAAGACACAAGAAGTGTGTTAATATATTATTCCTCCAAAAAGGGAACAAAATCAATACTTCATCGAAAGAATGGAATTTTTTAAATCGAAATTGATAACATTAATAAATCTATATTTTGTCTTAAAAAATCGGTATTTATTTTCGGATGAGATCTCAAAATTTGAAATAATTCGAAGATATTCTTGTCCCGGCGCTTATTAATATATATTATATAAAATATTATATTAGATACAATTTGCGAAAATTTAACATGGCAAAATTTCCAAAATTTTCAAAATTTCCAAAATTTTCAAAATTTCCAAAATTTTCAAAATTTTCAGAATTTTCAAAATTTTCAAAATTTTCAGTATTTTCAAAATTTTCAGAATTTTCAGAATTTTCAAAATTTTCAAAATTTTCAAAATTTTCAAAATTTTCAAAATTTCCAGAATTTTGATTCTTGACACGGCGGCGAGATCTTTTTATAATATAGAGAGAAAAATATTATATTAGATACAATTTGCGAAAATTTAACATGTTTATATTTTTGTTCAATTTTTTTTCTCCCATGTGAAAATGCACAAAGTTTTATCATCAGCAATACGAACACTGAAGACATAAAAAGCGCGGCATTAAATCTCCGCGATCAATTACACGAAGCTCGTATCACGATATAATAAGATATTCTAGCTTCCGGTATAGGTATAAAAATAAAAAAATGGAATAAAGAGGGTTGCGATAGGGTGAAACAGAGGCGCGGCGTTCACGTGAGCTAACGTACGAGACCCGGGTGGCCCAATTGCGGGCAAAGTAAACGCGAAGGGGTAGGTGTTTTAGGATGGAACGTAACATGGAAATGCGAGGGTGTATCTTGGACTGGTTCGTTCACTCGCGCTTTTCCTACGTAGTACCAATGGTGCCCACAGCCCTCGGGGCAGAGTCACGTATAAAATATACAGGAGAGGCGGCCAAGCAACTCGGCGTATCGTGGATGCTACGACTTTTCTCGAGGGTCTCACACTCGTAAAAACTAATGTTACACGTATAGCATATATATATATTGGCAAGATATAGCACACCATGTGGCATTAGGGTGTTTCAAAAAAAGACGAATTTTTTTTTTTTCCTTTTGGTGTCCAAAAATTGATAGTATACCTAAAAACAAAAATTTTGGCGCCCATGTGAGCTCTTAATATCAATAGTAAGATTCGCCTGTATCCATTTCTTTATTTTCCATTTAAATAACACGGGAAAATTTTTTTAAATTTTTTAATTTTTATTACTTTGGAACGGTTCATCGTAACAACAATCTGAAAAATGATATTTGTAGGAAATTTTACGCTCTACAAAAAATGTTTGAAGACCAAAGTTCCTCAGATTAACGGCTTCAAAGATATCCGCGGTCAAAGATAACACTAATAAAAAATTTCAAATATTTTCCAATAAAAATACAAAAAAATATCATATGCCATATTTTTATTATTTTTTATGTAAAATTACTTTAATTCCGTTAACCTGAGACTGTAAACTTTTTTTTTTACTCATTAATTCAATACTTAACTTACGAAATGCACTAATATATAAATATAAACGTTAAAAATATCTTATAAATGATTTTTTGGTCTCTCTTATAACGAATTTATTTTTTTCTTTACTAAATATTAAGAAATTTAATTGAACAATTAATTCTTTATAACAAAACACTATATTTACAACTTATTACAACAATTTTTCAACTTGAAAATATTACAGTTTTATAAAATTACTTTTATTGCAATTAGGATATTGTTTTCTATGTTCTGTCACTACTTGCAACAAATATTGAAGCTGTTCTTCATCTTTCGTTAAGCATCGATTATACTGCTCTATCAATGCCACGCCGCGTTCTGCTACATCATTCACAACTTGAAGTTTCCCGAAATACTCCAAGTTTTCTAAGAAATTCGGATTCTGAGGCCACAAAGTAACATCCTCATCAATGAACTCATACGACAAATCAAACAATTCAAATATATTAATCGATCTCATAGACACAAATTGACTAAGATCTTTATTTAATAATGACTCTAAATTTTTCTTATCTATTATAAAGCGATTTGTTGTAGTTTCATTGGCTTTACAGTTTTTAAGAGCATGAACTATTCTTTTTTTTGTTCCAACTGAAACATTTTTATCAAAGAGAGATAAAACAGACAGTCTCTCTTTGATAAAAATGTTTCAGTTGGAACAAAAAAAAGAATAGTTCATGCTCTTAAAAACTGTAAAGCCAATGAAACTACAACAAATCGCTTTATAATAGATAAGAAAAATTTAGAGTCATTATTAAATAAAGATCTTAGTCAATTTGTGTCTATGAGATCGATTAATATATTTGAATTGTTTGATTTGTCGTATGAGTTCATTGATGAGGATGTTACTTTGTGGCCTCAGAATCCGAATTTCTTAGAAAACTTGGAGTATTTCGGGAAACTTCAAGTTGTGAATGATGTAGCAGAACGCGGCGTGGCATTGATAGAGCAGTATAATCGATGCTTAACGAAAGATGAAGAACAGCTTCAATATTTGTTGCAAGTAGTGACAGAACATAGAAAACAATATCCTAATTGCAATAAAAGTAATTTTATAAAACTGTAATATTTTCAAGTTGAAAAATTGTTGTAATAATTTGTAAATATAGTGTTTTGTTATAAAGAATTAATTGTTCAATTAAATTTCTTAATATTTAGTAAAGAAAAAAATAAATTCGTTATAAGAGAGACCAAAAAATCATTTATAAGATATTTTTAACGTTTATATTTATATATTAGTGCATTTCGTAAGTTAAGTATTGAATTAATGAGTAAAAAAAAAAGTTTACAGTCTCAGGTTAACGGAATTAAAGTAATTTTACATAAAAAATAATAAAAATATGGCATATGATATTTTTTTGTATTTTTATTGGAAAATATTTGAAATTTTTTATTAGTGTTATCTTTGACCGCGGATATCTTTGAAGCCGTTAATCTGAGGAACTTTGGTCTTCAAACATTTTTTGTAGAGCGTAAAATTTCCTACAAATATCATTTTTCAGATTGTTGTTACGATGAACCGTTCCAAAGTAATAAAAATTAAAAAATTAAAAAAAAATTTTCCCGTGTTATTTAAATGGAAAATAAAGAAATGGATACAGGCGAATCTTACTATTGATATTAAGAGCTCACATGGGCGCCAAAATTTTTGTTTTTAGGTATACTATCAATTTTTGGACACCAAAAGAAAAAAAAAAAAATTCGTCTTTTTTTGAAACACCCTAATGTGGCATACATATGAGGCATTCTCTTTCAGTTCAGCCACAAATTTTTTTTTCCTCCCCTAAAAATTTCTTATAATTAAGGGAGATTTAACTATTTAAAGGTACTTTTTGCAATTAATATCAGATTTTTTTTTTGCACGGATTTAAAAATAAATTATATAAAATAAATATTAAAAAATAAGTTTTGCCTTTGAATGTTGCACATATAGGATAGGAAATATAAGGTCAATCTTTATTATCATTTTTTCATCGTATGTGATTATTTTTTATCAATTTTTAGTCACTAAAAATTGAGTTGCATGCGATAGAAAATTAATATTAATGATACACGGTCGTCGCCTATAATATTCTATGGTACATTTTTAGTCTTAATACAATTTTTTATTCCGCAGTTGTTAAATTTGTACAAATTTGCAATTAAATTGAGTCGGTTTTTCGGTTACACGTATAGCATATATATATATTGGCAAGATATAGCACACCATGTGGCATACATATGAGGCATTCTCTTTCAGTTCAGCCACAAATTTTTTTTTCCTCCCCTAATAATTTCTTATAATTAAGGGAGATTTAACTATTTAAAGGTACTTTTTGCAATTAATTTCAGATTTTTTTTTGCACGGATTTAAAAATAAATTATATAAAATAAATATTAAAAAATAAGTTTTGCCTTTGAATGTTGCACATATAGGATAGGAAATATAAGGTCAATCTTTATTATCATTTTTTCATCGTATGTGATTATTTTTAATCAATTTTTAGTCACTAAAAATTGAGTTGCATGCGATCGAAAATTAATATTAATGATACACGGTCGTCGCCTATAATATACTATGGTACATTTTTAGTTTTAATACAATTTTTTATTCCGCAGTTGTTAAATTTGTACAAATTTGCAATTAAATTGACTCGGTTTTTCGGTTACACGTATAGCATATATATATATTGGCAAGATATAGCACACCATGTGGCATACATATGAGGCATTCTCTTTCAGTTCAGCCACAAATTTTTTTTCCTCCCCTAAAAATTTCTTATAATTAAGGGAGATTTAACTATTTAAAGGTACTTTTTGCAATTAATTTCAGATTTTTTTTTCGCTCGGATTTAAAAATAAATTATATAAAATAAATATTAAAAAATAAGTTTTGGCTTTGAATGTTGCACACATAGGATAGGAAATATAAGGTCAATCTTTGTTATCATTTTTTCATCGTATGTGATTATTTTTCATCAATTTTTAGTCACTAAAAATTGACCGAGAATAGTTGCATGCGATAGAAAATTAATATTAATGATACACGGTCGTCGCCTATAATATACTATGGTACATTTTTAGTTTTAATACAATTTTAAATTCCGCAGTTGTTAAATTTGTACAAATTTTGCAATTAAATTGACTCGGTTTTTTTTAGTAAAATTTAAATAATTAATTTCTTTGATATTGTATGTAGAAACTATGAAAAAAATAGGCATAAAATATCTAAGTACTAAAAAAAAGGTCTCAATGTCGATATCGGACGATTCCGGGTTAAAATTCATATTTCGGATTTTTTTGTCTGAATAAGAATTCAATGCTCATACTGTCGATATTTTCATGATAACTACACAGTATGTTTGGACAATGAAGATGTCTGATTATTCGAAATATGAATAAATTGTATCGATCTTTATAAAAACCGATTTTCCCACCTTTGGAAAAGAAACTTAACTACAAGTTGCATTCACTATTTCTTTTTTAAAAAAACTTAATCGGAGATTTCTTTCCATCTTTTATCATGCACAACAAAAACAATTTTTTAAAATGCAAATCCCCAAATAGTACAAAAAAAAGATCACCAAAAAGTACGCCTGAAGTAATTTTTTTCCATGATTTATCATTCACAATATAAACAATAAAAAAAATGCAACACCCAAAATACTGCAAAATAAAAAATCGGAAAATACACCGGAAGTAAGTTTTTCCACCATTTATCATTTAGACATAAAAAAAAATTTAACGCAACTCCACGAAACTGCAAAAAAGAAAATCACCAAAAAATACGCCGGAAGTAATTTTTTTCCATGATTTATCATTCACGACATAAACAATTTAAAAAAATACAACACCTAAAATGCTGCAAAATAAAAAATCGGAAAATACACGAAAAGTAAGTTCTTCCCACCATTTATCATTTAGACATTAAAAAAAAATGTAACGCAACTCCACGAGACTGCAAAACAAAAAAAAAAAAATACACCGGAAGTAATTTCAAGCAGTAATTAAATCTGCCTAATTGTGACAATTTTTCGATGGAGCAAACAAAAAAGTGTGTGAATTGACAGAGAATGTCTCATATATACGTAAGGATAGCTGAGGAGCGCGACCAAGTCGAGCTTACGTTGCGCCTTAAGCTCAACGCGAACCGCTCAGAAATTGCTCTGGTCCTTTCGTCTTTCCCTTCCGAAAGTACCGAGCAATAGCAGCAGCAGCAACAGCAGTAGTAGCGAGCGTCCTCTCTCGTCCACTCAATTATTCATCGTTGTCCTCGGAATCATACTGCCGATCCCGTTATTGACTCTCGCTTTCCCTCTTCAACTCGCCCCAACGCCTGCCTGTAACCCTTGGCTCGACTCTGTCATTCTATCTTCGTTTCTCACGCGTTACTACGATGTCTCTGGCTCTCGTTTTCGTGCCCCGCAAATGCTGACGGCACGAATGCCTCCCGAGACTTCTAACCTCCACCTCTTATTCCTCTCGGTATATCGTGTCTGTCTGTCTCTCTTCGTTCTCGCGTTCTGCTGTTGTATACCATCCAATTTCGCGACGTTACCGGGAGAAATTGGAAGGGAAATAACGGGATATATACTACAAAGGGTCCGAAGGTTCTTCTCTCACTCGTAAGTCTCTTCTAAATGTTGGTCTACTACGACCATCTTGCCCAACGAGGCACCATTCCAGCCCTCTTTCAGTGCCAATCATTAGGCAATTTTTGTCGGATATGCTGTCGTGGATATACGTGTGTTACATGTGCTCAGATCATAAATAAAGAATTCAATGTAGGGACAAGATATGAGGAGTTTTCCTATAGTTCGCTGCAAGTTTTTTGTCATTTAGCATATTTCGCACGAACTGATTTCGCGGTAACAACGAACCTAGAAATATATCAAATTTTAAAGTTCATTGTTATTACCCACATAGCACATAATATTGCGAAAATATTGTCGAAATTATTACAATGTTTCATTACAATTTAGATATCGTTTCAATATTTTTGGTCGCATATTAATTTCGTGGAATATTATTGCAATTTATCAAGATAATCAATTTATTAATTCTACAGCTTATTAAGCCTTTTACATTTCAATCCTTACACAGTTAAATTCTTCAGAATTTTTTTATTTTACGGTAAAACTTCTAGCATTTTTATTTATTTAATTATGTGACGTGTGTTCAGAAAATTATTTCCAATCCAGTACATTTGACTTGAATTTCGATTGCGCGAGCATTTCGCGACTGAGTAAATCATATCTGCAAATTGTAGTACGTAGTCTGCTGATTCATCGCGGACCTATCGCACTGTCTGTGTTTAGACGACGATACGAATCCCGAGGGATTGTAATCCACGCGGACTCCGAAGGCAAGCCGTCGAACGATACGTGATTATTCGACGGTATGCGACTTCCAGAGTACCACAAAATGTATATGTATATATATATATGGTGTGTATATATATGCATGTATACTGTAAGGCCCTGCTCTACCTATTGCACGAATGTACGTGCTCGAGCGCATAATGTAGAATGCGCATTTCAAAGTCGCTGCGGTAATAACATCCAGCGAAATTCGCTCGCTCGCTGTGCCTACCCCCGTTGCTCTCTCGTCGAAGGTACTATAGTATATTATATAGGAACTGGTCTGTGCCCTCGGGGAAGCCGCGTATTATATACGAGGCATTCTCTCTCAATTCAGCTAACTTTTTCTCACCCTTTTAAATATACAATATAGTTACCCATGTTTTACTACTATTTGATAGTACTTTGTGGAAATTTCTAAAGATTTTTTTCCCGATCAATTTTAGAATTGCAATTTTTAATAACGATTTATATGTTATGATTTGTAATAATGATTTATAGCATATAAATCATTATTAAAAATTATAAGATATAAATCGTTATTAAAAATTGCAATTCTATAATTGATCGGGAAAAAAATCTTTAAAAATTCACACAAAGTACTATCAAATAGTAGTAAAACATGGGTAACTATATTCTATATTTTTTTTTTTATTATTGGTTTCTTCCGTATGCCTTCTTCAGGCTTTTACGTTACCCCTCTCCCCTTTTCCCCGTTCCTTCATAGAGACCCCTCTAGAGTGTTGTCCGCAGCCACTCATCCTAATGCACTACTGTATCGCATTTGCACGAGGGCACAGGGAAACTGCGGAAAACCTGGCCGATACAGTCGGCTTTATTTTTACTGAGTTTCTACTGTATGAGAATACATTAGAAACTCAGAAAAACTGCCTCCCGCTCAGCAGTTGGCGCGCAAACCAGTGCAAGGCTAAGCGGTCACCCATCCAAGTTATGACCGCAAATAATGCTGCTTAACTCTGGAGACCGCCGAAGCCACACACCGACCGCGCGTCCACTGCTGTCGGTGTAACTATATCCTATATTTAAAAGGGTTAGAAAAAGTTAGCAAAAAATTGTAATTTCAAAACTGGTACTATTGTGTATTATATAGGAAATAATTTGTACTTTCTGTCAATTCAGCTAACTTTTCCTCACCCTTGCAAATATACAATATAGTTACTCAAGTTCTCCTACTATTTGATATTACTTTATATGAATTTTAGAAGATTTTTCCAACCAATTGTGAAATTGCATTTTTTTATAATGATTTATATCTATAGTTCTATAGTATATTATAAAGGAAATTATTTGTACCTTCGGGGAAACCACGTATTATATACGAGGCATTCTCTGTCAATTCAGCTAACTTTTTCTCACCCTTTTAAATATACAGTATAGTTACCCATGTTTTACTACTATTTGATAGTACTTTGTATAAATTTCTAAAGATTTTTTTGCAATCAATTTTAGAATTCCAATTTTTAATAACGATAATATCTTATAATTTTTAATAATGATTTATATGCTATAAATCATTATTAAAAAATTGTAATTGCAAAACTGGTACTATTGTGTATTGTTCGGAAATAATTTGTACCCTCGGTCAATTCAGCTAACTTTTTCTCACCCTTGCAAATAGACAATATAGTTATTCAAGTTCTACTTCTATTTGATATTACTTTATATGAATTTTAGAAGATTTTTCCAACCAATTGTGGAATTGCATTTTTTATAATGATTTATATTTATAGTATATTACATAGAAAATGATGTGTACCCTCGGGGGGTATTATATATAAGGCATTCTCTGTCAATTCATCTAACTTTTTCTCACCCTTTTAAATATACAATATAGTTGCCCAAGTTTTACTACTATTTGATAATACTTTATGCGAATTTTTAAACATATTTTCACCTAATTTTGAAATTGCATTTTTTAATAATGGTTTACATTTTTACTGTGGTATATTATGGAGGAAATAGTTTGTACCCTGGGGGAAGCTGCGTATTATACACAAGGCATTTTTTGTTACTCAGCTACATTTTTCTCTGCCTTTTCACTATTCCTTGAGGACACTTTTTGTGATATTTTTTTTTTCTCATAAACTTCAAAAAATTGATGAAAATATTTTTAAAATATGAGAGAAATTTTTACAACGAATCTTTATCAGCTTTCCTTGCTAGATACAAATAATTTAAAAAAACGTAACTTCTAAAATTATTTTAAAAAATGCATTCCAAACATTCTGAGTTATAAAAATCGGACTGATTATAAATTTCGGGAGGCCTGAAGAAAAAAAAGGGTGGAATTGTAATTTTAAATATACAATATAGTTGCCCACGTTTTACTACTATTTGATAGTACTTTGTGTAAATTTTTAAAGATTTTTTCCCGATCAATTTTAGAATTGCAAATTTTAATAACAAATTATATCTTATGATTTATAGCATGTTAATCATTATTAAAAAATTGTAATTTCAAAACTAGTACTATAGTGTATTGTATAGGAAATAATTTGTACCCTCTGTCAATTCAGCTAACTTTTTCTCACCCTTGCAAATATACAATATAGGTGCTCAAGTTCTACTTCTATTTGATATTACTTTAATGTGGATTTTAAAAGATATTTCCAACCAATTTTGGAATTGCATTTTTTTATAATGATTTATATTTATAGTATATTACATGGAAAACGATGTGTACCCTCGGGAGGTATTATTTACGAGGCATTCTCCGTCGATTCATCTAACTATTTCTCACCCTTTTAAATATAGAATATAGTTGCCCAATTTTCACTACTATTTGATAGTGCTTTATGTGAATTTTTAAAGATGTTTACAACTAATTTCGGAATTGCATTTTTTTATAATGATTTATATCTTTACTGTGGTATATTATGTAGGAAATAGTTTGTACTCTGGGGGAATCTGCGTATTATATACAAGGCATTCTCTTTCACTCAGCTACAATTTTCTCTGACTTTTCACTATTCCTTGAGGATCCAATTCTTGTGATATTTTTTTTCTCATAAGCTTAAAAAAAATTATGGAAATATTTTAAAAATATGAAATAAAAAAATGTATACTGAATCTTTCTCAGCTTGCCTTGCAAGATACAAATAATTTTAAACTCGGTAACTCCTAAAATTATTGAAAAAAAATGCACACCAAATATTCTGACTTAGAAAAATTTATTATACATTGCGCGGGGCCTGAAGAAAAAAAGGGGTGGAATTGACAGAGAATGTCTAATATATACAATACATCTTAACATAACATACTTATACATGCGTATGTATACATCGAGGTAGGGACTGGGGACTAGCGTACGATGTGTAATAACTCTCTATTGAGTACATGCCGCATAGTCAGTCATGTTTCTCACCGCCCCCCGCGGAATAGGGCGTTGTACCGAGTTTGCTTATTGCACACACGCGCCATTGAAATTGGTGCTCGTTGTGTACATGGAAGAGCGAGTATGCGTAACGTCTCTGGAGAATCGGTGTGTTTCCACAGCAAAATATGTAAGGTTTTCAAGTATATGTAGGTCAAACTAGTGAGTTCTATAGAAATGCAAATAACTGTTTTTGCATTTCAAGCAAAAACGTTGATAGTCGACGAAGCGGATGTGAGTATGAAAGCAATTGTTGTACAAGCAATTTCCTCCCTTTACACGTATTGATATTTTTTTTTATTACTCTGAAATTCAAATTGAGCATAGAAACGTTATACAGCTGATTTTAAGTTTAACTTAATATTTTCCTCTATATGATTTCATAATGTTAAAACTGTGGGATAATCTAACATAGGGTAAATACTTCGAAGGTTGAAAGGTTCACTCAACGTAGTTTTAGATTACAGTTTTTTTTTTATTTTGAAAATTTTTTTTACAAATTTTATGCAATATTAAAAGGCTTATTGATATTCGTTTATCAAGATATTCGTACGCAGTAAAAAATAAATTGGACTTTTTGTACAGGAAAATAAAATTTCGGACACTATTTGCTCGCTAGTGCGAAAAAGCTTATTTTTGCTCGCTAGTGCGAAAAAGCTTATTTTTGCTCGCCAATGCGAAAAAGCTTATTTTTGCTCGGTAGTGCGAAAAAGCTTATTTCTGCTCGCTAGTGTGAAAAAGCTTACTTTTGCTCGCTAGTGCGAAAAAGCTCATTTTTTCTCACTAGTGCGAAAAAGCTCATTTTTGCTCACTAGTGCGAAAAAGCTCATTTTTGCTCACTAGTGCGAAAAAGCTCATTTTTTCCACTAGTGCGGAAAAGCTCGTTTTGCGCCCTTGTGCGAAAAACTACTTTTCCGCGCACATTTGGCGGCCTCGTGCAAAAAAGCTATGTTTTCGCAACCTTTTACGCACTTCTGCGAAAAACCTACTTTTCTGCTCACTTTTAACGTACTGATGTTAATAATTACTATTACTTTTTTACAAACAAATTAATGGATACATGAATGATTTACACCACTTTTGAATTTTGAATTTCAGCGTTTAATAAACACATTGACTTATAATTTTTAATAATATTTCATTAATCCCTAAAGTCCGTGTATTTAAAAAAATGTATATTGGTCTTTTATTAGTCCTGACAATAAATGTTTCCTCGATTGTCATAAGTCTCAATGTATCAGAATTCGTCTGGGAGAAATTCCATTGTGAGTGCAGACGTTAAGGGAGTTTAGGTACTGGTGTAAGGGAAATTTAGTGGATTCGATTCCCGATACTATTATTGCTACCCCTTCTGCGAGAGGGGAAGAAACATTGAGAGAGGAATAGTGAAAGCGAGAAAGACTATGAGACGATATACCCCGAGGAAATAGCCGGGGTGTGGAGGCAAAAAAAAAGAAGAGGGAATCCTCAGGGCGCGTAATAAGTCTTCTCTTATTTCACATTGTACACAGGCCGAGACCAATATCCACCACGTATTCTGGTGAATGTATAGAATATAGTATTTGCTACACTGTTAAAAATTTTTGTATGAAAATTAATATAAAGTATTGGAAATCTTTCTGCGGATACGAGTATATTAAATTTAATATACAAATATTAATTAGTATACAAAAAAACAATTGTTGTAAAATTAATATACACTATACTGAACAATTTATAAAAGTTGTGTTTATAATATAATCATCGGAATTTTATAACATATCTATATATTTAATGAAATTTAATATACATACGGTATATTATTAGTAATATATAGAAATATAGATATGTGATTAATATATGATATCTATATATCTAATCATTTATTATTAGATATATAGATTACTACTACATGGAAATAAAGTATATTCGAAAATATATAATTTTTATACTAAATATATTTGCGCCGAAAAATTCTATATGACGGATACATATTAGGATATATTGGAAAATATATGCAAGCGAAAAATATATCTGAGATATATCCAAAATATATAAAAAATATATTATCGACCGAAAAGTTGGTTATATCGGATATATTTTTGGATATACAGTAGAGCGTCGATTATCCGAACTAATTGGGACCGACTATCGTTCGGATAATGGAAAGTTCGGATGACCGAACATCAATATTTTGTGAAGGGGGAGGGAGGAACTGAAACGCTTAAAATATTAGAATATATACGTATAATATAATACATATATATATATAATATGCACCGAGAGAAAAGATTTCATTGACGCCAAAGAAATGGATGGATTGATTTTTTCTTCATTGATTTCAACAAAATATTTCTTTGATTTTAATGACCTAGTGCATTTGAATTTCAAAGAGAACATTTCATTGCCTGTAAATAAAGATTTACTCAGTGAGCATATAATAAAGAAACAGTTTCATTGTTTTAAAGAGACGTTTTCATTGGTTCAAAGACACGTTTTCATTGATCTCTCTCTCACACCTAACCTCACTTTTTCGTTTTCCGGTTCTCCCGAAGGAACGGCTTCGAGTTTCGAGGAGCCAGAAGCTTAGCCTATTTCTGCCATACTTCATTACATACTCACAAAATTTGAGCTTTATCTGCCGCGTACTTCAGGAAAAAATAGGTTTCGAAATTTTGAGCTGGTAAGAAGAAGGTTTCATTGAATCAGAGACGATATCTTTGAAATCAATGTAAAAGGTTCATTGGTTTAAAGAAATGTTTCTTCGAATCAATATCACTACTTTTCATTGATTTGGAGATCATTCAAAGAAAAAATAGTATTGAAATTCAGGTGTTTCATTTCATTGGCAAAGATTTCCGTGAATCAATGAAACTTTTTCTATCGGTGTATAATTAATACATTCAATACTAATCAATTAAAAATAAATACATTAACATCATTCTGAATCTGTTATCGTTATATAGAATTTAATTATTATTATATATAATATTATTCAGAATTATTACATAATTATAAAGATTTTTGTGAATCAATGAAACTTTTTCTCGCGGTGTATGTATTTATCGAAAATTAATATTTTTAACATATCATTGTTAGTACATATTATATATTCTGATAAAACCACCGGACTCTATATAAAATGCTACTTTCGTGGAAAAAAAAATCGAAGATTTTTTCGTTTTTTTCGTTCGGAAAATCGAAAATTCGGAAAAGCCGAATCATCGTTCGGATAATCGACGCTCTACTGTATTTAATTTTCCATGGAGGTCCCCGTTTGAGAGAGAGAGGAAGAAGCATCGATAGATAGAAATAGTGAAAGCGAGGAAGACTGCAAGTCGATATATCCCAAGGAAATAGCCGGGGTGCAGGGGCAAAAAAAAAAAAAGGGAATCCTCAAGGCGCGTAATAACTCTTCTCTTATTTCACGTCGTACAGAGGCCGAGACCAATATCCACCATGGATTCTGGTGAATGTATAGAATATTGTATTTACTATTGTACATACTATTGTACAGCCGCACTAGTTTATGTCTCTGTACGTAGGGTTGATATGTGTGTAGGTAGTAGTAGTAGACTGGAGTCGAATGAGGTGTGGTAGGGGTTGGGGAGTGGCTTTATGACCGTAGGAAACGTGGCCACCTCCCGCAAGAACCACAGACGGAAAGCCCCGGCTCGGCTCGTGCGATATGTAATAACTCTCCATTCTCGGTTGCGCGCAGCCGACGTTATTAATTTTATAATGAATTTCCGGACGAAGAGAGATTCTTCTCGGCGTCGAGCCGAGACTCGAGCACCGCGAGGAACGTATGCGCACAAGCAACTGTACAAACGAAAAGGTAACCGGTGTAGGTACCGATATTGTAATTTATGTTCTTGGACTCAACGACGAGGGCCGTTCTTTACAAATTAACGCTGTTATCCACTTTTTTCACTCTCGCGTATTTACTTAGCCTTTTTTTTATTCTCCGTTTGGTAACTGATGTTCTGAACGAAATTGGAATTTTTTTTTAAGGTGATACATAGATAATTGTTCAATTTATTTTTGTTCAAAATTATTTATAGAATATTTGGTTAAGTGAGGTTTAGGTATTGGTTGAGTTGGAATGAAGTTGGTTATCATAAATTTGTATTAGATGGCTAATAAAGCTTGATGTGAAAGTTGTGAACATTTTTTAAGATTTTGTGGAAATGTATTTATAAAAAAAACATCATAAAATATAACAAAAAAAATGAAATAATGTTTTCTTCATTTTGGCTTTTGGACCAAAAATTTTGTAGCTCTTCGCAGTATTAAAAAAATAATTTAGAATTTTTAAAAATGTCGTTTTTTGTTTAGCTTTAAATATTTATAATTTAAAAACGATGACAAAAAAGAATCTGATAAAAATTCTACATACATTTTTTATGTGGAAGAATAATATTAAAAATCGCGAATCGTATTTGGGAAGTTGATGGTCGGTCGTTGGTCGAGTTGGTGTGGCCCAGATATAAAAGTTCTGTATATGAATTTACAAATTGGTAAACTAACGATGAGAAATTAACTAGAAAATTACAATGTGGTCATGCAATAACTCGATTACTACTGAAGTTTTGTGATTTTTAGTAAAATATTTGAAAATTTTATCTTCGCGTACATAAATTTATTCCAATGTTAATTTTACAGTGAATCAATATTTCTCACACCAGTTTTGTAAATTTCATATTACTTGGCACAATAAATTTACAATCTTTTTTAACAGTATCTACTATGTGACAAAATATCTGTAATTTTCAATAAGATTATTGAAAATTGCAGTATTTATATTAAAAAATTAAGAACGCACCTCGTGAATTCAAGTTTCGGTATTTTGGAAATACAATATGAAATTGAAGTTCAAAAATCTTCACAAGTACAGTCATAAATAAATTACAAGTTTTCGTAATTTCTGCACGTAACTTAAACTTTACAAAAAAATATTGAATACTGATGCATCAAAATTTAGATTTTAGTCATTCGTGTTTGAGAATTTTTATAATCGTAGCAAAAATGACCGCAATTTTTGTGTTCCTCGTTCTGCTACTGTAAACAAACAAGTTGGTAGTATGCTTGAGAGAATAATAGTTGCACAACTGTTATGTATTAAATGTTATGTTATGTACTAAATTAAATTTAATACACAAAGGTTAATTAATATACAAAAAAAATATTGTAAAATTAATATACAGTATACTAAATACTTCATAAAAGTTGTGTTTATAATATTATTATTAGAATTTTACGACATATCTGTATATTAAATGAAATTTAATATATTTAATATATTTTTTTATAATATTTAACATATTTCATTAAATGAAATTTAATATATACTGTTAGAAATTTTTGTATGAAAATTAATATAAAGTATTGGAAGTTTTTTTGCGGATACGCGTATATTAAATTTAATATACAAATATTAATTAATATATACAAAAATTGTTGCAAAATTAATATACAGTATACTAAACACTTCATAAAAGTTGTGTTTATAATATAATTATTGGAACTTTACAATATATCTGTAGATTAAATGAAATTTAATATATCGTATCTGCATAAGAACTTCCAATACATATATTAATTTTCAAAATATTTTTAACAGTGTAGATAACCAAACATTTATCATATCGAACATCCCCTGCTAGGAGAAGCTATACGAAGGGGGGTGTAGGAGGTAGTGGCGGCTATGGTGGTGGTGGTGGTGGTGGTAACACACGGGCCCGCGAGGCTATCACTCGACCGTGGGTGTAATTTGCGGCTCGTAATACCTACCGCGTGCCCGTCGTTTGTAACCTGGCTGCGACAGGTCGGTGTGGTGGAGGAACGCGGTGCAAGGGGTGCAGCAGTAAAGGGTGAAGGGTGGGTGGAAGGTAGGGGGGTGTTTCACGGTAGATCCTCAGGTTGGAGAGGTGCAGACCACCCCGGGACCAGCAGTGAATAGTAGTAGAGGTGCAAGGGAGAGTCGCAGGGGAAACCGGCAGTGAGAAATACACACCAGCTCCGAGGAGAGAAGTAACTACGTAACCGCATCGTCTAATCGAGGGGGTGTGTTCGTATTCGTCGGAATAGCAGTGAAATAGAACATAGAGGGTTTGTGGTTGACGTTGAGATGGAGAAGGTGAGAGGAAAAGAGGGGAAGTGTGAGTGAGTGAGGGGGGGGAGGGTCGAAAGGGGGAGAGGGTTGGGGTTGGGGGGTGGGGGGAGGCAATCGCACACGAAATTCCACCTGCTCTGCGGACGAATGGACCATTAATGCGTAAACGGTGGTATATTAAGGCTCTCTTTCTCACTCCTCGCACGTTTGTTTCTACTGATGTGTGTGTATATGTGTGTGTGTGTGTGTGTGTGGGTGTTTGTGTGTGTGTATGTGTGTCATTCTCTCACCTTGCCGTTATAATTTAACCGTGGCTATTATGGCTAATGGTGATTTGTCGGGGGTTGACGAATCGTCTGGCTGCGTTAATTTAATTGTAGGTAACATTACAGCCGTTATACCCACCTCCAGGCGCTGGAATCATGTTGAAGTGGTTGAGATACGTGCGCGGCCTCGATATTCGACCGCTGGATTATGAGACATCGTATTTTCAATTGTTGAATAATAAAATGATTTATGAATTAGGAAATAAGTGACCGTTAGATGAAATTAGGGACATTGAGAATTTTTATTTACTTGGTCTTAGACTGAGGGTAAAATTAAAGGTTTTTGTTTTTTCTATTTCCAGTTGGTATTGAGGTTTTATATCATCGAATTTTGGTTCTGGTGATTACAAATATGGAAGAATTTTTATTTTTTCTTTATTGAAAATTTCGACTTTTATTATAATTTTTAAGTCTTTCTAATTTGAAAATTTTCTGACCACCACGACTGTCAATTTTTTTGTTGTTAATAAAAAAATTTTAGGCGAAAACGACAATAAATCTGCATATTCCAGGTTTTTCACGTTTTCCTCATAGAATTTTTTATATGCCAATAGAAAAATGGGGGATTTTTCAATCAATGGTAAATTTTTGGTCTGGTGGGTTTTTAAAATGACCACTACGATTGTCAATTTTTTTGTTGATAACAACAAAATTTTAGGTGAAAACGACAGTAAATCTACATATTACAGGTTTTTCACGTTTCCTTTATAGAATTTTTTAAATGCCAATAGAAAATTGGGGGATTTTGCAATCAATGGTAAATTTCTGGTCTGGTGGGTTTTTAAAATGACCACTACGATTGTCAATTTTTTTGTTGATAACAACAAAATTTTAGGTGAAAACGAGAATAAATCTACATATTCCAGGTTTTTCACGTTTTCTTCATAGAATTTTTTATATGCCAATAGAAAACTGGGGGATTTTGCAATAAATGGTAAATTTCTGGTCTGGTGGGTTTTTAAAATGACCACTACGATTGTCAATTTTTTTGTTGATAACAAAAAAAATTTAGGTGGAAACGAGAATAAATCTACATCTTCCAGGTTTTTCACGTTTTCTTCATAGAATTTTTTATATGCCAATAGAAAATTGGGGGATTTTGCAATCAATGGTAAATTTCTGGTCTGGTGGGTTTTTAAAATGCCCACTACGATTGTCAATTTTTTTGTTGGTAACAAAAGAATTTTAGGTGAAAACGACAATAAATCTACATATTACAGGCTTTTTTCACTTTTTCTTTATAGAATTTTTTATATGCCAATAGAAAATTGGGGGATTTTGCAATCAATGGTAAAATTTTCGTCTGGTGGGTTTTTAAAATACCCACTACGATTGTCAATTTTTTTGTTCATAACAAAAAAAATTTACATGAAAACGACAATAAATCTACATATTTCAGGTTTTTCACATTTTCTTCATAGAATTTTTTATATGCCAATAGAAAATTGGGGAATTTTTCAATCAATGGTAAATTTTTGGTCTGGTGGGTTTTTAAAATGACCACTACGATTGTCAATTTTTTTGTTGATAACAACAAAATTTTAGGTGAAAACGACAATAAATCTACATATTCCAGGTTTTTCACGTTTTCTTCATAGAATTTTTTATATGCCAATAGAAAATTGGGGGATTTTGCAATCAATGGTAAATTTCTGGTCTGGTGGATTTTTAAAATGACCACTACGATTGTCAATTTTTTTTGTTGATAACAAAAAAATTTTAAGTAAAAACCACAATAAATCTACATATTCCAGGTTTTTCACGTTTTCTTCATAGAATTTTTTATATGCCAAGAGAAAATTGGGGGATTTTGCAATGAATGGTAAATTTCTGGTCTGGTGGGTTTTTAAATGACCACTACGATTGTCAATTTTTTTGTTGATAACAACAAAATTTTAGGTGAAAACGACAATAAATCTACATATTCCAGGTTTTTCACGTTTTCTTCATAGAATTTTTTATATGCCAATAGAAAATTGGGGGATTTTGCAATCAATGGTAAATTTCTGGTCTGGTGGGTTTTTAAAATGACCACTACGATTGTCAATTTTTTTGTTGATAACAACAAAATTTTAGGTGAAAACGACAATAAATCTACATATTCCAGGTTTTTCACGTTTTCTTCATAGAATTTTTTATATGCCAATAGAAAATTGGAGGATTTTGCAATCAATGGTAAATTTTTGGTCTGGTGGGTTTTTAAAATGACCACTACGATTGTCAATTTTTTTGATGATAACAAAAAAATGTTAGGTGAAAACGACAATAAATCTACATATTTCAGGTTTTTCACATTTTCTTCATAGAATTTTTTATATGCCAATAGAAAATTTGGGAATTTTTCAATCAATGGTAAATTTCTGGTCTGGTGGGTTTTTAAAATGCAGTAATAGATGAATTTATTAATGAAGTTAAAAATCAGAATAATGAAAATGCGAAATTTTGGGCACTGGCTTTGGTGTTTAATAATATGCCCTGTAGATATAACCAAACCTAACATAACAATTGTTGCACTTTGCAAATCTAAACGTTTGGTCAGCCTGAACGTTTGGTCTCCGCTTCTAAACTTTCTCCCAGAATCAACAAGGATGAATTTTCTCGTCAATTTAATAGTAGCAAAGTTTTACGATATCGTGAAACTTTGCTTTTCGACTTTTCCACCAAGCTAACAATCTATCTGGCTTGAATTTATATTAAGTTTTCAGACGGAAAGGCAATTATCGCCGATAGTAGATAAATAAAAACTTCACTTTTTTTAAAATTATATAAAATTGCTGACATTACTTTTTTTCATAAAATAACATTTTTAATGAATCTTCAAATAAAAAAATATCGTACAATCTTTTGTAAAATTCCTCTGAACGTGAATTCTTTTAAAGCATGACTTTTTTTAGTGGCGCTAAAAAAATTCTCATTTTATTTGTTATCTTTCGCTTCACTTACTCTCAAAAAGCAACAGCGTAGATTTCTCCTTTATTTCCGGACGGTCCGAGAATAAAAATGACAGACTGGCAATTATCATCGATATTATTATCATGAAAATGCTTTATTAATATTTTTTTAATCACATAAAATAAAAATGACTACTCTTCATTAATTACATGAAAATAAAAACACTCATTTTCTTACGTCGTACAAAATAAAAATCACCACTATTTTAAAATACCACAATATTAAAATTACCACTATTTTAAAAACCCACAAAATTAAAATTACCACTATTTTAAAATCCCACAAAATTAAAATCACTACTATTTTTAAATCCCACAAAATGAAAATTACCTCTATTTTAAAATCCCACAAAATTACAATCACTACTATTTTTAAATCCCACAAAATTAAAATAAATCACCACTATTTTAAAATTCCACAAAATTAAAATCACCACTAATTTAAAATCCCATAAAATTAAAAACATCACTATTTTAAAATCCCACAAAATTAAAATCACTACTATTTTTAAATCCCACAAAATTAAAATAAAGCACCACTATTTTAAAATACCACAAAATTAAAATTACCACTATTTTAAAATTCCACAAAATTAAAATTACCACTATTTTAAAATCCCACAAAATTAAAATTACCACTATTTTAAAATCCCACAAAATTAAAATCACTACTATTTTCAAATCCCACAAAATAAAAATAAATCACCACTATTTTAAACTTCCACAAAATTAAAATCACCACTAATTTAAAATCCCATAAAATTAAAATCATCACTATTTCAAAATACCGCAAAATTAAAATTACCACTATTTTTAAACCTACAAAATTTAAATTACTACTATTTTAAAATCACATAAAATTAAAATCACTACTATTTTTAAATCCCACAAAATAAAAATTACCTCTATTTTAAAATCCCACAAAATTACAATCACTACTATTTTTAAATCCCACAAAATTAAAATAAATCACCACTATTTTAAAATTCCACAAAATTAAAATCACCACTAATTTAAAATCCCACAAAATTAAAAACATCACTATTTTAAAATCCCACAAAATTAAAATCACTACTATTTTTAAATCCCACAAAATTAAAATAAAGCACCACTATTTTAAAATACCACAAAATTAAAATTACCACTATTTTAAAACTCCACAAAATTAAAATTACCACTATTTTAAAATCCCACAAAATTAAAATTACCACTATTTTAAAATCCCACAAAATTAAAATCACTACTATTTTTAAATCCCACAAAATTAAAATAAATCACCACTATTTTAAACTTCCACAAAATTAAAATCACCACTAATTTAAAATCCCATAAAATTAAAATCATCACTATTTTAAAATACCGCAAAATTAAAATCACCACTATTTTAAAATCTCACAAAATTTAAATAAAATCGAATCCATAAGTGAGAAATGCCAAAACAATAAAAATTATCAGGAAAAGCTTCCGTTTCTTATTTACCTAACGAAATCTTGTTATGCGTCCATGAAAATTTTACGTACTAAAAGAAAATGTATATACTCTTCCCCATCCGCAGAATTTTTTTTTTAAAGCCCAACATATTTGTAGTGTCGCTAAAAAAAAAAGTGAATTTTATTTTATGTTTTTCGCTTGACTTCCTCGGAAGAAGCAACAGACTCGGTGCGTTGCGGAAGCTTTGCCAGAGATTTCTCAGCCCCGGTGGTATTCAGTTTGCTGTATCCGAGCGATTCAGGAGTAAAAAACTTGTCTCGTGCTTCTCATCCTCGCGTTTCACGTTGGCGTTGCAGTAGTTATTCTATACAGTGTGTTAGGGCGTATGCATGGTTGTTGGGACTGTAAGTCGCGTATATAGTCTAACAGCGTGCACGCCACTCGGGGAATAAAAGCCGAGGAAATAGTGGTACTCTTGCTGAACCGAAAATTCCGAGGCTCAGTTCGGCGGACACGCTCGATTTAGCCGGTTGCACTAGCGGCTGAGGAAAACGCTAGAGAAAAGCAGAGTGAAGGCTGAAAGCGCAAGAGAAAGGAGTGAGAACACGACGAGTACGAGAAGAGGTGAGGGGCATACATTTTGCACGGGTCATAAGGTCTTCTCCTGCTCTCCATCTTCTCCAGAAGAGAGGTGAGTCTCTTTCGCCGAGGTTACTGCACTTCGGGGACGAGTTATCCACCCCGTAGCCTTACCACTCGTCTCTCCTCCTCTCTCTCTTTTTCAGCCCTATGAAAATTCTTTCACTCTCTCTTTTTTTCTCCCTCTCACTTTTTCTCTCTTTCTCATTCCTACGAAAATTTCTCTCTTTTTATTTCTCCCACTCACTTTTTCTGTCTTTCTCATTCCTATGAAATTTTCTCTCACTCTCTCTCATTTTTTCTCCCTCTCACTTTTTCTCCTTCTCATTCTTATTAAAATTTCTCTCACTCTCTCTCATTTTTTCTCCCTCTCACTTTTTCTCTCTTTCTCATGCCTATGAAAATTTCTCTCACTCTCTCTTATTTTTTCTCCCTCTCACTTTTCTCCTTCTCATTCTTATGAAAATTTCTCTTACTCTCTCTCATTTTTTCTCCCTCTCACTTTTTCTCTCTTTCTCATTCCTATGAAAATTTCTCTTACTCTCTCTCATTTTTTCTCCCTCTCACTTTTTCTCTCTTTCTCATGCCTATGAAAATTTCTCTCACTCTCTCTTATTTTTTCTCCTTCTCATTCTTATGAAAATTTCTCTTGCTCTCTCTCATTTTTTCTCTCTTTCTCATTCCTACGAAAATTTGTCTATTTTTTTTCTCCCTCTCACTTTTTCTGTCTTTCTCATTCCTATGAAAATTTCTCTTACTCTCTCTCATTTTTTCTCCCTCTCACTTTTTCTCTTTCTCATTACTATGAAAATTTCTCTCACTTTCTCTCATTTTTTCTCCCTCTCACTTTTTCTCTCTTTCTCATGCCTATGAAAATTTCTCTCACTCTCTCTTATTTTTTCTCCCTCTCACTTTTTCTGTCTTTCTTATTCCTATGAGAATTTCTCTCACTCTCTCTTTTTTTTTACCTTCTCATTCTTATGAAAATTTCTCTCTCACTCTCTCTCTTTTTTTCTTCCTCTCATTTTTTCTGTCTTTCTCATTCCTACGAAAATTTCTCTCTCTCTCTCTCACTTCTTCTCTCTTTCTCCTTCCTATGAAAATTTCTCTCACTCTCTCTCTTTTTTTCTCCCTCTCACTTTTTTTTCTCTTTCTCATTCGTATGAAAATCTCTCACGTATCTCTTTGCCTCACCTCGCCCTCATCTGGAAGAAGTATCTTACGTTTTCTCGCGTTACCTCGGACCCTCTTTTTCTCACTTTATCCCTTGCAACTGGTTCACTCGTCGGTTTTCCTAGCACCTTCAACTCCTTCTACTTCTGAATGGCCATTCACCTCACCACTGACGCTGCTCATCCAAGCTAGAGGAGCGAGCCGGATCTCCGACGTTTCACCGAATTCACGAGTGTAACTCTCGTGCAAAACTTTTGACATCACCGAGAAATTGGAAATATTCGGACAAGCGTTACTGGGATCTCTCTCCTCTCTCATAGCAGTTCGCATAGTTTTGTGATGGTCCTTTTCTGCGATTCTCGTACCTTTGCTCTATGCGCCTTTCGTGTCTGAGCTCTTCGACCTTTTCCACTTTCGTGACATCTCTGAAGTTTTCGTTGGATGATCTTGCTGGATAAACTGTTTTTTTCAATTAAGGAATCTATTTACCGAATAAATTGTTTGATAACAAAAGTGATTCAATTACTTTATTCTTTTGTATAGTATTAATTTATTTAAATTTTATCTCTAATGATTTAATTTAATGTTTCGTCAAGTATAGATATTTTAGAAAATGCTGGATAAACTGTTTTTTTTCAACTAAGGATTCTATTTACCGAATAAATTGTTTGATAAAAAAAGTGATTCAATTAAATTATTGTTTTGTATATTATTCATTTATTTAAATTTTATCTCTAATGATTTAATCTAGTTTTTTGTCAAGTATAGATATTTTAGAAAATGCTGGATAAACTGTTTTTTTTAACTAAGGATTCTATTTACCGAATAAATTCTTTGATAAAAAAAGTGATTCAATTACATTATTCTTTTGTATAGTATTAATTTATTTAAATTTTATCTTTAATGATTTAATTTAGTTTTTTGTCAAGTAGATATTTTAGAAAATGCTGGATAAACTGTTTTTTTTTTCAACTAAGGATTCTATTTACTAAATAAATTGTTTGATAACAAAGGTGATTTAATTACATTATTCTTTTACTTATTTTATTCATTTAATTAAATTTTACCTCTGGTCATTTAATTTAATTTTTAAGAAGTAAATATTTAAAAAAATGTAGTTCGCTTAGATTGAAATCTTTTATTGTTAATGAATAACTGGTAGTTAAGTCATAGTAAGCAAAAGTAACTTATATAACCGTTTAACCCTTTTTGCTGTAAAGTTAATTGTGTTTTTTCGCAGAGCAAAATAAATTTATCATCTGATCATTTATTTTATTCTTTTATTTTATTTTACTACCAGCGGATGCGGTATCAAAATTTTTATTAGCGTTCTGTGACTTTTACAGATTATCGTGGATGAAATAACCTGCATTTTCGATATAATAACTTGTGCTATTTTATTAGTTTCGTGAATTACTTTTAGTAGTGGTGCATGGATAGAAATTATACTACCTTTATAATATCATTTAAAATAACATTCTGAGATCAGAACCAACCAAAAGTGACTTTTTAAAAAATCATTGTAAAAAGGCATGTAACCAGAAAAATTCGATATCTTGAAGAGAAAAAAAATGTAGGTTACATTTTCCGACCAAAAGTCGGATCTGTGAAGAACCGACCAAAAATGACTTTTTATTTTTGGGGTTATTTTATTGTATTATTTCATACTTTTAACATTACTAAAAAATTGAAAATATTTGGATATATTAAGAGGGTTTCATTCTGGATATATCAGTTCATATGGATTTATAATGGTTCTTTTGAACGATTCTCATACCTCTGCTCCATTTTTCGTGTCTGAGCTCTTCAACTTCTTCCACTTTTGTGACATGTCTGAAGTGTTCTTGGGATGGTTTTCTTCGACAAACTTTTATTTTTTCGATCAAGAGTTTTATTTACTGAGTTACTGGCTCGGTAAAAAAAATCGTTTCAGTTATTTCGTTCTAGAAAAAAAAACCATCTTTGAGTAGCTATGATTGACTGAAAAGTGCTTTTTTTAGTTGGTTAAATTTTGCTTTGTCATAATGAAAGTTTTGATTTCTTAAATTTTTTTTTGTATTTTCCTATCAGGATATTAAAAAATTTATTGCATTAATGTGTAGATATTTCGCATTCAAAATATTAACATTTAATACAGGATCAACCTTTTTCAAATTGACTATGACGAAAATCTTTGAACGAAAATTTAAGCTCGCAATATAGTGAGAGCAATTTATTTTTTTTTTATTTCATGATATGTCACATGAGTTTAATTTTGAGTAACAAGTTATAATCCCATTGAGCAACACAATATAAAAATAAAGTGTAATTATGTATCCTCATAATAATAACCTCGTCCACAGTGTATTTTCAAATATCGTGCAGTCTTTTCGTGTCCGGGCAAATCCACTCTGAGGAATTTATTAATAATTGGAAATTGCAATAATGCCATGAAGTCTCACAAATTCGTTAGCTTTAAACTCGCTCTCGTTGTACAGCAGAGTATAGAATTTAATCAGGATTCTCTTTATTTTGATCCTGAAAAAAACTAAGCGAGCATCCACATAGTCAGGATCGAGGTCGTTAAGGAATTTCATTATCATCGGACCAATTCTGCGACGTTCCTCGCTCAAACTCATACAGAGATGAAAAAAGAAAAAAAAAGGCAAAGAAAAAAAAACGAATGTGTAGGGCGAAACGAAACAGTCAAGTGCATACATTTAACGAGACCATATGTGCCGCGGCAGTTTACACATGCAGAGGCTACAAACTCACTTCCGGTGTACGGATTCCCGCGTCCGCAAAGCTGTACTACAGTATACACTCGAAAACTTAGCACACGTACATATAACGTATTCTCTGTCAGTTTAGACATTTTTTAAATTAAGTCTCTCAGATATTTCTACTAATTGGACAGATTTTACTGCTAATAAATTATGTTTTCTGTGAATTTTGGGACATTTTGTTAATCTAAAAAATTGAGAAGGTAAATTTAAAAAAAACTATTTGTATCTTGTATTAGAAAAAAATTGAAATAAATCTAACTCGAATAATTAAGAATGCTTTGCACATACATAACCACAAAATTTGATCAGGATTTTATTACTATGAGACAATAAAATATCAGGAAAAAGTACGTCATTAAAAGTACTAAATATATTGATTGGGTATAATAATAAAAAAATTTGGATAAGTTTGATAAAAAACTTTTTTTTGGTATGAAATTGATTCTCTAATATTATCTAATACATCAAGTTTTTCACAAATTTTTTAACATCTTTCGAATTCCCGCTTTTGAAAATTTATTTAGGCTGTTTATAAAATTATATTTCAAATATAACTATAATCTGTCCTCAAATGTGATTAATGAAAAATATATTTCCTTATTTTTCCGTGTGAGAATTTCGAAATTGTAACTTCTACATTTTTGAAGAACAAATCTGAAAATGTTCTCATTAACTATTCTCAAACAGTACACTGTTAAAAAAGATTGGAAGTTTTTATTCATAAACTCGTCATCGAAATTTAATATACAATTGTGGTATAAAATTGATGTACTTTTTCAGTAAAATTAAAGCAAATTTATAAAATTCAAGTACTTTTACTGTCAAATTAAAGTAAATCATTGAATGTACCATACATTAATTTTACATTACATTTGTATACTAAATTTAATATACTAGTTTATGAATAAAAACTTCCAGTAAAAGGACACTAAATTTCAAGTAGATTTTTTTTACAGTGTAGCAAAATCTCGATCATTTTAAGAAATGTCCAGGAGCCTAACGCAAAAAAGAGCCTCAACTGGCAAAAAATGCCCCACTTCCAAATATCTATTTTTTATTTAAATATGAGTAAAGATATTTTTTCCCAAATATAATCAGAAAATATATTACGTTTATATTTTGAATGTAAATATTTTTGGCAAAAATCGACATAATTAATTTTTTTTCAATGTATAAAAGATACATTAAACCTATTATATTTTTCATGTGAAAGTTTCGAAGAAAAATAATGCCCACATTTTTAAAAATAAAATCTGATCTTCTTTTTTCTATTCTCAAGTAGTAGATAAATCTGGCTAATTTAAATGAAAATGTCATGGAGGCTTAAGTAAAAAAAAAAGTGGCTACACTGACGGGGAATGCCTCATATATACTATACAACCTTTTGCATTTCGAAGTACCAACGATAATAACTCGCTTGGGCTAGCGTCACTATGTAGAACTTTGGTTCCGCCGAGAGCAGGTAACGTGGTCATGACTGGGTTGAGGGGGTGGAACTGGAGAGTCGGATGTGTACGAGATGAAAAAGAAAAAATAATAATAATAATAATAATAATACTCATACTCGTTGCAGAGACACAGCGAAAGAGGCAGGCAGTGGTACAATATATGAGGCATTCCACCCGGTTTCGAACGGTTAAAAAATTGACCACTTTAAATAAATCGAAATTGTGTCTTTTTTGTTTTTTTTTTTTATTATTGTAAAAATTCTGCTCTCTCTTTCATTTTTATATAAAAAAATTATGTAGCTTTTTTCATGTATAATTTTTACAATAATTTTTTACTCTATCGAATCAAAAAATAATTAAAACAAAACACAAATTCCAAATAAGTAAATCGATCATGTTAAAAAAAATATGTGGTTAATGTGAATACATATATTTTCTATAATTTTTTTAGACAAATATCGAATTTGACATATTATCTAAAAAAAAATTTACGTGTATTTAAAAAAAAATAAAAAGCATTTTATCATTTCGAAAAATAAAAATAAATATTTTATTCCAAAGTTTAATTAAAACTGCAAATTTTCTTAAAAATAATTGAATTTTGGAGTGACTAAAAAAATGTGATCCAAAAATTTGGAAAAAAAAATACTCTAACCCTTTCGACATAATTATCGAATTTAACAAAATTTTGATTATTTTCGAAGTGGTCAATTATTTGACCGTTGGAAACCGGGTGGAATGGCTCATATACTTCGTAGCTAGTGAAAAAAAAAATCCATCCGCGTTTTCCGTCAACTGTGTTATTGCGGGACGAATAAATTTTGAGTTGAGATGAAAAAAGCGTCCGGCACATTCATCGTTCGAGAGGTCGCGAGGTGTGTACCACGTATATACTATAGTGGAGTGCGGAAAACTCTGTAGTGAAGGCGACAAGTGCGAAGCGTGCGGAGGGGAAAAAAAAACTGGAAAAAGTGAAAGAGGAAACGGAAGACAGAGACGAGAAACGCGGATGTATGTGGCGAGAAGAAATTGAGTTCGTGTGATACAGAGGACGAACAACAGAAGAGGAAGAAATAAAGAAGAAGTGAGAGGGAGGAAGAGAGGCTGTTTTATGAAAGCATCTTTTGCAGTCGAGGACACGAGGTCGATGCTGGGGGGGGAGAGGGAGAAGGGGGACGAAACTTTGTCCGGGCATCGAGCGAATCGCACCGTGAGTTTTGCCCCGGTGGCGCGTTATATCGACGGGAAAATTGATGACCGGCCATTTCGGTAAACGCTCGGAGAGGAAACGAGCCCGTGGGAGTAACGCCGATCGGTATCGAATCGAGTCTTCCAGCTCGGCTTCGACCGACACCGATCGCATGACTATACCCCTTTTTCTTCATCGTTTTTTTTTTTTCGTTTTTTTTCTTCGACGATGTACGCGTCGTCGTTTCGTCTTCTAGGCTCGTTTGTTTTTTTTTACGCGTGTTAGGTGCCGTTCTAACTTGTTTCTAAATCGAAGAGGTGTCGATGGGAGGGCGAAAAAATGTAGGAGCGAAAAAAAGAAGGTTAAGTGGTTGAATATTCCATAATTTGTGGAAATGTATACTTTGTTTTTTTTCAATCGTGATTCGTTCTTCTCTCAGGCTTGTTTCTTTATTTTGTACGCGGGTTAGGTACTCTTCTCACTTGTTTCTAAATTTAAGAGGTGACGATGCACAGAAAAAACGATTTTTGTAACGCATGCATGAAAAGTGCCACTTTATGTGCGGGCCGGCCGCGACATTAAGTGGCGCTTTTCGATAAGGCGTATCGAAAATACTGGAAGCGTGTCGAAAATACTGAAACCGTATCGAAAATACTCAGAATCGTATCGAAAATACTGTGCGCATGCGCACATCCGTTTGCGTTTTTCCTTTATTGTCGCGCCCGGCCAGCAACATAACCTGGCACCTTTCATGCATTCGTCATAAAATTAGTACATTGTGCAAATAGTGCCGAAAACTGGCGATTCTGACGAGTGCGAGTGGCAATCGCACGAGTTGCAATCGCCAATTCCGGCACTAGTTGCACACCGTTCTTTTTTTAACGAAAGAATAGAAACAATCGCTTTCCGAGACTGTAGAGTATGAGGGGAAAGGGTCCCTAACCTCATCACGCCGTTAAAAAATGTGCCGGGAGCGTTAGGAAATGTTGCGGCAGCGTTTAGAAAAACAGATATGCGTGTAGAAAAAGCAGAATGTAGCTGATGTGCGCATACGTAGGACATTTCCTAACGGCGTACGGGAACGGCCCACGCATGGAGCCTAGAGGTAAGGAGTACGAACTCAGGCTGAAAAAACGTTCGCGAAACTGTGTAAAATTTTAGTGGACTGAGCCCCACTGAATATCAACGGGAACCGAGATGAAGTTAGCCCCCGATAGAAATGAAGCGAACGCACTCCAAAGTGACGCCATATTGGCGATGATATGTATGGCGGAAAATTAACAAAAATTGACACACGACGCAATTACAACAATCTCTGATACAGGTTACTCGCAAAATGGGCGTTATTGAGCGGGAACAACGCGTCGTCGTCAAAAACCGCAGGGCTGCGTTCAACAACATGACCATTTCACTTCGGTCTCCGCCAACTTGTCGCTTACTTCACTTCGGTTCCCGCCAATTTGTCGCTCACTTCACTTCGGTTCCCGCCAAAAGAATTTTCCACGGTTTGGCGAACGATTCTCAACCGCGATTTCCATAGGAGTTCGTACTTCTTACCTCTAGGCTCCATGTTGTCGCGCCCGGCCAGCAACATAACCTGGCACCTTTCATGCATTCGTCATAAAATTAGTACATTGTGCAACTAGTGCCGAAAATTGGCGATTCTGACGAGTGCGAGAGTTCTGACGAGGGCAATCGCACGAGTTGCAATCGCCAATTCCGGCACTAGTTGCACACCGTGCTTTTTTTAACGAAAGAATAGAAACAATCGCTTTCCGAGACTGTAGAGTATGAGCGGAAAGGGTCCCTAACCTCAACACGCCGTTAAAAAATGTGCCGGGAGCGTTAGGAAATGTTGCGGCAGCGTTTAGAAAAACAGATATGCGTGTAGAAAAAGCAGAATGTAGCTGATCTGCGCATACGTAGGACATTTCCTAACGGCGTACGGGAACGGCCCACGCATGGAGCCTAGAGGTAAGGAATACGAACTCAGGCTGAAAAAACGTTCACGAAACTGTGTAAAATTTTAGTGGACTGAGTGCCACTGAATATCAACGGGAACCGAGATGTAGTTAGCCCCCGATAGAAATGAAGCGAACGCACCCCAAAGTGACGCCATATTGGCGATGATATGAATGGCGGAAAATTAACAAAAATTGACGCACGACGCAATTACAACAATCTCTGATACAGGTTACTCGCAAAATGGGCGTTATTGAGCGGGAACAACGCGTCGTCGTCAAAAACCGCAGGGCTGCGTTCAACAACATGACCATTTCACTTCGATCTCCGCCAACTTGTCGCTTACTTCACTTCGGTTCCCGCCAATTTGTCGCTCACTTTACTTCGGTTCCCGCCAAAAGAATTTTCCACGGTTTGGCGAACGATTCTCAACCGCGATTTCCATAGGAGTTCGTACTCCTTACCTCTAGGCTCCATGTTGTCGCGCCCGGCCAGCAACATAACCTGGCACCTTTCATGCATTCGTCATAAAATTAGTACATTGTGCAACTAGTGCCGAAAATTGGCGATTCTGACGAGTGCGAGAGTTCTGACGAGGGCAATCGCACGAGTTGCAATCGTCAATTCCGGCATTAGTTGCACACCGTGCTTTTTTTAACGAAAGAATAGAAACGATCGCTTTCCGAGACTGTAGAGTATGAGCGGAAAGGGTCCCTAACCTCAACACGCCGTTAAAAAATGTGCCGGGAGCGTTAGGAGATGTTGCGACAACGTTTAGAAAAACAGATATGCGTGTAGAAAAAGAAGAATGTAGCTGATGTGCGCATGCGTAGGACAATTCCTAACGGCGTACGGGAACGGCCCACGTTCCGCCACGCTCTACAGTTGAGGAAAGCGGCAGTTTCTATTCATGAGTTAAAAAAAGTACTATTTGTTAGGTTAACGAAAAAAGAATTTGGACCCAACCAAGCGACTTATTGTTAGTGCTCTGAGAGACAGACGATTTCTTGGTTAGGTCAACTATTTTCAGGTGGTTGGCGCTGCGATCGTTGCTCGAACTAAATAGTTAGTTGGGCCGACTATTATTGTGGCGCCAACTATCTTACTTAGTTGGAACACGAATAAAATTCGTTGTGTGACCTATTTAAGATGATGTGCTACTGCTCGGTCGGTAACAAAAATTGTAAAGCGTTATTCTTGGTCACAATTGATGTTTCAGACAAAAGACGAGAAGTACTGACTGCGTCTTGGCAATCTGCAGTCAGTACTTCTCGACTTTTATTCGAAAAATCAATCATGGCGAAGAATAACACTTCCGGAAGATTCAGTTATCTCACTCGCACTTATGGCGATCTGAGAGAGACAGACGATATGTAGCACATCACCTTAAGGATGTTCGACTGTTTCACACTAGTCAAATCAGTGCTAAATTTTGATAATTGTTTCATTAAAGTTTAATGCATAAAGGGTTGAAAGTTCGTTAGTATTTTTCAGACTATGATAATTTATCTAATTTATTTTCAAGCTTATAAAAAATGTTATATACTGAGGGAAGCAATCGATTTCTTTCACAAAAAAAAAAAATTCAGGCGTTTTGGGCTGCCAAATAAATGTTTAGTTACAGCAATAAAATGTTTAATTTCGGCAAAAGTAATTCGCTGACTCTGCTGCATTAATTTTAATCAAACAATCTTTTTTTTTTAGTGTGCATTTTAAAACTGTGATTTGAAAGAATTTTTGTTACAAGTTTTTTTTATTCGAATTTAAATGAATTCTGATGTGGACGAGCAGTAAAGCTATAAAACGGTTTATCGCCGAAGTATATTGGCAACTACAAAAAAAGATTTGATTCACGTAGTCTGTTTAAGAGGTCAACGATTATATCGCTTGCCCTGCCTGGACCTTGTTCTACAAAGTTATTACACTTTTATGGCTCAATAATTTGTCTGGATATATTGGTTTTTTTTATTTTCTGTATCGGGTGCGAAGTTTCAAGGTCGAAACTGTCGTATAGGGAGCGAGAGACGATTAGTCGACTTGACTGTAAACGACAGGTAATTAATATAGCTACTGGGATTTATTTGACAGCGACTAAATGATGACCAGAAGAATTTGGATTTTACTAAATGATCAAACTAAAAATGTAACGAAAATAGTTATCGTAAGAGTTATTAACAATTCAGAAATTAATTATACGATCCCAGCTTTACTTTTTTTCTATCTATTTCGTCACGGTTTTTGGCAGTAATCTTAATTTTTTTTATAATAAAAAAAAAGTTCAACGTAATAAACAATTGTATGAGGGCATCAGGCAACTTCCTCAACAATTTCAAGTACTAATGGACTGGCAAATTATCCTGTAAACATTTTAATTATGGAAATTAATATATTTTTGTTGAAAGTTTTTATGCAATAACTGGTATATTAAATTTGATATAAAAGTGTGATGTAAAATTAATATACGGTGTAATTAATACAATAGAAAGACATATTTAATATCAAAGTAGTGTTATATTACTAAATAATTGTATATTTAATTTAATATGAAGCAATCCCAACACTGATGAAAACCACTATAATATTATAAGCTCACTTCACAGGGAAGCTTCTCTATGTATATAAGCATTCAATCCCGGCTTTACAATCGCATCACAAAACGTTAAACACCGTCAACATGAAAGCCCAATTTCCGGTAGCTTAAACTGCCAATTATTGCACCTTTAACTGTATTCTATTCATAACACCGTTATTCGTAAACACGTGCTCGACGTTGGAATGACTGGTTGCAAGGCAAACGGTTGTCGTTTGCAATATTATTGGGTGGAAAGAGTGAAGGATTAAGAGAGAGATACAACGAGCAATAACAAAGTGAAACATAGTTTGCGTGTCAAGAGAGCAAATGAGAAAGAGAGATATAGAAAGGTAGCCCGCACGGAGAGAAAACGTTTGTTGCATCAACAAATCAGTTGCTAATATAGTGACACCAAAGCCTTATTTCTTAGTCTATCAAAAATTATTTGATAGGCTTGTCAAAAAAATTGCTAGACCAGCAAAAAGATTTGTTAGGTCAGCAAATACATTTTCTAGTCGAACAAATGAAGTTTGCTGTCACTATGCTAGCAAATGATTTTTCTCCGAGCGAGTTGAAAATTAGACCCTCTTCAAAACCTAAATGTTTAAAGCAGTCCCTCGGGGTCAACGGAGGGTCCTCCATTCCTTTGACACCCGTCAAAACCTCTGAAAACGGCAGATATTCACCGAATGGAGTAAACGACGTCTACTGTAGACTGGAATTCTTATGTTTGGACCTCAAATTAGGTTGTACAGAGTGAGATGAGGTTCTTAGACCCTTGTATAAATCTCCAAAAGTGGATATTTTACCCATTTTAATTCAACGAAGGGTGTTAAGGGTGGAAGGGTTTTAATTTTAACTCGGGAGGCGTATCAAGGGGTGCAATCCGAGTGTGGTCAGCCACAAATGCTGGATCTCTTTCATTGTCGCCCTTCTCTTAGCAAGCTCTTATTTTCTCTTTCTCAATTTCACGTACTAATCAACTGGCAAATTATCTATTAATCGTCTGCAAGAATTGGTATATAAATTTGTTTTTCTTTTGATAACAGAATTTTTTTTCTGGTTTCCAAATGTGTCTTCTTTTTTCTTGAAAACCACTACAATCCTATAAACTCACTTAGCTTCTCAACGTATATATCGTTAAATACTATCAACATCAAAGCCCAATTCCTGGTAGTTTAAACTGCCAATTACTGAGCCTTTAACTCTATTCTATTCATAACACCGTTATTCGTAAACACGTGCTCGACGTTGGAATGACTGTTTGCAAGGCAAACGGTTGTCGTTTGCAAAATTATTGGGTGGAAAGAGCGAAGGATTGAGAGAGAGAAACAGCGAGCAATACCAAAGTGAAACATAGTTTGTGCGTCAAGAGAGCGAACGAGAAAGAGAGATGTAGAAAGGCAGGAATATCAAGGGGTGCAATCCGAGTGTGGCCAGCCACAAATGCTGGATCTCTTTCGTTGTCGCCCCTTTGGTATCATCAGTTTAGTTCTCTTAGCAATTTTCTTCTTTTCTTGTTCTCAATTTCACGTACTAATGAACTGGCAAATTATCTATTAATTGTCCGTAGAAATTGGTATATAAATTTTTTTGTACTTCTGAAAACAGAATTTTTTTTCTGTCTTTTTTTTCTTGAAAACCACTACAATAATATAAACTCACTTAGCTTCTCTGCGTATATATCGTTAAATACTATCAACATCAAAGCCCAATTCCGGCTAGTTTAAACTGCCAATTACTAAACCTTTAACTCTATTCTATTCATAACACCGTTATTCGTAAACACGTGCTCGACGTTGAAATGACTGGTTGCAAGGCAAACGGTCGTCGTTTGCAAAATTATTGGGTGGAAAGAGCGAAGGATTGAGAGAGAGAAACAGTGAGCAATACCAAAGTGAAACATAGTTTGTGCGTCAAGAGAGCGAACGAGAAAGAGAGATATAGAAAGGCAGGAGTATCAAGGGGTGCAATCCGAGTGTGGCCAGCCACAAATGCTGGATCTCTTTCATTGTCGCCCTTCTCTTAGCAAGCTCTTATTTTCTCTTTCTCGATTTCACGTACTAATCAACTGGCAAATTATCTATTAATCGTCTGCAAGAATTGGTATATAAATTTTGTTTTTCTTCTAATAACAGATTTTTTTTCTGGTTTCCAAGTGTGTCTTCTTTTTTCTTGAAAACCACTACAATCCTATACACTCACTTAGCTTCTCAACGTATATATCGTTATATACTATCAACATCAAAGCCCAATTCCTGCTAGTTTAAACTGCCAATTACTGAGCCTTTAACTCTATTCTATTCATAACACCGTTATTCGTAAACACGTGCTCGACGTTGAAATGACTGGTTGCAAGGCAAACGGTTGTCGTTTGCAAAATTATTGGGTGGAAAGAGCGAAGGATTGAGAGAGAGAAACAGCGAGCAATACCAAAGTGAAACATAGTTTACGCGTCAAGAGAGCGAACGAGAAAGAAAGATATAGAAAGGCAGGAGTATCAAGGGGTGCAATCCGAGTGTG
The DNA here is from genome assembly GCA_963970395.1 of Ephialtes manifestator. Classification (NCBI taxonomy): domain Eukaryota; kingdom Metazoa; phylum Arthropoda; class Insecta; order Hymenoptera; family Ichneumonidae; genus Ephialtes; species Ephialtes manifestator. The sequence continues at coordinate 32,119,734 of OZ019972.1, forward strand.
GCTCTTATTTTCTCTTTCTCAATTTCACGTACTAATCAACTGGCAAATTATCTATTAATCGTCTGCAAGAATTGGTATATAAATTTGTTTTTCTTCTGATAACAGAATTCTTCTTCTGTTTTTTTTTTTCTTGAAAACTATTACAATAATATAAACTCACTTAGCTTATCTACGTATATATCGTTAAATACTATCAACATCAAAGCCCAATTCCTGGTAGTTTAAACTGCCAATTACCGAACCTTTAACTCTATTCTATTCATAACACCGTTATTCGTAAACACGTGCTCGACGTTGAAATGACTGGTTGCAAGGCAAACGGTCGTCGTTTGCAAAATTATTGGGTGGAAAGAGCGAAGGATTGAGAGAGAGAAATAGCGAGCAATACCAAAGTGAAACATAGTTTGTGCGTCAAGAGAGCGAACGAGAAAGAGAGATATAGAAAGGCAGGAGTATCAAGGGGTGCAATCCGAGTGTGGCCAGCCACAAATGCCGGATCTCTCTCGTTGTCACCCTTTTTGGTAGCATCAGTTTAGCTCTCTTCTCTCTTCCAAACTCTTCTTCTCTCTTTATCATACTACTATTTCACTCTTTCTCTCCTTCCTCTTGGTCGTACGGCCTCCACCAACCCTCTACAGCATCGTTTGTGTTACTGTCCCGCGGCCGTGTGGGCGCGAGAGCGTTATCTATCCTGGTGCTCGCCCACACCCCTTTACCGACACGTCAGCCTCGTCGGAAATCATTGCCACTAGCACGCGCGCAGCCAATTGTCAGGCCTGTTCATCCTCCTCTCTCTCTCTCTCTCTCTCTTTCTCTTCGTCCTCTGGTCCTCTCTGTGCCATCAGGGGCTTCGACGCGCATTGGCTTCCTCCCAATATTATCGATTCCGAAATTCCACTGGCACTAGTGCCTCTCCCTCGTGAACCCCGAGGCCTGCTGGACCGAACACAATCGCGCGTTATTGGGATTATCGGGAGTTCTCACCACCCCCTCCCACCGCTACCACTACCACCATCCATGACTACTGGACTGCTGGAGCTTCAATGACGTAGAATCGTCCTCGCTTGTTGAAAGAACCAATGGCAACTCAAATCTCGCTGATAGACAATAGGACATTTTGTTAAGTGAAACGATAAATATCGATGAATTTTTTAATAGTGATCAAATGGGTTTCTAGACTGCGATCGTTATTGGCTTATCCATTTCACAATAAAAAAATATTAGAGTTGGTATTTTTTTTTTATTATTGGTTTCTTCCGTATGCCTTCTTCAGGCTTTTACGTTTCCCCTCTCCCCTTTTCCCCGTTCCTTCATAGAGACCCCTCTAGAGTGTTGTCCGCAGCCACTCATCCTAATGCACTACTGTATCGCATTTGCACGAGGGCACAGGGAAACTGCGGAAAACCTGGCCGATACAGTCGGCTTTATTTTTACTGAGTCTCTACTGTAAGAGAATACATTAGAAACTCAGAAAAGCTGCCTCCCGCTCAGCAGTTTGCGCGCAAACCAGTGCAAGGCTAAGCGGTCACCCATCCAAGTTATGACCGCAAATAATGCTGCTTAACTCTGGGGACCGCCGAAGCCACACACCGATCGCGCGTCCACTGCTGTCGGTTATTAGCGTTGGTATTTTTTTGGTCGGAAATCAAACCTTTTTTCTACATTTTGCCATTTCCGTAATTTTTAAAATTTTTCAAAATTCTTAAATCTGGTCATATGATCGAAAATTCCTTAAATGAACTCCACTTTTACCTATTAATGAATTCCTACATTAATTTCAGTCTTGCTCTAGTTTATATTTTACACACTCAAGACTCTAGACTATTTAGCAAACGAAAATTCTAAATACGTTGGTCTCGCCTGTTGAAAGAACCAATGGCAACTCAAATCTCGCTGATAGACAGTAGGACATTTTGTTAAGTGAAACGATAAATATCGATTAATTTTTTAATAGTGATCAAATGGGTTTCTAGACTGCGATCGTTATTGGCTTATCCATTTGATAATTAAAAATTATTAGCGTTGGATTCTTTTTGATCGGAAAACAAACTTTTTTCCACATTTTGCCATTTCCGTAATTTTTAAAATTTTTCAAAAGTCTTAAATCTGTTCATACGATGGAAATTGTTATGGACGTCAAGTTTATGCAGATTCCTATAATAAACTCCACTTTTACCTATTAATGAATTCTTAAATTAATTTCAGTCGTACTCAAGTTTATATTTTACACACTCAAGACTCTAGACTATTTAGCAAACGAAAATTCTAAATACGTTGGTCTCGCCTGTTGAAAGAACCAATGGCAACTCAAATCTCGATGATAGAAAATAGGACATTTTGTTGAGTGAAACGATAAATATCGATGAATTTTTTAATAGTGATCAAATGGGTTTGTAGACTGCGATCTTTATTGGCTTATCCATTTAACAATAAAAAATTATTAGCGTTGATTTTTTTTTGGTCGGAAAACATACGTTTTATTCTACATCTTAACATTTCCGTAATTTAAAAAAAATGTCAAGTCTTAAATCTGGTCATACGATGGAAAATGTTATGGACATCAAGTTTATGCAGATTCCTTTAATAAACTCCACTTTTACCTATTAATGACATCCTAAATTAAGCAAACGAAAATTCTAAATCCGTTGGTCTCGCCTATTGAAAGAACCAATGGCAACTCAAATCTCGCTGATAGACAATAGAAAATGTTGTTAAGTGAAACAATAAATATCGATGAATTCTTTAATAGTGATAAGTTTTCTAGACTGTGCACGTTATAGTCTTATCCATTTGACAATAAAAAATTATTAACGTCGTTTTCATTTTTTGGTCGGAAAACGAACTTTTTTTTCTACGTCTTTATTCAATTTTTTTAATATCCAAAATTTCTTGATCATACGAAAGAAAATATTATAAACCATGCAATAAAAAAATATTGAAAATCGACCAATTTTTTGAGTTTCAAGTTTTCACAGACCCCTTAAATAAACCGTACTTTTGCCTATTCTTTACGAATTAATCTAATTCGTGCTCAAGTTCATATTTCACACTCTCAAGACTTTTTATAAATCCAAACCCCCAAATGCCTTGCTGAACGAGTTTTCCCATCCTCTATCTTTTTTTCTGCAAGTTTCTAGTTGAATTTACCACACATTTCCTTCCCGCTCATTTACCATTTGCATAAGAAGCAATATGTCACACAGCCATGATTTTAACGTTCACCTGACCCCCGTTAAAACATGCCATTAGTTTATACGATAATATCTATCGCACACGTAGACAGGTTTTGCATATTATGATCTCGGAAAAAGTTTTTCGATTCGCAACAGGGAAGACGAAGGAGATGTCGTAGACGTTAATCGAGAAGGGAGCGACGGGATCATAACGAAAGTTAGTTACTTAGGTGATTAGGGACCTTCCACGCTTTTTTTTTTTTTTTTTTTTTTCGCTCAGCTCGATTTTTTCCACGTTTCTCAGTGATGTTACATACCAGCTCCTTTCCACCTCTCGCCGCATAAGCTGTACGATGCTTCAGTCTGACTTCCGGCAGCTTCGTGCCGGCCAAATGAAATTTTAATTTTTGATAAGACGCCAGACGCTCTGCAACGTCTTATCTCTCGGTGTCTCGTTTCTCCTCACAGCTATTTGCCACAGTTTCTCTATTTTTATTCCTTCTATCCTTATCCCGGTGGAGCACAAGTGCCGTACGCCGTTCTGTGATATTTAATATCGTTGCTGCTGTTGGTGATGTTGAGGCAGTAACGTCGTGGCGCCTCCTGCTTTTCTGTTTGCACCAAGACACGGCTACACGGCGTTTCTAGTAAGCGTCGTGGCGCCGGAAAATTCGTAAAGACGGCGGATACACAGGAAGAGAGGATGGCGGCGAGGTAGGCGGCGAAGGAGATAGCGTTGGTGTGAAAGAGGCGCGATGTGGAGCGCAGTACCGAGCCGGATGAATACGCTCTTGGGCTGTATGGAACTTGATAAAATTTCGATACGAGTGGAAAATATGAACTGACTGTATTATGCGATCCTACATGCAGTGTCCTTTTTATGATCCTCGCTGCTGATTATGTACATAGTGCGAGTAAATGGAAATTTATTGGCCGTACGTAATATTGAATGGAGAGTAGATTTCATGATATATGAAGTTGCGTTTGTATTTTGTACCCGGGTAGATAATACGGCAACACCTCGATTCTACAGAGCACATCTCTACACAGCCTCATTTCTACACGAGCATTTTTACACCGAATTTTACTACACGCAACAAATTTACATGATGAAAGTTTTACACGCCGCGAGCTCTACACGCAAAAGTCCGACACCGCGAAAGTTTGACACGCAAAAGATCAACACGAAAAAGTTCTACACCTTAAAATTTCTACACCGTAAAAGTTTGACACTGCAAGAGTTCAACACGCAGAAATTGTACACGCAGAAGTTGTACACGCAAAAGACCGACACCGCAAACGTTCAACACGCCAAAGTTCTACACCGCGCATCTCTACACCGTCATAGTTCGACACAGTCTCATCCCTACACACGCTCATCTCTACACGCGCCATATTTTTCCAATTTCGGTCGGTAATGCACCATATTTTACCAGTTTCGGTCGGTAACGCACCATATTTGAACAGTTTCGATTGGTAACGCTCCATATTTGAACAGTTTCGGTCGGTAACTGTTGAAATATGGCGCGTGTAGAGATGAGCATGTGTAGAGATGAGGCTGTGTCGAACTATGACGGTGTAGAGATGCACCGTGTAAAACTTTGCGATGTCGAACTCTGGCGTGTTGAACTTTTGCGTTGTCGGACTTTTGCATGTACAATTTTTGCATGTCGAACTCTTGCAGTGTCAATCTTTTACGGTGTAGAACTTTTTTGTGTCCAACTTTTTCGTGTTGAACTTTTGTGTGTCGAACTACGGCGTGTCGAAATTCTGCAGTGTCGGACTTTTACGTGTAGAGCTTGCGGCGTGGACAACTTTGGTCGTGCAAATTTGATGCGTGTAGTAAAAATCTGTGTAGAAATGCTCGTGTAGAAATGGGCTCTGTAGAATCGAGGTGCTGCCGATAATACATTTTATTATCAGTTGATTTTACTCGACGTAATAATGTAATGCACATTGATAATCGACTTGAGTAGGAATATTACACTAAGAAAAATTGCTAAATATGGTGACGTCTACTATAAAAATAATGACTCTTGGCATAATTTAGTTGGTGGTTTCATTATTCAGATTTTTGCAAATGAGCCGAACTGAACTGAATGAATAAGCTCTTGGGCTGTATGGAACTTGACAAAATTTCGATACGAGCGGAAAATATGAACTGACTGTATTATGCGATCCTACATGCAGTGTCCTTTTTATGATCCTCGCAGCTGATTATGTACAAGTGCGAGTAAATGGAAATTTATTGGCAGTACGTAATATTGAATGGAGAGTAGATTTCATGATATATGAAGTTGCGTTTGTATTTTACACTTGGGAAGATAATTCATTTTATTATCAGTTGATTCTACTCGTCATCGACTTAAGTAGAAATATTACACTAAGAAAAATTGCTAAATATAGTGAAGTCTACTATAAAAATAATGACCCTTGACATCATTTAGTTGGTGGTTTCATTATTGAAATTTATTTTGCAAACGAGCAGAATTGAAGTGGATGAATAAGCTCTTGGGCTGTATGGAACTTGACAAAATTTCGATACGAGTGGAAAATATGAACTGACTGTATTATGCGATCCTACATGCCGTGTCCTTTTTACGATCCTCGCAGCTGATTATTTAGGGGAGATGGGGGCAAAACGGGCAGTTCCATTAAAAATCGGGATTGGGGGGTAAAACAGGCACCGTCTCAATTTTCGTAAAAACGATTTGTCTCAGTTTTTTACGTTCCTTAGATAGGAAAAGTGCGGAAAATACGTCAAATTGGTGATGAAAAAAAATTGATAATCTTCACCAGATCAGAATTGTTTTAACCACCCGTTCAGAACTTTATTTCGACACTTTGTTGAGCAAAGAAAAAAAATATAGTCAAATGAATTTTTCAAAAATTTTACAATCAAATTAATTCTATGAAAAAAAAGTCGGTATATCATAAAAAAATCAATTAGAACGAAATTCTCATTTTATGATTTGGTGCCAATTTTGACCCCGATACTTACATTTAACCGAGATGCCTGTTTTGCCTCCCTGCCTGTTTTATTGACATCACCAATTATTTTCCGAAATTTTCACGTAAGAAATGTCAGGAAATTGAAAAAAGTCGTGTTCGAAAAAGTTGAAACGATGCCCGTTTTGCCCCCAATTGTCATTTTTAGTCGTGATGCCCGTTTTGCCCCCCTGTCCGTTTTGCCCTCATGTCCCCTACATAGTGCGAGTAAATGGAGATTTATTGGCAGAACGTAATATTGAATGGAGAGTAGATTTAATGATATATGAAGTAGCGTTTGTAGTTTACACATGGGAAGATAATGCATTTAATTATCATTTAATACTACTCGATGTAATAATGTAAATACAGGAAGTGATAATCGACTTGAGTAGGAATATTACAAAATGAACGTGCTAGATTGCTAAATATTGTGAGGTCTACTATAAAAATAATGACTCTTGACATAATTTAGTTGCAGTTTACATTATTCAGATGCATTTCTGGATAGTGAATTTTTATGGTATTCTGAAAATGACCAGATGTGTGAAATCATATAGCGCGGACATTCATGGTAATCATTAAAAATTATTATCAGTCATAATATCCGCTCCAATGACAAACATAATTATAGTCATTTCGCTTTTTCGTAACGATATTCTAATTTAACCTGCTAGTGACAATTGGGCGTAAAACTGAACTGGATAAATACGCTTTTGGGCTGTATGGAACTTGATAAAATTTCGATACGAGTGGAAAATACCAACTGATCGTATTATGTGGTCCTACATGCAGCTCAGCGTCCTTTTTATGATGCTAGTTGCTAATTATGTCCACGGTGCGAGTAAATGGAAATTTATTGGCATTACGCAACATTGAGTGGAGAATCCATTTAATGATATGTGAAATAGCGTTTGTATTCCACATACGAGCAGATAATACATTTAATTATGTAAAATTCTTCAATAAATTCGACGCCAGTTGTACATGTTCAAAATTATTTGTGTTTTGTTATTTCAGTACAAAGTTATAAGATCATTAAATTATTTAGATAAGGTATTAGATTATCATACAGATATTTCAAGTCATGTAAATTTTTTAAAAATTTTTCTAAAAAATTTTACATGAAATTTTTAAATTTTAATTTTAAATAAAAATTAAAAAATTGTATTAAAAATTAAAATTTAATATATTAACATTTATTTAAAAATTTAATAATTTTAAATTTTTTAATTTAAAATTATTTGTTTAATATTATTTATTAAAAAATAAAATAATTTTTAAAAAGATTATTTATTTTATTTTATATTTTATATGTTTTAAAAATTTAATAATTTTAAATTTTTTAATTTTTTGAAAATGATGTTTAAAAAATTTACATGATTTCATTAATGTACTTTTTTTTAATTTGCTGAAGCTGAGATAACTTGAGATTGATTTTGGGCTTTGAGAATCTTAACACACAAATGCTCTAAGCAGGTATCGCTTTACTGAGTCAGCGATTAAATGAGATGTCGACAGTCATTTACGTCATTGACTGGAACTTCTCAAGGGGAAGCAAAACCTCAATATTTACACGCATTAGCTGTTCTATCTCTTTTCTGCACCCATACTTGTTTCGCCACCCCTTAAAGAGCTGAACTAACTCCATAAAAGAGACCTTAAACGAAAGCTCTAAGATTTTGCGCTTGACATGCCTCAAGCAAATTCGAGCCATGTCATTTCCCCTACCAGGAAAGAACGTGGGATGAGGGAATGTATAATAAGCTTCCCCGGTTCTCGAAGCTTGAACATATATTGTCAGGGAAAATATTGGTAACACAACAATATTTTCGCTTCTCCCACCTAAAAGCTACTATTGCAGTGACGAAAATTTGCCTCGTTGTGATACGTTAACATGTTTACTGAACGTGAAAAACACCATAGCGTTTCTGTTTTTGATTCCGAAATCCTGTGTTTTTCTATCACAGTTTATGAAACTTTTTTTAGCAGGGGAACTAAAATTGTGTAGAATTATAATAATGTATTGAAATGCCTATAATTTTGCAGATATTACGAAAATAATTCAATCAATATCAGTACTATGAAAATAGTACAAAAAGTGAGGTTCAGAGTAGGGCAAAAAAAAACCTCAGTGCAAAGCAGAACGTTGAAAATTGCTTGATCAATTTTGGCTTCATCGTAAAGAAGCTTTGTGAAATATGAAAAATAATTCTATAATTTTTCACTCCTATTGTTAGATTAACTTAATTAACACTAACTAAACTTAAATGCTAATAAAAAGAAAAAAAATTAATAAATTGATAATGAGTGTCTTTTACATTTAGAATAATATATTCAAAATTGTAGATAAAATCCATGATAATAAATTAATGAAAAAAACGTATAAATTTGATCGAAAAATAAAAATGAAATTTTTAATTTAAATCATTTAATTGTAATACAGATGTTGTAAATTTACAACACATGTGTATGAAGTTTTTTTTTACCAAAACCGTTTATGAAATTTCAACTGCGACGTTGAGTTTTACAAAACAGATGTGTTGTAAAATTACAATACAATTACAATTACAAAATTCAACGTCGCAGTTGAAATTTCATAAACGGTTTTGGTAAACAAAACTTCATACACATGTGTTGTAAATTTACAACAATTTTTTTTAACAGTGTAACCGTTAAAGATAAATCGTTATTACAGTTCTATAAAAAAAATTCGCTTTTTACAAAGCTTCCTCTCTGAGGAAGCAAAAAAGTATGTTATTCAATTTTAGCTTCCTCATAGAGGAAGCTTTGTAAAAAGCGAAAAATAATGAGGAAGCAATGTGCAAGGTTCTACTTTGCATCCTTTTTAAATAAGATAAATAAACATGTTGTGAATTCGCTTTTTCTATTTCGTTATTCCGTTATTTCGTTATTATTAGAGCGTTTTCGAAAGTAAATGTGATAACGTATATTATTAAAAATAATTCAACATTCCATAAAATCACAAATTTCGTAGCGTTTGTCACTAAATTATACATATATAATGGCTGAATATTGTTTTATTTATATACAAAATTTGAGCTCGCTATTTCAAGTTTTGCAAAAGTTACAATAGAACGATAATGTCAATTTTTTGAAAAATTCAATATTCCATAAAATCTGAACCACTTTACCGATTCGAGCCAAATTCAATACCAAAGAGCATTGAGTGCACCTACTCTTATAACCAACTATTTAGCAACATAGACTAAATTTTACGAAAGTTAGAGCGACCATGTCCTTTTTTCAAAAAATTCAAAACGGCATAAAATCGAAACTTCCGCACAGATTTTGTCGAAAATTGCTACAGTTGAAGAGGGTCTACTGCTACACTAGTGTGCCAAATTTGAGCGCGATATACAAAACCGTTCTTGAGTTATCGGCGTTCGAATTTTCGGAGTTCTATACATACACACACACACACATACATACATACATACATACGGACATTTTTTCTAGATCACTTTTCTGGCCGTTTTGGACAATTCTAAATGTCCTGACATAAAAATCTCGAAAATTTTTTTTTTCATGGAAACAAAGCTTCCTCTATGAGGAAGCAAAAACGTATAAATTTGATCGAAAAAAAATGAGATTTTTAATTTTAATCATTTAATTGCAACACAGATGTTGTAAATTTACAACACATGTGTATGAAGTTTTTTTACCAAAACCGTTTATGAAATTTCAACTGCACGGAAAGAAAGGCTTGGTTGAAACAACCAAGTGCTATGGTTATATATGCGCCAGACAATTAATTGGTTAGACCGACCAATTTCTTGGTTACGCTACCAATTTCTTGGTTAGACTAACCAAGTGACTTGGTAAGCTAACCAAGTGACTTGGTAAGCTAACCAAGTGACTTGGTTAGACCAACCAAGTGACTTGGTAAGCTAACTAAGTGACTTGGTTAGACCAACCAAGTGACTTGGTTAGACCAACCAAGTGACTTGGTTAGACCAACCAAATGACTTGGTTAGACCAACCAAGTGACTTGGTAAGCTAACCAAGTGACTTGGTTAGACCAACCAAGAAATTGGTAGCCTAACAAATTACTTGGTTGGTCTAACCAATTAATTGTCTGGCGCATATATAACCATAGCACTTGGTAGTTTCAACCAAGCCTTTTTTCCCGTGTGCGACGTTGAGTTTTACAAAACAGATGTGTTGTAAAATTACAATTCGATATACCAGTGTTGTAAAATTCAACGTCGCAGTTGAAATTTCATAAACGGTTTTGGTAAAAAAAAACTTCATACACATGTGTTGTAAATTGACAACAAATTTTTTTAACAGTGTAACCAACAAATCGTTATTACAGTTCTATAATTTAAAAAAAACACGAGCATGTCACGATATCATGTGAGCGTCGTAAACATCGTGCAGGATTACACTAATGCATCAAAATGGCTAGAATCACGTGGATATTACGAAAATAATTAAATCACTACCACCGTGAATATAGTGGAGTCCCAACGCTTGGTTATGGCGTAGAGTATGGAACACTCGGTGGTTGCGGTTCGACGAAGCGCCGAGAGCGACCCGAGTGCTCGGCAGCAGCACTAACTCTATCTTACTCACATTGCCCACGAGAGAGGGAGCTGAACAATTTATTATATTATACTCCAGCAGCGTCCAGAGAAGAGGAGAGGCATCAACGGAGAGCAAGAGGATCCGGTCGAGATAGAAGAGGAGCTCTTTCCTGCGGTGCGTTACATATATGTTGTATACGGAAGAGGAAGTGCACACACTGTGCGAGAGCAAGGCCGCCTAACGGGATCGAACGAAAGCGAAGTGCCGCGTAGAGCTTCGTAGATGTGAGTCACGTCATGTGTGAAATTACACTCACCCTCTATAATGCGTTCGCTCGACCTCCGCTATGTTACGTGCCTATGCTACACACATATTTGTACACTCACTGTGCGTATGTTGAGAACACGAATGCCACAAGAGCTGAGCTTTTTTCAGGCTACCTTGTTGAGTATTACGCACTCTTTCTCTTTCGTCTCCCCTATTTATTTCTCACACTGTGAACGGAAGTACTATATTATGTGTAAAAAATATATATATATGTATATGTATATATATATATATGTATATACGCTTGGCGCTTCGAGCTACAATGCCTGTGCAAAGAGCTGCTGATAAAGTTTAGCTCCCGGTACATGATACATATACGCAATATAGGAAGTGTGCTTGTATGAACCTTTGCAGCTTTTCTCGTAACCTCCGCTTGGAAATTGTATCGGACTAATAATAGAAATGCGTGCGTTTCCAGAGGGAAGTAATTATGTTTGTTATGAGGATAAATATGACTTTGTTTCCACATACTGGAAGCTTTGTTTTCGGGGAAATAATGTTTTACGGATTTTTGTTACAAATTACTTAAGGAATCTTTCCAATGTGGAAAAAAATCGATTTTTTTTCTTCGTCTTATCCATTAGTATATACGGTAAAAAATATTCTCTCAAATTTTCAAAGCAAAATTCGAAATACTTCGCTGGCATACTTTATGGATCTGGCATCACCGATTAGTCGTAAGTACACAATTTTGGTATATGAAATTTGTACACTTCGAAACTTTAAACGCGTTTTTCTCGAAACGGCATTTTTCAAAACGGTGGATATTCTCCAGGGAACAGTTTTCAAGCGATCGTTTTCAAATTTTAGGAGAACATTCTTCACGCTACTCTCTATCGTGCTATGGAAGCTTTTTTTTTAAATCTTCTCATTTTTTAAAAAGAAAAACTGTCGAAAAAACGGCTAAAATCGGTACTTTTTGTTCAAACCGCCGTCATATTGTCAATTTTGATTTAAAAAAGTCTCCATAGCGCGATAGCCAATCGCATACTAATTAATAATCCTTTGGGTTTTTTTTAGATCAATTTGCGACCCCTAGGATGTCCACCATGAGGCTATCTTTTATATCAACATTATTTTCAACAATTAAAAAAAAATATTTAAACAATAAAAATCGTCTTATAAAAAATCATTTTCTGTCATTCATGATTACCTTAATATGTCATACAAATTTGAGATTGATCGGCGTATAGTAACCGTCCGAAAAAAAATCGTGAAAATAGGCTATTTTTCGGGCCGTCACACTGGAAAGATCCTTTAAAATAGTCTAAAACATTATTCGATGGGCGTGTGTGTGGGTAAAATAAAAAATTTTGTATCTCAAGAATGGCTTTAAAAATTAAGATGAAATTTGGTACGTCGTTACAGATTTTTTTAATACAGACGTTTTTAATCTTCCCATTTTTTTAAAAGAAAAACTGTCGAAAAAGAACGGCTAAGATCGGTACTTTTTGTTCAAACCGCCGTCATATTGTCAATTTTGATTTAAAAAAGTCTCCATAGCGCGATAGCCAATCGCATACTAATTAATAATCCTTTGGGGTTTTTTTAGATCAATTTGCGACCCCTAGGATGTCCACCATGAGGCTATCTTTTATATCAACATTATTTTCAACAATTAAAAAAAAATATTTAAACAATAAAAATCGTCTTATAAAAAATCATTTTCTGTCATTCATGATTACTTTAATATGTCATAAAAATTTCAGATTGATCGGCGTATAGTAACCGTCCGAAAAAAAATCGTGAAAATAGGCTATTTTTCGGGCCGTCACACTGGAAAGATCCCTTAAAATGATCTCAAAAATTATTCGATGGGCGTGTGTGTGTGGGTAAAATAAAAATCTTTGTATCTCAAGAATGGCTTTAAAAATTAAGATGAAATTTGGTACGTCGTTACAGTAGCAACGCTTTTGTGTTTTCAAAAATTTACGAAAAAATTGAAGCACTTGTCAGATTTTGTAAGACTGAATTTGTGGAAAAAAAAGTTTCTACACTTTTTTAGCTACCGAAACTTTTTAACTAATGAGCTAAATAGTTCTTAACAAATAAAGTAAGGGATGCTTAATATGGGAAAAATTTGCTTTCGTTTTTTTACTTTGATTTGCAACAATTTATTATTAAAAATATTGCGCATTTTTAATGTTTGTAAGATTTATGTTACATCGACGAAAAAAATGAACCGCGCAGTTTCTCATGAGAGATTTATAGGTCGAAAATTTTTATAGGAAGCGAATAAGACCTTGTGATGTTGATTCCGAGCAGTGGTAAAATTTTATAGATTTTCAACGGCCCATAAATGTCAACGTGATTTGTTATGCACCAAGCACGTCATGAATGTTGTGGCATTGGATAAAAATGACTGCACACTTCATTAACAGCGGAAGAATAGTTAATGGTTCGTTCGTTGATTGAAACGTTTTCGGTTTAACTACTTTTAATTACACCAATGTAACAAGTACCTATGAGGACTGTTACGTTCTGAGCTAACGAGACATTGGAAAAGGACGTAACAAGGACTTTTTAGGTTGAAAGTGTTTATAACAAAATAATAAAACCTTGAGTCATTGATTTAGAAGAATTGTTAAATTTATGTCTTTATTAGGATTTTTTTGTTGTAAGTACCGATTTTTTCCCGAGATCAGAAACACGCTGAAAAAAATGTCGGTATGTTTGTGTGTGTGTGAAATTCAATCATTTATAACTTAGGAACTGCTCAACCGATTAAACTGGATTTTAGTACTCAAGTGAATCAGTAGCCCTTTTTCGATTGTTGTAATTTTCACTAGTAATACCACTAGTGCTTCAAAATTATCGGATATTTTCCGATAGCTTCGTTGCCTAGGAACGATTCTGTCAAATTTTGCAGGTTTAAGATTTTTAGGGATAGATTTTTGCAGGTTTAAGATTTTTAGGGATAGATTTTTGCAGGTTTAAGATTTTGAAGGTTTAGGATTTTTCTGCAAAATTTGACACCCTCATTCCTAGACAGGGAAGCTTGAGGAAAATATCCGATTAATTTTGAAGCACGAGTGGTATTTGACGGATTATTTTTTCATCTCGGATTTCGGTCAATCAGAGTGCAGGAAACAGCATCTTGATATTTTTTAGAGAAACTTTTCCAAAGCGACACATTTTTCAATCACGTTTAAAGTAACCCACTTTTTTATGTCACATAGAATAGTTAGTGTGAAATGCTCCGAAAATAAAGAGAAACATATGAAAGCTCATTGGAAATTTTAAAGAAATTTCTGATATAAAACTGTTGGCTAGCTTCAAACACTGCGCTCTGATTGGCCGAAAACCGAGTGGAAAAAATAATCAGTAGTAATACCCCAAGAGCTTCAAAATTATCGGGTATTTCCCGATAACTTCGTTGCATACAAACAAGAGTGTCAAGTTTTGCAGGTTAAAAAATTCCGAGCGCTTGCGCGAAGGAATTTTCTGCAAAACTTGACACGATTGTTTGTATGCAGGGAAGTTTGAGGGAAATACACGATTAATTTTGAAGCTCGAGGGGTATTTGTCGGATTATTTTTTCCATCGGAATTTCGGCTCATTCTTCAGATCACGTTCCCGTTCTCGTCAGAAGTTTGACAGATGTGAAGAATTCTCAGGTTAAAAGTGGTTCAGAAATTGTTTTTATTGCTTAGCAACTTGTTAGGAAATATCCGAAAAATATCCGAAATAAAATCGCCTTGGTTCCCCCACATGAGGCCAAATGCGTCGTTTCTATTGGCTGAAATTCCGAAGGGGAAAATAATCAATAAAATTTGAATAGAGTTTTAGATTTAATGTAATTTTTTATTTTTCAAAAAAAGGGCGTGGTCCTAATTTATATACTTTTTTATATCACATTTTTATCGGTCATTCAAAAAAATGTTATTTCGTTTTTAATATAATATATCCTGCAGTGATATGTAAAGACGTTATAAAAAATTGTCTTAGATAACAAAAAATATTTTAAGAGGTAAAAAAAATGTTTAAAAAAATTATTCTAGCTGAACAGACGAAGAATGCCTCATTTGCTTTTCTGTCTGCGTTTCTAGTATTACAGTCTCGCCATATCACCACTCCGTATAATAATAATACAAAACAAACATCATTACATTACGAGAGAAAAGCGAGGAAAATTCTCGCATTTCCACGAGTCGTTGCGTTGATTGCAGTAGAGCTTTCATCGAACATTACATTTACACTCTCCCAGAGAAAGAAAATATGCAGGAGCATTTTCGCGCTCTTTCAATTCTTTTTTTTTCGCTGAATGCAACAACTATGTATTTTGCCTCGCTGAAAATAAATTTGCTATTTATTCAATGGAGATTTTTCTTAAATATAAAAAAACCAAATTGTTTATGTTTTTTTCGATTTATTTTTTTGTATTTTGTTAGCTTAGATTTTTCATAGTGACACGCTAAAGCGCAGAGTTTTAACGCAGACTTTTTCAAGGCAGCAATAAAAAATTCTAGACTTTTTCTAACCCATTCTTAAGAGTGAAAAGCTCTCGCCATCGTCTAATAAATTTTATCAAGTTATATTACCATATTAGCAACACTAAATTACCGAATTACCGAATTTTTAAAAGGCTATAACATTTTTTTTTCGTTTAACCGATTTTCATTTTTCTTTTTGCACAAACGAAAACTTTTTAGAACAATCAAAATGGCCTACGAAATAACGAAACCAAAGGAATCTGGCATTTGCTTTTCCGTCATAAGGACTTTGGAAATTACATAGGTTTTAGTGTCGAAAAAATAAATGTAAAATTATTTTAAATTTTTCCGAATGCTTTTTCTGGTTTTTACTTTCACACTGAGATAAAAAAAATGTTGGAATGAACTAAATCGGCGTAAACACTCGTTCAAATGAATTTTTAGTAGGTATAACAAACATTTTGGTTGCCGCAAATATATATTAGACAACTGAATCAAATAATTATTGAAGAAACAAAACATTTCATTACTACATTTTTTTGTTTCCGGGTAAAAATTAAAGTTACGATTTGCTAGGTATAGATTTTTAAAATTTAGTGAAAGAGGAAATTTCTGCTTCCGCCCTTTGCAACCCTTCGTAGTCTCTTCCCGGGAATATCAGAGAGAGAGAGAGGAAAATATTCTACTATCTTTTATTTTGTCAGCTACCATCTTGAATTTTTCGCCGATTTAGTTCATTACTACACTGAAAAAAAATGTCATATTGAATCAATGACATTTTTTTTCAGTGTATATTTTTTCTCAGTGCGTTTTTTTGTTTCTGGGTAAATATTAAAGTTACAATTTGCTAGGTATAGACTTTTAAAATTTAGTGAAAGAGGAAATTTTTGTTTTCGCCCTTTGCAACCCTTCGTAGCCTTTTCCCAGGAATATCAGAGAGAGAGAGAGAGGAAAATATTCTACCATCTTTTATTTTGTCAGCTACCATCTTGAATTTTTCGCCGATTTAGTTCATTACTGCACTGAAAAAAAATGTCATATTGAATCAATGACATTTTTTTTTTCAGTGTATATTTTTTCTCAGTGCGTTTTTTTGTTTCTGGGTAAATATTAAAATTACGATTTGCTAGGTATAGAATTTTTAAATTTAGTGAAAGAAGAAATTTCTGTTTCCGCCCTTTGCAACCCTTCGTAGCCTCTTCCCAGGAATATCAGAGAGAGAGAGAGAGAGAGAGGGAGAGAGGAAAATATTCGACCATCTTTTATTTTGTCAGCTACCATCTTGAATTTTTCGCCGATTTAGTTCATTACTACACTGAAAAAAAAATGTCATATTGAATCAATGACATTTTTTTTTTCAGTGTATATTTTTTCTCAGTGCGTTTTTTTGTTTCTGGGTAAATATTAAAATTACGATTTGCTAGATATAGAATTTTAAAATTTAGTGAAAGAAGAAATTTCTGTTTTCGCCCTTTGCAACCCTTCGTAGCCTCTTCCCAGGAATATCAGAGAGAGAGAGAGAGAGAGAGAGAGAGAGAGAGAGAGAGAGAGAGAGAGAGAGAGAGAGGAAAATATTCTACCATCTTTTATTTTGTCAGCTACCATCTTCAATTTTTCGCCGATCTAGTCAATTACTACACTGAAAAAAAAAGTGATTGATTCAATAAATCCATCGTTTGCGGTCTGCCAAAAGAAATATTTTTGAATTAACTCTAGTTCTTATTCATTCAATCCCATTTAACATTGAAATAACAAAAAATATTATTTTGCTTATTTTAGAGTTATTGTTTCGATCTCGTATGGAATTGGAGGAATTAGAATTCAAATTAAGTTGATAACGCTTGTTTGTGGCAGCCCGCAAATGATGGATCTATTAAATCAATTACATTTTTTTTCTCAGTGCGTTTTTTTTTGTATCTAGGTAAATATTAAAATTACGATTTACTAGGTATAGACTTTTAAAATTTAGTGAAAGAGGAAATTTTTGTTTCCGCCCTTTGCAACCCTTCATAGCCTCTTCCCAGGAATATCAGAGACAGAGAGAGAGGGAGAGAGGAAAATATTCTACTATCTTTTATTTTGTCAGCTACCATCTTCAATTTTTCGCCGATCTAGTTAATTACTACACTGAAAAAAAAAAGTGATTGATTCAGTAAATCCATCGTTTGCGGTCTGCCAAAAGAAGTATTTTTGAATTAACTCTAGTTCTTATTCATTCAATCCCATTTAACATTGAAATAACAAAAAATATTATTTTGCTTATTTTAGAGTTATTGTTTCGATCTCGTATGGAATTGGAGGAATTAGAATTCAAATTAAGTTGATAACGCTTGTTTGTGGCAGCCCGCAAATGATGGATCTATTAAATCAATTACATTTTTTTTCTCAGTGCGTTTTTTTGTTTCTGGGTAAATATTAAAGTTACGATTTGCTAGGTATAGATTTTTAAAATTTAGTGAAAGAGGAAATTTTTGTTTCCGCCCTTTGCAACCCTTCGTAGCCTCTTTCCAGGAATATCAGAGAGAAAGAGAGAGGAAAAGATTCTACCATCTTTTATTTTGTCGAGGTAATTGTCGGGTTTGAGAGACTCGAAAGCGCGAGAACGACGTGCATCTCTGCCAACTGGGTCGCCCAAGTCCTGTGAAAGAGAGAGGGTGAGTTTGTACCGCCCTTCTGTCGTATAATTATATGCGGTGTGGCGGATGTTTGTGGCTGTGCAAGGGAAACCAACGACCAAACGATGCCGTACGTTTGTAGCCGAGGGAAAACGGAACCGGAACTCATTGCAAGCTCTCTTTGTCGTTGCTTTCACGAGCTCTCTTTCACCCACTTTCAACGCAAATGTTCCGCATTTTTTTTTACACACCCTTTGCCTTGTATTATTTTTAATTCATCGCGCAAGCTTCGCGTATTTATTCGCCTGGTACGTGCGGAACGCCTTTGTGCATGTATATATACAGCATATACGCAATTTTCATTACTCAAATATGCGCCGTGGGTACACTCGACCCCAGAACACAACCTTGACAATCTTTTATGATCCCTCGGGTCCCTTCGCTATACAACCCGTTCTCCGAGGGTTTCACAGAAATTAATAAATTAACGAGTACTTTGCGATTTTATTATGATACCCGGTTTGGGTATTACGAGAAATGAGAAAAAAGAAACGAAAGTTTGCTCAGGGACATGTGTAATTTTAAAAGGTGAACCATGTATCTCACCTTTCATCCCTTAAGGACATTTAACAATTGTAATGGCAAAAATAATTTTTTTTAGATTTAATTGATTTGCCAAATTCAGCAAAAGTGTTGTTTTTTAGAAAATTGAAAATGTCCGGAGAGAAATTTCTGTGTTGTGATAACATAACACGAAGACAACAAAAATCGTTACGTTAGGCTGGCAAATTTTTTGTTCGGCTGACAAATCTTTTTGCTGGGCTGAGCAATTTTTCTTGTAAACCTAACGTAACGATTTTTGTTGTCCTTGTTTTATGTTGTCACAACACAGAAATTTCTCTCCGTGTACGTTTATGCCGAAAATTTATTGATCTGTTGCGTTGTGTGTCTGAAAAAATCTCATGTTTATGTAAAAAAAATTAATAAATTAACGAGTACTTTGTGATTTTATTATGGTACTCGATTTGGATATTACACGAAATGAGAAAAAAGAAACGAAAGTTTGCTCAGGGACATGTGTAATTTTAAAAGGTGAACCATGTATCTCACCTTTCATCCCTTAAGGACATTTAACAATTGTAATGGCAAAAATAATTTTAAAAAAATTTAATTGAGTTGCTAAATTCAGAAAAAGTATTGTTTTCATAAAATCCTTTTGCTTCCTCATAGAGGAAGCTTTGTTTTCATGAAATTTTTTTTTCTCGAGATTTTCATGTGAAAACGTTTAAAATGGTCTGAAACGTCGAGAAAAGTGGTTTAGAAAAAATGTCTGCACATGTGTGTGTGCGTATGTGCACAATTTTTTGTTAGCACGATAGCCGTCGCAATTTTTAAGATATCGGCCTCAAATTTGAGCCACGACTAAACTGTCGTTAAACAAGGTATGGGATTGAATTTGGTGTTAATCCATCAAGGTGTTCAAAATTTATGGCATTTTGAATTTTTTGGAGAATGTCAGCTCGGGCTCTAACTCCCGCAATTTTTATGATATCCGGCTCAAACTTGGACCAGAAGTGGACTGTTATTAAATAGTGTTTGGGATTAAATTTGGTGACAATCCGTTAAAGGGTTCACAATTTATGTCATTTTCAAATTTTTTCACATTTTTTGTTCGTGCTCCAACTTTCGCAATTTTTAAGATATCGGGCTCAAATTTGGTCCACAAGTAAACTGTTATTAAATAAAGTTTGGGAGTGAATTTGACGTCAATCCGTTAAGGGGTTTTAAATTTATGGCGTTTTGAATTTTTTGTTCGTGCTCTAACTTCCGCAATTTTTAAGATATCGGGTTCAAATTTGGTCCACAAGTAGAGTGTGGATAAACTAAGCATCAGTTCGAATCTGGAGAGAATCTGTCAAGGGGTTCAAAACTAATGCCATTTAAAATTTTTTTAAACAAGGCTGCAAAGTAGAACTTTGCAAATTGCTTCCTCATTATTGTTGGATTTTTACAAAGCTTCCTCTATGAGGAAACCAAACTAGATTAACATGCTTCCTCATCGAGGTAGATTTGTAAAAATCCAACAATAATGAAGAAGCAATTTACAAAGTTTTTTACAATTTATCTCTATTCATAGAGTCACCCGATTGTTTATCGATTATATCGATTGTGACACTTCCGGTAAATGTTATATCCATCTTTTCTCGAACAATATAAACTATTTTTTTAGTCTCTTTTCTTCAATCCACAGATTAAAACATACGTTTCTTAATCTTGAATTGCACAAATAGGTGAAAAATCATTTTAATGATGGCAAAGAAATCATCGCTTTTACATTGACCCAAGTGTCACAGATATCCACGTTGACCTTAATTTTATTATTGACCTTAATTGTCGTAAAGCTAAAAAAAAACAAGTTGCCTTTTTATATCTTTGTTCATTGGAAATAAATATTTCTTTTTACAATTTTTCTCTATTCATAGAGTAATCCAATTGTTTATCGATTATATCGATTGTGACACTTCCGGTAAATATTATATCCATCTTTTCTCGAACAATATGAACAACTTTTTTAGTCTCTTTTCTTCACTTCATATATTAATATGTACGTTTTTTAATTTTGAATTACCCAAAAAAGTGAAAATTCATTTATTGTTGGCAAAGAAATCATCGTTTTTACATTTATCCAAGTGTCACAGATATCCACGTTGACCTTAATTTTATTATTGACCTTAATTGTCGTAAAGTTAAAAAAAATCAAGTTGCCTTTTTACATCTTTGTTCATTGGAAATAAATATTCCTTTTTACAATTTTTCTCTGTTCACAGAGTCAACCGATTGTTTATCCTCTCGTTCAAAGTCCCGGAGGTATGTTTGGCCGGGATTGCCAGAGTTGGATGCACTCACACCGATAAACCTTGCCGGAAGTTTGGGAAAAAGTTCAGCCGGACTATGTAATATAAAATACGTCGGGGATTGAGAATGTGTAGTGTCAGAGTGCCCGACGAAGAGGAGCCGAACGAAGCTTGGTCTCGTGGTCCGAAAAGCACCGACTAATTACAAAAAACTGGCTGATCATTAAAACCGTGCACGACGTCTCTCACCCTCGGGCTTCCGAGCTTTTTCCATTGGCTGCCACCATAATTTTTCCCGAAAGTCTCCGGGCGTTGGTTTTCAACGCTCCGGATTGGTTTTCTCCGAAGCTTTTGCAATGCAGTTCCATTCTCCAGGTCAAGAATTACAGCTGTGCTTTTTTCTCTTTTCCGATCCGTGATAGTATTTTTCTGCCATATTACTCATAGCTTTGAAGCTCTCAGTAATTTTTTGTAAATTACGATTTACAATTCTCTCT
Source organism: Ephialtes manifestator (assembly GCA_963970395.1). Lineage (NCBI taxonomy): Eukaryota > Metazoa > Arthropoda > Insecta > Hymenoptera > Ichneumonidae > Ephialtes > Ephialtes manifestator. Next base: position 32,141,173 of record OZ019972.1, read on the forward strand.
TTCGTAACATTTCGATGTAGTCACAATTAAGGAGACAAATAATGTAAATAACGTTATATAAGAGATAGAATCAAAATTAGCGGAGGAAAACGTAAAAAACCATTTCTGAAAAACACGTTTTCTGATTAAATTACATTTTCTGTGATTTTTAGTTCCATCTTAAATTCTTTAAGGGTCGATAGGTGAGACGGTCCAATTTTTTTGCGAGTAAGAAAAAATATTCAACTTTATAGATTGCATGATTTAGTATTTAATTAAGACTCAACGTTGTTAATTTGTTATCTGTTCTTTTCTTATAATTTGGTATGCTATGAATTTTTTTTCTGATTAAATTACATTTTCTATGATTTTTAGTTCGATCTTAAATTCTTTAAGGTCGACACGTGAGACGGTCCAATTTCTTTGCGGGTAAGAAAAAATATTCAACTTTATAGATTTCATGATTTGGTATTTAATTAACACGCAACGTTGTTAATTTGTTATCTGTTCTTTTCTTATAATTTGGTATGCTATGAAATTACGTAAATTAATAATTTACAGCATGTCAAAAAAATAAGTGACATATGGATACGATTAATTCATCAGCTTTATAATTATGTAATAATTGTGAATAATATAATACATAATAATAATTAAATTCTATATAATGATAACAGATTCAGAATGATGTTAATGTGTTTATTTTTAATTGATTAGTATTGAATGTATTAATTCTACACCGACAGAAAAAGTTTCATTGATTCACGGAAATCTTTGCCAATGAAATGAAATACTTGAATTTTAATACTATATTTTCTTTGAATGATCTCCAACTCAATGAAAAGTAGTGACATTGATTCGAAGAAACATTTCGTTAAACCAATGAACCTTTTTCATTGATTTCAAAGATATCGTCGCTGATTCAATGAAACCTTCTTCTTACCAGCTCAAAATTTCGAAACCTATTTGTTCCTGAAGTACGCGGCAGATAAAGCTCAAATTTTGTGAGTATGTAAGGAAGTACGGCAGAAATAGGCTAAGCTTCTGGCTCCTCAAAACTCGAAGCCGTTCGTTCGGGAGAACCGGCCAGGGTTCGGAAGTAACGCGTTACTAGTAACGTCATTAGTGAATTCGTAACTTTTTGGTGGTAACGGTCGGTAACATCGTTACATTTTTATTCGTGTAATTCTAAGACAACGCTCGTTACAAATTTTTTGTAACAAGTAACGAAATTGCCGTTACTTTTTCGTTACATTTTGAGATACAAAATGTTTGTTAACAAGTAGCTATTTGAATTACCTCTAAGAGGCGAGATACCAACGAAAATGAACGAAAGCTACTTACTCAACGTTAATAAACATTTTCTCTGAATTATTCGTTTTTTTCGTTATTGACCTTCATTCTACACGTTAATAATTATATACGTCTAAATTTGTTACACGATTAATATGTTTTAAAGTAACGAAAAGTAACGGAAGCGTTACATTTTCAGTAACGATAACGGTAACGCGTTATTTTTTCGCAAGGTGTAACGGTAACGGTAACACGTTACTTTTTTACAAGGAGTAACGGTAACGGTAACGAATTACTTTCAATAAGTAACTCTCCGAACCCTGGAACCGGCAAACAAAAAAGTGAGGTTAGGTGCAAGAGAGAGATCAATGAAAACGTTTCTTTGAACCAATGAAAACGTCTCTTTAAAACAATAAAACTGTTTCTTTATTATATGCTCACTAAGTAAATGTTTATTTACAGGCAATGAAACGTTCTCTTTGAAATTCAAATGCACTATTTCATTCAAATCAAAGAAATATTTCGTTGAAATCAATGAAAAAAAATCAATCTACCCATTTCTTTGGCGTCAATGAAATCTTTTCTCTCAGTGTAAAGCGAATCCAAAGATAGCGCAAAAATTACACACATGGATAATATTTCACATTGATCTACAAAATGCGGACAGTGGCTCGATCCTACATATCCCAACTAAACACAGACGGTATTGACAGTGCTGTATTACCGCCTAGGCCAGCTAGGCCCGGGCCTAGGGCGGCACGATTTGCGCCGTAATGAGGGGCGGCATTTTTGCCCAATTTTTTGCGAAATCATGGTTACATTTTTTCAAATTCCCAGATTTTTTGTGCACTTTTTTGCCCGCCTGCCTTTTGCCCGCTTGCTTTAAAGACTAAATGCTTAAAAAGTAAGCATTTCAAGCCAATAGCTATTCATTTGGCGTTGAATGCGAACATCTCGGTGCGCATCTAAGAACCTTGCAGATCGAAAAAATATCTGCGTTAAACTTGTGCAAGATGCTATTCGAGAAAAACTTGCAATCTGTATATCCGAATGTCAACATCGCTCTTCGTATGTTGCTAAGTATGCCCGCCACGAATTGTTCGGCTGAGCGATCGTTTTCTGTTTTACGACGGGTGAAAAACTATCTTCGATCGACGATATCGCAACATCGTTTGAATGCTTTAGCTATTTTATGCATCGAAGCAGATTTGACAAGAAGAATGAAATTTGACGACCTCATTAGAGATTTCGCGAGAGCAAAAGCTCGTAGGGTGAATATCTAAATATCGTATTAATTTTAGTATGAACTGTGACTGTGATGTGTCATATTAAAAAGTTTTAGATACATGCCATGTTTCGTTGTAATACTGTTTGGTTTATCGCATTCTTGTTATTAAAACTCCTGGACGGGAGGGGGTGGAGGGGGGGGGGGGGAGGGGGCGGCAAATCTACAGTTGCCTTGGGGCGCCGCGACGTCTAAACCGGCCCTGGGTATTGAACATGGGCAACTGCATACAAATCAACTGGACACGTTACCACTTCGACACGGCAGAACTCAACACAGCAATAACTAGATATGGTGCAACTCTACACGGCAGAACTCGACACAGCACTAACTGGACACGGCGCAACTCGACACGGCAAAACTCGACACATCACCAACTGAACACAGCAAAACTCAACAAACATTAGTTCGACACCGAAAGACTGTCCAATGGCTCAATTGAACACAGACCTCATTGGACACAGAAGAGACGTGTGGTAATCCAGTTTTGTACCAATTGGACACAGACTCAAAAGGACGCTCTCGTCAATTGCGTCTGTTCTTTTGGGTCTGTGTCCAATTGGAACAAAGCTGGATTACCAAACGTCTCGTCTGTGTCCAATGAGGTCTGTGTTCAATTGAGCCACTGGACAGTAGGGCTGTTCAAAAAAACATAATTTCTTTATAATCGGTTGCTACTGAAATGCTGTATTGAGTTGTGCGATGATATTAAGTACTGCCGCATCAAGGCCAAAATTCATTAAAAACGACGATTTTTAGAAATTTTTTTTTTACTTGGTGAAGCGCTAATGGAGATTGTGGTTGCTTTCGATAGACTATGAAATTGTGTAAAGGCAGCAACATGTTCGATAATGTTTAGTACTACCGCATCGATATTGAAGTTAACAAAATAAAAAATGAAATTCTTTAAAACATTGAAATATTCATCTGCTCATCGACTATTTCGTGCGTTTTCAAATGACAAAATGGCTCATGAAACGGGGGTCCTGTATGATCAAATTTAGTACTGCCGCATCGATATCGCAGTTTCCCAAAATTCGAAAATCGCTTATCATCATCATGATTATGATCATACATGAGTCCCGTTTCAAGAGCCATTTTTTGATTTGAAATCGCACGAAATAGTCGATGAACAGACGAATATTTCAATATTTTAAAGGATTTAATTTTTTGATTTTGGTAACTTCAATGTCGATGCGGCAGTACTAAACATTATCAAACATGATTCTGCCTTTACACAATTTCATAGTCTATCAAAACTAACCACAATCTTCATGAGCGCTTCACCATGTAAAAAATTTTTTAAATAAAAATCGCCGATTTTCATGAATTTTGGCCTTGATGCGGCAGTACTTAATATCATCGCACAACTGCCAGCTTTCGCGAAAACATTTTTTTTGTGATAATCAATACATAATTTCAGGAGCAACCGATTATAAGAAAATTATGTTTTTTTGAACAGCCCTACTGGACAGTCTTTCGGTGTCGAACTGATGTTTGTCGAGTTTTGCTGTGTCCAGTTGGTGATGTGTCAAGTTTTGCCGTGTTGAGTTGCGTCGTGTCCAGTTAGTGCTGTGTCGAGTTCTGTCGTGTCGAGTTGCACCGTGTCCAGTTAGTACTGTGTCGAGTTCTGCCGTGTCGAACTGGTAACGTATCCAGTTGATTTGTATGCAATTGCCCGTGTTCAATACCGTCTGTGTTCAGTTGGGATATGTAGGATCGAGCCACTGCCCAAAATGCGTAGGCGTCGAAATCCCAGTATCGAAATTGAAAGAAAAAAAAATATACGCGAGTCATATAGAATGAATAAAAGAGTCTGGAGAAGAAGTAGAATGAAAGGCAAAAAAGAAAGAGCAGAAAAACTCGGAGATCAGGAAAGCTGCGAGCCCGAAAAACGAATGGTCGTATCGCTTAAGCCCGAGGCGCACGTACTCGTGATATCGCGCAAACTTTTCGTGGCATATGCCTTAATTCCCTTGGATTATTTTTAGTCCAATACTTTTATTTCAGGAACGAGATTTGCACATCATTTTTTTTATATACTAAGCCGTAGATTCGATTGTGATATATAATTTCGAGAGTTATATTTTATAAATTACTTTTCGCTAAATATCTGCGTTAGGCATATTTTTTGTAAATATACACTAGTTTTCACTCTTAGATTTTTTTTATAATTAAACAGATTTTATTACATATCTCTACCAAAATTATAGACTTTCCATAATTTTTTAAGAGTTTCTATCTTGGAGGGAATAAATTGTACTGGAAAAATACAGAAATTTATTACTAAAAGTTTATTAAATAAAAAATTGGAAAATCTTCGTGGTTTAGCTGATTTTTTCCTGGATTCACATCGCCTTAATTTTCGTAATTATTGAAGTAAAAAATTGTTATACATTCGGCCAAAAAACTTATTATTAACTAATTTTGTTTAACAAGGCTTTTTTTAGATTAAAAATAAATAATTGTTACTATTGCATTGAACAGTTGATAAAAACATATAAATTTTTCAGCTATTTTTTTTGTACTATTTTTTCTATCCAAAATATGTACAATTTTGCAAAAATGTAACCCACAAGTTTTCCGAACAGAAATCTAAAAAAAATCACAGATAGTAAAATCCATAACAGTTCCTCTGAATCCTTTTTATATTCAACGCATATCCTCACATATTCTGCAAAAATTGAAGAAACATTAAAAGTGCTGAATTGGGCAAAAAATATTTTTATTACCTTGCTCAAAAAGTCAATTTTTTAATTCAAAAATAAAAAAAACTTGAGTACTTCATTTAAAAATTAATTAAAAAATATTTTCCCTTATGAAAATTTATTAATACCATTAAATAAATTTTCAATTAATAATTTATTTTAAAAATGCACCTTTTTAGTTTCTGGGGGAAAAAATCTTGAATAATTTATCAAAAGTATGGCAAATTATGAAAAAATTTCAGGGTGAGAAAAAAGGCTCAATTAACCGAGAGTGCTTCATAAATGGTTGCTCTGACAAATTAGTCGATAGAGACAATGACGAGTTATCAGATATTGCATTGGTTTGCGCGTTGCGATTCATTAATCACAAACGGTCGTCATCGATCATTCCGATAGCTATTCAAGCCCGGGAAATACGTGAATGGTTCGGAAAGGCCACTTGGCAGCCGGTTCTATCGTGAAACGAGAGCATTAGTAGCGAGATGGTTGGTGGAACGAGTTTTTCTTTGTCAGAGGCTGTTGTAGGTATATATAATAGTGGCAGTTCTTCGCGAGTCAACACTTGGCACGCTTCGTCCTCCGCCTCGACGAATGTAAAATTCTCCCTCGTCTCGCTCGTTTCCTCGTTCTACGATTCTTTACCAACCACCATCGTTTCGCCGTTGTCACCCCTTTCATTTCACAACGTTCTTCCTCTAGCTGCCTGTTCGCTTCAAAATATTTTCAACTCACTCTCAATAGGGGAAAGCGGGGCAAAATGGTTCGGGGGAAAATATGACACATGAAAACAAAAATTCGTACATTGTCACGCGACATTTCCGCAGTCTTATTAAGGGATCTTTCCAGTGTGACGGCCCAAAAAATAGCCTATTTTCACGATTTTTTTTCGGACGTTTACTATACGCCGATCAATATGAAATTTTTATGACATATTAAGGTAATCATGAATGACAGAAAATGATTTTTTATAAGACGATTTTTATTGTTAAAATATCTTTTTTTAATTGTTGAAAATAATGTTGATAAAAAAGATAGCCTCATGGTGGACATCCTAGGGGTCGCAAATTTGATCTGAAAAAAAACCCAAAGGATTATTAATTAGTATGTGATTGGATATCGCGCTATGGAGGCTTTTTTTAAATCGAAATTGACAAAATGGCGGCGGTTTGAACTAAAAGTACCGAATTTAGCCGTTTTTTCGACTGTTTTTCGGGTGGGGGTCAAAATAGCGAATGACCAAAATAGCGAATGGCTAAAATAGCCAATTTCATAATGATGGCCATTCTATATTTAGACGTACCATATTTTGAAATTCGCTATTTTAGCCATTCGCTATTTTGGTCATTCGCTATTTTGACCCCCACCCAGTTTTTTTTTTTTTTAAATGGGAAGATTTAAAAAAAAAAAGCTTCCATAGCACGATAGAGAGTAGCGTGAAGAATGTTCTCCTAAAATTTGAAAACGATCGCTTGAAAACTGTTCCCTGGAGAATGTCCACCGTTTTGAAAAATGTCGTTTCGAGAAAAACGCGTTTAAAGTTTCGAGGGTAGAAATTTCATATACCTAAATTGTGTACTTATGACTAATTTGCGATGCCAGTTCCATAAAGTATGCCAGCGAAGTATTTCGAATTTCGCTTTCAAAATTTGAGAGGATGTTGTTTTTGATCGTATATAATAATGGGTAAGACCAAAAAAAAAAAAAAATCGATTTTTTTTTCACACTGGAAAGATCCCTTAAGAATGTATGATACACTGAAAAAAATTCTATTGTGGGTTGCCAAAAAAAAGTATTTCTGAATTAACTCTAGTTCTTATTCGTTCAATCCCATTTAACATTGAAATAATAAAATATTATTTTGCTTATTTTAGAGCTATTGTTTCGATCTCGTATGGAATTGGAGGAATTAGAATTCAAATTAAGTTGATAACAATTTGAGTTGATAAAGCGAAAATTTCGAACACTTCCCGGTGGGACAAGAATCGGAAAAAACTCAAGCATGAAAAAGGTGCTGAAAATATCGATTTTGGCAATCCGTCGTTTCTACAGAACCCGATTCTACACATCACCGACTCAACACCACCGACTCTACACAACGGCAATTCGACACATGCCTCGATTCAACACAACAGCAACTGTACATATCACCAACTCGACACATCACCAACTCGACACATGCCTCAATTCGACACAACCTCAATTCTACACAGCCCCGATTCTACACAGTCACAACTGTCACGAGCCAAATGCACAACGGCAATACTCTACACAGTCCCGATTCTACACAGGCACAAATGTCACGAGCTAAATTCACAACGGCAATACTCTACACAGCCCCGATTCTACACAGGCACAACTGTCACGAGCTAAATTCACCAAAGTCCCGATTCAACACATCACCGATTCTACACCGTCACCAACTCACATCCAATCATAGTGCGCCGATGAGTTGGAATGCTTGAACGCCATACGCTGATTGGATGGGAGTTGGTGACGGTGTAGAATCGGTGATGTGTTGAATCGGGACTTTGGTGAATTTAGCTCGTGACAGTTGTGCCTGTGTAGAATCGGGGCTGTGTAGAGTATTGCCGTTGTGAATTTAGCTCGTGACATTTGTGCCTGTGTAGAATCGGGACTGTGTAGAGTATTGCCGTTGTGCATTTGGCTCGTGACAGTTGTGACTGTGTCGAATCAGGGCTGTGTAGAATTGAGGTTGTGTCGAATTGAGGCATGTGTCGAGTTCGTGATGTGTCGAGTTGGTGATGTGTACAGTTGCTGTTGTGTTGAATCGAGGCATGTGTCGAATTGCCGTTGTGTAGAGTCGGTGGTGTTGAGTCGGTGATGTGTAGAATCGGGTTCTGTAGAAACGACGTATTGCCTCGATTTTGCATAATAATAATTTTAAAAGGTTATTGACAAATTGATGAATAAAAAAAAATATTGAACAAATCAACCGACAACCTAACGTTTTTTTTAATGAAAATGATTTGTCAGTTTTTCCGAATACATATGATTTTTTAAAAAATTCTATCTATTTTTTTAGAATTCCTGCTTTATTTTGAATTTTTTCAAATTTTTTTCTTTATTTTGATTTTTTTCAAAATTTTTTCTTTATTTTGATTTTTCTTAGAATTCCTACTTTATTAAATTTTTTTTTACATTTTGTAAAAGGCGCAAAAAATAACGAATTTTGGATATGCATTTGACAAAATTCATATACAATCGGAAAAATTGCAAAATCATTTTCATTCGAAAAAAACGTTAGGTTATCGACTAATTTGTTCAACAATTTTTTTTTTCATGAATTTGTTAATAATATTTTGGAATTATTATGATGCAAAATCGATCTTTTCAGCACCTGTTACATGCTTGTTTTTTTTTCAATTTTTATCCCATCGGGAAGTGTTTGAAATTTTCTCTGAAACTCACGTTTGCTGGGACTGTACCTATCATACACCCTTAATTAGCACAAATATTTTTCAAATTAAAAAACGCCAAGTCTTTCACATTTTTACTCGACTCAATGCGCACGACGGAACAAAAATAGTACTTCGACATACAGCATGATAATTATTAATTTACATAAATGTTCTTCATATTACAACAAACAATATTAACAACGACAAAGCCCCGAATTATTTTTAAAAAGTCAAACGTATGAAAAATTGGCACAATTTTTATCGTTTATCGTTTATCGTCGAATATATTAGTGAACCCTGCGTCCAATGTAATTCAAAATAAATATAATATGAGTTAAGTATTCGATGTAAAAAAACAATAGATGTTTATAATTCTATTAAATTTAATTTCAAAGATATCATGAAATCAATATCATGACAATTAAAACATAACATAATTCTTTTATGATTTCAGCGTAAGTTGGTGCCATTTTGACGAGGTGTGCCATTATGCCCTTGTTCCATGTGCCATTATGCCCCGTAACCATTTTGCCCTGCTCTCCCCTATATTTTCTCTTTTTTCTCAATGTCGATTTTTTATTTTTTTCTTGTAAAAGCAGCACAGGCTTCGGCTTCGCGGTAAGTTGCCTCCATTGTGCATTAACCATTAACGAGTATTTTATTGTCGTCGAACAACCCCTTCGGGTGCTATACCCTCGTCACCGCGAAACCTTTCGCTGGAATATGAATTTCCAATTTCGCCCATTTGCTCCTCGATTAACTGTAACCCGTCACTCTCAACCTTTACATGCCCCTTCCATTTCTGTCACAATTGTGGGTACAACTTTCCACCCTCCAGTCGCGAATAACTCTCAACGACAGCTACCAGACGACATGGCATATATCGATAGCTTTTCTCTTTACGTGATAATCATAATAATAAGTAGACGGGTAACAAATATTTCTCGTAATTACACGAGTCTTATTTCTGTTTGATAGTATTTTCTGCATATTTTGCGTAACTCATTTTGGCTCCAAAAAGTGTTTTTATTTTTTTTTTGGAAATTGTTTATTTGGAAAAATAGTACACTAAAAGTACAAAAAAAATTACACATTTTAAGATATCTCGAATATAATCGCCGTTATAGTTTGGATTATTATTATTTTTTTACCAAACTTTTTTTTTTTTTTTAGTATAGAAATTTATATTTTTTTATTGCCAGTTTTTATAAACAAAATGGTTTACTAATTTTGCTAAACACACGTGCAATGTAAATTATTATATGGTAGAAAAAAAAATCAGCCAAACTAAAAAAAGTATAAACAATTGTAAATTTTGAACTTTTGTGATTTTAAATATTTTTGGGAGGTGATCCGAAGTTAAAAAGAATATTCAACTTTTACTAAATTTTTAATTATAAAACTGTTCACTTTTTCTTTAATTTTCATTTTTTTTAAATATTCAACTTTCGCTGCTCTTACTTGAAAAATTTGGAAAAAAAAATCGAAACTCAACTTAATTCAATTCATTTGAGAAAAAGAAATTTGATCTATTTTTTCACGCGAATCAGATTTTGATTCGCTAAACGCGAATTCGTTATTTATTTTACCGAAATATCAGAATTGTTAATGAAAGGATATAAAAAGAATAATTTATTAAAAATTAAGGGGGGAGGCTTCGCTAAATATGATAGTTACCCCGGCCAATATTTATTTTTGAGAAAATCCAAAGACACGTCATATTACCTTCGTGTTCATACACAAAATATATTTTTTTCCAGGTTTTTAGACTTGAATTTCTCCATTTTTGCATAAACGTAATCGTATTTAGGGGTGGTTCACCCCTTAATTTTTTTTTATTGAGAAAATTATATTTTTGATTTTTCGTTACGAGAAAGCTTTTCCAGTTGAAGTGATTAAAAAAGTATAATGTTCTTGTGGTTGAAACTGTCTAATCGCCCCTTTGACATGCCTTAATTTGGATGATGGTTTCTTAATAGTACATTACGATACTAGTGCGAAAAACGTTTTCTTAACTCGTGTGATTGCAAAACTCGCCTTCGGCTCGTGTTGCAAACTCACACTCGTCAGAAAAAGTTTTTTCGCACTAGTATCGTACAAAAATTTTATTTCACGAGGTGTGTAAATGGGGTTTGATGCACGCCTCGCGTGCGTAAAACCGCGTTTTACGCACGGAGTGATATAAAGTATTTTATGTCACACTGTGCGTAAAATGCGATTTTACGCACGCTTCGCGTGCGTTAAACTGCATTTTCTCACATCGTAACATAAAATATCGTTCGACACGCGTGCGAAAGACTTTTTCTAACTCGTGTGGTTGCAACCCTCGCCTTCGGCTCGGGCTGCAAACTCGCACTCGCCAGAAAAAGTTTTTTCGCACTTGTATCGAAATATACTATAATGCCAGATAAAGAAAAAAAAACGTGACGCTTAGTTTTTAGTCTACTATAACATATTATAAAAAGGATGCAAAGTAGAACCTTGCACATTGGTTTCTCATTATTTTTCGCTTTTTACAAAGCTACCTCTATGAGGAAGTATGTTAATCAATTTTGGCTTCCTCATAGAGGAAGCTTTGTAAAAAGCGAAAAATAATGAGGAAGCAATGTGCAAGGTTCTACTTTGCATCCTTGTTTTATTTTATTCTCATTTTCTGATGTTTTACGAAATGCAGAACGAAACCAGTCAATTTTTTTAAAATTTAAATTAACGTAAAATCCGAACCGTTTTACCGATCATCACCAAATTTGGTACGTAGCAGGGCTGAATGTTATTTTTCCTGTGTAGAAAATTTCACTCGATTATTTGAAATTTAACCTGAATTAGAGCAAAACGAAAATTTTTCGAAAAATTCAAAATCTCATAAAAACCGAACCGCTTTACCGATTTAGCCCAAATTCAATACCAAAGGTCGAATCACTTTGTTGAATTTTAATACGAAGTTTCAGCTCGATAGTAAAAAATTCGTTCGAGCTAGAGCATTTACGTACTTTTTTCAAAATTTCAAAATTCTTATAAAAATGAAATGTGTCTATCGATTTTCCCGAAATTTATACCAATTGAAGATTAGGTAGTACTGCACATGTTGTTTAAATTTGAGCTGATTCGGTCGAATAGTTTAAAAGTTACAGTTAAATGAATTTTTGGCCTTTCATCACACACACACACACACACACACACACACATACACACATACATCCGGACAATTTTTCTAAACCACTTTTCTCGATGTTTTAGACCATTCTGAGTAATCTGACATAAAAATCTCGAAAAAAAATTTTTTCATGAAGACAAAGCATGAGGTTTAAGATTTCTGCATATTCATAATAAAATTTTGGCAAGCTATATCTTTCGAATTACGATATCAAGAAAAATACTAAAAAGTAGAAAATATTCGTTTCCGTATTCTCTGGTGGACGATTTTTTTTATTTTTTTTTAAGTCCAAAATTAAGGGAGTTGTTCTTGATTTAGTACTTTGGCAAGCTATATCTTTCGAACTATGATATCAAGAAAAAACCTAAAAAGTAGAAAATGTTCGTTTTCGTATTCTCTGATGGACGATTTTTTCATTTTTTTTTAAATATAAAATTACGGGAGTTGTTCTTGATTTAGTACTTTGGCAAGCCATATCTTTCGAGCTATGATATCGAGAAAAAAACTGAAACGTAGTAAATTTTTGTCTTCGTATTCTCTGATGGACGATTTTTTTATTTTTTTTTAAGTCCAAAATTAAGGGAGTTGTGCTTGATTTAGTACTTTGGCAAGCTATATCTTTCCAACTATGATATCGAGAAAAAGACTAAAAAGTAGGAAATGTTCGTTTTCGTATTGTCTGGTGGACAATTTTTTCATTTGTTTTAAGCCCAAAAGTGAGGGAGTTGTTCTTGATTTAGTACTTTGGCAAGCCATATCTTTCGAGCTATGATATCGAGAAAAAAACTAAAAAGTAGAAAATGTTCGTTTTCGTATTCTCTAGTGGACGATTTTTTCATTCGAAGTAATTTACTTCGCGGATAAAAAACTCCCTTAATTTTGGACTTAATTTTTTATAAATCGTCCATCAGAGAATCCGACAACAAACATATTCTTTTCAGTTTCTTCCGCGGAGCTTTAACTTAAAAGTTATAGCTTGCTAAAATATAAAAACCACAACAACACCCTTAATTTTGGACAAAAAAAATTTAATCGTCTGTTAGAGAATACGACAACGAACATTTACTACTATTCAGTTTTTTCCGCGGAGCTTTTAGAGTTGTAGCTTGCCAAAATACTAAATCAAAAACAACTTTCTTAATTCTGGACTTAAAAAGAAATAAAAAAATTGTCCATCAGAGAATACGAAAACGAACATTTTCTACTTTTTAGTTTTTTTCTCGATATTATAGTTCGAAAGATATAGCTTGCCAAAGTACTGAATCAAGAACAACTCCCTTAATTTTGGACTTAAAAAAAAATAAAAAAATCGTCCACCAGAGAATACGAAAACGAACATTTTCTACTATTTAGTTTTTTTCTCGATATTATAGTTCGAAAGATATAGCTTACCAAAGTACTGAATCAAGAACAACTCCCTTAATTTTGGACTTAAAAAAAAATAAAAAAATCGTTCACCAGAGAATACGAAAACGAACATTTTCTACTTTTTAGTTTTTTTCTTGATATCGTAATTTGAAAGATATAGCTTGCCAAAGTTTTATTTTGAATATGCAGAAATCTTAAACCTCATAGACAAAGCTTCCTCTACACTGAGAAAAATGCATGGGACAAACATATCAAGTATAGTGAGTTCTACTATACAAATAGTTATTAGTCTCATAATTTAGGCGTTGGGCACATTATTTATTGTTGCGGTAACCATAAAAACATTACCGTCCTCTCAGGGAAACATGTGTATAGTACAATTAACCATACTTTTTTCTCAGTGTATGAGGAAGCAAAATAAATGAAATTGGAGAGATCGACCTGGGATCGGGCGAACTTATAAGATGTACAAAGTTTGGGTGTCCCTGAAAACGCATGGCGCATGGCCAGAGAGTTTCGTCCCTGGATTTCAGTCGAAAGAGCGTCATGGAGGGGTGGTAGCTCGTGTCGGTTGGTCGTTGTGGGGGGGGAGAATATTCGCAGGGGGGGTTGATGTAGTTTCGCTCTCTCGCTCTCGCCGAACTCGACTCCCCGATTTACGCCAGCGCCGTAACGCCCTCCTCGCGAACTAGACAGTCGAGGCGCTTACAGGCTCTTATAACCTTATCCTGGGCTGCGTGCTTCGGTGCGAAGCGACACGTTTTCCGTGTCTCTCCCGCTCGCTCGCCTCGTCACTCAGTCAGTCAGCAGCCGGGTGTTTTTTTCTTCATTTTTTCCATTTTTTTTCTTCAACCCTCACAAATTATTTCGTTGCAATTCTCGATAGTACTCGAGGTTCTTTCGCGTTCATTAATCGCGCGTGTTGTTTTTTATTTTTCGAGTACGAATAGACAGAGACAGAATTATTACACAGTGGGAAACAAATAGAAGCGAGAGAAAAACAAAAGAAACAAAAAAAAAAAAAAAAAAAACGATAACAGGGGTGTTCGCGCGGTGCGAGACTCTCGTTCGTTTGTATAGCGCTGAGAGAAAGAAATATAAAGGAACTAAAACGACAAAACGAGAACGACGAATCCGTGAACTCTCGACACTAACCCTCGTGCTGTATTTTCTCTTCGTGTTTGTGTGTACATGTGTGTCAGTGTGTGTTACAACACAGGACACACGATAGTAAACTGTGTGGGGATTGTGAAAGGTATTAACTACTGTACAGTTGTAGAGTGTGCGGCTAACTGGGGAAGTCTGAAGAGCTACGGAGTGAAAAGAGAGTGAAGAGAGAAGAAATAAAGAAATATTGAGAGAGCCAAAAACGTAACGAGGGTAAGTATTCAAAAGAACTAAACGATTTTTTACACATCACTACGAAATCCTAAGCATAATGAACAAAACAATCAATGTCTTCCAAATTATATTTAATAATTTCATTTTCCTTCGATACTCATTTTATTTATTTCTCAGTTTAAAAAAAATATAATTACGAACTCGTGACGTGAAGTTGGCTCTTTGTCACTGCTCGCTATGTTTTTTAAAAGCTTTTTCGGTGGAGAATAGAGTTGTGACTAAGAACTGAGGAAGAAATAGAAGAAGAGAAGAGGGGTTGAAGGGTTTGCCCATAAATCTTGGGCTATGACACACGTGAGACGTTCTTTTCAGAGCACGTTCACAGGCAGCAGTAGGTAGAAGCAGCAACAGCAGTGCAGAAGCGTGGCAGAGTGGGTGTATCAATTCTTTCTTTTATTCTTTCGTGTGCAGACTCTCGACGCGCCGGTACGACATTATCTCGATGATATAGTTATACGGTTAGCACATTTTCGAGCATGTACGAGAGGGTTCGTTTTTCTGCGATTATTTCGTCGTATAATCTTCTCCGAGTCTAGTTTATAAAACTAATGAGATATTATTCGCATTTGCATTTATCAGATGTTAAAAATTTATTCATTGGGAATAATAAAGAGAAAAAAGTGGGAATCGATCGAAAAAACTTAGTGCTACACACGTTCTATTTCACGCCTCTTCTTGCTGGCCTTTCGACTTTCTATAGTGTACTTTCGTTGCGGCAGGTCGATACGACCAAGTTTCCGCCGCGTTTCTCGGCTCTTATATATCTACTGGTATCCTTCGAGCAGCTTTTATATCGCTGAACTTACGATGCTTACGGCAAGGCCACTAATCAACACTTTTAGTCAACACATAGCGTGACAAAGTTTTGACGTTCGAGGCTGAACAACGTTTTAAAGTATTGTTAACATTATTATTGTCGCATCGCGTTGTTGTCGATACTTTGAGAAAGCCGACAAGGTTTTTATTTATGTAGTTGAGCAAGTTTTAGAATTTCTTTTTTAAATATTTAAAATAATTATTATTGTTCAATTTATTATATTATATTATATTATTATATTATAGTGTATTATATCTTAACTAATTATATTACGTAATTAGTTAATGTAGTAATGTTAAATGCATGTTAAATGCATTGTTTAATTAAATAATATTTGTAGTGCTGACTTTTACCAAGGGATAAATTTTAATTATTTCTCTATGCAACTATTTTTCTAGTTATTTTTATTATTCTATCATTTCCATAATTGATTTTCGTTGCAGATATTAATTTTTTAAATTATTTTGGTACTGTTTAAATAAACTATTGCAGATGATTGATAATTACAAGACACAAGTTTGGTTATAGGTAATAATAATTATTATTTAATGCATCTATAAAAATAGTTATATGGATCATCAATAAATACCTGCCACGGAATAAGTTTAATTCTTCTTTTCAAACAATGCAAAAAATATAATTATTATTATCATCATTTTTATATAATTGTCATTGTTCACACTTCATATACGACTTTAAAAAATTGTTTTATGACTTTATGAAAAATGAACATAAATAATAAATATGAAATTTTTTTCACTTTTCTAAAGTCTTATATCTAGTATTATTTACAATACAAAGAATAAATCCTGATTTGTATACATAATACATAACTTTTTATCCTCCGACAATAATTTCCTTTGATAGAAATACGAGCTATCCATGAATTTTCGTCTCATTGCTTTACTTTTATATAACGAACTGAACGAAATTATTAACGTTTCAAAAATAACATTTAAATAATTTAAAAAAAACTAAATTACATAATGGAAACATGCAAATTTCATCTTCATCATTTCCCATTATTCGCATTTCACATATGAATTCAAAAAATTGACTTATAACTTTATTTGCCATTATTCACACTTCATATATATGAATTTAAAAAATTCACTTATGACTTTATGAAAAATGAAGAATAATAACAAATATGAAAGTTTTTCACTTTTCTAAAGTCTTATATCTAGTATAATTTACAATACAAAGAACAAATCCTGATTTCTATACATAATTCATAACTTTTTATCCTCCGACAACAATTTCCTTTGATAGAGATACGAGCTATCCATTAATTTTCGTCTCATTGCTTTATTTTTATGTGACGAATTGTACGAAATTATTAACGTTTCAAAAATAACATTTCAATACCTTAATAAAAACTATATTACATAATGGAAAAATGCACATTTCATCTTCATCATTCACCATTATTCACATTTCATATATGAATTTAAAAAATTGACTTATAATTTTATGAAAAATGAAGAATAATAACAAATATGAAATAACATAATGGAAACATGCAAATTTCATCTTCATCATTTACCATTATTCGCATTTCATATAAGAATTTAAAAAATTGACTTATAATTATAAAAAATGAAGAATAATAACAAATATGAAAGTTTTTCACTTTTCTGGTTTTATATCTAGTATAATTTACAATACAAGAACATATCCTGCTTTGTATACATAATACATAACTTTTTATCCTCCGACAACAATTTCCTTTGATAGAAATACGAGCTATCCATGAATTTTCGTCTCATTGCTTTATTTTTATATGACGAATTGTTCGAAATTATTAACGTTTTAAAAATAACATTCCAATAATCTAAAATAAAAACGAAATTACATAACGGAAACATGCAAATTTCATCTTCATCATTTGCCATTATTCGCATTTTACATACGAATTCAAAAAATTGACTTATAACTTTATGAAAAATGATGAATAATAACAAATATGAAAGTTTTTCACATGCAAATTTCATCTTCAGTATTTGCCATTATTCACACTTCATATATGGATTTAAAAAATTGATTTATAACTTTATGAAAAATGAAGAATAATAACAAATATGAAAGTTTTTCACTTTTCTAGTTTTATATCCAGTATAATTTGCAATACAAAGAACAAATCCTGATTTGTATACACAATTCATAACTTTTTATTCTCCGACAACAATTTCCTTTGATAGGAATACGAGTTATCCATTAATTTTCGTCTCATTGCTTTACTTTTATATGATGAATTGTATGAAATTATTAACGTTTCAAAAATAAAATTTCAATAATCTAAAATACAAACGAAATTACATAATGGAAACATGCAAATTTCATCTCCATCATTTGCCATTATTCACACTTCATATATATGAATTTAAAAAACTGACTTATAACTATGAAAAATGAAGAATAATAACAAATATGAAAGTTTTTCACTTTTCTAGTTTTATATCTAGTATAATTTACAATACAAAGAACAAATCCTGATTTGTATACACAATACATAACTTTTTATCCTCCGACAACAATTTCCTTTGATAGGAATACGAGCTATCCATGAATTTTCGTCTTATTGCCTTACTTTTATATGGCGAACGCGTTTACACCCTTAGGACGTTTTTTACTCGTTTTCGTCGAGACTCGCTCGTCTCCTTAGAAACCTTGGGGTAGTTATGCGACGTTCGGCTCCGCGTTTCTACCCAGGGGTGAAAAGGTGGGGGAGGGGGAGGCCAGGGTAGAGGTGTGTCGGTGGCCCAGCGAAGGGGGGCGGCGAGGGGGAGGAGGGGGCGACGAGGGGGAGGGTGCGGAATTGCGGATACGGTCCTGAAACGTGACTTGGATGCAATATTTAAAAGCAGCCCCGACGTCAATACTCTTCTCTTGCGACATCCTTACGCATCTCGACGAAGAGAGAAAAACGAGGGAAGAAGAAGAAGAGACAGAGACGAAAGAATCCTTCTACTGCGCTTTCTTTCCCTGCCAATTTTACCTCTCGTTTCATCTCTCTCTCTATTTCTCTCTCTTTGCTTCTCGTTTCGCATTCCCTCAGCGAGGTCTGACCTTAACCCGAAACTACTACCCGAATTCTACACTAGCGCCACTAACAATTTTCTTAATGTGTTTTTCTTTCTTTTTTCTTCACTTCATTTTGTGGCAAAGGAGACGAAAATGCAGGAAGTTATGACAATTATGAGGGTGAGAGACGGAAGCATTTAGAAAAACTGGTTCAGTCGTTCGGCGCTGCCAGAAAAAGACGGATTTTCACGAGATTTTCTCACCGCTAGTTTTTATGGCTGCGGCGCAGACAAGAATAGAGAAGATCAGATGGATGTAGACTGAAGTGGAACAAAAAAAACTTCAGACTTTTACTAAATTTTTAATTACAAAATTATGAATTTTGTAATTAATTTGTTAATTTTTCACTGCTTTAACTTTTAAAATGTGTAAAAAAATCAAAACTCAATTTATCTCAATTAAGTTGAACAAAAAAACTTCAGACTTTCACTAAATTTTTTATTACAAAACTGGGCATTTTTTAAATAATTAATTTTCAAAAATGTTCATTTTTCACTGCTTTAACTTTTAAAATCTATTAAAAAAATCAAAATTCAATTCGTCATGCGGTGTTTAAAAGTTTCATTCAGTATTAAGAAAAAAAGCGCAAGCCGAAGTCGCTTTTTGTTTTTTGTAGTTATAGACGTTTAAATAAAAATCTGAATTTTTTTACACAACGAAAAAAATGAAATAAACGCACTCAATTCACAGAATACGCATTTGCTATTTATTTAACCGAAATATCAACATTTATCATGAAAGAATGTAAAAAGAATAATGTGTATTAAATCTTTCGTTGCCACTAAAAAATTTCCAAAACATACAACATTGAAATAGATAAAAACCGAGGTCTGACCTTAACCCGAAACTACTACCCGAATTCTACACCAGCGCCATTGACATTTTTCCTCAACGAGTGTTTATTTATTTCTCTCTCTCTCTCGTTCTTTATCTTGTTGCAAAAGAGACGAGAAAATACCGGAAGTTATGACAATTATGAGGGTGAGAGACGGAAGCATTTAGAAAAACTGGTTCAGTCGTTTCGGCGCTGCCAGAAAAAGACGGATTTTCACGAGATTTTCTCACCGCTAGTTTTTTATGGCTGCGGCGCAGACAAGAATAGAGAAGAAATAATAGAGAAAATCAGATGGATGTAAACTGAAGTTGAACAAAAAAAACTTCAGACTTTTACTAAATTTTTAATTACAAAATTGTGAATTTTGTAAATATTTCATTTCCAAAAATGTTCATTATTCACTGCTTTAATTTAAAAAATTTATTTAAAAAACTAACACTTAATTTATCCTTATTCGTTATGTGATGTTTAAAAGTTTTATTTAGTATTAAGAAAAAAAGCGCAAGCTTTTTATTTTTTGTAGTTATAGATGTTTAAATAAGAATCTGAATTTTTTTACATAACGAAAAAATAAAAATAAACCCACTTAATTCAGAGAATATGAATTTGCTATTTATTTAACCGAAATATCAACATTTATCATGAAAGAATGTAAAAAGAATAATGTGTATTAAATCTTTCATTGCCACTCAAAATTTCCAAAAAGCGAGGTCTGACCTTAACCCGAAACTACTACCCGAATTCTACACCAGCGCCATTGACATTTTTCCTCAACGAGTGTTTATTTATCTCTCTCACTCTCTCTCTTCATCTTGTTGCAAAGGAGACGAGAAAATACCGGAAGTTATGACAATTATGAGGGTGGGAGACGGAAGCATTTAGAAAAACTGGTTCAGTCGTTCGGCGCTGCCAGAAAAAGACGGATTTTCACGAGATTTTCTCACCGCTAGTTTTTTATGGCTGCGGCGCAGACAAGAATAGAGAAGAAATAATAGAGAAAATCAGATGGATGTAAACTGAAGTTGAACAAAAAAAAACTTCAGACTTTTACTAAATTTTTAATTACAAAATTGTGAATTTTGTAAATATTTCATTTTCAAAAATGTTCATTTTTCACTGCTTCAACTTTTAAAGTCTGTAAAAAAATCAAAACTCTATTTAT
The DNA here is from genome assembly GCA_963970395.1 of Ephialtes manifestator. Classification (NCBI taxonomy): domain Eukaryota; kingdom Metazoa; phylum Arthropoda; class Insecta; order Hymenoptera; family Ichneumonidae; genus Ephialtes; species Ephialtes manifestator. The sequence goes on from OZ019972.1 coordinate 32,161,678, forward strand.
CTCAATTAAGTTGAACGAAAAAAAACTTCAGACTTTCACTAAATTTTTAATTACAAAATTGTGAATTTTGTAAATATTTCATTTTCAAAAATGTTCATTTTTCACTGCTTTAAAAATTAAAATCTGTAAAAAATTCAAAACTCAATTTATTCTTATTCGTCATGCGGTGTTTAAAAGTTTCATTCAGTTTCATTTCAGTTTTTTAGTAGTTATAGGCGTTTAAATAAAAATCTGAATTTTTTTACATAACGAAAAAATAAAAATAAACCCACTTAATTCACAGAATACAAATTCGCTATTTATTTAACCGAAATATCAACATTTATCATGAAAGAATGTAAAAAGAATAATGTGTATTAAATCCTTCATTGCCACTCAAAATTTCCAAAAAGCGAGGTCTGACCTTCACCCGAAACTACTACCCGAATTCTAAACCAGCGCCATTGACATTTTTCCTCAACGAGTGTTTATTTATTTCTCTCTCTCTCTCTCTTTTCATCTTGTTGCTAACGAGACGAGAAAATACAGGAAGTTATGACAATTATGAGGGTGGGAGACGGAAGCATTTAGAAAAACTGGTTCAGTCGTTTGGCGCTGCCAGAAAGAGACGGATTTTCACGAGATTTTCGCACCGCTAGTTTTTTATGGCTGCGGCGCAAACAAGAATAGAGAAGAAATAATAGAAAAAATCAGATGGACGTAAACTGAAGTTGAACAAAAAAAACTTCAGACTTTTACTAAATGTTTAATTACAAAATTGTGAATTTTGTAAATATTTCATTTTCAAAAATGTTCATTTTTCACTGCTTCAACTTTTAAAGTCTGTAAAAAAATCAAAACTCAATTTATCTCAATTAAATTGAACGAAAAAAAACTTCAGACTTTCACTAAATTTTTAATTACAAAATTGTGAATTTTGTAAATATTTCATTTTCAAAAATGTTCATTTTTCACTGCTTTAAAAATTAAAATCTGTAAAAAATTCAAAACTCAATTTATTCTTATTCGTCATGCGGTGTTTAAAAGTTTCATTCAGTTTCATTTCAGTTTTTTAGTAGTTATAGGCGTTTAAATAAAAATCTGAATTTTTTTACATAACGAAAAAATAAAAATAAACGCACTTAATTCACAGAATACAAATTCGCTATTTATTTAACCGAAATATCAACATTTATCATGAAAGAATGTAAAAAGAATAATGTGTATTAAATCTTTCATTGCCACTCAAAATTTCCAAAAAGCAAGGTCTGACCTTAACCCGAAACTACTACCCGAATTCTACACCAGCGCCATTGACATTTTTCCTCAACGAGTGTTTATTTATCTCTCTCTCTCTCTCTCTCTCTCTCTTCATCTTGTTGCAAAGGAGACGAGAAAATACCGGAAGTTATGACAATTATGAGGGTGAGAGACGGAAGCATTTAGAAAAACTGGTTCAGTCGTTCGGCGCTGCCAGAAAAAGACGGATTTTCACGAGATTTTCTCACCGCTAGTTTTTTATGGCTGCGGCGCACACAAGAATAGAGAAGAAATAAGAGAGAAGATCAGATGGAAGTAGACTGAAGTTGAACAAAAAAACTTCAGACTTTTACTAAATTTCTAATTACAAACTTGTCAATTTTGTAAATATTTCATTTTCAAAAATGTTCATTTTTCACTGCTTTAACTTTTAAAATCTGTAAAAAAATCAAAACTCTATTTATCTCAATTAAGTTGAACGAAAAAAAACTTCAGACTTTCACTAAATTTTTAATTACAAAATTGTGAATTTTGTAAATATTTCATTTCCAAAAATGTTCATTATTCACTGTTTTAATTTAAAAAATTTATTTAAAAAACTAACACTTAATTTATCCTTATTCGTTATGCGATGTTTAAAAGTTTTATTTAGTATTAAGAAAAAAAGCGCAAGCTTTTTATTTTTTGTAGTTATAGATGTTTAAATAAGAATCTGAATTTTTTTACATAACGAAAAAATAAAAATAAACCCACTTAATTCACAGAATACGAATTCGCTATTTATTTAACCGAAATATCAACATTTATTATGAAAGAATGTAAAAAGAATAATGTATATTAAATCTTTCATTGCCACTCAAAATTTCCAAAAAGCGAGGTCTGACCTTAACCCGAAACTACTACCCGAATTCTACACCAGCGCCATTGACATTTTTCCTCAACGCGTGTTTATTTATCTCTCTCACTCTCTCTCTTCATCTTGTTGCAAAGGAGACGAGAAAATACCGGAAGTTATGACAATTATGAGGGTGGGAGACGGAAGCATTTAGAAAAACTGGTTCAGTCGTTCGGCGCTGCCAGAAAAAGACGGATTTTCACGAGATTTTCTCACCGCTAGTTTTTTATGGCTGCGGCGCAGACAAGAATAGAGAAGAAATAATAGAGAAAATCAGATGGATGTAAACTGAAGTTGAACAAAAAAAACTTCAGACTTTTACTAAATTTTTAATTACAAAATTGTGAATTTTGTAAATATTTCATTTTCAAAAATGTTCATTTTTCACTGCTTCAACTTTTAAAGTCTGTAAAAAAATCAAAACTCAATTTATCTCAATTAAGTTGAACGAAAAAAAACTTCAGACTTTCACTAAATTTTTAATTACAAAATTGTGAATTTTGTAAATATTTCATTTTCAAAAATGTTCATTTTTCACTGCTTTAAAAATTAAAATCTGTAAAAAATTCAAAACTCAATTTATTCTTATTCGTCATGCGGTGTTTAAAAGTTTCATTCAGTTTCATTTCAGTTTTTTAGTGGTTATAGGCGTTTAAATAAAAATCTGAATTTTTTTACATAACGAAAAAATAAAAATAAACGCACTTAATTCACAGAATACAAATTCGCTATTTATTTAACCGAAATATCAACATTTATCATGAAAGAATGTAAAAAGAATAATGTGTATTAAATCCTTCATTGCCACTCAAAATTTCCAAAAAGCGAGGTCTGACCTTAACTCGAAACTACTACCCGAATTCTACACCAGCGCCATTGACATTTTTCCTCAACGAGTGTTTATTTATATCTCTCTTTCTCTCTCTCTTCATCTTGTTGCAAAGGAGACGAGAAAATACCGGAAGTTATGACAATTATGAGGGTGGGAGACGGAAGCATTTAGAAAACTGGTTCAGTCCTTGGGCGCTGCTAGAAAGGGACGGATTTGCACGAGATTTTCTCGCCGCTAGTATTTGATAGCTGCGGTGCAGACAAGAATAGAGAAGAAATAAGAGAAAGTGGGAGAGAGAGAGAGAGAGAGAGAGTCAGATAGAAGTAGACTGGGGCCACACCGGAAACGAGCCGCTGTGCGACGGCTCGTGAAATGAAATCTTGGGACGAGAGAGAAACGATCGTTTATAAAATTCGACAGGCGGATTTACCCCGTGTGCGTTCGTGGAGCTTGAGTATATATATATAGTATTAGGTTATCGGCGAAATCCCGGCGAAGATTTTCCGAGTATTCTCATTTTCAACGTAAACTCAAATATTTAATTAAATAAACGAGTTAACGAAATTCAAACTAGATTATTATATTGATCCAATATGGGGAAGATTCTGAATGTTTTTTCTGTAAAGTGATTGTAAATATACTAAGATTGAGGGAGTAATATTTAAAACGGCTTAAACGGTTTAAAATTCAAGATCCTATGAAAGTTCGTTGTCTCATGTTTTGATAAAGTTAGGGCAATAATGTGAGTTTTTCGAAAATTTCAATTCTCTATAAGTTCCGAACCGGTTTTATGATTTCGGTAGAATTCAATACAAAACAAGATTAAGAGTACCTGTACGTATGGAGCATAATTTAGAAAAATATCGCTAATTTTGCGAAATCTAGAGCCCGGACGACTTTTCTTGAAAAAATTCGAAAAGCTGTAAAATAAAAATTTCTGCATACAATTTGTAAAAAATGTCAACAATCAAAGAAGGGCTGTAGCTTCACTTGTATGCCAAATTTGAGCTCAATCGGTTGAACGGTTCTTGAATTATAGGTGATTGAAATTTCAAAGCCCTGCACACACACACACACACACATACACACGGAAATTTTTTTAAACCACTTTTCTCTATGTTGTGGACCATTCTGAGTGTCGTGATATGAAAATCACGAAATTTTTGTATTCATGAAAAAAAAGTTTCCTCTATGAGGAAGAAAAAGCAACGAATTATATCTATTTGCCAGGATCGAATTCAAAACCAGTCAGTTGAACCTAATGATCACTAACTGCCTGAATCCCTTATAATACTGTCTTCACACGAGCAGTGCGCAGAACGATCCTTTGGCCTCGTGTATCGAACCATATTTTTCTTTACGAGTGCAATCCAAAATCCAACTTTGTTCGACGTTTACAGGCATGCAAAATGAGCTGCAACTTTAAGCAGTGAGCAAAATCCAGGGAACAGTGTGCAAAATGAGGGGGCCAGTGCGCAAAATGTTTTGCGCACTAGTGCGCCAACCGGCCATTTTTGCATGTCTGTAAACGGTGGGCAAACGAGGATTTTGCATGCACGAGTAAAGAATAGTTCGTTTTCTTCTATTAGTACATCGTAGTTGAAGCACCCAATGGAATATCAAGGAAGTTTGCATCGTCCAGTATCACCCGTTCAACAAATCCCAGCAGTCAAATCAAGTGCTACGAATTATATGTATTTGCCAGGATCAAATTCAAAACGGTGTATTTATTATGGTTGTCAGTTGAACCCAATGATCACTAACTTCCTGAATTCCTTACTATCCAAGTTACTATTCATCCTCATTCCTGCTAAACTCCGGATGCCCAAATTGTATGCATACAACATCATGTACTGCAACAAGAATATTTGAATGCTTACCCGGAAACCCCGTTAACGAAACGTCGACAGTCGCAAAGTTCGTTTTCCTCTATTGGTACATCGTAGTTGAAGCACCCAATGTAATATCAAAGAAGTTTGCATCATCTAGTATCAGCCATTCAACAAATCCCAGCAGTCAAATCGGGTGCTACGAATTATATCTATTTGTCAGGATCAAATTCAAAACGGTGTATTTATTATGGCTGTCAGTTGAACCCAATGATTACTAACTGCCTGAATTCCTTATTATCCAAGTTCCTATTCAACCTCATTCCTGCTAAACTCCGGATTCCCAAATTGTATGCATTCAACATCATGTACTGCAACAAGAACATTTGAATGCTTACCTGAAAACCCCGTTAACGAAACGTCGACAATCGCAAAGTTCGTTTTCCTCTATTGATACAGCGTAGTTGAAGCAACCCATATAATATCAAGGAAGTTTGCATCGTCCAGTATATCCTAGCAGTCAAATTAAGTGCTACGAATTATATCTATTTGCCAGGATCAAATTCAAAACGGCGTATTTATTATGGTTGTCAGTTGAACCTAATAATCACTAACTGCCTGAATTCCTTATTATCCAAGTTCCTATTCAACCTCATTCCTACTAAACTCCGGATTCCCAAATTGTATGCATACAACATCATGTACTGCAACAAGAACATTTGAATGCTTACCCGGAAACCCCGTTAACGAAACGTCGACAGTCGCAAAGTCCGTTTCCCTTTATTGATACAGCGTAGTTGAAGCAACCCATATAATATCAAGGAAGTTTGCATCGTCCAGTATATCCTAGCAGTCAAATTAAGTGCTACGAATTATATCTATTTGCCAGGATCAAATTCAAAACGGCGTATTTATTATGGTTGTCAGTTGAACCTAATAATCACTAACTGCCTGAATTCCTTATTATCCAAGTTCCTATTCAACCTCATTCCTACTAAACTCCGGATTCCCAAATTGTATGCATACAACATCATGTACTGCAACAAGAACATTTGAATGCTTACCCGGAAACCCCGTTAACGAAACGTCGACAGTCGCAAAGTCCGTTTCCCTTTATTGATACAGCGTAGTTGAAGCAACCCATATAATATCAAGGAAGTTTGCATCGTCCAGTATATCCCAGCAGTCAAATTAAGTGCTACGAATTATATCTATTTGCCAGGATCAAATTCAAAACGGTGTATTTATTATGGTTGTCAGTTGAACCCGATGATCACTAACTGCCTGAATTCCTTATTATCCAAGTTCCTACTCAACCTCATTCCTGTTAAACTCCGGATTCCCGAATTGTATCCATCCAACATCATGTAGAGCAACAAGAACATTTGAATACTTACCCGCAAACCCCGTTAACGAAACGTCGACAGTCGCAAAGTTCGTTTTCCTCTATTGATACAGCGTAGTTGAAGCAACCCATATAATATCAAGGAAGTTTGCATCGTCCAGTATATCCTAGCAGTCAAATTAAGTGCTACGAATTATATCTATTTGCCAGGATCAAATTCAAAACGGCGTATTTATTATGGTTGTCAGTTGAACCTAATAATCACTAACTGCCTGAATTCCTTATTATCCAAGTTCCTATTCAACCTCATTCCTACTAAACTCCGGATTCCCAAATTGTATGCATACAACATCATGTACTGCAACAAGAACATTTGAATGCTTACCCGGAAACCCCGTTAACGAAACGTCGACAGTCGCAAAGTCCGTTTCCCTTTATTGATACAGCGTAGTTGAAGCAACCCATATAATATCAAGGAAGTTTGCATCGTCCAGTATATCCCAGCAGTCAAATTAAGTGCTACGAATTATATCTATTTTCCAGGATCAAATTCAAAACGGCGTATTTATTATGGTTGTCAGTTGAACCCGATGATCATTAACTGCCTGAATCCCTTATTATCCAAGTTCCTATTCATCCTCATTCCTGCTAAACTCCGGATTCCCAAATTGTATGCATACAACATCATGTACTGCAATAAGAACATTTGAATGCTTACCCGGAAGCCCCGTTAACGAAACGTCGACAGTCACAAAGTTCGTTTCCCTTTATTGATACAGCGTAGTTGAAGCAACCCATATAATATAAAGGAAGTTTGCATCGTCCAGTATCAGCCATACAACAAATCCGAGCAGTCAAATCAAGTGACCCGAGTCGCATTTCATTTTCCCTCAACCGGAAACTTCCCTTAAAGACTCTCCATCCAAACCCCATCATAAAATCCACTCGAAACATCCCTTAACTCGAACTTGACGATATAAAACGCAAACCGATCCAATTAACAGCGATCCATTCATGTCTAACGGAATACGAACAGAGACGACATTAATTCATATATAAATAATGAAGCACTCGAGTCCTTTGGACATTATTCTTGACGTCCTTTGGTCCATTCGTCGACGACCACCAACGACCGGCCATTAAATCTACCTCGGCCGGTTAGCGTCAATTAAAATAAATATTTAAAGGGGCCTTGAATTAAGGGTGGGCCTTCCAGTAATTTATCGCACTGGTTGTAACACCCTTGGCACGAAGGGCACAACTGCTGTGCTCCTTTTGCAGCTTCCATGCCAGTGGTACCTACCCTTTGGCGAGGAGCAACTCTTGGAGTAACAGTCGACTTGGTATAGGTGGTAGACGGTGTTCCGGCTGGTTGGTTGGTCGGTGGATGCTGTGGGTGGATGTAGTAAGGTGCGAGCACACGCTTATATATATACATACATATATATATATATATATATATAAGCGTGTGCCACATAGCTGGATACGTCCAAGGGGTAGATTTATGGCGTACCTCGGGTGCGCCCAGGCTCTTCGCCTTCTTGGAATTTGCAGAAATTTAGAGCTCAGCGAAGGCAAAGTGGGTGCACAGTTCTCTCACTACGCTAGCTGGCACCAGAAGCTTGCTCTCGTTTTGCCAGTCCTTTCTCTCCCTCTCTCTCTGTCCCTCTTTTTCTCTCTCTGTTTCTCTAACTGTATCTTGCTTTACGTTGCTCAAAATGAAGCCTTTCCTTTTTCACTCTCCGTACTTCTCGCTATATACACACACGGAGACCTCTCGAGTTGAGGGAAGGGTGTTAAAACCTTAACACCCGGCCGCGAGGACCTCGTGGAGAGAAGGAGAAAGAGCGATCCGACAAGTTGGCCGCACTCGCAACTTTTGCCTCCTGCCACCACCCATCGCGAAATAATTCGAAGCAACCTCGTTTCGCCAAGCGAATTTATCTCGAATTTAATGAGAAACGAGAAGAGCATCTTTTCTGGAATCTTGAGATCTTTGCTAAAGCGATACAAGGCGTACTGTAATTAATTTACTGTTTTTTCACCGGAAATTGTGGAAGTTTGATCAGAGTTGGGATATTATTCGGCTGGTGTTGGGTAGGAATAACGTACACTTTTGAAAACTAAAACGAAATATAATTTGTTCAGCAGCAGTGGTATTTGTAGAAGGTTTGTAGGTTGGGACTAGGCGGTAAAATGTAAATTGAAGTTTTTGTGGTTTTAAGAAATAGGTTTTGTTCTAAAATACCCGGGGAAAATTTTCGTAAACTAGGCGAACCAGCGTGTCTTTGTTTGACAATAGATACTGCAGCGTATGTTCTGAAACATTATTTGCAAATACGGCAATGCGAAAATCGAAAATTTAGTGACATAACTTTTCTTATCAACTTAGCGAATTTAGGCCTTCACTATCTTTTTGAAGTCGCATATTCTACCTGAGAAAGTACCGACTACATGCCTTTTTACGATGATTTAAAAAAAAGTGTTTTTTTTTCCGTTTCTGATTTCAGAATTCACAGATCCAACTTTCGGCTGGAAAATTCAACCTAAATTTTTTTTTCTTCAATATATAGAATTTTGGCCTTTAGTATCATTCTCAAATCACATATTCTACCTCAGAAAGTACCGATTACATGCCTTTTTACGATGATTAAAAAAAAGTGTCTTTTTTCCGTTTCTGATTTCAAAATTCACATTAAAAAAACTAATTTTTTTTTTCTTCAATATATAGAATTTTGGCCTTCAGTATCATTCTTAAGTCGCATATTCTACCTCAGAAAGTACCGTCTACATGCCTTTTTACGATGATTAAAAAAAAAGTGTCATTTTTCCGTTTCTGATTTCAGAATTCACATATCCGACTTTCGGTCAGAAAATCCAACCTAAATTTTTTTTTCCTCAATATATAGAATTTTGGCCTTTAGTATCATTCTTAAGTCGCATATTCTACCTCAGAAAGTACCGATTACATGCCTTTTTACGATGATTAAAAAAAAGTGTCTCTTTTGCGTTTTTGATTTCAAAATTCACATATCCGACTTTCGGTCGGAAAATCTAACCTAAATTTTTTTTCTTAAATATATAGAATTTTGGCTTTTATTATCATTCTTAAGTCGCATATTCTACCTCAGAAAGTACCGATTACATGCCTTTTTACGATGATTAAAAAAAAGTGTCTCTTTTGCGTTTTTGATTTCAAAATTCACATATCCGACTTTCGGTCGGAAAATCTAACCTAAATTTTTTTTCTTAAATATATAGAATTTTGGCTTTTATTATCATTCTTAAGTCGCATATTCTACCTCAGAAAGTACCGATTACATGCCTTTTTACGATGATTAAAAAAAAAGTATCTTTTTTCCGTTTCTGATTTCAAAATTCACATATCCGACTTTTGGTTAGAAAATCCAACCTAAATTTCTTTTCCTTCAATATATAGAATTTTAGCCTTTTGTATCATTCTTAAGTCGTATATTCTACCTCAGAAAGTACCGATTACATGCCTTTTTACGATGATTTAAAAAAAAGTGTCTTTTTTCCATTTCTGATTTCAGAATTCACAGATCCGACTTTCGGTCGGAAAATTTAACTCAAATTTTTTTTTCTTCAATAAATGAAATGCTCGCCTTCACTATCGTTCTCAGGTGGCATATTCTACCTCAGAAAGTACCGGTTACGTGTCTTTTTACGATGATAAAAAAAATCACTTTTTTCAATTTCTGATTTCAGAATTCACATATCCAACGTTTGGTCGGAAATCCAACCTAAATTTTTTCTTCTTCAATATATAGAATTTTGGCCTTCAGTATTATACTTAAGTCGCATATTTTACCTCAGATAGTACTGATTACATGCCTTTTTACGATGATTTAAAAAAAAGTGTTTTTTTTCCGTTTTTGATTTCAGAATTCACATATCCGACTTTCGTTCGGAAAATCCAACCTACATTTTTTTTTCTTCAAGATATCAAGCTTTCGCATTCACTATCATCCTAAAGTCGCAAATTCCACCATAGAAAATACCCGTTTCAAACCTTTTTACTGTCATTTGAAAAAAAAACGTGACTCTTGGTCGTTTCTTATTTCAAAAAAGATCTGACTCCCGGTCGAAAATTGCCAAAAAAGCATTTACCCTAAAAAAGTGTCAAGATATTTACTTTTGATTTTAAATATGATTCCCAACGTCGCTTTATGCATTTTATTTATGGTGTCTTTGGGATTTTTCTTGGAAATGAGTAATGGTGGTTCATGATGTATATGTGTTGGATGTGTATGTGTACAGCTGCCTTTGTGGATGAAAAAAAACCGAGAGAGAGATAGGAGGGCTAACGTTGCTCCTATAAATCACTCAAACGACCTCTGCAAGTGCTTGTGTGGCTCCGGTATTCATTTGTATAGGACAAACGAACGTACCTTTACTGGAATGAAATATTTATTCGAATCGCTTGGTAATTACTTATCACGCTAGGAAATTGTACTCGATTTGTTATTCCCAGTGCAGACATTTCCCTTTGCGGGATCCGAATGAGAGCGTTTGGGTTCATGTCTCTGAAATTCACTTGCCCTTTGGACCCTTTGCAATATGTATTGCCTTTCGTTCCTACCCACATAGAAAAATATATATGTAACATATACGTTAAATATATGGCGCCAAAAAGTTCTATATGCTGCATATATTCTGCATATATGTGTGCAAAAATATATTCAAAATATATGGGATATATGTATGGAATATATGTAAAATATATTTCATATACGTTTAGCGCCAAAAAGTTCTATACGTCGAATATATCGTGCATATATTTTTATTTCCATGTGGGTATATTCACAGCCTCTTCGTTTCGTCGATAGCAACAATAATTTTCTTCACGTTCGAGTACATCGTCAGAATTTACGGATTGCACCTTTGATGTCTTAAGAAATTAATAACAAAAATGTCATCAAAATATGTTACTATGGTTTTCTATCACTAATTAATATATTAACATTAAAGAAATATATATATATATATATATATACTAGGATTTTATTGTGCCTCGCGCGCTGCGCGCGCTCGCAATCGCCCCCCACACAAGGGTGCCCCCCCCCCCCCGAAGGGTGCCCCACCTCCCCCCCCCCCCCTTCCGCCAAGCCCTCAGCCCGAATTATTCTAAGTCCCTCGATTCTTGACACGGCGGCGGCGGCGGCGAGATCTTTTTATAATATAGAGAGATATTAAAACGATGATATTCTAGTGTTTGATTTAGTTTTTAATTTTTACTTTGCTATCTAAATCTTGTTAATTTTGACAATAAAAAATGGTGGTTGCAAAGTAAAACCTTACACAATACTTCCTCATTATTTTTCACTTGTTAGTAAAGCTCATCTATGGAAAAGGATTGTTAAAATTTGTATTCAAGCAGACCACTTACATTTTCCAAGCGTGACCCAGAATACTTAACAATAAAAGCACAGAAAAAATGTTACTATCGTTACCTTATTCGAACCTCCTCTTATCTCCTCATTTTTTACTTCACTGACGTTCGGAGCTTCTATTATGTAGGTACTAAGGACTCGTATTAGAAAGAAGAATAAGTGACCTGTTTTTGAAAAGGTGATGACGGTCTATTAAATATATCCGTATTAAAATATGCTAAAATAATAAAAATTTTGATTTTTATTTTCAAATTTTTCTGCTCCTGGAGTTTTTTTAATTTAAAAATTAAAAAGAAATTGAAGTTGCGAAGTAGACGATTTTACAATGCATCCTCATTATTTTTCCTTTCCTGTGGTGAAACAATGAGCCAAATTTTTTTACCACTATTGCTTACTATTATCTGAATTCCATTGTACATAAGCAGACCACTTAAATTCTCCAAGCGTGACCCAGAATACTTAAGAATACAGCACAGAAAAAAAATGTTACTATCGTTACCTCTTTCGAACCTCCTCTTATTTCCTCATTTTTCACTTCACTGACGTTCGAAGCTTCTATTATGTAGGTATTAAGGGCTTGTATTAGAAAGAAGAATAAGTGACTTGATTTTGCAAAGGAGGTGACGGTCTATTAAATATATACGTATTAAAATATGGTAAAACAATAAAATTCCTGATTTCTTATTTTCAAATTTTTCTGCCCCTGGAGTTTTCTTAATTTCAAAATTAAAAAGAAATTGAAGTTGCGAAGTAGACTCCTTTACAATGCATCCTCATTATTCGCCACTTTTCTCAAACCCTTTTCTGTGGGAAAACAATGAGCACTATTTTTTTACCATTATTGCTTACTATCATCCGAATTCCATTGTACATAAGCAAACCACTTACATTTTCCAAGCGTGACCCAGTATACTTTAAAATACAGCACTTAACAATAAAAGCACAAAAAAATGTTATTATTGTTACTTCTTTCAAACCTCCTCTTATCTCCTCATTTTTCACTTCACTGACGTTCGGAGCTTCTATTATGTAGGTACCATGGGCTTGTATTAGAAAGAAGAATAAGTGATTTGATTTTGCAAAGGAGGTGACGGTCTATTAAATTTATACGTATTAAAATATGCTAAAACAATAAAATTCCTGATTTTTTATTTTCCAATTTTTCTGCCCCTGGAGTTTTTTTAATTTCAAAATTAAAAAAAACTTGAAGTTGCGAAGTAGAACCTTTCACAATGCATCTTCATTATTTTTCCTTTTCTGTGGTGAAACAATGAGCCAAATATTTTTTATCCTTATTGCTTACTATTATCTGAATTCCATTGTACATAAGCAGACCACTTACTTTTTCCAAGCGTGACCCAGTATACTTTACAATACAGCACTTAACAATAAAAGCACAAAAAAAATGTTACTATCGTTACCTCTTTCAAACCTCCTCTTATCTCCTCATTTTTTACTTCACTGACGTTCGAAGCTTCTATTATGTAGCTACGAAGGGTTTGTATTAGAAAGAAGAATAAGTGACTTGAGTTGGCAAAGGATGTGACGCCTGAACGTCTGACATCTGATAAATATACTTATAATTAAATTACGCTCAAACTAAAAAATTCCGGATTTCATATTTTCAATTTGTTTTTTGCCCCTGGAATTTTCTCAATTTCAAAATTAAAAAGAAATTGAAGTTGCGAAGTAGAAAATTTTACAATACATCCTCATTATTTTTCCTTTTCTGTGGTGAAAAAATGATAAAATTTCTTTTTACCATTATTGCTTACTATTATCTGAATTCCATTGTACATAAGCAGACCACTTACATTTTCCAAGCGTGACCCAGTATACTTTACAATACAGTACTTAACAATAAAAGCACAAAAAAAAAATGTTACTATCGTTACCTCTTTCAAACCTCCCCTTATCTCCTCATTTTTTACTTCACTGACGTTCGAAGCTTCTATTATGTAGCTACGAAGGGTTTGTATTAGAAAGAAGAATAAGTGACTTGAGTTGGCAAAGGATGTGACGCCTGAACGTCTGACATCTGATAAATATACTTATAATTAAATTACGCTCAAACTAAAAAATTCCGGATTTCATATTTTCAATTTGTTTTTTGCCCCTGGAATTTTCTCAATTTCAAAATTAAAAAGAAATTGAAGTTGCGAAGTAGAAAATTTTACAATACATCCTCATTATTTTTCCTTTTCTGTGGTGAAAAAATGATAAAATTTCTTTTTACCATTATTGCTTACTATTATCTGAATTCCATTGTACATAAGCAGACCACTTACATTTTCCAAGCGTGACCCAGTATACTTTACAATACAGTACTTAACAATAAAAGCACAAAAAAAAAATGTTACTATCGTTACCTCTTTCAAACCTCCCCTTATCTCCTCATTTTTTACTTCACTGACGTTCGAAGCTTCTATTATGTAGCTACGAAGGGTTTGTATTAGAAAGAAGAATAAGTGACTTGAGTTGGCAAAGGATGTGACGCCTGAACGTCTGACGTCTGATAAATATACTTATATTAAAATATACTAAATCAAAAAAATTCCGGATTTCATATTTTCAAATTTTTCTGCCCCTGGAATTTTCTTAATTTCAAAATTAAAACGAAATTGATGTCGCGAAATAGAAACTTTTACAATGCATCCTCATTATTTTTCCTTTTCTGTGGTGAAAAAATGATAAAAATTTTTTTTACCATTATTGTTTACTATTATCTGAATTCCATTGTACACAAGCAGACCACTTACATTTTCCAAGCGTGATCCAGAATACTTAACAACAAAAGCACAGAAAAAAAATGTTACTATCGTTACCTCTTTCAAACCTCCTCTTATCTCCTCATTTTTTACTTCACTGACGTTCGAAGCTTCTATTATGTAGCTACGAAGGGTTTGTATTAGAAAGAAGAATAAGTGACTTGAGTTGGCAAAGGATGTGACGCCTGAACGTCTGACGTCTGAAAAATATACTTATATTAAAATATACTAAAACAAAAAAATTCCGGATTTCATATTTTCAAATTTTTCTGCCCCTGGAATTTTCTTAATTTCAAAATTAAAACGAAATTGATGTCGCGAAATAGAACCTTTCACAATGCATCCTCATTATTTTTCCTTTTCTGTGGTGAAAAAATGATAAAATTTTTTTTTATTACCATTATTGCTTACTATTATCTGAATTCCATTGTACACAAGCAGACCACTTACATTTTCCAAGCGTGATCCAGAATACTTAACAACAAAAGCACAGAAAAAAAATGTTACTATCGTTACCTCTTTCAAACCTCCCCTTATCTCCTCATTTTTTACTTCACTGACGTTCGAAACTTCTATTATGTAGCTACGAAGGGTTTGTATTAGAAAGAAGAATAAGTGACTTGAGTTGGCAAAGGAGGTGACGCCTGAACGTCTGACGTCTGATAAATATACTTATATTAAAATATACTAAAACAAAAAAATTCCGGATTTCATATTTTCAAATTTTTCTGCCCCTGGAATTTTCTTAATTTAAAAATTAAAACGAAATTGATGTCGCGAAATAGAAACTTTTACAATGCATCCTCATTATTTTTCCTTTTCTGTGGTGAAAAAATGATAAAATTTTTTTTTATTACCATTATTGCTTACTATTATCTGAATTCCATTGTACACAAGCAGACCACTTACATTTTCCAAGCGTGATCCAGAATACTTAACAACAAAAGCACAGAAAAAAAATGTTACTATCGTTACCTCTTTCAAACCTCCCCTTATCTCCTCATTTTTTACTTCACTGACGTTCGAAGCTTCTATTATGTAGCTACGAAGGGTTTGTATTAGAAAGAAGAATAAGTGACTTGAGTTGGCAAAGGAGGTGACGCCTGGAGGTCTGGCGTCTGGTGTCCTATCGCAAATGCCTATACGCAATACATGCATACGTACCCAAGGCACGACGTTGGTCTATCTTCGCGAACCGAGAGCGTACTAACTGGTACGAAGCTGTTGGCGTCCCGTCGTTTGTACAAAGTAGAGAAACCACCACTACTGTACAAAACCGGCGAAGGAACCTCATCATCCTCTTATACACGGGTCATTCTGTGTCAGCCAATCCTCGTACAAAATTTCAAACATTTTTTACCCCATTAAATATTTTTTTCTCCTGTCTACCAATTTTACTGTAGCTTCTCTAAATCCCAATTTACCTTATATAAAAATTAAGAGAAAAATATAAAATCTCCGGGTAAGTAAAAAAAATGAAATAAAATAAAAATGGAGCTGGGCTGACGGTAAATGTCTCATATACTCTACACGTGTTCGGATTCTATGTTGGAAGGGTTTGCCTTCGTCTTCTCACGTACAACACAGACATTGCGCGTGCCACTATATACTACACAGAGGCTCTGTGCTATACACGAGGATAACGCCAGTTTATGTCCTCGGGAGGTCGTAAAGATACCGGGTCGAGTCGCAGTTGCTGTGAGGTGAGGGCGAGAGAGGGACAAGCCCTCGGCATTGCAGATCGCAAGAGGAAAAGACTGTAGCAAACACAACGCAAAGCTTCAGAGAAGAAGAAGAAGAAGAAGAAGAAGGGGAGGAAGAAAGTGGAGCAGAAGGAAGATCCTCCTCCGCGTTTTCAGCGTTTGGACGTCCGACGTTTGGACGTCGTTACCTAGCGAAACGCCTTGTGCGACTTTCGTAGGCGAAGAGAGTATGTCGCTTTTACTATATTTTTTTTTTTCTTGGACTACACGATTTTTCCCTCGCTATTCGAAACCCCGAAGCATCTTTCGGTCGATCCTAATCGATTCTTCGTCTGCGAATCACGTTTACCGAGAATCACGTCCTCTATGCCTTTTGAATTATTCCTTAAGTTCTCTACGTGAGACATTTGCCTTTTTTTGTTTTATTTTGCTTCGTCGAACCAGGGATGCGGAATTTTGAACAGGATTTTCGAGAGCTGCAGGATTTTTAAGGGATTTTGGAAAATCGGGAATTTAAATTCTATTTAGGATACTTTATATATGGATTTTCAAACAATTGTTTAATCTGAACAGAATTTTTGTATGTTAGACGAGAAAAAAATGCACAATTGCAGTTATTAAGAATATAGATTTTGTATTATGATAGTACGGATATATTAATGATGAATTAGTAAAAGAAAATTATTCAACAAATGCAATGATTTTTGCGAGCCAGGGTTCTGTAATTTTGGAGAGGATTTTCGAGATCTGCAGGATTTTGAAGGGATTTAAATTCTATTTAGGATACTTTATATACGGATTTTCAAACAATTGTTTAATCTGAACAGAATTTTTGTGTGTTAGACGAGAAAAAAATGCACGATTGCAATTATTAAGAATATAGATTTTGTATCATGATAATACGGATAAATTAATGATGAATTAGTAAAAGAAAATTATTCAACAAATGCAATGATTTTTACGAGCCAGGGATGTGAAATTTTGAACAGAATTTTCGAGAACTGCAGGATTTTTAAGGGATTTTGGAAAATCGGGAATTTAAATTCTATTTAGGATACTTTATATACGGATTTTCAAACAATTGTTTAATCTGAACAGAATTTTTGTATGTTAGACGAGAAAAAAATGCACGTTTGCAAATATTAAGAATATAGATTTTGTATCATGATAATACGGATAAATTAATGATGAATTAGTTAAAGAAAATTATTCAACAAATGCAATGATTTTTACGAGCCAGAGATGTGGAATTTTGGAGAGGATTTTCGAGAGATGCAGGATTTTGAAGGGATTTTGAAGGGATTTTGAAAAATCGGGGATTTAAATTCTATTCAGGATACTTTATATACGGATTTTTAAACAATTGTTTAATCTGAACAGAATTTTTGTATGTTAGACGAGAAAAAAATGCACGATTGCAATTATTAAGAATATAGATTTTGTGTCATGATAATACGGATAAATTAATGATGAATTAGTAAAAGAAAATTATTCAACAAATGCAATGATTTTTACGAGCCAGGGATGTGGAATTTTGAAGAGGATTTTCGAGAGCTGCAGGGTTTTGAAGGGATTTTAAAACAATTGTTTAATTTTAACGGAATTTTAGTATCTTAGAGGAGAAAAAAATGCACGATGTCAAATATTAAGAATATAATTTTATGAGCCAGGGATCTGGAATTTTGAAGAGGATTTTCGAGAGCTGCAGGATTTTGAAGGGATTTTCAAACAATTGTTTAATTTTAACGGAATTTTAGTATCTTAGAGCAGAAAAAAATGCACGATTGCAAATATTAAGAATATAGATTTTGCATCATGATAATACAGATAAATTAATGATGAATTCGTAAACGAAAATTATTCGCCAAATGCAATAAAAAATCTTTTTAGATAATTCCTATGCTCGAAACGTTCAGGATTTTTCTATAAACAGATTTAGATCTTGAAAAACCAATTTGTTCCAACGACGTAGCGTGAAAGTTACGACATATACAAAAAATGTATATATCTGAACCAATAAACTTGGCCCCAAAAAGAAAAAATCTCAGCTGAGAAAATGTTTGTCCTTGCTTGGTGGTTTTTTTAAAATCAAGGTAAAAGGTCAAATCTCAGTACCATTTAATTTTTCTAACTCTTAGATTATTTTCTCCTCTTAAACTGATTCATATAAAATATCCCATATCAACTATTTCTTCCGAAACATTCTCTCCAATTTATTTCCAAAAGTAGTTTCAACTTGCTGAAATTGTTAACAAATTTCTTCAATAACTGTTTATCAAATTTGTCCTAAAATGATAAACCTTTTATATTAAAATTCCTAATTTTCAAAATGCGCAATTTACTTTTAATTAAATATATATTAACAATTTATATATCTATTTCAAATTAATAAAATTTTATTACGATAAAATAAAACTAACTTGAAATCAATACTATTTTTTTGAATGAAATAAATTCTATTTGATCAACCTAAAATCCTATTATGCTAGCATTTGAAAAAGAAATAGATTTAATGGCGGGCCTAATAGGATTTTATTTCGATCAAATAGAATTTATTGCATACCAATAAGTCATATTAATTTTTAATAAAATTTATTGAAACGCATTGGAATATTAATAATGCGAGAATATAACAACTCGGATATATTTTATTGAAATAAACCTACGATTTCTTTGCACTCAGAGAAATCGTAGTAGTACAGTCAACTATAAAGTGACAACTATTAATTTTTAGTCCACGCAAAAATTTTCATAGTTACGGTAACTATGAAAATTGTTATGATAACTATTTGATAGTTGTGGCAACTATAAAAACAAGGATGCAAAGTAGAACCTTGCACATTGCTTCCTCATTATTTTTCGCGTTTGACAAAGCTACCTCTATGAGGAAGTATGTTATTCAATTTTTGGCTTCCTCGTAGAGGAAGCTTTGTAAAACGCGAAAAATAATGATCAAGCAATGTGCAAGGTTGTACTTTGCATCCTTGTTTTAATTAGATAAATATACATGTTGTGGATTCGCTTTTTCTATTTCGTTATTACGTTATTTCGTGATTATTAGAGCGTTTCCGAAAGTGAATGTGATAATGTATATTTTTAAAAATAATTCAACATTCCACAAAATAAAAAATTTCATAGCGTTCGTCACTAAATTATACATATATAATGGCTGAATATTGGTTCATTTATATACAAAATTTGAGCTCGCTATCTTAAGTTTTGCAAAAGTTACAATAGAGCGATAATGTCAATTTTTTGAAAAATTCAAAACATCATAAAATTTTAACGGTACAACCGATCTTAACCAAATTCAATAGCGATCACCGGCGTATGAAAACTCACATTCATACCAATTTTAAGATCAATATCTCGAAAATTGAAAGAGTTATCGCGTAAACAGACATTTTTCAAAAAATTAAAAAACGCGTAAGAATTTAACGATGAAGTGGATTTTAACCAAAATCTGTATGAACGATGAGGCCTGATCCCTCTATCTATGGTCCAAATTTTAGCTTGATATCTCAAGGCATTCCCGAGTTATAAAGGTTTACATTTTTCGATCGTGTAACATACACACACACACACACATACAGACATTTTTTCTAAATCACTTTTCTCGTTTTGGCCCATTCTGAGTGTGCTGACATGAAAATCTCGAAAAAAAAATTTTTCATGAAAACAAAGCTTCCTCTATGAGGAAGCAAAATTGGTCATACGATCTAAAAATTAACAGTTGTCACTTTATAGTTACTAATACCATAATTTTCTCTGAGTGTGGCTGTATAACATTACAATAAAACACAATAAATTTGTTTAATATCACATAATAAATAAAAAAGAAAATTCAATCAACCAAGTTAATTCAGCATTATTAAAAGCCCGCTTGTTGTGTATCAGAGATTGGCTATGTCTATATCGAAGTTGAGGATTGCATAGAAACGAGCTTTAGTCGCTAACCGCCAGTTTAAACAGCTCGAATAGGGAGAGAAGGAGCGAGAACGTTAACGTGGACTTTCTGGGGCACTGAGATAATTTGGGCCGAGCGCCGATAGACCTGTAGGGACTCGGAATCCCCTGCTTCTCCCTCTATCGTTCCGTTACGTTCACAGACGGGTTAATGTTCGAGCCGGTTTACTTGGGAGGTGGGAATTAGTGTGGAAGGAAGGAAGGAAGAGCTGGTGGTCTAGTTCGTGTTCACTTGTCCCTCCTATAGCTTCGTATCATTACTATATTGTATCTATGTATTGGCA
Source organism: Ephialtes manifestator (assembly GCA_963970395.1). NCBI lineage: Eukaryota > Metazoa > Arthropoda > Insecta > Hymenoptera > Ichneumonidae > Ephialtes > Ephialtes manifestator. The sequence continues at coordinate 32,181,953 of OZ019972.1, forward strand.
AGTGCTTGCTCGAAACTGTGTGCACGTGTCTCTGTTGAAGGAGTGAGAGAGAATAAGAGAGAGAGAGAGAAAGCTTTGTACCCAGTTCTGTACAAAGCCTGATGCTCCTTTGCTTTAGGCACCTGTCGGCGCTCGATACTCTTCGTACTTGAAGCGTTCGCTCACTCGCTCGCCAAAGGATATCCGGCCAAGCTCACACCGCCAGTTTCCAGCTCTCAAACCCCATTTCCCACCCGTCCTTAATGGCTGCCTATACTGCCTCGTTCTACTGGACAGTGCAGCGACAGAAATGCCACCACACAATACACATCATAAACGATGCAGTGATTGGCCTCTTAAGGTATACAGCGCTTCACTCCACTCGAATGAACATTACGTTTTTCAAATTGTTTATTCAACATTTGGTGCAGCTATCTACAGCAATGGATTCTGGTTTTCGTTACGTTTGTAATATTTTATATTAAATTTAATATTATTTATTTCATATTTATTGAATTTTAGATGTAAAAGGAGAATTATTTATTAGGAACGTGTAATTCGAGATTAATATAACTTTTCAAGGTAAAATATTTACGAATATAAACACTTCTCTGGGTATCCTCTTGCCAGGCAGTTACACGATTACACAATAATAACAAGATGTAAAGACAACACAACACACAAAAACAAAGACACTCAAGACAACAACCAACAAATGTAATAATTTGTGTACACCGCCACTGCAAATGTATATATAAATAAATAAATAAATCATAAACAACACCAAAAACGTCAAGACAATTGGAATTGAAATTTTTATTATCAACATAATTCGAGTTTCATCTACAATATAATATCACAGTATAACATTTTATTTCATTTTATCACACAGAAATAATTCATATTCAATATCAATTTCATATCACTCACATATAATTTTGTTACATAGATTCAATTTTCGTTCACCTTTTTTCATTTAATTCAAAACATATGAATAAATAATACAAAGTAAGGTTGTGACTTCAATACCTTTTATTGTAAATTTAATATTTGCTCCGTCTCTCTATCTCTCTCTAATATATGATTATTTTTATTTTAAAAATATAACAATATTATTTTCCTCGAGCACTTGTCTTATTTTTACTGTTGTTGAATGTTAATGTTGTGTAAAAATTGCTGGCCAGCACTGGATAAGCGAACAATAAACCACATGGCCAAAGAATATATTTCTTCAAATACAGATGTACAAAACTGGCGCGCGACTGCACCGAGAGAAAAGATTTCAGTGACGACAAAGAAATGGGTGGATTGATTTTTTTTCATTGATTTCCACGAAATATTTCTTTGATTTCAATGAAATAGTGCATTTGAATTTCAAAGAGAACATTTAATTGCCTGTAAATAAAGATTTACTTAGTGAGCATATAATAAAGAAACAGTTTTATTGTTTTAAAGAGACGTTTTAGTTGGTTCAAAGAAACGTTTTCATTGATCTCTCTCTCAAATCTAACCTCACTTTTTTGTTTTCCGGTTCTCTCGAACGAACGGCTTCGAGTTTCGAGGAGCCAGAAGCTTAGCCTATTTCTGCCATACTTCCTTACATACTCACAAAATTTGAGCTTTATCTGCCGCGTACTTCAGGAAAAAATAGGTTTCGAAATTTTGAGGTGGTAAGAAGAAGGTTTCATTGAATCAGAGACGACATCTTTGAAATCAATGAAGAAGGTTCATTGGTTTAAAGAAATGTTTCTTCGAATTAATGTCACTACTTTTCATTGAGTTTGAGATCATTCAAAGAAAATATTGTATTGAAATTCAAGTATTTCATTTCATTGGCAAAGATTTCCGTGAATCAATGAAACTTTTTCTCTCGGTGTGCCCACCGCGGTGGTCGAGAGAGAAGAGCGAGAGACTTCCTATTGCCGAAAATCGTAATGCGAGGCCTTGAAAAATCGATACTATCCGATTTACGTACGCTCAATATTCAGTTTCGTTGCCTGAGAGCTGGCGTTCTCTAGACTTTGACGCGCGAGGACTAATATTTTCAAATTTTAAACCACTACACGTTATGTGTAAAGACATATTTAAAAATTTAGAAAGATATATATTTTGCAGAAAGTTTTATTACTTATTTTTAGTGTAATGCTTTGCATTTTTTAAATTAGTGCAGCTATTCAAAAGTGGTAGCGTCGTTATCAAAGTTTTTTTTATTAATGGTAACCTCGTTAAGAGCAAAACACTGTTATGCAATTTTTTGCTTTCGCATACAGGAAGCTTTGTTTTCATGAAAAAAAAATTCGTAATTTTGTAAATTATACTTGGGGATGGATTTGTATACATGTTAACTAATTAAATTTCTGTGCAGATTCGTTTGTTGTCAATATTTTAAAGGAACAGTCTGCAATTCTCTATATAATGAAAAGAACATTAAATTCATCCGGAAATTCCCGGCGACCCCAATTTTTTATAACAGTATTGGAATCCTTATGTTCTCATATACAATCAGCGCTATTTTTTTGGGCGCTATCTAACCTCTATATTTTCGAAAAATGCGATTAAACTACAAATTTCGCAGTTTTTCCATAAACAGCCATGTAAAATATCCACTTTTCGACATTGAATTTCTCAGCCAAAAGGTCGGTAAGGCTTTTTGTGCTTTCACTATGACAAAGTGGACGACTTAATCTCACAAATAGATCAAAATTTAACCATGTACCTAATAATCAATGCAACAACAATACTTCAAAAACAAACGATATCTATTTAATGTTATTAGCTACATGAGACTGCCAATCACTGTATCTTTGTACTGCCGAGTCCCTAACCATTAAACGTAAAACCAAAGTTGTTAAAAACAAAAGGAAAAATAATGGTGTCTCAGTTTCATGGTCATAATGGAGAAAAATTCAGGTTCATGGGTACTCACCGATATGGAGACGTGCTGGGCACGTCGATGATCATCCACTGCACATAGACACGATCCATTATCGTTATCGCGAAATTACCTGAACCGTAGAGGCATATAATATGGTATATCTATGGACTTATTTGCTGTTTCAACGTCGGAGGTGCTGAGTACCAATTTGGTGCGTTGTTACACGAGAAAACAGGAGATTATTGGATTTCTCGGAGAAAGGATGAAAGATATAAGGAAAGACCGAGAGAAATGTTTGTGACGTTGCTCCACAGAATATATATACGCAGAAACAACGTAGCCCCATGCACTTTATCGAATGGAGAAAATACTACAGGTATAGAGTAGTCGTATTGTGAATTGACCGAGATTAGGGCCATTGTTTCCACGAGGTCGACCAGTTTGAATGCCAACCTTCGGTTCGCCAGCAGCAAAACCGCCTCAACCCCTATAGTTTAACTTTGCAGCATTTCCACTGAGAATATGGGAAGCTGAACACGTTCGATGCGTTCGTTCGCTGCAGAAACGTGGAATAAAAAAAAAAGCTGGGCAAAAAAAGAAAACACAGAAAAATGTTGGCTCTCCAGGAATTTGAGGGAAAAAAAATATACTCAACTGTACGGTAAACTCTTCCATAGAGAAGTGGAGAAATTGTGAAAACTACGAGTGAAATGGAAAAAAAAAAGACTATGGTTTTTGGGCAAACATGAAATATTCGCTGTCGGACACGCTGTGCCGATGAAACGCAAACTGCATACTGGCTGTGACGCACACAATAGCCAGATTTTGAAATGTTGCTCGCCGGCCACGAGTTTATCTGAATGCTGGAGTTTTGGACCAACGCGCCAAGAGGACACTGCACAGACACTGGGGTTATGGAGTGGTCACCAACCCTGGTTAAATGAAGCTCCTGAATCACTCGCTGCGATTTATTATCGTCGCTACGAGTAAACTGCCAACTACCAGCTAATGGGAGAACAGAAGCTTCGATCGTGGAACAGAGAATATATTTTTTCACAAAACGTGTACGACTCTACTGCTGCTATTGAACGCTCTAATAATAAGCGGTTAATATTTCGTTGAAATAATAATTCAGTGGACAACAGACTCAGTTTTGTTTTATCAAATAACCGCGAGCTACATATTTATGACTAAATTACTTTTTCAGTTTTTACGAGTCGACGACATTTTTAATTACGACATTATGACAAATAATTCAAAATCAATGAATGCATAAAACTTCAATTCGGATTGTAGTTAAAAACTTTCTTTTTTTTTACTAGCTATGTGGTTACAGCCATTTTTTATTTTTGATTACATGATTAAAAATTTAGGTCACCCAAAAATCGTGAAAATTAAATGGTGAAAAAAGATTTCAAATATCCAATTGCAGCATTATATAATTTTCATGATAATTATTGTAGCAACATTATTTACAACAGGTAATGAAAAATTCGGAAAAAAATTGTACATGTCTGTATTTATTTTGTCTACTTTTTCAACGGTTACATATGGGGCATTCCATACCGATTCGACCTGGGTCGGACCCTCGACCTCTCGGATTTGGTTGAAAATTTTTTATATGATTGGACCAACTCCAAAAAGTACTGGAAAATTTTTTCAGATTTTTTTTTATTTTACAATTTTTTAAAGGTAACATATCGTTAGCCCAAATTTAAAAATCTGAAAAAATTCTCAAAAATTCTGCAGGAAATAACAAAATTTTTGAGCCTAAAGTCAAAGTGGGCCGGGTTTTGCTTCTATTTTTTTTCTATAAAAAACTATTAAAAAATTTAGTAACGAAAGAGGAAAAGTTATCGAATTTTTCTAAACTGCGAGTTGCACAAAATTACGAAAATAAACATTCCTCGTGGAGTACAGGGTTGAGTCAGATTACAAAATTAGATTTGTTGTGCGGTAGAATCTAATTTGATTTTATTGTTTGTTCATCTCAGCTGCACTCGGTGATCTTGAATTTTTTTTGTATTCGAAGGTGCGATCGCTTTTTAAATTATCATCATTGATATCTGATATTATCAATGGAATCCTTTGATTAGCGCGGCTTGTCAATTCTGATTCATGAGTATTTTTTTGAAAATAGGAAAAACTATTCGATAAGAATGATATAATTCTAGAAATTGCTGTATTACAAATAATATAAAAAACATGAAAATTGAAATTTTCACAGCACTTCCTCTTTTTTCCCATAAACATTCATCCGGAAGAAATTATATCGTTATTATATGGCTTCCTCAGACAGAAACTCTGTTTTGCAATTCCGGCCTGATTTAACAGTGAACATATTTTCTATGAATCGCATTTTTTTTTTCGAAAAGAAAGCACTTGCAGAAGAAAGCAATATTTTAGGAAAATTTGATAACTTTTCCTCTTTCGTTTCTAAATTTTTTAATAGTTTTTTTATAGAAAAAAAATAGAAGCAAACGCCGGCCCACTTTGGCATTAGGCTCAAAAATTTTGTTATTTCATGCAGAATTTTTAAGAATTTTTTCAGATTTTTAAATTTGGGCTAACGATATGTTACCTTTAAAAAAATGCTAAACGAAAAAAAAAATCTGAAAAAATTTTCCAGTACTTTTTGGAGTTGGTCCAATCATATAAAAAATTTTCGACCAAATCCGAGAGGTCGAGGGTCCGACCCAGGTCGAATCGGTCTGGGATGCCCCATATGTAAACGTTAGTTTATTATTTCATTATTAAATGGGATTGTAACACTAAGATCTAGAATTAATTTAGAAAAACTTATTTTTGGGAGCCATCAAGTGAATTGTTTTTGAATCAATGACATTTTTTTGTCCTCTTCACGTCACCACTTTTCTCCGTTTTGACAGCAGCTTGGGCAACATGTGAATGTCGTTTTTTTTCCCCCAGCAAACATACTAAAACCTGTTGATTCAAAGGCGTTGCATTTCTTCCGGATTCCCAATAGAAAAAGAAAGTGACGACCTCGAGCCTCCTGAAGAACGTCGCATGAACTGTGCGAGAATGCATAAAGCCTGGAGATGTAGAGGAATAGGAAAAACCCTTCAAGGGCAATGGAATGAAAACAAAAGACATGACCAAGTGAAAAGTGGAGAAAAACGAAAAAAAGTGTCGAAGGCAAATGTGGCCGAGGGATGTAGAATTATGTGTGCAACTTCTCCAAAGGCAATAAAATAAATCTCATGCTTGGTGCGAATACGCGTATCCTTCGAGCTTCTTTTTATTATAACTTGTTCTTTTCCTCGATGTTCATTCCCTTTTCTTGGGCTGTGCCCCTCTTATTGTGTCCGCTTTTACTTCTCACTCTTCGACTTGTTCGCTCTCCTGACTTTTCTCGCTACGATATAGCTGAGCTATAGAGAGAAGAGGCGACGACGTCGAGCAAAGCGAAACTTTCCCTCGGGAAATCAGAGAAAGATGCACTGCGACTCTCGTAGCTCTTCCCGAGAAAACCAGTATTTCTATCCTACGTGTGTTCGTTGTCCTTTTCACAGCAAAGGTACGAGACTCTTCACTCACACTTTTCCAAAGATTCCAGCCCTAATACCGAGCACCTTTCCTCATCTACTTTTCTCCTGCACTAGCCAACTCCAGACACCCCTCGACACAATCTTCGCGTATTACTTTGCCGTCATGCTCACACGGTGTGAAGGTCAAAGGGCTGTCGAAAAGCAACGAGAAAAAGTACTTTAAGACCTTTAATTTAATTTACAAATGATTATACATTTCTAAGGAATTAAATATACACTGTAAAAAAAAATCTACTTGAAATTTAGTGTACTTTTACTGGAAGTTTTTATTCATAACCTAGTATATTAAATTACAATTATATTAAATAAAATTATATTAAATTTACAACTGATTATACATTTCTAAGGAATTAAATATACACTGTAAAAAAAATCTACTTTAAATTTAGTGTACTTTTACTGGAAGTTTTTATTCATAAACTAGTATATTAAATTACAATTATATTAAATAAAATTATATTAAATTTACATTTCTAAGGAATTAAATATAATTTCTAAGGAATTAAATATACACTGTAAAAAAATCTACTTGAAATTTAGTGTACTTTTACTGGAAGTTTTTATTCATAAACTAGTATATTAAATTACAATTATATTAAATAAAATTATATTAAATTTACAACTGATTATACATTTCTAAGGAATTAAATATACACTGTAAAAAAAATCTACTTGAAATTTCGTGTACTTTTACTGGAAGTTTTTATTCATGAACTAGTATATTAAATTTAGTATACAAGTGTAATGTAAAATTAATGTATGGCACAGCACATTCAATAATTTACTTTAATTTTACAGTAAAAGTACTTTAATTTTAGTAATTTGCTTTAATTTTACTGAAAAAGTACACGAATTTTATACCACAATTGTATATTCAATTTCGATGACGAGTTTACGAATAAAAACTTCCAATCTTATTTAACAGTGTACAATTAATGGTAGGAGAGTTGCCATTTTTTTGAGGGTCGTTTTTGAGTCGGTTTTCACGAATTGCTGTTTTATTTCAAATGTTGATTGCGAAATGACCAATAAGAGGGAACTGATTATATTTTAGTTGTTTTTTTTTAGAAATATTAATGAATCGTAATGAAAAGATAAATAAGTGGAAAAATAAAAAAGTTTTGGGTGTTTTCATAAAAATTATTTATGTCTGTTAAATGAATGGCAAATTCGTTTTTAGCGGGAAAAATGTATCAACGTACGAAATTTTCTTTAAATTTGACATTTTGATTTAAAAATTTGAGATTTTTCTAAACAGGCTGTAAGTTTGAAAAAAGTTGAAGTTCCTGAATTTTCGTGATTCTAACGTTTTAGCGGAAGCGAAAAATAAAATCGGCTTTTACGACATTTCAAAAGTCTAAATTTGATATTGACAACACAACAATTCCATGATAAATGTGAATAAAAATCTGAAAAAATATATTTTTTGTACTTTTTACTCGATATTTTTGACTTATCAATTATCAAATTTGCAAAAGCAAATGATTGAAGCGGGGAACTTTCTAAAATAGTGGAATTAATTCCTTGAAACGAAAAAAAAATAATGATAATAAAAAAAATGTTGTTCCTAACGAAAAAACTATTTCTGTTTGCTTGTCATAAACCTTTGTAAATAAATGTAGCTCCAATGTCTGACTGTCTGCCCTTAAATTGTTGTATGTAAATTTACCGAGGTTGGTGTATACAGTTACCAAGATAATTGGGTGTACATATCATTAAAATGTCAAATTAACTACGGAAAAGTCTCACGAAGATAGAGGTCGAGCGAAATGCGTTACAGCGAAGAGAGTTAGGGACGAAGAAGTGGTCGATTAAACTGTATTATTAAAAGCGCTGGGGCTGGAGCCAACTGAAAGAATATCACGAAGAAAGAGAGGAGGTTAAGCTCTTATAACTTTAAGATTAAAACGGTTTTTCTTTGACGAATATAATTCCGGAGAAGAAGAGTATAGCCACACTGAGAAAAAAAAATCGTTAAAACCAACAAAAAATGCGCTTGTGGGCAGCAAAAAGAATATTCTTTTGATTGAATGAAATATGTAATTGATCAAAGCAACAGCTGATCAAGCTAAACATTATTCGATTATCATTGCCAAATATTTTGTCCAATTGACAAAATATTCTCGTAGAAATCTCGTAGAACATTATTCGATTACTATTGCCAAATATCTTGTCCAATCGACGAAATATTCTCGTAGAACTCTCGTAGAACATTATTCGATTACTATTGCCAAATATTTTGTCCAATCGACAAAATATTCTCGTAGAACTCTCGTAGAACATTATTCGATTACTATTGCCAAATATTTTGTCCAATCGACAAAACATTCTTGTAGAACTCTCGTAGAACATTATTCGATTACTATTGCCAAATATTTTGTCCAATCGACAAAATATTCTCGTAGAACTCTCGTAGAACATTATTCGATTACTATTGCCAAATATTTTGTCCAATCGACAAAATATTCTCGTAGAACTCTCGTAGAACATTATTCGATTACTATTGCCAAATATTTTGTCCAATCGACAAAATATTCTCGTGGAACTCTCGTACAACATTATTCGATTACTATTGCCAAATATTTTGTCCAATCGACAAAATATTCTCGTAGAACTCTCGTACAACATTATTCGATTACTATTACCAAATATTTTGTCCAATTGACAAAATATTCTCGTAGAACTCTCATAGAACATTATTCGATTACTATTGCCAAATATTTTGTCCAATCGACAAAATATTCTCGTAGAACTCTCGTAGAACATTATTCGATTACTATTGCCAAATATTTTGTCCAATCGACAAAATATTCTCGTAGAACTCTCGTAGAACATTATTCGATTAGTATTGCTAAATATTTTGTCCAATCGACAAAATATTCTCGTAGAACTCTCGTAGAACATTATTCGATTACCATTGCCAAATATTTTGTCCAATCGACAAAATATTCTCGTAGAACTCTTGTAGAACATTATTCGATTACTATTGCCAAATATTTTGTCCAATCGACAAAATATTCTTGTAGAACTCTCGTACAACATTATTCGATTACTATTACCAAATATTTTGTCCAATTGACAAAATATTCTCGTAGAACTCTCATAGAACATCATTCGATTACTATTGCCAAATATTTTGTCCAATCGACAAAATATTCTCGTAGAACTCTCGTAGAACATTATTCGATTACTATTGCCAAATATTTTGTCCAATCGACAAAATATTCTTGTAGAACTCTCGTAGAACATTATTCGATTACTATTGCCAAATATTTTGTCCAATCGACAAAATATTTTCGTAGAACTCTCGTAGAACATTATTCGATTACTATTGCCAAATATTTTGTCCAATCGGCAAAATATTCTCGTAGAACTCTCGTAGAACTTTATTCGATTACTATTGCCAAATATTTTGTCCAATCGACAAAATATTCTCGTAGAACTCTCGTAGAACATTATTCGATTACTATTGCCAAATATTTTGTCCAATCGATTTTTTTTCTCAATGTAAGAGTCAGACGCGAATTGCCGAAGAGATAGAACACGATGAATCTCAATTTTCACTATCTAATCACTCCCAACATGCGCTTTTATCGTACATTGCGAAATTATGGCAATTATATTTAGTGTTGCTATTGCATCATGAAATATCATGACATTATCATTTTTAATCATGAATTGCAATGATAATGTATTATTAGAACATCATTATATTTAATGACTGCTTTCACATCTCTAATAAACATTTTTTTTTTAAAAAGAATTTCCTACCGATTTGGAAGATTTATTTTATAAATTTTGAGGTATGTTTAAAAAGTTTCATTTTTGGATACATTTTTGGAACAAAGTTTCATGTTATGCGCAAAAAGTTTCAAGAGTCTTGAACGAATAGTTGAATAAAAAGAGCCTTAAGAGACAACGTCACTTCCCCCACCATCTACAAAATTTTGAATCCTATTTTTTTCCAGACCGCTTGATTAACAGGACTCAAAATTTGAGAGAATGCGCGAAATTTTTGTAGAAATGGACTGAGTTTCTGATTTCGTGATACTCGAAGCCATTTTTGCAAAAAAAGGTCGAAAAACCAAAACTAAGGTTCTCTATTAAATTTATTAAACTAGTTTTTTTACCAACATGTCAATAACTTTACTGCATTCAAACTATTAAAAAATCAATGTTCTTAGTATCTTCAGTGACTTCGACATTTTTTCAGATTTTTAAAAATCATCAATTATTCAAATTCAAACTATCGGTGATCAAACGCTCCATTATTCAAATTCAAACATTTTTTCAATATTCAATGTGCATATTGAAACCATAGCACGAAATAAACTTTTTTAATCGCAATGAGATTTTTTTTTTAGTTTCATTTCAAATAGAAAGTTAAAAATAGGCAGATAAACCAGCCAACATTGATCCAACTGATCAAAAATTCTCGTGTGCCCTAAAAACCTCGTTATTTCGTCTTTCATAAATGTTGGGTCATGTATGGGTTTGAACCCTTGTTAACTCTGTGGAGAATGAGTTACTGAAGGGTGGAAGAATGTGAGTAAAACCCAAAAGATACGGGAACCTTTTATTTCGAAGATACGGCGAAGACGCGGTCGATTGGGCAGAAAGACATTAAGAATGTTGTGAAGATGGTGGATAGTTCTACTGTGCACGTTGGGGATGTTACCCCGTTGGACTGCCAGAGTGGTTTTCCGTGTAGTTCCATCACCACTTACATATCTGGACCATAGCTTGTATATCATGTGCTATATACGTGTCCCATATGGCATTGCTGGTGATATGTTCATAATGCAAACGTTTACATGTGTAACCATTGAAAAAGGAAACAATATAAATACACAGACATGTCACAAACATTTTTTTCAGAATTTTTCATGACCTCCAGTAAATGATTTTCATACAATAATTATAATGAAAATTATATATATATTAATATGATATAATTATATATATTCATAATGCTAATGTTTACATGTGTAACCAGTGAAACAGGAAACAATATAAATAAATAGACATCTTACAAACATTTTTTTCAGAATTTTTCTTGACCTCCAGTAAATGATTTTCCTACAATAATTATGATGAAAATTATATATATTCATAATGCTAATGTTTACATGTGTAACCAGTGAAGCAGGAAACAATATAAATAAATAGACATGTTATACACGTTTGTTTCAGAATTTTTCATGACCTCCAGTAAATGATTTGCCTACAATAATTGTGATGAAAATTATATATATTAATATAATATAATGATATATATTCATAATGCTAATGTTTACATGTGTAACCAGTGAAAAAGGAAACAATATAAATACACAGACATGTTACAAACATTTTTTTCAGAATTTTTCATAACCTCTAGTAAATGATTTTCCTACAATAATTATGATGAAAATTATATATATTAATATAATATAATTGTATATATTCATAATGATAATGTTTACATATGTAACCAGTGAAGCAGGAAACAATATAAATAAATAGACATGTTACAAACATTTTTTTCAGAATTTTTCATGACCTCTAGTAAATGATTTTCCTAAAATAATTATGATGAAAATTATATATATTAATATAATATAATTATATATATTCATAATGCTAATGTTTACATGTGTAACCAGTGAAGCAGGAAACAATATAAATAAATAGACATGTTACAAACATTTTTTTCAGAATTTTTCATGACCTCCAGTAAATGATTTTCATACAATAATTATGATGAAAATTATATATATTATATATTATATTAATATAATATAATTATATATATTCATAATACTAATTTTTACATGTATAACCAGTGAAAAAGGAAACAATATAAATAAATAGACATGTTACAAACATTTTTTTCAGAATTTTTCATGACCACTAGTAAATGATTTTCCTACAATAATTGTGATGAAAATTATATGTATTAATATAATATAAATATATATATTTACATGTGTAATCAGTAAAAAAGGAAACAATACAAATATACAGAGATGTAAGAATTTTTCATGACCTCCATTTTTCTATATTTCTATAATAACTATGATGAAAATTATATAGTGGTGCAATTGAATATTTGAAATATTTTACCATGACAGAAAGAAAACTACTTGACATGTTGACAAAGTGAAACATGTCATAAGTGAAATTTATTTTTTGTAACGTATTTCATTGATATACTTTTTTATTTATTTTGCACTTGCAGAGCTTAAGGTTGCATCAATTTGATTTCTCAAGATTCTGTATTTGTAAGAAGGCTGTTTTCTGTCCAAGTATAGGAATTTCCATTTGGACATCTTTTTCAGATGTTATAAGGAAATTTAGTAAAAAAGTTACTACTCAAGACAAGATTTTCTGTAAAAGTGAGTCTATACCCCGAATCTGAAAAATTCTTCTTCAAAAGCGGATCGGCCATTCTAAAACTAATTTGTTTCAGTGATTCAATCTGAATTCTACCATAACTGCAGAACAGAAAAAAAATATCAGCACCGATGAACGTGGCTAAAAAAAAATGGAACTTACGAAAATGTTTTAAGGTGCAAGTTTCATATGAACATATGCAGCGTCATTTACATTTATTATTTCTTTTACCATCATCATTGTTTGGCTGGAAATATAATATTCATCCGTTCCCTTATTGATATTTATTGCAGTATTTTTTTTCTCTATTTTTGTGTGATTTTGACATATAACCGAAAATATCGCCGAGTGTTTTTTTAGTTTATTTATATTTTTTGCATGATGAGTGATCATTCTCTACGGGCGTGGAAAACGCGGATCGGGAGACGAGTGGTGGTTATCGCAGGCTGCCCTGCCAGCCTGCGGCTTCCGGCTAGACAGCTGCACTCGCTGCTGACTGGTGCGTCCGTGGCTGCTCCGCGGTAATTATCGGAAAACTCTCGCTCCCTTTCTCTCACGTCCGCCGAATAATTGCGAATTCGTAATTAGTGGTCATAATTTATAAGCGGCTGTGCCGTTTGCAATTGCGATAAACGCTGACACAGGATTTACACAATGATACTAAAAGTTCTTTAGAACTCAAAAATAATTTTTCAAATATCTTTTTATTTAGATCCATCAAGGCCGAAGCAAAATGTCGCCATTAATCTTAATGGCCCAGTTTCCGACACTATTGAAATAGCAGATTTATCTTTTTATTTTTCCCAAACACATTATATTGCCAAACTCAAAATGAATTATAAAACAGTAGAAAACATCAAAAGATGGCAATGATTGGATAACGCCTGCGACTATTCGAAGCAGCGGTAATAGTCTGTGAGTTGAAATAGAAAATTGGTCTAAAGTGGTTTGATTTTGATTCATATTCCCCCCCTTGACAGCTGTCAATATAGGCGCAGGCATCAATCACAGTGGCACTTTAGTCTTGGACGACACTTCAATGATATAATTACGTAGCATCGTAGAAATAGCCGGCTTAATTTGAAGTATAACAAATCTTATGAAATCTTATCTTATCTTATGAAAACGCATAAGAGGCTGTGCGGCTTGCAATTACAATAAACGCTGATACACGATTTAAGGATTTACACAGCTATACTAAAAATCTTTGAAACTTAAATACAATTTTTCCCAAACTATTTTTCAAATATCTTTTTATTTAGATCCATCAAGGACGAAAGAAAATGTTGTCATTATTCTTAACAGCCCAGTTTCCGACATAATTGAAACAGTAGATTTATCTTTTTATTGTTCACAAACACATTATAATGCCAAAATCAAAATGAATTATAAAACAGTAGAAAACATCAAAAGATGGCGATGATTGGATAGAGATTGCGATTATTCGAAGCAGCGGTAATAGTCTGTGAGTTGAAATACAAAATTGGTCTAAAGTGGTTTGATTTTGATTCATATTCCCCCCTAGACTGCAGTCAATATAGGCGCAGGCATCAATTACAGTGGCACTTTAGTCTTGGACGACACTTAAATGATATAATTACCTAACATCGTAGAAATAGCCGTCTTAATTTGAAGTATAACAAATCTTATGAAAACCCATAAGAGGGTGTGCGGCTTACAATTACAGTAAAAGCTGATACACGATTTAAGCATTTACACAGCTATACTAAAAAATCTTTGAAACTTAAATACAATTTTTCCCAAACTATTTTTCAAATATCTTTTTATTTAGATCCATCAAGGACGAAGAAAAATGTTCCCAGTAATCTTAACGGCCCAGTTTTTGACACTATTGAAATAGCAGATTTATCTTTTTATTGTTCACAAACACATTATATTGTCAAACTTAAAATGAATTATAAAACAGTAGAAAACATCAAAAGATGGCGATGATTGGATAGCGCCTGCGTCTATTCGAGGCAGCGGTAATAGTCTGTGAGTTGAAATACAAAATTGGTCTAAAGTGGTTCGATTTTGATCCATATTCCCCCCCTTGACAGCAGTCAATATAGGCGCCGACATCAATTACAGTGGCACTTTAGTCTTGGACGACACTTAAATGATATAATTACCTAACATCGTAGAAATAGCCGCCTTAATTTGGAGTATAACAAATCTTATGAAAACGCATAAGAGGTTGTGCGGCTTGCAATTACAATAAACGCTGATACACGATTTAAGGATTTACACAACTATACTAAAAATTCTTTGAAACTTAAATACAATTTTTCCCAAACTATTTTTCAAATATCTTTTTATTTAGATCCATCAATGACGAAGAAAAATGTTGCCAGTAATCTTAACGGCCCAGTTCTTGACACTATTGAAATAGCAGATTTATCTTTTCATTTTTCCCAAACACATTATATTGCCAAACTGAAAATGAATTATAAAACAGTAGAAAACATCAAAAGATGGCAATGATTGGATAGCGCCTGCGTCTATTCGAAGCAGCGGTAATAGTCTGTGAGTTGAAAAACAAAATTGGTCTAAAGTGGTTTGATTTTGATCCATATTCCCCCCCTTGACAGCAGTCAATATAGGCGCAGGCATCAATTACAGTGGCACTTTAGTCTTGGACGACACTTCAATGATATACTTACGTACCATCGTAGAAATAGCCGCCTTAATTTGAAATATATCAAATCTTATGAAAACGCATAAGAGGCTGTGCCGTTTGCAATTACAATAAACGCTGATACACGATTTAAGGATTTACACAGCTATACTAAAAATCTTTGAAACTTAAATACAATTTTTCCCAAACTATTTTTCAAATAACTTTTTATTTAGATCCATCAAGGACGAAGAAAAATGTTGCCAGTAATCTTAACGGCCCAGTTTTTGACACTATTGAAATAGCAGATTTATCTTTTTATTTTTCACAAACACATTATATTGTCAAACTTAAAATGAATTATAAAACAGTAGAAAACATCAAAAGATGGCGATGATTGGATAGCGATTGCGATTATTCGAAGCAGCGGTAATAGTCTGTGAGTTCAATAACAAAATTGGTCTAAAGTGGTTTGATTTTGATCCATATCCCCCCCCTTGACAGCAGTCAATATAGGCGCAGGCATCAATTACAGTGGCACTTTAGTCTTGGACGACACTTAAATGATATAATTACCTAACATAGTAGAAATAGCCGTCTTAATTTGAAGTATAACAAATCTTATGAAAACGCATAAGAGGCTGTGCGGCTTACAATTACAATAAACGCTGTTACACGATTTAAGGATTTGCACAACTATACTAAAAAATCTTTGAAACTTAAATACAATTTTCGCCAAATTATTTTTCAAATATCTTTTTATTTAGATCCATCAAGGATGAAGAAAAAATGTTGCCATTAATCTTAACGGCCAGTTTCCGACACTATTGAAACTGCAGATTTATTTTTTTATTTTTCCCATACACATTATATTGCCAAATTCAAAATGAATTATAAAACAGTAGAAAACATCAGAAGATGGCAATGATTGGATAGCGCCTGCGACTATTCGGAGCAGCGGTAGTAGTCTGTGAGTTGAAAAACAAAATTGGTCTAAAGTCGTTTGATTTTGATTCATATTCCCCCCTAGACTGTAGTCAATATAGGCGCAGGCATCAATTGCAGTGGCACTTTAGTCTTGCACGACACTTAAATGATATAATTACCTAACATCGTAGAAATAGCCGCCTTAATTTGAAGTATACCAAATCTTATGAAAACGCATAAGCGGCTGTGCGGCTTACAATTACAATAAACGCTGTTACACGATTTAAGGATTGACACAACTATACTAAAAAATCTTTGAAACTTAAATACAATTTTTCCCAAATTATTTTTCAAATATCTTTTTATTTAGATCCCTCAAGGACGAAGAAAAATGTTGCCATTAATCTTAACGGCCCAGTTTCTGACACTATTGAAATAGCATATTTTTATTTTTATTTTCCCCAAACACATTATATTGCCAAACTCAAAATGAATTATAAAACAGTAGAAAACATCAAAAGATGGCAATGATTGGATAGCGCCTGCGATTATTCGAAGCAGCGATAATAGTCTGTGAGTTCAATAACAAAATTGGTCTAAAGTCGTTTGATTTTGATTCATATTCCCCCCCTTGACAGCAGTCAATATAGGCGCCGACATCAATTACAGTGGCACTTTAGTCTTGGACGACACTTAAATAATGTAATTACGTAACATCGTAGAAATAGCCGTCTTAATTTGAAGTATAACAAATCTTATGAAAAAGCATAAGCGGCTGTGCGGCTTGCAATTACAATAAACGCTGATACACGATTTAAGGATTTACACAACTATGCTAAAAATTCTTTGAAACTTAAATACAATTTTCTCCAAATTATTTTTCAAATATCTTTTTATTTAGATCCCTCAAGGATGAAGAAAAAATGTTGCCATTAATCTTAACGGCCCAGTTTCCGACACTATTGAAACTGCAAATTTATTTTTTTATTTTTCCCAAACACATTATATTGCCAAATTCAAAATGAATTATAAAACAGTAGAAAACATCAAAAGATGGCAATGATTGGATAGCGCCTGTGACTATTCGAAGCAGCGGTAATAGTCTGTGAGTTGAAAAACAAAATTGGTCTAAAGTGGTATGATTTTGATTCATATCCCCCCCCTTGACAGCAGTCAATATAGGCACAGGCATCAATTACAGTGGCACTTTAGTCTTAGACGACACTTAAATGATATAATTACGTAACATCGTAGAAATAGCCGTCTTAATTTGACGTATAACAAATCTTATGAAAACGCATAAGACGCTGTGCGGCTTGCAATTACAATCAACGTTGATACACGA
Source organism: Ephialtes manifestator (assembly GCA_963970395.1). Taxonomy (NCBI): domain Eukaryota; kingdom Metazoa; phylum Arthropoda; class Insecta; order Hymenoptera; family Ichneumonidae; genus Ephialtes; species Ephialtes manifestator. The sequence continues at coordinate 32,199,640 of OZ019972.1, forward strand.
TTTAAGGATTTACACAACTATACTAAAAATTCTTTGAAATTTAAATACAATTTTTCCCAAACAATTTTTCAAATATCTTTTTATTTAGATCCATCAAGGACGAAGCAAAATGTTGCCAGTAATCTTAACGGCCCAGTTTCCAACACAATTGAAACAGTAGAATTATCTTTTTATTGTTCACAAACTTAAAATAAATTATAAAACAGTAGAAAACATCAAAAGATGGCGATGATTCGATAGCGCCTGCGATTATTCGAAACAGCGGTAATAGTCTGTGAGTTGAAAAGCAAAATTGGTCTAAAGTGGTTTGAACTTGATCCATATTCCCCCCTCGACAGCGGTCAATATAGGCGAATGCTTCAATGTCAGTGGCACTTTAGTCTTGGACGACACTTCAATGATGTAATTACGTAGTATCGTAGACATGGCCGCCTTCATTTGAAGTACAGCAAACCTCATGCCAACGCAAATTCTAGGACCTTCACCGAACGGCAAAAAAACGGTTTTGGGACGATCATTCTTATTCTCATCGCTAAATCTGTCCGGATCATAAACTTCAGGATTCGGCCAATATTGCGGATCCATGTGTAAGTTGCGAACTGGTATAACCATCTCTGTTTCAGGTTCCACGATGCATTCGACGCCATCGTTTCCAACAATCTTACATTGTTCGTTACATCGTTTTACCAGATAAGGCAGAGCCGGATATAATCTCATTGATTCGTTAAGTGCTTGATCCATGTATGTCATTTCACTGAGCGCCTCGTAAGTCATTTCACCGTCGTATTTTTGCATCACCGTTTCAACTTCCTGTCGCAATTTGTCCTGAACATGTGGATGCGCTGCTACTTGATAAGCGAACAAGCTCAGAGTGATTGCTGACGTTTCGTAGCCATCGATAAAGAAGGAAGTCGCGCTCGCTGTTATAGAGAACTCGTCAATTTTACCATATTTAGCTTTTTGCAGGTCCATCATTATCTGAAGAAAATCGTTGCGCTCGATGCCATCTTTTTCTCTAATTTGGATCATTTCGCTGATTACACGTCTGAAGAAACGATCAACTCTCTTGGGAACGAAACTTACTCTCAGGATATTGTTTAATTTTGGTACAAAGAAGATCGCTGTGTGTAGGATGACATTAACGAACGTTGGATCGAACACACCCATGACAGTCTCCCTGAACGAATTTGGTCCAGTTCCGTTGCTGAAGAAATCGCCTTCGACACCGAAACCAGCGCTGGCGACATTTTCGCCCGTGAAAAACGAGAACAAATCCTTGGCCTCAGCCTCAAAAGAGCCTTTCGATCTCTTCATATTATCTTCAAGATATTTGCTGAACTTGACGCACACGTTTCTCACAGCGCTAATAAGAACTTTCAGCTTTTTGCTGGACATTAGAGCAACCGACAAACGACTTCTCTCGGTCTTCCATTGTTCGCCAACGGAGAAAAAGGGATTCCTTGCTATCAGTGGGTCCAAAGTGGGATCAACGTCCAACACATTCACGTTAAAATTTGGAAAACCGCTTATGAGAACAGTTTTCACGATTTCCGGATCTCTGATCAGTAGATTTGGCTCAAGAAATTGAAAGAAACCAACCATACTTCGACCTTTGTGGGAATTGTAGATATCGTCGGAAAATTGACGGAAATCCTTCCGGAAAGTGATGATAGGAAGAACATTTCCGATAAAAGGCAATGCACCTTTGACGTATGGTACTCCTTTTTTACGCCAATAATCGTAGACTTTGATGAAGTACTTGTTGAAGAGAAAGGCGACCAAAGTCACCACGATACCGAGGAGAATGCATTTGATGTCCATCACTTTTTTTTTTAATTCAACTTTTCTTCAGAAAGTGTTATTTTGATGTCGGATTAAAAATGAAGAGAATATACAGTGGTACTGACTCGAGATCTGTTTCTACGAGACTGACATGCATATGCTTTGGGCTGCACGTACGTTTTACGTTATCAGATGCTCCCTACTACTTCAGGTCGGCCATTGGTGGAATCATAACGGATACAGTAATAGACGCGTTAAAGGTCGTTAGATTGCAGCAAGCATGTCAACGGTATCAATGACAATGATAATTTTGTGTACCAAGTGCTCGCGGAGAAATATGAATGATTAGAAGTATTTATTTTGTACTTGAAATACTGTTTGGGGAGAATGTATGACGAAAAAAAGTTTTACTCATTGTGGCATAAAATTTTATCACTCAGGGTAAAGTCCGGTATATTAAGGATGTAGGAGAAAGTTATGCTGAAAATACGTCCAAAAGATTTTATGATCAACGTAACTAATTAGCAGCTACGATAACAAATTAATTGGAAAAAGTTTCTATAGCTGTAAAAGCAAACTGACAGACAAAAAAAAATAAAAGTCTTGTATAGTTTCTAGAACTACCTTAATTTTTCTGAGTGTCGAAATTGAATGAAATATCATTTTCTAAATTATATTTAAAATACTTTTATTAATATGCATTAACGATATTGGATAGTTTTTTAATTATGATCAATTTTGAGCATTGCATAATAAAAATATATTTCATATATTTATTTTATATATTATTATATATATTTTCTATATATTAGTATATATATTTTCTTATATTTATAAATAACGGCATCTTGATCTCTAGTTTCCTTAAAAAAATCTGATATTGGTGGCTAAATAACATATTATTAGAAGATCTTATCTATATTTTTCAAATTACAATATTTACTATATCTATAAAAATAGTATGATGAACTAAACATGAATAGCTATCGCTTATAACTAAATGAAACCTTATTTTCTTAATTATTATTAGAATGCGTTTATACAAATCCATCAATAATGAAAGATAGTATTACAATTACAAAAAATAATGATCATTTAGCACAAATTTACACATTGATGCTTACATACATAGTACAGAAAACAAATGCTTTGATTTCGACTTCGAAATTTGAATTATCATTTCACACAAATTTACTTTTACGTATACATAGTATAGAAAACAGTTTCTGAGCTTAACAACAAAATTGTTTTTTTTTTTTTTTACGTTGCTTGCATCGGATCCACAATTCTCCCTCTATGGCTGCCAGAAAAGGAGTAGTTTTACAAATCCATCAACGATAAAAGATAGAAAACAGTTTTTGAGCTTAACAACGAAGTTGTTTTTTTTTTTTTTAAGTTGCTTGTATCGGATCCACAATTCTCCCTCTATCGCTGCCAGAAAAGGAGTAGTTTTACAAATCCATCAACGATAAAACATAGTATTACAATTACAAAAAATAATGATCATTTAGCACAAATTTACACATTGATGCTTACATACATAGTACAGAAAACAAATGCTTTGATTTCGACTTCGAAATTTGAATTATCATTCCACACAAATTTACTTTTACGTATACATAGTATAGAAAACAGTTTCTGAGCTTAACAACAAAATTGTTTTTTTTTTTTTTTTTTTAAGTTGCTTGCATCGGATTCACAATTCTCTCTCTATGGCTGCCAGAAAAGGAGTAGTTTTACAAATCGATCAACGATAAAAGATAGTATTACAATTACAAAAAATAATGATCATTTAGCGAAAATTTACACATTGATGCTTACATACATAGTACAGAAAACAAATGTCTTGATTTCGACTTCGAAATTTGAATTAACATTCTACACAAATGTACTTTTACGTATACATAGTATAGAAAACAGTTTCTGAGCTTAACAACAAAATTGTTTTTTTTTTTTTAAGTTGCTTGCATCGGATCCACAATTCTCCCTCTATGGCTGCCAGAAAAGAAGTAGTTTTACAAATCCATCAACGATAAAAGATAGTATTACAATTACAAAAAATAATGATCATTTAGCACAAATTTACACATTGATGCTTGCATACATAGTACAGAAAACAAATGCTTTGATTTCGACTTCGAAATTTGAATTAACATTCTACACAAATGTACTTTTACGTATACATAGTATAGAAAACAGTTTCTGAGCTTAACAACAAAGTTGTTTTTTTTTTTTTTAAAGTTGCTTGCATCGGATCCACAATTCTCCCTCTATGGCTGCCAGAAAAGGAGTAGTTTTACAAATCGATCAACGATAAAAGATAGTATTACAATTACAAAAAATAATGATCATTTAGCGAAAATTTACACATTGATGCTTACATACATAGTACAGAAAACAAATGCTTTGATTTCGGCTTCGAAATTTGAATTATCATTCCACACAAATTTACTTTTACGTATACATAGTATAGAAAACAGTTTCTGAACTTAACAACAAAGTGGTTTTTTTTTTTTTTTAAGTTGCTTGCATCGGATCCACAATTCTCCCTCTATGGCTGCCAGAAAAGGAGTAGTTTTACAAATCCATCAACGATAAAAGATAGTATTACAATTACAAAAAATAATGATCATTTAGCGAAAATTTACACATTGATGCTTACATACATAGTACAGAAAACAAATGCTTTGATTTCGACTTCGAAATTTGAATTACCATTTCACACAAATTTACTTTTACGTATACATAGTATAGAAAACAGTTTCTGAGCTTAACAACAAAACTGTTTTTTTTTTTTTTTAAGTTGCTTGCATCGGATCCACAATTCTCCCTCTATGGCTGCCAGAAAAGGAGTAGTTTTACAAATCCATCAACGATAAAACATAGTATTACAATTACAAAAAATAATGATCATTTAGCACAAATTTACACATTGATGCTTAATTTGAATTATCATTTCACACAAATTTACTTTTACGTATACATAGTATAGAAAACAGTTTGTGAGCTTGACAACAAAATTATGTGTGTGTGTTTTTTTTTAAAGTCGCTTGCATCGGATCCACAATTCTCCCTCTATGGCTGCCAGAAAAGGAGTAGTTTTAACTTTCACTGGTAACGTAGTTTTGGGTGAAACTTCAATACTGTAATTACTAATCATGGTAGTAATAGCTGCTTTGATCTGAAGTAGAGCGAACCTCATGCCAACGCAGACTCTGGGTCCATCGCTGAATGGCAGAAAGACAGTTTTTGGACGATTGTTCTTATTCTCATTACTGAACCTGTCCGGATCATAAACTTCAGGATTTTCCCAATACGTCGGATCCATTTGTAAATCACGAACCGGTATGACTATCACTGTTTCAGGTTCAACGAGGTATTCGATGCCATCGCTTCCGATAATCTTGCATTGTTCGTTGCATTTTTTCGAGAGTGTAAGCACAGCCGGATATATCCTCATGGATTCATTTAGAGCTTGATCCATGTAAGTCATTTCACTGAGAGCCTCGTAGCTGACTTCACCGTCGTATTTTTCCAGCACCGTTTTAATTTCCTGACGCAATTTGTCCTGAACATGTGGATGTGCCGCTAATTGATAAGCAAACAAGGTTAATGTCAGTGCCGAAGTCTCGTAGCCCTCGAGAAAAAATGCCGTTGCACTCGCGGTTATACCGAACTCGTTAATTGTCTCGCCATTGGCTTTTTGGGTGTCCATCAATATCTGGAGAAAATCTCGTCGCGCTATTCCATCTTTTTCACGCATACTGATCATTTCGCTGACAACACGTCTGAAGAATTTGTCGACTTTCTTGGGAATGAAACTGAGACCCATTATCTTGTTCAGCAATGGAAATGTGAAGAGCACTGTCTGTTCAATATCGTGGACCATCGAAGGATCGAACATTCCTGAGAGTTTCTCCCTGAATGAATTTGGGCCACTGCCTTTGTTGAAGAAATCACCCTCGGCACCAAAACCTGCGGAGGCCACAACTTCACCGGTGAAACAGGAAAACAAACTCTTTCCATCAGTCTCAAAAGTGCCTTTTGATATCTTCACGTTATCTTCAAGGTATCTCCCGAATTTGGAACACACGTTTCTCACAGCGCCAAATAGATCTTTCAGCTTTCTTCTGGACATCAGAGCGACGGTTAGACGGCTCCTCTCGGTTTTCCATTGATCGAAATTGGAGAAAAATGGATTACGCGCGATCAATGGATCAAAAGTCGGATCTACGCTCATCACGTTTATCCGAAAATTTGAGAAACCACTCAGCAGCACAGTCTTGACAATTTCCGGGTCTCTGATCAGGAGACAAGGACTGCGGAATTGAAAAAATCCGACGACACTTCGACCTTTGTTGGATTTGTAGGCTTCGTTGCAGAAATCACCGAATGTCTGACGAAACAGAAGAATCGGAAGAATGTTTCCGAAAAATGGAATTGCACCTTTGACATAAGGTACTCCTCGTTCACGCCAATAATCGTGGATCTTGATGAAATATTTGTAGAAGAGGATGACGAGTAGAATCACCAAAACGCCGATGAGAAAGTACTTTGTATCCATCGTCATCTTTTAAATTCAAATTTGTGTCTAACAAGCCGCAAATTGGTATCTGAAGATGAACATAGAGTATCAATGTTTTCTCGACGAGTGAACTGCTACATGTACTATTCTTTCGCTCCCTATTGCCCTCCCCACCCTTCAGTTCGCATAATTGCTAATCGGAAATTTTCTACTTGTTTGTTGATTGTGACAGCTCTTTTATAATATAAGTAGTGGTGGACGTCATCAATCGTTCGTTGCCACCACTTAGAGATTATTTTCATAGTTACTATTATCTTTTTTATGTGAAGTTCACGCTCAGGTCATCAGATATGGCGAGAGTTTTGTAAAAGCTTCGATTCATGCATACTTTACATTTTGGGTGTTCCACTCGTACGTTAATATTGTCTAGTTGACGCGTGGAGCTGAGTACGTCATCATTTATGAAATCATTTAAATGGAATGTTAAGCCGACGATTATTAGCAGAATATGATGCAAGATTATTACATGTTTTTGGAGATTAGGCGGACAAAAAGTGATTAATCACATTTGTGTCTGGATATTAAATGTTTTTTAAATATTTTGGAGATTTCATAATGACATGCTATCGTGAAGCGGAAATTCCGTCTGTGGGGTCCGGTATCAACTGCTCGGACAAAATCCGAAGGTCACTTGTGAAATAGAGTGAAATAAATTACACTTTTTATACTATCGCAATCAAAAATTTTCTGCTGACTCACTAGTTAGAATTTTTTTATTGGATTATTAGCAAAACCTAATTAAAACACAAAATCATCGGAAAATTTGTCAATTTTGTTAGTTTTGTAAATGAAAATTTTGTATTCATGGGTTAAATGAATAACTAATTTGTATTCTGTGGAACAAAATTTATGGGTATAGAATGGAACAAATTAAAAAATAAGATTTTTGCTTCCTCATAGAGGAAGCTTTGTTTTCATGAAATTTTTTTTTTTCGAGATTTTCATGTCAGTATGCTTAGAATCACCTAAAACGTCGAGAAAAGTGGTTTAGAAAAAATGTCCGTATGTATGTATGTGTGTGTGTGTGTGTGTGTGTGTGTGTGTGTGTGTGTGTGCTGGGCTTCGAAAATTCAATCTCCTCTTACTCGGTAACCGTTCGAGCGATCCGGCTCAAATTTGGCACGCAAGTAGAGTAGCTGCCCCTCTTTGAATGTTGTGATTTTTGCCAAAATATGTGAAGTCATTAAGATTTTATGTTGATTTTAATTTGTTGAAAAAAGGGCGTGGTCGCTCTAACTTTCGTAAAAGTTCGCCGATTTGGCTAAATAGTTCTTCATAACTGAAGATACGTTCAATGTTGTATGGTATTGAATTTCGACGAAATCGGTAAAGCGGTTCGGATTTTATAGAATTTTGAATTTTTCGAAAAAAATAGATTTTGATCTAAATTACGTCGAATTTCAACAAATGAACAGAAATTTTGTACAGACGAAAAATAACATTCAGAAATGCCATGTACCAAATTTAGTGATGATCGGTAAAGTCGTTCGGATTTTACACCATTTTTCATTTTAAAAAAAATGTAGATTTTCGCTATAACTTCCGGAAAAGTTGAGAAAGTACGACAAAAATTTGCATCTAATCAAAATTAGATGTAACGGTGTTTGCAGAGGTGATTTATAGCTGTATAAAACACCTCTGCAAAAGAGACACAAGGTATAAAAAAAAAAGATGCAAAGTAGAACCTTGCACATTGCTTCCTCATTATTTTTCGCTTTTTACAAAGCTTCCTCTATGAGGAAGCCAAAATTGAATAACATACTGCTTCCTCACAGAGGGAGCTTTGTAAAAAGCGAAAAATAATGAGGAAGCAATGTGCAAGGTTCTACTTTGCATCTTTTTTTTTTTTTTTTAATCAGAAAGAATGTAGCATTTTACTGATACGTTTGTAAGGTTCAGAACAATAAATTTGTACCGCTGGCATGCGCATTTTTTAAGTTTGTTACACATTTTTTAATTTGAACAGTGAAAATTGAATTTTTTATTTTCAGTTCCCTTTACATTTTTTTCAGTAATTTTAAAAAGTCAAGATCACGAAAATACGCAATTTTTAAATATTGATAACGTTTTTTTGGATTGACCGATTTTTTATTTTCTTTTTCTGTATATTAAATGATTTTGGCTTCCTCATAGCGGAAGCTTTGTAAAAAGCGAAAAATAATGAGGAAGCAATTTGCAAAGTTCTACTTTACAGGCTTGTTTATGCTCTAGACATTTTTCTAAAAATTCAAAGTGTCGAAAAATTTTAACCGTGTAACCGATTTTTTTCAAATTTGTACTACAACCTTGTACCACAGTAGTCCATATGTGGACAAAATTAGAACCCGGTATCTCCTAATTTGTACGAGCCAGCGCGAAAAGGAGATTTTTTGAAAAATTCAAAATGCCATAAAATTTGAACAGCCGGACAGATCTGCGTCAAATTTGTACTCAAATGTTTTTCGATGATAGTCCATATGTGAACAAAATTTAAGAGAAATCTGTGAAAAACTTCAAAAATTTTTTTTTTGTGCCGGCATTTTTTTTTTTCATATTCACCAAAATTGAAATTTATCGACATATCGATAGTTTCTTTGACTAAATTCATTATTAACAATCCATAATCGTGAAATCATGTCGAAAATTGCAGCTGGATATCTCAGAATTTACAGAGATGAAGTCTTTGAAGATAATTTTTTTTAAATTTGAAATTGCAATATAATTATAACCAACCTATCGATTCTCGCCAAACTTGGTACACATCATGTTTTGATGGTAGTCCTTTTATGTACAAAATTTCAGCCCGATATCTCTTAAATTGCGAAAGTTATAGCGTGAAAACGGTATTTTCAAAATTTTCAAAATGCTGTAAAATTTGAATTTTCCAACCGATTCGCGTCAACTACAATCCCAAGTGTCGTTGTATAACAGCCCACTTGCGTGCCAAATTTGACGAAGATTCATCTAATATTACGACAGTTATCGTGCTTACAAGGAATCTGCACACACACACACACACACAGACATTTTTTCTAAACCACTTTTCTCGACGTTTTGGACCATTCTGAGTGTTCTGACATGAAAATCTCGAAAAAATTATTTTTTCAAGAAAACAAAGCTTCCTCCATGAGGAAGCAAAGAGTTACCGTGTTAACGACAATGTCGTATTAATCTCACTTAATTTTTCCTACTATAATCTAGAGTCCGTTTTCGCTTGGCTGACTGCGAACTCTTCATATCAATAGTAAAAAAAAATGTTTCTGTAAGAGAACCAAGATAGCAGCGTCTACTAATTCAATGGAAAATTTTTCACTGTGCCATAAGTCGTAAAAAGACCCTAGTTGACGATAATGTCACAAGATAAGACAATAGAAACATTTTTTTATAAACGAAAAAAGTATGAAAAGAATATTGGTATAAAATATCGCATTGAAATAAATCATACTCAAATTATATTCAATCAATATTTTGTCATAAAGTATGAAGTGTGAATTTACGATAAAAGGAACATAATTAATTATAATTCAAGTACAATGTCAGTATAATATGACTATTATTTGATCCAATACAATATACTCCTCATATTTTCCATTTTTACTGTTCTCATACTTTTGTTTTTTATTTTGCTTGGGACATCTTTTTATTTCATCTCTAATTGATCAAACAAAATTTGATACAGCAATTTAACAACAGAGAATCAGGCTTCAAAGCGGTGTTTTGTTGCTCCTATCGAAAAAGCTTCTTTGACAGGTTTAATCGACCCTGAGAACGTCTTGTGGAGTCGATTAATCGATGCCCTCACGAGCATCGAAGCTAGATGAGCCTCCCAAACCCCAGCAAAGCTCGAGCTAGTTTCGATAAGCACTCACCGAGGCCTTCGGGCGCTTTACACAGCGTTTCGTAATTAAGTCGAGTCTGCACCTCGTCGTGGGCCTCCATTGTACCGAGGAAATAGCCTGTTTACGCCGGATACACGATTCACAGTGGAGGTAGTCATTGTCATTGCTGCAACTACCATATTACGATCGATCGCCAGTTCAGCCGTCCTATTATCCATCTAGGAATACGTCCATACACGGAATATATATCCATATGCGTATGTCATCATCATTTCGGTCACAAAAAATCTACCACGAATGAAGGAAAGAGAAAATGTGGAGTAATTATTTTTTGTGATCGATGGAGGTGTTCCGCTTCCCCATCGCAGAATATCCGTTCCACCACACGGTACAACGCCGCAACCTGATTAATTTTCGGTCACGATCCAATACTCTCTGTATGCAATCGATCACCTGTACGTCACACTCGGCTCTTCTTTCCAATGTGCTCCATCAGTCTTTCCGACCAATGTTCTCGCAACCTCCACGCATCAACTAACGCACTCGTTGTGGTCAGCCCAAAAATGCTCCGATAGCTTCTGACCTTTTTTTCTTTTTAACGAAAATTTATCATTTCTCCTTCACCAATTTCATTCCGGTTAGATGAATTTATTATGAATTGACGTGAAATTGTGGTAATTAGAAAACTGACAAATTTTCTGGTGATAATTATTTTTATCTTTTTTTTCATTATTCCTTTTCTCCGTACTCCGAGCTAAATATCTAGTCATCACTGATGAGTGTTTTTAAAATAGTGAATTGCTAAAATAGCGAATTTCTAAATAATGAACGTCTGAATCTACAATGGCCATCATTATGAAATTCGCTATTTCAGCCATTCGCTGTTTTGACCTCCAATCCTATTAAAATGCAATCAAAATAGCGAATGATCAAAATAGTGAATGATCAAAATAGCGAATGATGAAAATAGTGAATGATGAAAATAGTGAATGATCAAAATAGCGAATGATCAAAATAGCGAATGATCAAAATAGTGAATGATCAAAATAGCGAATGATCAAAATAGTTAATGATCAAAATAGCGAATGATCAAAATAGCGAATGATCAAAATAGTGAATGATCAAAATAGCGAATGATCAAAATAGTGAATGATCAAAATAGTTAATGATCAAAATAGCAAATGGCTAAAATAGCGATTTTCATAATGATGGCCATTCTAGATTCAGACGTTCATTATTTTCAAATTTGCTATTTTAGCCATTCGCTATTTTGGCTATTCGCTATTTTTACCCCACCCAAGAAAAAAATATTTGTTGTGATTTATATATACATTTATTTATTTATTTTAAATCAATGCGAAATTTCTGATCAAACAGACGTTAATAATTCTGTGTACATTTTTTTTTCGACTTCGAACCTTCCAAAAAGTCAGCTTGACGAAAATTTCCTTTTATCTTCTCTCATACTCATCAAAAATTGAAAATTTACCTTTTCACCTTGTCCAATTTCATTTGAATTAACGAGCCCAAAAAGCAGAAAATAAAATATACACAAACAAATTGATGGTGACCTCGTTTTCCTTTTTGTCCAGAGTTATCTTTCCTTTCGAATTAAGCGAATGGATTCAGGGTGAAGAAGTCATCCCGAGGGATAAGACATGGATTATCCCGTCTTGCCTACTACACCAAGCATTTCTCCTACCAGGAAACGCAACTTTACCTTTTTTTCGCTCATCGACGAGTCTATTGCGTCCTGTACTTTGTAGTCTAACGAAACTCGACCACAGTGGACGATAAAGTATTTATCCTCGAGGGGAGGTCAACTTTTCCGAGATTCAGATGCCGAAAAGATCTTCGCTCTGTTCAATTCCTTACTGAGAAAAAAATAGAACGAGACACAGAGAAGTGAAGTCCTGTGCCGATATAATCCTCCCAAGGGAGTGAGAGTCTCTTTTGCCGTCGAGATTTTCGAGTTTTGTGTGGAAAGCTCCGTGACTTTTTTGCCGATGCAACGACAACCTTCATCCACTTTATATATGGGGCATTCCATAACAAGTCTATCTGGGTCTGAACTCTTGACTGCTCGGATTTAGTCCACGATTTTTCCTATAATTCTTCCGACTCGAAAAAGGATTAAGGATTTTATTCAGATTTTCGTTTATTCAAATTTGAGTGCGTCTTGATTTGTAAATACTCTTTTTGTTTTTTTTAACCTTCGAGCGTTGTAATTTAAAATTTGAGAAGATTGTTAAAAATCCTGTCTCAGAAATAAAAACATTTTACTCAAAATTCGTCGTTTGATCATGATTTAATGAAGATCTGTCAAGTTTGAAAAATATGCTTTGGAAAAATCTTTGAAAATGCTAAAAAATCCTGTATTATCATCAAATTCTCGGTCATCAAATTTTTTAAGGGAGTTGAGAGTCTCTTTTACCGTCGAGATTTTCGAGTTTTGTGTGGAAAGCTTCGTGACTTTTTTGCCGATGCAACGACAACCTTCATCCACCTTATATATATATGGGGCATTCCATACCAAGTCGATCTCGGTCTGGATTCTCAACTGCTCGGATTTAGTCCACGATTTTTTCTATAATTCTTCTGACTCGAAAGAGCATTAAGGATTTTATTCAGATTTTTTTTTGTTCAAGTTTGAGTGCGTCATGATTTTTAAAAACTCTTTTTGTTTTTTTTTTTTAATTTTCGAGCGTTGTAATTTTAAATTTGAGAACATTGTCAAAAATTCTGTCTCATAAATAAAAACATTTTACTCAAAATTCGTCGTGTCTATTCCTTTGCTTTCGCCTGGTTTATAGTTTTTGTTTGATCATGATTTAATGAAGGCCTGTCAAGTTTGAAAAATATGCTTTAGAAAAATCTTTGAAAATGCTAAAAAATCCTGTATTATATATAAAAGAATTTAAGCAGCAGCCCACCGATTTTTTTTTGTAAGCCAAAATCCAGTCATCAAATTTAAAAATATCTTTCACAAGATTTTGGAGAATTTTTTTTCAGATTTTTTAATGACGACCCTCACGGTTAAAAAAAAAGTAAAAAAAATTATAACTTACTCAAATTTGATTTTAAAAAATCTGAAAAAAATTCTGACTGCCTTTTCGAGTCAGAAGAACGATATAAAAAATGATGGATCTATCCGGTAGGTCGAAAGTCAGACCCAGATTAACTTGGCATGGAATGTTCCATATACTTTCGATTTTCCACGAGTCTTTGACACGGGATATCCGACTGGTTATCGAGATATACTACTGGGGTTGAATTCTGTCCAGCATTCCCTGAGGAACACCCGCAGCAAAGGAGATCAAACAATTTATTGAATCTGAAAATCTATGTGAAAGGATGTGACGACTGAAAGCCTCAGAATTTATTCTAGGAGGTTGATATTAATTATTTAAAAATTTGATAAAAGAGGAAAAAGAATTTTCAAGTGGCAAACTCGTCAGTTTCTATCCGATATATTAATTACTGCAAGCTGCGCGCACATGCAACTGACGCGAACCACAAAACGTACTGGAATGAGTCGAGCAGTGAATCGATCGGCTGCGAGTCTCTTGGGATGCTTCGGTCGTCTGTATTATCACCAAACTATGCCTCGTGACGCGTTTAGAAAATGACGTAGCCTTCCATGGCAAATTTCGAAATAGTCATTACGCTTAATTAATGCTCTTTATGCTTCAGCACTCTGAACCAAGCTGATTGTTATTTTACGGATAATTTATGGGATTAGTGCAATTTTGGTTATGGAATTAACGACATCACAGCGAGCATAATAAACACACGGTTGAAGATAATTGGGAAATTATCCGGAAGACAAACATACCGTTTTATTACTTTTCAGGAAAATAAATATCGATTCTACGTATGAGTTATTTTGGACTTCCAGTTTTTTTATCTTTTTTATATTATATTTTTTATTTACAAACAATATAGAGATATTGCCAAATAACACTGCAATAATTTTAAAAAAGACAAAAAGCATTTTTTTCATTAGACTTTAGCATTAACTTTGCAAAATAATTGAGCACTTTCGCAGTTTATGAATTTTTTAATATAATATTGAAAGTGATACAATTTAAATGAGGAGCCATTTCAGATTTGCTTTTCTAACAATTTTGCCGAAAATTATTATTTTATTTTTGCAATGAAATATTATGCAATATTCGATTATGAAGATGATTAAAATAAATAAATTTGGCTGAAATCAATACATTGCATATTTTCGATTAATCACATATATGTTTCATGGGAAGAAATACAAATTTAATACAAATAAAGACAAATTATATATATGAATTTAGTCACGTTAATTAGACATTTTTCTGGGTGTACCAATACTCAAAATCATATTACCAATTTTTTATTTTAAACATAGCCATCATTTTGATGACTTCCATATGTATATATATATTTTTTTTATTTTCGGAAGCTGCCAAGAGACAGCTTCGATGAATTCGATGAATTTAAGGGATCTTTCCAGTGAGAAAAAGAATCGATTTTTTTTTCGTCTTATCCATTAATATATACGGTCAAAAACATCCTCTCAAATTTTGAAAGCGAAATTCGAAATACTTCGCTGGCATACTTTATGGACCTGGCATCGCCGATAAGTCGTAAGTACACAATTTAGGTGTATGAAATTCCTGCACTGGAAACTTTAAACGCGTATTTCTCGAACCGACATTTTTCAAAACGGTGGACATTCTCCAGGGAACAGTTTTCAAGCGATCGTTTTCAGATTTTAGGAGAACATTCTTCGCGCTGCTCTCTATCGTGCTATGGAAGCTTTTTTTTAAATCTTCCCATTTTTTTAAAGGAAAAACTGTCGAAAAAAACGGCTAAAATCGTTACTTTTTGTTCAAACTGCCGCCATTTTGTCAATTTTGATTTTAAAAAACCTCCATAGCGCGATAGCCAATCGCATACGAATTAATAATCCTTTGGGTTTTTTTTTAGATCAAATTTGCGACCCCTAGGATGTCCACCATGAGGCTAACTTTTTTATCAACATTATTTTCAAAAATTAAAAAAAAATATTTAAACAATAAAAATCGTCTTATAAAAAATCATTTTCTGTCAATCATGATTACCTTAATATGTCGTAAAAATTTCAGATTGATCGGCGTATAGTAACCGTCCGAAAAAAAATCGTGAAAATAGGCTGTTTTTCGGGCCGTCACACTGGAAAGATCCCTTAATACAAATAAAGACAAATGATATCTATTAATTTAGTCACGTTAACTAGACATTTTTTCTGGGTGCACCAATACTCAAAATCATATTACCAATTTTTTTATTTTAACATAGCCATCATTTTGATGACTTCCATATGTGTAGCATTCTCTGTCAATTCAGCCACTTTTTTTTTCGACCCTTTCCGATTTGCCCTGTAATTGGTTATATGAATGTACCACTAAAAGACACTCTATGTGAATTTTTTCAGATTTTTTAAAATAATTTTTTAGAAAATGGCTTTTTTTATTCAAGTGCAAATATCTCAGAATTTTGAAGTTACTGAAAAAAAATGTCAGCACATAAAAGTTGTCGTTTATTGTTAGCTTTCGAGCGGAATATTCCAAATAATTGTCACGTTCCTGTGAGTATGATTTTTTTCCGAAAAATGGAGGAATTATTTTTTAATTAAAAAAAGGATATTTTTTTTTTACTGAAAAAATTACAGAGTATTGCTACATGACTGTCGATATCACAAAAAAATCGCCAGAGTGGCACCGATCGATCTTCTGGTATTAAAAAATGCATTTGTGTGAAAGTTCCGAAAAACGGGGGCATTATTATTTTTTTGATAAAAAAAAGGTTACTTTCTTTTGGCTACTAAAATTATAGAGTATTCTTGCATGACTGTCGATATTGCTAAAAAATCATCAGAGTGGTACGGATTGAGCTTACGGTATTAAAAAAAATTATTCGTGTGGACGTTTCGAAAAACGGGGGAATTATTTTTTTGTATATATATATATATATTTATTTCGGAAGCTGCCAAGTGACAGCTTCGAAGAAAATTGAATACAAATAAAGACAAATGATATCTATGAATCTCAAAAACATTACCAATTTTTTTAATTTAACGTAGCCATCATTTTGATGACTTCCATATATATATATATATATTTTTTTTTTTCGGAAGCTGCAAAGTGACAGCTTCGAAGAAAATTGAATACAAATAAAGACAAATGATATCGATGAACCTTAAAAACATTACCAATTTTTTTATTTTAACGTAGCCATTATTTTGATGACTTCCATATATATATATATATTTTTTTTTTTCGGAAGCTGCAAAGTGACAGCTTCGAAGAAAATTGAATACAAATAAAGACAAATGATATCGATGAACCTCAAAAACATTACCAATTTTTTAAATTTAACGTAGCCATCATTTTGATGATTTCCATATGTATATATATATTTTTTCGGAAGCTGCCAAGAGACAGCTTGTTTAGCTTTGAAGCCAAGAGCCATGAGACTGCGGAAGTGGTGCCAGGTTCTCATCCTCTTTAGCATAAAAATGGTACTCACCCTTCGACAGACCCGAACGTGAGGTCGTACCGGTACCGACTTTCCTAGTGAATGTGACTACAGGTATATAACCAGAGGGTCACGACTAACTAAATATAGGTATAGAGATAGGGGTATGTCGGTATAAGTAGAATCGGTGGCAGCCCTGGGGATGGATGAATTATCGCTGGATTATACTGGAGCCTTTACCACTGGACGAGGTTGTGAGCTCGCCTCTGACACTTTAAAAATCGAATTACTCACAGAAATGATTTGGAAATGCATCCGCTCGTCCTCGGGCGAATAAAAACTAAAAAAAGAGTGAAAGAGAATTAAATTCTGCCGAGCTATCCAGCGACTCCTTTCATGCAATGTAACTTGGAAATTTTACGATTCGACGAGCTTTATATATCTGCCATTTTTCGAACCCAAGCAAACTTTTACTACTGACAATTCCATCTCCGGTCTACGGCTCATTCTGTCTCCTTTCTCTTACCATCCGCTCCATTTTCTCGTGTCTCTTCCATCAGCAGTGAAATTCAAATTTCCTCTCGTCATCCGAAACTTTACTCGGTTTTACGATTCCGTGCAAAATAATAGCAGTCACTCACGTCAGTTGACAACGTAAAAATTTTCTACTAACTTTCTTCGCGAGATTTCGTTACTTAAGGGAGTTGGAACGCTTCATATTATCCTAGAAATCTGTGGTCAATTTTTATAAACGTTTTTGTCAAGTTTTCGCCGGTGAATAACACTCATGTTTTTCATAATTTTTTAATTATAACCTAATGTTCAGATAAATTACTTTTTCATCAAATTATGGTAATTATTTAATGGTCAATAATACTTGGTCAATAACTTTTGAGAAACATAATGAATCAGTAGAAATATAAAGGGAAAAATATCTACTTTTATGAAAATTTATATTGGTCAGTTAATATTTTTGTAAATCCATCGCTGTTCACATTTCTTTATTAAACTTTATAAAAATTAATCGCAGAAATATAGCACATTTTATACTGGTTGAAATTTTGTTGCTATTATAATCGAATCAAATTTTTGGTGATGATGTAGAAGTATCCAAAAAAATTATTATTCTCGATAGAATTTTAAATATTCCTCCTCGAAAGTGAACGTTAATGAGACAATTTTTAAAGACACATTATGCGATACACCGAGAAAACAAAATGACTAAATTCAATGACACATTTCATCTCATACCTTCAATAACATATTTCTTCGATATAAATATACATTTAATAAAAATCGAACTCCACACACAAACAAAAAAATTCAATATAATCCAATTGAGTCAATAAATTCAATTTTAATTCAACAAATTACATCTTCGTATAAAAAAAAATTCAAATATGAGATGCGTTATTTAAAAAAATGTCATTAATTTAGGTAACTTTTTTTCTCAATATACAAATTAATTTCAATTACGATAATTAATAGCATAAATTTTAAGAAATTTTCTTGTAAAAATAAAGCTCTTTTTTAAGGTATAAATATACATGTAATAAAAATCAAACTCCACACACAAACAAAAAAATTCAATATAATCCAATTGAGTCAATAAATTCAATTTTATTTCAACAAATTATATCGTCGTATAAAAAACAAACAAATTCAAATATGAGATGCGTTATTTAAAAAAATGTCATTAATTTCAGTAACTTTTTTTCTCAATATACAAATTAATTTCAATTACGATAATTAATAGCATAAATTTTAAGAAATTTTCTTGTAAAAATAAAGCTCTTTTTTAAGGTATAAATATACATGTAATAAAAATCAAACTCCACACACAAACAAAAAAATTCAATATAACCCAATTGAGTCAATAAATTGAATTTTATTTCAACAAATTATATCTTCGTATAAAAAAAAATTCAAATATGACATGCGTTATTTAAAAAAATGTCATTAATTTCAGTAACTTTTTTTCTCAATATACAAATTAATTTCAATTACGATAATTAATAGCATAAATTTTAAGAAATTTTCTTGTAAAAATAAAGCTCTTTTTTAAGGTATAAATATACATGTAATAAAAATCAAACTCAACACACAAACAAAAAAATTCAATATAACCCAATTGAGTCAATAAATTCAATTTTATTTCAACAAATTATATCTTCGTATAAAAAACAAACAAATTCAAATATGAGATGCGTTATTTTTAAAAATGTCATTAATTTCAGTAACTTTTTTTCTCAATATTCAAATTAATTTCAATTACGATAATTAATAGCATAAATTTTAAGAAAATTTCTTGTAAAAATAAAGCTTTTTTTTGGGTTAAAAATGAAGTGTTTGAAACTCGTCAAAATTAATGTAAAAAAAAAATAAAGGATGTCTTGGCACTTGCAATTTTTCGCGTGGCATTGAGAAATCGTGCGGAACCTCGGGAGTGCGAAAGCTAAGAGGATGATGCGGTACGCCTTATCTTCGGCTTTCTTCTCTCTTACCCGTACCACACCCATTGTCACATGCTTTACGCTCACCTCGGGGCACACGGGGAATCCTCTCGAGTTCCCACGTGCACAGCTTTTCGCTTCCATATAGTTTGTGCTGCTGGTGCTGCTTCTGCAAGTCCAATTGTCTCTCCCTGATTCTCGGGAAGCTTTTGTTCGTCCACATCCCGGCATACGGATCCGGCCTTCACGTTCTCGAACACGCCCGATTTCCTTCCACCATTCACCCCTCTTTGCCCTTCTCTCCCCTTTCACTGTGCGCTCTTTCTAATCTCTCGTGACGAGCATAAAGTTTCTTGTTGAGTTCAGACTCGAGTGCTGCGAAGATACTTGTGTTGGTACGTGTTTGTCGTGTGGCTAACAGAAACCGTGCCATTTTTCACTCACCGCTTCATTATGGAGAGGACTGAATTAAATTTGTTACTAATTTTTTTTTTCGTTCAAAAATTGTATTAATACACTGAGAGAAAAAGTTTCATTGATTCACGGAAATATTTGCCAATGAAATGAAATACTTAAATTTCAATACTATTTTTTCTTTGAATGATCTCAAACTCGATGAAAAGTAGTGACATTGATTCGAAGAAACATATCTTTAAACCAAAGAATCTTTTTCATTGATTTCAAAGATATCGTCTCTGATTCAATGAAACCTTCTTCTTACCAGCTCAAAATTTCGAATCCTATTTTTTCCTTAAGTACACCGAGAAAAAAAGTTTCATTAATTCACGAAAATCTTTGCCAATGAAATGAAATACTTGAATTTCAATACTATTTTTTCTTTGAATGATCTCAAACTCAATGAAAAGTTAGTCACATTGATTCGAAGAAAAATTTCATTAAACCAAAGAACCTTTTTCATTGATTTCAAAGATATCGTCTCTGATTCAATGAAACTTTCTTCTTACCACCTCAAAATTTCGAATCCTATTTTTTCCTGAAGTACACCGAGAAAAAAAGTTTCATTGATTCACGGAAATGTTTGCCAATGAAATAAAATACTTGAATCTCAATACTATTTTTTCTTTGAATGATCTCAAACTCAATGAAAAGTAGTGACATTGATTCGAAGAAACATTTCTTTAAACCAAAGAACCTTTTTCATTGATTTCAGAGATATCGTCTCTGATTCAATGAAACCTTCTTCTTACCAGCTCAAAATTTCAAATCCTATTTTTTCCTTAAGTACACCGAGAAAAAAAGTTTCATTAATTCACGAAAATCTTTGCCAATGAAATGAAATACTTGAATTTCAATACTATTTTTTCTTTGAATGATCTCAAACTCGATGGAAAGTAGTGACATTGATTCGAAGAAACATTTCTTTAAACGAAAGAACCTTTTTCATTGATTTCAAAGATATCGTCTCTGATTCAATGAAACCTTCTTCTTACCAGCTCAAAATTTCGAATCCTATTTTTTCCTGAAGTACACCGAGAAAAAAAGTTTCATTGATTCACGAAAATCTTTGCCAATGAAATGAAATACTTGAATTTCAATACTATTTTTTCTTTGAATGATCTCAAACTCAATGAAAAGTTAGTCACATTGATTCGAAGAAACATTTCTTTAAACGAAAGAACCTTTTTCATTGATTTCAAAGATATCGTCTCTGATTCAATGAAACCTTCTTCTTACCAGCTCTAAATTTCGAATCCTATTTCTTTCTGAAGTACACCGAGAGAAAAAGTTTCATTGATTCACGAAAATCTTTGGCAATGAAATGAAATACTTGAATTTCAATACTATTTTTTCTTTGAATGATCTCAAACTCAATGAAAAGTAGTGACATTGATTCGAAGAAACATTTCTTTAAACCAAAGAACCTTTTTCATTGATTTCGAAGACATCGTCTCTGATTCAATGAAACCTTCTTCTTACCAGCTCTAAATTTCGAATCCTATTTTTTCCTGAAGTACACCGAGAAAAAAAGTTTCATTAATTCACGGAAATCTTTGCCAATGAAATGAAATACTTTAATTTCAATACTATCTTTTCCTTGAATGATCTGAAACTCAATGAAAAGTAGTGACATTGATTCGAAGAAATATTTCTTTAAACCAAAGAACCTTTTTCATTGATTTCAAAGATATCGTCTCTTATTCAATGAAACCTTCTTCTTACCACCTCAAAATTTCGAATCCTATTTTTTCCTGAAGTACACCGAGAAAAGAAGTTTCATTGATTCACGGAAATCTTTGCCAGTGAAATGAAATACTTGAATTTCAATACTATTTTTTCTTTGAATGATCTCAAACTCAATGAAAAGTTAGTCACATTGATTCGAAGAAACATTTCTTTAAACGAAAGAACCTTTTTCATTGATTTCAAAGATATCGTCTCTGATTCAATGAAACCTTCTTCTTACCAGCTCTAAATTTCGAATCCTATTTTTTCCTGAAGTACACCGAGAAAAAAGTTTCATTGATTCACGAAAATCTTTGGCAATGAAATGAAATACTTGAATTTCAATACTATTTTTTTTTGAATGATCTCAAACGCAATGAAAAGTAGTGACATTGATTCGAAGAAACATTTCTTTAAACCAAAGAATCTTTTTCATTGATTTCAAAGATATCGTCTCTGATTCAATGGAACCTTCTTCTTACCACCTCAAAATTTCGAAACCTATTTTTTCCTTAAGTACACCGAGAAAAAAAGTTTCATTAATTCACGAAAATCTTTGCCAATGAAATGAAATACTTGAATTTCAATACTATTTTTTCTTTGAATGATCTCAAACTCAATGAAAAGTAGTGACATTGATTCAAAGAAACATTTCTTTAAACCAAAGAACCTTTTTCATTGATTTCAGAGATATCGTCTCTGAGTCAATGAAACCTTCTTCTTACCACCTCAAAATTTCGAATCCTATTTTTTCCTAAAGTACGCGGCAGATAAAGCTCAAATTTTGTGAGTATGTAAGGAAGTATGGCAGAAATAAGCTAAGCTTTTGGCTCCTCGAAACTCTTTTTTTTTTTTTTTTTTTTTTTTTGCATTTTCCCCCGCTTATCAAGTCTCCGATGTGAGTCTTATAGCGGGTCGGCTCGGCTTTCCGCACAGTATTATTTAATTATTCGTCATCCGAAGCATTTCTGCCGCGAGCCAGTCCCCCCCAGATTGCGGCCGCATCCGACTTCCCCCTCTATATCGCATTCGCCATAGCATTTCTGCTATGGGCATAGGAAAACTGCGGAAAACCCATGCCGATATAGCCGGTCTCGAGTTCGCCTCCCGGCACCGGAGCTACGTCACATTTCGTCAAGAACGTAAACACGGACTACAGCTGTATACATGTGACCCCCACAGGTAGAAATACCTGTGTGGGTCTCATGTATACATCTGGAGCTTCATCGCGTCCGTATTTATATTTTCGACGAAAATCGACGGCACCGGGAATCGAACCCGCGACCTACCGATGTTCTGGACTAGAGGCCAGTACCCTAACCACTAGACCATCGCACCGGTTTGCTCCTCGAAACTCAAAGCGTTTCGTTCGGGAGAACCGGAAAACAAAAAAGTGAGGTTAGGTGCGAGAGAGAGATCAATGAAAACGTTTCTTTGAACCAATGAAAACGTCCCTTTAAAACAATGAGACTGTTTCTTTATTATATGCTCACTAAGTAAATCTTTATTTACAGGCAATTAAATGTTCTCTTTGAAATTCGAATGCACTATTTCATTGAAATCAAAGAAATATTTCGTTGAGATCAATGAAAAAAAAAACAATCCACCCATTTCTTTGGCGTCAATGAAATCCTTTCTCTCGGTGTATTATTACGTACACTGTTAAAAATATTTTGAACATTAATATATGTATTGGAAGCTGTTTTGCAGATACGTAAATTTCATTAATATAAATTTCATTTAATATACCGTTAAAATAAAAATGAAGTTTAATATATAGATATGTTGTAAAATTCCAATAATTATATTATAATCACAACTTTTATGGAGTCTTTAGTATACTGTATATTGATTTTACAATTTTTTGTATATTGATTAATATTTGTATATTAAATTTGATATTCGCGTATCCGCAAAAAAATTTCTAATACTTTATATTAATGTTCATAAAAATATTTCTAACAGTGTAATAATTTACTAAAAGAAATGTATTTAGCGTGGGATAATGAATGGAAATAAAGTGAATATTTAGTTAATTATGGTTTTTTTTCGCTTTTCTCCAAAAATTGTGGTTTCAGGGCTGTATTTTGCCCTCCTCGCCTCTCCCATTGCGTACCTTTTCCATAATGTATCGTGACGAGGATAAACTTGGAACAAAAAAAAATAATAATAATAAAGGGGTAAGAAAAATTGAGCTATTTTTCAGCTACTGTGTCATGAAGTTGATGGAATCGATTTTGTTAAATTTGATGTGATTGATTTTTATTAAAACATTTAATTTATGAGATATGAGTCATTCTCTGTCAGCTTAGCCGGTATAATAATTCAAAAACTAGTCTAAAAAAGGAGGGAGCAAAAAATGATGCTACTTTTCAGTTATAGTATTATTAAGTCGATGGAATCAGTTTTGTTAATTTCAAATGTCATTAAAATTAACAATATAAAAAAATCCTTTTAATTTGAGATTTAAACTTTGAAAAATTACGAACCCAGAGATATTTTTACTATGATTAAGAATTTAAAAAACTGTAATGCAGGTCTAAAAAAAATCACAGCCACGTAACGAAGAAGTGAAAGAGGACCAAATAGAAGAGAGAGCAGATAAAATAGACTGTACAAAAAATGCTGGTAGTAGTTATCTTAGTTATTTTAAAAAAAGTTCATCTTGTCAACCAATTCCAACACCCTCTAAACATTTATTTCCAATCAAATGTCATTAAAATGAACAATACCAAAAAATCCTCTTAATTTTATATTTTTGCTCTAAAAAAATTACCAGCTCAGAGATATTTCACTGCGATTAAGAAATAAAAAAAAAGTGTAATGCAGGGCTGAAAAAAAAAAAAAATCACAGCCACGTAACGAAGAAACGAAAGAGGACCAAATAGAAGAGAACAGGGCGGTGCAAATAGACTGGTGCAAAAAATGCTGGTAGTAGTTAGCGTAGTTCGCGAGCAGCTTGTCGCGTATTCGTAGGTGGTGTATAGTGTATGGTAAGGGTAGAGGTACGTTCAGAAAAGGGTAGGGAAGGAGGTAGTGTGCCGCGCGCCGCAGCTTTATCGCCATGCACTGACTTCATTACTCGGCAGTATTAATAAAAGGCCGACGTAAAGCACCGGGCGTAAAGCTCCTTTCTGCCCTGCTGGCCGGGCTCTGCCACCTCTGTCGCACAACTTTACCTCTTTCCTCTCCCACCCCGTCATGCTTTATGCTTCTCGCGCGTAAAATAGGGGAATGCCTGTATAAAATGTACGGTTTCCGCGTTTATAGCGACGGTGGCAATGCAATGGGTGGGTGAAACTCGCTCTGGAAAACGAGTAATAATCGTTACTGAAGGATAAACGTTGCCGGGAGGATTAGTTTGCTCTGGCCGAGCATAAGTACCGTGAATTTTCGATCTGTCGCTTGTCAGTTGAGAGATCATTAATCAGCGAGCAATTTGCCAACCTTCTATCTGTTACTTCTAGAAAGATAGGATTACGATTATGTGATAATGGTACAAGTATTATATTAAGTTTTACTACAGTTGTAAGCACCCATTAGTTTTGTAATCACACTATTAGGTTATTTATTTCATAATTAATATGATATTATTGCTTCCTCATAGAGGAAGTTTTGTTTTCGTTAAAAAAAATTTTTTCGAGATTTTCATGCCAGTGCACTCAGAATGGTCTAAAATGTCGAGAAAAGGGGTTTAGAAAAAATGTCTGTATGTATGTGTGGGTGTGTGCGTATGTGCACAATTTTTTGTTAGCACGATAGCTGTCGCAATTTTGAAGATATCGGGCTTAAATTCGAACCACGAGTAAACTGTCGTTAAACAAGGTGTGGGATTGAATTTGGAGTTAATCCATCAAGGTGTTCAAAATTTATGGCATTTTGAATTTTTTGGAGAATGTCAGCTCGGGCTCTAACTCCCGCAATTTTTAAGATATCCGGCTCATACTTGGACCAGAAGTGGACTGTTATCAAATAGTGTTTGGGATTAAATTTGGTGTCAATCCGTTAAGGGGTTCACAATTTATGGCATTTTTACATTTTTTGACATTTTTTGTTCGTGCTCTAACTTTCGCAATTTTTAACATATCGGGCTCAAATTTGGTCCACAAGTGGACTGTTATTAAATAAAGTTTGGGAGTGAATTTGACGTCAATCCGTTAAGGGGTTTTAAATTTGTGGCATTTTGAATTTTTTGTTTGTGCTCTAACTTCCGCAATTTTTAAGATATTGGGCTCTAATTTGGTCCACGAGTAGAGTGTGGGTAAACTAAGCATCAGTTAGAATCTGGCGAGAATCTGTCAAGGGGTTTCAAAACTAATGTCATTAAAATTTTTTCAAACAAGGCTGCAAAGTAGAACTTGCAAATTGCTTCCTCATTATTATTGGATTTTTACAAAGCTTCCTCTATGAGAAATCCAAAATAGATTAACATGCTTTTTTTCTAATTGCCAATCGTAGATCTTATTAAAAAAACAGAAAATGACAATTTATAGAAAATATTATTATGTATTAATTTGATGGTGTATTCAGTTTATTAATAATCTATGAAATACAATGAAAATAAGACAAAGTAATAAAAACAAATTAATGAATGATCAAATGATGAAATATTAAAACTAAAGATAAAGTAATTATAAAATTTATAAAAATGATATATGCCGCGCTTACTCTATCTATATGCTATTGGACCTTATTTATTTATTTTGTTAGAGTATTTGTGGAGTTTTATTATTTGACCTCACCGGTAATTTCGTTGTTGTGTTGAGGTCACGTTGTTGTTTTTCTGTCAAATTGATCGAATTATTAAGCGATTTAATGATTTGAAAAATGCTTATAATTATTAAGAAATACCTTGTTTATTGTAACTGTTACGTCCTGGCTATTTTTCCTAACTTAATTACTTATTATTTTATTGCCATTCTTTCCAATATTCAATCTCGAATTTCTGTCAATGTAAATCCGTTCCGCTATTTCGTGCTTCGTTCATTGCACTTGTATATTTTCGCTGACCCCACGTGTCGTGCGTTGTCAGCATCTTTGGGCCGTCGCGCGGTCCCCGAAAACCCCACTTAAACTCCGATTCACTTTCATTCATTTTTTCAATCCTTTCACTCATCAGTCTTCAATGAATTTCCAAACAATCAACATGTATTAAATACAATATTTCAAGCGCTTGAGCGCCGCGTTTAAGTATAAGTTTCTTAAAATAATCAATTAATAATTGTCATAAACAGTGACAATATAAGAAGTTTAATCCTGTTAAATTGGTATTTCAAATTCGGATAAATAAATCAACGTATTTTACGTGTGATAATTCGAAATATTAGTTTCAACTATTAATCGAACAACGAATCCCAAAAATATATCCCATTCCAACGTCTCGTTAGCTCGGGATGTAACAGTAACCATATTAATTGTAACTTTATTAATTTGACTTTCGTGACATTTTGTAATTAATATTTTTTTAAAAGTTATACATTATTTTGCCAATGTGATAGAAATTACTATGTAAATAACTCAATGGAGGGAGTTCAAAAGTAATAGATTGTTAAGATGGAAAAGCTTAAATTTATTGTACGAGGAATTTGGTCGACTAAAACTTTAGAAAAATTCTGAAATTCTGCTGTATGAAATATGTTTATGATTTCCTTAAATATTCATCATTATTATCTTAATTATAACCAAATGGTCGAAATAAAAAATTTGGTTAAAAAAAAAATCGTTGAAGATACTACACATTTCGAATGAAAATTGAACAAGCAGTTGGTGGGTTGGGATAAGCAAACGACGGTTAATCTCGAGTCGCGAATAGGCAAACTACCCCTGAGTGAGTCTCTGCAAGTTTTCACTCGGTCACTTGGCGTCTCGCGAGGTTTCCTCAGTAGCGCACACAGATGAACGTAGGTACACAAGTATAAATGCATTATATGTATATACATATATATATATTGTACAAGGGTAGTTAGAAGTAGATAGTACAGGATGAAAGTTGGGGAAGGGATCTTTCGAAGTCCTCGCTCACCTGACGTTATTCGAGACGTACATAGAGATATACATATGGGGCATTCCGAGTCAAATCTACAGAGTTGCGAACTCTGTATTTTATTTATTTAACTTTTATTGTGATCGTATGTGGAAAAAAAATTGTAGCTGAATTTTCAAATTTTGTAGCAAATTATTTTGGCCGATATAAATAAAAAATATTTATAAAATAACAGCATTTTTTAAACTATTCTGAAATGGACGTGAAATTAAGAGCGCATCAAAAAATTGAAATTTATATTAGAGTTTTTTTCCATTTTTTTTTAAATCTAAGATAAATATTTTTATTTTTTTTCGTATTCAAAATTCTCAACTTTCATTTTTCAATAATTTTAATTACCCACGATAAAAATTGTATTCAATCGTTATAACATACATGGAACATTAGCAAAATAATAACATTTCTTTTTTTCAATCTATAAATATAACGAAAAAATAAATTAAAAAATTAAGTGTCAGTCTTAATTCTAAATAATTGCCGAAATAAATTAAACTTTCAATTATTTTCGAGTGTAAATTACGTAAAAGTAAAATATTGCTGGAAATTAAAAAACCAAAAAAAGCTCTTCGAGTATTTATTATAAATTATTTATCTAATTTCATAAATCAACTTTACAAATAAATATCACACGAAAAATTCTTTCAATAATTTTTGTTTATTTTAATTAAGCTAATTAAAGAAAAAAATTAATTAGTGTCAAATGATATTTCAAATACTAATAAATACTAATCAAAAATAATTAAAAAATATGGAGTTAATTTTTTTGGTTTGACATGGAATGCCCAAAGCATAGAATGGAAGCTTGACGAAGAGAAGAGAGCGCGAGGTTGAGGGGTCCATGTGGGCTCGTTTGAGAACCGTCACTCGTGTAAACTAGACCAAGCACTCCTACCTCACTCTTTCCAGACTTCCCTTGAGCGTGACGAAGTGGTCTAGGTCTCTCTCGCAGTCTCGCGTTCAGTCTCTCTTTTTCCCTTTCTGCCTCGACCCTCTGGTGGCCGGCTTCACTTTTGCCTCTCTCGCTCTGTGTCACCGGTATTTTTTTCAGCCTCTGCCCACGTTAGTCCTTCAAACCAGTCAAAATTCTGTTAGTTTTCTCGGTGTATTTCCACTCCTCTGCACCAGCTCTTCTCTTTCTTAGCCTCTTCTCCCTCTGACACTTCTAATTTTACCCATCACGTCTCAGTGAACGTTGCCACGGTTTACAAATTACAAATTCGCAACGAGACTGGAACTGGAACAGAGAGGAGGAACTGAGAAAAATCACCATAATAGTAGGATATTAACTATATCCATACACTGTTCAAAATATTTTGAAAATTAATATAAGTGATTTTAAAAATTAATATAAATTTTATTTAATATACAGATATGTTGTAAAATTTCTATAATTATATTGTAAATCGAACTTTTATCAAGTGATTAGTATCCTGTATCCTGATTTTACAACAATTTTTTTGTATATTAATTAATATTTGTATATTAAATTTAATATATGCGGATCCGCAAAAATTTATTTCATTAATTTCATACAAATTTTTTTTTCATACAAAAAATTCTAACAGTATATGATTATTGAGAATTAATATCAATATATACAGATTTTTACTAAAAAATTTTTACAGATATAAAAAATTTGTGCACCTCATAAGGGAATTTCAAAAACAAATCGTAAAAATAATATTTTTTAGTGATTCATTATGAAAAATGTAGAATTTTACATAAATCATTTTTTTTTAAATTTTCGACATTTTAGCACAAAATGAAAGTTTTTACAAAAATAGCCATAATGGTAAAATTAATGGAGTTTAATTCTTTCGAATCTTCATTTTTGTTTTTTCGGTTCATGATAGTCCTTCAAACCAGTCACAATTCTTTTAGTTTTCGTAGTGTATTTCCTACCCTCTGGAGCAGCCCTTATCCTCTCGTCTTTCTCCCAAACCCTTTTCTTTCTTGGCCTCTTTCTCCCTCATACTTCTCACTTTACCCATCACGTTCCAGTGCACGTTGCAACGGTTTACAAATTACAAATTCGCAACGAGGCTGGAACTGGAACAGAGAGGAGGAACTGAGAAAAATCACCATAATAGTAGGATATTAACTATATCCATACACTGTTAAAAATATTTTAAAAATTAATATAAGTGTGTTGGAAGTTCTTTTGCAGATACGATATATTAAATTTTATTTAATTAAATTATATATTAAATTTTATTTAATATACCGAATTAAATAAAAATTTAATTACATTACATTTTATTTGATATACAGATATGTTGTAAAATTTATATAATTCAATTGTAAATCGAACTTTTATGAAGTGATTAGTATCCTGTATCCTGATTTTATAACAATTTTTTTGTATATTAATTAATATTTGTATATTAAATTTAATATATGCGTATTCGGAAAAATTTATTTCATTAATTTCATACAAATTTTTTTTTCATACAAAAAATTCTAACAGTATATGATTATTGAGAATTAATATCAATATATACAGATTTTTACTAAAAAATTTTTACAGATATAAAAAATTTGTGTACCTCATAAGGGAATTTCAAAAACAAATCGTAAAAATAATATTTTTTAGTGATTCATTATGAAAAATGTAGAATTTTACATAAATCATTTTTTTTTTAATTTTCGACATTTTAGCACCAAATGCAAGTTTTTACAAAAATGGTCATAATTGTAAAATTAATGGAGTTTAATTCGTTTCGAATCTTCATTTTTGCTTTTTTGGTTTATGATAGTCCTTCAAACCAGTCACAATTCTTTTAGTTTTCGTAGTGTATTTCCTACCCCCTGGAGCAGCCCTTATCCTCTCGTCTTTCTCCCAAACCCTTTTCTTTCTTGGCCTCTTTCTCCCTCATACTTCTCACTTTACCCATCACGTTCCAGTGCACGTTGCAACGGTTTACGAATTACGAATTCGCAACGAGAAACCCTTGGAACAGCTGCAGCACCCGAGTCTCGCGGCTCTGTAACTTCTCTGTACACGAGCCCGAGGTCTCGTGTTTCGACTTTGAACGAGCAACTTTAATTACTCAACTCTATATCGCCTCTTCTGCGCTTCTCACGTTGTTCTTATACCTTATATACCGGGAGTATTTGTCGTTGAACACAACGAAGAGGGAAAATAAATTTAGGAGAAAATATATTACTCATCGTAAGAAATCTTATTATTATTAGTTCAGGAAATGATCAGCATTGTTTATTACGTTAGTTGTTATTTTATCATTATTACTAATGGGTTGAATTTTTTTTATATACATTTTTGTGTATGTTTCGATTAATGATCTGATTTATATTTATTTTTTACGTATGGACGAAAATATTTTTTATTGCTTTATTTTTTTTTAAATCAAATTATGGTACAGTCTAATTAAAGATTTTTTTTGTCAGATATACTCTTTACTCAACGTAAAGTGGGATGTACAAAATCTGCAGAAAAATTGGCAGAGTCGGCAGAAAAATATTTAGAGAAGAAAAAAGAATTCAGGAAAACTATTGACATTTAATGATTGCTCTAAAAAAAATTTATAGTTATTTATGACTATAAAATTATTTATGAATCAGAAAATTGTTGCAAATTTATGGGTTGCACTGTGTTATCATTTTTATATACCCAATTCCTGAAAAAAAATTTAATCTCAGCTTAGCATATTAAAATTAAATTCTCACTTGATTATGAAAATCATATCGTCTGCGGGCAAGATTAAATATCAATATTTTATCCTGAAATTTTGCCGACTTTTACGTTTCCATGGCTTACAAAATATGAAAAAGTAATGAGACATAAATGATTTATTTATTTATATTGATTCCGGCGCATAATTAAATATTTAAAGCCTCTAGTCCCTTAAGACTAAATTTTTTCGTTTCTCAAATCAGAAACGGAAAAAAGTGACTTATTTTTAAGTCATCGTAAAAAGGCATGTATTTTCTGAGGTAGAATATGCGACTTGAGAATGATAGTCCAGGTCAAAATTCGATATCTTAAAAATTGACTTAGTTAAGGAAATCTGTCCGAAAATGAATTTTAGAAATACTGTCGAAGAATTAAAAAAAAAAATTCATAAATAGTTCAAATGAAATAAGATTCACTTAAGGGGAGGGAATCGGGTAAAAAAAATTGATTTTGGAAATTCAATATCATCCAAATCCTATTGCTTATAAAAATGCCCAACGCACTATATTGTTACTACTCGATGAAAGGATTTTTTACTGTCGTCTGACTTGCATATGCTTTTCAATATTATCTTAAGCAAAGTTCTTAGGTTTTCCATTCTGCGCATGATTCAGATCAAACTACTAGGCAGATTGGAATGGTTGACGTCTCATTTTCTTCTTCATGAAAAGATACACCGGCTAAATGGAGCAAACTATTTTTTTTCATTCTGAAAGCAAAGTTAATCACTGATTTAGAAAATAGCATAAAATTTATTTATTGATAATTGTGTCACTTAAAAAATATTACCTTTTATTAACATTTTCTCCTTTTAGCCGGTGTATCTTTTCATGAAGAAGAAAATCAGACGTCAACCATTCCAATCTGCCTAGTAGTTTGATCTCAATCATGCGCAGAATGAAAAGCCTAAGAACTTTGCTTAAGATAATATTGAAAAAAATATACAAGTCAGACGACAGTAAAAAATCCTTTCATCGAGTACCAACAATATTGTGCGTTGGGCATTTTTATACCCACATAGAAAAATATATATGTAACATATACGTTAAATATATGGCGCCAAAAAGTTCTATATGCTGCATATATTCTGCATATATGTGTGTAAAAATATATTCAAAATATATGGGATATATGTAGCGGAATATATGTAAAATATATTTCATATACGTTTAGCGCCAAAAAGTTCTATACGTCAAATATATCGTACATATATTTCTATTTCCATGTGGGCATGCGATAGGATTTGGATGATATTGAATTTCCAAAATCAATTTTTTTCACCTGACTCCCTCCCCTTAATCCCGTTTGAAAATACGATTCAAATCCATGAAGTAAACTTTTTTTAGCAGTTTAATTATGCATTGTGTGCAATTTTTTTATAATAATAGAACGTGAGAATATCCAACTGCAAATATGAAAATAATTCCCACAATACAAACAATATCGAAGAATCAACTTTGATTTACCGTGTGTGTGGATACAAGAATGGTAGATACATTTTATGAGAGTGTATCTTTCGATGAGGGTGTCCAATTTCGTGCGCTTTATTATCACGTAAATTATTATTATTGAGTAAATTATTATTATCACCAATTTTACCTACAGTCAGCAAAATCGCGGTACATTTTTCACGTCTGCAATGGCATGAATGTTTAATGGGGCAATGCATCGGTGCGCCAACCCAGGGCACACACAGGTTTGCCCGGGTATTCACCCCTCACGGAAATTACCAAGCGATAACGTTGTTGACGACGATGAAACGAGTTGCACCGCATCGAGTTTGTAGTGAAGTTGTGTTACAAGTCGAGGGATGAGACCAAATGGTAAAATAAAATTTTAAACACACCCCACAGCCTTTGGCAATATATCGTTTAATAACAATTATTTGAAAGAACGAAAGCAAAAGATATTTCAATAATTTTTCACGTCTTTTATTTGCAGTAGATAATATTCGTCTGTCTACGAAAAAAAAAAAAAAAATCGTAACTCTCCTCGTATTTCACATTTTTATTCGACAGGTTTTCTTTTTTTTTTTTTTTTTCTTCACGTGAAAGCTACACGTTATGAATTTTTAATAACTAGAGCGATCCATCGATCGCTCTGACGCATCGTCGTGCGATTCCACGAGTACAGACTCTACACACAATCCATACATCGTAGTACAGTGCACGTCCGTCGGGAACTTGGCGCAAGCGCTATATTTACTCGTTGTTTTTTTTTTTTTTTTTTTTTTGCGAGCAGGTGAACGCGAGAAGAAAATCAAATAACAGAGTTCAGGAAGGCGTTTAAACACGATGCAAAAACATTCGAGTGTATTTTTTGTTTAATTCATGCTGACACGAATGTAAACAATAGAAGGTGCGACCGGAGAGTTTTTCGTCACACTATTTGAAATGCTGTTACAATACGAGGTTGATTAAAAAAAAAAATCGAAATATTGATTATTTAAATTTAAAAAAAAAAATGGAAAATGCATATGTATGTAAAAATAACTAAATTGTATGCCACTCTTTTTATATAACTTTGGAATCAAATTGTTTTAATTACACTGAAAAAAACATTGATTGCTTGTATTTTTTGAAAATATTAAAAAATGCAATTATAGCGTAAAAAAAGTCATTATATTTTTATAACTTTGGAATAAAATTGTTCTTATTTCGCTTTTATCAAAAGGTAATATAGGAATTTGAACACGATATTTGATATTTAGTTTGAAATATAATATAATCGGAAATTGTATAAAAATATAAAAAATGCAATTATAGCGTAAAAAAAGTCATATTATATTTTTGTAACTTTGGAATAAAATTGTTCTTATTCCGGTTTTATAAAAATTTTAGGAATCTGAATGTGATATTCGATATTTAGTTTGAAATATAATCGGAGAGAAGGGTTTTGTGAAAATAGCCATATTTTTTTATAAACTGTTATATTGATATCGTATTACGTGATTATGTCGTTGTTTGTCAACAAATGCGACGCTGAACTATAATATTCATCGTATATGCATAGGCATAATTCTTGTCAACATCGTGAATATTGTGTGCAGCGTTCATACTTGTTGACACTTGGCAAACGGCTAATAATTATTAACATACATGGGAACTGGGAAATATCATCATAACAATAGAAAAATAAACATATGCTACAGGATTATTGAGAATCAATGTCAATAAGTAGAGAGTTTTATTAACTGAAGTTTGATCAAAATGAATTTTGATAAATCATAATGGAATCCCTAAAAACAAAAAACGTAAAAATAACACTTTTTGAGATTTTTAATGAAAAATGCTGATTTTCTAACAGATTAAATGGTAAATAAAAAGGCATTAAGGTAAACGGCCCTGTTTGTGACCCTGCCTCGGTTTGTGACCCCCGGTAGCTATTTTACACTGTCATAAATGTAATTTACGTCGAATTTTAACCTTATTATCGCCAAATTAAAGAGCTTTTTTAACAGTTTTTTCCAGCAATAATCAAATTTCGTAACAAATTATTTAGAAATACATTTCACCGGTGAAAGCCGTGGTATTGCGTTTCAGTGAGTTCGAACCGCCATTCCTAGACGGAGCTCACTAGCTGTATCGGTCGCGTATTTGATTGTTTCCATTCTTAAGTAAGTATAATACAACATAACAATTATATGAAAATGATCACAATAATTAGCTTTATCGACAAGAAATAGAATACTTAAGCTATTGATTAGTTTTACCCGTAAACTCAAAGGGTCAATAACTCCCAACGTAATTGTGGTTATTGACCCTCCCAATATTTACGATTTTTACTTGTTGCTGAAAATTAGGTTAGGATTGAATCCTGTATAAATTTCGACATTTAACGTTATTATGGTTTTGTTTTCATTTAATTATCGATATTTTTCCCAAATAGGAGTTCGAAAAACCCGGATAGGTGTCAGAAACCCGGCGACCTACGGCGTGAGTGTCACAATCCCGGTACACGCGGGGGTTCAGGACCTACGGCGTCAGTGTCACAAACCCGGTACACGCAAGGGTCACAAGCTACGACATGAGTGGTTCTGTAAGGTCAGGAACCCCGGCAGCAAACAAGCAATATTTAAATAATGTCTTTATTAATATTCTCAACATTTTGCCTTTGAAGAATAGTCTAATCTGTTTCAGAAGGTTTTAATGCACGTATTGAAAGCGTTCATTTTCAGTTTAACAATATCACGCATCTGTAAATAACAGAAAATCGACCCCGCTGCTCTAAAGGTGTCATAAACTGGGCCGTTTACCTTAATTATTTTTAAAAAATATCCCTAATTAATTATTCAAACACAATAACCCACCGATACACTGAGAGAAAAGATTTCATTGACGCCAAAGAAATGGGTGGATTGATTTTTTTTTTCATTGATTACAACGAAATATTTCTTTGATTTCAATGAAATAGTGCATTTGAATTTCAAAGAGAACATTTCATTGCCTGTAAATAAAGATTTACTTAGTCAGCATATAATAAAAAAACAGTTTCATTGTTTTAAAGAGACGTTTTCATTGGTTCAAAGAAACGTTTTCATTGATCTCTCTCTCGCACCTAACCTCACTTTTTTGTTTTCCGGTTCTCCCGAACGAACGGCTTCGAGTTTCGAGGAGCCAGAAGCTTAGCCTATTTCTGCCGTACTTCCTTACATACTCACAAAATTTGAGCTTTATCTGCCGCGTACTTCAGGAAAAAACAGGTTTCGAAATTTTGAGCTGGTAAGAAGAAGGTTTCATTGAATCAGAGACGATATCTTTGAAATCAATGAAAAAGGTTCATTGGTTTAAAGAAATGTTTCTTCGAATCAATGTCACTACTTTTCATTGAGTTTGAGATCATTCAAAGAAAAGATAGTATTGAAATTCAAGTATTTCATTTCATTGGCAAAGATTTCCGTGAATCAATGAAACTTTTTCTCTCGGTGTATAAGACACTTACAATTACATCACAGTCATAAAACGCATCCATCTCAACAAAAAAGTGAAATACGATTGCCAAGCGATAATATCTCTCGTGAGTAAAATAACAACCTCCACATTTTCCGAATGAAAAACGACCGACAATAAACATTCCGAGTTCACACTTGCAGCCTCTTAACGTCAAAAAGGTGTATCCAAACCTTGTAGCCCAGTTACCACCTTCACCACGTTCGTAACTACATCCAATACACAAGAAAATATCGGCTGTTCCCGCGGCGATTCCATGGCAAAAGAGGGTTGAGAATCGTAGAGGCGAGAACGTGAAAGCATTTCACGAGATCGTTTTGGCCCTCGTTTGTCGGTTTGTACTCAGTAGACTACAACACAAATGTGCTTTACCAACCAATACAACCAACGACGAGGCAAAGATGGCAAAGAAGACAAGTACACGAGACAGGAATCGGCGATGCCGTTCACCGTCTTGGATTCTTCGTGTACTCTCGTGAAACGGCAGCAGTCTTATCGTAATTGCATCATAATTGCGGGACATAAAGCCGGGAGAGTCTAGGGGGTGGTAAAGGCTCTGAGAGTCTCGGGGGTCTTCGATGGTGGTGCACGTCGACGCCATCATCAAGTTTTCCACTCGACCTGCGAGCTTCCTAAGTCTGTACCTGATGAAGCACAGTTAACGTATATATTATATGTCTGGTAGGTTGTTTTTGATGGTGGTCAGTGAAAATTTAGTTCTGCATGTCTGGTCCACTATTCAGGGTATCTTTTGGCAGGGAACAGAAATTTTCATTGAGAACCCCTTGAGCTTGGCGCCAGGTTGGCTGGAGCCTGACATCCGATCAATCAACCTGCTGCTGCTGCTACTGCTGTAGGAGAGACTGGGGCTAGTTGGGTCAGGGGCAAGTAGGGTCAAATACGTTTAACAATCAACGGTTATATAAAACGGATTGGCCCTAACTTACACAAATATAATGCACACCTTTTAGTAACATTACTAGAGTGATTGAATAATAATTTCAAGAGTTAATTAACAGGAATTAATTTTTAGTATGAAAAGTAAAATTTTGTCATGACAATAAAAAAAGTTCTGAAGCTGTGATTACAAAGCTCAGGGTCAAAGGCATTTAAAAATCAACGGGTACATTAAACTGCTTGGCCGTAAACGGATCCATTTACAAAAAGAAATTCTCAACTTTTAATAATGTTATTGGAGGGATTGAATAATAATTTCAAGAGTTACTTAATGGGAACTGATGCTTGGTATAAAAAGTAAAATTTTGTCATGAGAATAAAAAAGTCCTCAAGCAGTGACTGCAAAATTGAGGCACTTGAAACTTTTGCAATTGAAAGATTGGATATTCATTTGTAATTTGAGCCTAAATGGAGCGTATTCACTTCATCCAGTTCAAAGAAATTCTCGGGTGAGGTTTAAGATAACCAATGATGAAAATAGTGAATGGCTAAAATAGCGAATCTCGTAATAATGGCCATTCTAGATTCAGACGTTTATTATATTTAAATTCACTATTTTAGCCTTTCTAAAATAGCGAATTTCGTAATAATGGCCATTCTAGATTCAGACGTTTATTATATTTAAATTCGCTATTTTAGCCATTCGCTATTTTAACCCCCATCTTATCAAAATGCAATCAAAATAGCGAGTGTCTAAAATAGCAAGTTTCATAATGATGGCCATTTTGGATTCAGACGTACATTATTTTGAAATTCGCTATTTTTACCCCCACCCAAATTCTCGATGACAATTTAGGTACTTATTCACGACTCTCTAAATTATATACCAGAATGTTGCCAAATTTTTTTTGTTCCTTGGTGTTTTATTATAAATTGATTTCCCGCAATTTTGTATTTTTTATTTTGGTGATATGATTTGTAATTGGAGATCTTAAAAAAAACTCGGGTATCAAATTTTGAAGTAAATCGTAGGAAACGGAAAATGTGTGACTCAAAGGGTTGAAATTTAAAAAAATTAAAAAATCGAAAGCAAAAAGTGATCCAACTAGCCCCAATTTCTCCTTCTACCTTCTAGTACGCTTTGGCTGGTCTGCCGGTTGTACCTACCTATCTACTGCCTATGCTGACGCCGCGACTACTATAACCTGTCCTCTGCGCTCTTTCCTATACATACGTATACGTATAGTTACTTGCCTTGTCTACCAGTGGCTGCCCTCCAGCCTACAGAATTACCTGAACGGCGCGGAGTCGATACCGTGGCGAGACACGCTCCTTGCATGCGAGGGTCGAATACTTTTGCGTGCGCGATCGGAACCCCAAGTGGTCAGGGCCGGTGAACTCCGGGCTTTCACGAATTAACGCTACCACGCGGTGTTTCTGCCGCTATTAAGGGGTGTTATGGTTGTTGACTTGTAGGTAAATTCTGCAGATTTTGTAATAGGTTGTTCGAAAATTTTTTTTATAGGTATTGTAATTGTTGAGAAAAATACACAGTGGGTCATTAATGAGACAATAGGTCTCAATAATGATACAGGTTATTTTTTACTGCATCTATGTATTAAGGTAGTTTAATCAGTTGAAAAAAAAATATATATATATTCATGATAGTGATAATAATAAAGGTGAAGTTCAAATTTAAAATACGCCTCGATTAGTGTAGAATAATATTATTCTTATTTTATTGAGGCTACCTTCAACTGTAATTAAGGGGTTTAATGGTTGTTGACTTGTAGGTAAATTCTGCAGATTTTATAATAGGTTGTTTGAACATTTTTTTAATAGGTATTGTAATTGTTGAGGAAAATACACAGTAAGATATAGGTCTCAATAATGATACAGGTTATTTTTTACTGCGTCTATATATTAAGGTAGTTTAGTCAGGTATCAAAAATTAAAAATATTATTGATAGTAATAATAGTAATAATAAAGGTGAAGTTTAAATTTAAAGTACGCCTCGATTAGTGTAGAATAAAATTATTCTAATTTTATTGAGGCCACGTTCAAATTTAATTAAGGGGTTTTATGGTTGTTGACTTGTAGGTAAATTCTGCAGATTTTGTAATAGGTTGTTCGAACATTTTTTTATAGGTATTGTAATCTTATATAGGCCTCAGCAATGATACAGGTTATTTTTTATTGCATATATTAAGGTAGTTTACTCATTTTTTAAATTTTTTTATAAATTATTCTGTTAGGAAGAAAAATAATAATATTATTATTGATAACAGTAATAATAATAATGAAGGTAAAGTTTAAATTAAAAGAATGCCTCGATTAATGTATAATAAAAGTATTCTTATTTTTGTGCCGCCACCTTAAAATTTAATCGAGTACGGGAAACCAAATTGTTGTCTTTTCTTAACCTTTTTCTTCCCAATTTTTTTAAATTGGTGAAATATCCTTCTGATTCCGTCCATGGAAAGTACGGAATTAAAGGAATATATACACCTGAATATTTTCATGCAGAATGTAAACATTTCTGAAACTCACAAGAGCCAAACGTGGTTGGAGATAAATTTTTTGATAATTTTCTACGCCAATATTCTCTTAAGGAAGTTTGCAGTAATTAAAATTACACTCACAACTTTTCCTTTTTATAAAATTAAATTGCTCTGTTTGCGATATTTCCTTGAATGTTTGATCAAACTTTATACTTTAAAGTATCCATCGTCTCTTAAAAAAAAAAAAAAAATACAATTGTTGATTCATAAAATTCAAATTTTGCTTTTCCTTTTTTTGTGCGATTATTATTATGGTTATTATTTGGTTTCAGACTTATTGCAGTCACGTGTGTACACTAGGGATTTTTCGTACACCGAGAGAAAAGATTTCATTGACGCCAAAGAAATGGATGGATTGATTTTTTTTTCATTGATTTCAACGAAATAGTGCATTAGAATTTCAAAGAGAACATTTAATTGCCTGTAAATAAAGATTTACTTAGCGAACATATAATAAAGAAACAATTTTATTGTTTTAAAGAGACGTTTTCATTGGTTCAAAGAACCCTTTTCATTGATCTCTCTCTCGCACCTAACCTCACTTTTTTGTTTTCCGGTTCTCCCGACCGAACGGCTTCGAGTTTCGAGGAGCCAGAAGCTTAGCCTATTTCTGCCATACTTCCTTACATACTCACAAAATTTGAGCTTTATCTGCCGCGTACTTCAGGAAAAAATAGGTTTCGAAATTTTGAGGTGGTGAGAAGAAGGTTTCATTGAATCATAGACGACATCTTTGAAATCAATGAAAAAGGTTCATTGGTTCAAAGAAATGTTTCTTCGAAACAATGTCACTACTTTTCATTGAGTTTGAGAT
Organism: Ephialtes manifestator; assembly: GCA_963970395.1. Taxonomy (NCBI): domain Eukaryota; kingdom Metazoa; phylum Arthropoda; class Insecta; order Hymenoptera; family Ichneumonidae; genus Ephialtes; species Ephialtes manifestator. The sequence continues at coordinate 32,239,919 of OZ019972.1, forward strand.
CATTCAAAGAAAAGATAGTATTGAAATTCAAGTATTTCATTTCATTGGCAAAGATTTCCGTGAATCAATGAAACTTTTTCTTTTTCGGTGTATTGGAAAAATTCTTTTTCGTGTGCACTGGCGCAGACGATCAATCCATCGCTCTCTATTCGTTTCCCCTTATCTGCCCAATCTAACACTGCGATATATGCTGTATCTATCGGTATATCGATTATATTTAAATAGATATTGGATGTGCTGTTCGGTGGCCAGAATGCGGACACGCTCTGTTGCAAATCCTCGTGTAAATCCTCCCTTACGAAAATAAGCCGGTATCCCACTCATCGACATCCGCTCCTTTTTCCTCTAACGCGGCGAAATTCGATAGCCGCCACAGCATCTTCGTGTTCTCCTCGTTTTGGTCGTGGAAAAAAGCCCCTTTTTTCCACGTAATCCTCCGTACGTTTGTCACCCCCTCGTCTATTCTTCTCATCCATTCTGCCTTGGAACGGGATAAGCACACGCCCCATCTCCGGAGCGAATCACATAAATTAATATAGAAACTGTGTTACCCTTCGATGTTCGAATTCGTGTGTCTTTTTCATCCCTTTTCCTAACATTTTCAATGTGTGTTATCAGGTCTAAAGCTTAGTGTTATCATTCTCATCCCTTCATACTTGATCCTTCAAAATCGGTTAATTTTAGAGAAAATATTATTGTAGGGTTGATGTGGTTGTGGATATACCCTCGTAACTGCCACCCTTCAGATATCAGTTTTTTAAAACATGTTTTTGTAGTTCTTTAAAGCGTATACGAATATTTTCACATGACATTCTTTCTTTGAATTTGTTTATAAAAGTATCAAATTTTAACCTTACAAAAGTAAGTACGTAAAAATAATAATTTGAATAATTACATCAATAATTGAAAACGTTCAAAATTAAAAAACCTAAAGCGTGACTACAACTTGTTAATTTTGTTATGATTTCCAAAAAAAATTTTGCCAATTATGGAAAATTGTTTTATTTTATTATATAATTAATGTTATATTATTTAGAAAATAAAAAATTCCAGAAAAAGTCAACAAAGCAGTTCCATTGGGAAATTATTCTAAGTACGTTCCAATTTTATGAAACAAAAACGCAGTTGGAGGTAAAAATGTAAAAAGTGCATTTTTCAAAATTGACATTTTAAAAAGTGTCTACACTCTTGGGACAATTTTTTTTTTCAACGACAGATGTTTTTGTTATTTAAAGGGTTAATTCCAACGAAAATTGTCATAAAACATTTACGATGTCACCGTAAATTTAATTTTACAAAAAGGGTTCTGTACGTTTGTATAAATGAAGAATCGTTGTTCAATTATGAACACCCATGTTCGTTCTCTGATGGAATGAAACCCCGGTGGCTTTTATTTGACCCGTAACTCGAATAAAGGGGGGTAGTAAATTCCAACCCTGGAGCGGAAGACATCAGTCCAGTGTCACTTCCTCCTGTCGTGCGGGGCGTAAAATTTTCATTGGACGAATCCAGACTAGGTAGAAGGAGGAAAATATACTTCGAACTCGAGCCAGCAAAAGTCGCCGTCCTGTGTACTTAAGGTGTTACCGTCAGTACAGTCAAATCAATCGAGTGCAAAGATAAAAAAAAAATATGGTCTTTACCATTTTAAAGAAACAACTATTATAAATCAAGGTTTAAAAATCTCCTATTTAACATAGGAAAAAAAATGTATAACAACGATTCTACAAAATAATACCTCAGTTTACGCCAATAAATCCACAGGCTTTTTTTTTGCACATTTTGTTGTAATAGTACATTACGTTACAAGGGAGGGAAGTGCAACTTTTCACCGAGAGTGAAGAAATTCACACGAGGTGAAAAGTCGCACACCTCCCATGTAACGTATTATACTTTTCTCCCGATTTCGCTAAAAAATAACCACATTTCGTCCGTGTGCAACAAGGACAGAGAATAAGCTCATTTTTTATCAAATGATGACACGCATGCGTAGGACGATGATTATCTCCCTCGGGAGGTAATGAAAGCGGACTGCGCATGCGTAGTACGATGATTACCTCCCTCGGCAGGTAATGAAAGCGGACTGCGCATGCGTAGTACGATGATTACCTCCCTCGGGAGGTAATAAAAGCGGACTGCGCATGCGTAGTACGATGATTACCTCCCTTGGGAGGTAATGAAAGCGGACTGCGCATGCGTAGTACGATGATTACCTCCCTCGGGAGGTAATGAAAGCGGACTACGCATGCGTAGTACGATGATTACCTCCCTCGGGAGGTAATGAAAGCGGACCGCACATGCGTAGTACGATGATTACCTCCCTCGGGAGGTAATGAAAGCGGACCGCGCATGCGTAGTACGATGATTACCTCCCTTGGGAGGTAATGAAAGCGGACTGCGCATGCGTAGTACGATGATTACCTCCCTCGGGAGGTAATGAAAGCGGCCTGAGCATGCGTACGTCATTCGTAAAACAAATGAGCGATTTCTCGCCCTCATTGCGGACACGAAATGGGGTTATTTTAGCGAAGTCGGGAGAAAAGTAAATTTTGTCATTTTATTTAGATATTTTTTCTTAAACGGTGCTTCACAATTTCATCGTTTTAGTTCTGATTTTTATTATTATAATATGTTATAATGTATAGTTTTGTTATTATTTTTATAACCAAATATCTATTTTGAAATTGATGAATATCGTCATAAATATTTTCTGGCAAATTTGTAGAGTATCTGATGAGAAAAATTATAAGTTACTTGGCAAGTGCGAAATAAAATTGCGTCAATCAATGAAACCGTTTCTTTGAAATTCAAATACGCCATTTCATTGAAAGCAAAAAACCATTTCCTTAAGGGATCTTTCCAGTGGAAAAAAAACGATTTTTTTTCGTTTTATCCATTAGTATATACGGTCAAAAACATCCTCTCAAATTTTTAAAGCGAAATTCGAAATACTTCGCTGGCATACTTTATGGACCTGGCATAGCCGATTACTCGTAAGTACACAATTTAGGTATATGAAATTTCTGCACTCGAAACTTTAAACGCGTTTTTCTCGAAACGACATTTTTCAAAACGGTGGACATTCTCCAGGGAACAGTTTTCAAGTGATCGTTTTCAAATTTTAGGAGAACATTCTTCACGCTACTCTATATCGTGCTATGGAAGCTTTTTTTTTTAAATCTCCCCATTTTTTTAAAAGAAAAACTATCGAAAAAAAACGGCTAAAATCGGTACGTTTTGTTCAAACCGCCGCCATTTTGTCAATTTTGATTTTTAAAAAAGTCTCCATAGCGCGATAGCCAATCGCGTACTAATTAATAATCCTTTGGATTTTTTTTTAGATCAAATTTGCGACCCCTAGGATGTCCACCATGAGGCTATCTTTTTTATCAACATTATTTTCAACAATTAAAAAAAAATATTTAAACAATAAAAATCGTCTTATAAAAAATAATTTTCTGTCATTCATGATTACCTTAATATGTCATAAAAATTTCAAATTGATCGGCGTATAGTAAACGTTCGAAGAAAAATCGTGAAAATAGGTTATTTTTCGGGTCGTCACACTGGAAAGATCCCTTAAAGACAATGAAAAAAAAATTCAATCCACCCATTTCTGCGGAATCAATGAAAACTTTTTTCTCGGTGTACCGAGGTTACTACCTTAAGCGACGGGGTGGAACTATCGCAAAAGTCAATCCCTGTTCGCAGGTGAAACGAAATCCTATTTGGCCAAAGGGCGAGCGTTTTCCCAGACGCAGTTACAAAGCATTGGCTGCTGGTGGCGCAGCTATGGTGGCGGAGTTCATTGGCTCCAAGTACAGAATCGCTGTTGGAAATGGCGACGTTGAGTTGAGTCCTGACGTGACGACCGCGTAACAAGCGGAAATCGCTAAATTACGTTCTTTCTCCTTAATTCCCTCGACGAACGAAGCGGCCACTCGGAGGTCGCTATGCTTTTCTCCCATTTATACTTTTCCTCACGCCGTGCACCAACATTGTACAGACGGTACTTCAGATTGAAATGGTGGTAAGGGAGATTCGTAGTAATGGCTTTCTTTGTTACGTAAACATTGCGGCTAATCGAATTTGTCACTGTCAGCGAAAGATGAAATGGAAGCTTTAAAGGAAAGTACAAAGTTATGACGGGAGGAAAGCGGCAAAGAATCCTCGGCAAAAATATTATGGTGTGAGGGAGACTGGTAAGAGATTTATATGGGATATTCCACGCTATTTTGCTACGTTTTTTGTCAGAGGGAAATTAAGGAGGATCAAGGAAACTTTAGAACGATACACCTTTTTAGGGTGATAAATTATCCCACGCATTTGTAGGCTCTTGTTTTTGTTCTGATTGCTGTAAAAAGTTTTTTAAGATTACCATTTTTTTTGTTTGATGATAGGGGAGAAGTTGAAACATCATTTTATTTGTACGATGAATTTAAGGTAATGAAAAGAGTACTCATAAAGGCATAAAACAAAATATTCCAAACCCCATGGATTTTATTGCCGAAATTTTTGAAACTTTGGAATCTTTTGGAATATAGTTTGCTACGGTAAATAATGATGGGGAATTTATGTGCAAAATTTTATGCAGTTGTTGTGGTTTTAATTAAATTTATGCATTAAAAAAACTATAAGTTTCAGTGTTCTCCCAGAATTCTATGGTTTATAAAATTTAGCATAAAATTACGAGAAAATCCATAGGTAAAAAATAATTAAATCTTACATACGGAAAATTAGTGACATACCGCAAAACGTAAAGAGAGATTAAAAAATTATATCCATACGTAAATTGCAACTTCACAAATTTTAAGAGAAAAAACTACATTTAAGCCGGAATAAAACATCTTATATATAATAGTCAATATTTTCAGAATTTTCGGTCTACCAATTCAAGAGAAATTAACCTAAATGCATAAAACAAAATTCTAGTATCGAATCTATGTTTTTTTCATAGATTCAAATTTTCTTTATTCTTAAGTTAAACAGTGTATAATTAAAAAATAATAACAGCAGTTAAACAAGTTAAATATTCTTCACCGAATATCAATGAAAATATCAATTTTCAACCTATTCTCTATCACTTCAGCCCCTGTAACTTTCCCAAAATTTTGTATGTCCTCGCCAAACATTTTTAATCCACATCCCAACATTTTTCATACTCTCTGTACTTACCATTACATACTATTCAAAATAAAGACCAAAATTTAAAAAGTCCAAATACGTGACTGAAAAAGTAAGAACTAAAGTGACTGAACTGACGGAAAATTCCTCATTTACGAAACAATTTCTCATCAATATTTCGCACCCATCTAATCCTCACTAAAAATCGATCATCCCAATCCACCCAAAACTTAAACATAAGATGCTCGCTAAGATAAGTTATGCCCTGGCAAACACGCGTACTTCTGATGTAAATCATAGTCGAGGAAGTTTCAAGGAGTTCATCTTGGAGATCGACTGCCTCATCGTAGTTTCACCGATGCAGCGTATTATGCAAAAGAGTATATATATATATATATATTCCCACACAGACAAACCTACAGATAAACCTACATACATATATATACACACTCTAGGGTCTCTGATACGTCTGTCTATATCCCGAAACTGGTTTCCATTACTAGTTTCGCGGTAGGAGCTCCGCGAGCGATGTTGGCATGACTCTCGAATCTCCGGCAGGTGATATCGAGAGCTTTTGCTCTATGTTACGTACTACCAACCCAATAGTAGTAGTACTACTACTATGTCTTTCCTTCTCCAGCTTCCATATCTTTTACTTTTCCTCTTGCTCGTAGTGGCCGCTCTACCGAATCTCAAGGATTCCCCGTGTTTCTAAAGGCATTGCGCCGAGATTGGGCGCCTCCTCGTACTATAAATACCCAAGCACGATGTTTACCCAGACGGTGAAGAAGAAGATGGGAAGTAAGGGAAAAAGAATGAGAATAACTGGAGAGTGGGATAGAAAAGGCGAGCGTTAGAGGACGAAGAAGTAGAAGAAGAAGAAATGAAAGAAAAGACGAAGATTCGACCTCGTCCAAGATTTATATGTAGGCAAGGGGCTTTTCCACCGTGAAAACTTATGACTCCGCGCCGCAAAAGGTTTCAACAGAAGAGAATAACGCGTATAGCCGCGACAAAGAAACGCGCACGGAGAAAGAAGGAGTTGAGATAAAGCTGAGAAACAGACGACGAGAAATATTCGAGGCTAGCATCAGCGACACAAGCCTCTGGAAAAGCGAAGGAAATAAGAATGGGAAGGAGATGAACAAGGCGGTGGGGACAATTTATATATTTTTCCCACGAAGCTAAAATTGTTCAGTCCACTGGGAGACTGAGATCAACGCGAAACGTGGCGCTCTACGAATTTACACATTTTTGTGAATATTAGAGATATAGATAGTCACGACTCGGCATGCAGAACGAAATTGGATGAGAGACTGAGAAAGTGGCGCATATTGGGGGTAGGAAATGAAAGGTGGAAGGGCGAAGCGGATTCAGGAAACGGATAAGGAAGTTTCGTTTTTTTTTTTAGCGTGTTTCGTTGTTGGTTGCCTGCGTGCACGTTCGGCGAAGTTCTGGTTTGTAAATGCTCGGATAATTTACCCTCAAATATTGACGTTCGTGCATGAAATAAATTTATAGAGTAATTTAATAATCGTAGTAAAATTAGAAATTATTGAGTGAGGATTATTATTTTAATCACGCGGGCTATTTTGTTATTGCTGTAAATTTACTTGGTGCAAGTATAAGAATAATTGTGCGGGCTAGTAATTCGAGTAGGTTTGTTATGTTTTTTTTAAGACATCTAGCTCTATTTTATACATTTTACGGAATAGACGTTACGCTCTTTGAGGACACTTTGCTAAATTTTTTACATTTTCCTGAAGGGTCGTTGAACTTTTTGAGGATATTTTGCTAAATTGAATAAGGAATTCAGAAGGGTTGTTACGCTTTTCGAGGACATTTTGCTCCACTTTACAAATTTTCCAGAATTTCCGCTACGGTTTGTAAGTGCACTTCGCTCCATTTAATAATTTTTCCAAATGGGTCTTTACTTTTTTTTTAATGGCACTTTGCTCCATTTCATAAATTTTCCAGAAGGGCCATTTCCAGAACAAGCTTTCAGAAGACATTCATCTTCATAACAAGAAAAAAAATTCCAGCCATCCCGTTACGTATTACACGGACACTTTGAGAATAGTACATTATGCTACATGGGAGGGAAATGCGTGTTTTTCGCCGAGTGTGAAGTTTGCATATTTTATGCCTGCAACGACGCAAAAATATTAAACAATCGAATTTCGCCCCGCTCCATTCAAAGTAGCGGAAAATTACTTTTCTCCCGACTTCGTTAAAATAACCCCATTCCGTGTTCGCAACGCGGGCGGGAAATCGCTCATTTGTTACGAATGACGTACGCATGCGCAGTCCGATTTCATTACCTCCCGAGGGAGGTAATCATCGTACTACGCATGCGCAGTCCGTCCGCTTTCATTACCTCCCGAGGGAGGTAATCATGGTACTACGGATGCGTGTCGTCATTTGTTAAAAATGAGCTTATTCTCCGTCCTTGTTGCACACACGAAATGTGCTTATTTTTTAGCGAATTCGGGAGAAATAGTACATTACGATACTAGTGCGAAAAATCTTTTTCTGACGAGTGTGAGTTTGCAACACGAGCCGAAGGCGAGTTTTGCAATCACACGAGTTAAGAAAACGTTTTTCGCACGAGTATCGTACAAAATTTTATTTCACGATTTGTGTAAATGGGGTTTGATGCACGCGAAGCGTGCGTAAAACCGCGTTTTACGCACGGAGGGATATAATAGTATATTGTGCAACAAGGGCCGAAAGTTGGCGTTTGCGACTCGTGTGATTGCAGCCCTCGCTTCGCTTGGGCGGCAAACGTCACACTCGTCGCAATCGCCAATTTTGGCCCGTGTTGCACACCATATTTTTTGTAACAAGTGCATGAATAGTGGTGCTTTGAATGGTAGTTTTGCGGGACGAACAGTGAAAAGTGAGGTTACCAACTTTCCACCCTAGGGTCGAAAGTGAAACAGCAGGGTTGAAAGTGAAGGAATCGCGAACTGCGCATGCGCCAACCGATTGTTTCAACACTGCTATGAAACTAGCCACTTTCGGCCCGCAAAACTGCCATGAAAAGCACCACTGTTCATGCACGTGTTACAAATAGTATAGTACGTTACATGGGAGGGGTGCGACTTTTCACCTCGTGTAAATTTCTGCCCTCGCTTCGCTCGGGCATCAAACTTCACTCTCGGTGAAAAGTTGCACTTCCCTCCCTTGTAACGTAATGTACTATTTCTGCTCACTGTAACTACTTATCGTCGCGCAGCAGCACTTTTCTTCCTGCTGCGTTATTTTTCGTCCCGCCGGTCAAGAATCGACAACTTTCTACCCGCGTTGTAGGCATGCAATGTGGTCTTTTTAGCGTAGACGGGAAAAAAACATATTTCTACATAAAAAAAAATTTGTTGGGGCATTGAACTAACAAAAAAAAAGGATACAAAGTAGAACCTTGCTTCCTTATGGTTTTTTCGCTTTTTTATAAAGCTACCTCTATGAGGAAGTATGTTAATCAATTTTGGCTTCTTCATAGAAGAATCTTGTAAAAAAGCGAAAAATAATGAGGAAGCAATGTGCAAAGTTCTACTTTAGTTTATGATATTTATACTTTATTTTATGATATTTTACGAGAGTTACAGCAAAATGCAAATTTATGAAAATATTAAAAATGCCATAAAACGCGAACCCCTTTACCGATCATTACGAAATTTGGTACGTAGGAGCACTAAGTATTATTGTTAGTCTATAAAAAATTTTCATTGATTCGATGATATTTTACGTGAGTTAGGGAAAAACGTAAATTTTTCGAAAATTTCGAAATTCCACAAAAAACAAACCTATTTATAGATTCATCCCAAATTCAATACGGATCTTCCTTTAGCATGGCTTTATTAATAAAAAATTATTTAGCTCGATAGTTACTAATTTGCGAAAGCTAGAGAAACTACAGACATTTTTCGAAAATTGCAAAGTCAAATAAAATTTTAACATATTTTAGAATTTTTTTCTAAATTACCACAAACAAAGCTATCGACCTGCTTCACGTGTCTGCTAAATTTCATCCCGCTTGCTAAAGCACTTCTTGAGATATGCAAATTTGAATTTAGAGTGACGGTCCCACACACACACGCACATCCAACCATAAATTTTTTTCTAAACCACTTTTTAAAATATTTTAGACCATTTTGAGTGTACTGAGTGTCCTCGAGAAAAAAATTTTCCACGAATACAAATCATCCTATATGAGGAAGCAAAATAACGTAAATCGTAAAAAAAATCGTTAAATGTCGAAGTAATTGGTACACATCGTTAAACACAAAAGTACCGTATTTCGTCGTATGTCTCGACATCGTTACATACCAACCCTAGGTTTTCGTGAGCAGGATGGTGTGACGAACTGGCCAGACCGAATGCGACGACGGCGCCCAACCGTCTGCCGGCCCTGGCTAGCCTTCTTCGACCCCCTCGGCTGAGCGAGCGGGCGCCTTGCTGTCCTCCTCCACCTTCTCTGTGATATCAAGCGACTAGTCGCCGCGGTAGTGGTCTCTCAGTACCGGTATCGCAGTACTCGCGACCAGCTCGATTCAACGCGACGAGACACACAGCAGCAGTAAATCCCTATAAGCCCTCGTACCTTACACTATATCTATATATATCTATATATATTGAACGATACGCGCGCTCCATCCACGTGGCTTTGCAATCAGAACCTAACTGTCAGACTGTCCTCACTCTGTGCGCGATAATAGCATACATTTTCTGTCATCGAATGCCGCCACTCGACCGGTGATAGAATGGCCACGTGGTTCTCGATAATCGTCGACGTAAACAAGCGTGTTCTAAACGTCAGTGCTTTAATTTGTGAATCTGAAAGCCTCGCGTTCAGTTTCTAGTGAATAACATTTTTTATTTTGTTAATTTTCTGCTGATTGTGAAGAGTTTTTTTTTATATTTGCACTGACTGTTGAAAGACTTTTTTCATTGTGTGGAAAATTTCGTGTACCTGGATTTTTGTTAAGGATTTATCATCTTTCGCTGGAATTTGGGATACGCTGTCTTGTGGAAAATATTGGTTTGTGATGTTTTAAATATTTTATTCACTTAAGAGCCCCCACCATCACTCAAAATTTCGAAACCTGTTTTCTCCTAAACTACTCGACAGATAGGGCTCAAATTTTGAGAGAATATACGGAAATACGGCAGAATTGGGCTAAGCTTTTGGCTCCTCAATCGATTCAGTAGTTTTTTTGTGAGAATTAAAAGAAAAATAGTGCGAGAGAGACAAACCTATAGGCGTTTAACATTGGGCGAAGAAATTTCAGCCGGTGTATCACATTCAGGGCGTCAAGTCAACTAAACTATTTGATATGTAGATTTCTTTTGCTTTAAAAAAATGCATTAATGTCTTGTCGAATGGATCTCTGGATTTGCAAATTAATGAATAGTTTATTTATTTTTCAAGAGCGCCAATGGATTTTTTTTTCTAAACTTGTGATTTTTATTAAATAATAATTGTGTGTAATGGTGTGAATAATGGTTAATAATGATGTGACTGTGTAGAAGTAGGTCTTAAGTCCATTGTGTGAAAATTTCGTGTACCTGGATTTTTGTTAAGGATTTATCATCTTTCGCTGGAATTTCGGATACGCTGTCTTGTGGAAAAAATTGGTTTGTGATGTTTTAAATATTTTATTCACTTAAGAGGCAGTGGTACTTTCCCCACCACCACTCAAAATTTCGAAACCTGTTTTCTCCTAGACTACTCGACAGATAGGGCTCAAATTTTGAGAGAATATACGGAAATACGGCAGAATTTGGCTAAGCTTCTGGCTCCTCAATCGATTCAGTAGTTTTTTTGTGAGAATTAAAAGAAAAATAGTGCGAGAGAGACAGACCTATAGGCGTTTAACATTGGGCGAAGAAATTTCAGCCGGTGTATCACATTCAGGGCGTCAAGTCAACTAAACTATTTTATATGTGGATTTCTTTTGCTTTAAAAAAATGCATTAATGTCTTGTCGAATGGATCTATGGATTTGCAAATTTATGAATAGTTTATTTATTTCACAAGAGCGCCAATGGATTTTTTTTTCTACACTTGTGATTTTTATTAAATAATAATTGTGTGTAATGATGTGAATAACGGTTAATAATGATGTGACTGTGTAGAAGCAGGTTTTAAGCCCAATGAGTCAAGGCAGGAACGGAAATACGCATTTTCGGGATCAGTCAATATTTTTGTAAACCTTTCATCTCATTATTCTGGTCATTTTATTCGTAAAACTTAATAAAAACGATGGCAAATATTTATCACATATGTCTAGTGTAACATGTCCCAACCTCCTTGACAATTTACCACACAAAATGGTACGATTGCTATTCTAATACATTAAAAGAATAACTTTTTTTTTAAAAACCTCTTTTTTCAATTTTCACCAAAAATATTCTCGCTTATTTTTCCAAATCGTAGAATTTTATTAGAAATGCATCCTACATTTCAATATCATGATCAATAAACGCCTTTACAATGTAAAAACTCAAAAATATTCCAACGTGCCATTTTTTTCATTATCTTAATTTAAAAAAACTGTCCAATATTCCAAAAATGTTTCTATGGAAAAAGTATAATTAACCTTTTTTTTTCAATTTCCACCAAAAAAATTCTCGCTTATTTTTCCAAATCGTAGAATTTTATTAAAAATGCATCCTACATTTCAACATCATGATCAATAAACGCCTTTACAATGTAAAAACTCAAAAATATTCCAACGTGCCATTTTTTCATTATCTTAATTTAAAAAAACTGTTCAATATTCCAGAAATGTTTCGATGGGAAAAAGTATAATTAACCTTTTTTTTCAATTTCCACCTAAAAAATTCTCGCTTATTATTCCAAATCGTAGAATTTTATTAGAAATGCATCCGACATTTCAATATCATGATCAATAAACGCCTTTACAATGTAAAAACTCAAAAATATTCCAACGTGCCATTTTTTCATTATCTTAATTTTAAAAAACTGTCCAATATTCCAAAAATGTTTCGATGGGAAAAAGTATAATTAACCTTTTTTTTTTTCAATTTCCACCAAAAAAATTCTCGCTTATTTTTCCAAATCGTAGAATTTTATTAGAAATGCATCCTATATTTCAACATCATGATCAATAAACGCCTTTACAATATAGAACCTCAAAAATATTCCAACGTGCCATTTTTTCATTATCTTAATTTAAAAAAACTTTCCAATATTCCAAAAATGTTTCGATGGGAAAAAGTATAATTAACCTTTTTTTTCAATTTCCACCAACAAAATTCTCGCTTATTTTTCCAAATCGTAGAATTTTATTAGAAATGCATCCGACATTTCAATATCATAATCAATGAACGCCTTTACAATGTAAAAACTCAAAAATATTCCAACGTGCCATTTTTTCATTATCTTAATAAAAAAAAACTGTCCAATATTCCAAAAATGTTTCGATGAGAAAAAGTATAATTATCCTTTTTTTTCAATTTCCATCAACAAAATTCTCGCTTATTTTTCCAAATCGTAGAATTTTATTAGAAATGCATCCTACATTTCAATATCATAATCAATAAACGCCTTTACAATGTAAAAGCTCAAAAATATTCCAACGTGCCATTTTTTCATTATCTTAATTTTAAAAAACTGTCCAATATTCCAAAAATGTTTCGATGGGAAAAAGTATAATTAACCTTTTTTTTTTTTTCAATTTCCACCAAAAAAATTCTCGCTTATTTTTCCAAATCGTAGAATTTTATTAGAAATGCATTCTACATTTCAATATCATAATCAATGAACGTCTTTACAATGTAAAAACTGAAAAATATTCCAACGTGCCATTTTTTCATTATTTTAACAAAAAAATACTGTCCAATATTCCAGAAATGTTTCGATGGAATAAAAGCGCGACCATTAAAAGGTTTAGGTGGATATATTTTTTTAAGAGCTGCAGTATAAGCAATAAAAAAAAATTTCCCCATGGCTGTTTTTAGGCGAACTCTTCCCTTGATATTTTTGAATTTTCTCGTATTGTCATTCGTGAAAAGAGTCGTTGAGGTTATATCGCGTCAGAGTGTCGCACATGCGACAAAAGTAGGTACATCGTCGGTACGTTTATCGACCACATAGAGAAAATGTGGAGCGGAGTCATGCGAGTCTGACTCACGCCGTATATAATTGAAGTAACAGAGAGTGTTTTTCGTGTTCCTCCCCTTCTGGTTTTTCCTATTAAACACGAACGTCGGGTTGCATATAGAAATTGACGAGGATAATATACATTTCGTATAACCATTCCACTCTGCAAAATTGTAGCCGATAGTTTGCCATCGATCGACGTACATACTGTATGTACGTCGTGTTCTCGATACAAGCTATATTTATTCAACGATTCCATAGACCAAAATGCAACGAGACACGAAGCGTAAAATTATTCGGGTCTCGCTCGACGTACCTCGATTTCATTGTAATCGATCGGGCCACTGGTCGTGTTAGAAACAGAGAGAAAGATATAGAGACACGCGTGACCCAAACGACCATTTCCTTCCCATCCGCGTGTGCCTAATCGATAATAAAGTATCTTCCCCTCACTCCACTACCATAAGTCCTTGCCGAATCAACGAAACACCAACGATTTGACCCATTTATTTGTGACAAAACAATATTAAATCCCAGAAGTCAGGTATATAAAAAAATATATATATTATACATAATATTATGAATGTTTATATTTCTTGGATTAATGAAGATTTACAAATATGATACTTGTACTGTCAAACCTGTTTCAAAGGACATGTGTTGTAAATAAATAAATAAATATATCTATATATTTTCTTAATTTATAAATAAATAAATAAATAAAACAGGAAAACAGTGTGTGAATTTTTAATTTAAATTAAAAAAAATTAACATTTGTCGAAAATATTTAAAAATTTGAAAATAAAAGAAAATTATTTCAAAAAATTACTCAAATTCAAATAAATAAATATATATTTTCTAAATTTATCAATAAATAAATAAATAAAACAGGAAAACAGTGTGTGAATTTTTTATTTAAATTTTAAAAATTAACATTTGTCCAAATTTTGAAAAAATTGAAAATAAAAAAAATTTATTTCAAAAAATTTTACAATTTCAAAAAATTACATATTTATAAACATTACAAGACTTCAAAATTTTAGAAAATATGAAGATGTCAAAAAATACTTTAATTTTTAAAAAATTCATAATTTTGGAAACTATAATTTGTTTTAAAATCAAATTGGCCATAGAATTTCGAGCGAGTGGTATCAAGTTCAAATATCTTTAAAAATGTGAAAGTAAGAGCGTGATGTGATTTTATTAAAAATTCAAATTGTCATAATTTTGGAACCACTCAACGGATTCGTGCCAAATTTGAACTTAGCTTTTGTCTACCCACACTATATATGTGTACCAAATTGCAGAGAGATATCTTGAAAATTGCGTACGCAATCGTGGTAACAAGAATCCGAACATACACACACACACATACAGACATTTCGTACAAATCATTTTTCTCGACGTTTTAGAGCATCCTGAGATGAAAATCCGGAAATTTTTTTTTTTTACGAAAACAAAGCTTTTCTTACGGGGAAGCAAAAAAATAAATATATTTTTAAAAAATTTATTTATTTTATATTTATTTATTTATTTATAGGTCATCTCCTTTTTGCATAAACAGGATTGCCAGTGTAGGTTTCAAATTTGTAAATCTTCATCAATTCAAGAAATATAAGCATTTAAAATATTCTACTCATTTTTATAAACTGTAGTGATTATAAAATTATGTGTAAATATTTGAACAGCTACAAAAAAAAACTAATTTTCGCCTGACTATTGAAAAAAAAAATGAAAGAGCACAGTCCTCCATTACTTTCTTAATGCATTAATTATGTTTATCCATTTTTTATAAATTCTATTGAAATTGAATAGTTTTTGCAGCTATTAAAAAATTTACACAATGTATTATAATCACTATATATGTTATATTATAAAATTATTATAAAGAGAATCGTATCATTTTTATGTGTACAAGTATTAGGCATTTACAACTCTGGTATGTATATATGTGAAATAAAAGAAATTTTAAAAATTTTCTCTTATTTATATATATTATTAGTTATTTTTATAATTTTATTGCGGAATTTTTACGAGTGGAATCGTTAGCTTGGAGTTATGTTTTTAAATTATATATAGAATATATCGTAAATTTGTTTTTTTATATGCCACCAACGTCCAACGTCTTTTCACACATAACACTGGCAAAGTGATACTCTCTGCGTGGCACGAGCCTCTCTACATCTGCTCTCACGGTACAGCCTGTACAACCGCTCATCCCAACGAGCCTGTTCTCCGGCGTGCGCCCCCGGTGTCGTCTTACACGTTTTCACAGTGCCGCTTTAACGATGCTCCAGGCCCTTTGAGAATGCACTTACGCAGTCTTAATGCATCGAGAGATTTTGCACAATCATCTCTTTAAATATTTTTATTTTTATAATTTTTAATAAAACCTTTAGCTGATTTAGTAGAAATAATATATGGGGCATTCCGTACCAAATCATTAATTTGCCATCACGTCAATTTTTCTATATTTTGTAAGCATAATAATAGAAATTCTGTAAAATTTTGAGAAAAATCGGAATTTTCTGTCTTAACGAAGAAAATATTACTTTATTTTGTCAAAAAAAACTGCGGATATTTTTTTTGAGCCGCTATGATTTTTTGTTGTTAAAAATTAGATTCAAAAACTTAAATTTTATACAGAAACAAATTTTTTGTACGATCGGTGATTTTGAATATACAGCAAATTGAAAAAAAAACAGAAATGAAAAGAATCTTTGTTAAATTTTGGGCAAACCATAGGTGCTAAAATTCTGAAATAATTTATGGATGTTCGTGATATTCTAAATAACTTTTTAAAAAATTGGGAAGACTTTTTGCGACTATGCTAAATTTGGGTGGCCCACTTGGTATGGAATTACCCATATGATGAAGCTAGTCATTGAATATGTAGATAATTATTCAAACGTGGATTATAGAAGTTCAAATAGTTTATTCTAGCAATATTAAATAGGTTAATATCTATTTAGTATTACTTTAGTATTACTAGCAATACAAATAGGTTCTAATTAATAATAATTTATTCTAACAATACCAAATAGACATTAAATTATTTAGCATGAAATACACATCAAAAGTGTATGCGTATCAATAACAAAAATCGGAAATTACGTACATCAATTCATATAAACATAGAATATTTTTATCTCACTCAAATTAATTTTTTATAAATCACCATAGAATAAATATAATAAATTTTTTTCCACCACATAAACGCATTAAATCCTCGTTTATAAAAAAAATCTATACATAAAACAATGATACAAAAATAATCATAACGAAGTAAAAACTAAAAGTATAAAAAGTGTATTTCATAAAAACCATTACAAAAGTCTAAAAAATTGAATTATGACGTATGTGTCTTATTAAAGCATGAAATACACATCAAAAGCGTATGCGTATCAATAACAAAAATCGGAAATTACGTACATCAATTCATATAAACATAGAAAATTTTTGTCTCACTCAAATTAATTTTTTTTTAAATCCCCATAGAATAAATATAATACATTTTTTTCCACCACATAAACGCATTAAATCCTCGTTTATAAAAAAAATCTATACATAAAACAATGATACAAAAATAATCATAACGAAGTAAAAACTAAAAGTATAAAAAGTGTATTTTATAAAAACCATTACAAAAGTCTAAAAAATTGAATTATGACGTATGTGTCTTATTAAAGCATGAAATACACATAAAAAGCGTATGCGTATCAATAACAAAAATCGGAAATTACGTACATCAATTCATATAAACATAGAATATTTTTAACTCACTCAAATTAATTTTTTATAAATCACCATAGAATAAAAATAATAAATTTTTTTCCACCACATAAACGCATTAAATTCTCGTTTATAAAAAAAATCTATACATAAAACAATGATACAAAAATAATCATAACGAAGTAAAAACTAAAAGTATAAAAAGTGTATTTTATGAAAACCATTACAAAAGTCTAAAAAATTGAATTATGACGTATGTGTCTTATTAAAGCATGAAATACACATCAAAAGCGTATGCGTATCAATAACAAAAATCGGAAATTACGTACATCAATTCATATAAACATAGAATATTTTTATCTCACTCAAATTAATTTTTGTTAAATCCCTATAGAATAAATATAATAAATTTTTTTCCACCACATAAACGCATTAAATCCTCGTTTATAAAAAAAAATCTATACATAAAACAATGATACAAAAATAATCATAACGAAGTAAAAACTAAAAGTATAAAAAGTGTATTTTCTAAAAACCATTACAAAAGTCTAAAAAATTGAATTATGACGTATGTGTCTTATTAAAGCATGAAATACACATCAAAAGCGTATGCGTATCAATAACAAAAATCGGAAATTACGTACATCAATTCATATAAACATAGAATATTTTTATCTCACTCAAATTAATTTTTTTTAAATCCCCATAGAATAAATATAATAAATTTTTTTCCACCACATAAACGCATTAAATCCTCGTTTATAAAAAAAAATCTATACATAAAACAATGATACAAAAATAATCATAACGAAGTAAAAACTAAAAGTATAAAAAGTGTATTTTATAAAAACCATTACAAAAGTCTAAAAAATTGTATTATGACGTATGTGTCTTATTAAATTGTCGAATACTGACTCAATGCGTTGCTGAAGAGTATATAAAGTCTAGAAACAAGTGCAAAAAAACAGATATTAAAGTCAGCCATTAATTTAATCAACGTCTGATCACCTACGACTTGATCTACTAAATCGTGTAATAAAAGTTGAAACGCTCTGTTGAATTTATCTTTGACGGCGTTTCAGAGTGAAGGAATGTTGAGGATGACTTTTGATCCTCAAGATTCAAACCCACGATCCTAGATCTTTGAAATATTCGCCAAGAGCCGGGAATATGCAAATTCGTAGTAGTTACGGTCCTGACTGGTCTGACATCATTCCATGAGCAACAGCAGCGTCCGCACCCACGTATCGCTCTCGGGCTTTGCTGTCCAGCAGGCGGCTGATGACGTCACTCTCTCTCTTTCTCGTTGCGGACGAGAGAGGTTCGCATTGCAAGCATAGGAAATCCCGGAGAGGAGAGTACGTGTTCGTGTCAAGGCGCCGGTGTGCCGCACCGGCTGTCGCGACGATCGAGCCGTTTTATCGTCACGCGCCCGCGCTCATTCCTTCGCCAAAAACCGAGTCACACGTTCTTCCTTCGGAAGCAACTCCACGAAAGTTTTCCAGGAAACGACGATCGGTATACACGTGGCGCCGATTGACAGATAAAAAAAAAGACTCGAAGAAAGAAAGCGGAAGAAAATATTGGGAAAAAGAAAACACACACGTGGTTATTTGACAACTTTTTTTTTTCTGGAGAAATCATTAAGAGTTTTGAAATAAGACAATCGTTTTCATAGTTTACGAGGTTAATATCATTTTTATGAAAATTTAAAAAAAGATTTTTTGCAAAATTTTATTTGTCAGAAAAGTTTATAGCATTTTTGTATCCAACGAGGCAAAATATAGTCTTAAAAATTATTTTTTTACACCGGCTGGAAATACAGTTTTATTAAAATTATTTGGGAAGTTTCTTTTTTTAACGAGAAATCGTTAAGAGTCTTGAAATGAAAGAATGTTTTTCATAGTTTATGAGGTCAATATCATTTTTCGTGAATATAAAATAAAAATTTTAATGTTGCATTTTTTTTTTTGGAAAATTTCATTTGTCGGTGAAATTCATAGCATTTTTGTATCCAACGAGGCAAAATACATCGGAATTGCGTCTAAAAAATTATTATTACTTTTTTACACCGGCTGGAAATGCAGTTTTATTAAAGTGGCCATAACCTTTAAAAATAATTGAGTAGCCGTTTCGGCTACGTTTCATGGAGAATTAGAATCTATTGAGTAGCAATTTTTTTTTTGCAGATTTATTAAGATGGAGCTGCAAAAAATATATATGAATGCATATACATACCCATTATCTTATTTGTAGCCATTTTTAAAAGCGATCACACTGATGCATAAATTGAGGTATCATGACGAGATTAATGCTGTTTTTTTTTTATTCGGCGCGTTTTTTGTAAAAAAAAGAAAATTATAGATTGTTCGATCAAAAAATCATCAGCCGTTGAAAATTTCAAATTTTCATTATCCTATATTTTCAGGGTGGCCGAAGTTGGGAGATTAATTCGTCAAGGGTGCGGTAATCCCCTGACTATAATATGGGAATCATTCTTATTTAACATTTTTTCATTCCCCCAATTTGTTCATTAATTACACTCATTTTTTTCAAAATAGCGAATTTAAATATAATGAGCGTCTGAATCTAGAATGGCCATTATTATTAATTTGCTATTTTAGCCATTTGCTATCTTCAAACCCACCCGTTTTTTATTTTTTTGTTTTTGCTTGATCATAGAGAAAGCTTTGTTTTCATGAAATTTTTTTTTTTCGAGATTTTCATGTCAGCATATTCAGAATTACGTGATTCTGAAACGTTGATAAAAATGGTATAGAAAATATGTCCGTATGTATGTGTGTGTGCGTGTGTATGTATGTATATATGTATGTATGTATGTTCCAGGGACAAAAATTTCAATCGTCCATAACTCACGAACGGCACGATGGATTGAGCTCAAATTTGTCACACAAATAGAATAGTAACTCCTCTTTAATTGGTGCGATTTTCACCAAAATGTATTCACCAATATAGTTTTTTATAGAATTTTCAAGTTTTAGAAACAATAAATAAGATTGCTCTAAGTCACGTAGAATATCAACAAATTAACTGAAATGTTCCACAGACGAAAAATAGCATACAGCGCTGCTACGAACCAAATTTGGTGATGATCGGTAAAGCCGTTCGGATTTTATGTCATTTTGAATTTTTCTAAAAATTTAGATTTTCGCTCTAACTTCCGCGTTTATCGTAAATATTTTACAAAGTTTCCTCCATGAGGAAGCCAAAATTAATACCTAAGCTTACTCCTACAGTAATTTGTGAAAAATGAAAATCAATGAGGAAGCAATGTGCAATATTGTATTTCTTGCAATATTAAAGCGAAAATTAGTATTTTTTTCAGCTATTTCAAATGTTTACACTCTATTTTATAATCACTACATATTATTATTATGAAATCATAATTACAAAACAAATTGTACTGTTAACTATATCTCATGAATTAATGGGGATTTTCAACTCTGGTGTATATTGAAAAAAAAATTTAATGCTGAATTATTAATATTTATTAATAAAATATATATATTATATATATTTATTAATAAAAAATAAATAAGATTGCTCTAAGTCACGTAGAATATCAACAAATTAACTGTAATGTTCCACAGACGAAAAATAGCATACAGCGCTGCTACGAACCAAATTTGGTGATGATCGGTAAAGCCGTTCGGATTTTACGTCACTTTGAATTGTTCTAAAAATTTAGATTATCGCTCTAACTTCCGCGTTTATCGTAAATATTTTACAAAGTTTCCTCCATGACGAAGCCAAATTGAATACATAAGCTTACTCCTAGAGTAATTAGTGAAAAATGAAAATCAATGAGGAAGCAATGTGCAATATTAAAGCGAAAATTAGTATTTTTTTCAGCTATTTCAAATGTTTACACTCTATTTTATAATCACTACATATTATTATTATAAAATCATAATTACAAAACAAATTGTACTGTAAACTATATCTCATGAATTAATGGGGATTTACAACTCTGGTGTATATTAAAAAAAAATTTTAATGCTGAATTATTAATATTTATTAATAAAATATATATATTATATATATTTATTAATAAAAAATAAATAAGATTGCTCTAAGTCACGTAGAATATCAACAAATTAACTGAAATGTTCCACAGACGAAAAATAGCATACAGCGCTGCTACGAACCAAATTTGGTGATGATCGGTAAAGCCGTTCGGATTTTACGTCATTTTGAATTGTTCTAAAAATTTAGATTATCGCTCTAACTTCCGCGTTTATCGTAAATATTTTACAAAGTTTCCTCTATGAGGAAGCCAAATTGAATACATAAGCTTACTCCTAGAGTAATTAGTGAAAAATGAAAATCAATGAGGAAGCAATGTGCAATATTAAAGCGAAAATTAGTATTTTTTTAAGCTATTTCGAATGTTTACATTCTATTTTATAATCACCACATATTATTATTATGAAATCATAATTACAAAACAAATTGTACTGTAAAATATATCTCATGAATTAATGGGGATTTACAACTCTGGTGTATATTGAAAAAATTTTTTAATGCTGAATTATTAATAAATATTTTTTTTCTATGATTGACAGGTACAAAGCCACTGGGACTGAAAAGGAGGCGCAGCAACGAAGCATCCACCGTCATAACAAGCAGTCACTGCTCTGCTACCTATGTTGTGCGGTGAACTCTTGAACGGTGGCTTCGTGAGTGCGGGAGCGGTTCCTGCGGTGCCCTGCGGTCTTCTCGGGCTCTGGTTACCCGGTTGCCTGCGAGCCACGAGTCCACGTTTGCTCACGTCTCCGTATTTGACCCTCCTTGCCGAGCTCCTGGCTGCTGGTTACCTGGAGCAGCAGCTCCGTCAAAACAGCGAACCGGAATATCACCTACACAAACAAAATCGGGAATTATACGATTGTATCGAAGCAATGGATCTCGCAAGAAGAAATCAGCATACCAACACATCCAACGGACAGTCTGATGATCTTGACCTCGATCTCGACAATGACGAGAGTGTCTTTCTCGGTGAGTCATGCATTAAAATAATTAGTATTTTATTAATCATTTTGAAAAACAACATTTTCACTGAACAACATTATTAATTACACGAACAACAATCAATTTCGAGCCAATTTAATTGATTGCAGATTTTTTTTGTTGCGATTTTGTAATTGATTGGTGATGCAATTATCAAGCATTCAATTATTTAATGGTGCTGTAATAGCACGTGGTATTTTTTTTCTTTCTACTTTTGTATTGACGTAGAATGGAGAATTTCAAAAGAATAAACTATATTATTGGTTCAATTATGATGTTTAATAGATCATTTTATTTATTAGAAGATACTTCAATAATTTACCTGTTCATTTATGAATATTATTAAACTGTTCAAAATTATAATCGTTTATTTATTCCAATCTAACCTAACGTTAGAAATACGAACTTGTAACTTTTGAATCATTATTACTATAGAAAAATATTACCGGTGAATTTGTAATGCATCTTCTAATAAACAAAATGAACCATCACGCATCATAATAAGACTAACCATTAGAGTTCATTCTTTTTAAAAACTTTCAAATAAAAGATATTCTCAGAGGTTAGTATTAGCTTGTAATTTTTATTTCGATTTCATTACAATTAAGAACACAACTATCTATGTAAATAATCTTTTAAAAAATTTTAAAGACACCACAAAACACAAAAACAATTTTTAAAAACCAACACTGTTTTTGTTAGCGCGAAACGCTCGATTCCCCTTAATTCGGGGACGTCAGGCTCAAGTTATTGGTATTCATTGCCAATTGAGCAATTTACAAATTAAAAAAATTTGGTGTCCGGATTTTAAAAATATATATATTTTTTAAATTAATAAAATCAGCATATAAACAAGAATTGACAAATCTGTCAATAAATAACAGCTATTTGGATCTGTCTCTTTAATGCGTTTCGCCTCCATGAGGAATTAATTCTACATCTCGACAGTATTGTACGTCGAATGACGAAGTGCAGTTACGACGTAGTGTATATATGAGGTATTCTTGGTCAACTAGTAAGCGTTCAACCCTGGCCCCTTCCAATTCTCTCCATAATTTTTTATACTATTCTATAAGCTCGAAAAACAGATTTAAGGGGAGGGAAAAAAATTGATTTTGGAAATTCAATATCTTCCAAATCCGATTGCATATAAAAATGCCCAATGCACTATATTGTTGGTACTCGATGAAAGGATTTTTTACTGTCGTCTGACTTGCATGTGATTCTCAATATTATCTTAAGCAAAGTTCATAGGTTTTCCATTCTGCGCATGATTCAGATCAAACTACTAGGCAGATTGGAATGGTTGACGTCTCATTTTCTTCTTCATGAAAAGATACACCGGCTAAATGGAGCAAACAATTTTTTTTTCATTCTGAAAGAAAAATTAATCACTGCTTTAGAAAACAGCATAACATTTATTTATTAATAATTATGTCACTTAAAAAATATCACCTTTTATTAATATTTGCTCCATTTAGCCGATGTATCTTTCCATGAAGAAGAAAATGAGATGTCCACCATTTCAATGTGCCTAGTAGTTTGATCTAAATCATCCGCAGAATGGAAAACCTAAGAACTTTGCTTAAGATAATATTGAAAAGCATATGCAAGTCAGACGACAATAAAAAATCCTTTCATCGAGTACCAACAATGTAGTGCATTGGGCATTTTTATATGCAATAGGATTTGGGTGATATTGAATTTCCAAAATCAATTTTTTTGACCTGACTCCCTCCCCTTAAATAACAAAAAAATTTTACAGAACCTTTTTTTAAATATTCATTGATAATAGAGCAATTCTAAAATAATAAAAAAACTGAGTTTCAGGGTAAATAAATATATATACACATTTTTAATAACATCAGCACATAAAAAAGAATTGACAAATTTCAAATTATTGACATTTATTGACAATTGAGCAATTTAAAAAAAAAAGAAACTTAGTTTCAGGCTTAAAAAAAATATACATACATATTTTTAATAATATCACGAGATAAATTGACAAATCTGTCAATAAGTAACAGCTATTTAGATCTGTCTCTTTAATGCGTTTCGCCTCCATGAGGAATTAATTCTACATCTCGATAGTATTGTACGTCGAATGACGAAATGCAGTTATGACGTAGAGTATATATGGGGTATTCTTGGCCGACTAGTAAGCGTTCAACCCTGGCCCCTTCCAATTCTCTCCATAATTTTTTATGTTATTCTATACGCTCGAATAAAACACTTTTAAATTACAAAAAAATGTCTTTTTACTGAACCTTTTTTTAAATATTCATTGACAATAGAGAAATTCTAAAATAATAAAAAACTGAGTTTCAGGGTAAAAAAATATATATACACATTTTTAATAACATCAGAACATAAAAAAGAATTGACAAATCTGACATTATTGACATTTATTGGCAATTGAGCAATTTTCAAATTTAAAAAAAATTTAGTTTCAGGCTTAAAAAAAATATACATACATATTTTTAATAATATCACTAGATAAATAGACAAATCTGTCAATAAGTAACAGCTATTTGGATCTGACTCCTTAATGGGTTTCGCCTCCCTGAGGAATTAATTCTACATCTCGATAGTATTGTACGTCGAACGACGAAGTGCAGTTACTACGTTGAGTGTATATATATGTATAGAGGAAGAAAAGCTTGTGCCGCCTGTAATAGGTGTCACAAGCTGTCGTGACATTCGGTGAGAGCTGGTGGGCGCGAGTGAACGAGCGAGCTCCCGTAGGAACCCGTCACCTTGCATGAAGCTTTCTGCCCGTGTACACGACGAGTCTCTCGGCTATGCACCCTTCGCGACCTCGGGGGTAAACTTCGTCGCTTCCAATAGGTGTTGGCGGGGGCGGCAAGACTCGGCCGAGGTTACACAACGACCACCACCACCAACTCCTCTATACTATCTTTGACACAACTACGAATACTAGAACCTGCAGGAACCTCCGAGTAATATTGGACGTCCAGTATCTTCGGTACTTGCAATAACCTCAGTGTTCTCTTGTTCCTTGGTCGTACTATTTTCAACATTCTTTCGTATCCGTGGCGAGAATGCACGAATTTTTTTTTCTGTAACCACCTTGGACAATTATACTACACTGTTAAAATTATTTTGAAAATTAATATATATGGGGGATTCCACGGGACTTTCGCCACCCCGAAAAAAAAAAAATCTCAAATTTTTTCTAAAAATCATATTCAATGGTGTCTATTGATGAACCAAATTTCAAAATTCTAAAAAAATATTTGACCGGATATACAAATTTTTCCGTTTTTTATCATTTTTCATTTAATCTGTAATATCTAAGAAACTATTAATCGTATCGAAATCATTAAAAGACGAAAATGTGCATTTTTTTTATTGCCAACAAGAAAAAAATATATTCAAAATTAATTGCTTAATTTCAGGTCACATTTTATGGAAGAAACAACAAAATTATTAATTTTGCTTCCTCATAGAGGAAGCTTTGTTTTCGTGAAAAATTTTTTTTTCGAGATTTTCATGTCAGTATGCTTAGAATCACCTAAAAATTCGAGAAAAGTGGTCTAGAAAATATGTCTGTATGTGTGTATGTGTGTGTGTGTGTGTGTGTGTGTGTGTGTGTGTGTGTGTGTGTGTGTGTATGTATCCAGACACTGAAAATTCAATTGCCCATAACTCACGAACGGCACGATGGATCTAGCTAAAATTTTGCACGCAGGTAGAGTATTGACTCCTCTGTTATTGACGTGATTTTTAATTAAATGTATCAATGTAAACAGATTTTATGAAATTTTTAATTTTTTCAAAAAATGTCGTGATCGCTCTAACTTTCGTAAAAGTTCGCCAATTTAGCTAAATAGTTCTTTATAAATGAAGACACGTTAAATGACGTTTGGTATTGAATTTCAGCGAAATCGGTAAAGCGGTTCCGATTTTATAGAATTTTGAATTTTTCGAAAAAAATACATTTTGCTCTAAATTACGTCGAATCTTGAGAAATGAACCGAAATGTTGTACAGTCGGAAAATAACATACAGCCCCGCTGTGTACGCAATTTGGTGATGATCGGTAAAGTGGTTGGGGTTTTACGGCTTTTTGAATTTTTTAATAAATGTAGAATTTCGCTCATAAGTTCCGCGAAAGTTAAGAAAGTAAGATAAAATAAAAAGAATTAAAAATAATAATCGTCGAGAAATGGAGAAAAGCAGATATTGTAGAAAAGGCAGATCCGCCTTTGATGTCGTCGTCCTCGTCGTCGTCGTCGTCGTTGTTGTCGTCGTCCTCGTCGTCGTCGTCGTCGTCGTCGTCATATTTAAATATACATTATCACATTCACTTTCGGAAACGCTCTAATAATCACGAAATAACGTAATAACGAAATAGAAAGAGCGAATCCACAACATGTATATTTATCTAATTAAAACAAGGATGCAAAGTAGAACCTTGCACATTGCTTCCTCATTATTTTTCGCGTTTTACAAAGCTTCCTCTATGAGGAAGCCAAAAATTGAATAACATACTTTCTCATAGAGGTAGCTTTGTAAAACGCGAAAAATAATGAGGAAGCAATGTGCAAGGTTCTACTTTTTTGTTATGGTTGGACTTCAGATTTTTTCATCGGACAAATTGCCTCGGAATCTTTGAGTGATCGCCGAATTTTGAGTATTTTTTTTTCATGGGATGGCCAAATGCTGTGACGTTACAGCAATTTGAATGTTTTTAATATATAAAAAAAATCCATATTCAAAATTAAAATTAATTAAAATGGTTGGACTTCAGATTTTTTCATCGGACAAATTGCCTCGGAATCTTTGAGTGATCGCCGAATTTTGAGTATTTTTTTTTTCATGGGATGGCCCGATGCTGTGAGGTTACAGCATTTTTCATAGGTCATCCTATGAAAAAAAAAAATACTCAAAATTCGGCGATCACTCAAAGATTCCGAGGCAATTTGTCCGATGAAAAAATCTGAAGTCCAACCATTTTAATTAATTTTAATTTTGAATATGGATTTTTTTATATATTAAAAACATTCAAATTGCTGTAACGTCACAGCATTTGGCCATCCCATGAAAAAAAAAAATACTCAAAATTCGGCGATCACTTAAAGATTCCGAGACAATTTGTCCGATGAAAAAATCTGAAGTCCAACCATAAAAAAAAATAATTTTGTTGTTTCTTCCATAAAATGTGACCTGAAATTAAGCTATTAATTTTGAATATATTTTTTTCTTGTTGGCCATAAAAAAAATGCACATTTTCGTCTTTTAATGATTTCGATACGATCAACAGTTTCTGAGATATTACAGATTAAATGAAAAACGATAAAAAACAAAAAAATTTGCATATTCCGGTCAACTATTTTTTTAGAATTTTGAAATTTGGTCCATCAATAGACACCGCTGAACCTGATTTTTAGATGAAATTTGAGATTTTTTTTTTTGGGGGGTGGCGAAAGTCCCGTGGAATCCCCCATATGTATTGGAAGTTCTTTTGCAGATACAGTATATTAAATTAAACTAAATTTACATATATGTAAAATTCCAATAATTATATTATAAACACAACTTTTATGAAGTGTTCTGTATAATAATTTTACAATAATTTTTCTGGATATTAATTAATATTTGTACATTAAATTTAATATACGCGTATCTGCAAAAAAAGTTCCAATACTTTATATTAATTTTAATACAAAAATTTCTAACTGTGTACGCTACTTTTGTTGTCTTCAGAAAATGTTTTATTTTCGTTTTTAGATTTCTTGATTTTTTTAGAATATTAAAGAATATTAAAGCAATTGTGAAAAACTCGGTTGTCGAAATTATAAATAAACGCTTTTATATTTTTTATGACCATCTGTGCAACTATCTTTAAATTTATATAAAAAATTTCTGATCCATTGAAAAAATTTTCAGCATTGCATTTTGTTTGAAGTCTGATTTTTCAACTGTTTTGATTCGGATAAGGATAATTATAATACTTTTCAATACGAATAAAGCCAGGCATTTAAATGTATTGAAAATATTAATACAAGTTAAAAATCCGATAGCAAAAATTTGAAAAATATTAATATTATTTATCATAGGATCCTTACAGTTTTATTATAAAAAATAAGCGAAAGTTGAACACAGTAAAAAAAATGATGTGTAAAATTAAATTGCCAAATTGCAAAATAACAAACCTCAGAATGTTTCGCCAAAATCTCGTATATTTTATGGATTTTTCTGTCAAATTAAAAAAGTCCCAACTAAAATTGCGTAAATTTGACACCTCACTATATGTTAAACTTGTGTGTCAATTAAACAAAAAATTCCAATTTAATTTCCACTGTGTATATAGCAAAAAGTTTTATTTCAACGACCTTAACACAGAATCGGTCATACATCGATAAATCCCGAATCTTTATGAACGAATAAAACTTCAAAACTGAATCCAAAGTGCTCGCTAAAAAGGCAGTTAGTCAGCAAAAAAAAAAAAATAAATAAAAAGTACTATGTTACAAAAACGCAAAACTGTAGCAAATATAGTTCGAAGTAGAAGAGTAACGAGCAATAAATCACAGGACGATTCCATACTTCGGGAAAATAAAAAGCTGCTCCGCGTTTTCATGTCACGAGGATTTATTGCTAATTACTTTCCTCTACGATCACACAGCGTATTCGTGTCTGTGTTAGTAGCTATAAGCCTTTCATATCGTAGTCGTGAGTCTTCCATACCGCTTTGCTCACTCTCCGGTTTCTAGAACGTTTGCCAGTCAACTAAAACATATTTTTTTTCGTGAAGGATACGCGCGAAACAAGCGAACTGGAGAATAGCTCCGAGAATAGATGGATAGATGTGGGCAAGTCTCGAGTGGTAGTCATAAATACTAAAAAAAAGAAAAAAAGAATGCACCGAAAAATAACGAAGGAAGGGTTATAAGCGTTGGTTGAAAAGAAAATGGAGGGCGAGAGGGGTGAACCCGAGTGACAGAGTCATAGCCAAAAAGAAAAGAATGCAGAAGAGCGAGAAATAATGGAGAATGAAAGCCTCGTGAATCTCGACAATGGAGGAATCCTAGATAGAAGCACGTTGCGGAGCCTCGTTGCGGAATGTATAGGATGTACCTACGTAAATGTGCATATATTATACGGGACATTCCAAGCCAACTCGATAAACGTTTGATTGAAATTTCCATATTTTTTATTGGACTTGTTACCATTGCAATGGGCACGTGGGAGCCCAAAAACGACCAAAAATAAATTCAACATTTTTAATAAATATCTTGCCATTCGGCTTTGTTAATGTTAAATGTGAAAAAATACTAAATGACATTTACAAAAATTGAAAAAGGTACTATCTTAATGTTTTTTTGGCTTTTATTTTGGCTCCTAAAATAATAAAATTAAGTGGTAATGAAAATAGGCGTTAGGAGATATTTTCACAAAAGGTATCTTTGTAAATTGTAGAATATATTTTACACATTTTAGTGCATAATGAATTTGAAAAAAAAAATAGTATTTTTTAAAATATAAATATAGTTTTAGTATGCATTAAAATGTGGAAGAAAAAAGGATTCTACAAATTACCGTGAATAAATCCCAAAAATATTAAAGTGACAATGAAAAAAGGCGTTAGTATATATATTTTCACAAGAGACTTTAATCTCTGTAAATTGTACATGACATTTTTCTTTCATATTTTAATGAAACGATACATTCAACTTAAAAAAAAAAGTAGTTTTTTTTTCAAGTTGGAGACATAGTTGCATTATGCATTAAAGTGTATTACATATATTATACGGGATATTCCAAGCCAACTCGATAAACGTTTGAGCTTTTATATTTTTAATTGGACTTGTTACCATTACAATTACTTGTGACAGACCAAAAACGACCAAATATAAATTCAACATTTTTAATAAATATCTTGTCTTTGGGCTTTGTTAATGTTAAATGTGAAAAAATACTAAATGACATTTAAAAAAATTGAAAAAAAACTATCTTAATGTTTTTTGGCTTTTATTTTGGGTCCTAAAATAATAAAGAATTAAGTGATAATGAAAATAGGCATTAGGAGATATTTTCACAAGAGGTTTTTATCTCTGTAAATTGTAGAATATATTTTTCTTTCAGATTTTAATACACAATGAAACTATGGGTTGAATTCGAAAAAAAAAAAATAGTATTTTTTTATATAAATATAGTTTCAGTATGCATTAAAATGTGGAAGAAAAAAGGATTCTACAAATTACCGTGAATAAATCCCGAAAAATTTAAAGTGACAATGAAAAAAGGCGTTAGTATATATATTTTCACAAGAGATTTTAATCTCTGTAAATTGTAGAATACATTTTTCTTTCATATTTTAATGAAACGATACATTCAATTAAAAAAAAATAGTTTTTTTTTTTCAAGTTGAAGACATAGTTTCATTATGCATTAAAATGTACTACATATACGGGACATTCCAAGCCAACTCTATAAACGTTTGAGCTTTCATATTTTTCCTTAGACTTGTTACCATTACAATTACTTGTGACAGACCAAAAACGACCAAATATAAATGCAACATTTTTAATAAATATCTTGTCTTTGGGCTTTGTTAATGTTACAAGTGAAAAAAATACTAAATAGCATTAAAGAATTTGAAAAAAAACTATCTTAATGTTTTTTGGCTTTTATTTTGGGTCCTAAAATCCTTGAGGCGTTAGGAGATATTTTCACAAAAAGTTTTAATCTCTGTAAATTGTAGAATATATTTTTCTTCCACATTTTAATGCATAATGAAACTATGGGTCGAGTTTGAAAAAAAAATGTATTTTTTTATATAAATATAGTTTCAGTATGCATTAAAATGTGGAAGAAAAAAGGATTCTACAAATTACCGTGAATAAATCCCGAAAAATTTAAAGTGACAATGAAAAAAGGCGTTAGTATATATATTTTCACAAGAGATTTTAATCTCTGTAAATTGTAGATGACATTTTTCTTCCATATTTTAATAAAACTATACGTTCATTAAAAATATATGTATATATATATATTTTTCAAGTTGATTATATAGTTTCATTATGCATTAAAATGTGGAATGATTCCACAAATTACTGAGAATAAATCCTAAAATATTGTTGGAATTTAAAAAAAAGACAAATATAAAAATTTTGTGAGGGAATTTTTTTTTCGTTTTTAATTTTGATAAAGCTCGAATGCCCCATATATAGCAAGTAGTAGTAGTATAGCTTGGAAGTGGCACAGCGAGGCTAGCGCAGCGAGTATGCGGAGTGGATGAACCGAGAGACGATGAGACGACGACAACGACAACGAAAGCATAGCGTAGCAGCAGCAGCAGCAGCAGCAGCAGCAGCAGCAACTAGGAACGAAGCACAATGGGCCTCGCGGTATTATTTTGCTGTTTGCAGCGTCAGGCGTATACCGCTGGCAGCATCATCGGTGGAAACTCCCTTCCCTCGACGAAAACTACTATAGCCTGCGGCTTCGTTTCCTCCAGGCTACATTTTCTGCTTTCTCCAGAGCTTTCCCGATATTCATGAATAGTTTAGTGCACTGTACACAGTTGTATAAGTTACAATGAGGAGTATACACACCGTGAGTATGTGAGTATATAAGGCTTGAGATTAGAGCAAAGGTTTTGGGTTGATGTTGCCTTGAATACTGCAACTATTATTAGCAGTAGTTCAGTTGAATAAATCAACAATTAATAGTTGTGACTTAAAGTCACGAGGATTATCGGAATTTTTTTGGTAACGTACTTTCAAATATGTAATAGTTGCGAGTTAAAATAGCGAGGACTATCAGGATTTTTATAGTAACGTACTTTCAATTAAATAATAGCTACTGCAATAGTTACATGCTTTTTTCTTTCAGCATAGTCGAATAATTTTATTATTGGTTGTAGTTGAGGAATATGAAATTACAATCAATTATATAGTTTCTAGGATTACTAGGATTTATCTGCGTGTAGCAATATCAGTAATTGGTGAGTCTTAGTACTAATTTCATAGTTACATTAACGTTTTCCAACTATTTACAACCAGCTAGTTGCATCCTATTATTAGATAGTTGCGATTTTTTCCTCATAATTCGAGTAGTTTAATGCTAATATTACATTGAAGGAATTTTAGTCGATAGTGACGTTAATTATTCTATTTTTACAGTTATTAAATATAATTAATTGATCCAACTATACAAATAGTTGCATGGATTACTAATTATCAGGTCGTATAATTTCGCCCAGCGTAATAGTATAGTGAAAAAAAAAATCTGGTAATGGTAACTATGCATAGTAGGTCTAATAGAAGATTTGAAAAATCTTAAAAACTTCATAGTTACCGTAACTATTATATAGATAGTAGCAACTAGTCGATAGTTGCGATATTCATTAAATAGTCGGAAAGAGTTAAAACACCTATAAACACAGTATTATGCACTTAGAGAAATCGGTTTGATGGATTTATTCGAATCAAATACGGGATCTATTTCAAATTAATAAAATTTCATTTCGATCATATAAAATTTACTTTAAATCAATCCAATTTATTTGAATTAAATAAATTATATTTGATCCAAATAAAATCCTATTATAGGATTTCATAATAAGATTTCATTTCGATAAAATAGAATTTATTGCATACAAATAAGTAAGTATTAATTTTTAACAAAATTCATTTGATCCAAACTCAATTTTTGTTTATTTGAAATAAATACCATATTTGATTTAGATAAATCCATGAGACCAATTTTTCTTTTCGGCTTATCACAGTTTATCAGAATATAGTAGTAACAATCTGGGTAACATGTTGGTTAAATCTTCGCCACTACTAATACCAGTAATTTGAACAAGAAACTTATTTAATGGCCGGCCTAATAGGATTTTATTTTGATAAAATAGTATTTATTGCATACAAATAAATGAGTATTCATTTTTTATAAAATTTATTTGACTCAAACTAAATTTCATTTATTTGAAATAAATACCATATTTGATTTAAACAAATCCATGGATGTGGACCAAAAATCAATAGATGTCACTTGATAGTTTTTCGGACTATCACAATTTATCAGAAGATAGCAGTAATAATCTGGGTAACATGTTGGTTAAATCTTCGGTACTACTAATACCAGTAATACAACAACCAATGCTATTACTAGTAATACGTAGCATGGCAAAGCAATTCAACCCCCTCGGGTTCGGTACAGACCGGGGAGATAGTTAGAGATGGCTCGTTAGTCGACTTCCCTTATACCCTTCCCCTATTTCCCTCGCCCGAGAGTCATCGATCTCCCGCGTAGCGATGAACGAGAAATGAGAACGGAGATAGAACAACATATTGCCAATGAAGCTAGAAACAAATATTGTCTTGTTTCCGAAGAAGAGTGTCGACGATATATGTTATAGAAGGGCTAATATAATTTTATCCCCGACTTCCTCCCAACTTAATCTACCGGTACCAATGATCGGACACGTCCCAGTCTTCCGACACTTTTTCGTTTATTTGAGTTCACTACGAATTTAAATATAAAAAAGCCAAAATTGTAACTTCGTATCTACATTTTTAAGGGATCTTTCCAGTGTGACGGCCCGAAAAATAGCCTATTTTCACGATTTTTTTTCGGACGGTTACTATACGCCGATCAATCTGAAATTTTTATGACATATTAAGGTAATCGTGAATGACAGAAAATGATTTTTTATAAGACGATTTTCATTGATTACATTTTTTTTTAAATTGTTGAAAATAATGTTGATAAAAAAGATAGCCTAATGGTGAACATCCTAGGGGTCGCAAATTTGATCTAAAAAAACCCAAAGGATTATCAATTAGTATGCCATTGGTTATCGCGCTATGGAGGCTTTTTTTGAAATCAAAATTGACAAAATGGCGGCGGTTTGAACAAAAAGTACCGAATTTAGTTGTTTTTTCGACAGTTTTTCTTTTAAAAAACTTTAATTTTACTGGAAAAGTTCATGAATTTTATACCACAATTGTATATTAAATTTCGATTACGAGATTATGCATAAAAACTTTCAGTCATTTCTAAAATTGTATATATTTTTATTAATATAATCAATGAATAGTCAAGAAACTTTTGTTTTTATTCCGAACGAATCGGATTTTTATACCAGAATTATTGATATTTTTTATTATCGGTTTCTTCCGTATGCCTTCTTCAGGCTTTTACGTTTCCCCTCTCCCCTTCATCCCGTTCCTTCATAGAGACCCCTCTAGAGTGTTGTCCGCAGCCACTCATCCTAATGCACTACTGTATCGCATTTGCACGAGGGCACAGGGAAACTGCGGAAAACCTGGCCGATACAGTCGGCTTTATTTTTACTGAGTTTCTACTGCATGAGAATACATTAGAAACTCAGAAAAACTGCCTCCCACTCAGCAGTTGACGCGCAAACCAGTGCAAGGCTAAGCGGTCACCCATCCAAGTTATGACCGCAAATAATACTGCTTAACTCTGGGGACCGCTGAAGCCACACACCGACCGCGCGTCCACTGCTGTCGGTCCAGAATTATTGATATTTATGATTGTCCGAAGGATCGGAATATTAGGTGTCCAGAAATGATGAAAAATGTCCGAAAACCTATTTTGTTATGTTCGTATATAATTATAAAATGATACAATATTGTGACAATTAATTCATAGATTTTTCAAACTGGAAAATATGAGCTTGACTATTGTTTCATCCATTTTATAATTATATCTTTCCTTAGTCCTCTAATAATGTTTGAATTTGGGAATGACCTTAACCGTCCAATAATTGGTACCTTTACCTTCCACATTATTGTCATGTATTACAAAAAAGTATATCCAAGTGAATCATATACTCATCGAAATATTCAACGACTCCATTAGGCAACACAGGTAGTTTATTTTTTCTCGTCTGCTTCATTTGATACAAGGAGGAAAAAGTCGTGGACATTATCTTTCGTTTTGCATCAACGTCAAAGAGACACACGACGAGACTATCGTCGTTCCTTTCATCCCAGCGGAGAGTGCAGATCTCTACACAACGAACAGTGGTTCGTTCGACTTTCAGAGTAGGTCTCTCGCTCTTTCCTCTGTTCTCTACTATTTTATCATGTCTTCTTCCAGTTTTTTAATCCCCTATCTCGTCTCCATCCTATTTTTTTTTCTTTTTTTCTTGTTTCTTTTTTGCCACTCCTCTACAGACTGGCGCAAACCTCGATGGATGTTCTCCCGTCGCGTCGTTTAATCACTTCCGTGAGAGCCTGTCTCTTCTCCTTCTTCTTCTTCTTCATCCACCTCGTCGTTGACGTGGCTCCTCGACAGAGTCGTCTGGAAAAGAGAATATTCTCGCGATTGGGCATATTCAACGCTCCGCTGCCTCGGGATCTCCGCCTCTTTCTTTTCTTGCTTTATCGTCGACGACGACGTCGACGACTACGACGATGACATTGCTCCAGAGAAACTCATCGGCATGGCCGAGACTCGAATATGAAAAGAAAATTAAAGGGACCAGGGTTTCCTATACACAGACCACATAAAGGCCGGAATTATCCTCGTGTACTCGTTTTCTTGCTCCTCTAGTCTTTTGTGATTAGAGGGACAGGGCTTCGAAGTTGCTGAAGAGCATACGATATAGATACACGAAGAACGGGAAATATTTACCACGTAATGTAAGAAGAAAAACTGCTCGTCAGCTAGCAGTATTTTCAGTGGCGCCATCTGTCAGATTATTTTTATTATATGCGAAGTAGAAATTAAAATTAATTTTCTGTACTTTTAACGTGAAGTTTTTGGCCTTGATTATCCAGAGTTATTTTTTTTCTATTTTATAGAAAAATTGCGTTTTCTGGTTTGCAAAAAAAAGTGGCGCCATCTGTGAGATTATTTTTATTATATGCGAAGTAGAAAGTAAAATGAATTTTGTGTACTTTTAATGTGAAGTTTGTGTCCTTGATTATCCAGAGTTATTTTTTTTCTATTTTATAGAAAAATAGCGTTTTCTGGTTTGCAAAAAAAAGTGGCGCCATCTGTCAGATAATTTTTATTATATGCGAAGTTGAAAGTAAAATTATTTTTTTGTACTTTTAACGTGAAGTTTTTGTCCTTGATTATCCAGAGTCATTTTTTTTCTATTCTATAGAAAAATGGCGCCATCTGTCAGATTATTTTTATTATATGCGAAGTAGAAATTAAAATTAATTTTTTGTACTTTTAACGTGAAGTTTTTGGCCTTGATTATCCAGAGTTATTTTTTTTCTATTTTATAGAAAAATGGCCTTTTCTGGTTTACAAAAAAAGTGGCGCCATCTGTCAGATTATTCTTATTATATGCGAAGTAGAAAGTAAAATTAATTTTTTGTATTTTTAACGTGAAGTTTTTGTCCTTGATTATCCAGAGTCATTTTTTTTTCTATTTTATAGAAAAAATGGCGTTTTCTGGTTTGCAAAAAAAAGTGGCGCCATCTGTCAGATTATTCTTATTATATGCGAAGTAGAAAGTAAAATTAATTTTTTGCACTTTTAACGTGAAGTTTTTGGCCTTGATTATCCAGAGTTATTTTTTTTCTATTTTATAGAAAAAATGGTGTTTTCTGGTTTGCAAAAAAAAGTGGCGCCATCTGTCAGATTATTCTTATTATATGCGAAGTAGAAACTAAAATTAATTTTTTGTACTTTTAACGTGAAGTTTTTGTCCTTGATTATCCAGAGTCATTTTTTTTCTATTTTATAGAAAAATGGCGTTTTCTGGTTTGCAAAAAAAAGTGGCGCCATCTGTCAGATTATTCTTATTATATGCGAAGTTGAAAGTAAAATTAATTTTTTGTATTTTTAATGTGAAATTTTGTCCCTGATTATCCAGAGTTATTTTTTTTCTATTTTATAGAAAAATGGCGTTTTCTGGTTTGCAAAAAAAAGTGGCGCCATCTGTCAGATTATTTTTATTATATGCGAAGTAAAAAGTAAAATTAACTGTTTGTACTTTTAATGTGAAGTTTTGGTCCTTGATTATCCAGAGTCATTTTTTTTCTATTTTATAGAAAAATGGCGTTTTCTGGTTTACAAAAAAAAAGTAGAAATATAATTTGCTGAAATTTGCCTGCAACTTTTTTTTAAAATTACGATGATTAAACTTTTTTAACTTGCGAATTAGCTGAAATATTGTTCATAACTATAACATGTACTACTAAATCATCGTGATAAATTTAATTGAAATTGATAAAGTGACTAAAATTCAATCAAAATTTTTATTATATAAACGGGGATTAAAAAATCATAAAACAATTTAAACTCGCTAACTCATGAATCTATCCATCGATCGATTTGCAATTTTCTGCAAAAGTGCGATAAGTAACAAAGTTACTTGAGAATAAATTTCAGTTACCTCGACAATGTAATTCAAAAATTATTCAACTTTTATTTATGGGAAAACATTATGTACAGTCGAATCTTGCATAAGGCTTCCTCATTATTTTCCACCTTTTAAATAAATAAAAAACATTTCTCAACAAAACTCAACTTATTCATCTTGCTAATGCTGAATTAAGAATCCTATGAAGCCTTTTTAAATTTTGATAGAATCACTGATTCACTGATAGGAATTCTATGGTTCCATCGATTGATGCTCTGTTTATATATACAGCATCGGGGACTGTAATGGGAGCATAGAGTATATAGTAACTGCAGATCGCAGCTGGATCTTGAGATTTGGTGCGACCCCTCGGGGTCCATCCGGAAGGGTCGAAGAGAAAGAGTAAGTGTTCTGCCCTCGGACACAGATCTAGACCATATAACCTACTATCACCCACTCGATTCCTGCTCGAATCACGTATACGTAATTCTTTTTCCTGTAGCATCACCCGTGTGAGTATTTATTTTTCGATTAATGACCCTATCCACCTTAGGTTATCCGAGCTTCGAACCCTACGTATAGTGACTATTCAACGTTACCTACGACTACATATATATTTCGAATCGGTGGATAAGGGTCGTGCATTTATGTGATCTAGAAATCACGTCCATTCTTTAACGCCTCCCATGAAAGTCATTATTATCACGCTATGTAGACCCGAAATTTGTCTTACTTCATGGAGTAAACGAAAAAGATCTTCAACTTTTCTGTGGATTCGATTTCAAGAGCTCGTCGCGATAATTCGTCGATCAGTTCTATGTACAATTATTTTTTATGTCTCGTCTAGAAATTTTATTGGAGATATAAGACTGCAAAGTGTAATTTTTTTCATGATTTTTTTAAACATATATTTTCCAGAAAAAAATAAAATTTTCTGCAAGAAAAATATAATTGATTTTATAGAAAAATAATGCCAGAAAAAATTGAATATATTACTTCAGTACTTCAATAATATTGGGTAACAATATCGATAGAAAATTTCATTTTTTACACATAAAATAATTGTATTAATTTTCTCAAATGCATATAAAATTTGTTTCAGGATTTTCTAACAAATTCTCGTTTTCGACAATTTTTTTACCTAAAGATCCTAAAAACCAATATTAGCGATAGCTCGACCATTTCTCAAAATAAAAAAATAACCATAAAATATTTTATGAAATCCTTAAAAAAATCAAATTAATTTCGTACGAAAAAAGGTTAAATAAATGCTTAACAAATATCATGATATTTCTTCGGCCGATATAAATAATGTATTAATGCACGGAGAGAAATTTCTGTGTTGTGACAAACAAAAAAATTGCTCAGCCCAGCAAAAAGATTTGTCAGCCGAACAAAAGATTTGTTAGTATAGCAAAACTGATTTGTCAGCCGAACAAAATATTTGCCAGCCTAACGTAACAATTCTTGTTGTCCTCATTTTATGTTGTCACAACACAGAAATTTTTCTCCGTGTGTGATAAAAAAAATCACGTCTATTATCAAACACTTCCCATGAAACTTATTCCTATGCCAACCCAAAATTAGGCTTACCAGGGTGAGAAAACGACAATGGACTTGAACTGTCCAGTGGGTCTAAGTTTCCGGAACTATTCGTCGAGAAAATTCCTCGGAGCCGTCCTATAGAAACTCTCCAGGACGGTTTAATCGACTCCATTCGTTAACACGTCCAAACTCAGCATCTATGGCATCCGACTTGCTGGAGATGCTTCTTGGAAGGGTCTCAGTGCTGAGGCATATTATCCAAATTCCGTTCGTAAATTCCTGTTGCCTGCCTGAGATGCCCTTTTCGCCAAGTCCATCGTTGGTTCGACGGTAGACGAAGTCTCTAGGCGCTTGGTACCGTCGATCGACCGGCAATCCCGTTGGAATCACGTTTCCTCTTACAACTACCCCCGCCCTTGTTCGCCTTCCTTCGTAGCCTTTTCTTTTGCAGACAAGCCATGGAGTCCGCGCACTGGCCGACCTCCAGGTTAAGAAGCAATTCCCGCGCGATGAATTTATGGGTGCTCGGGATTAGCGCGCTCCGGTGCAATAAAAGTCACGCCGCTTCCTCTCGCGCACCCAGCACAGCCCTATCAACTCTCCCTTCTTACTCTTCCTTACCTTTCGTTCTCACGTCTCGCACTTTTCTCTTTATTCTATTTTTTTTTCTCTCTAAGACTCTGTGCGGTCTATACGTTTTACTTGTTCGCGCTTTTTTTACTTCGTTTTTGGCGCCTTCGCTGCCAAGCCTGTGGGACGATTTAACCCCCGAGTATTCTTAACACCCGTGAGTTCTATTGATCTCTGCCAACTCCTACGCCTTGCTACAACGTTATTTCATCAAATATTGGAAGAAGGGTAATTGAGAAATTGAAGGATGAACGAAAGCAGATACGAATAGGTTGCAATGTCACCGGTTGCTATTTCATCGGTTGCTATGTCACCGGTTGCTATTTCATCGGTTGCTATGTCACCGGTTGCTATGTCACCCGTTGCTATGCCACCGTTTGCGATTTCACCGTTTGCTGTCACCGGTTGCAATGTCACCGGTGGTTATGTCACCGGTTGCTATGTCACCATTTGTTATTTCATCGGTTGCTATGTCACCGGTTGTAATATCACTGGTTGTAATGTCACCAGTCGTAATGTCACCGGTTGTTGTGTCACTGGTTGTTGTGTCACTGGTTGTAATGTCACCGGTTGTTGTGTCACTGGTTGTTGTGTCACTGGTTGTAATGTCACCGGTTGTTGTGTCACCGGTTGTTGTGTAACCGGTTGTTATGTCACCGGTTACTATGTCACCGGTTGTAATGTCACCGGTTGTACTATCACCGGTTGTACTGTCACCGGTTGTAATGTCACTGATTGTGATGTCACCGGTTGTAATGTCACCGGTTGTAATGTCACCGGTTGTAATGTCACCGGTTGTAATGTCACCGGTTGTAATGTCACCGGTTGTAATGTCACCGGTTGCTATGTCACCGGTGGCTATGTCACCGGTTGCTAAGTCAACGGTTGCTAAGTCACCGGTTACAATATTAGCTAATTTAAGCATTAGTTACAAAAAATTTGACTGCGAAATACGTAAATCAAAGCAACGAACAAACATTGTTTTATATTCCATTACTTTACCCTCGAAAAATTCACGTAAACAGACTTTTAATTCATCACAATGGACTTCTCTGAAATATATGACTAAAACATTTTTCCGATTTATTTTCAGCCACGTGTTGAACTTTGTGTATACACAATATGCAAAATAATTCAAACCTATGATAACAAAAAAAAACGTTTTTTTCTGCATTGATAATTTTTCCCCGGCTACATTACACCATATGTTTCCGATAGCGGTAATCCTGGAAATCAAGCGAATTCACACGCATTCCCGGATGTCGGCCCATTCGAAAGGGATTATCTGAAAAGGTTTATGCAAACAAAATTCAGTACCCTCCGATGTAAAAGCTTCGTCTCTCTCGTTTCCTCCGACAGAACCGGTTCGATTATAATCCAATATCTATCGACCTATCACATCCGCGAGCCAACAGCCCAGATATTGCAAAACGCATTCCCACTATTCCCATGCACTTTTTTTCTCTCTCCCTCTCTCTCTCTCTCTCTTTCTAATTCCCTTCGCATCGAATTCAAACAGATTTGATTCGCTTTTCGAACAGGATACTAGATCGAGTGAGTCGATCGATGCGACGATGAGAGGTAATCCCCTTTTCATAGCTTTCTCTCGCTATCACCAGATTTCGTCACAAGCGCTCAACGCCCCTGGACAGACACTAAAGGCACGTCGGAGTCGAAGCTTCAAAGACGAAATTCAATGACGATTTTTTTTTGCTCCATGGTTCAAAACACTCCATTCAATTGAATGTCAATTCTCCAATGAGTGTCACACGTCAATACGTGTGCAAGAGGGCGCTGCAAATCAAAACAGCTGAAATTGAACATTGAAGCACGGAATCGTAGCTAACGAAGTTGATTATTGATTTCTTTTCTTCTCATTTTTTTGAAATATCGTCCAAAACTTGTTTATCTCAAAAATAGACAATTTTCTCTCCTGCCATTCTTGTTTGTAACCAGAGGCGGAGCGTGAGAGGGAAGCAGCCTCATGATGACCAGTCTAGGCCGGAAAGTGTTGCTAACGCAATAACATTCCAATTTGGGGACGGAAATTACACAAGGGCTCGACGTTGATTCATCGAAAACATTCCTGACCCTTCAAACAAAAGTCTTTTGGGGAAATATTCGTAAAATAGAAACGTATATATTTGCTTGTTGTGTTGTTTACTTCACTAAATAAATAATCCGTTTTACAAACTTAATTAAATTAAAATGAATTTTAATACGATAAACAGACATGAGCACCATTTGAGTGGGAAAGCTTATGAGATATTAAATAATAATTATTATTATGATTAATTTAGCGTAAGTCCGGATTACTTATCGTAACAACAATTTATAGTATAATTATTTACAGTATTATCATTTAATAATAATTATCCACAGTGTTGATAAAATATGTTTAAGCTTGCAAATAAATGTAAAAATTGTATACAATCAATTTAAAAGTTTTTTTTTACATCAACTTTTGATACATTATTATTTTATAATAATTTCTAATAATAAGTAGTCTTAAATCTGCAAAAAAAAAAAAATAATCGACCTCAACTTCCACAAAATTTTTCTAAAATTACATCAACATTCTTTTCTCCAAATGCAAGACCAATAATTATATTTAATAATAGAACATAATTATAATAATTCGTAACTGGGCCATGAGTTATTAATACCAAAATCTATACTCTTCAAAGGCGGCCAATAGATTGCAGATCCGAACAGGAACTATATGAGTCATCTACGAATTAAAAAAAAGAAAACAAAAAAAGATCCGAACAAAGAAAGAAATCTGAGGGAAAGAGAAACGATGAGAAGACTTCGGGGGAGCAAGAAAACCAAGTCGGTTGCTGCTGCTGCCACTGCGATGGAGATCCCGTAATTGCAACGGAGCCGGGTCATACCATATCGTACTACGAAGGAACGCCAGCGCCAGTGGCGGATGAGTGGAACGCGAGGGGCAAAGAGGGGTTGTACGTAGCTTTAATTAATGCGACATACTTTTCAGCGATGAAAAGTGCCACGTTCTCGTAATGCGGCCTGGGGGGGTCTCCCCCTCTTCTCTCTCTCTGTTCTTCCCTTTCCCCTCTTCTCTCTCTCTCTTTTTCCCTTTCCCCTCTTCTCTTTTCTCTTTTGCTCCTCTTCCTAAAGTTCCTGCAGGCGAATCGACGATCTCCCATTTTCTTTCCTTTTCCCTACTTCCTCTTTCGCCCACAATTCCTCTTCCAACCAGCACTCTTCGTTCTCTTACCCTCGTCATCCTCTTTCCCTCATCTCGCAGTCTGCGCGTTCATTAAATGTATATACCTATCTATAGAGGTATAGAATGAAAGCGAGTTGGCTTGGGTCGCCAACCTGCAATTCCGGAGGAAGGCCAAAGTTTTCAGTGCAAATCCGATAGGATATCCGATGGCTCAACTCGCGATGCTTTTGCCTTTAGAAATTCTTTCGACTTCCACTTTGTATCCAACCTCCATCTTCTTCAATGTGGTAGTAGAAAAAAAGAAAATAAAATGGAAAGACGATGAATTGAAATTTCACACCTTTCTGCAACGAATACGTGCATATACGAGGACTTTAACGTCAGAGCATTCACCCCTGGCAGGTCAAATGGTCTCCATTCAAACAAGCTTCTATAAAACTTGATGCATTTATACTTAATCCCTAGCAGACTATTTTTCATTACAACTTCACAGAGTCTATTTGTAACACCAGAAACTCAATAATGGGAAATAGTGTTTTAAATTAAATACTCTGGAACTTTTGGCCAACAGGAGTAAAGTGCAATTCTGCAACTTTGTAAAAATAAAACTTCAGAAGGAACTTTTGATAATATCATTTCGTACAATATACTAAAGGATAAAAACAATTATTTTGCAGCAGAGGAAAAATGTATAATTGTGGAACTTTGCAAAAATTATTTTTAGATTGAACTTTTGATGATACAATTTTAAACGAAATAACTTTACCAAAAGAATATGCTGACGTGCAGTAAAATAAGCTGCTAGATCATTAGCCTTTTCTCTTTTCTTCGTTAAATCCGAAGAATAAAAAAAGTGGAAAAGGTACGAAAGAGGAAAATATTAAATAAATGCAACTTAAATATCTTCATCGTATATAATAACAACAAAAATAGCAACAGAGAATGTTTGATAATATTTCTTGTATCTATAGAATCCGTTGTGAGTCTCTTTAGAATTTTTAATCGCACCAATATCGAAAAACAGGTATAATTATTGAATTTATGTGTAAAGATTTTTTGTTTTTTATACATTTATTTATTTTCGTGTTAAATATATGAAAGATGCTAATTATAAGTTTCTTTTTGTTTCTATTTTTTTATAAATTGAAATATGATGTATTTTATTGGAAAATCGGCTTATTTCCGTATTAACATAAGCTATGGTCATTTTATCGGAGCTTTCACTTCGTGTACTGATCTGCGATGAATGTCCAACCGGTCTTCACGTCCAGTATATCAGGTGTGTGGGCTGATGAAACACCTAATTAAATTTCATCGTATCTCCCTCTGGCCATCGCTTTGGAGCTGTCATCGCAAATTCAACTGCTAAATTTCCACCCAAATTTGATATGGCATTCTAACTGACATCATTAATTTACTGGCCAGTTAATAATATTCGCTTTCAAGGTGTTGAGGTGCTTTGAGGTTTCAAAGCAGCAGAGATTTCATGAAAAAAAAAATACTGAAAAAAAAGATTAGTTGCCATAACCAAAAAATCAGTTGACACAACCAATCGATTATTCTATTTTCCTTACAACTCAAATGGTAGTCCCAACTATTCGAGTGGTAGTGCCAACGATTGGATTGGTTAAGGATGTACGGACGGTAAAAAATTGAATTAACCAAGAATCTGACAATACTCATACTTACTCAAATTTTATTAGAAAGTAAGTAAATAATTTTGAAATAGATAATAAGGTGAATTAAGTATTTTTGTGAATACTTTCGCGTTTTCGTCGCTAACTTGACTTTGCAGTGTGTAACATATGATTTGCTGTTGGCAACCCAGCGTTTCCGTGGGTGCTCAAGCGCTCAACTTACGTTTTCACAACCTCTCTAACCTCTGCCGGTGTTTTGACGGTTATGGC
This sequence comes from Ephialtes manifestator, assembly GCA_963970395.1. Classification (NCBI taxonomy): domain Eukaryota; kingdom Metazoa; phylum Arthropoda; class Insecta; order Hymenoptera; family Ichneumonidae; genus Ephialtes; species Ephialtes manifestator. The sequence continues at coordinate 32,284,535 of OZ019972.1, forward strand.
GCGTCATAACCTCCATGCCGATCATGGCATCAAAAAAGGAAAGTTTATTTCGAAACGACAATTGGAGTGGAGAACAAACGTGCAAAATGCGAAAAAAGCAAAAATGGAAGTTTTGAAATTTTTATGAGCACCACTGAATACCCCTAATCTAACCTGATCTGACATAGGAGTGGTTAGAAAGCCATGCAATGTTGCCAACGATTCCATGATGCCGCCATATTAGTGAGTGTCGTGGGATTCTTTCAACTTGAACTCAATAATTAATTAGTTTTCGCCGTTAACCCGGTGTTTTTACAATATTTTTCGCATCTACGATGTTTCTTTTAAGTGTTTAACTTTTTCTCACGGCTGCATCTAACTTCGAAATATATTAATTAACGACTCAAATAATGGACCAGGTATTCACCCCATTTAGGCATCGTGAATCCCGTGCAAAATGTACGGATTTTATAAATTGATTTCTCGCTAAAATGGTCGTTGAAAGACCCTGAAATTAAGTAGACACAAAATATAGTATTTCGACTACAGCCCATAAAATTTTGAGCGGCTCATCTAACACCTTCTCTGGCGCCCGTACATCCTTAAGGGGAGGGAGTCAGGTAACAATAATTGATTTTGGAAATTTAATATCATCCAAATCCTATTCTATATAAAAATGCCCAATGCACTATATTGTTGGGACTCGATAAAAGCATTTTTTACTGTCGTCTGACTTGCATATGCTTTTCAATTAGTGATACCGCACGAGGTTAAAATTCTCGCTTCCTCGTTTGACAGAGCTCAATCAAGATACTTTCTTGAATCGTATATATTGCGTTTACCTTTTGTTAAAATCGCCTTGCCTCGTCTCGAGAATTGACTCGAGGTTCGTCTCATAGTCGATTGTATTGCGTGTCTATTATATTGCTGATGTATACAATATATAAACAAGCTTGCAAAGAATCAAAGTTTATTTTTATTTGAAATTGAGGTTTCTGAAAGGACTTGCTCGCGTTTGTCGCACTGAGTTCTTCAAAATGTTGAGGATGTGCTTGTTGCACATGATCTCTCACTGCAGTCGTGTTGCTGTTCTTCATTTCGATTATTTTTTGAGCCTTCGATTCTTCGAAGCACATTTTGCAAACAGTTTTTTTCCGAGTTTTGATTCAAATAAAAATCATAATGTTACTTTTTTTTCGCTTTTGAGTGCCGTCTATGTGTTTCTTGTTTCCCTTCATTATCGAATTTCTCAAATAATCTTGTATCGTATCGATACTGTCAAATTCTCGTGATGTCACCCAAGATCTCGACACATTTTACGATGCAATCTGAATATCTCGTATTTCGTGATTGCATTCACACATATCGAGATAGATTGAAGTTCAATTGTTCAATACGAGGTTTATTGACTTCATGCGCCTCGACTTGTCTCGACTTTCTTGAGGGCATCACTATTTTCAATATCATCTTAAGCAAAGTTCTTAGGTTTTCCATTCTGCGCATGATTCAGATCAAACTACTAGGCAGATTGGAATGGTTGACTTCTCATTTTCTTCTTCATGAAAAGATACACCGGCTAAATGGAGCAAATGTTAATAAAAGGTGATATTTTTAAAGTGACATGATTATTAATAAAAAAATTTTATGCTATTTTCTAAATCAGTGATTATCTTTGCTTTCAGAATGAAAAAAAATAGTTTGCTCCATTTAGCCGGTGTATCTTTTCATGAAGAAGAAAATGAGATGTCAAACATTCCAATCTGCCTAGTAGTTTGATCTGAATCATGCGCAGAATGGAAAACCTAAGAACTTTGCTTAAGATAATATTGAAAAGCATATGCAGGTCGATCTAACTTTCGTAAAATTTAGTCTGTTTTGCTAAATAGTTGGTTATAAGAGTAGGTGCATTCAATGCTGTTTGGTATTGGATTTGGCTCGAATCGGTAAAGTGGTTCGGATTTTATGGAATTTTGAATTTTTAAAAAATTGACATTATAACTCTATTGTAACTTTTGCAAAACGTGAAATAGCGAGCTCAAATTTTGTATATAAATGAAACAATATTCAGCCATTATATATGTATAATTTAGTGACAAACGGTATGAAATTTGTGATTTTATGAAATGTTGAATTATTTTTAATAATATATGTTATCACATTTACTTTCGAAAACGCTCTAATAATAACGAAATAACGAAATAGAAAAAGCGAATTCACAACATCTTTTTAATAATTATTCCTCAATTATTACTCCACCCCATAAATACAACCCCAATTCCAATACAACATTTTTAGCATGTGTCTCCTTATCGACAGTTTAAATAAAATTGCATAAGATAAAATAGTCGTAAAAAAAATTATGCAGCAGTGGTTACATGTATAGTGGCTACAAAACACTCGGGCTAAGCGTTCGTCATTATTTGCCATATATCCATAAACGATTCATAAATAGACAGAGGCTCACAGGTGCATATATATATATATATATATACAACTCGTCCTGGACTGATTCCGAGGCTGAAGCACAAGTACAACCACACCACATGTGGGCAGGCGTGGCGGGTTGTCCTGGCCAGGCGCACGTATGCAACGCGGCCGTCCGGATGATTTATGTGGATCATTAAGCGGGGGCTGCTTCCTCGTCCGGTTCTCTGTGCTCTATTCTGTGTCTCCGTCCCTCTTTATTCCCTCCTACACCATTATTTCTGTCTCTCTCACATTCAAACCCCGCATACCACGTCAGTATATACACTTTGTCTATATGCATATATATATATATATAGATTGTGTGACGTTATGATTCGCTCGTATCTCCACCCACACGTTTAGTCGGCTTTTCACTGCTTTTACTTCATACAGTCAGTGTTCATACCTTCTGTTTTCTCTTTCCTTCCTTCCATTTTACTCCTCGTCTTTTTTTTCTTCCTCATTGAATTCAGGGTAGCTTGAATATCTTCCAATGAATTTTCTCCTTTACAAATTCTATATATGTATATAATTTCGCATTTCTTATTCTTCTTTATATTTTAATTGTGATAAAAAAAGTAGAAATTGTTAGTTAGGATCAGAAATTAGGCTTAGGCTAATTATAAAATTAATAAAATCTTTGGTTCAGGTTTAGTAATTTTTAATGCTACTCGTTTGACCTATTTTTAAACGATGAACATTTAAAAGTAATAGCAATTTATATTATGTACATATTTTAGAGATAAAATTAATTATTACTTATGAAGAGAGTATTGATCGGATCTGAAACGTAAAAAGTATTAGTATTGGATATTGGTAGTCGATTACTACCCGTAGACTTTTAAATAAGGTCCTAATAGGCACAATTATTAATGTATGACAAATTATGATATTCGATAACACACAATTTTATTCCGTTACAATTTAAGTGCTTCACGACGAGAGAAAAATCTGTAATACAAAGAACATTTATTTCAAATAATAAAAATGTAAAAAAGTTATAAACAAGTTAGTAAAAAAAATATATTTAGTAATTCGATACAATATTTTTTTGATTATATAAATTATTGATTATTGAAAAAAAATGTCTTGCGATTTAGACGTTAAATTTTTTGTCATTCTATGTAATACTTTAAAAGTTGCCATTTTTTAATGCTTTCATCGGAAATTTATTCTATAAAATTCATTCAAGATTTTTTTTGTCACTTATTTATTAATAATTTTTTGCGCATCTTTAATAAAGTCCATTTTTATCAAATTATTTTCGTGTCATAAGATAGTGCAATTCCGATTGGGTTAAACTTTTGATTTGGAATGTATGTGCAAAGCATCCTTAAATCTCAATCATACCTTCCAAAATTTGGCCTATGTGAATTACTAGCCAGTGATGGCGTCAGTCCAATTCTCCATGCTTTGTCTGTTCATCCCCCTTAATCTCTCCAGTGTCTCTGTTCCTCTGTCTCTCTCACATTCAAACCTCGCATACCAAACAGATATTCCATCTATATGTCTATATAGGTAGTTATGATTATCTCGCATTTCCCATAATTCAATTGAATTTCCACTGCTATCACAAAAAAAATAATTGTGTTCAAGTTTTGCAAGTTTTATTTTTTTTATTTTGCATTTTTCCCCGTCTGCCGAAATTTCGCCTATTACAGCCAATTTCATGTGTATTTCTCAGATTTTATGTTGAATTTGACACAAAAATACTATTGGTTAGATTTAAAAATATTTGTTTATGCAAAAACAGAAGTGATGTCGAATTTTTGCTTTTTATATGTTAAACTGGAAATTACATAAAATATTTGTAAAATTACCAAAATATTTCGTAAAAAAATAACAGACAAGTGTCAAATCGAAGTGGCAATTTAAAAAAATTAAAAATGGCAGAAAAAATAGTGTCAAAGCAAATTATGATTTGTTTTTGTTGTAAAAATGATAGAAAGTATTGTGTGAAATAAAAATATAAAAATGAACATATTTTTTAAATTTATTTTCGTATAAAATTGATTTAAAAAAATTCTGTAGATATAAAATATTTGTTAAGTACAAAAATGTCAATCTTATATTTACTGCATTTATTCGATCGCTATTTTCTTTTTTAATTCTGTAATTTTCATTTTCATCTCTTTTCCCTTTCTTTCGCCCTGAATTACATCATCTCTTTTCTACGAATGATCTTCTTCCCTTATTCACAATTTTTTCGCATATCTGACTCAACTGCTTGCACTAAACCTCCTTTTCGCAATGTCCTCTCTGATCGTAAATTCTCGTCGCATCTCCAGCGTCATCCATATAACTTTCCCTACGACTCAATTCCATATCTGCATTACGTGCATCCGCAGCTTCGCTTCAAATTACCGGATGCGCGCGATGCTTTTCTGATTCTCATCCAGCTTTAGACTCAATCTCGTTAATATCGAAAATGTCTGTTTTTAAACGATTCGCCGATGCGGTTTTCTATGGAAAGAAAAATTATTATCCGATCTGACCGCATTATCATAAATTTCTGGATGCATTGTCGTGGATTAACGTCGCGTGAATTTTATTATCCGATATAGAAGGTATTAGAAAAAAAAAAAAAAAAAAAAAAAAATGGAAAATTGTTCGTACGAGCAAATTATTCGCTGAGAGATTACTAATAAAAGCTCCACTCTCTTTTCTTGCTCTTTTTATTTCTTTTTTCCTTGCACACTGCATCCTCCATCAACGAGGCCGTTAATTGAATGTATAATTAATTTCCCGATCGAATTGCCATTCGCGAAGACATGTATACCACATCTATTATACCTTGAGCTTGGATTCGGAGTGTGTGAATGTATTTGTGTTGAGTAAACCCCGCATCGTCACATTGGCAAGAAATCCTACCACGTGCATGAATTTATATGGGGCATTTCATTCAGGTAAAGATATGGACATTATTCAAATAAAATAGTCTTTCAGGTACTTTTTTTAATAGAACAGTTGTTAAAGTTTTATTATCCTTACTTAATAAGGAAAATTGCAAAAGTGTGAGAATTATAATTTCTGCAAATTATATTGAAGGTAATCCTAGTTATTTATTTTTAAGAGATGGAAAAAAATGTCATTCGGAAGATGTCGTTTCTAATTTAGGTTTTAGTCACAGGAGATTTTCCTCTCGACCTTAGTGATATAATCTATTTTTTTTTTTCAGAATTTTTCGAATTGTTTTTGTCCGTTAAAAAATTCTCAGTTGATGATATTTTTGAAAATAGTACTTTCGGTATTTTTTTTTAATTGATTTTTCTAATACATTTATTATTATTATTATTATTATTATTATTTAATCATAATTTTAGTGTATTCTGTGTTTTACCAAAAAATTGAAAAATCATTTTGAAATCATTTTTTTATATTTACATATTTTTTCTGTTAATCATAAAATTTTGTTAATATTTAGTCCAGAAATTATTTTGAAATTATATATTTAAAAAATAAAGTCATATCTTTTCATTACTCATTATCTATTATTTTTGTTTTCTGTCTTTTTCTATCGAATTTAGTGGTAATTATTATTATTTTTCTTTAAATACATTTTTTAATCAACCTAGCATTTTATTTTCATAATTAATTACTAACTACCAAATAGTTACCATAACTATTTTCATAGTTACTATAACTGCCAAATAGTTACCATAACTATTTTTATAATTACTATGACTACCAAATAGTTACCATAGCTATTTTCATAATTACTATAACTACCAAATAGTTATCATAACTATTTTCATAATTACTATAGCTACCAAATAGTTACCATAACTATTTTCATAGTTGCTATAACTACTAAATAGTTACCATAACTATTTTCATAGTTACTATAACTACTAAATAGTTACCATAACTATTTTCATAATTACTATGACTACCAAATAGTTATCATAACTATTTTCATAGTTACTATAACTACCAAATAGTTACCATAACTATTTTCATAATTACTATACTTACCAAATAGTTACCATAACTATTTTCATAATTACCATAACTACCAAATAGTTACCATAACTATTTTCATAATTACCATAACTACCAAATAGTTACCATAACTATTTTCATAGTTACTATTTAGTAACTATTTATATAGTAACTATTTTCATAGTTACTATAACTACAAAATAGTTACCATAACTATTTTCATAATTACTATAACTACCAAATAGTTACCATAACTATTTTCATAATTACTATAACTACCAAATAGTTACCATAACTATTTTCATAATTACTATAACTACCAAATAGTTACCATAAATATTTTCATAATTACTATAACTACCAAATAGTTACCATAACTATTTCCATAATTACTATAACTGCCAAATAGTTACTATAACTATTTTCATAATTACTATTCCTACCAAATAGTTACCATAATTATTTTCATAATTACTATAACTGCCAAATAAATACCATAACTATTTTCATAGTTGCTATAATTATCAAATAATTGCCATAACTATTTTCATAATTACTATAACTACCAAATAGTTACCATAACTATTTACATAATTACCATAACTACTAAATAGTTACCATAACCATTTTCATAATAACTATACCTATCAAATAGTTACCATAACTATTTTCATAATTACTATAACTACAAAATAGTTACCATACCAATTTTCATAGTTACCGTCACTACGAAAATAGTTGCATGGACAAAAAATTAATACTTGTTACGTTACAGTTGATTGTAATATTACGATTTCAATATTTGAGTTACAACGAGTGTTACAAACGCTAATAAAATTGACCTGGAATGGCCCATATATAAACGGGCAGTAGGTATGTATGTTATAGCTCCCACGTTTCCCACGCCGAGTATAGGTTTCAAATTAAACTGCTGGTGACGTGATTAAACGTTGGAGAGCCGCGTGGCTCTCGCGAGCTTTTAATTGCGCGTCGACCCCTTCAACTCTCGTCGTACCCTCGATTTCACCGAACCTGTATTTTATATATTTACGGCCCATCTCCCGAGTTCTTCTACTCTCGTTCGTTGGTGCCTCTGCAAAACGCCCAATCTTTCTATGTTTGTATTTTTTTCTTTTTTTCTCCGTGTTTTATTTTTCTTCAACCGTTATAACATAATACCACACGACCAAGTCTCTCATACTCTGGTCCTTTATTCGAGAGAACGCATCTCGAGTTTCAGTGGGATATGTTGGTGGTGTGCAGGTCAACGAGCGCGGTTGGAACATGTCTTCGCTTCCGGTGTATCAGGTGTGCGAGCTGGCCAAACGCGTAATTAAATTTCACTCTATCTCTCTCTTGATGTCGCTCTGGTGCCTGTCATGTCCACTAGCGCTCAGACTGCTAAATTTCCACACAAATTCGATACAGCGTTCTAGCTGACGTAATTATTTCGTTGGGTTGCTGGAAACATCTGCAATATAATAAAGTTTCCTCTTAGTCTTTGGATACTCATATAGAAACTCGTGCAACTCGCACGGAAATTGATTCAAGTGAAATATATTTATTGAAAAATAATTATTTGATATAAAAAAAAATATACATAGATTTTTAATACATATTCGTTAAAGCGTCTAACATAAAAAAAGCTCAAGGCTAAAATACAGGAAGGGCAAGGGACCCGACTAACTTGAAAAATTTGTACAAATACAAAAAATTTAATGCACTTTAATAACCCGTATGGTATTTTGAAGCTTCATTAATTGCGAAAAAATCAAGTGACAACCCAAGTTGCTACTCCCTTTTTTTTACAGTTACGGCCATTTTAGTAAAACAAGAGACACTTTAAACTGAAAAAAAAATCTTGAGGCGAAAATACACGAAGGACAATCGCAATTTAATTATATCTCTCTTAATCGATGTGGGTTATTGTTACATTAAGGGGAGGGAGACAGGTACAAAAAATTGATTTTGGAAATTCAATATCATCCAAATCCTATTGCATATGAAAATGCCCATCGCACTATATTGTTGGTACTCTATGAAAGGATTTTTTACTGTCGTCTGACTTGCATATGCTTTTCAATATTATCTTAAGCAAAGTTCTTAGGTTTTCCATTTTGCGCATGATTCAGATCAAACTACAAGGCAGATTGGAATGGTTGACGTCTCATTTTCTTCTTCATAAAAAGATACACCGGCTAAATGGAGAAAATGTTAATAAAAGATAATATTTTTTAAGTGACATAATGATTAATAAATAAATTTTATGCTATTTTCTAAATCAGTGATTAACTTTGATTTCAGAATGAAAAAAAATAGTTTGCTCCATTTAGCCGGTGTATCTTTTCATGAAGAAGAAAATGAGATGTCAACCATTCCAATCTGCCTAGTAGTTTGATCTGAATCATGCGCTGAATCGAAAACCTAAGAACTTTGCTTAAGAAAATATTGAAAATCATATGCAAGTCAGACGACAGTAAAAAATTCTTTCATCGAGTACCAACAATATAGTGTGTTAGGCATTTTTATATGCAATAGGATTTGGATGATATTGAATTTCCGAAATCAATTTTTTTTACCTGACTCCCTCCCTTTAAAAACAAAATTATATCCATTTTAGTTTAAAGAGATTCTGTGAGCTGAAAAAAAAATATTATAAGGCTAAAATACACGAAGGACAATTGCGATGTAATCCTATCTGTATTAATCGCTGTGGGTTATTGTTACACAGCTTCTCAGTGATCCCAAAGGGCTGGCAGATTGGTTGTCGCTCGGGCAAACATAGGATGTCGTTTAAGGGGATGAAAAAGCATGGAAGAGGTAAAGAAAAATTTAATCTTTATTAATAGAGACGTCGATCAGGGGAGGGGGTAGAAAGGGCTCACATTTCGGTCTCGATAACTCCGAGGGACGGGCGAGGGACAGCATCAGCAGAGGGAACAGAGTTATCGAACGAGTCGGTCACCCTCGTGGTGTACGATAAGCCACCGCGATCCTCTCGGTCGTCTCGACGAGCCGTCTGTTGCCACAGTTCGACCCACGCGAATTCCTGCCTATGTATAACTGAACCCCCGTAGGCCACAGGACAATATACCGAGAGACACAAGACCAGAGGACGAGGGACTCATTGGATATATATATATATATAAACATGTATATATATATATCTCATGTAATCTATAGAAGGTGATGCGCGTGCTCATCTTCTCTTCTCTCTTTGGAATTTCCTCCTCGACTTTCTCTTCTCCATGCTTCGTCCGTTTCATCCCGACTAACTGGAACGACTGGAGCCACGTGCCTCGGAAATCTAACCCCTGATACGATACATATTCGTATAATGTAGGCACGGAGAAAAATCATTTGCTAGTATAGTGACAACAAACTTTATTTGTTGGCCTTGAAAATGTATTTGCTGGCCTAAGAAATAATTTTACTGGTCTAGCAAATTTTTTGACAAGCCTAGCAAATTTTTTGACAAGCCTAGTAAATTTTTTGACAAGCCTAGCAAATTTTTTGACAAGCCTAGCAAATTTTTTGACAAGCCTAGCACATAATTTTTGTTGCAACAAAAGTTTTCTCTCCGTGTACGTCAATTTCTCGCTGGAGAAATAAGGATGAAACTTTTGCTATTAAATTACCTTTTTTTTATTGTAAGAGGATTATTGACTATATTATAAACAGTTGGAAATAATTTTGTAAAATTGGAGATCCAGTTCTTGCTTTAAATATTGTAATTAAATGTGAAAAGTGTTGTGAATTTAGTGAATTTAGATAAATATTTGTTGAATTAAAAAATTTACATGTACAAATGTACATAAAAATGCAATATTTTTAACAGATTGTTAGTCTACTTCGTTTGTGAAACTACGAGACCGATTTTTTTTTGTGGAGTTAGCAAAAAAATTCTGTGATATTTTGTGGCCTAGAATTTTTTGATAAAAGTACAAAAATTTTGATGTAGTTTTTGTTGTATATCTCAGTAATATCGAATGGAAAAAATGAGTACCTTGTATTACTCCCAAGTACACATTTCTTTATTTATTTATCCACCATTTATTTATTTTTGAATATCTCTATATTATAAGATTATATTTTATCGTCACCATGCAGGAAAATCGTGGGGGAAAAATTTTATTTAAATTTTCAATGCTCACGACTGCAAAGACTGATACAAAAAAAATTCAATTAAAAAATAATGGTACAGTTTATCGTATCTAAAAATCAGGATGTATAAAATCATCGACATTTTCAATTAATAAAATTTAATTGCGATAGTTATTTTCCCATCGAATTAAATCCACTTTATTCAATTCAATACACATTCACAATATTCATAAAAAAAAAAAGAATTCGTACCTAATTAAATTAGCGAAAACTTATTCCATATTTTCCTCTTTAAAAACAAAACGTCATCAATTTCCGTTGCAATTTAAGCTGCCCCAAATTAAAACATTATCCATAGAGTATATAAATATATAAAATATATATATATATAAAATATATATAGTTTTAAACATAGAATTGGGAATATATAGTCTATATACACACTATATGCTATTTATATACAATTTATACATAATCCCAAGTTCACAGTTGGTCTTGTATATAAATTGCATACAGATTGTATATAGAGTTTATACAGACTATATATGTCCAATTCCATATGTCGGACTATATATAATTTTTGGGGCACGTCAGTGAAATATAAAAAAAAATGCTGTAGGATTTCAATGAGCATGTCGGAGCAAAGTTTAGAGGGACGTTTACAAATAAATCGCAGGATCCACAAAAAAAAAAAGAAAAAAAAGAAAAAAAAATGCAAAGCGTTCCCCGAATCAAATGTCGACAATGATTGGATGGATGCGAGTATGCGGATACAAATTTCAGCTTCGTATTTTTTCTGACGGGCCGGTTATTACGGCATATGACAGTTTATGAGCTTTATGACGATTTATCTCTGCGCGCCTCTTCTCGTTCCAGCTTCAGAAGGCAGAAATGGAAAGTACCACTGCAAAAAAAAAAAAAAAAAAAAAAAAAAATTGACTAAAATGGGCTGACATTGGAGAGGCTTGCTCTCGATTCGCGAATAATTTAGTCAACGGCCGGAAAACGGTTGTTTATATACCTCAAGACTATTTATAACCCAAGGGGGCGTTAGTCGGGGGTGCAAACCTCGCGAATTTCAGGCCCGTTGCCTGTGTAACTGAAGGGGGATAGCGAGAGCTTTACGAGCCGGGAAAAGAGCAGCAGCAGGTGACGTGATTATTTATCGCCCTCGGAACGTAACTTCAAATTTTTCGCAAGAGAGTTTCTTATACGAGCTTTATACGTACAATATATATACCGTATGTAGTTACACGTCCTTATACACCTTAAGAGCTACCGAAGAGACGCTCAGCCTGAATATTCAGTACTTCAGTGAATTATTTAAATCATTTTAAGCATTTCGATTCGCAGAGAGACAGTTTTACATTTATTTCACTGCTAGCAAGTTCACTGCTGTTTTAGTAATATAGAAAAAGTATTCACTCCTGTAAAATATTCATATAACGATATTTTCTCGAAATGTCAATGTTTTATTTGTGCGATTTGTTTGTCAGAAAAGTCACGATGACGAACAAGTTCAGTTTAGTGGCAAATTTTATACGAGATTTGGATTAGGAAGTTAATTTTTGTTTGTTGGTTTGAAATTGACTGATTACGAATTTGGAAAAATATTCATCAAATAATTGATAAATCATAAAGGTAATATTGAAAAAAAAATCGATTTTTACGAAATTTGAAAAAAATTAGGGATTCAAAAAAGGTCTGTTTGTAATTTCAAAATTTTATTATAGAAACATGAAATTTCTTATTGAAAAAGATTTTTTTTGCGGTTTTCATTAAATATTTTTTAGTTACTGAAAATTTTCTAAAAAATTAGCGCATGAAATTGTCTAGATGGAATTAAGTCTTACAAAAATGAATTGGCTACCGCAAAATTAGAGGTTCATCCCTTAGACGAGTTCGTTATGTGATTATACATAGAATTGCCAGATATTCAATCCAATCTTCTCTACTTTGAATTAGTCACGAATCCGTGTTCGTTCTTCTATTAATATTTCATCACATACTTAGTTATTCCAAATTCAATCCTGACTGTCAGATCAAGAAGAATTGACAGTTTTTCTCTCAGTTATGCAGCGGAGATAGATAGTTATTTGCATCAACCATCTCTATCTGTGTAGTTAAATACGCCGCAGCTCAGATGGTTGGTGGTCGACCAATTAATTAGTAGGTCCAATCGATAAATGGGTCGCCAGTATGACCAACTAAATATTGGAAAAATATTTAACCATCCATAACTCTACGTCAGAACTTTTTCCATTTTTCAGAGCTTATTTATTTATGACGTTCATATCACATTAACCGCAAAATAAAAAAAAAGAAAGAGTTTCCGAGCAAAAATAATTTTATTACGTAGAATTTACAAACAAACAAAAAAAATACCTAATTTTATTTAATGGCTGGCCTAATAGAATTTTATTTCGATCAAATAGAATTTAGTGCTTCCAAATAAATCAGTATTAATTTTTAATAAAATTTATTTGATTCAACCAAAATTGTATCTATTTGAAATAAATCCCATATTACAACTAATTAACTAATTTATTCTCCAGTGATTGGAAAAAGTCCCTTGTAAAAAATACCTAATTTTATTTAATGGCTGGCCTAATAGAATCTTATTTCGATCAAATAGAATTTAGTGCATTCAAATAAATCAGTATTAATTCTTAATAAAATTTATTTAATTCAACCAAAATTGTATCTATTTGAAATAAATCCAATATTACAACTAATTAACTAATTTATTCTCCAGTGATTGGAAAAAGTCCCTTGTAAAAAATACCTAATTTTATTTAATGGCTGGCCTAATAGAATCTTATTTCGATCAAATAGAATTTAGTGCATTCAAATAAATCAGTATTAATTTTTAATAAAATTTATTTGATTTAAACAAAATTGTATCTATTTGAAATAAATCCCATATTACAACTAATTAACTAATTTATTCTCCAGTGATTGGAAAAAGTCCCTTGCAAAAAATACCTAATTTTATTTAATAGCTGGCCTAATAGAATCTTATTTCGATCAAATAGAATTTAGTGCATTCAAATAAATCAGTATTAATTTTTAATAAAATTTATTTAATTCAAACAAAATTGTATCTATTTGAAATAAATCCCATATTACAACTAATTAACTAACTTATTCTTCAATGATTGGAAAAAGTCCCTTGTAAAAAACACCTAATTTTATTTAATGGCTGGCCTAATAGAATCTTATTTCGATCAAATAGAATTTAGTACATTCAAATAAATCAGTATTAATTTTTAATAAAATTTATTTGATTCAACCAAAATTGTATCTATTTGAAATAAATCCCATATTACAACTAATTAACTAATTTATTCTCCAGTGATTGGAAAAAGTCCCTTGTAAAAATACCTATTATTATTTAATGGCTGGCCTAATAGAATTTTATTTCGATCAAATAGAATTTAGTGCATTCAAATAAATCAGTATTAATTTTTAATAAAATTTATTTGATTCAACCAAAATTGTATCTATTTGAAATAAATCCCATATTACAACTAATTAACTAATTTATTCTCCAGTGATTGGAAAAAGTCCCTTGTAAAAAATACCTAATTTTATTTAATGGCTGGCCTAATAGAATCTTATTTCGATCAAATAGAATTTAGTGCATTCAAATAAATCAGTATTAATTTTTAATAAAATTTATTTGATTCAACCAAAATTGTATCTACTTGAAATAAATCCCATATTACAACTAATTAATTAATTTATTCTCCAGTGATTGGAAAAAGTGCCTTGTAAAAAATACCTAATATTATTTAATGGCTGGCCTAATAGAATCTTATTTCGATCGAATAGAATTTATTGTATTCAAATAAATCAGTATTAATTTTTAATAAAATTTATTTGATTCAAATCAATCTATTTGAAATAAATCCCATATTACAACTAATTAATTAATTTATTCTCCAGTGATGGGAAAAAGTCCCTTGTAAATACTGCCAAAAACGGTATATTAAACATATAACCATATTATACAAAAAAAAAAATAACAAATTACAAATCGATCCTAAAATAAAAATTGAAGAAAATTTTCCGAGGCAATAATAATATTATATAGATTCAAGGTGCGCACAAATAAACAAAAACCTAAAAAACCTAAAAATCTAACAACACAGAGGCGACATTTCCATCCCTAAAAATTCTAAGTCAGTATATAAATAAATCCATGTGACAGTTTTCTCTGTGTGAAAGCAAACCTCGCCGATTCTTTTCTCTGAGTGTCCACCTTTGGAACGCATAGTCCTAAAACAGTGGCCACTGTCATAGATACATCGCGAAGCACGCCGACAATCCACTCGACCGCACCCGCCACCACGAGTCCACCTCCCTTCCACCTTCATCCCTTTCCCTCTTTTTCTATCATCCCCCACCTCCCCAATCCGCCTTCACCGTCTCCCTCTCTCACAATCTCTCTCATCATCCCTCTGAGCTACCCCATCGTGGCTCGGCGTCGTTCTTCCCACCCTTCAACCATCGTGCAGGGCAGCATCAAAAGCAAGCAACCACGAGCAGACCAGCCAGGCATGGATGCACTTATGCTGCATTCACCACGACGCAGTCCAGAAAAACGTGGCGTACCCTTCGAAACAACCCATTGAAAAAAACCCATTGAGAACCACTGCATGACGTAGTCTCGACGCGGATTGGCCGATAGCAGAGTCACGTGGCCACAGCCGCCCCTGACGTTACTCCGTGGGAGTCGACGATGGCGCGCAAGTGCGACAAAGACAAGAGCAACAAGGACAGAACCGCTTCGTGTATGTGACGTACGTTAGAGCGCGCGCTGTACAGTCGTGGTGAGAAATAGAGGGATGATGTTGAAACCCAGTATACCCGGTATATAAACGGGACGATGAGCGTACAGGGGATGAGAAAAGGGAAACGGAGAGTCACTGGGATTGCGAGTGGATGCAGGGAGTGGAATGGTAGGATGGAGAATCGAGGGAGAGGAAGTGAATGAGTGAGAGAGAAGAAACGACGAGGGCCGAAGGGAGAGAGGGCGCCGATGTAGCTCGCCAGTCACTGCGACGCCCGCGACGCCCCAACGTCTCCGGGGTTTTATTGGTCCGTTTTCTTGCGGGCTAAACGTTTCATCGACGGGGGCAAAACCCACGAGTTTTCCTCGGGAAACGTTTCTATGCTATTCCGCTAGTAACTGACGCAAAAGCGCGCTTTCACTCGCGACACGCGACAATTTGAAAATAAAAAACAACATCTACGATTTAAGATAAACGCTAACAGAGGGTAGAATTTATTTGAATTAAAAGAGAATAAAAATACGGCGTGGTTATCAAAGTTTTGAACACGAGAGGCATGAATGACGTGGTGCACTCGCGATATGCGGATTGTATTGACGGCTACGTTTGACCCCGTGTGAGGTATTCAAGGTTCTTTCATTATTCAATGCGAAACATTGCCACTAATCGCTAACGCAATATCGCGCAAGTGTATCAAGTTTCTTTGTTGTTTTTTCTTATTTTCGCTGATTCCCTCGCGGAATGATTTTTGACACGGAGTCTCGGCCTCGTCGACCTGGTGAACGAGACCGGGTGTCTATCTAAACAATCGCCGGTACTTTTTTTTTTACTTTTTCATCTATCCGTACATACGTCCGTCCGTGTATCGTGATCAACGGAAAATTCATCGCTCGGCGCAGTGCGAGCGGGATTTAAAGTTTTTCGTCACGTCGGGTTCGTCACTAAAGTGTCGATTGTCCTTTGCCTTAATTTTTTCTTAATTAAAGTCGTGATTATTCTGGTGTTAAGGGAAATTTATAGAGCGTTTTAACGAGAAGTTCGAGTTAACCGGTCACGATGGTACTTCACGGAACGAATCGTAAGTCTCATACCAACCAATAAATGTCCCCCCCCCAAACCCCAACCTTTTTTTCTTCTCTCTCTTTTGTCAATCCCTTAGAATCGTTGTCGTAGAAATTTAGTGATGTTTTTGGATATTTCTAACCTCCCTGAAATCTTCAATATTGGGTAACATTCGCGAGACACGAGGATGAAATCACAGCTGCTATGACGAAGAGGGGGGCGGGCTTGAAATCTCTTCCGCACGTTTCTTCATCCCCTCTCTTTTCACTCCCGCAACCCTGACCAGGCTCACGAAAATGCATGTAGAGAGAAAAAAAAAGAAAAAATACGCAAGTGTAGTCACAAACACACATACACTAACGCAGTTTACGTATATACGTACATGTAGTTACGTATATTGTACGTCGCGTGACGAGGGACGTTCTGGCCTCGGGCCACGAGCAAATCACGCGAGATCTCGTCGTGTTTCCAAGAGAGAAAGAGAGAGAGAAAGAGATTTCAACTTGAATAGCGAGTCTCGCTGATTCGACGATTCGAGTTGTCGTGTCGTCGACGTCGCACGTATGTCTCTCTGTGTTTCAATAATTTATTCTCTGTAAATAAATAAATATGAATCTTCGGTGCTCGACATGAAAGCGCACGGAAACAATGGCAGTCTCGTTGTAGAATGGACGATTAATTTGATCGGCAAATAGTTCGCTGTATAACATTGTACGTTTTCACGTTGCACACATTATTAAAAGCCAGTAAATTTGTTCGCCATTGAACGGTGAATTTTCTCGTCCACAAATACGTCTGCCATTGCGGTGAATGGACTTGACGAGGGGTTATACTGAATTGCACTTTATGGCGCGCAATTATTGAAAGCGGCGCTGCTGGCTGAGGGTGAAGAAGAATGAGAATTTTTGCTCGGGGAATGAAATAATGTTAGGGAAAAAGTCTGGTGACGTTTGAGTGTGTTAGTGATGGTCTTGACGGTGGTTGGATTTCGTTTGTGTGGGTTTAACGTGGGACAACGGTTGGTAGTACGTTAAGGGGTGGTTTCCTCGTAAAGTATGTATCGGCAGCCGGCACAAAATAGACATAGAGAAAGGTACTGGTGCAGCACGCCCCTCAATGCATTAGCTAATTGTCGTATACCCTGTGAGACTATTCGCTTCTATCGATATACAGGCAATTTGTCCAATTTGTTCATGCGACACGTTCCGATTCCGCCCTCGGTACCACAAATCTGTCGGAACACCCGGAAACTCGTACGGTTGAGATAAAGCATTCGGAGACAATGCGATTTAAACCCAAGTTCTCCTGTAGTGCAAGACATTATGTAATATTTGATTTAGTATTGTAATTTTGGGTTTTGTGGATTTGTATTTTTTTATTTTCGTAAATGAATTTCGGAATCGGTGCATTTCTGTAATGGGGAAATTGATAGAAATAGATTGGAATAAATAAGTATAGAAATAAAAATAAAATTGAAATAATAATGCTTCTTTCGTGGGCTATACTGGAATTTAAACCAAAAATCTCCCATAAGCACCATAAGCGTTTTCCAATGTTTGATAATATTATTTTTTTATTATCGTAATTGAATTTCTGTATCTTTGTATTCCTGTAATGGGAAAATTGATAGAAATAGATTGGAATAAATACAGAAATAAAAATAAATAGAAAATCGAAATAATAAAAAAATAAAGAAAATAAAATTGAAATAATAATGATAATAATAATAATAATAATTTCCCCATTTCTGTAATGGGGAAATTAATACAAATAGATTGGAATAAATATGTATAGAAATAAAAATAAAATTGAAATAATAATGCTTCTTTCGTGGACTATACTGAAATTTCAACCAAAACTCTCCCATAAGCACCATAAGCGTTTTCCAATATTTGATTATATTATTTTTGATTGTCGTAATTGAATTTCTGTATCTTTGGATTTCTGTAATGGGAAAATTGATAGAAATAGATTGGAATAAATATAGAAATAAAAATAAATAGAAAATCGAAATAATAAAAAAAGAAATAAAATAAAATTGAAATAATAATGATAATAATAATAATAATTTCCCCATTTCTGTAATGGGGAAATTAATACAAATAGATTGGAATAAATATGTATAGAAATAAAAATAAAATTGAAATAATAATGCTTCTTTCGTGGGCTGTACTGGAATTTGAACCAAAACTCTGTGATAAGCACCATAAGCGTTTTCCAATATTTGATTATATTATTTTTTTATTATCGTAATTGAATTTCTGTATCTTTGCATTTCTGTAATGGGAAAATTGATAGAAATAGATTGGAATAAATACACAAATAAAAATAAATAGAAAATCGAAATAATAAAAAAATAAAGAAAATAAAATTGAAATAATAATGATAATAATAATAACAATAATTTCCCCATTTCTGTAATTAATTTCCCCATTTCTGTAATGGGGAAATTAATACAAATAGATTGGAATAAATATGTACAGAAATAAAAATAAAATTGAAATAATAATGCTTCTTTCGTGGGCTATACTGGAATTTCAACCAAAACTCTGCCATAAGTACCATAAGGGTTTCCAATATTTGATAATATTATCGTTTTATTATCGTAATTGAATTTCTGTATCTTTGCATTCTTGTAATGGGAAAATTGATAGAAATAGATTGGGATAAATACAGAAATAAAAATAAATAGAAAATCGAAATAATAAAAAAATGAATAAAATAAAATTGAAATAATAATGATAATAATAATAATAATTTCCCCATTTCTGTGATGGGGAAATTAATAGAAATAGATTGGAATAAATAAGTATAGAAATAAAAATAAAATTGAAATAATAATGCTTCTTTCGTGGGCTATACTGGAATTTAAACCAAAAATTTCCCATAAGCACCATAAGCGTTTTCCAATGTTTGATAATATTATTTTTTTATTATCGTAATTGAATTTCTGTATCTTTGCCTTCCTGTAATGGGAAAATTGATAGAAATAAATTGGAATAAATACAGAAATAAAAATAAATAGAAAATCGAAATAATAAAAAAATAAATAAAATAAAATTGAAATAATAATGATAATAATAATAATAATTTCCCCATTTCTGTAATGGGGAAATTAATAGAAATATATTGGAATAAATAAATATAGAAATAAAAATAAAATTGAAATAATAATGCTTCTTTCGTGGACTATACTGAAATTTCAACCAAAACTCTCCCATAAGCACCATAAGCATTTCCAATATTTGATAATATTATTTTTTTATATTCCTAATTGAATCTCTGTATCTTTGCATTTCTGTAATGGGAAAATTGATAGAAATAGATTGGAATAAATACAGAAATAAAAATAAATAGAAAATCGAAATATGAAAAAAAAAAAATTGAAATAATAATGATAATAATAATAATAATTTTCCCATTTCTGTAATGGGGAAATTAATAGAAATAGATTGAAATAAATAAATATAGAAATAAAAATAAAATTGAAATAATAATGCTTCTTTTGTGGGCTATACTGGAATTTAAACCAAAACTCTCCCGTAAGCATCATAAGCATTTTCCAATATTTGATAATATTTTTTTTTATTATTGTAATTGAATTTCTGTATCTCTGTATTCCTGTAATGGGAAAATTGATAGAAATAGATTGGAATAAATACAGAAATAAAAATAAATAGAAAATCGAAATAATAAAAAATAAATAAAATAAAATTGAAATAATAATGCTTCGTACGTGGGCTATACTGGAATTTGAACCAAAGCTCTCCCATAAGCACCATAAGCATTGCACCGGTAGTAGAAAAGCCCTCCCTTACTTAAGATTTAAGCCGGTAAAAAAGGAGCCCAGTGAATTTAATTAATTTGGGTTTACAGTAGATGAAAAAAATATTTAGCAAAACCCACAGATTTGTGTAAAATATGTACTGCTCAAAATACTTTATAAATTATTGTACTTGTTCAGCAAAACACGACTTTTCAACTCGTTTAATACAGCATATATTAATTTCATATACCAGTTAAATATTAATT
The DNA here is from genome assembly GCA_963970395.1 of Ephialtes manifestator. NCBI lineage: Eukaryota > Metazoa > Arthropoda > Insecta > Hymenoptera > Ichneumonidae > Ephialtes > Ephialtes manifestator. The sequence goes on from OZ019972.1 coordinate 32,304,916, forward strand.
TCAACAGACGTGGCCTCTTAGTAAAAACTTTTTTTACAGTCACTTAGTAAAAAGAAAACTTACTATTACCAATACAATAAAATCACAAAACTTTGTTCCATACGTACTAAACACCAGTAAACAACAATCATATAGTCGTTAAGTCCGGAATGTGAAGTACGCAGTACGCGATTTCCAACTATTATAACGAGATAACTATAATTAACTCAGTTGTCGAGAAACGTTTCGTCAAACTTTCGGATTTTTCTGACTAAGCCCTCGACCCTACGTTCATTAAGGGATCTTTCCAGAGTGAAAAAAAAAAAATCGATTTTTTTTTTCGTCTTATCCATTATACGGTCAAAAACATTCTCTCAAATTTTTAAAGCGAAATTCGAAATACTTCGCTGGCATACTTTATGGACCTGGCATCGCCGATTAGTCGTGAGTACACAATTTAGGTATATGAAATTTCTACACTCGAAACTTTAAACGCGTTTTTCTCGAAACGACATTTTTCAAAACGGTGGACATTCTCCAGGGAACAGTTTTCAAGCGATCGTTTTCAAATTTTAGGAGAACATTCTTTACGCTACTCTCTATCGTGCTATGGAAGCTTTTTTTAATCTTCCCATTTTTTTAAAAGAAAAACTGTCGAAAAAAACGGCTAAAATCGGTACTTTTTGTTCAATCCGCCGCCATTTTGTCAATTTTGATTTTAAAAAAGCCTCCATAGCGCGATAGCCAATCGCACACTAATTAATAATCCTTTGGGTTTTTTTTAGATCAAATTTGCGACCCCTAGAATGTCCACCATGAGGCTATCTTTTTTATCAACATTATTTTCAACAATTAAAAAAATATATTTAAACAATAAAAATCGTCTTATAAAAAATCATTTTTTGTCATTCATGATTACCTTAATATGTCATAAAAATTTCAGATTGATCGGCGTATAGTAACCGTCCGAAAAAAAATCATGAAAATAGGCTATTTATCGGACCGTCACAATGGAAAGATCCCTTAATAGAGCCTGAAGCGTTGCAGGCGCTTTGCCGTTATTGGTACAGGTTTATGCATTCCACTACACATATTAGCTAGACATACTATATCATACATATATACGTACATTCAACCCCCTCCTCCTTTAATATCCTCTTTGCAGGAGCGTTTTCGAGCTGTGCACCTGCAGCAGAAAAGCCCTCTCTAACTTAAGGTTTAAGCCGGTGAAAAAGGAGCCCTTCAATTTAATTAATTTCGATTTACGGAAGGTGAAAAAAATATTTAGCAAAACCCACAGATTTGTGTAGAACATAAAAAGCTCAAAATATTTTGTAAATTAATTTGCTTGTACATTAAACACGATTTATGAACCCAGTTAAATATTAATTTTCAAATACATGGCTTCTGAGCAAAAGCTTCATACAGAACTGTATTAAATATCGCAAAACAATTTTTGTGCATTCACTTAGCAAAAAAAAAAAAAAAAATTACTGCTACCAATACAATAAAATGACAAAAACTTTATTCCATACATACAAAATACCAGTAAACAACAATTACATGGTCGTTAAGTCCGGAATGTGAAGTACGCAGTACGCGATTTCCAACCATTATAACGAGATAACTATAATTAACTCAGTTGCCGAAAATCGCTTCGTCAAACTTTCTGATTTTCCTGACTAATCCCTCAGCCCTCCGGTCATCAATAGAGCCGGAAGCGTTGCAGGCGCTTTGCCGTTATTGGTTCAGGGTTGTGCATTCCACTACATATATTAGCCAGACATACTATATCATACATATATACATACATTCAACCCCCCGCTTTAATACACCGAGAGAAAAGATTTCATTGACGCCAAAGAAATGGGTGGATTGATTTTTTTTTTCATTGATTTCAACGAAATATTTATTTGATTTCAATGAAATAGTGCATTTGAATTTCAAAGAAAACATTTCATTGCCTGTAAATAAAGATTTACTTAGTGAGCATATAATAAAGAAACAGTTTCATTGTTTTAAAGAGACGTTTTAATTGGTTCAAAAAAACGTTTTCATTGATCTCTCTCTCGCACCTAACCTCACTTTTTTGTTTTCCGGTTCTCCCGAACGAACGGCTTCGAGTTTCGAGGAGCCAGAAGCTTAACCTATTTCTGCCGTACTTCATTACATACTGACAAAATTTGAGCTTTATCTGCCGCGTACTTCAGGAAAAAACAGGTTTCGAAATTTTGAGCTGGTATGAAGAAGATTTCATTGAATCAGAGACGATATCTTTGAAATCAATGAAAAAGGTTCACTGGTTTAAAGAAATGTTTCTTCGAATCAATGTCACTACTTTTCATTGAGTTTGAGATCATTCAAAGAAATGATAGTATTGAAATTCAAGTATTTCATTTCATTGGCAAAGATTTCCGTGAATCAATGAAACTTTTTCTCTCGGTGTATCCTGTTTGCAGGAGCGTTTTCGAGATGTGCACCTGCAGCAGAAACGCCCTCCCTTTCTTAAGGTTTAAGCCGGTGAAAAAGGAGCCCTTCAATTTAATTAATTTCGATTTACGGAAGGTGAAAAAAATATTTAGCAAAACCCACAGATTTCTGTAGAACATACAAAGTTCAAAATATTTTGTAAATTAATTTGCTTGTACATTAAACACGATTTATGAACTCAGTTAAATATTAATTTTTAAATACATGGCTTCTGAGCAAAAGCTTCATACAGAACTGTATTAAATATCGCAAAACAATTTTTGTGCATTCACTTAGCAAAAAAAAAAAAAAATGACTACTACCAATACAATAAAATGACAAAAACTTTATTCCATACATACTAAATACCAGTAAACAACAATTACATGGTCGTTAAGTCCGGAATGTGAAGTACGCAGTACGCGATTTCCAACAATTATAACGAGATAACTATAATTAACTCAGTTGTCGAGAACCGCTTCGTCAAACTTTCTGATTTTCCTGACTAAGTCCTCAGCGTATCCCTCAGCCCTGCATTCAGGCGCTTTGCCGTTATTGGTGCAGGGTTGTGCATTCCACTCCACATATTAGCAAGACCCACTATATCACACATATATACGTACATTCAACCCCCTCCCCTTTTAATATCCTCTTTGCAGGAGCGTTTTCGAGCTGTGCACCTGCAGCAGCATGCAGCATCGGAAAAGCCCTCCCTCACTTAAGGTTTAAGCCGGTAAGCGTCACAAAGAGCTCGACGTCTCCCAGATTCTCTCTCTCCTCCTCCCCCCCTTTTCAACCCCTTCCACCTAACTCCCTCTATCCCACGCCCCTTATAAAACACAATTACGTGCCTTAACCAAGTTGCGACGCACTTAATTACCTGAAAGTTAGCGGAGAAGCGCCGTGAAGCCACCTGAAACTTTGCGTTTATTCCTCCCACCTTGATACCGTCGTCTTCGTTCCTATATCCCTTCGTTTCCTTGCTGCGAGCTTCAACCCTACGTTGAAGCTCGCTTCTCACACCCTTAAGTCTCTCGCCGGTTCAACTTCTGTTGCTCCTGGTGGTTCTGCTGCTGCTGCTGCAGCAGCAGAATGGGTTTCACGTCACAGGCGATGTAATAATAAGTGCTAGGTGTCTACGACACCCCTACGCTTGGTTCCCGACAGCCAACAGCAGCAGCCACACGCTCCAACGCCTCGCATCTATGTATGCATTTATGTATGTACGTACTCTATGCACTATACAGCCCGTATACAACCGTATGTTGTATGGGACAACGTACTACACGAAGCGCTTACGAATGACGCCCACGTAGACGCGGATCGTCGCGTACGCGAAATGCAGATTATGGTTATAAGTTATCCACCCTGCATACATATAGAGACACTCGTGTGAGTATATGAGTATATTCTGCAACTTCCAGTTGCTCTCTCTACTCCCGTGGCAGATTTTCTCATGTAAGTTGGATGAAGTGGTCGTTTGACGTTAACGACCAATTGACTTAATGTCAACTGATAACCAAAACGTTCAATAACATTTTTATGGCCACTTTGTGTAACACTGTTTTGTTTTTTTTAACGAAATGTATGGGGCTTTTAGGTTTTGTACACCGAGAGAAAAAGTTTCATTGATTCACGGAAAACTTTGCCAATGAAATGAAATACTTGAATTTCAATACTATATTTTCTTTGAATGATCTCCAAATCAATGAAAAGTACTGACATTGATTCGAAGACACATTTCTTTAAACCAATGAACCTTTTTCATTGATTTCAAAGATATCGTCTCTGATTCAATGAAACCTTCTTCTTACCAGCTCAAAATTTTAAAACCTATTTTTTCCTGAAGTACGCGGCAGATAAAGCTCAAATTTTGTGAGTATGTAAGGAAGTACGGCAGAAATAGGCTAAGCTTCTGGCTTCTCGAAACTCGAAGCCGTTCGTTCGGGAAAACCGGAAAACAAAAAAGTGAGGTTAGGTGAGAGAGAGAGATCAATGAAAACGTTTGTTTGAACCAATCAAAACGTCTCTTTAAATCAATAAAACTGTTTCTTTATTATATGCTCACTAAGTAAATCTTTATTTACAGGCAATGAAATGTTCTCTTTGAAATTCAAATGCACTATTTCATTGAAATCAAAGAAATGTTTCGTTGAAATCAATGAAAAAAAAGTCAATCCACCCATTTCTTTGGCGGCAATGAAATCTTTTCTCTCGGTGTAATCATTGACTGAAAAAAGGGGACGTTCTTTGAATTTGGATTGATTATAATAGATGTTTTAATTGGTTTTGAGTAAAGATGAAAATGAAAAGGTGAAGTTAATTTTTTAGGATATGTTTTTATCTATTTACAGTATTTTAGTTTTTGATTAAGGGTGATTTAACCGGTAGTTTTATTGAATAGGAGAACCATGTGTGACAAAATATTTGTTCGTATTTTTTTAAAATTGTTTACTATGGTTTTTATTTATTTACAGAATTTTGTAGCAGTATTTTTTTTTGTTCTCTAAAGAGTGCTTTCAGCTTTTGTAATTATTGGATGAAAAGGGAGATTTTGTTTGACTTTGGATTAATGTTAATAGCTGTTTTAGTATTTTAGAGTGGAATTTAAAAAAAATTAGAGTTTGAAGTTAATCAATTTTGCTGATGTTTTAGTATTTTCTGGCTGGAATTTATAAAAATTAGAGTTTGAAGTTAATCAATTTTGCTGATGTTTTAGTATTTCTTGGCTTTAATTTAAAAAACTTAGAGTTTGAAGTTAATCAATTTGGAGTTATGGATAATAAACGAAATATTTAATTGAGTGGTTTTTTTTATTCACTATGATATTCATTTATTTAAATAAAATCCTCAGTCAACGGAGGATTGTTTTTAAACAACCACAAGAGTTACAGCTCTCTCTCATGGAATCACAAAGCATGACAAGACGGCATAACACCTGACTTTTTTTTTTATTGTTGAACGAGTCGTTATAAGCTTATTTATGATGGCTCGACATATTCGCGGCTTTCGTGTTAGAATCGCACGTAAAATCGCACAGATATGCTTGTACTCATAAATCTCCCAGACAATCTACATTGATACATATCATTTTGACACTTCTACTTTTATATGACGCACAACAGCAATATAATAAAAATAGTAAATAAAGCATTCGAAATATTTCGTCAAGAATTTACTTTTAAGAAAAACTTAATGTAAAATCTAAAAAATGGCAACTAAAAGCCACTGATAATTGTGATGCAAAAACAAAACTCTGATTTTTTTCCATTTTTTTTGGTCAAATTTCGATGTTTATAAGCATAAGCAAAAATTTTATTAATGGGCTAACATGTTTAGGACGATTACTATTTTTTTGCCGTTTAGTAACTGTACAAATTGGCTTAGGTATAATAATTATTAAAAGAAAAAAAAGAACTGCAATAAACAACGTGAAAAAAATTATAAATAACATTTCATTACGTCACAGACAAAATCAGGAAAATTTTGATAGCAATTTTGTTTATTTTAGTAAGATTAGTATTGTGTCCAGAAATTTCCTGGCGTGAATCGTAATTTTTACTCCCAATACCAACGAAAATTACAAAGTTTCAAAATTGCTGGAACTCGCAGCGAAATTTACATTTTACACGATGATATAATTGCAGACATATATGCATTCATTAGCCTGGATCATAAATTGACGTCCATGTCCTTCATTCATATTTCCATGTATTTGCTTCCAAAAATTCATTCAAGTAATTTTGATTCATAAATTAGAAAATTTAAATTCCAAAAAACAATTTAATCAATTTCATTGTGAGTTTTGCAAACCAGTCATAATTTTTGTATCAAAAACATGCAATCTACAGTTTAAAAAACTGATATTTAGATTAAAAAATTGTGTTCATTGAAGTGAGCATTGATTCCGTAAATTGCCTGGCGTGAACCATAATTTTTATTTCCAATACCCATAAAAATTGCAAACGTATCAAAATTACTGTGCATTCAAGGAAAAATGACTGGTGCTACCATCAAAATTTACATTTTACACGACAATAAAGCAGCAGACATTTATTAGCGTTCTCGGCGCTGGACAATAAATTGCCGTCCATGTCCTCCATGCATATTTCCATGTATTTGCTTCCACAAATTCATTCCCTCAATTTTCATCCGCAGATAAAAAAAAAATCAAAATATCCATTGCCATTCTGTGTTAAATAAAATTGACGAGATTTCCAGCACAATAAAATTGATTGAATCATTACCATTTATTTCTATTTCTCTCTGTACTCAGTTTTTCTAGCCAGTCTCAATATATATAGCAAGCACATACAACGTAGCGTGTAACATAGTAAAGCCGGTAACATAAATAGTTCCCTGGAACGGAAAATCGCAAGTAGCGCCGGCGAGTCTCTGTTTTCTCGGTTGTCGTGCTAGACACAAAGGCGCCTCTCGCAGTGTTCACAATTTAGACAGAGAGTATAAAGCTTTGTCGTATAAAGGCCTTTCGCACTCCGCGTGTCTACTAGTAATAAAGCAAAGAGAGCAAAAAAAAGAAAAAAAACAAAATCGCATCCATTACTCGGCGTGAATTCGCCGTCCAAAATGATAATTAACAGCGTAGTGTGTCATCACGCACTGGCGCAAAATTATTATTTCCCTTCCACATTCAATTACCTACACGCTTCGTTCACCTCCTCGATTTCTCGTTTTTCTTCTCACAGCGAATTTCGATATGCCCGGAGGTCGTTGAAATACCACAGCAATACCGCGGATGTGACCTCAGTGAGGTTGGAGTATACCATAAAAGAGAAAGAGAGGCAAAAAAAGAAAAAAAAAACAGGGAATATGTGTAGAATATCGCAATATGCCCTGGTTCGCTGGTCGAATAAAAATCTGATACATCGCTATACTTCCATTGTGTTATAGATATACGTCTCGTATTCCTAGTGGTGGTAGAAAAAGAGAAAGGGTAGAGATGGTTGGCTTTCCAGCGAGGAACGTTGGAGGTCGCCAGATAGGCGAGTAGAGGAGGAGACCGCTCGAACGCGTAGCAAAAGCTTCTCTTTTGCTTTTCCTCTCTCCCGCCCGACGACATTATCGGTTTCGCATCAACCGTACACTTTACACTGGCAGCATATGTGTGCATGTTTGTTCGCCTGTATCTACCGCGTCCTCTTCTTTCCTCTCATTTCTGGTTCTTCTCTTTTTCTTTCATTATACCCCAGAGGATTCGCTACTCGTGGTATACCCGTAGTATTAGCCAGTCACCTTCGTTTCACGTTCCACTTTTACCAGCTTGAAAAGCTCATAAAGTCTCGTAAAATCATTAAAATAAACGTAGAACATATTGGAATCGAGAGTGGTAGAAAGGCTTTCGTTGAATAAAATTCAATTCGATATTCTTCAGGTGGAGAAATAGTTGTAGATGGTGTGTGTAGGTTTTAGTTTGGATGAAAGCAGCTTGTGGATTCTGTGCTGATGTAGAAACGAGTCGTGGTGGCACACGGAGAAAAGGGTGTAGTTGTAGGAACTATGGAATTGATACGTGCCAACCAACAGGCGTGGTAAAATATGGCATTAGCAAGTTATTGCGTGTCAGAACCAACCGAATGGTAATGGCAACTAACCGATTGATGTCAACCAACCGATTGGTGGCGCCAACTAACCGATTGGTAGTGCCAACCAACCAATTGGTGGCGCCAACTAACCGACTGGTAGTGCCAACCAAACTACATCTAACGTTCCAAGCATTTAAAGGTTAGTTTTCTCAACTAACCCGTTTTCTCCGTGCAAAGGAACAATTTTTCGAATTAATAGACCTTCTAACAGGGTCTCCTCTTCTTCTGTCCTTTTCCCTCGTGGTATACCCGCAGTATTAGCCAGTCATCTTCGTTTCACGTTCCACTTTTACCACCTTGAAAAGCTCATAAAGTCTCGTAAAATCATTAAAATAAACGCAGAACATATTGGAATCGAGAGTGGTAGAAAGGCTTTCGTTGAATAAAATTCAATTCGATTTTTTTCAGGTGTAGAAATAGTTGTAGATGGTGTGTGTATGTTTTAGTTTGGATGAAAGCAGCTTGTGGATTCTGTGCTGATGTAGAGACGAGTCGTGGTGGCACACGGAGAAAAGGGTGTAGTTGTAGGAACTATGGAATTGATACGTGCCAACCAACAGGCGTGGTAAAATATGGCATTAGCAAGTTATTGCGTGTCAGAACCAACCGAATGGTAATGGCAACTAACCGATTGATGTCAACCAACCGATTGGTGGCGCCAACTAACCGATTGGTAGTGCCAACCAACCGATTGGTGGCGCCAACTAACCCACTGGTAGTGCCAACCAAACTACATCTAACGTTCCAAGCATTTAAAGGTTAGTTTTCTCAACTAACCCGTTTTCTCCGTGCAAAGGAACAATTTTTCGAATTAATAGACCTTCTAACAGGGTCTCCTCTTCTTCTGTCCTTTTCCCTCGTGGTATACCCGCAGTATTAGCCAGTCACCTTCGTTTCGGGTTCCACTTTTACCAGCTTGAAAAGCTCATAAAGTCTCGTAAAATCATTAAAATAAACGCAGAACATATTGGAATCGAGAATGGTAGAAAGGCTTTCGTTGAATAAAATTCAATTTGATATTCTTCAGGTGGAGAGATAGTTGTAGATGGTGTGTGTAGGTTTTAGTTTGGATGAAAGCAGCTTGTGGATTCTGTGCTGATGTAGAGACGAGTCGTGGTGGCACACGGAGAAAAGGGTGTAGTTGTAGGAACTATGGAATTGATACGTGCCAACCAACAGGCGTGGTAAAATATGGCATTAGCAAGTTATTGCGTGTCAGAACCAACCGAATGGTAATGGCAACTAACCGATTGATGTCAACCAACCGTTTGGTGGCGCCAACTAACCGATTGGTAGTGCCAACCAACCGGTTGGTGGCGCCAACTAACCGACTGGTAGTGCCAACCAAACTACATCTAACGTTCCAAGCATTTAAAGGTTAGTTTTCTCAACTAACCCGTTTTCTCCGTGCAAAGGAACAATTTTTCGAATTAATAGACCTTCTAACAGGGTCTCCTCTTCTTCTGTCCTTTTCCCTCGTGGTATACCCGCAGTATTACCCAGTCACCTTCGTTTCGGGTTCCACTTTTACCAGCTTGAAAAGCTCATAAAGTCTCGTAAAATCATTAAAATAAACGTAGAACATATTGGAATCGAGAGTGGTAGAAAGGCTTTCGTTGAATAAAATTCAATTCGATATTCTTCAGGTGGAGAAATAGTTGTAGATGGTGTGGTGTAGGTTTTAGTTAGGATGAAAGCAGCATGTGGATTCTGTGCTGAGGTGGAGACGAGTCGTGGTACCAAAGGAACAATTTTTCGAATTAATAGACCTTCCAACAGGGTCTCCTCTTCTTCTGTCCTTTTTCCTCGTGGTATACCCGCAGTATTAGCCAGTCATCTTCGTTTCACGTTTCACTTTTACCAGCTTGAAAAGCTCATAAAGTCTCGTAAAATCATTAAAATAAACGTAGAACATATTGGAATCGAGAATGGTAGAAAGGCTTTCGTTGAATAAAATTCAATTCGATATTTTTCAGGTGTAGAAATAGTTGTAGATAGTGTGTGTAGGTTTTAGTTTGGATGAAAGCAGTTTGTGGATTCTGTGCTGATGTGTGATGAGTCGTGGTGGCAAAGGAACAATTTTTCGAATTAATAGACCTTCTAACAGGGTCTCCTCTTCTTCTGTCCTTTTCCCTCGTGGTATACCCGCAGTATTAGCCAGTCATCTTCGTTTCGGGTTCCACTTTTACCAGCTTGAAAAGCTCATAAAGTCTCGTAAAATCATTAAAATAAACGTAGAACATATTGGTAATCGAGAACGGTAGAAAGGCTTTCGTTGAATAAAAACCAATTCGATATTTTCAGGTGTAGAAATAGTTGTAGATGGTGTGTGTAGGTTTTAGTTTGGATGAAAGCAGCTTGTGGATTCTGTGCTGAGGTAGAGACGAGTCGTGGTGGCAAAGGAACAATTTTTCGAATTAACAGTCCTTCTAACAGGGTCTCCTCTTCTTCTGTCCTTTTCCCTCGTGGTACACCAGCAGTATTAGCCAGTCATCTTCGTTTCGGGTTCCACTTTTACCAGCTTGAAAAGCTCATAAAGTCTCGTAAAATCATTAAAATAAACGTAGAACATATTGGAATCGACAATGGTAGAAAGGCTTTCGTTGAATAAAATTCAATTCGATTTTTTTCAGGTGTAGAAATAGTTGTAGATGGTGTGTGTAGGTTTTATTTTGGATGAAAGCAGCTTGTGGATTCTGTGCTGATGTAGAGACGAGACGTGGTGGCAAAGGAACAATTTTTCGAATTAATAGACCTTCTAACAGGGTCTCCTCTTCTTCTGTCCTTTTCCCTCGTGGTATACCCGCAGTATAAGCCAGTCACCTTCGTTTCACGTTTTACTTTTACCAGCTTGAAAAGCTCATAAAGTCTCGTAAAATCATTAAAATAAACGTAGAACATATTGGAATCGAGAATGGTAGAAAGCCTTACGTTGATTAAAATTCAATTCGATTTTTTTCAGGTGTAGAAATAGTTGTAGATGGTGTTTGTAGGTTTTAGTTTGGATGAAAGCAGGTTGTGGATTCTGTGCTGAGGTAGAGACGAGTCGTGGTGGCAAAGGAACAATTTTTCGAATTAATAGACCTTCTAACAGGGTCTCCTCTTCTTCTGTCCTTTTCCCTCTTGTTCTCTGCTCGCCATCATGCATAATACATGATGCTCGCCAGGCAATATGTCCTTCCTACGCTAGCTACCCTTGTTTTATGAATCTCTTTGTCTCCTTCTTCACTTCCACCGGCTCTTTACTTCCTATTTCTGTCCTCTTGGCCCTTATGCACTGGCTCTTCACTATCCCTCATAGCATTTACGTACTTGGAAAGCCCTTCTGTTTTCCTACACATTACTCATCTTGCTTCCAGCTTCGATGTAGGGTCCAAGTGACAATATGGATTACATTGACTATCAAAATTCGGAAGCGCCCGGATTTTTAGAGAAGTTGGATCATTTTTTTTCCCGAAAATAAAGACAGTTGTAATTCTTCCTCGCGTTGCTATCATCCTTGTTATTAATGTCTTCCCTTCTTTTCCACTGCCGCTGGTTCTTTATTTCCTGTTTCTGTCCTCTTGGGCCTTATTCATCAGGGGTGAGCAATATTCGTATAAAAATGTATTCACAATACTTTTCCATTTGAATAACTGTCAATAATTCGTAACTAAGACCAATAATACGATTTTTTTTATCATGAATCAATTTAATTTACTTTTTGTCGCTGGTTCTTTATTTCCTGTTTCTGTCCTCTTGGGCCTTATTCATCAGGGATGGGCAATATTCGTATAAAAATGTATTTACAATACTTTTCCATTTGAATAACTGTCAATAATTCGTAACTAAGACCAATAATACGATTTTTTTATCATGAATCAATTTAATTTACTTTTTGTCGCTGGTTCTTTATTTCCTGTTTCTGTCCTCTTGGGCCTTATGCATCAGGGATGGGCAATATTCGTATAAAAATGTATTCAGAATACTTTTCCATTTAAATAACTGTCAATAATTCGTAACTAAGACGAATAATACGATTTTTTTATCATGAATCAATTTAATTTACTTTTTGTCATTTAAGAAAAATTAAACGCTCATACAATTACTCATAGTTATTCAGAGGGAAATGTATTTTGAATACAGATTTATTTGAATAATGCCCATCCCTGTTATGCACTAGCCCTTCACTAACATTCATAGCCCTTACGTACTTGGAAAGCCCTTCTGTTTTCCTACACATTACTCATCTTGCTTCCAGCTTCGATGTAGGGTCCAAGTGACAATATGGATTACATTGACTATCAAAATTCGGAAGCGCCCGGATTTTTAGAGAAGTTGCATCATTTTTTTCCCCGAAAATAAAGACTCAGTTGTAATTCTTCCTCGCTTTGCTATCATCCTTGTTTTTAATGTCTTCCTTTCTCTTACTTCTTTTACCATTCTTTAAAACTTTTAACTGTTAGAACATGTTTTACATTAGTTGCTTCTTTTTCCAATTGATTGTAGACTTCAAATAATAGCATTATAAAGATATGATATTAAATAATAGGATTATAAAGACTACAGAAACTCCGAATCAAGTGAATTTTCAGCAAAGTTCGTTTCGTTTTCTCATTCCAAAATTCCAGCCAACTTTGATCAGTTCTGTGAATGAATGAAATAACCAATAACTGACAATTTCCTTGTTATTTTCCAGTTCCTAATTGAAATTTTATTTTCCTTAAAACTGTAGGTCAGATTATTAAGGACATTCACTGGTGTTTTTGAATTTTTTAATTGAAATCCTTGTCTTTAATCACTTATCAATAAAATGACAACAGTAACTGTCATTCCACATATGTTGGTGGGAAAAAATGGGTCTGATATAATTCCTCATGATGGAAAAAATGGTAAATACGTTGTTAGCGTTTAACCGATAATTTATCGGTCACGTAACCTTCTATTTTAAATTACTACAATAATTATCTCAAATATCCTGACTGTGAATCAACAGGATTTTGCCAGAAGTTAGATCGATATTTCTCCTCCGAAATTGCGGCAGCTTTGCTGAGAAGCGGCGCCTCCGCTGAATGCCTTCGATAGAAGTTCACCTCGGGGCAAATTTATGGCAAATTGTTTTATCCGCGCTCGCGCACTGCCGCACCTGGGTGCCGATAAATGTGTGTAGGTAGACATTGCTATAGCGTATAGAAAGCTTACTCGAGTGGACCGCAAAGACCGCACGGAAAGCGGGGCACCGTGAGAATGCTCGAAAGAAAAGCCGATTTTCTCGGTGAAAAAGGGAGTAAGCACACAGAACTCTAGAGAAAAGCTAGAAAGTCGGAAGAGAAAAATGTATATAGTAGTATCAAAAAATAGAAGAGAATCGAGCCCCGAGCGGAAAGACGCAAAACGAAGACGAATAAAAGGAGAAGACGAAGAGGGCCAACATCGCTCCGCGCGTGCCTGTGAAAGCTCCTATCTCTTTGCACTTTGTTGCCGAGGATTACAAACCTGACCTCGCTTGGCACATACAGGCAGCCTCGTTTCTTTCCTCTAGAGACCCGCAAGGAGCCAAATCAGAAAAACAGATATAAAGAAGATGAATTACAATGAAATTAATGAAAACATGCAGGACTAACATCGGTTACATTTGTTGGGCTATCAAACGGTCATAAAAAAATAGAAAATCAGAAAGAAATGTATATAGTAGTATAAAACAATAGTTGAAAATCGAGCCCCAAGCAAAATGATGACGAATAAAAGATGAAGACGAAGAGGGCGAAAGCTCATATCGTTTTAAATTTTTTTGCCGAGGTTTACAAACCTGACTTCACTTGGTACATACAGGCAGCCTCGTTTCGTTCCTCTAGAGACCCTCAAGGAACCAAATTAGAAAAACAGTTATAAAGAACCTGTGCAGAAATATAGTTGGGGCTCCAACTTGGCCCTTTCTAGATGGCCCTAATTGTAGTAGGGGCCCTACTAGGCTAGTCACGCTTGAAAGTACGGGCCTTTAGAGGCTCAATATGGGCGACTCTAGTGAGGGTTCCATATTTAAGCCTGATTAGGCTCCGAAGTTTGTCGTGGCCGCCTCTGTTGAGCCTAGTAGGGCTCTAGAGTGGATTTCCTATTGTGGATGCCACGTTTATACCTAAAAAGGCCCCTTATTTAGTCGCGGCTGCCCGAACTAATTTCTACACTGGAAGATGAATTACAATGAAATTAATGAAAACATGCAGGACTAACGTCCGTTACATTGGTTGAGCTATCAAACGGCCATAAAAAAATAGAAAATCAGAAAGAAATGTATATAGTAGTATAAAACAATAGTTGAAAATCGAGCCCCAAGCGAAAAGACGCAAAACGACGACGAATAAAAGATGAAGACGAAGAAGGCGAAAGCTCAAATCCTTTTACATTTTTTTGCCGAGGTTTACAAACCTGACCTCGCTTGGTACATACAGGCAGCCTCGTTTCTTTCCTCTAGAGACCCTCAAGGAACCAAATTAGAAAAACAGTTATAACGAAGATGAATTACAATGAAATTAATGAAAACATGCAGGACTAACATCCGTTACATATGTTGGGCTATCAAACGGCCATTAAAAAAAAATAGGAAGTCGGAAAGAAATGTATATATAAGTATTTAAAAAAATAGGAGACAATCGAGCCCCAAGCGAAAAGACGCAAAACGACGACGAATAAAAAATGAAAACGAAGAGGCTCATAGCCCTTTTCATTTTTTTGCCGAGGATTACAAACCTGACCTCGTTGGGTACATACAGGCAGCCTCGTTTCTTTCCTCTAGAGACTCTCAAGGAGCCAGATTAGAAAAATAGTTATAAAGAAGATGAGTTACAACGAAATGAATGAGAACATGCAGGGCTAACACCCGTTACATTTGTTGGGCCATCAAACGGCCATAAAAAAATAGAAAATTAGAAAGAATAGACGAAGAGGGCAAAAGCTCATATCTTTTCCATTTTTTTTTTCCGAGGTTTACAAACCTGACCTCGCTTGGTACATACAGGCAGCCTCGTTTATTTTCTCAAAAGAAGTTATAAAGAAGATGAATTACAACAAAATGAATGGAAACATGCAGGGCTAACATCTGTTACATTTGTTGGACTATCAAACGGACGTGAAAAAATAGAAAGCCGAGAAAAATGTATACACTAATATAAAAAATAGTAGCGTATCGAATCCTTTTCATACGAATTTTCAGCCTGATACTTAACAACTTGTTTGAGTTAGAGAATTGACGAATATTTTTCAAAATCTTAAATGTATCATAAAATCTCTATCCCACAATTTAAAAAAAGATTATTATCATTATCCTATTCTATAAAGTTCGTATTTTTATAAAATTTATACCAAGTAAAGATTGGCATTCCATATTGGTATTGAACTTTAACCTGATTTGATCGAATACTTCATGATTATAATGGTATATATTGTAGCCCTTTTCTTACATATGCATACATTCAGTCGGACACTTTGTCTAACCAACTTTTCTCGACGTTTCAAACCATTTTGAGTATACCGACATGAAAATTTCAAAGAAACGAAAATCACAGAGAAATATACAGCAAAGTTTCCGGGTGCATGTTGGAGGACAGTACAGGGGAAAAAGGCATAAGCTTGGCGAGTAGAAGGTTTCCAAGTAAGTTTTCGCAAGCTAGAATTGCGCAGTAAATTGCATAGAAGAGGGTAAATGTGTAGGGAACAGGAAGGTCTGCAGACGGAGGGAAGGTATTATGTGCTGTTCGCCTTTGCAAGCAAGAAAATTGAAAGATAAATAAATGGGTAAGCCAGATTATGTTTTGCTCGGTGCTTGGAACGCGGTGTAATAGAGAAAGGAGAAAAGGCAACTCTCGAAACACTCCCTAGCTATTCGCCTTGCAGAATTAGTCCTGGGAGCAAATTGTTTAGATACATATTTTCAAAGGTCTTAATGAGAGGATAGTTTCAAACTGCTGAGATATACTTTCTAGGAAAGGAAAAGAAATACTTCTTCAAGAAAGAATATTAATATTGATTTCTTCAATCAGTCCATTTACTAGATAATAAAAACTGGCTTGGGACGCAATCAAAATGGTTAATTATACTGTTTATAATTCTGCCAAGAAACTAATTTCATAGCACATCTCATTAGATGGTAAACTAAATAATGTCTTTCCTCGTATTTTTTCAAATGGTTAAACAATTAATTACATTTGCAGAAACATCTGATCCTAGACTTTTTTATTGTCTGCGAACTTATGATACTCGACTTGTAGTTGATTTGTCTGTGAATTTATGATACTCAACTTGTAGTTGATTTGTCTGTGAATTTATGATACTCGACTTGTAGTTGATTTGTCTGTGAACTGATGAACACTCGTAGGACAATCCCAACTCAAGTCGTCAAACAAACTAATTAAACAGACCAACTAATAAACTAATTAGCAGTCTCGCTTTTCCAGGACTTTATCTGGTCCACATAAAATCATTCAACCAAGTCTTCCCATTTTTTACGTGGCTCTGATTTTCCGTTCCACAAATTATCCAAAAGTTTACTTTATGGATAACGTTCTTCTTCTTCTCATTCAAGACCATCCGATCCATTTCTTTCCTGTTGCGTACACGTATTCTTAATCCCAGTGTCCCAAATACTTCGGATTCTGTGTTACAGTGTAAGTACAGCTTTGGTCCTATCGTCGGGTGGATTATTCAGGGAATGCAAACTGGTGGACGATTACGCGGTTGGGACAGGCTCCCTGAAAGGTATGACAGGCTGACGTGAGAGGAAAAGGGATGGTGAAAAGGGAAGCTCACCCTTAGACCGACAGAGCGACGGAGAAGCTTGGAGGTATATGTTGAGCGAGAAATTCGGGGATTAGAGGGAAGTGAGCAAACTGAGAGGTCGGACGCGAGGTTGGACGAAGTATCACGCCTTGAAATACCTTCCGGGGATCGAGACCATCCCGGAATATTAATGCGCCTGCGGAGTTGGATTCTCACCCTCTTCTCTTCTTTCCGTGCATATAATGTCCATCCTGAAAAGTAACACAAACTCAGCTAGCTTTTCAGTCCTTCTCTCGTTCTCACATTCCTTGTTTTCTTCATTAGCTTCCCTTCCTAATTTCCCTTAAATGTAGATCCCTATAATGGCGCTTCTCTTTGCGAGTAAACCATGAATATTTTAATTCATGCAACACCGAACGGTGAAATACTTGCCGCGTCTCGTTTCTCAGTCAACCTGTTGGAGAGAGTGAGAAAGTGAATGAGAAACCAACGGTCTCTTCAGCGCGCTTGGCTGAGCAAAATCAATAACAGGTATATTTATACCCTTCTTGGACCGGCGTGCTTCGAGGGTAGTCATCCCCGTCGTCGTCGTCATGCTAGACTCTCCGTCGAGTCTCACCAGTCGACTATTCAATGTATACCAGCTAATAATATTTGCTTTCTCCGCAAATCGATGAAGCTAAAACACACTACACGATGGATCCTCTTAATATTTAGTTTCTTCTCTTGGGCAACATTGAAAAATTCAATTAATGGAGTTAAATACAATCATTGAATCATTGTAGATTGTTTTGCGACTTGATTTGATGACATTCTAGTGAAAATGAAAAATCTAACCTAACCGAACTGACTAAAAAAATTTTGAAAAATCTGGAAATGATTTTTATAAGTTTTTTCTGTGTGAAGAATCCTTGGAAAGTTCCTGTACCCTATTTTTCAGTTACACCGAGAAAAAAAGTTTCATTGATTCATGGAAATCTTTGCCAATGAAATGAAATACTTGAATTTCAATACTATCTTTTCTTTGAATGATCTCAAACCCAATGAAAAGTAGTAACATTAATTCGAAGAAACATTTGTTTAAACCAATGAACCTTTTTTATTGATTTCAAGGATATCGTCTCTGATTCAATGAAACCTTCTTCTTACCAGCTCAAAATTTCGAAACCTATTTTTTCCTGAAGTACGCGGCAGATAAAGCTCTAATTTTGTGAGTATGTAAGGAAGTACGGCAGAAATAGGCTAAGCTTCTCGCTCCTCGAAACTCGAAGCCGTTCGTTCGGGAGAACCGGAAAACAAAAAAGTGAGGTTAGGTGCGAAAGAGAGATCAATGAAAGTGTTTCTTTGAACCAATGAAAACGTCTCTTTAAAACTATAAAACTGTTTCTTTATTATATGCTCACTAAGTAAATCTTTATTTACAGGCAATGAAATGTTATCTTTGAAATTCTAATGCACTATTTCATTGAAATCAAAGAAATATTTCGTTGAAACCAATGAAAAAAAAAAATCACCCCACCCATTTCTTTGGTGTCAATGAAGTCTTTTCTCTCGGTGTAGGCTAATTAGATAGTTCAGTTTTTTGGATATATTGCTTTGTAGTTTTGGACATGGTACGACTAATAATATTAGAATTTTTGTCAATTGATGACTCTGTAAAAGTTCCAAAATAATGACAACCCCAACCTAACTGAAGTAACGAAAAAAACATCTATACGAACCTTCTAAAGATACTTATAAGTCTCTACCATGAGACATTTTTTTTAGAAAGTTCTTATACCTTATTTCTCAGTGAATTAGATTAGGTTATGTTAGTTAAATAAATCCGTTCTTTGGTTATACCCATTTGAAAAAATGTGTGGAACTTTTTAACACGGTAACGCTGATAATATTAGCTTCTTCATTACACAATGACACTGACAAAATCACATGCTAATAATTTTAATATTGAGTTTTTTTCTCCTGTCGTAAAAAATTAAAAAGCCACGTTTAACGAAGTAAAACATCGTCAGAGAATCTTTATGGCCTTTTTTTTTGTCTTGTGACTCGATTTGATGGCCTTCTCGTGAAAGTCTCAGTAGCCGTCGTTCACCCTTCCCGACTTTGTCCTCCCTCAGACTTTCGTAGGGAACTGCCATGCAAATGAAATTACGTCTGCCGTTCTTGTCGCTCAGAGCGTCCAGGGTGATCGACGTCTAGCTCGGTCTCTGCCGGAGCGTTTTCATCTTCGGTGCTCTATCCTCCCTTCGCTCACCCTCTAAACTCTCTATCTTCTCTTCCCTCGATCTCTCACACTGGCCTCCCCCTCTTTCCTCCCTTTGCCCTTCGCACGTTACGTGCCACATCACTCGGAAACACGTATTTGCTCTTTGGCATTCGCGCGAGCTTCCCACTAGCGATTTCCAACGTGGAAACTCCGGGCCCTTGGATGTACGTGTGTGTCGGTGTATGGAAAAGCAACGAGTCTACATCGACGATCGATCGACTGTACAAGGACGCACCCGCGTCGCTCACTCGCTCGGGGGTGAATAATTTCCAACAATTTTCAACGTAACTCGTAGCTATGAACTCGCGACTAGGATTCAATGGAAAGAGGTGGATGGCTGATCCGGAAAGTGGGAACATGGATGTTAAATGTCATCTATCAAAGCAATACTTCTCGATTAAGCGTATTATCCATACCTCGAACCATACCGGAGGGAGTAATAAGTATTATATTTCATTGTGGTAAAATTGATACATGACATTCTCTGTCAAAAGTAAGCCACATTTCTTTTTATGACCACAGTTGGACAGATTTTATTACGATTTTGAAAATGCTTCGTATATGAAAAATTGTTCTTTGCTTGTTGAGAGAGAAGCAAAATAGACGGAAAATCGAGAGAACCAGAAGACGAGTAGACGAAATCCTCGGCATCAGATTCGAGAACGTCCCTCGCGAATACCCAAGTTGACTTTTCGAGTCTCGACGCTACGATCCCATATATCCTGAACTATATAACCAGATATAGAATGTGGTATATGGTATACAACATATATTGTAGGAACGTTTCAACTCTTCGGTCTCTACTGGTTGCTTTTGCTTCCGCTTCTATGGACGAAGGATATCGAGTCCAGGGATTCAGGGAGTCTCCTGCCAGATCCTCTTCATTGTTGTCTCGGAATTGCGGGAATCGCCCTTGCCGTCCTATGCCCCTACCAACCGGCATTTGTGATCTACCCTGGACGACTGATGTTGCTCGCGTGTATCTCTTCAAGACCAGCCATTGTACAAAGAAGAGTATAGGACGAGAAAGCAGAGCGCGGAACAGAGAGACGAGAGTGCGGTCGACTAGACTGGAAGTCGAGACGAGTTCCAGGGGCGATGTCCCAAGGGTACGACAGGTCCGAGAATCTTCCCGGATGTCTCTGTCCTCTTCTATCTTCATACCAAACCCTCTGTTCCCAGTTTGAACCCTTGATTCTCCCGGTGCTAGTATCTACTGGACGAAATACTAGTTTGGGTGGCCATTTTCCTTGATGTCACCATCGAAAACAAATGAGCACGGGCTCATGATGACCACCTTTGGAAATATCTTGTTTTCTTGAGTTCAGTCATTTGTGTCTACCTGAGAATTCTGGAGGTAGAAAAATCGACTCAGCAAGATTACTGTATCTCTCTATATTATAAAAAGATCTCGCCGCCGCCGTGTCAAGAATCGAGGGACTTAGAAAAATTCGGACCGTTAAGAATCTAAAGAACCTAAGGAACCGCCGGCGTGTCAAGAATCGAGGGACTTAGACAAATTCGGGGGGGTCTGTGAGACACCAAGCCGGTATTTTTCTAAGTCCTTTTCCAAAAACATAGGTCCGCCGAGGGTGGGGGGCCCTTGGGGCGGGGGGGAACCGTTGCGGGGGAACACTATTGCGGGGGGGCACTCTTGCGGGGGGCACCCTTGCGGAGGGGGGGGGGGGGCACCCTTGGGTGGGGGGCACCCTTGGGTGGAGGGCACCCTTGGGTGGGGGGCACCCTTGGGTGGTGGCACCTTTGGGTACGGGGCACCCTTGCGGGGGGGGCACCCTTGGGTGGGGAGCACTCTTGGGTGAGGGGCACCCTCGGGTGGGGGCATTCTTGGGTGGTGGCACCCATGGGTGGGGGGGGCGATTGCGAGCGGGCGCAGCACGCGAGCCACAATAAAATCCTACTTTATTATATTAACAAACTCTCTGTTTCCAGTTTAAACCCTTGATTCTCCTGGTGCTAGTGCCTACTGGATGATATTCCAGTTTGGATGACCATTTTTCTTGATGTCATCATCGAAAAGAAATGAGTGCACGCTCATGATGACCAGCCTTTGGAAATATCTTGGTTTCTTAAACTCCCTCATTTGTGTCTGCCTGAGAAATCTAGAGGTAGAAAAATCGACTCAGCAAAATTACTGTATTCATTGAACCCTTGATTCTCCCGGTGCTAGAAATTCTAGTTTGGATGGCCATTTTCCTTGATGTAATATATATAATACATTTGGAAATATCTTGTTTTCTTGAGCTCACTCATTTGTGGCTGCCTGAGAATTCTGAAGGTAGAAAAATCGACTCAGCTAGAATACTGTATTAATTATATTAACACAGGATCCTTGTTCAATCTTTGACTTTCCCAGTTCTAGCGCTTAGTAGGCGAAATTCTAATTTGAGTGGTCATTTCCCTTGATGACACCATCGAAAGGAAATGAGTTTGAGTTCATGATGTCCATCTTTGGAAATATCCTGTTTACTTAACCGCACGTATTTCTGTCTGCCAAGAAATTGTGGAGGTAGAAAAATCTACTCAGCAACATTCTTGTCTTAATTAGTACTAACCCAGCAAACGTGCTCAACCCTTCAATTTTTCAGTCGTAGCGTTTAGTAGAGGAAAATCCAATGTGGGTGGTCATTTACCTTGATGTCACCATCGAACGGAAATGAGTTTACGTCCATGATGTCCACCTTTGGAAATATCCTGGTTCCTTGACTGCATTTAGATGTGTCTGCCTAAAATTTCTGGTGGTAGAACAATCTACTCAGCAATATTGTTGACTCAATTAGTACTAACTCATCAAACGTGCATCAACCCTTGTATTTTTTAATTGTAGCGTCTAGTAAGCCAAATTCTAATATGGATGGTCATTTTCTGGGATGATTCCATCGAAAAGAACTTCATTTGTTTATGATATCCACCTTTGGAATTATCCAGTTTTCTTGAACGGAACTGGGAAAGGAAGAACCGACTCAGAAAAATTACTGTGTTAATTAGAATCATTTATTATTAAAACAGCAACTAGTTTATTTGCTAAGTAAAATACTGGGTGAAATTCTCATTAGAATGGCCGATCATAATCGAAAATCTTGGTTTCCTTTCGCTTATTTAGATCATTCTAGTAATACAAAACAGAAAAAAAATGATTTACATTTTCATTGGTTACATTTTTCTTAGCGTAACATTGTCTTAATATTTTAAGGGGACCCAAAAATCTTATAAATACAATTTCTATATAATTTCCTTATTCGTTTTCATTATCAACAAAACTTTCCCTATGTGTTTCAGAAATGTTTGGCTTTTAGCATGATTGTTACAAATCGATTTCAAACCTTACATTCCTTAAGGCATGTACCATCAGATCGTATATGGTGTTAGACATCTACATACGCGATAAACCAGGTCTCAGGAAACCCACGGGACTCATCATGTGTTTCCGTTGATAGAAGGCGAGAGCTGTAGGTAATCGAGTTGCCTGTTTAGCTACCAAATGCAATAACGACGGGCCGAGATCGTAGACGAGGAAGGAGAGCCCTGGGATATTGCCACCAGCGACATTAGTCCTACGAGAGGTTATACGGAAATCTCGCTTCTGGGAAATCGCTACGAGCTTACTAACCGTTTGTATTATCGAGGTCGACAGAATGCGAGCAGATTGAGGTCTCCATGTACTACGCAACACATTGTGATGTAACACCACAGATCGAATTATACTGTTACTGTGCTGAATCGTCTAGTGTCGACGCACTCAAGTTCTAATCTGCGTTTTAGTGTTCTACAATAATCCATCTCTGACCCAACTCGTCCATCCCCTTTTTTGTAGCCTGACAATACCTTCAATAATTCGTCTAACAATTATAAAGTTATTTCAAACAATTAAAAATCTGAATACATAATAATGTCCGATATGAAGACCTTAATACTTTATTGAAATTGCAACAGAGCATTAATTTCCTGCGCGGAATCGCTGAAAGACTGATAATTTGAAAATAAATTCCTAAAGGAATTTGGAGTTCAGATCTGATCTGTATCATCATCAACATTCCCATTTCTATCTTATCATCAATGATCAAAATAGCAATACATTGCAGAATTTATTAAATGATCCAGTTTTAACTTGCGAATAGCTTTAATAATTAATCCACCCATAATGTCGTGCGTAAAATTGAAGGGCAACGTAATAACGATAAAAAATTTTCGACACCGACTTCATTTCATGAAGGAGAAAACAACAATGGTGAAAAGTCTATACAGATTAGCTGGTTCGGTGAACGATTAGGGACTCGTTCGTAGACGAGCTTCACGGGATTAAGAGGGTAGGTATCGTCGGTAACAAGATTATCCCAGTGGGCCGGAGTCGAAGGGTGGTTGTGGGAGTTATTCAGAAGGCCGAAGAATGGAACTGCAGGAGAGAGTAGGTGAGAGCGCGAGTCTCGAGAACGCGCGTGCTCTAGTTGAAGCCTTAGGTCTGAGGTGTCCGCCAGCTCAGTTCGTGTACACTGATGTCGTTAACGTCTCGCGTTGCGAAAACTTGCTGTGTTAGGTACAGTGGAGAAAGGGGCAGAAACATGGCAAGTCTCGTAGCGCGCGAGTGAGATAAACATGAGGGACTCGAGTGCGACGTTAGATGAGAAAAAGGAGAAAAGTATGGCGTGACGTTACGAGAAAAAGAAGCCAGAGTGTAATACAAGAAACTAAGAAAGGAAGTAAGAAAGAAAGCCAGGGAAGCACAAAGAAAGAAAGAAGAAGAAAAAAACTAGTATACCAAGGGATAAGGAAGGCAGACAAGAATTAGGGATGTAGACATACAATACATACACAGTTAAGCGAGTTTTCTCCTGTGAGCTTCTAAAAGAACAGCAGCACAAGTATACGCATCTCGCACACATAAAGCACTGGATAAACGGATATAGGGAGTGGCAAAGAAGACCAGTCAGAGATTATACCAGCCAGAGCAAAGTACATTTTACGTTTACACTTTATTTACGGAAAAGCGGCAGACGGGATGTAACAAAAGTCGTGTAAAAGTGGTGGATAAAAAGATAAGAAAGGGAGAGCGAGGAAAAACATCTGGAGGAAAGGGCTACAGGGCTTTAGAAAGTAGAAGGAAAAGGAAAAGAGAAGAAAATGAAAAGAAACGTAAGGAGAACTGAAATGAGCCTGGAGAAAGAGACTTCGACATTGGAGGCTCGTCGATCACTAGGATCTACACTTTCTGTGCTCTTGCACGTCGTTGCTCGATGTGTTAGACCGACAATTATAACAGACTCGTTGCCGTTAGTTGTTGCCGTTTTCATAATACAAAATAGGGAAAGAAATGAAAAGAAACGAAGAGGATCTGAAATGAGATCTTCAGAAAGAGACTTCGGCATTGGAGGTTCGTCGATCACTTGGATCTACATTCGCTGTGCTGTCGCACATCGTTACTCGATATGTTGGGCCGATAATTATAACAAACTCGTTGCCTCTAATTGTTTTCATTTTCACAATACAAAAGAGGAAAGAAAATGAAAAGAAACGAAGAAGAACTGGAATGAGTTGTGAAGAAGTGACTTCGGCATTGGAGATTTGTCGATCACTAGGATCTCCCATGAGTTTTGATGAGTTTTTTCCCATGAGTTTCTAAAAGAGAACATCACAACTACACGCACATCTCGCACATAAAGCACTGGATAAACGGATATAGCAAAGAATGCCAGTCAGAGATTATACCAGCAAGAGCAAAGTACATTTTACGTTTACACTTTATTTACGGAAAAGCGGCAGACGGGATGTAACAAAAGTCGTGTAAAAGTGGTGGATAAAAAGATAAGAAAGAGAGAGCGAGGGAAAACATCTGGAGGAAAGGGCTACAGGGCTATAGAAAGTAGAAGGGAAAGGAAAAGAGAAGAAAATGAAAAGAAATGAAGGAGAACTGAAATGAGCTCTGGAGAAAGAGACTTCGACATTGGAGGCTCGTCGATCACTAGGATCTACACTTTCTGTGCTCTTGCACGTCGTTGTTCGATGTGTTAGACCGACAATTATAACAGACTCGTTGCCTCTAGTTGTTGCCATTTTCATAATACAAAAGAGGGAAAAAATGAAAAGAAACGAAGAGGATCTGAAATGAGATCTTCAGAAAGAGACTTCGGCATTGGAGGTTCGTCGATCACATTGGCTATGTTGACGAACGTCATTGTTGTCTTTTTCACTATACAAGAAACTAAGAAAGAAAAACAAGAAGAAAAAAAGGACGACAGATAGAAGAAACTTATATACTAAGGGATAAGAAAATGGAAGATACATATACAATGCATATACAGTTAGGCGAGTTTTCTCCCATGAATTTCTAAAAGAGAACATCACAACTATAAGCACATCTCGCACATAAAGCACTGGATAAACGGATATAGCAACTAGCAAAGAACGCCAGTCAGAGATTATACCAGCAAGAGCAAAGTAGATTTTACGTTTACATCTGCTTTCCGGAAAAGCAGCAAACGGGATGTAACAAGGAGTAATACAAAAGTCGTGTAAAAGTGTCGGATTAAAAGATAACAAAGGGAAATCAAGGGAAAACATCTGGTGGAAAGGGCTACAGCGCTCAGGGATGAGAAAATTGAAGGGAAAGGAAAAAAAAGAAGGATATGAAAAGAAATGAGGGAGAACTGAAATGAACTCTGCAGGATGAGACTTCGGCATCCGAGGTTCGTCGATCGTTAGAATCGATATTCGCTGTGCTCTCGCACGTCGTTGCTCGCTGTGTTGGACCGGAAATTATAACGGGCTCGTTGCCTCTCGTTGTTGTCCTCCTCATCCCTTCAGCTATCGCTTCTGCCTTGACTCTGTCAGTCTTTCTCTCTCTAACCCGGCCCTCAATTCAGCCTCCCTCGTTTCTCTCGTTCCTTCAGCCTCGTGAACTCCTCTGGCTCGATTAGCACCGTTATAGACGCCTGTACACGGCCGAATTAACGCCAAATCGCTGAGAGAGAGAGTGAGATGAGAGTTTCCCTCGCTTGCTTACTGGCTCGTTTACTTGCCATGCCAGGAAACGAGGATTCCTGGGAGTCGTGATAACTCGGCTGCTACAATCTTCGGGCCCTGCTTTTAGACTCACTCAGACCTTTTAAGCGTTGTTTTTCTTTTTCCTGTTTTAATTGAAATCACTATTTCTCTCAGTCAGCAAAAATTGAATTAGTCCTGGCAATTTTAAGGATGCACTTCAAAGCATTTCTGCGTCTAGTTAAAAGTTTGATTGGATAAGACGAATTGAGTACTTCGTGATAAGAATTTTCTTTTTAAATCAACATCAATGCAGATAGTAAATCTACTATTAAACATTGAAAAAAAAAAGTGATTATTCCCGGATTATCCTGGCTGATTTTAATTACCTACCATTTCCAGGATTTCCAGGTACATTATTTGATTTTTCTCTCATTGATCTCAACTTTGGTCGTCTTTTTGAACCAACTCTTAATTTTTCATTGCAGGTTAAAAATTGTGAATTCTCTGTGAGCTTCAACGTACTTATTGACTCGGCGGATGGAACATTTTATGAATTATAGTGCACATGGACAAAGCCGGTGGAAAGCTGGATCGATTCAAGGCCTCTTATTACCCGGATCGATCGGTCCAATGTCACGGAACGCACAGAATCGTTGAATTGCCAAGAGTTCAGGGCCAGAGAATGCGAAACGGACTGAATGTCGTTCAAACAATTGGATCCACGGCTGAGAAACAATAGAAGGTTGTTTGCCACGGATTTGAGAGTCTGTGTCCCTCGTTATCGAACCTCGAGTTTGACTGCGGATTTCCTATTCTCATGACTGCAAGTTCAAAGTGTCACCAAGACGATCCTTCCTCTTGGAAATTCTCGTGGGAGCTTCTAATCGCACCAAACACGGTGTCGGCGGCCCACGAGCGGTTACCTCGTAAACTCAAGACCCAAGTGGCAAATTTTGGACCTCTGGACCATTCTAAGCCTTTATACTAGACTAGCAACGCGTCCAGCGTACATTTCCACCAATGTTCTGTCTTCGTTGTGCATAAAGGGCACAGAACGGTTGTATATCTGGCTGACGGCAAAGTTTGCTTGGTTCGCTAGGTTATCTTCCAAAAGTTATCGGCCAGCGGTGTTACTTAGTTATCACCTCGTCGGAAACGATCAGATCTATCGCTATCGATAGCTGTTTAGGACATTTATGACCTCATAGTCACTCTTTAAGTACAGTTGACCGTCGATTGAAGCATCATCGGTTGAAGCTGTTGGTGTGAATCAACCCAAGTTAAGAAGTTTCGCAGAACATTTCGAACGATGTGGTTGTTGTATCGAAGTTTAGAAACTTCGGTCCAGACGCTTCCAGACATGATTTCAAGGTTGCATCGTAGTCATATTGTAGACGCAATTGATGAGTTTGGGAATAATACGAAAATCGTTTAGTTTCAAAATGCTAAAGAATAATGGGTTGCTAGTTCAATATAAATGTCCTAATTAGGGACCATGTATCAAAAAACCTTTGATTCGAATTGTCAAAAAACAGAGATAAAAAAGATTGTACACTTTTTAGTGATCAGGATGTCGATTGACTGTTGGTTAATGGTAGACACACTAAATCGTGTTGAAAATTTGTGAAGACTAAAATTTTTGAAAGAGTTAATCCCGACAAAGTGGGAAATCTTAGGGTAACGTAGAATAACCCGGCGCAGTAAAGTCCTTTGAGAAATTTAGAATAATCCAAGTCAGAAGAGGCCTTGGAGACGTTTAGAATAATCCGGACCAGAAGATACGTAAGGGGACATTAGAATATTCTGTCTGTCTAAAGTCTGATGAATTTAGAATAACTTTAGAATAATCAATGACGATTACGTCATTCGAATGCTCCTTTAGAATAACTTTAGAATAACTTTAGAATATTCAGGATCAGGAGAATTCGAATGACGTAGTCGTCATTCGAATTCTCTTTTAGAATAACTTCAGAATAACTTTAGAAGATTCAGGATCAGGAGAATTCGAATATTCAGGAATGACGATTACGTCATTCGAATTCTCCAGATCCTGAATATTCTAAAGTTATTCTAAAGTTATTCTAAAGTTATTCTAAAGTCATTCTAAAGTTATTCTAAAGTTATTAAATATTCTATTAAGTCTATATCAGGGGGCCTTAGGTGGACATCGAATAATTTGGACCAACGAGGTGTTCGAATGACTTAGAATGAACCGGGCCAAGAATGGCGTTATTGGATGACTTAGATAAATCCGAGCCAGGATTAATCTTATTACAAATTAGAATAATTTGGTCCAAGGGGGCAGAGATTTCTTAGGAGCTCATAGAATAATTCGTATGGGAGGTTCTAAATTCTTGCCATGATGACAACAGTGGCGCGATAGAAAGACAGTGACTAATTAACAACTCACATTCCGATAAAAGAAGAACCACCAAATAAAATTCAGAACTACCAAAAACTAGGTTAAAAATATAACCAAGAAAACATGATAGGCACAATTAATTTATTGGTTAACATAACCAAGGATTTATTAAGATAACTACGCTTAACCATTAACTCGGTTGTGTCTACCAAATTTTTCCCTAAAATCTTAATAAGTCCAACCAAGTATTATTGCGTTAGTTGCACTTGAACAATAAAATAAGAAGTTTCACATCACATTGCGAATGATGCATCCTGACGACTGACTATTTCAATTGAAACTTCTCCGTCCTCTATTTGAACCTTCAATGGAGGTCGGACAATAGATGCAATCGTTGCGTTATCAAAAGATCAGGAAAAAAGAAAGAAAGAAGAAAGCGAAATTCAAGAAAATCGTGAAAGCCATTTTGTCTGAGAAAGACAGAGAAAACTCGGAACTCGTCGTGCTGCTTAGCAACGCTTCCCGAAATTTTCTCTTCTTGGTAAAATTTTTACCTAAAATCTTAATAAGCCCAACCAAATATTTTTGCTCAATGCACAACTTTCTACATTTTTTATTCGCCGCCACATTGATTATTGCTTTAGTTGCACTTGAACAATAAAATAAAGAAGTTTCACATCATATTGCGAATGATGCATCCTGACAACTGACTATTTCAATTGAAACTTTTCCGTCCGCTATTTAAACCTTCAATGGGGGTCGGACAATAAATGCAATCGTTGCGTTATCAAAAGATCAGGAAAAAAGAAAGAAAGAAGAAAGTAAAATTCAAGAAAATCGTGAAAGCCATTCTGTCTGAGAAAGACAGAGAAAACTTTCTCTTCTTGGTAAAATTTTTTATCTAAAATCTTAATAAGCCCAACCAAGTATTTTTGCTCAATGCACAACTTTCTAAATTTTTTATTCGCCATCACATTGATTATTGCTTTAGTTGCACTTGAACAATAAAATAAAAAAGTTCCACATCACATTGCGAATGATGCATCCTGACGACTGACTATTTCAATTGAAACTTTTCCGTCCTCTATTTGAACCTTCAATGGAGGTCGGACAATAGATGCAATCGTTGCGTTATCAAAAGATCAGGAAAAAAGAAAGAAAGAAGAAAGCGAAATTCAAGAAAATCGTGAAAGCCATTCTGTCTGAGAAAGACAGAGAAAACTCTGAACTCGTCGTGCTGCTTAGCACCGCTTCCCGAAATTTTCTCTTCTTGGAAAAATTTTTACCTAAAATCTTAATAACACCCAACAAAGTATTTTTGCTCAATGCACAACTTTCTAAATTTTTTATTCGCCACCACATTGATTATTGCTTTAGTTGCGCTTGAACAATAAAATAAGAAGTTTCACATCACATTGCGAATGATGCATCCTGCCAACTGACTATTTGAATTGAAACTTTTCCGTCCTCTATTTGAACCTTCAATGGAGGTCGGACAATAGATGCAATCGTTGCATTATCAAAAGATCAGGAAAAAAGAAAGAAAACGAAATTCAAGAAAATCGTGAAAGCCATTCTGTCTGAGAAAGACAGAGAAAACTCTGAACTCGTCGTGCTGCTTAGCAACGCTACCCGAAATTTTCTCTTCTTGGTAAAATTTTTACCTAAAATCTTAATAAGCCCAACAAGTATTTTTGCTCAATGCACAACTTTCTACATTTTTTATTCGCCACCACATTGATTATTGCTTTATTTGCACTTGAACAATAAAATAAGAAGTTTCACATCACATTACGAATGATGCATCCTGACAACTGACTATTTCAATTGAAACTTTTCCATCCTCTATTTGAACCTTCAATGGAGGTCGGTCAATAGATGCAATCATTGCGTTAGCAAAAGATCAGGAAAAAAGAAAGAAAGAAGAAAGTGAAATTCAAGAAAATCGTGAAAGCCATTCTGTCTGAGAAAGACAGAGAAAACTTTCTCTTCTTGGTAAAATTTTTTACCTAAAATCTTAATAAGCCCAACCAAGTATTTTTGCTCAATGCACAACTTTCTAAATTTTTTATTCGCCGCCACATTGATTATTGCCTTAGTTGCACTTGAACAACAAAATAAGAAATTTCACATCACATTGCGAATGATGCATCCTGACGACTGACTATTTCAATTGAAACTTTTCCGTCCTCTATTTGAACCTTCAATGGAGGTCGGACAATAGATGCAATCGTTGCGTTATCAAAAGATCAGGAAAAAAGAAAGAAAGAAGAAAGCGAAATTCAAGAAAATCGTGAAAGCCATTCTGTCTGAGAAAGACAGAGAAAACTCTGAACTCGTCGTGCTGCTTAGCAACGCTTCCCGAAATTTTCTCTTCGCAGTGTTATCCGCGGTAGGTTTCTCCGGGGAAATGCTCCGTTTCCGGTGAGAACCGCACGGTCTTCGAGTTTCGCGAGAGGTGTGCAAACTCGACACTTTCCCGTTTTCTGCCATCCACCTCACTGTATCTCCCGTTGCACATTTCCAGTAATTCTCTTCTCGTCGCTCTGTCGTTCACTCGCCCGTTCTCTATACATATACAGACATATATACATATACAGACATATATTCATATACATACATATATACCTGGCTTCCTCATTTTTCCACGATTTTCGCTCTCCAGTTTCATTGACATTTTTCACGTCGAATAGCACCATCGACTGGCGTCGAACGAACTATATACCAGTTCAATTTTATTCTTAATCGGATTACGTACGCGCCAAATCAAATGAAACCTTTTTCGGTGTCGATATAACGCCCCTGTTGAAACTATCTGCTCACGCTGCGTTTTGAAAGGTTCTTCTATACATTTCACGACCTGTGTGTATATATATACGTGCCAATGATATATTTGCAATGTTCGCCTCGCCTCTCAAGTTCGCTCGTGTGTACAACGGAGTATCGGCATTTATTGAAGAGATACACAGTAGTACAGAGTACATACTGCGGTACGGTATTATAGAATACATGTATATATATATATATATGTATGTATGTATGTATGTATGTGTGTACATGTGTAATATCGACAGGCAACATCGACGAGCCATGAAAGCTGTTATATATTATATGTATATGTATATATAGTACATATAGTACTACAAACTACATATCTCGATGCACGCCCGAAGCATCATCACCGCTACTACGAGGTAAAACTCGATGCTCGTATCGTCGATACTCGATGATGTGTCCAGCACGCTCCGTTTCACCGTATGTGCTGTTTTCCAGGCCATCTCCCATTTCCCGAATTGTTTCTCATGATTTTACCGTCGCGCGTGTTCGAAATACGCGAGACCATGCGGCGTATTATAATTGAATACGATGTATAACCCTTCAATCGAAGCAGACTTTATGCGATCTCCACGATCAATGCCGCTTTATTTGCGCCATCATTCAACCAACCGCAGACTGAACCGAATGAGGAAATTAATTTCAATAGGACGTAAACAATATGCGCTGTAGGATAGTTCATTTTCAACTACATTTTCATTTTTAATTCCACAAAATACATTCATTTGTAACTGCCGTGCTTGAAAAAAATATATACGGAGGTCGTTGGTGAATTTCTAAAGAAAAATAAATCAGTTCTCTATAATAAATTTATCTGCATTTAAAAAAAAATGTATTCATTGCAATCGAATTTTAAAGAAAAAAGGAAAATTGGTTATTTATGCATTTCTAGGAAAATTTTATTTTGAAAATTTGTTGCTATTTTTCAGAATGTAAAAAACAAATAAAATAAAATTTCGAATAAACTAATTTTGTCGTATTTCCTTAAAAAAAATTCTATAGCGTCCTCCAAATATTTTTGACACGCTGATATTTCAGGGGAATTTTTGTTCTTGTGTTTGACACCGCTTTTGCAGGTACGAGACGAAAAAAAATGGAGTTCAAAATAAACTACCCTCTAAAGAAAAAAAAATCATTTCTCTACAATATATTTTTCTGCAATTCATTTAAATAAAATGTATTCATTGCAAACGAATTTTAAAGAAAAAAAGGAAAATTTTGTTATTTATGCATTTCAAGGAAAATGTTATTTTGAAAATTTGTTGCTGTTTTTCAGAATGTAGGAAACAAATAAAATCATATTTCGAATAAATTAATTTTATCGTATTTCCTTAAAAAAAAATTCTTTGGCGTCCTCCAAATATTTTTGACACACTGATATTTAAGGGGAATTTTTTTTCCTCGTGTTTGATATCGCTTTTGCAGGTACGAGACGAAAAAAATGGAGTTCAAAATAAACTACCCTCTAAAGAAAAAAAAATCATTTCTCTACAATATATTTTTCTGCAATTCATTTAAATAAAATGTATTCATTGCAAACGAATTTTAAGGAAAAAAAGGAAAATTTGTTATTTATGCATTTCAAGGAAAATTTTATTTTGAAAATTTGTTGCTATTTTTCAGAATGCAGGAAACAAATAAAATCATATTTTGAATAAACTAATTTTATCGTATTTCCTAAAAAAAAAAATTCTTTGGCGTCCTCCAAATATTTTTGACACACTGATATTTCAGGGGAATTTTTTTTCCTCGTGTTTGACATCGCTTTTGCAGGTACGAGACGAAAAAAAAATGGAGTTCAAAATAAACTACCCTCTAAAGAAAAAAAAATCATTTCTCTACAATATATTTTCCTGCAATTCATTTTTTTTAAATGTATTCATTGCAACTGAATTTTAAAGAAAAAAAAGGAAAATTTGTTATTTATGAATTTCAAGGAAAATTTTATTTTGAAAATTTGTTGCTATTTTTCAGAATGCAGGAAACAAATAAAATCATATTTCGAATAAACTAATTTTATCGTATTTCCTAAAAAAAAAAATTCTTTGGCGTCCTCCAAATATTTTTGACACACTGATATTTCAGGGGAATTTTTTTTCCTCGTGTTTGATACCGCTTTTGCAGGTACGAGACGAAAAAAAAATGGAGTTCAAAATAAACTACCCTCTAAAGAAAAAAAATCATTTCTCTACAATATATTTTTCTGCAATTCATTTTAAAAAAAATGCATTCATTGCAACTGAATTTTAAAGAAAAACGGAAAATTTGTTATTTATGCATTTGTAGGAAAATTTTGATTTGACAATTTGTTGCTATTTTTCAGAATAAAAAAAACAAATAAAATCATATTTCCAATAAATTAATTTTGTCGTATTTCCTTAAAAAAAATTCTTTAGCGTCCTCCAAATATTTTTGACACACTGATATTTCAGGGTAATTTTTTTTCCTCGTGTTTGACACCGCTTTTGCAGGTACGAGACGACAAAGAAAAAAAATGGAGTTCAAAATAAACGACCCTCCTATGCTGTGACAAATCCAACAGCAGAATTTGTGAGGTGCTATTTATTTGACGTGTCTCCCTCGGCTAAACAATGCAGTTTATCATTGCGATGGAATTGCGTGGGTGGAATAAAATTATGCAAGGAAAACTGTATAAGTGAGATTTTTTGTCGCGTCTTGTGATGTCTGTTTATCGAAGACGAGGGCAATAACCGAGCGCGGACTTGGCAAAAGCTATGCGGAGATATACGCACGTATTTCTCTCTTCGCGGGGCCAACACGGGTAATACTCGCGGGCGCATCGTCCGCGTAACTCATCACAACGAGCTCCGTAAATACGACGAGTGGACATAATAGGACGCGCTGGATGGAACAAGGAGGATCTTTATGTCCCATAACCCGCCTCGTAATTACGGCAACGGCGTGGCGTGCACACGGTTTATTGCTCCTTCTCATGCCTTGCTCACTCGGACTCTTCCATTTCTCTCGCAGTGTGTTCCACGCTCGGATACGCGCGTTTCGTGCACAATGATAACTACTGTGCGCCACCCACAAAATCCATACGTCATATAAAAGACTTGAATATTTTTATTGTCGCCATAGTCTGTAGTCGTTTTTGCGATAAAGACTCACTTCTGGCTCTTAATGCACTGAGAAAAAATAATAAATGTTTGAATGAACGAAATCGGCGTACAACGATTTTTTCGTTGGGAGAAACAAATTTACCAATTTAAAAAAAAAAGTCATATGGAAAAAAAAATTAAAATTTATGGAATAATTATGAAGAAATTTATTTTTCATATGAAAAAAAAAATTAAAATTTATGGAATAATTATGAAAAAGAAATTTATTTTTCATATTAAAAAAAATGAAAATTTATGGAATAATTATGAAAAAGAAATTTATTTTTCATATAAAAAAAATTAAAATTTATGGAATAATTATGAAAAAGAAATTTATTTTTCATATTAAAAAAAATGAAAATTTATGGAATAATTATGAAAAAGAAATTTATTTTTCATATAAAAAAAATTAAAATTTATGGAATAATTATGAAAAAGAAATTTATTTTTCATATTAAAAAAAATGAAAATTTATGGAATAATTATGAAAAAGAAATTTATTTTTCATATAAAAAAAATTAAAATTTTTATTTTTCATAAGAAAACTTAATTTCAAGCTGGGGTATAAAGCTCATAATTTTGTTTAAATATTTATCTATTATCTTTAAATTACC
The DNA here is from genome assembly GCA_963970395.1 of Ephialtes manifestator. Classification (NCBI taxonomy): domain Eukaryota; kingdom Metazoa; phylum Arthropoda; class Insecta; order Hymenoptera; family Ichneumonidae; genus Ephialtes; species Ephialtes manifestator. The sequence goes on from OZ019972.1 coordinate 32,339,913, forward strand.
ACGTTTTCTTAAACTTTGACTATCTCTTGCATTGATTTCCGCGTTTAGAGACGTGCGTTTTGTGCACAATGATAATTACTGTGCGCCACCCGCAAAATTCATACGTCATATAAAAGACTTGAATATTTTTATTGTCGCCATAGTCTGTCGTCGATTTTGCGATAAAGCCTCACTTCTGGCTCTTAATGTGCTGAGAAAAAAAATTGTTTGAATTAACGAAATCGGCGTACAACGCATTTTTCGTTGGGACAACAAAATGTTTAGTTTCTTCAATAATTATTAGTACATTCAAACATTTGTTTTTTCTCTGTATGTCTTATTCTTCACTATTAGAACACAAATGGAAAATTTACATGTCCAGATTAAAATTTATTTTGCATATGAAAAAAAAAAATTAATAAAATAATTATGAAAAAGAAATTTATTTTTCATATGAAAAATATTTGAACTCAAACTTTTTTTCTCAGGGTGTCTTATTCTTCACTATCAAAACCCATATGGAAATTAAAAGTGTCAATAAATATTTTATATTAGCCATTAAAAATTTTCAGTCATTTTTCAAACAGAAAAATAAATTTTAACGTGTGCTATAAATAAAACTATTAAACTATTATCTCTGAATCACCACATTAAAAAAAATACTTTGTCTATAATAAAAAAATTATTATAGCCTCACTGACAAATTATTACAATATATTTCGTGGTATTTAATCATGATACATGGTTTCCATTCAAGTTTGATTCTTTTATAAAAATTTCACAAGATACCAATATAAGGTTGACAAAAGTAGTAAGACAGGTAAACGACTTGAGGCTGAATAAAAAACAAGGAGGGACAAAAAAAAAGAAAAAAAAAGAGGCGAGAAGTCACGAGAGTCTCGTAGTCCGTGCGTTCGAGCTATTCGAACTTCTCGTGGCGGACTCCCCGGCGACTCGTGTACAAAGAGGGTGGAAAGAAATTCCTTACAAGCCTCGTGGGTGTGTGTGCTAACCTTGACAACTACTACAACGTCGATGTCGTGGCGACTGTCGTGGTGAGGGTCGCTGGCTCGTGGCACTCGATTCAGGAGATAAAATCGTGCGCCGTTGTGGCTTTCGCGGATTCAAGATTAGGCCCCATGTTCCTTTACTCCACTTGGAGGGTAAAAGGCGCAGGGGGTTTCAAGGCGAGAAAGCGAGAACGCTACGTACGTACAATGAGAAGAAGATATAAAAAAAAAGAAGCTAAAACGCAACCAGCACGAGAAAAGATTGGCAAAGTCAGTTCTCACGACTCGCCTCGTGTCTGATCGTCCAGAGAAAAGCAGGCCACGACCGCCTCATCCCAATTAGTCGCCAATTTCTTGAGACTACTTTTCAGAGCCACCTCATCATCCTGCGAGTCCTAATTAGCCACCGGCTCTCGAAATACAGCACAAAACTTTTCAACCTTACTCTCATCTCTTCGCCACTTTATCTTCGCTTTCTTACGACATTTTTTTCGACGCCAAGCTTTGTTTTCGTGAAAAAAGAAAAAGAAATGTTTGCTGAGACTAGTGACGGGATTTAAATTACTAAATTTTTTTTTATAAAATGAATGAAGATTTATACAAATTTTCTGAATGTTCTTTTGTATGTTTATAATATTTTGGGGTATTAATAGTCACAATCAATGGTCTTAATGTCTTCATGATGCTTATTTCATTCATGTTTTTATCTTGTCGCGAAGTTTTTTAATTCATTCTGCATATTAATTACTCAACTTTTGCAATGTTTTGCTTTGTCATAGAGGAAACTTTGAATGCATTTAAAAAAAATATTTTGTTGAGATTTTCATTTCAGCTTACTTAAAATTTCTCAAAACGAGATAAGCGGTCCAGAAGAAAATTTTTGAATATGTAATGTATATAATGTATGTGGCATATTTTATATATTGTAAATTTTCACAAAATAACTGCAGAAATAGAAATTTTATAATTTTTACATATTTTTGTAAAATGGTTGTGGCCCTTTGAATTTTGTAAAATTTGTAGCTATTTTCATAAACAGTTCTTCATAAGAGCTAATACACTAAAGGTTGCTTGGAGCTGATTTTGGCTGAAATCGGCAAATCGGTTCCAATTTTATGGAGTTATACATAACTTTCGCAAAACTTAAGATAGCGAACCCAAATTTTCTACGTGACCGAAATAATCTTCAGTGATGCTAGATACATAATTTAGTAAATATCGATAAAAGGGTTCAGATTTTATAAAAACTTTAATTTTCCTTTATTATTTCTTGCCGACTAAAATTTCACTAAACTTCAGTTCTATTAATTAATTTAAAACAATTATACAAAGTAGAACCTTTCTCATAGCTTTCTAATTATTTTACCATTTTTTAAAATGATTCTCTACGAGGAAACCAAAATTGAACAACATATTCATTCATACAAAATTTTGTAAAAAATAAAAAAAATGAAGAAATAATGTACAAAGTTGTAGTTTGCAGTTTTTAAAAATTTTTTAATCGTCGAATATTTTGAGCGTCATTGTCAGGAGGGTGTGAGTATAGTGCGATAGTAAGAAAAAAGAGGGAAAGGGAATGGAAACGTTTTGAACAATATTGAGTCTCTCGTCGTCGAAAGCGATATTCTGGAACGTGAAAGAGCCCAGAGGAAAAGGGCACTTGTTTACGAGTTGCAGGGCTACGTGCGTGCAAACGTACGACACGTGGGCCTCGATGTTACACGGAATACCAGACGAGCGAGAGAGGAATGGTAAACGAGAAAAGTAGATATGGTCGCGGTGAGAGCGCTCCGAGGGCGACGATCCAATACTCACGACCCTTTAATAATATTTCATCCGGAGACCCGCGCCCTTCCCCCCGCGCTTTTATACGCTTGGCATAGAGAAAAAGTTCTCGTGGGGTGGAAACGCTCCGAGGGACGTAAATAAGTTTTTTTTTTACACTTTTCTTCTCCGCGACTACGTTCGCGTGACAAAAGTTCATATAAAACAAAGGTACCTCTACGTGTGGCCTATACAATATATGAAACATGTCAATTCACCCTTTTTTTACTCCGTGAAATTTTTTTTTTTTCTAATCAGTCAAATCCTATCAGGTTTTGAAAATAATTTGTGGGTCTTGAAAAAAAATGCAAATTTATTTTATAATTTTGCTAATCAAAATCTAACAGGATAGAAGTTGAAATATAACTACAGTTGCACTTAAAAGTTTATAAAAATATACATTTTTATCCAGCGTTTTTCATTTGTGATTTGCCGTTTTACAAAATATAAGTAGTGAAAAAAAAGCATTTCTCAAAATTGTTGCATCTCCCAAAGTAGTAGCAAAATCTGCATTATTATTTTACGTATAATGCACCTGCTGTAAAATAAATAAAATTAATTCCGCACATTCTTGATATCGTACGGTCATTAAAAATGTAGAGATAGCTCACGGTTTCCATTTCTTCCCACGTAGAGTTTGGGTTTCATGGAGACTGCGAGAAGTCGAAGGAGAGCAAAGGGCAAAGCTCGTAAATCTCACGACGGCTTCTATACGCCTTTGGGGGCGATGGACAACGTCACGAGAGTGAAAAAGGGAGCAAAGCGTGAGAGGAGTGGTTTGAGGAAAGCAAATAAAAAAGAGCCAGACTCCCCTCCCGCTAACCCTCAACACCCTTGCCAATCTAGTCGCGACCACGTAATCCCGTCCAGGCAGGGATATACGACCCGACTCTCGCCTCACGAGCTCCTTGTACTTACACGAAAATTAGCCAAGAAAACCCAGGGACATCTACAGCAGCGTAACGCCTCCCAATGACGTTAGGCAACATCGGCCCTTGGATCGTACCCCGCGTACACTTCCTTCCTCTCCTCCATTAACCGAAAGACGTACATACGTACAAGATGTAACATTCGTAGCCGCACTATGTATTCTCATCTCGTCCCCGAACGTGACGGCTTTTCTCAGACTTCGAAGTGATGTAAATTTAACCTCCTATCTCCCTTTGACAATCAGCACTTCCTATTTTCCTGTGTATTTATACAGGGCTATGTACTATATATAGTAGACGAGAAGCTGGGGTTCGTAGCACGTACCGCTTTCATCTCTGCCCTGTCCTGCCGGCACGATGTATGATATTCTTGGTCGCAATTTTCGTGGGGATAGCTGCGATCAATTAGAAGGGAAACGTCTTTTGGGGGAAGAGCATCTTCCACGATACACGATGAAGGGCGAGCTCCCCCGAAGGAGGGAAAACCACTCAGACGATCTCGCGAGACGAGCATGAGCTAATATCCTGAGAAATATTGTTATTGCTTATAATATTTTGCAGATGTCTCAGTCTCGTGGCTACAAGAAAAATGTCTCGTTTGAGAGGAACTTCTCCGCTAGTGGAGTTTCATGACTTCCTCTTCCTCTTTCTGCAGCACCTCAGTTTCATTTTCCACCGGCGTTAAAGGATCGTCGTGTGGCGTAGCGCACGGAGTGATCACATCGGTAAACCAACGCGGTTCGTGTGTCGCGAGAAAAAGCAGGAAAGGTGTAGCAGCGACGTTGGAGAAGGAAGGAAAGGAAGGGAGGAAAGGAGGTGCAACCGTTAACCGTAACAGACGTGGACGATACGTTTCCAGGAGGTGGTAGAAGTTGTCGTGCACGTGGGCGGGCAGAAAAGGAAGGGATAGGATGGAAAGGGAGGGAGTGTGTTAGATGGAAGAAGGTGAAGGAGGTGCGAGACGATGGAGCCGCTTGAAATTTCAACGGAACTGGTGGGAAGAGGTTACGGGAGAGTTGAGGCGCCGGAAAGGGAAGGGGGCAATATCGGTTTTACGGTCGGCTGGCACTCGGTTATATACACGGTTAAAACCGAAAGGCGCTTAAGCCTGGCGTATACGAGGTGAACGTGACCGATGCTGGCCACCCCTCCCAATGAGCTGGCCAGAGGTTGAAAGGACAAGAAGGTAAAGGGTTGCGGTACCCCCGCAGGACGACATATATCGACTGAATTCTTAAAGCAACGAAGGCATACTTCGTGGATTGCTCGGGAAGGAATAGGGAAAGAGATATTGATGGAAACAATGAGGGATTGCATCGCCGGTGTGAAAAGGACAAGCTACAGCCAATGGGAGGGACAGGGCGATGAAAATATTGTCGAGTAAAGAATTTTCTGCGGGAAAAGGGTAATGGACGAAGATGAGGTACATCGTACGAAGGTATAGTGTTTTAAAACCGAAAGGCGCTTAAACCTAGCGTATAAGAGGTGAACATCCCAGGTATTGGGCACTCCTCTCCCCCGAGAGCACTTCTCTTCCAAACTAGTCAGAGGGTAAAAGGATTGCGGTGCATTTTTGGAGAGACACATACTGACTGAATTCTCAAATCAGGGAAGAAAGAGAAATTGATAGATTTCGCAAAGTCGGTGCGAAAAGAAGGAACTGTAGGCAATAGGAGGGACAGGGCGATGGAAATATTGTCGAAGGAAAGGATAAAGGACGCAGATAAGGTAAATGGTATGGCGGTATAGTGTTTTAAAACTGAAAGGCGCTTAAGTGTAGCGTATAAGAGGTGGATATGACCGGTCCTGGGCATCCCGCTTGGGGAGCCTGAGGGTAAAAGCACAAGAAGGCAAAGGGTTGCGATTCACTCGAGGGAAGACACATAAGGTAAACGGCCCTGTTTCTGACGCTGGTCCGGTTCCTGACGTGCTACTATAGCAGAGGCATTTTCCCCCAACATTCCAGACATAGCCAATAGTAATTCGTAAATGGTGGCGTCACAAACTGCGACACTCGTTAGGTCCTCGTTTACCCTATGGTTTTACATGGGCAGAGTGAGAGGGTGGCCTTACATCGTCACAAACCGGGCCGTTTACCTTATCGACTAAACTTTCAAAGCAGTGAGGGGGCACACCTCGTGGACTGCTCGGGGTGGAATAGGGAAGGAGGAGAAATTGATGGAAAGATTGAGAACTTGCATCGCTGGTGAGAAGGAAGGGAGGGAAAGGGCGGTCGAAGTATTGTCGAGTAAAGAATTTTCTGCGGGAAAATGGCAAAGGACGGAGATGAGGTACATCGTACGGAGGTATAACGTTTTAAAATCGACAGGCGCTTAAGCCTAGCGTATAAGAGGTCGACACGACTGTCCTGGGCCTTTTCACAGTTAATCAAAGGGTAAAAGAGTGGCGGTGCATTTTTGGAAAGACACATACCGACAGAATTCTTAAATCAGGAAAGGAAGAGATTTTTAGATTTCGCAATGCCGGTGCGAAAAGAAAGAGCTGTAGTAAATAGGAGGAACAGAGTGATGGAAGTAATGTCGAGGGAAAGAATGGAGGACGAAGGTATAGTGTTTTAAAACCGAAAGGCGCTTAAGTATAAGCGGTGGACATGACCGGTCCTGGTCATGTCCACCGCTAAGCGCCTTTCGGAGAGAAAAAAGTACAAGAAGTAAAGGGTAAAGGGTAAAGGGTAAAGGGTTCTCCTGTGGGAAGACACATACCGACCGAATGTTCAAAACAACGAGGGGGTACACTTCGTGGACTGCTCGGGACGGAATAGGGAAGGAGGAGAAATTGATGGAAAGATTGAGAACTTGCATCGCTGGTGAGATAAGGAAGAGCTATAGCCAATGGCAGGACCGGAAGGGAGGAAAAGGGCGATCGAAGTATTGTCGAGTAAAGAATTTTCTGCGGGAAAAGGGCAAAGGACGAAGATGAGGTACACCGTACGGAGGTATAGCGTTTTAAAACCGAAAGGCGCTTAAGCCTAGCGTATAAGAGGTGGACACGATTGGTCCTGGGTCTCTCCCCAGCTAGCCAAAGGGTAAAAGGGTTGCGGTGCATTTTTGGAAAGACACATACCGACTGAATTCTCAAATTAGAAAAGGAAGAGAAATTTTTAGATTTCGCAATGCCGGTGCGAAAAGAAAGAGCTGTACTTAAGCGCCTTTCGGAGAGAAAAAAGCACAAGAAGGTAAAAGGTTAAGGGTTCTCCTGTGGCAAGACACATACCGACCGAATTTTCAAAACAACGAGGGGGTACACTTCGTGGACTTCTCGGGGCGGAATAGGGAAGGAGGATAAATTGATGGAAAGATTGAGAACTTGCATCGCTGGTGAGATAAGGAAGAGCTACAGCCAATGGCAGGACCGGAAGGAAGGGAAAGGGCGATCGAAGTATTGTCGAGTAAAGAATTTTCTGCGGGAAAAGGGTGAAGCACGAAGATGAGGTAAATGGTACGGAGGTATTGTGTTGGGAGGCGGATGAATAGGCGAGGGGAGCTACGAAACACACCGGTCGTTTCGGAAATAAGTCCGTCTCGGCCATTTCGAGGAAAGCAGCAGGACCAAATAGGAAGAGGGATGAAAAAAAAGAGGAAAAAACCGGAAGACCGGGGAAACACCACCGCCACCTGGCCGAGCTCCAAGTGGCGCGGAGAGGTCGAGCCAGAGGAACAGGCGAACTGCACGATCGGAAAAGCTCGTCGAAAGGAAGCGAGGCACGTACACTTCCCTCTCGCCTTTGACTAGCTTCATCGTCCACCCTTTTTCCCTTCCTTCTCAGCCTTATCATCTCTCTCGCTCTTTCTCTTTTCATCCTTGAGGACGTGTTTACAATTTTGCGGTTTAAGGCCGATGAATTTTCTTGGCGAACGTCTCACAACTATCGTCATGCTCCTTCGTACTCTGTATGTGCCCGGCTTACTATATCCAATTATCGAACCTCCAGGTCCTCCGGACGATGTATTGCTGTTTGCTATTACGATTTTATATTAGGGGATTATTATTGTGTACCTTGTTGATAGATCCATATGCGGAGAAAATATTTTCTTAACATTGAGGATTTGTGTGAAAAATCTGAAATACCAAAACCTGCTGGTTTTCTTAAGCCAGTCAAGATAAACATTGATTCAGATTTAATTCCGTAACATGTGACAGGAAAAAGAATGAAAATATTTTTCAATAAATACAGTTACACATTTTATCAAGAAATGTTGCATAAAATTGTATTCAAAAATAAGTTTTTGTAATCATGAAGAAATTTTGTACATGTTTTTATTAATATGATTATTACAAAATAACAGCCTATAAATCAAGTAGACAATACATGTTTTTCTGATTAAAATATGGAGAATCAGAAATAGCAAATGGACAGTTTCATTTAGCCCTATATTTACTTTCGTCAATTTCATAATTTTTTGTGTATTAGGGGATTTCTTAAGCCTGTCAAGATAAAAATTAATTCAGATTTAATTCTGTAACATGTAACAGGGAAAAAAATGAAAATATTTTTCAATTCAGCCCTATATTTACTTTCGTCTATTTCATAATGTTTTGTGCATTAGGGAATTTCTTAAGCCAGTCAAGATAAATATTAATTCAGATTTAATTCTGTAACATGTAACAGGGAAAAAAAACGAAAATGTTTTTCACTGAATACAGTTACACATTTTATCAAGAAATGTTGCATAAAATTGTATTCAAAAATAAGTTTTTGTAATCATGAATAAATTTTGCTCATGTTTTTATTAATATGATTATTATAATCAAACAGCCTATAAATCAAGTAGATAATAAATATTTTTCTGATTAAATTATGCAGAATCAGAAATAGCAAATGGACATTTTCATTTAGCCCTATATTTACTATCGTCAATAAACACAGTTACACATTTTATCAAGAAATATTGCATAAAATCGTATTCAAAAATAAGTTTTTGTAATCATAAAGAAATTATGCACATGTTTTTATTAATGTGATTATTACAAAATAACAGCCAATACATCAAATAGACAATAAATATTTTTCTGATTAAATTATGAAGAATCAGAAATAGCAAATGGACATTTTCATTTAACCCTATATTTACTTTCGTCAATAAACACAGTTACACATTTTATCAATAAATATTGCATAAAATTGTATTCAAAAATAAGTTTTTGTAATCATGAAGAAATTTTGCTCATGTTTTTATTAATATGATTATTATAATAAAACAGCCTATAAATCAAGTAGACAATAAATATTTTTCTGATTAAATTATGGAGAGTCAGAAATAGCAAATGGACATTTTCATTTAGCCCTATATTTACTATCGTCAATAAACACAGTTACACATTTTATCAAGAAATATTGCATAAAATTGTATTAAAAAATAATTTTTTGTAATCATGACGAAATTTTGCACATGTTTTTATTTATATGATTATTATAACAAAACAGCCTATAAATTAAGTAGACAATAAATATTTTTCTGATTAAATTATGGAGAATCAGAAATAGTAAATGGACAGTTTCATTTAGCCCTATATTTACTTTCGTCAATTTCATAATGTTTTGTGTACTGGGGGGCCAAAGTCCATTGCGAGGTTCGTGTTTAGTGCGTCATGCAAGTCGCACAGTCCTCCTCAATCTTTGCCACGCTTGGGCGGTGACTCAACGATAGCGGAATTATTATAGTAGGTAAAGCCTCTTCACCGGGACATTAGGCACGCCTGCACGAAAAGCTCTAGAGAGAGAGAGAGGGGAGAAAAAATGAGACACGAAACTTTGGCCATTATACCAAAGTGTTCGTAATCTAAATGCGAATCTAACGAGGACAGTTTGCCAAACTGAGATAGAGAGAGAGAGAAAACGTAAGACACGAGGTTGGCGCGAAATTTAGTTGCCGAGAAGTTTTACGGCGTGAAGTTTCACTCCGTTTCTTCTAACGTCCAGCGGAAAAAAGCAAACGAGTCCACAAGTTACAATGAAACTCACCAAAAGATAACCACGTGGCTGCTGCAACGCATCTTGATCATGATTAAGAAAACGACATAGTACATTTTGTCGTATAATTGCAAATTTTTTATAATTGCATAATTGCTCAATAACTTTTTAGATTAACGAAAGAATTTTATAATTCTGTCACACAAATATATTATCCGGTAATCATGGAAAATTGTCATTTTTATCCATATTTAAATTAAAGCACTTGTTTTCCCCTTAATTTATTTTTTGCCCTCATCTTTTAGAATTGCATTGGGAAGGCTAAAAAAATATGGAATATAATTTAATAAATTTAGAAAAAACCTTTTTTAAATAAATTGACCAAAACTCATGCATAGGAAATATTTTGAATGTCCAGAACTTCTTCATTTTAGCTAAAAGAATTTCAGACACCGACACATAAAAATAAACAAAACAGAATTTTATAATTCTGTCACACAAATATATTATCCGGTAAACATGGAAAATTGTAATTTTTATTCATATTTAAATTAAAGCACTTTTTTCCCCTCAATTTTTTTTTTGCCGTCATCTTTTAGAATTGCATTGGAAAGGCTAAAAAAATATGGAATATAATTTAATAAATTTAGGAAAACCGTTTTTTTAATTAAATTTACCAAAACTCATGCCTAGGAAATATTTTGAATGTCCAGAACTTCTTCATTTTAGCTAAAAGAATTTCAGACACTGACACATAAAAATAAACAAAACAGAATTTTATAATTCTGTCACACAAATATATTATCCGGTAATCATGGAAAATTGTAATTTTTATTCATATTTAAATTAAAGCACTTTTTTCCCCTCAATTTGTTTTTTGCCCCATCTTTTAGAATTGCATTGGGAAGGCTAAAAAAATATGAAATATGATTTAAAACATTTAGGAAAACCGTTTTTTAAATAAATTGACCAAAACACATGCGTAGGAAATATTTTGAATGTCCAGAACTTCTTCATTTTAGCTAAAAGAATTTCAGACACTGACACATAAAAATAAACAAAACAGAATTTTATAATTCTGTCACACAAATATATTATCCGGTAAACATGGAAAATTGTAATTTTTATTCATATTTAAATTAAAGCACTTTTTTCCCCTCAATTTGTTTTTTGCCCCATCTTTTAGAATTGCATTGGGAAGGCTAAAAAAATATGAAATATGATTTAAAACATTTAGGAAAACCGTTTTTTAAATAAATTGACCAAAACACATGCGTAGGAAATATTTTGAATGTCCAGAACTTCTTCATTTTAGCTAAAGGAATTTCAGACACTGACACATAAAAATAAACAAAACAGAATTTTATAATTCTGTCACACAAATATATTATCCGGTAATCATGGAAAATTGTAATTTTTATTCATATTTAAATTAAAGCACTTTTTTCCCCTCAATTTGTTTTTTGCCCCATCTTTTAGAATTGCATTGGGAAGGCTAAAAAAATATGAAATATGATTCAAAACATTTAGGAAAACCGTTTTTTAAATAAATTGACCAAAACACATGCGTAGGAAATATTTTGAATGTCCAGAACTTCTTCATTTTAGCTAAAAGAATTTCAGACACTGACACATAAAAATAAACAAAACAGAATTTTATAATTCTGTCACACAAATATATTATCCGGTAATCATGGAAAATTGTAATTTTTATTCATATTTAAATTAAAGCACTTTTTTCCCCTCAATTTGTTTTTTGCCCCATCTTTTAGAATTGCATTGGAAAGGCTAAAAAAATATGGAATATAATTTAATACATTTAGGAAAACCGTTTTTTAAATAAATTTACCAAAAGTCATGCGTAGGAAATATTTTGAATGTCCAGAACTACTTCATTTTAGCTAAAGGAATTTCAGACACTGACACATAAAAATAAACAAAACAGAATTTTATAATTCTGTCACACAAATATATTATCCGGTAATCATGGAAAATTGTAATTTTTATTCATATTTAAATTAAAGCACTTTTTCCCCCTCAATTTGTTTTTTGCCGTCATCTTTTAGAATTGCATTGGAAAGGCTAAAAAAATATGGAATATAATTTAATAAATTTAGGAAAACCGTTTTTTTTAAATAAATTTACCAAAACTCATGCCTAGGAAATATTTTGAATGTCCAGAACTTCGTCATTTTAGCTAAAGGAATTTCAGACACTGACACATGAAAATAAATAAAACAAAAAATATTGTTATTTAATTTCTGATATTTAACAATGTGTCAAAATGGTATTTAGATTGAATTATTAATGGAATGTCAGGTTTGTTATTAGGAAATATTGTTTAACGACCATCCGCAGAATTGATCGAATCTGGCACGAACTCGAAGGGAGTCATCGTCAATTTTTCATTCTCTGGGTCTCTCTATCCTTGGACTATCGATTTCTCCATGAAGCGCGGGCTCAGAGGGTTGAAGGGTCTAAAACTATTTCAAGATGGCGTCGTGCGACGAAGCGCATAGTCGAAGTAGGCCAGAAGACGTCGTCAAATTGGATTATAGTCCGGCCTGAGTTCTCTTGGGTCTCTGTCCATTTTGCGTAATATCCCCCAATACAGTTTGCAACCTCCGCAAACCAAATGTCAAGAATAGTGAGAATAAAAACGTAATTCTTGCATTTAGAAACAACCGGCATGTTGAATGATTGGCATGAACTTTTGACTCGTATTTGACCCATTTGGTGTTAATAATAAACCTTTTCGCAATGATACACTTTAGTATATTTATGGCTCACCAGGATGGTTAAATAAAAATCAATAAATTGGCAGGAGAATGGAACCGAAAATGTGTTGAGAGATTTAAGATTAAAATACAAATAGATATTCGGACTCTACTCTCTACAGATTTTTAAATTTTCATTACAAAATCCTGGAAAATTCTGATAGTAGAATTTTATTATTAATGCATTCTTCATTTTATTTGAATGAAAGTAAAATGCATTTACGAGTATAAGTTTGAGGAGTGCATTTTTGTAAATTACCATTTTCCCATTATTTTAATTCAGAAAAGGATGCAAAGTATAAGGAAGTATGTTAATCAATTTTGGCTTCTGCATAGAGGAAGCTTTGCAAAAAGCGAAAAATTATTGAGAAAGCAATGTTTAAGGTTCTACATTGCATCCAAAAGTATTACGTTTCGACTCACATCTGAGTCCTCTTCAGAATTTTATTTTCAGCATCGATGAACATCAATCAATGGTGCCAATCGACACCGACCCATGTGTTTATTTATTTTATTTGATAAATAAGTCTGGATTGTTGATGTTGATTGATGAAGTTTTTTTTAAAAACCAAAATTTACACCCTTAAGGGGAAAAGAAAACAACACTCGTTGTAACAACCGAGTCCTCCAGTTGAAAACTTTTTTTCCCTCTTTTGCTGTTGGTGGAGGTGACGAGTGTTAGGTTAGAAACTAATACCACTTTACGCTTCCGTTTAATATTCTAATTATCACATTTTTTTTTTAAAGTTTTCAACCGGAGAAGCCGGTTGCACATGTTCGTCGTAGCCGATCTGCCGCGAAGATCTCGGCAGATCTTAAAAAAAGCTTCATCAATCAACATCAACAATCCAGACTTATTTATCAAATAAAATAAATAAACACATGGGTCGGTGTCGATTGGCACCATTGATTGATGTTCATCGATGCTGAAAATAAAATTCTGAAGAGGACTCAGATGTGAGTCGAAACGTAATACTTTTGAATTCTTTATTGAGGACCGCTCCATTGCCGAAACTCTTACAACAATTAATAAACAGCGGTTAAAATCTACATTTACAATCTACATTGCATCCTTTTTTATCATAGTAAAAAGGCATGCAACGGGTACTTTCTGAGGTACAATATGCGACTTGTGAACAATAGTGAAGGCCAAAATTTCATATCTAGACGAAAAAAAATGTAGGTTTTTTAGGTTGGATTTTCCGACCAAAAGTCGGGTCTGTGAGTTCTGAAATCAGAACCGACCAAAAGTGACATTTTCAAAAATCATCATAAAAAGGCATGTAACCGGTACTTTTTAAGGTACAATATGCGACTTGAGAACAATAGTGAAGGCCAAAATTTCATATCTTGAAGAACAAAAATTTAGGTTCTTTAGGTTGGATTTTCCGATCAAAAGTCGGATCTGTGAATTCTGAAATGAGAACCGACCAAAAGTGACTTTTCCAAAAATCATCGTAAAAAAGCATGTAACGGGTACTTTCTGAGGTACAATATGCGACTTGAGAACAATAGTGAAGGCCAAAATTTCATATCTTGAAGAAAAAAAAATTTAGGTTCTTTAGGTTGGATTTTCCGACCAAAAGTCAGATCTGTGAATTCTGAAATCAGAATCGACCAAAAGTGACTTTTTCAAAAATCATAATAAAAAGGCATGTAACCGGTACTTTCTGAGGTACAATATGTGACTTGAGAACAATAGTGAAGGTAAAAATTTCATATCTTGAAGAAAAAAAAATTTAGGTTCTTTAGGTTGGATTTTCCGATCAAAAGTCAGATCTGTGAATTCTGAAATCAGAACCGACTAAAAGTGACTTTTTCAAAAATCATCGTAAAATGGCATGTAACGGGTACTTTCTGAGGTACAATATGCGACTTGAGAACAATAGTGAAGGTAAAAATTTCATATCTTGAAGAAAAAAAAATTTTCGTCCTTTAGGTTGGATTTGCCGATCAAAAGTCGGATCTGTGAATTCTGAAATCAGAACCGACCAAAAGTGACTTTTTCAAAAATCATCGTAAAAAGGCATGTAACCGGTACTTTCTGAGGTACAATATGCGACTTGAGAACAATAGTGAAGGCCAAAATTTCATATCTTGAAGAAAAAAAAAATGTTGGTCCTTTAGGTTGGATTTTTCGACCAAAAATCGGATCTGTGAATTCTGAAATCAGAACCGACCAAAAGTGACATTTTCAAAAATCATCATAAAAAGGCATGTAACCGGTACTTTTTAAGGTACAATATGCGACTTGAGAACAATAGTGAAGGCCAAAATTTCATATCTTGAAGAAAAAAATATTTAGGTTGAATTTTCCGACCGGAAGTCGGACCTGTGGATTCTGAAATCAGAACCGACAAAAATTGACTTTTTCAAAAATCATAATAAAAAGGTATGTAACCGGTACTTTCTGAGGTATAATATGCGACTTGAGAACGATAGTGAAGGCCAAAATTTTATATCTTGACGAAAAAAAAATTTAGGTTGGTTTTTCCGACCGGAAGTCGGATTTTTGAATTCCGGAATCTGAAACGGAAAAAAGTCACGTTTAAAAAAAATCGTCGTAAAAAACCTTGTAACCGATAGTTTACACCGGGCAATAAATCAATCGTTCATTAGTGATCACATCCATTTATTTCCGACACACCTTATTTCGCAAAAAATAATTACATCTCATTATTACTATCCACATCCATATAATCAGTACGAATGATTATGATCACCGCATATTAAACGTGTACAGAACCAAAGCCTTACAAAAAAATAATTAACTGGCGAAAGAAAAAGAAATTGATAAATGATGTCGATAGAATTTTAATTAATCAAATATTCAAGAGTATTTGCTAGGCTGAAGTGAAGGCTGAGTGAACGTGTCGTGCGTGACCAGAGGATCAAAATCAATAGCGCAGGCGTCATAACATTCAGCAATTTCGCACCGATCCATTACGAGCTTTCTCATCGGCATACACAATCATTTTTTTTTCTTTTTTTTTTATTACGTGATAGATGTAATCTTCACTTTCGTTGTGTCCTTACGTACGACTCACCTGATGATCACGACTCGCCCTGAGACGATAAGCACGCCAGCCCAGTCTCGCCTATTAATTAAGAGCGATGACAGAGTTTAATCTGTATTCATAATGGTAGACCACCTTGGGTGGTTGCGCAGACTTGCTATCTAATATGAAACAGAGCGTAGAGCCTCCTGATATACTACTGGAAATGGAGGGTGAAGAGAAAGGCGTATAACAGAGGTAGGAAATGAGATAGCGAGAAGGGGAGAAGAATTCTCGGCAAAGGTTTCAATTAAATTCACGTTCACGATAGGGTCTCGTTTCTACCGTATAATATAGTTGTGTGCTCGCGCACCATCGGAATTGTAATACACGTTTACTCAGACCAGGTATTTGCGTTAAGAACGAGGATAGAAAATGTGCAGAAGCAAAAGCAAGCACACTTTGGCTACGAGTATGTACAGCGTGAAGTGAAAATTGCCCGAACAGTCGGACGCTCGCCGTCGCCGACGTCGACGTCGCCTTCCGGTCTAAGTAGTTACAGCCATACACACCGTGAGCGTTGTAAGCTATACTATGCGAACATGCAAATTGCACGAAGCTTTCCTCGCTGTACTGCCATACTACTGTTTTCTCATGCTGCTGCTGTTGCTGCTGCTGCTGCTTCTACTGCTGTGTTGTACTTTGTTTCCAGCTATTTCTCTCGTTAGAAACGGATCGATTCTCGCTGGCCGAGAAAGATATCGAGCGAATACCAGACTATGTATAATTGAGGCACTGTATATCTGTTATAGTACAGTCTGCAAACGCTTCCGGGTGCTAAAATAAAATCTCATAATCCTCGCCGAAATTTGAATTGCAACTCAAGGTGTAATAAAATATTTGTTTCGCAATCATTTTACTTGCTTATTTATGGGGTGGGGGTCGAAATAACGAATGACTATAATAGCGAATTTCAAAATAAGGAATGTAAATATAGAATGGCTGTCATTATGAAATTCGCTACTTTTATTGTATTTTAATAAGATGGGGGTCAAAATAGCAAATGGCTGAAATAGAGAATTTATTAATGATGGTCATTCTAGATTTGGACGTTCCTTATTTTGAAATTTGCTATTTTGACAAAGGAAAACGGTAGAGATTTTATAATTGAAGCTCTACATCTATTATAGTATAGTCTGCAAACGCTTTCGGGTGCTAAAATAAAATCTCATAATCATCGCCGAAATTTGAATTGCAACTCAAGGTGTAATAAAATATTTGTTTCGGAATCATTTTACTTGCTTATTTATGGGGTGGGGGTCGAAATAACGAATGACTATAATAGCGAATTTCAAAATAAGGAATGTAAATATAGAATTGCTGTCATTATGAAATTCGCTACTTTTATTGTATTTTAATAAGATGGGGGTCAAAATAGCAAATGGCTGAAATAGAGAATTTATTAATGATGGTCATTCTAGATTCAGACGTTCCTTATATTGAAATTCGCTATTTTGACAAAGGAAAACGGTAGAGATTTTATAATTTACGCACTACATCTATTATAGTATAGTCTGCAAACGCTTCCGGGTGCTAAAATAAAATCTCATAATCATCGCCGAAATTTGAATTGCAACTCAAGGTGTAATAAAATATTTGTTTCGGAATCATTTTACTTGCTTATTTATGGGGTGGGGGTCGAAATAACGAATGACTATAATAGCGAATTTCAAAATAAGGAATGTAAATATAGAATGGCTGTCATTATGAAATTCGCTATTTTGATTGTATTTTAATAAGATGGGGGTCAAAATAGCAAATGGCTGAAATAGAGAATTTATTAATGATGGCCATTCTAGATTCAGACGTTCCTTATTTTGAAATTCGCTATTTTGACAAAGGAAAACGGTAGAGATTTTATAATTTAAGCACTACATCTATTATAGTATAGTCTGCAAACGCTTCCGGGTGTCAAAATAAAATGTCATAATCCTCGCCGAAATTTGAATTCCAACTCAAGGTGTAATAAAACATTTGTTTCGGAATCATTTTACTTGCTTATTTATGGGGTGGGGGTCGAAATAGCGAATGGGTAAAATAACGAATTTAAAAAATAAGGAATGTCTAAATATAGAATGGCTATCATTATGAAATTCGCTATTTTTATTGTATTTTAATAAGATGGGGGTCAAAATAGCAAATGGCTGAAATAGCGAATTTATTAATGATAGCCATTCTTGATTCAGACGTTCCTTATTTTGAAATTCGCTATTTTGACAAAGGAAAACGGTAGAGATTTTATAATTTAAGCACTACATCTATTATAGTATAGTCTGCAAACGCTTCCGGGTGCTAAAATAAAATCTCATAATCCTCGCCGAAATTTGAATTGCAACTCCAGGTGTAATAAAATATTTGTTTCGCAATCATTTTACTTGCTTATTTATGGGGTGGGGGTCGAAATAGCGAGTGGCGAAAATAGCGAATTGTCAAAATAAGGAATGTCTAAATATAGAATGGCTGTCATTATGAAATTTGCTATTTTGATTGTATTTTAATAAGATGGGGGTCAAAATAGCAAATGGCTGAACTAGCGAATTTATTAATGATGGCTATTCTAGATTCAGACGATCCTTATTTTGAAATTCGCTATTTTGACTAAGGAAAACGGTAGAGATTTTATAATTTAAGCACTACATCTATTATAGTATAGTCTGCAAACGTTTCCGGGTGCTAAAATAAAATCTCATAATCATCGCCGAAATTTGAATTGCACCTCAAGGTGTAATAAAATATTTGTTTCGGAATTATTTTACTTGATTATTTATGGGGTGGGGGTCGAAATAGCGAATTTCAAAAGAAGGAATGTCTAAATATAGAATGGCTATCATTATGAAATTCGCTATTTTGATTGTATTTTAATAAGATGGGGGTCAAAATAGCAAATGGCTGAAATAGCGAATTTATTAATGATGGCCATTCTAGATTCAGACGTTCCTTATTTTGAAATTCGCTATTTTGACAAAGGAAAACGGTAGAGATTTTATAATTTAAGCACTACATCTATTATAGTATAGTCTGCAAACGCTTTCGGGGGTCAAAATAAAATGTCATAATCGAGTGGGGGTTGAAATAGTGAATGGCTAAAATAGCGAATTTCAAAATAAGGAATGTCTAAATGTAGAATGGCTGTCATTATGAAATTCGCTATTTTGATTGTATTTTAATAAAATGGGTGTCAAAATAGCGAATGATCAAAATAGCAAATGGCTGAAATAGCGAATTTATTAATGATGACCATTCTAGATTCAGACGTTCCTTATTTTGAAATTCGCTATTTTGACAAAAGAAAACGGTAGGGTGGGGGTCGAAATAGCGAATGGCTAAAATAGCGAATTTCAAAATAAGGAATGTCTAAATATAGAATGGCCATCGTTATAAAATTCGCTATTTTAACCATTCGCTATTTTGATTGTATTTTAATAAGATGGGGGTCAAAATAGCGAATGATCAAAATAGCAAATGGCTGAAATAGCGAATTTATTAATGATGGCCATTCTAAATTCAGACGTACCTTATTTTGAAATTCGCTATTTTGACCCCCACCCATTTTTAGAAAAGGAAAACGGTAGAGATTTTACAATTGAAACACAGATATAGTATAATTAAGGCACTGTATCTATTATAATAATTTGCAAATGCCTCCGGGAGCAAAACTGAAATTTCATATTCCCGGCCAAAATTTCTCGATACATTCTGTAGAGAGTAAAATTTTAACGAGCATTGTAAGCAACCTTTAGTTTCGAACTCAATTGATTTAACTACAGCTAATTATTACCCAAAAAAAAAAAAATTGCTATGGTTTTGCAATTATCCACAATAACCAACAAAATATGCGGTATTGTCAGTTTACCAACTTTGTTTAATTATATTTTTCACTCCTCCTCCCCCTTTTTATTTCACCCTTAATTTTAAATAACATTCGTAATATGTCCAGAATCGCCACAAAAAAAAAATCAGAAAAAACTAAAAATATATATAGGCGTGAAAAAATGTAAAAATAATTATAGCGCTTCAAATGACGGACATTATTCCATAAATAATAAATTTAAAAAAAAAAACTAAAACAAATTCCTCCAACCAAAGTCCATCTCCGATTACAATTTAATATAAAACTGATCATCAAAAAAAAAAAAAGGTCATCTATCGTGCAGGACAAAATGTCAGAGGGAAAGGGTTAATAAACTCGGGCCGACAAACCCCGTCTGAAAAATGATTCGATTTAAGCGCTAGGCGCCTTTTACTTCTGGTTTCTCTCGTGTCTCTCGTGGAGTGACTCAACGGTAAATTGCAATGAAGGGCTGTAGGAGTAAAAGGAGATTGAGGGTACGTGAAATTTTACTTGTACTTAAATTACCTTTTCTGCAATGGCACTAGAAACGCTCTCCACCTCCGCGTTGCATTTGAGAGAAACGAAGGGAATTCCGGGTAGCTATATGGAGTCCCTAGAAGGGGTAGGGAAAGGGGAGAGGCGAGAAGGACGTGAAGAGTAATAGCGTTTAAGGGAGGTTGCGTGTGGCGCCGTGCATGAACGGCGTCGCGACGTCTAAGCGCCGACGTAGCTATCCTGTACTATATCCATAGATATATATATAGATATATAGTTATCTAAATGTATATACACGTGGAGGCAGTACATAGAATGAGCGGCTTTGCCAGGGCGACCGGTAGTCGCTACTCTGTGGCATTACACGTCGGAGTTACAGAGCCCCTCCCCCGGTTTAACGCTCGAAAACAAATATCTGCTCAACTTTGCTGCAGAGCCTGCAGTATACGGCTTGCACGTTTTTCACTAGCGGTTCGTGTCGTCCAGTTGTCGTTTCACCTTATTTTATCGCTCCAGAGTAAAGGAAAAACAAAAAAACAACAAGTTACAATGTAAAATGAAAAATATTAGTAAACGCATTGATCAATTTTTTCGTACGCGACGAACAGCGTTTTTGACAGGGGAAAATTATATGTGAAAGCCATGTACTTTGCATTATTTCTTTTAGCCATTTATCAAGTCAACTGGATTTGTTTTACTCAATGCTATTTTTTTTTTTCAACTAATTAAAGTCGGAGTAACTATATTTTTCAGAAAATATAGGAAAAAAAGGGTCCATTAAAATTTTATTTAATACTTTGCTGCACTGAGAGAAAAGATTTCATTGACGCCAAAGAAATGGGTGGATTGATTTTTTTTCATTGATTTCAATGAAATAGTGCATTTGAATTTCAAAGAGAACATTTAATTGCCTGTAAATAAAGATTTACTTAGTGAGGCTATAATAAAGAAACAGTTTCATTGTTTTAAAGAGACGTTTTCATTGGTTCAAAGAAACGTTATCATTGATCTCTCTCTCGCACCTAACCTCACTTTTTTATTTTCCGGTTCTCCCGAACGAACGGTTTTGAGTTTCGAGGAGCCAGAAGCTTAGCCTATTTCTGCCGTACTTCCTCACATACTCACAAAATTTGAGCTTTATCTGCCGCCTACTTTAGGAAAAAATAGGTTTCGAAAGTTTGAGGTGGTAAGAAGAAGGTTTCATTGAATCAGAGACGATATCTTTGAAATCAATGAAAAAGTTTCATTGCTTTGAAGAAATGTTTCTTTGAATCAATGTCACTACTTTTCATTGAGTTTGAGATCATTCAAAGAAAAGATAGTATTGAAATTCAAGTATTTCATTTCATTGGCAAAGATTTCCGTGAATCAATGAAACTTTTTCTCTCGGTGTAAGGTAAACGTACCAATGGTGGGACAGGTCCCAATTGAGGGATACTAAAGGGATATTTGTAGATACTAAGAGTTTAATGGATAAAATATTAAAAAATAACTCTTCCAATTGTATCTGTTATATATAATTAACATACGTGAAAAGATTTCATGTTTTTCATCGTAAATTGAAAATGTAAATAATAACTATATTAGCGGATCTATGGTGTTCGAGCTTTTTCAGCAAATCCCTAAACCAATTAGCTAAGGAGAGCCGAATAATCATTAATATGATACCCCGGAGATTTTAGTTCGTTCGAGACTGTCCATAGGTATTTCAAATTCAGAAATTCTTAAAGTTTAAGATTACACTGTCAAATGTTACGTACAATATCTTAAAACTCGTAATTTTTGTGTCCCGTTATTGGAGCTGACCGAATATACGTTGGCACCACTGTCCAACGTATGTTCCGCGACTGGGGCAAGTAGTAAGCAATCTCGCTGCGACCCAGAGCCGGGACACAATCGCACGATGGACATTTTGACGCGGATCTTGGGTTATGCGGTAGCAAAAACTTCATTGATAATTTACTAAAATATATATATGTATTTTATAAACATATATGTTTTATTTATTGCATCATAGGTGTAAATATGTGTACCGCACATTTTTTGGCATTTCTTTTCAAGCAGATGCGTTAAAATTTGTAGATGTCCACCGATACACACATTTGGTGTCCCAGCAGCGGGACATGCACAAAAATACCCGTCCCGGCACTGGTACATCTGTATTTTTCAGCGTTTTAATCAATAACTATTTATCAAACAATCGGAAATATTTTTATTGTATAGTTTTTGGAAACTAGAAACTCTAATCTTGCAATTCGTTACCACCATTTGCAAAATAATTAATATATGCATGCGGAAATTGGCATACAAAACAGACACCGCCTTAAACGTCCCGCCATTGGTACGTTTACCTTAGTAAGCGCATTGATCAATTTTTTCGTATGCGACGAGCAGCGTTTTTGACAGGGGGAAAATTATATGTGGAAGCCATGTACTTTGCATTATTTTTTTTAACCATTTATCAAGTCAACTGGATTTGTTTTACTTAAAGCTATCTTTTTTAAACTAATTAAAGTCGGAGTAACTATATTTTTCAGAAAATATAGAAAAAGAAGGTTCCGTTAAAATATTATTTAATACTTTGCTGCAGAGCCTGCAGTAAACGGCTTGCAGTTGTCCAGTTGTCGTTTCACCTTACTTTATCGCTTCAGAGTAAAGGAAAAACAAAAAACGACAACAGGTTACAATCGAAAATGAAAAATATTAGCAAGCGCGTTGATCAATTTTTTCATACCCGACGAGCAGCGTTTTTGACAGGGGAAAATTATATGTGGAAGCAATCTACTTTGCATTATTTTTTTATTTTTTATTTGATGCTTTAAAGATTTTAAAAATATGATCGCAATTTTACAAAATATTTTTATTGTTAATTGGCAAATTGTCAAGTATTTTAATATATGTTCTTCAACAAACTCGTTATGTGAAATTGATTTAGTTAGTGTACCAATTTCACAAATATTGGAAACGAATTTTTTAATTTCCAAGAAGCTCGATTATTAAGAAAATAAAAATTTAATTTTTTTATAATATTGGAATGTCTCGGTTAATTTTTACACAAATTTTTACCAAATATTATTACAGGTTATATGTACATATGAAAATTTGTAGCTCTGTTCGTTGATTATTTAAAAAAGTAAAAACTGCCAGAGTATTTACAAATATTTTCCATGAAATAAAAAAAAATGATAAAATCCCAATTCGAAAATAATTTTTACCAAAAATTATTCGAAATAAATGAATGCCTATACTTCGTCTCCTTGAAAAATTTCAGTATAATCGGCCCGATAGTTTTTCAGATACGAATATTTACATACATGCATTTTTTTTTCTAAATCACTTTTCTAAGCATTTTGCATTATGTTAAATAAACCAAAATTAAAATCTCGAGAAAAAACACACAAAGATAAAGCTTTCTTTACGAGAAAGCAAAATTGTAGACTGAGGCAATAAGCACCATTTTGAAAAAATTATTCACCGTTGAATTGTGTAACAGGTAAGAGTAGAGACTTTCGTGCGGATTCGCTCGTGGCGTATGCGTGTCCCGAGATAATTACTTCGTTTTATTGCATGCGATCCCTGATATACAGTATATCACATGGTAGTTGAAAAGTATTACAGGGTATAGAAGAGGTCAGTGTGGGTGTTATGGGTTAGCAGTAACTTACAGTAAAAAAGCTTCCCCTCTGGCTCTTTATAGGCATCCATAACTATTATTAATAGTTAAATAGTTAAAATTGAATTACAAGAACATCGAATCAGTGGAAGAGCCCTAAATATCGGTCAAAGTACTTTAACGTTTCACCGTTTAGTGACATGAAATGAAACAAGTACTCAGATTGTTTTTTCTTTTGTAATTAATTCGACGATTTTTCCCAATATACATGATTTATCGAAGAATTTTTGTACGTTTTAGACATTTTTCGTAGGTTTCATTTATAAATCTTTGTTTTTAATTATCATAAATCTTATTGTGTTTAAAATAAACCCTTTCTTTAAAAAACTATTAAAAATTCGCAAATTTTTAAATCATTTCGAAAAAAAATTAAAAATGGCAAAAAATTCTTAAATAATCGTATTCCAATTTTAGTGAATTCTTTTCAGAAGAAAAAAAATTAGAGTTTGTAAAAAGATTTTTGAATCGTTCTTATCATAATTTAAAAAAATCTTAAATAATCGCATGTATTCCAATTTCAATGAGTTCTTTTCAGAAGAATAAAAAATTAGCGTTTATAAAAAGATTTTTGAATTGTTCTTATCATAATAAAAAAAATTCTTAAATAATCGTATGTGTTCCAATTTTCGGAAAAAAAAAATTAGCGTTTGTAAAAATCTATTTTAATTGTTTTTATCGTAATAAAAAAAATACTTCTTTTCTGACATTTTATATGCTTCCATAACTATTATCAATAGTTAAATAGTTAAAATTAAATAATGCCAAAATCGAATTTACAGGCATTTATAACAATTATCAATAGTTAAATAGCTAAAATTGAATAATGACAAAATCGAATTTATAGGCATTTATAACTATAATCAATAGTAAAATAGTAAAATTGAGTAATGACAAAATCGAATCAGCGGAAGAGCCTAAAATATCGGCCACTACAGTTTAACGAGTAAATTATATACCGGAACTATATCGAAGCGAAGAAAGTGAGCCAATAAAACTGGTCTGATCGTTACCGCCGTTTCCACTGCGCCGTCCGGTGGTTCCGCTGCGTGTTTCGTGAACATTATCCTTCTACCCTTGCAAACGATACTTGTATACCAAATTACGTCATCGTTAACGAAGAATGAGAGAGAGAATCGAGATGGCAAGTGGTCAGAGGGAAAGGAAATGGTAAATTCGCTGCGATAGAAAGAGAAAGACAACCAAAAAAGTACACGTACGAATATATACACAAACCCTCCTTTTTCTTACCCTTTCCCGGTTTCTATTTTTTTTTCTGCACGTATAGCTTGGAGAATACCTTCGAGTACAATGAAGTCGAACGATCGAAGGGCACCACGAAAACGAGGATAAAGGAAAGAGAAAGAAAGGAAAACCCCTTCATTTCTTTCTCTTTCTCTCTCGGCCAAAATGAGAAGCAGAAGAGAAAGAAAATCTTGACCTTTCAGCACGAGCGACGCCGCGCGGGGCAGTAAAGCTTAACGAGCGCTTTTTGGGATTGGTCTGGCATTTTCTCTCTCTCTTTGGTGATGAGAGAAAGCAAGTAATAATGTAACAGTAGTAGAAAAGGACCTAACATCAGTGGCCCCTTCAGTTGGTTCGACCAGAAGCGAGAATTCTCTTTTAAAACCTTTGGGTCAAGTGGTTTTAATCTTTTTTTTCTTACGCCGAAGACACACCACACTATTATCGAAGTTACGGTCGTTGAGGCTGACAATAACTCGCCTTTACTACTTGAGTGTAACCATTTAATCAATTAAAAAAGCTTTTGCAAGGATTTTTAAAGACTTCCAAGCGCAGCTACTGGCTAAGCTGGCAATTTTAACGTTAATCGGTTAGACAAAAGACTACTTGGACTATTGTTTTGATTACAAGAGCCTCTTAAAACGAAGAGACAATTATTATGGTGGAAATAGCATTACGTAATACTGGAAACAGTCAAGCTAACGACCTTTATGAAACGAAATTTACTGGAAACGTTTTATTAATATCGATTTCACTGAAGCAGTTAATTTAGATGAATGGGAAAGGTGTTGTTGACGTGGATGAATTTTACAGCTGTGGATAACAGAACCAGTTAGTGTTAATGCACGTGACTCTGAAATATTTCCAATAGTCGATGCCACGTGATTGGAGAAAGAGAAATACTAATAATTCAACAAATTTTCCGTGCATGTGATTGAGATTTTTATTAAGGGTCCATCACGCATTTTGATAGAAGTTTAGTGGAATTGTAATTCGAATACTTCGCGAAAAAATATCGGAAAAAAAATTAATGAAATTTTGAAAATGAAAAAATTTAAAAAAATAACAGAACGAGTTAGTGCAAATGCACGTGGCTCTGAAATATTTCCAATAGTCGATGTCACGTGATTGGAGAAAGAGAAATACTAATAATTCAACAAATTTTCCGTGCATGTGATTGAGATTTTTATTAAGGGTCCATCAGGCATTTTGATAGAAGTTTAGTGGAATTGTAATTCGAATACTTCGTGAAAAAATATCGGAAAAAAAATTAATGAAATTTTGAAAATGAAAAAATAAAAAAAATAACAGAACGAGTTAGTGCAAATGCACGTGACTCTGAAATATTTCCAATAGTCGATGTCACGTGATTGGAGAAAGAGAAATACTAATAATTCAACAAATTTTCAGTGCATGTGATTGAGATTTTTATTAAGGGTCCATCAGGCATGTTGATAGAAGTTTAGTGGAATTGTAATTCGAATACTTCGCGAAAAAATATCGGAAAAAAAATTAATGAAATTTTGAAAATTAAAAAATTAAAAAAAATAACAGAACGAGTTAGTGCAAATGCACGTGGCTCTGAAATATTTCCAATAGTCGATGTCACGTGATTGGAGAAAGAGAAATACTAATAATTCAACAAATTTTCCGTGCATGTGATTGAGATTTTTATTAAGGGTCCATCAGGCATTTTGATAGAAGTTTAGTCGAATTGTAATTCGAATACTTCGCGAAAAAATATCGGAAAAAAAATTAATGAATTTTTGAAAATGAAAAAATAAAAAAAATAACAGAACGAGTTAGTGCAAATGCACGTGACTCTGAAATATTTCCAATAGTCGATGCCACGTGATTGGAGAAAGAGAAATACTAATAATTCAACAAATTTTCCGTGCATGTGATTGAGATTTTTATTAAGGGTCCATCACGCATTTTGATAGAAGTTTAGTGGAATTGTAATTCGAATACTTCGCGAAAATATATCGGAAAAAAAATTAATGAAATTTTGAAAATGAAAAAATAAAAAAAATAACAGAACGAGTTAGTGCAAATGCACGTGACTCTGAAATATTTCCAATAGTCGATGCCACGTGATTGGAGAAAGAGAAATACTAATAATTCAACAAATTTTCAGAGCATGTGATTGAGATTTTTATTAAGGGTCCATCACGCATTTTGATAGAAGTTTACTGGAATTACAATTCGAATACTTCGCGAAAAAATATCGAAAAATAAATTAATGAAATTTTGAAAATGAAAAAATTAAAAAAAATAATAGAACCAGTTAGTGCAAATGCACGTGACTCTGAAATATTTCCAATAGTCGATGCCACGTGATTGGAGAAAGAGAAATACTAATAATTCAACTAATTTTCAGTGCATGTGATTGAGATTTTTATTAAGGGTCCATCAGGCATTTTGATAGAAGTTTAGTGGAATTATAATTCGAATACTTCGCGAAAAAATATCGGAAAAAAAATTAATGAAATTTTGAAAATTAAAAAATTAAAAAAATAACAGAACGAGTTAGTGCAAATGCACGTGACTCTGAAATATTTCCAATAGTCGATGTCACGTGATTGGAGAAAGAGAAATACTAATAATTCAACAAATTTTCCGTGCATGTGATTGAGATTTTTATTAAGGGTCCATCAGGCATTTTGATAGAAGTGTAGTCGAATTGTAATTCGAATACTTCGCGAAAAAATATCGGAAAAAAATTAATGAAATTCTGAAAATGAAAAAATAAAAAAAAATAACAGAACGAGTTAGTGCAAATGCACGTGACTCTGAAATATTTCCAATAGTCGATGCCACGTGATTGGAGAAAGAGAAATACTAATAATTCAATAAATTTTCCGTGCATGTGATTGAGATTTTTATTAAGGGTCCATCAGGCATTTTGATAGAAGTTTAGTGGAATTGTAATTCGAATACTTCGCGAAAAAATATCGGAAAAAAAATTAATGAAATTTTGAAAATTAAAAAATTAAAAAAAATAACAGAACGAGTTAGTGCAAATGCACGTGGCTCTGAAATATTTCCAATAGTCGATGTCACGTGATTGGAGAAAGAGAAATACTAATAATTCAACAAATTTTCCGTGCATGTGATTGAGATTTTTATTAAGGGTCCATCAGGCATTTTGATAGAAGTTTAGTCGAATTGTAATTCGAATACTTCGCGAAAAAATATCGGAAAAAAAATTAATGAATTTTTGAAAATGAAAAAATAAAAAAAATAACAGAACGAGTTAGTGCAAATGCACGTGACTCTGAAATATTTCCAATAGTCGATGCCACGTGATTGGAGAAAGAGAAATACTAATAATTCAACAAATTTTCCGTGCATGTGATTGAGATTTTTATTAAGGGTCCATCACGCATTTTGATAGAAGTTTAGTGGAATTGTAATTCGAATACTTCGCGAAAATATATCGGAAAAAAAATTAATGAAATTTTGAAAATGAAAAAATAAAAAAAATAACAGAACGAGTTAGTGCAAATGCACGTGACTCTGAAATATTTCCAATAGTCGATGCCACGTGATTGGAGAAAGAGAAATACTAATAATTCAACAAATTTTCAGAGCATGTGATTGAGATTTTTATTAAGGGTCCATCACGCATTTTGATAGAAGTTTACTGGAATTACAATTCGAATACTTCGCGAAAAAATATCGAAAAATAAATTAATGAAATTTTGAAAATGAAAAAATTAAAAAAAATAATAGAACCAGTTAGTGCAAATGCACGTGACTCTGAAATATTTCCAATAGTCGATGCCACGTGATTGGAGAAAGAGAAATACTAATAATTCAACTAATTTTCAGTGCATGTGATTGAGATTTTTATTAAGGGTCCATCAGGCATTTTGATAGAAGTTTAGTGGAATTATAATTCGAATACTTCGCGAAAAAATATCGGAAAAAAAATTAATGAAATTTTGAAAATTAAAAAATTAAAAAAATAACAGAACGAGTTAGTGCAAATGCACGTGACTCTGAAATATTTCCAATAGTCGATGTCACGTGATTGGAGAAAGAGAAATACTAATAATTCAACAAATTTTCCGTGCATGTGATTGAGATTTTTATTAAGGGTCCATCAGGCATTTTGATAGAAGTGTAGTCGAATTGTAATTCGAATACTTCGCGAAAAAATATCGGAAAAAAATTAATGAAATTCTGAAAATGAAAAAATAAAAAAAAATAACAGAACGAGTTAGTGCAAATGCACGTGACTCTGAAATATTTCCAATAGTCGATGCCACGTGATTGGAGAAAGAGAAATACTAATAATTCAATAAATTTTCCGTGCATGTGATTGAGATTTTTATTAAGGGTCCATCAGGCATTTTGATAGAAGTTTAGTGGAATTATAATTCGAATACTTCGCGAAAAAATATCGGAAAAAAAATTAATGAAATTTTGAAAATTAAAAAATTAAAAAAATAACAGAACGAGTTAGTGCAAATGCACGTGACTCTGAAATATTTCCAATAGTCGATGGCACGTGATTGGAGAAAGAGAAATACTAATAATTCAACAAATTTTCCGTGTATGTGATTGAGATTTTTATTAAGGGTCCATCAGGCATTTTGATAGAAGTTTAGTGGAATTGTAATTCGAATACTTCGCGAAAAAATATCGGAAAAAAAATTAATGAAATTTTGAAAATGAAAAAATAAAAAAAAATAACAGAACCAGTTAGTACAAATGCACGTGACTCTGAAATATTTCCAATAGTCGATGTCACGTGATTGGAGAAAGAGAAATACTAATAATTCAACAAATTTTCAGTGCGTGTGATTGAGATTTTTATTCATCACGCATTTTGATAGAAGTTTAGTGGAATTCTAATATTTCGCAAAAAAATATCGAGACGAAAATTAATGTCAGCGAAGATATTGAGATTTTACAAATAAAGGTAATAATAATTCAAAATTATTTCATTAATTAGTAAAGAAATAAATTATTCAACAATTTTTATGTGGACGTTAATTTATTTATTTCTGAAACGAATTTGTTGCAAGAATTTTTTTGCAAATAATAATAAAGCTAAAAATCTATATATTAATTTATGAAAAAATTCATCCGGCATAAATTTTTTTTCTGAAATTAATTCACGATTTTTTACAAATACTCTAATATTTTCTCTCCACTTTCAACATTTTTTTGGTAAAATTAAAAAAAAAAAGTACCAAAATTCATTAAAAAATCATCTACATTTAGAAAAATCATCGATTTCAAACTAATTCTCTACTACCCAAAAACATAGCAATCCCACTACCATATCTCCCAATCTAGGTTATCCCTACAACCATTAAGAGTCCAATCCCATTGGGCCGATATCGCAAAAACCAATTCAACCGTAACGGTTAATTTTGGGGGATGAAAAAGGAAATTGAAGGGATTATTGTTGACACAAGAGTTTTCTTTTTTTTCCACCATTGGAATACAGCCTGAAATATAGTATGAAGCACGAAATCTATACGTGACTGAAAGATATTCCCAATGGAACTCTGACGTTACGTGAAGATTCCACGAAGTTATATGTATTACCAGAAACAGTGCTTACGTAAAAAGTAGTGCGAGGGAGGAGGAAAAAGTAGAAAGGAAAAGGGGGATGGACGACGAGAGGACGCTGGAAAGTCCCACAGCAGCTTGTCGATTGGATCGATGCGGTGACTCATCGAGGGTGGTGACAAGGTCTTTCCAGTCTTCTTCCTTTTCGTTCTTCGTCCCTTCTATTTTTTTCCCTTCATCCCTTGGCCTCTCACTATTGCCAAGTCTTCCCGACGATCTCGTGTCGTTTTCTCCCTTTCCCTTGGACCTCCATCCCCTTCTCCAGGAAAACTCGTCCTCCGTCCTTTACTCTGTCTTTCCCTCACTGCTATCTCTCTATCTTCCATGTTCTATAATACGAAAAGCGTGTTTGAAACTTTACGAACGGAAACTCAGCCCTGAGGCACGATTTGCCGTCTCGCTCCTCCGAAGCTACCAGACAAACTCAACTCTTGAATAGTCTCGTTCTTCCTCTGACTAACTCGCCCTACACTTCGCACTATCTATAGATCTTCAGCTTTCTACTCCTCGTTGCATAACAACTAGATGCATCTGATATTCACCGTAGCTTCCTTCGACCTCTGCACACACACACACACACATACATACAACGAACCATCTTGGAGTTACTATCAAGTTTTCGAAAGATTGGTTCTCCCCTAAGGGAGCTAATCTTTCTTGCATATCTTGCAGTTTTTAAATGATTTAACTAGAAATTTTGTTATAATATATGTGAAGAGTTTTTGACATTTTTTTAAATGGCAATTGCAATGCTGTTCGTCACTGTTGGAATTAAATTAAGAGCTTCGTGCTCCATTTTTAATAATTTGAAGATACCGAAAAACAACATTTTTGTGCTAATGTAAATTCAAGTTTTTAATCTATGTTGCAAACTTCAAATGTTTTGAATTCAAAGGCGAATTCTTGTTATGATTTTATTGGGATAAAAAAGCCTTTGATGATAGCGTAGCATTTTTGCTACATTGGGAATCGGATCTGTGAATTTAAAAATCAGAAACAGGGAAAAGTTACTTTTTTTTTAAATCTCGGTAGAAAAGTTTGAAACTGGTGATTTCTGTCGGGAAATATTCGACTTAAGAACGACAGTGAAGACCAACATTCGATATGTTCAAAATAAAAATTTCGAAATTGTATATTTTTTATATTTTCGGTTGAAAAAATTCTGAATCATATTCTTTAAGAGATCTTTCCAGTGTGACGGCCCGAAAAATAGCCTATTTTCACGATTTTTTTCGGACGGTTACTATACTCCGATCAATCTGAAATTTTTATGACATATTAAGGTAATCATGAATGACAGAAAATGATTTTTTTCAAGACGATTTTTATTGTTTAAATATATTTTTTTAATTGTTGAAAATAATGTTGATAAAAAAGATAGCCTCATGGTGGACATCCTAGGGGTCGCAAATTTGATCTGAAAAAAAAACCCAAAGGATTATTAATTAGTCTGCGATTGGCTATCGTGCTGTGGAGGCTTTTTTTAATCAAAATTGACAAAATGGCGGCGGTTTGAAAAAAAAGTACCGAATTTAGCCTTTTTTTTCGACAGTTTTTCTTTTAAAAAAATGGGAAGATCAAAAAAAAGCTTCCATAGCACGATAGAGAGTAGCGTGAAGAATGTTCTCCTAAAATTTGAAAACGATCGCTTGAAAACTGCTCCCTGGAGAATGTCCACCGTTTTGAAAAATGTCGATTCGAGAAAAACGCGTTTAAAGTTTCGAGTGTAGAAATTTCATATACCTAAATTGTGTAGTTACGACTAATCGGCGATGCCAGGTCCATAAAGTATGCCAGCGAAGTATTTCGAATTTTTAAAATTTACTTAGGTTTAAAAATTTGAGAGGATATTTTTGACCGTATATACTAATGGATAAGACAAAAAAAAGTCGATTTTTTTTCATCAGTTTTTATTTCTCATATTTCAATCATTTTTATCAAATATATTCAGTCGAACATACATAGGGTGTCCACTTTTTTTTTTTTAATTCTATGACAAATGTAGAAAAATAAAATTTAATGTTGGTCCATACTATTTTTATAGCTATGATTTTTTTATAATTGTTGAAAAGTTTAAAGCTTAGAAAACTAATAAAAATGCACACAAACTTTTCACCAATTATAAAAAATCATAGCTATAAAAAAAGTATGGACCAACATAAAATTTTATTTTTCTATAACATTTGTCATGAAATTAAAAAAAAAAAGAAACGTGTGACACCCTATATATGTTCGACTGAATATATTTGATAAAAATGATTGAAATATGAGAAATAAAAACTGGAGAAAAATGAGAAGGGTTTTGAGAGTGAATACGACAATGGAGGAAATACGACGAGTATGCAAAAAGAGGATATATAGGGTTTTAAGTACATGAGGGTGATGGCTCGAGTGTCACAAGCACAGCGATACGAGAGGGAGAGGGTGCAGCAGAAATGCCATGTGATCGAGCCATATATGTACCAGAGGCTAAATCCCTTAACGTAGTTCACGTTCTTCGGTTTTTTTCGCCCTATCTTAACCCCCTGCAATGTTGAATAGTAGGGAAATTACAAAAAGTACGAGGGAGAAAAATCGAATAAATTCACGATGACATGTAATTTAAAAATAAATATATTTCACTGCTAGGAAAAAAAGCTTCGTTAAGTATTTTTCGGTGACATGTAATTTTAGATTTCTTGACAAGATAAGTAGAATTGGACAAAAGTGACAATGGATGAATGAAAATAAATGGGGAGAAATGCAAGTTGAAAGGGAATCGATAGTGCAAATAGAAGATAAAACGTAGTGCGACTATACGAAGGGAAGATGAAAAAAAAAAAAAAAAAGAAAAGGGGGCCAAGGAGATTCGAACTAAGTAGACCGATGCACACACGTACACGAAGTTTTCCTCGCGCGCCGCTTTCAACTCCTTGCGAGAAAAGTCCTCTCGCCCTTCGGCTCTCGCTGCCAACCGGTGCATTCGAGTGGCACCGAAAAAAGAGCGAGGAAAGCACCGGAGGAATAGGAAATCGGCCACTCGTTCTCTCGCACGTAGGCGTCATTCGTCGTGTCGAAAAGTTCGCCTCGTGGATAGCTACATCATTCCGTATCCTGAAGATAAATATTGCTGGCTCTTTTCTCGTTTATCTTTCAAAGCTTCTTATATTTCGTTTGTAATCATTATTGGAAAGTCAATTCGGCTGTTTTAGCCATTTATCAAGTCAACTGGATTTTTTTTTACTCAAAGCTATTTTTTTTCAACTCAATAAATTCGGAGTAACTTTATTTTTCAGAAAATATAGAAACAAAAAGGTCCCGTTAAAATATGATTTAATACTCCAGGAAAGTTTAAGTCGTGAAAATTAAATGATTGAGCCATTATTTTTCGGTTATCTTGAACAGAAATGAAAAATGTTTCTAAAAAATTCGATTCTATTCTATTCTACCAGCTTCTTATATTTTGTTTGTTATCATTATTGAAAGACTGATTTAGGTAGTTTTTTTCCATTTATGGAGCCAATTGGATTTTTTTTTCAGTCATTCAAAAACATAATTAATTGGATACAGCGTAATTATTCTGCCATGTTGGAAAAAAATATATTAGCATTTTATTGGAAAAAAAAGGTTCCATTAAAATATGATTTAATACTCCAAGAAAGTTAAAGTCTTGGGGAATGAAATGAGCCATTATTTTTCCGTTACCCATTAATTTTCTTTTTATGGCATTTTTAAAGAAATTTCTAGCATAATATGTATTTTTTTTTAAGTTTAATAAAAAGCTTATACATTTTCTTAATAACGTGGTAGGATAATCTAACAAAATAAATGGCGTCAAGACATATATACGATTAATAAGTAAATAATAATAATTCTATTGACTGGAAAATCAAAAAACACTAAAACAGATGCATTAAAAGACTTTTTCACTTTTTTTAAAAGATTTTCTTTAACAAAAAAAATGGCACGCCTCGTTTAATTCCAAATACATCCCCAATCGAAAGTTTGTTTGGATAAAAATCTGAATATCTCACATTGAAAAAAAAAAATCAAGATCAACGAAGATACTAAAAACATTATTCATTGAATAAGAATAATAGCTATAATAACGTCAAAATATAAATAATACATTAGAATAATCCCATTTTATACATACAAAGTCTCGTTTCATGAAAACAGCCTTCAAATTTTTTTTTCGTAAATATGACTTAATATTTCCAACCACGTTGATTTTTTTTTAAATGTCAATATTTTTTCTAAATGTCTACACTGTTAGAAAAGACTGAAAGTTTTTATGCATAAACTCGTCATCTAAATTTAATATACAATTGTGGTAAAAAAATTAATGTACTTTTGCTGTAAAATCAAAGCAAATTATTAAAATTCAATTTGACGGAAAAATTAAATGAAGAAGCTAAAGTATTTATGGATAAACTCGTCATCTAAATTTAATGTAAAATTGTGGTAAAAAATGAATGTACTTTTACAATAAAATCCAAGCAAATTATTAAAATTCAATTTGACTGTAAAATTAAATGAAGAACCTAAAGTATTTATGGATAAACTCGTCATCTAAATTTAATGTACAATTGTGGTAAAAAATTAATGTACTTTTACAATAAAATCAAAGCAAATCATTAAAATTCAATTTGACGGTAAAATTAAATGACGAACCTAAAGTATTTATGGATAAACTCGTCATCTAAATTTAATGTACAATTGTGATAAAAAATTGTAAAAAACTTTACAATAAAATCAAAGCAAATTATTAAAATTCAATTTGACTGAAATACACTATAAAATAAAAGTAAATTATTGAATTTTCTGTGCCAAACATTAATTTTCCCACTTGTATATTAAATTGAATATACCAGTTTATGCACAAAAGCTATGCAATTCCACATGAAATGTCAAGTAGATTTTTTTTTACAGTGCAAACTTCTCAAACAGTAATATAATCAAAATTTCCGTTAGAAATGTGCTGCGAAGTACCTTAACCTTATTCTATATACATCAAAATTTAATGTAGAATTGTGGTAAAAAATTAATGTTCTTTTACAATAAAATCAAAGCAAATTATTAAAATTCAATTTCACTGAAACACACTATAAAATAAAAGTAAATTATTGAATTTTCTGTGCCATAATTAAATTTTCACACTTGTATATCAAATTGAATATACCAGTTTATGCACAAAAACTATGCAATTCCACATAAAATGTCAAGTAGATTTTTTTTTTTACAGTGTAAACTTCTCAAACAGTAAAATAATCAAAATTTCGGTGAGAAATGTGCTGCGAAGTACCTTAACCTTATTCTATATACAGTGTTCAAAGAGTCTGG